>CAWUFW010000444.1:0-1470000 GCA_963921515.1 Calotriton arnoldi
CAGCACGGCGGTTGTGCTTCCGCCCGCCATCGTAATGGGCCCTTTAAATCCTTGCTTGCAGAGCATTGCAAGGGTCCACGTTGAAGATGCGTCGTACAGCCGAAGCGATGCGTCGGTTCTGAGATGCGGTGACGCTGCGATACGAGGTACTGCATCATCATCGAGGATCCCGTCGACGAGGGCTTGCGATGCAAAGTCTGGCATCGAGGCTGCATTGTGCAGTCGGGCGATGCATCGGTTCCGAGGAGCTGTGACGCTGCAATGCAGAGTCGGCCGTCCTTGTCAAGGCTGCTGTTGACGAGGGATGAGAGGTATGCACTGAGGATGGGTCACAGAGTCGGTTCCGATGAGGCGGCGGGCTGCGATGTGATATGTGTCTTTGTGACAGGGGGAGTCCCACGCACTCGGTTCTGCTTACGGTTGCACCTTGCAGCAGAGGTGATGCGTCAGTTCTACTTGATCCACAGAGGCTGACAATACACCGTAGGCCCACTTCCAAGGGTCCAGGACTGGGGTGACACCACTTGGCATGATAGACTCACAGATGGCAGACCAGGTGCTGGGGTCGAGGTTGTTGGAGCCTTCTGTCCCTGAGGCTCAAGTCAGGAGGCCAGCCAACTAGCCCTTGGAGTCACTCAAGGGTCCCGTGTTCAACCGTTGCAGGTCCAGTACTTCTCACCTAGGCAAGAGGGCTGCAGGCAGCATGTCAGCACAGCAGGCCTTTAGAGCAGCAGGCCAGCAGAGTGGCGGTCCTTTCAGCAGTGCAGCAGTCCTTCTTCCTGGCAGAGTATCCACAAATCCAGAAGTGTACTGAATAGGTGGTGTCTGAGGTCCAGTATTTCCAATATTCCTCTGGAAGGTCAGAGAAGCTTCTAGAGGTGTCCCTTTGAAGTCTCCAGGCATCCTGCCTTCCCTACTCTGGCTCCAGACTACAGGGCGTATGCAGCCATTTGTGTAGAGGCAGGACGCAGCCTATTCAAGTGTAAGTAGGGCTGTGCCCAGCTCTGACCTCCCATCTTGTTAGTCATGGCCCATCTGGACACACCTACGCTCTCCATTGTGTTTGGTTGTCTAGGAGGAATACACAAAGCTCAACTGTCAGCTTCACCCAGTTATTGGACCCAAAAACAGGCTGCAGGCACTAGATGGCTAAGGCAAGAAATGCCAACTCTCTTAAAGTGGCATTTTTAAAATCGCACTTTAAAATCCAACTTCATAATGAGAGAGGATTTTTCATTACAATTCTGAAGACACCAAACATGAATTGCCTTCCTGCTCCTATTTGGAAATTATTACTTAATAAATGTAATAAGGTAACTCCAATGTTATCCTATGGGAGAGATAGGCCTTGCAGTAGTGAAAAACGAACTTAAGAGTTTTTCACTACGAAGATGTGTACAGCTAAAAAGTACATGTACTACTTTTTAAATACACCGCACCCTACCCTCTGAGCTGTCCAGCGCCTACTATAGGGGTGACATATGTATTAAAAAGGAAGGTTCGGGCCTGCCAAAAAGTTTATTTTGACAGGTCGAAATGGCACTTTAAAACTGCACTCAGAGGCTGCAATGACAAGTCTGAGCCATGTTCAAAGGGCTACTTCAGTGGGTGTCACAATTAGTGCTGTAGTATTTAATTTACAGACCCAGACATATGTAGTACCACTTTACCAGGAACTTACAAGTAAATTAAATGTGCCAATTGGGTATAAGCCAATTCTACCATGTTTTAAGGAGAGAGCCCAAGCACATTAGCACTGATTAGTAGTGGTAAAGTGCACAAAGTCCTAAAAGCCATCAAAAATTGGTTCAGAAAACAGGAGGGTGAAGGAAAAAGGGTTGGGGATGACCCTGCATAAAGGACCAAGTCCAACAATCATCATATATTCTTGTGGTTGATGAAATATGTTATATTGTCTATTTACTCCTAGCACAACACAGACTTGTAAAAATTAGGATTTGATATTTGTATTGCAGCTAATTTTAGGTCGAGTCTACCAGATAGCAAGCCATCTGGTTGGAAAGGACCTATTGTGGGTTTGCCAAGAATTTACGATGGGCTTATAGCTTGCCCATTGCTTATCACTGATTGACTTTATAGTCACTCTCATTTGCTTGCTTCTTATTTGGTGATTATCCTTGTCCACCTTTTCTTTGTCCCTTCACTGGAACATAGCCCCTCTAGCATATTTTGGCTTGGCTGACTTGTATCCTTTTACTGCTCACTTTTAGGGAACTACTTTTTTTCTTTTTGCTTAAGTGCTACATGAGATTATGAGCTCTTTCCCTTGTGTACTTCTTCCCCTATCAAATATTCACCCTCCATAGTCCGTGTTACTCATTTCCTCGTGTTACGAGCTCTCTCTCATATGCTTCTTCCTTTGCCAAACTCCCCCCTTACCCGTGCTCCGTGTTGCTTTCTCACTCATATACTTCTCTCCTCACCCCGTCTTGCTCTCCCTTGTGTGCAGAACTTCACTCCCCCACCCAGTCTCCATTGTCTCCCACGCCCATTCCTCCATTGCCTCCTCCCACACCCACCCCAACAGTCTTTTTTAATGTTTTATTTTTTATTACTTTTTTGTAGGAAAATACTGATGGCCCCTATGCCTTAAAAAAGCGCTTTGGCACTACTTCTATTTATTTATTTTTTATTTGCAGATCCGTCTTGAAATAGTAAATTCATTTTGTAAGTGTGCTTCTGTAGCCAGGTCATCACACTTTTTCTTTTTTGTTTTCTTTTTCTTTTGGCCATGCGCCACAGCATCACCAAAAGGGATTGTCCTGCCAATAGGTTGCAAAGGCATGACCTATTGGCTTTGGAAACTCCTTGCTTAATTTAAGAAGATATGAAACATGAAAATTAAAGATATCATTTTTTGAGCACATAAATCCTGCATGGGCTTTTTCTTAAAACGTAATACTTCAAGTGGTTTAGAATTAGCGCAGGGATGCATCCTTGCCAGATTTTCCAGACAACCACTGATTATATAAATAATTTCTATCTAGGAGACTGGCTTGGATCAGGCCCACGTGACCTGCTCTACATGCAAACCCTGCATCACTCCTTTTCTCGACCTTTGTTTTTATGTCCAATGACTGCATTCAAAGAGGAGACTTTAAAGGAAAACAGTAAAAACAAAAGACGAAAAAGCATCAAAGCAGGAGATCTGAGATGCAGAATCTGCTAATTGCACGGTCGGGCACAAATTGAATGAGGAAATAGGCGCCTGCCCCTTCCGAATGCACAGGAGCCTTGTTCAGCAGCACCTGGGCTAAAAACTAAGAAACAGGGGCAATTGGCCTGAGGAGGAGTGTGAGGTGAGGTTCTCAAAACATTAGCATTAGACCTTCTGTGCACAGTTTAATTTAGTGATCTGGAAGCAGCTACATTACATGACGTTTTTGTGACACAGACAAAACTACATGTTTTAACACTTCTCCGCCCCTATCCGTTCTGTTGTTTTTGAAGCTACTTGTGGCAATATGGGGACATCTTGTGACCTTTTTAAGTGGTGCAGCCAGGCCGCTGATTTTATTAACCTTATTCTCTTTGGGAGGGGTTGCGGCCTATATTTATTCTAGCTTATCATACATATAATGCAAAAACAGACATGTAAAGAAATAATGCACTAATGCCACTGCGATGAATCTCAGGGGGCTTCATCTAATGGAGAATGGCAGGTTAAAACGATCTGACAAACAGCACTAGTTTTAAGGGTCACGTTGCCCAGGGTCTGCGGATAATGTTCATCTGGTGAGCAAAACAGGCAGACAGCCATCTCTAAACAGAAGCTCGGAAGTTTTGCTAGAAAATGGAGCTCAGGTCCAGGCTTTTTACTTACAGTGACCTTCCACCAACAAGCTGCAACTTTACGTTAAAGGGTCCCAAAATATATACAGGTACCCGACAGCCATGTTTTTAATTGAGTGTTTACTTTTAAGTTAATTTACGTCTTACGTCGCATCTAGTACTTCCCTGAAGAGAACAGTTTTTAACTGTTTCCGGAAAATAAGCAGGACAGGTTCTTTCTGGAGAGTATCGGGCAACTGGTTCCAGAGTTGTGGCAGGAGGACCGAGAAGGCTCGTCCCCCTTTGGAAACCAAGTTACTTTGAGGGCAAACCAGCTGGACGGCTTCTGCTGAACGAAGGGCCCGCCTTGGCACATATTTGGTTAAACGTTCCCTTATGTACCCTGGGGCTTGTCCGTAGAGAGCTTTGTGGACAATGCAGAGTCCCTTGAATTTCGCTCTCTGCTTAACAGGCAGCCAGTGCAGCTTACGCAGCAGAGGAGTGGCATGAGTTCTTCTAGGCAGCCTGAAGATCAGCCTAGCTGCATCATTCTGTACCACTTGTAGTTTGTTTGTGAGTTTCTGGGGGAGTCCGACATACAGCGCATTGCCATAGTCGAGGCATGAGACAATAGTTGCTGATACTATAATTTTCAGAGATGACACTGAGAGCAGAGGAACCAGTTTCCTCAACTGCCTTAGAAGCCCAGTGCATATGCCCACCACCGAGTTGACTTGATGGATCATAGAGAGCTCGGAGTCGATCTTGATTCCCAGGCTTTTTACCACTGGTGATGGGCTGGGAGGGGCCCCCAACTCTTGGGGCCAAAACAGGCCGCTCCAGGGGTTGTTTTTTGATGGGAAGGCTAGTACTTCGGTTTTATCCGGGTTAATTTTTAGGGAATTTGCCGCCATCCAGTTGACTGTGAACCTGAGGATGTTCTGGACTGATACTTGGGCACAGACCGAGTTATCAATCCTCAGGATGAGCTGGGTATCATCCGCGTAGTTAAAAACCCGGCAGTCCATATTGGTTAGTGCAGCTACCAGGGGCTGCAGATATATATTAAAGAGGAGCGGGGACAGTGCGGAGCCCTGAGGGACTCCGCAGGAAATATTGCCCTTTTCCGACACTTGGGCACCAAGTTGGACCCTCTGCGAGCGTCCCGATAAAAAAGATTCTAACCAGTTATAGGCGTGCCCTCGAATGCCCAGGGCCGTCAGCTGGGTCAGTAGTGTTGTGTGGCTGACCGTGTCGAACGTCGCCGAAAGATCTAAAAGAATCAGGGCGCTCGGCTCTTTGTTATCGGCCTTCATCTTAAGATCGTCAAGTACAGATAGCATGACTAGCTCCTTACTGTGGTGGGCTCTGAACCCAGCTTGGCGAGGTTGGAGTAACTCATGTTCCTCCAGGAACGCTGAGGTTGTCTTCAAGACATGTTGCTCCACAACCTTCGCCAGGAACGGGAGCTGGGAGATGGGTCTATAATTTTTGAGCTCAGCCTTGTCTGCTCCCGGTTTCTTTAGTAGGGGAGTAACTCTGGCCTCCTTAAAATTGACGGGGACTTGACCATTCGCCAAGGAGTTATTCAAGAGAGTGAGAATCTGACTCTCCAGGGCTGGCAGGGCCATCCGAAAGATCCTAGGCGGGCATGGGTCGGCTGGAGAGCCTGATTTGATTCTATTTATCAGGAGCATCAGAGAATCTGGGTCCAGTGGAGGGAAACTAGTTCGGAGCTGTCCGGTGGGAAGTGAAGGTGTACGCAGCTCCACGGAGCTCAGGGTGATGGGGATTTTTTCAATCTCCAGGAGGATATCTGCTATCTTCTGGAGAAAAAGGACTGCAGTGCATTACAGTCTGAGGGTGCTACTGCAGGATTTATATCCGGCTTTTACTCAGTTCATTGAGGATCTTAAAAGTCTCCTTCTGTTTATTTGGCGCTTCAGTTATGCGAGCCTCATAATACTCGGATTTCCTAGTTGTAATAGATTTTTTATAGAGAGCTAGAGTGACTTTATAGTTTGTTAATTCCGTGGGGTCGTAAGCTTTCCGCCACTGTCTCTCAGCTTTGCGGAGGCTCTGCTTACTTTCCCTCAATACCTCATTAAACCAGGGGGCCACCTTGCCTTTAAGTCTGGTTCTTTCTCTCCGTTCCGGTGCTATTTGATCGATAGCCGCGCAGAAACATCCAAGTTCCACCCATTTAATGTCCCCTTAACACAATGTAGTGCAAAGCAGCCCAAAGCACTATTTGCGTTGAGAAAAGCGCACCTTTCCAGTGCAAAATAATGTTTGACCCTATTACTTTGCATAACATTACACAGCGCAAAGTCTTAATAAATCTGTCCTCAGGTGTGGTATGAGGGATGTGTTTGGCCACACCATATGGCAAGCAATGGAAAATGGTAGTTCTGTTGTACAGGTTAAGGCCATACAGATTTCGAGATCCCTGGATACACCCAGAGTCTGTATGCCCCAAAACAACATGTAAAAGTTTCTGCCTGCAATATACATTTAGCCCAAAGACCTCCCTTCACATATAAGACTCGCCAATACCGGTTCTGCAACTTTGGCAGGTCTGTGGTAGGTTGCTGCTAGGGCTTGGGGTAAGTCGCCCCCCACCCCCAGGTGTGGAACCCAATCCGCTCGCTTTGACTGTTGGCTGGTCTCCCTGTTCTTTGCTAAGGACTGTCTGAGCATTCTAGAGACCACACTCAGTGACCGTGTTGTATCGTCAGAGAATCCACATTTTCTTGTCCATTCAGTTCCTGCCTTTTCCCTCCATTGTAAAATCACAGATGGAAACTGGAAAGCTCACAAAGATGGTGTCTACTTTGGCTAAAATTATGCTTTTTGAATCTGGCCCCCTGATTGGACCCGGCTTCCTGCCAATCATCCAGGCTTAGATAAACAATGCAATATGCTACATCCGCCTGAACCTTGGGAGAAGCTCATCTCCATCAGACATAGTAATGCCTGCTCAGAACACACGACTCTGGAAATTGCTTTTTCTTCAAGGCTTTGAACAATTCTAGGGATCTGGAAGAAGTGTTATTCTGTGGCCTGTCCTGCGAAACAGGAATATGTGGGGCCCAGTGTGTGGAGAGGAGCCTGGCCCTGGATAGAAGACAGCAGATAGGCCCAGCTGACCAAAGCCTACTTGGAGGTCACTTTGACAACGCGAGCATCTTAGGTGTTCTTTGCAGCCCCGGGAACCAGAAGCCACTTCAAGATGTGGACCACGCAAGAGGACTAAGCACCTGCAGGACACACTTCAGGGGTGTGAGGGTGTTCAGCCTGCTGCTCCAGGAGCCACAGAAAAGACCCTACATGGACCACATCTGGATAGCCAGTCGTGACTCTGAGACAGCATTTCATGGATTCAATCAATGAGCTCATCAGAGAAAACATTTTAGGGTCACATGATAGAGCGGATTGGGAACACACTATATTTAAAATTTTGCATTGAGACACAAGCACAATGAACATGAAATGTGAGTATATGTACTATAAGGAAGCTGGATCTGGCTTCCCACGTAAATTTGACACAAATTATTGTGCAAACAGAAACAACATAGTCCTGGCACTATGGTCAATGATGTAGTTCAGCGGTCCCAAAGCACAGCTTATAGGCATTAACCTGCATCAACTCTTAAATGAACGGATACCTACAAAGACTCCCCAGGATCCGGGAGAGACTCCATCTGCGGTCGATTCCCATTAAGGTCTCTTCAGCGGAAAACGCCGGAGCGACACTGCTTCGGTGACAGGTAAATTATGGCTAATGAGTAACGAGCACTGAGGAGTTAGGCTAACTAGAAATCAATCCAGCATGGGGAAAGATATGCGGCGGACGTCCAGGGTGATTCAGTCCCAGAGCAGCACGCTTGAGAAGGGGGCGGACCATAGAAGAGGGTAAGGAACGCATGAAACGCACCACGGAAGTGACGCAGTCTTCGGGGAGCAAGGGAATCCTTAGCAGCGCAGTGCTGTTGTAGGGTCTGTGTCTCCAAGTTGGGTCATGCTTTCAAATACATAGGACAATGGGGGTATCTGTCATCCCTGTTTCAGACCAGGCTGCAATAGTGTTTTGCGCTCTACGGTCTCAAAACAAGTGCCATGTATTGGGAGTTAACATTTATTGCAGCCAGTAAAATCTGATGCCCTAGGGTTCGAAATTTACCAGGTGCGATTAACTGCACCTGTTAAGTGTTCCCACCTTTAAAATGGGGAATTGCGTTTGAAATTAATTAAGCACCCTTAATTATTGGGCAATGTCCTCCAGTAACATTGGTCAGGTTTTTGTTGTGTGCAGTGCCCCTTCCGTTCCCGGCTATTCTGGGGGCTTTTTGCGATTTTTCCTATGGCTGGTGTTGTGGAATCATTTTCAGCACTGACGTGGGGGTACCATCACAGGGAAGATGGTGAAGTAATACATATTGACTTTTTCTTAACTAACCCCCTCGTGCTGGAAAGAGCTGGTCGTGGGCGCCAGCGCCCACAAGTTTTTTCCATCCTACACAAAGTAACATTTTGTGTCCCCATCCAGCACAATTGGACCACATTTCAAGTTTCTAGGAGTAACCAGGCACCCCCTGCTGGCGGCACAGGAAGCTGTTGCCTAGTAATGTTATACTCTAGAACTTGCATTGGGCACTTTTCTACACTGGATGTGGTGTGCCAGGGTCTTCACCCTACTCAGAATTGGAAAAGATCCTTTTCTAACCGGCACCAACACTCGTGGATCAAAGAGGGGCTCTACCTCCTCCAATTTGAAACCCTTCTTATTCTAAGACCTGTCCTGTTACTTCACGCATGCGCGAGAGTGTTTCTTGTGTGCATGCATCTATTGAAGCGGCAGCATCCGAAGAGGAATATTGGCCAGCAGGGTCGAATTGGCCTATTGGGCAATCTGGCAGTGCCTGAAGAGCGGTCTGACAGGTCAGTGTATTGGCTGTTTGTTGGCCTGTTTTATGGTCTAGTGAGACAGGTATTACTGTTGATTCCCTTGATATTACCACAAACATTGCCTGTAGTAAGCCAAAATGCATGCAGTCTCCCATACCTTGCAAAATACCTGAACAGCTTGTCTTTACACGCTTAAAACTGCCCTGATTTGCAAATATAGGCCACTTTTTTTTAGCTATGCCATTTACTAATGTGAGCCACTTTGAATTGGGTGCCCGGGCCTATTTTTTGTCCCAGTGCGACCCTGTAGGCCGGCAATCCCAAGCTAGTGCAGGCACCTGCAGACCTGGTGAGCAAAACCAGAACACCCGCCGCCAGCGGCCAATCGGATAAGCAGAGTTCTTGGCTTGTTGTTTACCCTACAATTGTGTAGTAACAGATTCCCAATAATCTAAGTAAGCTCCGAGCACATGGCCCTATTTGTTTTTCAGGATGAAAGATATATGCATTGCATTGCCACGCTGGTGGCAGATAGTGCGCGATACAAATGCCACATAACACAAATATATGTTCTACTTTTGCTGTTACCTGACCTGAAAAGGGACGTCAAGGTGAACAATACACCTTTTAATACACATGTGCATATATGTTCCAGCTACAGAGTGAGCAAAGGGTGCACAAAATGAATACCTATAATTTAAAACAGAAAAAAAGATATTTTTATTATTTACCTGCTCAAAAATGCTTTCATGTGGAATGACAATTACCCTTTTCTCCCTAGGAAATCATTCTACTCCAGCTTCTAAATACAGATTGATTTTAAAGCCCTATATGGAGTCGTGTCCCCAGCGGCATAGCCTGGGTTACCAGTGCCCGGGGCCAGACAAGTATCTTTCCACTTTTCTTTTAAAAGTTTTGCGCTACTATTAGAATTTTGCTCCCATAAAAATGCCCCTAAGAATTTTGCACCTGGGGCAACCGCCCCTGTGCCCCCCCCCCACACACACACACACTACGCCACTGCATGGTGTCCCTAAAGCTAGTGGAATTAAAGTAATAAAAGAAATAGAGTCTCAACCAGCACTGACAATAGCAGCTCCCTACCAAACAATCCCTAGGAGGAAATCAGACTCAACTGATAAAATATCTAAGTGGGTTAAGTGCCTGTTGCAGGGGCGTGTATGTGATCTGTAGGTCTGAATGCCAGTGAAGAGGAGGGGGGAATTCTGCCATTCATCCAACCATTTGCTTTTAGTCTACAGGACACATCATAAATAATCAAATTCACAGTAAGATTTTTGGAAGAATGCTTGATACACCAAAGATATATTTTCAAGGAAACCAGACTACATAATATGCAAGCTGTTATGGGAAAAAATACACGTGTCTGGTTATACGTAGTTACACGTTTTAGAATTGCTCCATTACACATATTTTCCAATTTCAGGCACAGGGAGATAAAGGAATCTGCTAAGTAGCACATGGTCCAGTGAATCATGGTTAGCCCAAATCTCCAGAGAGCTCTCCAAGGGTTGAGGTCAGGGCTTGAGGCTGTCCTTCACCACAGCAAGCCAGGTAGGTGTGGCTGTTCATTGTTCTGCCTGGAGAAACCCTCAGCACACACAGGGGCAGGGACAGGGGCGGGGAGTGGGCATACATGGGTGCAGCAGTGCCACCTATAGGGAAAGTGAGGTATGTCTCTTTGCCAGCACAGGCGGCTGGCGTGCACTTCTGGAGGTGTGATTGTGCGGGTGAGTTGTTAGACATGGTTACTAATTCAGGATTCTCCAATTTGTTTGGCAGTGGTCCAGTACACGTTTTAAAAGTAGCACTTATGCACAAGATGCAAAGCCACAGAAAAAATATGAACAATTATTACATGTATCATTAAGTGGATCCAAATTATTGAATAGTAGTAGGGTTCAGTAGTACATTGTTTCTAATAGCATGTAATGTTATGCAGTGTGTGAAATTGGATTATGGGTTGAAAGGGGGGTGACCCCTTTTCAAGCAACAGCTACAACCCCTGTCAGGGTGAACCACAAGAAGCCCCAAATTAACCTGCGCTTAAACCCTGAGGTAGCTTGGCGCAAAAGCAGGCAGGCTTAACTTAGAGGCAATATGTAAAGTATTTATGCAGCACACAAACAGTAATAAACAGAAACACACACACAAAAAAAATCCTACAGCACTTGAGAAAAAATCATTACATTTTAATAAATTATTTGATACCAAAACAACAAAAATCCAATCAGTAGAACCTGAGTTATGAATTTGTTACGTTTTTAGTAAAATCTAGCGTCTAAGGTCAAAGCGCCAACAGCAGACATCTAGTCGCACGAGACCTGGTCAAAGTTGAAAAATATGGCAGACTGCGATGGAGCACAAAGAGTGGCTTAGGCCCATCGGCTCTTATCTTTGGACTTAAAAGAAATTTTGAAGAAAATGTTCTTAGAAGGTAACGTTTATTGGAGCAAGGCTGCAGGCAGTATTCGAAGAGGGAGCGCCATCGTCGGGCTTATAAGCCTAACAGTTCACTGCTGTGAGACTGCTGCAGCATTGCCCACCCACCATGGATTACAGTTGTAATCGGACGGGCAGGCACACCATGCCTTTGGCGGTCCTCCTGCGGACGGAGCGATAATGGTGGTGCCGCAGGAGGACCGCCAAAGTCATAAGAAGGCCCTTAGTTTCTTTTATGGAAGTTGTAAATCTTCAGGGGGACAAAGCTGGAGGCGGTAGTCAACAAGAGATCCAGGACGCCGGATACCCCGTTTCCAAGGGGCCACTAAACAGGATTTGCTGCAGCGGAGAAGAACATAGGTCAGGTTGCAAAGTCAAGTCGACCAGCTTGGTCGGATAAACGAGCAGGTTGGTCCTGTCTCCCATCGGTTCAGAACGCAGGTTGGTCCCATCCTTCCTGTTTTTAGTCAAAACATTTTGAAGCCCCAAGTTTTTGATTTTGGCTATGTGGGTAACTTTCGCATCACCACCAAAAGGTCCAGGACTGAAGGGGTATCACTTAGGAGGTTAGAACTCACTGAGGCTGGGTCCAGGTGCGGGTTCAAGATGGTAGGAGCCGTCTATGTCCCTGAGCCTCTGATCAGGAGGCCAGCAAACTAGCCCTTGGAGTCACTCTGGCAGTCCTGTGTTCAAGTGATGAAGCAGGGTTCAAACAACAGGGTGGGCTTCTGAGGGTTCAAGGCAGGCTCCAGGCAGCAATACAGTCCTTCCAGGTGCAGCAAAGCAGTCTTGTGGAGTACACAGCAGGCCACAGCAGCAGGCAGTCCTCTGAGAGTCCTTTTGCAGGTCCAGTAGGTGAACTGAAGAGGGGGTCTGAGAGGCCCCTTTTGATACATGGTGCCTTCTTTGAGGTAGGAGACATTTCTAGAGAATTCCCTTGAAGTTTCTTGACTTCCCTGCCCTGGCTCCAAGCTGGCTGCATGAACAATGCAGGGGTGGCAATTCCTTTGAATGAATGCAGAGGATAGTTTATTCGGTTGCAAGTGGGGCTGTACCCAGCTCCGCCCCCATTTTGCCAGCTGATGGCCCATTTAGACACACCTAATCCCTCTATTGTGTTGCTGTTGAGAGGAATAAACAAAGCCCAACTGCCAAATTCACCAATTCATGTGATCTAGGAGAGGCTGCAGGTGGCCAATAGTTTAGGATAGGAAATGCCAACTTTCTAAAAGTGGCAAATTTCAAAATTGTAACTTAAAATCCAACTTTACCTTTAAAGAGGATTTTGAATTACAATTTCTCAGATACCAAACAAGAAATGTTTACCAGTTCCCAATCAAAAGATAGCACTTATTCAATGTAATTAGGTAACCCAATCTAATCCTATGGGACAGGTAGGCCACATAATAGTGAAAACAAGTTTAGGAGTTTTTCAATACCAGGACATGTAAAATGTAAAAGTACATGTCCAACCTCTTATTTACAATGTACTCTGCCCTATGGGCTATCTAGGCCCTACCTTATTGGTGACTTATATGCAAAAAGGGGAGTTTAAGGCTTGGAAAGGGGTTATATTGCCAAGTTGAATTGGCAGTTTAAAACTGCATTCAGGCTACAATGGCAGGACTGGGACATGTTTTAGGGGGCTACCTAAGTGGGTGGCACAATAAGTGCTGTAGGCCCACTAGTAGCATTTAATTTACAGGCCCTGGGTATATGGTTGACCCCTCTACAAGGGACTTATGGGTAAATTAAATATGGCAATCAGGTGTAAGCCAATGTTACAATGTTTAAAGGAGAGGGCACAAGCACCTTAGCACAGGTTAGCAGGGGTAAAGTGCACAGAGTCCTAAGACCAACAAAAACAAATTCAGCAAAAAGAGGAGGGGTGAAGGCAAAAAGTTGGGAGGAGGACCACCCTAATGCCGACAGGTCCAATGTGCACCCTAAGGCTGACAAGTCTAACACAGATCAAAACAATGGCAGACAAATAAGAAAAAAATCATGGCCGCCATGTCATCAGTCACCCTGCTCTTAGCTGATCTATAGGGACCATGAACAGTAGGGAACCAATCCTAAAGCAAAAAAACTGTGAAAACAAGCAATTCAGAGATCAGAAAAACTGTAGAGGCAGGAAAAGAAGGATCAGAATAAACAAACAAAGAAAGAAGCAGTGGCGGCTCCTCCCCTAAGGCGGAGGAGCTTCGCCCCACTGCTTTTCAGCAGTGTAAGGAAAAATAAAATGATAACTCAATGTTAATATCATTTTATTTTTTCTTGTTGCAGGCACAGCAGCTTTGCGAGGTGGGGCGGGACTGTTCTGCTGACAGAGCAGGGGAGGGGAGGAGTGCGCATGAATGTTTGGTCGGCTGTCACGGGCTGGCCAAACATTCAGGCGCACTTAGCATGTTCTCCACCCAGGCTGCCTTACAGCCTGGGTGGAGAACATGCCCAGGCCCCCTAGTCCCCGTCTGAGCGCCGAACCAGGGTGCTCAGGCTAATCAGAACGCTGCATTGTAGCATTGTGATTGGCTCAGGGGAGCCTGGGTGCTTCCTGTTCCAGCCGAAGGTAGGAGTGGAGAGACGCGACGAGGAGGACGTGGAGGATGACGCGGCGAGGACGTAAGTTTAATTTAAATTTTTATTTACCCCTTCCCCCGCCTCATCGCCCGCCTTCCTGCCACGCCACCCTGATCTGTGCCGGCCGCCACTGGAAAAAAGGTTAGAAGTCAGCAAAACCGAAGAGAGACAAGAAATGAGAAGTCAAAACAAACATTGACAAATCCAAAAGGATCACCTTTGAATGACACAATCTTTTGGCTAAACAGCATTTTCATTAAGAAAAAAAGGCTTGATGCACAAACATGAATGCTGCGGCGGCAAATAACATCCTAGGACAGCTTTCTTGGAGTCTTACTTTAAAACTGACCCAAGATTCAAATAAATTCTCACAGAGGCCTTTCTTTCCACCTACACAAACCAATATACTGTAAAAGATGCTTTAATAGTAAAAAAGGCTGATTAACTAGTCCAGCATAAAAATGCAATAACTGCTGAGCAACCAAAAAAACCTCAATCTATCATCTCTAATAGGAAAATGAGATTTAATTCAAGAACTATATTACACCTCGGTGGCCTCTTGTTCTGCCCTCAGGAAGTCCAAAAAAGCTGCCTCTTGGGTAGTCTGCTGATTCAAGTTATTAAGATATTAAGATATTGTATTAAGGAAGCTATATAGTGGAACAAGAAGTGGTTCCCCTCTAGATCCGTGACATTTCATGGTCGTAATTGTTTTTTACAGATAAGAATTCATCCTCCAATGAGGGAGTGGCACTGGAGAAATACGGAGTTGTTCCTATTATAAGTACAGTTAACCTGTGTTGGTTGTTCATCTGGCATTTTACTCCACCTTAAGTTTGCCTCAGGGGGCTGAAGGGGTACAAGAGCGGTGGTATGGAGAACCAAGAGCATGTAGGAGGTAAGAAGAGAGACAGCTTGTGGAAGGAGCCCTGTGGATGGAGTGGTCTTCGCCTAAACACTAGCATCTCACCGGATGGAGGCAATACTTCTTTGTGGGTAGCCAATCGTACATATTTTGGTGACTGGGCTTCAAAGTGGAAGCTGGAAAGCAAAGGTTATATAGAAGGAAAAGGAGGGAGGCATCGAGAGATGTAAGAAGGTAGAAATCCAGGGTGGATCAGGGAGGGAGGGAGTAGAACTCTATAAATGGTATCAGTTCCTACAAAGAGAAAAGAGAGGGCGCTCAGCAGCCTTAGTCGGTTGCGAGTGGGAATATTAGTCTCCAAAACAAGGAATGAGTATGCAAAAGTGGGGAGTATTACTCCTGTGTGTCTTGTGCCCTCACACACCCTTGCGAGTGTAAAGCATCATCATTGGGCACTGCTCCTCGTGGGGGTGGCGGTGCAGTCCCTCACGGGCCCTACTAGGGCTCTTTGGTGGAGATCTTTTCAGGAGTATGCCGCAGTTGTGCATGTGGGTATGTGGGCCAAGTGGTGGGTGTAAGTGAAACTAAAATAACCCGTTGGTACCCTGATAGATTTATTAGGGGTCCTCTGGGCTAAACTAAAATCTGAACGGGGATAGAGATGCACATTAGGCAAAAATATGGAGGGGAAAGAAACCATTGAATTCCCGCTGCTCTCAACCCGTAATTCAGTGTAAAGGTGTTCTTAAAAGTGAAAGATGGTCGACATGTTTCGCGCCGTCAACGGGTCCCTAATGGATCCCTACGCGCTTCATCAGGACCGTGAATTTAAATAAAAAGAATGCGAATCAGGGAAAGACACCCTATATTCACACCATACCTACAATGAGGTCAAATCAACATAATATGTCTGAGCCACGTCTTATTCGTGTACTCTGGACCAAACCTAGTGGAGACAAGAAAGAGGGGGAGGGGAAGTTGGGGGGGAAAAAAAGGGGGGAAAAAAAGGAGAACAAAGAGAACATCAAGGGGCGATAAAACTGGAATTACATTCAGTTACTATCCTCTTGGAGAAGGGCTTAGGCTTTGTCCCCACGCCCAAGGAAGATGACTTCAAGTTACATCAAGAACTGCACCAATTTTTCAGGAAAGTGCGCCTAAAAGCATTCTTTCAGGACAAACCTGAACTTCCAGCTGTTGGGACTGGCCTTAAGAGAAAATCCAGATTTACTCCCACGGTCGCGATGACACCCCATGAAGTACTCACGTTCGAACAAGCCATCTTGAAAGATGTAAGCGAGATTACCACTCACCGTCCTTTTGACAACCTCTCTAAAGAAGAGAGACGGCTACTGAAGAACATCACTGAAGACACCACGATCATCTTAAAACCCGCAGATAAAGGCGGTGCGATCATGATACAGGATAAAGAAGCCTATGAAGCTGAATGCCTACGCCAACTATCAAACACCAGGTACTACCAACCTATTGAAGAGGACCCCACTGCACGGTTATCCACCAGGATACAAAGCCTGATCTCCGAAGCTGAGATGGAATGCTGGATCTCACGGGACGAAGCAGCATTTCTAACTAACAACAACTCCCGCACCCCTTATTTCTACTGCTTACCTAAGATTCATAAGGGGGTGGATCCACCACCAGGACGCCCTATTGTATCCGGCATTGACTCTCTGTTGGAACCTCTTAGTAAATTTTGCGATTTCTTTCTACGTCCTCTGGTCATAAAAACACCAACATACTTAAGAGACACTACAGAGGTTCTTAACCTCATTGAGCACTTTCAAGAACCTGGATCCATTAGTCTCCTGGTCACTTTGGATGTTGAAGCACTGTATACAAACATTCCCCAGGACTCTACTATAACAGTCCTAGAACAAGCCCTTCAGAACCTCGACCCTTGGCCTTACATCACACCTATCACTTTCATCTGTGACTGCGCTACCATTGCCCTCAAAGAGAACTTTTTTGCCTTTGATAAGAAACTGTACCATCAAATACAAGGCACTAGTATGGGGAGCACCTTTGCGCCGAGTCTGGCGTGTCTCTATATGGCTAACTTTGAGGCAGAACACATTTTGAGAACGACCAACCCATATGACACCAACATCTTGTTATGGCGACGTTACATTGACAACATTATTATTTTTTGGAAAGGGGATGAAGAGGAATGTCATTCTTTCTTCGATTGGATAAACACCATTAACCCCTTCCTTAAATTTACGGGCACAATGTCACGAGAGAGTATTCCTTTCTTAGACCTTCTTATCTCCCTGCAGGACGGAACCCTGATGACAACTAATTATAAAAAAACCACTGATAGGAATAGTCTCCTCATGTACCAGAGCCACCATCCTAAAGCATTAAGGGACAATCTTCCAGTGGGCCAGTTTTTACATCTCCGCAGGAACTGCAATACACTCATCGAATTTGAAAACCAAGCGAGAACATTAACTGGGAACCTGACAGCGAGACAGTATCCTAAGAAAATTATAAACCAAGCACATAAAAGAGCTAAGAACAACCACAGGGAAGCCCTTTTAGAAACTAGAGAGAAGACTAAGAATGATACCTTAACCTGTGTAACCACGTTCACACCTAATTCAAACAGAATTCAGAAGATCGTGAAGAAGCATTGGAAGATCTTGGAGACAGGTGTCTTCAATCCAGGACCAAAACCACTATTTGCATTTAAACGCACACAGAACTTTAAAGATATTCTTGTGCATACACGCCCTAAAAACATCATTCGACATCAACCTACTCTATGGATGTTACCCCCAGTGGTGGGACACTACCTTTGCGGTTCATGCTCGGTCTGCTCACAAACAAAACCATCCAAAGAATTAGATTTGGGACTGACGAGACCATGGCAGCAGAGACGTCACACTAACTGCAATTCAAAGAACTGTGTTTATCTGGTCACATGCCCTTGTGGCTCTAAGTACGTAGGCATGACAATCAGACCAGTTAAAGTCCGAATCGGAGAACACAAGAGTACCATCCGATGTAAAAAGACCACTACCAGACTACAAAGGCATTTTTTGGAGAAGAATCACCCCCTGAGAGCTTACAATGGACCGTGATCGAGTCCAACTCTAACTGGACATCATCCGCTTTGTTCAGACAGGAACAACGTTGGGTGTATAGATTACAGAGCAATGTGGGAGGGTTGAACGATGATATACCTTGGGTAGAATTGATATCGTAAACCCTTTGTAACTGATTCTCCCCTGCCACCGGGTAGCAGCTAACTCATTAGTGTAGTGACCAGACATCACTCACCACATCTAGCAGGGTAGTTACGGGTTACATTTCTGGTTACAATAGGTGGGATGAGTTACACCTGCTCCATATTCACATACACGTGCTACCTTAATGTTGGGTACCCGAGCTATCTGATGCGAGCAATGGGCATCTTACATCATCTATCTTCCGAGCTAACCAATATATTAACCATCCTGTTATGAACTGGTAGGCAGGCCACCATCTTCCTCCGACTCCCTACACAACCTACTATACAGTAGTTAAGAAGTACATGTCCCCTATGTGTAGCAATATCGTATTTGAACATTAAGATTACAGAGGGTAGTCATCCCAATCTACATCAACTAGTATTGATTTGGGAAACAATGGTATTTTCTAATATGACCACTGTTGGTTTACCATACTTGTACATACTTGTATGAACTCGGATTAGGTGAGAATCGGACCTTTCAAGATGGCCGCGATAGTTCCCTGCCTTTCTATAGCACCAGATATAGAACGTTAATGACGTACACACTTTCCCGCGGTAACAGGTGATTGATCCCGCTATAATTAGCAGGTTCTATTGACGCTAGAACACCGGCGTACTTGTTTGGCTGACAGGTCTTCAGGTTCAGGAAGGAGGGCGAATAAGTAAGTTTTTTTCCCGCTGCTCCCAACGACATCGGAATAAGGTAATACCAGCGCGCGCTGCCTGCATCATGACACTCATGACTTGGCCTCCTTTTCTTCTACCTACCTCCTTATGGACAGTTTCCACTCTCCGCCTGACGGTAAACGCTGATGCGGCTCTACTCCAACACGGGAGGGTATGGATTTTACTTTGTCTTTACTGTTCCTGATGAAATGTGTTAGGTAGTTAAGCGCCTCAACCGGCGAGGTTACATACGCACTTAATGTTATTGCACCCACGAAGCGAAGCGAGCGATAATCACGTTCAAGTATTATTGGACATCTAGGTTTCACATATGCGCAACGCGCACAGCGTTATAATACTTATAGAGCAAGGCGATGATTTTGTCCATTCATATGAGATCACATGTGACCACCGGATAGTTGGGTCCACGCATTTCCAACTGGGGCCATAGTACGGAGTTTGAGAGCTCACTTTTAATTCACTACTGTTCGAACTTTTGGGTACATGTTTCAGTACTTTTATAACGAACTAGGTAATGATAAAGTAGGAACAATTAATTAACACAACTATGTTCTCGCATACTAGGAGCCTCGTTTTACTTGAACTAGCCACAGTTGTTTTCTGAGTTTTTTCGTTATCTGTGTAAGTGGTATTTATCTTGCAGTACTGCCTCTTGCCGGGTCCAGTCCCTTAAATGATACTCCTGTCCGCTGCTAGACAGAAGCAGGATATACCTTAGAGCATACTGATATTTTAATTAAGTCACGGCGACACAATAGTGTGTCACCCACCATGATAACTTCCATTATGTTTAGGTCTAAGTTACTTACTTATATATGTTGAGGATAGTAACTGAATGTAATTCCAGTTTTATCGCCCCTTGATGTTCTCTTTGTTCTCCTTTTTCCCCCCCCCTTTTTTTCCCCCCCCAACTTCCCCCCCCCCCCTTTTTCTTGTCTCCACTAGGTTTGGTCCAGAGTACACGAATAAGACGTGGCTCAGACATATTATGTTGATTTGACCTCATTGTAGGTATGGTGTGAATATAGGGTGTCTTTCCCTGATTCGCATTCTTTTTATTTAAATTCACGGTCCTGATGAAGCGCGTAGGGATCCATTAGGGACCCGTTGACGGCGTCGAAACATGTCGACCATCTTTCACTTTTAAGAACACCTTTACACTGAATTACGGGTTGAGAGCAGCGGGAATTCAATGGTTTCTTTCCCCTCCATATTTTTGCCTAATGTGCATCTCTATCCCCGTTCAGATTTTAGTTTAGCCCAGAGGACCCCTAATAAATCTATCAGGGTACCAACGGGTTATTTTAGTTTCACTTACACCCACCACTTGGCCCACATACCCACATGCACAACTGCGGCATACTCCTGAAAAGATCTCCACCAAAGAGCCCTAGTAGGGCCCGTGAGGGACTGCACCGCCACCCCCACGAGGAGCAGTGCCCAATGATGATGCTTTACACTCGCAAGGGTGTGTGAGGGCACAAGACACACAGGAGTAATACTCCCCACTTTTGCATACTCATTCCTTGTTTTGGAGACTAATATTCCCACTCGCAACCGACTAAGGCTGCTGAGCGCCCTCTCTTTTCTCTTTGTAGGAACTGATACCATTTATAGAGTTTTACGGTGTCCTTAGGAGCATTGGTACAGGACCTATTTCTAACAGCTCCTTGTCCCTCCCTCCTTGTATTGTGGTCATGAGGGAGGGAGTAGACCCTGATAGTTAATAATAATGGTAGCTGTGTGAGACATGCCAGGTAGAGCCCTGGGACGTAAGAGAATGCCCCTACAACATCTGTACTCAAAGCTTTTACTTTGCATCTCCCTAATCTCAGCAATTGATGTAATTTCCTGCTAGGTCTGATGTTAAAGGATGTGTGATGTCACTTCCATTAGCTCCTTTGAATCCACATTAAGGTCTCTTTCTCAAGGTGCGCGGGGCCTGGAATGATGTCTTCTGCTGCAAGTAAGAGAGCGCCAGCACCTTTATGCTGACTTTGTTCTGGGACAAAGTTCCACCCCGGGAACCTCTGTAACTTTTAACTTTATCTCTCTCTACTCTTTATAATTTCCCATTCACTTGTAACATGCTTCTTCTTATATCTTTTTTCATCCCATTATGATTTGATGTCTAAGATTGCCAGAATACAAATGAAAAACCTGGATTCATTAACTACTCAATGCATGGATTCAGCAAAACTAAGATCTAGGCATGCTTCGCCCTCCCCCCCCCTGCACAAAACTAATCCAGACAGAATAAAGCTGTAACAGCCAAGAAGAAATTCATATTACTATACATTATAACCCTCTACAAGCTATACCAAAAACAGTAAGAAAGTTCAGTGGACTAATACACCTGCTACAATTAGAAACCACCATGCCACCAGTAAGTCTGGGTTCATAACACCTCAGTCGCCACAGTGGCCCTCTTCTTCCAAGGTCATTAATGTAAGTACCAGGAATTAGGCTACCTCTAGCTGCTAATTTATAGATTTTGTGCAAAAGAGAGCTGGAACTGAGTCCCAGCGTCCTCACTTGTGGAATTGTGTAACCATATACACATCTTTTTACTTCCTTGGCTTTACGTCCCGTATTCAGTATGAGGTTATGTGCTACACAAGACAAATTCATCCATTTAGGGTACTTCGAGTGCTAGCTAAATATTTATTTTTCTTCTTATAGACGGGGCAGACAAAATTAGGCTGCAGGGGAGGCACAAATTATGCTGCAGGGTTGACTAAATTATGCAGCAAGAAAAGGCAAATTATGCGGCGTAATCCGGCACAATTTGCTATAGTATTGCTTCATTATTTTTTTTTACACATGGTAACACTGCTTAGACAAAGAGTTTACCTCATTAGTGACAGTTCAACAACCGACTACAGTAATAAACAACTGAAGGATGACCAGTCAATCTTTGCAAAGGGCTTTCCACTGCATGGGAAGACTCGTCGCCATATTTTCAGGAACTTTTGATCCAATAGAAACAATTTTTTTTGTTTCCGACTCATACTCTCAGATGAAATGGTGTCTCGCAGCAAAATACCTAGCGGCAAGGTGAATTACTGTCATTGCTGGATTGCCTGAGAATTGGCGCTCCTGGGATTTGCTTTTGAGGCTCTGTAGTACTCAGAGCAGACTCAAGGGCGTAACACAGGGCCCTCCAGCTCCTGCAGCAGGGCGTGGGTGGTTGCTGGGGGAGGCTCCTGCACTGCAGCAAGGCACGGGGGAGGGGTGCTACCCTTCATGAGGGCCCCATTCACCCAAAAAACAATGACTATGTGTGAGATATGGGAGACTCAGGGGTCCCTCAGCACATTCTGCGCGGGGGAGGGGAGGCATCATTTTCCATCACACCAATGAAGGTGTTAATGAAGTTTTCAGTACAAAAAGATTCTACTTTTGAATATTTGTTCTCTGGAGTAGACTGACTCATTGTCAATTGAAAATATTTTATTTGTTCAATCGTGTCCATATATACGTCATTAAAATATATTTTCTGGACGGCGCTAGAGAGCGCTAAGCAAGATGGCCGCACATTGATAGCGCTCCGGCGGCCACAAGGAAAATCGGCAGGTTGCAGAGGGTGACCATGCCATCCTATATATAAAATGTTGGTGCTGTACTGACCTGTCACCATTCTGGCGGTGAAATGCCGGTTTGTGCTGGAATGTCTCTTGCAGATCTTACAATCTGCAGGACTGCCTACGAGGGAGACTTGTGACTGGCAGTGACGTGGTGATAGGTGGGTCATCCCGCGCAGTGCCAAGAACCTGGTTGTCCTCATCAATAATGTGTGCTGCCATGATGGCAGCCTGCAAGAGCAGGTCCTCTCTAGGGATTACATACAGGTCTATACTCCAGGATGGACCATCATCCTCAGGCTGTTCTCTAGCTGCTATGATTTAACAGAGGCACTAGCTGGCTCATTGGGGAGGATGGATAAAGTGATCCTGACATATGACATGCTGTGAAATGCCTCCTAGACTTGTGAGAGTCACATAGACAATTTCCAACTAAAATCTGAATGGTTGGATTCAGGGTGCCTTCAATGGGTCTACTGCCTTTTCACAGTGTCATGTCTTACCTGCCAGTGCCAAGAGTGGCTCATTTGTGGACAGACCATGTGATGTCAAATCCACTCTGTGGGGGCTCAGTGTGGGTTAAGGGGCACGTGGACTTGGAAGGAGCAGCTGTCATAGTAATGTAGAAAAGCATTTGAGTTAGATGTATTTCACAACGTTTTATATATAGGATATCTGATACAGCTATTGCTCCTGATACATGGATGCATTTGTTCCTCAAGTGCTGCTCAGCAACTTACATCTACACCATGTGTTACTATTCCATAAATGTGATAGGTGTCAGTTGACATTGTAATAAATGACATCACACGGTGCTAATGAGGAAGAGGGCTACTGGTGAACCTGATTGATGGATGAACAACAGCTGATGGTGTGGGTCCCAAGACACAAGGTTATAGGGGATTCAGAGTGTTGTGATCAGGAGACGGTGCACGACTGCCTCAGAGAAGAAGTATATGTTGAGGCATGTGATAACTATAGATAACATCTTGAAGGTGAAATAACAGCTTGTACATGGAGTGACGCTTTTGCCTTTACTATGTGGGTCCCGCCTGCCTGATACTGCCACTATGAGGCCATTTGCTTGTGGAGTTGGCATTTTACAGTGGTATATTAGGTGACATGACACTGTCAGGGTCAACAGCATGTACAGCGACATCACAAACCATGATAGCTACACAGCTACGCAGTCCACAGTGCATTAGGAGTTTAGGAACTTTCTGGCTTTTGAGAGATTGTGTTCCATATTGTAACAACATAACTCTGTATATTAATGTTGCAAGTTACACTGTGGAAAGGTGCGACACCCACATTTGTTGCTTGCATACCAAGGGGTAAGTGACACTAGTGACGTGACTGCTATGACAAGGGTGTGTTTCTTGTGTGTGGGCAGTGTAGACATGAAGCCCGGGAGGGCTCCCACGACACTGCTATACAAGGTATGCATTGCATAAGCTACTGTGCTATCAGAGTGTACAGTGGAGGAGGTGGTAGGTGGCGGGGGAGCTGGCAGCACAGGTTCTGCATTGGTGACAAAGGCAGAGAGTATGTATTGATTTTTTGTGCATGGTTTCCAAAAAGCCTTCCTAAAGCTCAGCCCAACCACAACAAAATTCCTGTTATTTGCTAAGAACGGCACACAAGAAACAATACAAACCTGGCTCAATGTTATGAACCTTGACGGCTTCGAATTAAAATTTTCACTGAAGTCACCTGGATTCAACTTGGACACCAACCCCACCCTCAAAAAATACATTGCCAAAAAAAAAGACCTTCCCTGGTTCCTGCTCGCTGTGCTTCGGAAAGTGAAACCATTTCTTCCATAAAGTGACTTCAGGACTATTATTCAAACCTTTGCACTCTTGCTTCTGGATGGTGGTAATGTCCTGCTTCATGGCCTCCCAGATTGAACACTGACACCCCTAAAAGAAATCCTACATACTACAGCATGTCTCATAAAGGACTGACGAAATATGGTTACATCACCTCATCCTGATGGAACTCCATTGGGTCCCCTTCCCGACCTTCGCCACCCTCAAAGCCAGCGGCATCATTTATAAACCCATGATGACCAGCACACCTACCAGACAAGTTCACACCATTTCTGGTGTTTCTCGGCACAAACACAGCCAGGACATAATCAGACTGCAGATTAAGAAGTGTGAATAAGAAAAAACAAGGCAGCAGGCCTTTCCATCTATGCACCCAGGAATTGGAACAACATCTCCGTATCCCATTGCTGTTTCAATTTAGGAAAGATTTGAAGACACTCCTCTTTACAACTTCACAATGCATTAATCATCCACAACCAAGTTACCTCTCCTATAACTCATTGATTGTATGATTTTCTTTGACCATGTACAAGGCTCTGCTGCCTTTTGGCAAGGTTCGTGCTATAGAAATACCATATGCATCCATATTGTGGGACGGTATAATATGTGCACAGACAGAATTGGGTGGTTGAGAGCTAAGTGACAGGGGCTTTACCCTGTGACAGGCCGTCTGTGTGTGTGCGTGTGTATGACAGACATTGCTCTGATACATACCTGACTGTGTGCAATGGGCAGGATGTTGTGCCATTACTGTTCGTGCTCCCTCCACACTGAAGGTGACCAATGATATTGATCCGTGAACCTGTGACTGCACAGGCTCTGAGAAGAATAAAACAGATTGTGAACATGTACATTTGGTATTTCTGTGTAGAATTGGGAACTACAGCTGCCATCTGTATCTTGGCGAACTTATCCTTCACATGCCTCTTATCACCTTGCCGTTCCCTTTTCAGATCACCCAAGTAGTGTGTAGTTTCCACCCCAATGCATTCATTCTGTCAGTGAAGTCCAGCCATGCTGCCCGCTTTTCTGCTCATCTGAGGATGTGTGGAGACCATGCAGTTCACTAAAGTGGCAAACTGCAATACTGTATAACTGTATACGTCAGAACTGCAACTCTGACCACAAGCTCTGCCTCCAGTCAACTTCATCTCCCTATTTATTGTGAAAGTCTGCATCCTGGTTGATTTCGTGCCCAACATCAACCCACAGCACAAAGGGAAGAGAGCAGGACACTGGCTGTTGATTGTATTTATGTGCTTCAGATTGTTATTGCAGCCTGGTGTCTGATCATGGCAAATTTGCTCTTTCCCACATTCAGAATGCAACATAGCAGAGCGGCAACATGCTACCTGCATAATGTTAGTTGTAGGAAAAATTGACCTAATGGTTGTGGTAATTGACATATGTATACAATAGGAATCAACAAGGGGGGGAAGACCCCTCCGTGATGGCAGAGACCGAGGTAGGTCGTTCGCTAATGGCGCTCTTGATAAACTGTTGCGTAATGCCAGTGAGCGTTTTTCTCTTCCACTTATTGCTGGGGTATAGTACTTCCTCTAACATGGTTGTTTTCAATCCTGAAGGCATACTTTATACTAGTGTGATTGTTGTTGGGTACAGTTTACATATCATGCACTTTTTATCGACCCAACAATCAGTAGATGAATTGCCATGATCAGCTTTGACATTAAATAGGCAAGAAACATGTCGTCAACCTTCTTTTAAGTATCACTTTTTGAGCTTGCTTGGATCAGTGTATCCATTTCTAACCATTCATTATTTTTAACGATAACAAGGGGACACACATATTAAATTTACTTTGGGTATTCCTTAGTTATTTTCAACCTCACACTACATCAGTCTACTCATATTATCACACCTAGCACTGCACCTCACTGTTCACATCGGCAAAAAACAAAAGAACTCCGGCACAGAACCCCCTTTGTGGGGCCTGCTGGGCATTGCAGCGACAGCCCAACGAGGAGCTGCCCGATGATGAAGCTTGACACCCATTTGGGTGTGTGAGTGCTCTTGCTCCTGAGGAATCAATCCCCCGATCTGACGCTTCAGGCTTTGCCCGACCTCTTCCTCTCCTGTTAGGAATTGCATGCTCTTTTGATTTACATATGTATACAATACACCGGGTTTACATAGTCGCAAGGGGGCATTTCCATATATGTCTAAACCTAGACATCTGTAAACATTTGATTTCTGTGAATACTGTTTATTCGGAAAACTACAAACAGTAGTAGATGTACTTCTGCCAACTTTTACGAACATACTTCTCCCATTGTGTCACTGGCCACATAGCCTTAGATGAATATTCGCACATTTCTCTATAGCCTTTCCATTATTTGGTATTTTTCTGTTATACATTTATGTATCAATAGGCATTTAAAACTTTGTAATATATAAAATGGTTTTGCTTTTTGATTTTTTAGGTTTTTATAAATCATGTCCTGTTTGTTTAATAAAATGCGAGAGGATACTTTCGGAGCATTGGGGTACTGATTCGAAAAGAAATTAGGGCATATGTAATCTTAGGTTTACAACTATTTTCAGTGTTGATTTATACATTTCTTGACTTCTCAAAGGTTAGAATGAGTACTCCTAGGAAACCATGACAGTGTTAGGTTCTCCAGAGTACCCCCTGAAAACCTTTGAGAATTTCACTTACGCTAATGCAATCGCATTTCTGTATGCATACATAGTAAACAAATGCACAGATGAAACTGCACCACGAGTATAGCTGCACATTTTAACTTTTTTTTTTTTAATCAAGGAAGATGCTTTCCTGCCCGGAGAAACCACTCGCCAAGATCCTGCCAATTCAGGAGTGCTCCCTTCTTATACCCCCAGTGGAAATCGATTTACTCCTGACATTGTCAGGAGTCAATCTTCTACTGTCTTCCAGGCAAATATCGGCTGAGAAAAGGTTGTGAATAACCACAAACAGAGGTGCTAGTTGGTGTTCTCAAACTTCCAGGGCATTCCCTTCCCGAAATGCCCAGTTACCACCCCTGGTAGATAATCTATTTCCATGAAAAAGTATATATGACAAAATCTTTTAGTGTAAACGCATCCCTTTGTAATTAGCAATAGTCATTCTAGACTACTGAAAAAGGTTACTTTCTCATGCAAGTGAAGATATACTCACACATAGCTTTGCAAAGATGACCTGTCACGTTTCACACACTATTTTGTTTTGAACTGCTGATTATTTCAAATGCTGTTGCAAACTTGTTGATTGTAACACTTTGGTTCTGGCATGGTTGCATTGATTTATTAATATGACTAAATTAGAAAGGGCCGCTGGAGGTGAACTATTTTGGTAGCATTACTTTCCTCACATTTATCCAAAATCTGCTTACTACTCCATGTTTCCTCTTTAATTGGGTTGTGACTTAGAACTATGGGGCATATCTACAAGCCCCTTGCGCCGCCGGAGCGTCACAAAGCCAATTTGCGTGGCTTTGAATGGCCTCATAAATATGGAATAAGACAAGGCAGCGCAAATTGCTGCCTTGCCTTACTCTGTGCTAGAGAAGCGTTCCATGGGCATTGCGGTGGGTGTTCCCACACAACACCCATGGATTTTGATATTTTCCCCCGATTCACAAAACCATGTACACCTGGGAATGCGTCAAACCCTTACACCTCCCCAAGGGAGGCGCAACAAAGAGAAATAACTTTTTTCTCCTTGTTGTTTCCTCTTTTCATGTGTGCTGCATTCTGCATGACACATAGAATGAGGAAAAGGCCTCCCAGGGTTGCTTTTGTGTAGGAAGGTGCCCTTGCTAATTCCGCATGTTTTGTCTTTTTTTGCCAAGATTTTTCTCCTGATAAATTTAGACAGGATTGACCTCCTGGAATTTATGAGGGAAAAACTGCCAGGGTGTGATAATTATCACACAACTCATACTCTGGGTCCCTGCAGTGGGTGGACTGTGTAAAGACATGAATCCTCCATGTCCCTCTCCACAAGCTTCTCATGTCTGCCCCACTATCTTCTGCTTGGCGCCATTGTTTACAGGAGAGAAAAGGCACAGGGAGGGAAGTAGCTAAGGGGAGTCAATTAACTCAAAACACAAAGACAAACGCAGTCACAGGCCACTGAAAGAGAAACGGGGAAGGAGCAGGTAAAATAATTGCATGTAAGCTCTGCTCTTCTCCGGCAGCCTACTGGGGCATGAGCGGCTTAGAAGAGGTAATTACGGTGATGAGGGGTTGAGGAGCACCGAGGGTCTTTCAGATGCGCCTCTGGGGCACAGACTCCAAACGCCCTGCTGTCAGACCTGCAGCACAGGTGCACAGCTGCCAGAGCGAAGGCGCCATTTTCTGCCCAGATCTGTGCGCCCCTGGGGTTCTACATTCAGAATACAAATTGCGCTGTAGTTTAAACACTTTCAATCTCCAACCTGCTACAGCACCACCTGCTGGCCACCCAACAACAAGTTTTGGTGATGGATAGCACCATTTCATAAATGAGATGATATTAGTAAACCATGACCTCGCCATCCCCGTTTTATAGAACACAAATGTAATAGGGTGCATTCCAAACTATTAAATTAGGCCAGTTCCATGTAGGTGCGGGGGGGGCAGATCTATACATGATTTTCAAGACAGCCATTGACTATTTCGATTAATTCATTGGATGTCTATGTATATCCTGCAATTGTGTCATGGATGTGGTCCTCAAGTGTCCATCTTGGACATCCCTGAGTTAAGGTCGTTTGTACCATTGCAGGCAAGGACCAACCATATGCAACTCTGTCTTGGATGTTCCAAAACTGAACTGCCATGGAAGATCCACTCTAAACAGGAGCCCAACCAAGCCCAGATGCTTTTCAGCCTATTAGCTGGCTACAGTTTGATGCACTAAAGCAGAGCGACTTACCGAGAACACGCAAAAGGAACTAATGGAACTCCTGCACAGTAACAAAGTGGGAAAATCCTGTAAAGTGCTCTGATACCTGCAAGGGTCATGTTCCCGCTATATAAAACTTTCAAATAAATAAATAAATATGTAAATCAGCACCTAACTTAGTAACTATCTCTCTTTCTTCGCTATCACACTATGGTCGCTTCCTTCAATCTATCCCAGGCATTTTAATTCAGTTTCTGGTTTGCTCATTGCTGCTTCCGCTTGTAGGTGGTGCTTTGAGTGCTTATGTGATGTTTGAGTCTCAGTCAGACAAGTTGTGTGCCTTTAATCCTTTCTATAAAACATTTGCTGATATGTACTCAACCTCTCCATTGTAGTAATGGCCCTGTGTTATTAAAAAGCCTCTCTCATATCCCCATTCCTCTCTCTCCCTTCCCTATAATAAAACTGCAGTGTATGAATCGCTCTCATATCCCCCTTTTCCTTCCTCTACTGGAATGTATACTCATACAGTAGTAATATATCTCTCACATGTTCCCCATTCCTTCCCTGTACCTATTGCTCTGCCCTATTTTCATCTGTCTCCCTCTAGCACTGTATTTAGAACCCATAGAGTCTGAGGTATTTACATGTTTATTTATCAATCTATTTATTTATTCATTTATCGAGTTTTGTATAGCGCAAACTTGACCTGAGGGTATCAGAGCGCTTTACAGAGTTAGCACAATACCAGTTATATGAGGCCCATGTGGAGTACATACAAATACAAAATACATAGTGAGGAAGATATAGAAGCACAGCAGTAAAAAAAAAAAATTAAAAATACATAGCAACGATATATAAAAGTGAACAATTCCTATCACACCCCCCCAATGAATGTATACCCGAGATGTACCTAGGTGCTTCCTCCCCATATCTCATCTTCTGTATGTGTACCAGAGGTATAGACATCACCCTCATATCTACCCCGCCTCTCCCGGTGTACTTAAAATCCTTCCTCATATTTCTGGTCTCCCCTGTTGCATGTCTACCTATAAACTATTCACCTACCCACGTCAAATCATAACCTCCTATGTCGCTTATTTCGGTGGGAGTGGAGGGTGTTAACGTTGCAATATCTTCACAAAGCAGTTTGGTTTAGACTGTTGACTTTCACAGATATTTCTTAGGTAGGACATGGTCAGTAAACATGCCTAGGTGGAACATCTGCAGGAGGTTTACACATAAATGTCGGTAGTATAAAAAAAAATGATAATCAGGTCAACTGACATTAGGACAAGGGGGTTGGAGGAAAGTGTGTCTACAAATAATAACGCGAGTTTACTCCACAAGCAGGAAATGCACACTGGCTGTTCCGATGGTGTTATAGGTGGGATAGAGGTATGTAGTCTGTGTGTATGTGGAGAGAGACGAAAGTGTGCAGTGACGATTTTATGTGGCAGGGAAAACTTGGTGTGCAGGTATGTGAGAAATATGTGTTGCAGATGTGCATGGGGTGCTGCGTTGGGCATTTGTTTATATGTACGTTTAGGTGGATATGAGAACAAGGGAGATGGTGTGTGTATGAGTGTTTGCAGATGTGTGTGTGTGTGAAGAAGTGTTTTGAGGGCTCAAGTAAATGGAAGTAGTTTTTTAGCATGGCTGTTTGGGTATGCTGTGTGGTAGTTTGCCGTATATTTGCAGGTGGCTGTGCTTTTGTACCTGCACCACAGTGAACGTGGCACTGTGTGCATCTGAGGGGCGTGCATGTGAGCAGACACGAGTGTGTGCATATCTTGCTTGTACCAGGTTGTGGTTAGTTGTCTATGTTTTATGCAACTTTTATATGAGATCAATGCATATACCTCGTTTAAAACCCCAATCGCTTTGCCACAGCTTACCTCAGCATCACGCTGCAGCTGTGCAGTCTACCAGTCCCGCTGAGAGTGAATGCAGAGCTGGTGGGAAAATTGAAAGAATGAAGCATGCATTAACTGATGAAAATGGATTTTCTTCCAGAACATTTATCATTTTCAGAACTGGTTAAAACCAGATGTCTTTGTTCCGTTTTGTATATGATAGTGTGCTATTTCACCAACGGGACTGGTCCTCCGATGAGGAAAATGTTTATGTTAGCAACATAGGGTGTCCCAATAGACGGACGCCTCGACCATGTTGGTAATCTTGTGTGCCTTCTTGGCTTCAAGAGTACATACATCCATTCCTGTGGAAGGCAAGTCCTCTTGTCCAACGTGCCTCCTTTCAGCCCAGCCAGCACGCCTGCCATGCAGGGATGGACTGGGAACCCTAAGCAGCCCTGGCAATTTTCTCGGACCAGCCCCTGGGGAAGCACTGCGAGGACCGGAAGGCTGGAAATGTTTGCTTACTGCTTTTGTTACTGGGGGCGGATATTGCAGTGCTGCTACAAAACCGGGCCCCACTAACAAAACCAGCCCCCACCTCTACAAAACTGGCCCCCACCCTTCCAGCCTCCGAGGCAAATGCCCGATGCCTGATACGGCCTGTCCGGCCCTGCTGCTATGACTGACCAATGAACCTTCAATACAATTCTCTCTGTGTTCTACAAACTTAAACTGAGGCAACTCTTGCATATGTCTTCAATCTTAACCTCTGAATTAATTTGTGAGCTTCAGCAGAACTCAATATACCTGGGGATACTGTGCCCACAGGCGCACCACAACATGTGAGGCAAGCCAAGCCCAGGATGAGACCCTGGTATTGTGGGGAATTGCGGGGTGGGGGGGTGGGGGGGGTGGGAGGGGGTGGTCAAGGATCAGCTTGAGGGGAAGGCCATGAATAAATTACCTTCAACTTGTAGGTCATGGGCATCTCAAAAAAATGAAAGCATTATTAGTGTAAACACACTTAACACACTAAGATAAACACACTTCGTCAAGGAACAAAGTTGTGAATCAGAGCCATAATATTTAACCAGCTAAACCGGTCACTGTTTTTTTTTAGCTGAGAAACCCCCAGTTCTTCTACACATCCGATATTACCTAAATTTACTACCACCTCTTTCCACTGCTGTCTTACAATTGCAATCTGAATACAATATTTATTGTGGTAACTATATTCTTTAATTGCTCCTTGATTGGGTTATAACTTAATTTCCAATTCTTTTTAGGTAAATCTAAAATATACAGTAGACATTTTGACACAGAGCTTAGTGGCAAGGGAACAAAATTTGGGCTTGAGATGCCCCACCCAACAGAGAACCTTATCTCCACCAAAACAAATCTGCCTTGGTGCAGCTTTCACAGCCTCCCTAAGGTTATGAATTTAATGTTATGTATTTTTAATATAAAGTTTGGCATCAAGCGGGCCATACTACATGTAGAACTACCGCCCTCTGCACAGACTACAGTCACGGAGAAATGGTTGATTGCGTTTTCAAGGCCCAGTGCAACAGTGGCTGATAATAATGTTCTTTATGGGGGGATCTACAAAGTTTGATTGACGGACAGCCTTGGTAGTATAAATAGGCAGCGTTCAGAGTAAAATGAAAGACTGTTGCTAATACGACTTCCCTTCAACTAAAATGAAAAATTCGAGGCATTCCCCTCGCCACATCCCTGGCATGCATCCATGTTTAAAGAGGGATAAATGCAGAGTATATTAATGGGATAATGTAAATGTCTCTAAAGCTCTTAGAGAGATTAAAACACAAGTGACTAATGGTAAATTATTTCCCTGTGTCCCTCTAGGTCCTTCTACTTGCACACTCTATTGACAAATGACTCATCGCCACCGCTCTAGTTTACTGAATTTCTCTCGTGGGCGGTTGCGTGCTCGGCATTTTGTATGTCAGCCTTTGCTCCTAAAATGGCGGCCTGTGGAAGGCGCACAGATTCGACACCCCTGGGTCACAAAGGTCAATGTTGTCTTCTGAATCAGGTCAGAGATGATATCTCCTCCCTAAGAAGTCCTTTGCCTATAGTGTGTATTCCTTGTCTTAGAATGAGTCTGATAAAATGGCATCTGGTGCTAAATATATTTAGAAAGAATTTGCTGCGCCTAAGATGATTAGAGTGTTGATGTCTAGTGAGAAAGACACATAATAATTTAAAGGTTAACAAAGAAATGAGGACTTCTATCCAAGTTCCTACGCAGATCACATTAAATCAATAAGCCAGACACTCACAAAATTCTTAGGGAACTAATAGCCCAACAGAGCGATTCAGCACCTCCTCAGGGGAAACAAGCGCTATATAAATGCAATTAGAACACACTACATACAAATTCAGCGTTTAACACAGAGTGAGTCTGCCAATTTCTTAAGAGACATTGGGGCTTATGCAGTGGTCCAAGTGGTGGGGGATCTGAGGGGCATGACGTGCCCATACTTTTTTAATTTTAGAAAAACAGTTTCCCTACTTTGAGTAAAGAGACGACCGTCAGTTAATTCTGACAGTTGAAATATTTCATCTGACACGTAAGGCAGGGAATCTCCTGTGCGGTGAAACCGAGGGAGGGCAGACAGCTAAACAAGACTTCTTGCCAGGACCCTGCTTCCCTGAAATAAATGTAAATGTGCGCAGCTGGTCTGTCTGCAAATCTAAAGGGAGCTTGGAAGCCGGTACTGGCTTTAATTGACGGAATCGCTTGAAGCTTCATGATGACACGTTGAATTTTTTTGAGAGATACTGTAAGGGAGCTACCAGCTAAGGTGGGAAGTGTGTGCTGTTAAAAGACAGTTATTAAAAAGATTGCACTACGTACTGTCTGGGTATTACTAAAATCTATATTTTGAAAGCACTTTTTGCCATTTTGTAGCAGCCTATCTTATATTGTGAGTCATGGAAGTTTAAAATAATGATTTACATATTCACTGTGCTTTCTGTCGCAGACCAGACTGTGACCTCGTAGCACTAAACATACACGTCACTATTCACCACTGTACCAACCAGGATTCAATTCAGTGGCTTAACTAATAGAGGTTTCATAATGTCTGCATTTACCACTGATTAACATAACTTGCATTCAATTTTCATTAAACTGTGCGTTATTATATATGCAGTTACTGACGGTGAAAGACCTAAAAAAGTTATTTTGTTTTTTTAGCCACACCTTTGACTTCCATATTCACCCACCCGCTCCCATTGCGTGCAGCATCGCAGTTCCAATACTTTTTTTAATGCACTTCGACCACTGGGTTTATGGGACAGCAGCTGGCTCGGTATTGGAACGGAAATTTAAGGCTATACCTAGCAAGAGTGGTAAAAAAAGGCATTTCTAGCGTGAAGGAGACCATTGTTATGGAACTGTGACTCCTGCTACATCTTCACACACATTGGCAAAATGGCTGTGTGACACAATGTGGGCTGTGGTTGGTTCTTCGTAACAGCTGGAATTTTATCATTTGAGTCTGGGCAGCAGTGCCTACAAATCCCACTCAATTTTTCTGATTCAATATCAGATATTGCAAATTTAAAGACTGTGAACAGTTGCATGTGGACATAACTGCAAACCGAGCAGATGCAACATGGACATGATGAACATGCAGCCTTCCATCTCATGCCCTACAGCTGCCTGGTCATAGGTCTGCCATCTTCTGATCCAGCCCGATCAACCCAAGACAACTCACACCATACAGAGCAGTTTAACAATCAGGCTAAGTATGTATGTATGTATATATATATATATATATATATATATATATATATATATATATATATATATATATATATATATATATATATATATATATATATATATATATATATATATATATATATATATCAAACTTCTGAATCCGCCCTGCCGTCCCACTCTCGACGGTCACAAAGAGCACAAACTCCTCTTGCCTTGCAAAATTGTTTATTCACCAGTTCCAATCTGCTATAACGCATTTCGGTCAACAAGTGACCTTGCTCATATAGTGAGACGCTATACAGTACCCATATTTAAACAAAAAACATGTGATCTCATCATGCGACATGTAAGAGCATAGGCATAGTAAACAGACTGTGATACGGCGCGATCCCGGCTGTGAAGCCGAAGGCACTTGATAATCTATTGCTGTATATGTAAAAACAGTGATGCTTTGGGTAAAAAAATCTTGTAAATATATGAATTTATATATACATTTTTTAAAATACATGTATAAATACATTTACGAAAAAACCAGTCATAATATTGTTAACAATCTAACGATTTGCTAGATCTTACTTCTTCGACTGTGAGTTTCACCAATGCTGAACATTATTATTTTATATATAACTGCATAAATGCATTATTGTTCATCCCATTCTGAACTCTGTTTTGTAACTGCATAAATGCATTCCCTCTACTTGATAATAATCAATTGTATCACCTCCAAAGCATTGATAAAACAAGTATATAGTTACAAGTGCCTATCTTGTCGCCTTCCTCAAGTACAAGTTTAGCCAGCTGCTCCTGCTCCTAAGTGCAAATATGCTAATGTGCATGGTAACTTATTTCTAAGTGCTTAAGTGCATTTAAAGTGCTAGTGCTCTACTGTACAAAATATACATTAATGTCACTAATTTATCTAAATAGCCCTAAGATGGTATATTTTTTTCTTTTTTGTTTTTATTATAAAATGATCTGATAGCTGGCTGTTCTGCTATTTGTTCCTCTAACATTCACTATGATCTTAAATTTCATTCAATAACCATTATTCTAGCATGTCTTGTCGCTGATATCTGTCATTATCATCATGACTAAATTTCTTATAGTAGGATTGGCTCCATCAGCTTAAATTCCTGTTTCTCGTGATATAGATAAGATTGCATATTTCATCACTATAGCTAGATCTAATCTACGCTATACATCCCATAAAAGATTTAATAAAAAATCTAATAAAAAATTCCATAAAAATCTTCATGTATAAAATTATCCATAAAAAGTTTTATGAAAATTCCTTATAAAAAATTCTATAAAAAAAATCTGCCAGAATTTTCCCTATTATGGAGTTATTTTACAAAAAATTGTGCAGTTCTTCATTATTGTTTAACCCCATTGGTGCTTTACTTTCAAGTTCAAGGATCGTTTGTGATTCAAGTTGCCTAAGCATGCGTTCTCTGTTGCCTCCTCGGCATAATTTAGGGATGGCATTAATGACAAAGTATTTTAAGAAATTGAGATCATTATTGTGTATGGCTTTAAAGTGGTGTGCCACGGGTATGATGTATCATCATTAACAATAGCCCTGAGGTGCTGGAGAATTTTGACATGTACCTGTAGCTTTGTACTTCCCACGTATCTCAAGCCGCAGGTACATTCCAGCACATATACGGCATATTCGGTCCTACAATTATAGTTTCCTGAAATAGCCGTTTGTCTTGCATTGAAGGGTGTCTTGTATTGGGTCGTGTTGATCCCAAATTTACATGCCCGGCAAGATGAACATTTGAAAAAAACAGATTTCGGTTTAAGCCAGGTGGTGTCTTGACTTATCTCTGGACTGCATTTAACTAGCTGTGTTCTCATTGATGCTGCTCGTCTAAATGTAAAGGTTGGAAGTGTTGGTAACTGTGTTGCCATGACTCCGTCAGTAAGTAAAATTGGCCAGTTATTGTTTACTATAGATCTGATCTGCCTTTCTTGGCTACTGTAGGTCGTTATGAGTCTCATAGTGTTGTCCTCTACTATGTTGGAAGGCTCGATGTCCTGTTCTTGGTCCCTAGTTTTTGTGTTTCTCTGTAATAGGGACTCTCTAGATCTATTTTTGACCTTACTCATGGCATCTTGTAGAGTTTTTTCATCATAGCCCCTATTGCGGAATCTCACTAGGGCTTCATCCAGGCATTTATTTGTTTCTACTTCAGTACTGCATATTCTTTTAAGCCTGATGAATTCCCCGTAGGGTATGCTTTTGATCAAATGTTTTGGGTGTGCACTCTTGGCGTGCAACGTAGAGTTGCCGGCCGTGGACTTACGATGCAATTTGGTCTCTAACTTCATGTTGTTGACAAATATTGCTACGTCCAAAAATTCAATGTTACAGTCACTAATGTTGGATGTGAATTTCAAATTAACATTATTGTCATTAATTTCTTTTATGAAGGTTTGTGCACTTTCTCTGTTACCCTTCCAAACAATAAAGACATCATCGATGAAATGGAGCCAATGAACAACGCAATCATCATATACTTGTTTGTGGGCTATTTTGAGGACCTGTTCCTCCCACCAGCCAACATGAAGACATGCATAGCTGGGGGAGAAACAGGCCCCCATAGCTACTCCGCGCTTCTGCCTATACAGATCTTTCCCAAACAGAAAATAGTTGTTGTAAAGGCACCACTTTATGAGCTCCAATATCATTAAATTATGCTTGTATCTGCTCATAGGTCGCATTTCTAAAAAATGCCTAATCGCCCTTAATCCAACTGAATGTTCTATGCTTGTGTTTAACGATTCGATATCGAGCGTTATCAACAATAATCCTTCAGTCCATATTATATCTTTTAACTTGCTTAAAAAGTCCCCAGTGTCTTTGATATAAGATTGGAGTTTCTGGACATGTTCCTGTAAAAAATAATCCACATACTGGCTAATATTTTCACATATGCTATTGATGGCGGATATTATAGGCCTGCCAGGTACGGGTAAGGTCTTTTTATGTATCTTTGGGACAAAATAAATGGTAGGCAATATAGGATATTCTTTATACATGAAGTTTTATTCGTCATTGGATATCAATCCTTCTCTCTTCCACTGCATAGGTTCTTTTTTTAATTTTTCTTTCGCCTTGTTGTATTCTCTCATGTTGGTTATCTCATAGCAGTCCTTATTCCCCAATTGGTGCTCTGCTTCCTCAATATAATCTTTTCTCGGCTATATCACTGTGTTGCCCCCTTTGTCCGATTTGTTTATGACTATCTCGTGGTCATTTTTAAGCTTTTTTATCAGGTTTTTGTACTGTGTGTCCTGATATTTGTTTAGGGCTTGCTTGTGAAATGTGCTGCGGTAGAGCGATTTAAGGTCATCTGTGACCCGTTCGTGGAAGATATCGATGGCATCTTTGGGCATCATGGGGTAAAAAGTAGATTTTGGCTTAAAAGGACTGCTGCCCGCTCCTATTTGTATAATGTCCAAGGCTCTTAATCTTTCTTGGGTTGGAGCCTGCGAGCTTATGATTGCATCCTCATTCAGTTCTTGTAATACTAAGAGGGTGGGCATGTCAGAAGCTAATAAAGTTTCACTTGATTCTGAAGTGTTAGATGGCACTTTGTTGAATTGATTTGGGCCTTCTTTAATTGTGAAGTACTTTTTGAGTTTTAATTTACGAATGAACTTGAAGATATCAACTCTTGTGCGTGCATAATTGAAGTTACTTTCCGGGCAGAACGACAGCCCTAATGTTAGTAACTGTGACTCCGCCTTTGTTAATGTCACCGAAGATAGGTTCGCTATTGTGTTGTCGTTGTGCCCTTCTTTTTGCGCCACTGTGGCTTTCTGGTTCTTACGTTTCCTGATTTTGCGCCGGATTCTCCTCCTTTGGTTTCTGCGCTTTCCAGTGTCTTCGTTTGGATTCGATATATATATCTCTCAATCAACTCCAATCTCCAGTTCCCCAATAAAACCGGACATCGACACAGCAGACTCGGTCATAGATTCTGCACTGTTTATTTAATACACTCTGTTACGCGTTTCGGCAGTATCTCCTGCCTTGCTCACACAATATATATATGTACATATACATATATTTATATACATATACATATATTTTTCACACACAAAACAAAGGTTATATGTCAGTTATAGTTAGGAAAACGTTATTTAGGTTTGGTATACAAACTCAAATTAAGCTCCACAAACATTAGAAATTCTACACTTATATTTATCTCTTAATTGTATGATTGATGCACCTTTTACTCACTTATTTCTGTCTTATTTGTGCCAAACACACCTTAAACTCACAACCATAACAAATTCATAACTTATAAGCATAAGTGATCTGTTGGGCTATCAGTTCCCTAAGACTTTTGTGAGTGTCTGGCTCCTTGATTTAATGTAATCTGCCTAGGAACTTGGATAGAATTCTGCATTTATTTGTTAACCTTTGAATTATTGTGTGCCTTTCTCACTAGACATCAACACTGTAATCGTCTTTGGCGCAGCAAATTCTTTCTAAATGTATTTTGTACCAGATGCCATTTTATCAGACTCATTTTAAGACAAGGAATACACACTAAAGGCAAAGGACTTCTAAGGGATGAGATATCATCTCTGCCCTGATTCAGAAGACAACATTGATCTGTGTGACTCAGGGGTGTCGGAATCTGTGCACCATTTTATCATTTACACACCACTTTCATATTACTGTAAGTCATACTTATAACTCACATGTATACTTATGCATCACCTTTCAATTAACATGACTCGCACACCTCCGTACACACTCTTGTCACCTCACTCGCCACACTACATTAAATATGACTCGCCCCTGTACCATGCACTGTGTTCTGGCTAATAATATAATTTCTGATGTCATAAGTGTTTTATTTACTGCAATAATTTTATATGCTTTAACTTAGGTAATATCCAAGGGTATAGGTGGTGCATGGAAAAGGGGCAAGATATAGTTAATGTAGTGAGGCGAGTGAGGTGACAAGACTGTGTACGGAAGTGCACAAGTGGCTTTGCATGGCTTCCTAAATGTTACTTAAGGTTTGCTTTGCACGTGTACCATGTTGCGTGGTGCAAATGTGACACATACCTCCTCATAAATATATCTCTCAGTTTGGAATGTTTGCCCTACCTATTAGCGCTTTACTAAAGCGGTAATAGGTTTTTCAAAATATTTATAACTTTCTTCATATTTTTTTGTATAAATTGGGAATAGCGCGGTACTATCGCGTACCCAAACATTATTTTGTAAGGTTACCATTTTTATTTCTAAATTTCTCTTTATTCTTGTAGCACTTTACGGGGAATGGCATTTTATTTCAAGTAGCACGTTAATTTCTAGTAATTAACGCGCTACTCTGTACCCTATTTTCAGCATATTTAAATATGTAAACATTTTAAAATACACTTTAGCACACTATATTTACAAAATGTAGTGTCTCATAGTGTTTTTTAAATGTCTTTTTATTTTTATTTTTTGGTACCGTGGTAGGACTGCGGTACTTTGCAATTTAGAAAACAAATATATATATATAATATTTTTCCCTACCTATTACCACTTTTAATAAAGTGGTATTGGAAAAATACCAAACCTAATATTTGCCTACATTACAAGGCCTAATGCAGAACACAGGGGAACTCAAGGTCAAAACAAGATGGCTGCCTTTTACTTTTGAAAAGTCAGTCATTAGCCAAACAGCAAATGACTTGTCATCGTTATGTACCCCAGGAGAACCACGGTACTACTGCGGCCACAGATATAGCTAAATTAAAAATACTTAAAACATATGAAATACTTACCCTACTTTCCTGAAGTACCCCCACCATAATATATAATCCATCCAAATGTTGTCAAAATCGGACTGACGTTTTTTGCGTTAAGTGAAATAAACAAGTCTTTGCAAAATGCATTGGATTTTACACCCGTTTTGGGACCCCCTTTTTTCTTTGCACCCCCTTGACCAAACGCTGCAAAACTTTCACTACTCTGAGAATGAAACAGGGGCAGTAGGGCTGCAAAGTTTCACGAACATTCGTCATACAGGTGCAAAGTTATTAAGGGACTGTTGAACCCGGCCCTTCTTAGGGGATTTTCCTAAACCGTGTTGCTTTTTCTCTTCCTGGTTTTTGCTGATTCTCTTTCCGTGGCCTTAGGACCCTGGGCGCTTTCTGGCGGTAATGCAATGGAAAAGCGCGAGCACCCTTCCTACACATGGTAGGCAGTGGTGCTTACTTGATTGGTTTAGGTGTTGTACCTGTGAGTGCCCTGTAAAAAGGGACACCACACACCCAGGGCATGTACTGCACTGGATTATGGTGGGACGCAGCACTGATTGTACCACCCACCAGACTAGCCTTCTAAACAGATATCAAGCCTGCCATTGCAGGCCTGTTGGTACACAGTTGCCCCTATGCTCAGATTGGCATTTTTAACTCATTAGCCAACCCTGAGTGGGCCTTCCACCACCACTTGAGCACACCTAGGGTAAGCCCTGAGGGGTGAAGCAAGTGGTGGGTGAAAGGCAGGGTAGGTATACATCAATCAATCAATCAATCAATCACGGCATTTATAGAGCGCGCTACTCACCCGGGAGGGTCTCAAGGCGCTGGGGGAGGGGGTAAGTTACTGCTCGAACAGCCAGGTCTTGAGCTGCTTCCTGAAGGCGAGATGGTCCTGGGTTCGCCGAAGGTGAGTGGGGAGGGAGTTCCAGGTCTTGGCCGCCAGGTAGGAGAAGGATCTTCCTCCGGCGGTGGTTCTGCGGATGCGTGGTACGGTGGCGAGGGCGTGGCTGGTTGATCGTAGCTGGCGTGTGGGCGTGTAGAAGGACATGCGGTCGTTGAGGTACTTTGGGCCCAGGTCGTGGAGGGCCTTGTGTGCGTGGGTGAGGAGTCTGAACGTGATTCTCTTGCTGACGGGGAGCCAGTGCAGGTCTTTCAGGTGTACGGTGATGTGGCTGTGTCGGGGGATGTCCAGGATGAGTCGTGCGGAGGCGTTCTGGATGCGCTGGAGTCTCTTTTGAAGTTTGGCTGTGGTTCCGGCGTAGAGGGTGTTCCCATAGTCCAGTCGGCTGGTGACGAGTGCCTGGGTGACGGTCTTCCTGGTTTCAGTGGGGATCCATCTGAAGATCTTGCGGAGCATGCGCAGGGTGTTGAAGCATGAAGATGAGACGGCGTTGACTTGTCTGGTCATCGATAGGGAGGAGTCCAGGATGAAGCCCAGGTTGCGTGCGTGGTCCGTTGGCTTGGGTGCGGTGCCCAGGGCCGGGGGCCACCAGGAGTCGTCCCAGGCGGAGGGTGATGAGCCCAGGATGAGGACTTCCGTCTTGTCTGAGTTCAGTTTAAGGCGGCTGTTCCTCATCCAGTCGGCGACGTCTCTCATCCCGTCGTGCAGGTTGGCTCTGGCGGTGGTGGGGTCGTTGGTGAGGGAGAGGATCAGCTGGGTGTCGTCGGCGTAGGAGATGATGTTGAGGTTGTGTCGGCGTGCGATGGCTGCGAGGGGGCTCATGTAGACGTTGAAGAGGGTCGGGCTGAGTGAGGATCCTTGTGGAACGCCGCAGATGACTTCGGTGGCTTCGGATCTGAACGGGGAGAGGCGGACTCTCTGGGTTCTTCCGGCGAGGAACGAGATGATCCATTCCAGTGCTTTCTCTCGGATTCCGATGTTGCTGAGGCGCTTCACTAGGGTGCGGTGGCAGACGGTGTCGAACGCCGCGGAGAGGTCCAGGAGGATGAGGGCAGCTGTTTCCCCGTTGTCGGTTAGGGTTCTGATGTCGTCGGTGGCTGCGATAAGGGCGGTCTCGGTGCTGTGGTTGGCCCGAAACCCGGACTGCGAGGGGTCGAGGGATCCATTCGTCTCGAGGAAGGCGGCAAGCTGTCTGTTGACGGTCTTCTCGATGACTTTGGCCGGAAACGGAAGGAGCGAGATGGGGCGGTAGTTCTTGAGGTCGGTGGGGTCCGCCGTTGGTTTCTTCAGGAGGGCGGTAAGCTCGGCGTGCTTCCAGCTCTCCGGGAAGGTGGCGGTGTGGAAGGAGGAGTTGATGATGTCCCGGAGATGGGGTGCGATGGTGGCGTCGGCTTTGTTGAAGACGTGGTGTGGGCAGGGGTCGGTTGGTGATCCGGAGTGGATGGAGTTCATCGTGCGGGTGGTGTCTTCGGTGTTGATCGGGGTCCAGTTGCAGAGGGTGGTGGTGGCGGGCATTGGTTCGGCGGTAGGGTGCGTTGTTTGTGCGTCGAAGCTGTTGTGTATGTCGGTGATCTTGCGGTGGAAGAACGCGGAGAGTGAGTTGCAGAGGTCTTGCGAGGGGGTGATGTCGTTGTATACATGAGTGTTCCCTGCACAGGTTGTGCTTCTTCTCTTGTAGTGGCCTTAGAGCTCTTTGCACTTTCCCACTGTAAATGCAGTGTGAAAGTGTGCATACCCTTCCTACACATGTTAGGAGGGAGTGGTTACCTGATGTTTTTAGACATGTTTCAAGCCTGCCATTACAGGCCTGTTTGTGCACGCTTGCACATATGATCTTTTTAACACTTGTCTCCAGCCTGCCATTGCAGGCCTGTGTGTGCGCACTCGCACCTGCGATGTTTTTAAACATGTGTCAAGCCTGCCATTGCAGGCCTCTAGATGCTCAATTGCACTTATGCACAGGTAGCCAAGGCTGCGGGTGCCAGTTTAGTAAAAGTGGGGCCGTGTTGTCGGTCCAGCAAATAACATAGTGTGACATAGCACAGAACAACTTAAGAAAACAAAACTTAACTGCGGCATCAGGCAGATTTTTTTTTTTTAACTTTGCTAACTTCAGGACCATCATGAAGGGAAAACCGATAAACTTGATTTATGGAGGAAAATTAAAGGAGGTGTGGAAGAAACCCATGGAAGGTGAAATACAAAACCTGAAAGGTACTCAGGGAATTTGAAAAAAGAAGAAAAATTCTTTCTCACAATTTCCACTCACGAAAAGAAGGGCTTAGACAATTTAGGTTAAGATGTCATTGCACATTAAAGAACAAGTGCTTATATGACCTGACTAAATGGGGCTAATTTCTTCGACCTCGAAGGGGTAAAAGGCTGAGTCATGCCTCAGAGAAACATACCAGTTCCTGTGTCAAGACTCCTTGACTTTCATCCTCCACAAGGAAATAAAGTATGGGGGCTGGGGGGGGTAAAAGATATCGAGAGGTACATCGTGCCTTTGTCTAAATGGACTTTGGTGCATATCAGACAAGGAAAGGTGCCTCGGTTTTTCATATCTGAGGATCTGCCTTGCCGATGACACGCAAATCTACATACTAGACAGAATGTAACTTGCACCACCACAAAAGGAGATGTGCAGCGTCATTACGCCTGCTTCCAGTTTTCAATGATGGACCAACTGCGGTCATTTACATAATGCTAGAGAGCATAATGATCTTTAATGAACAGAAGTCCTTATAGATGCTATAAATGTTCATGGTTTCTCGGATCTTTGGCCAAATTCCGCGCGGTATTCAGTCTCTGGAACTGTTTGGCCGCAGGCTGCATGCTCAGCAGCTGCCACCTCGGCACATTTAGATTATCAATCTAATAACCATTATTTCTGCCCATTAGCACACAGGCGCTGCAGAATGTCATCTGCAGTCTTTTATTTTGTAAAGGAAGCAGCACCGGGGCTGTCCAGTTTAGATACAGAAAACTGGTGCCATGCCAGGCTTTCTGGATATCCCTGTGAGACAAATTGACATAGAATGAATTTGAGTTAGAGCTTTTTAGTTAGTCGGCGGTAATCCTCAAAATAAGGATTGGATCGAACCCTTTTCGACCAATTGTGAACACCTCTCACTCTTAGCCTCGTCAGGGGTAGTAAGTGCTATATATATAATTTAAACCTGGGATAGTATTAACGCAGGGTTGTGCAATTTAAATAGTTTTTGGGGAGATCAGTAGTATTTACCTCATAGAATTGTTATTCTTAATTCTTTGTGGTTACAAAGACTGATTTGTCCTCATTACTCGTTAAAGTACTTGTTTACTTTTATGGTCTTATAAACCTACAAGGAGAGAGAAGTTTACCAAGGTCTGTCATACAGCCTCACTCTCAATAGCGTAGTAATCAAAGAAGAACAGGACGGGGCTGGTGAAATCCAAATATAATGTTTAATAATTAACAGTGGGTAGGGGTATACCAACAGACCTCCTTACTCCCAAAATCAAAAGTTGAAACAGGGATACCATCTCATCCTGGACTACTGGAAAAAGATTTCCTAAAAAGAGCTCCCCTACAGGAGCCCACCTACGCATAAGACGTTTGTGGTTGGGTGAGAAGCAGACCCAGCGATGAAGCATGCCTCTCGGCGCTCATTGGGTGAGGTCCTTGAGTCCTTAAAACAAAAATGTCTGTTGATATAAACCTACCCAGTGTTAATAATTACACACTACATTTTAATTTCACCAGCCTAGATCAGTTCTACTTTTTTCTTTATTACTTTTGTCATCAGCATAGTGATCTGCAGTGAGAAGTGGTTGACAATCGATTCAGGGCTGTCAAATTGCTCGATCTTTCAGAAACTAGTGTTGTCCTCATCCTTTATCAATGGGTCATGTCAAGCCTTGAGGAATTGGAAATAAGAGTGGCAGTGCTGCTACAGTTCACAATATTTGGATGAACACATCTCAGGCAGTGGATAAACATTGTATGTGGAGTTCGCTACTGCTTGCGATGCCTTTTTAAAAAAACTTTTACACTGGGTAACTTTTTAAGATGATTATATATATATATATATATATATATATATATATATATATATATTTGATTTTGGCAACTATTCTGGTGAAAGGTGCTTTTCAAAATTGAAGGTCCCCCTTCCCAACAATTGCTCAATGGAAGACCATTTTCACTCCCCTTCTTGCACCGACCACCATTGTGCAATAGTATCCTGATGATAAACACCAATAAAACTGAGATTATGGTGGTTGGGTATCCCTAACAACTGCCAGTCCTAATGAGATCTGGTGGGTACTTATGTGATTGTGCCCTCTCATGTTACAGATGTTGTTGATTGAGGTGCCCGCAACACTCAACTTTTTACTCATACCAATTAGCAGATCTGCAGTAAACAAAACTAGACAATATCAAGGTATGCATTTCAAAAGACCATTCATAAACAGAGGAAAACCATGGAAAACTGTTCATGTTGTCTTGACTAAATACTATCCTGGTGAAGGGTTTACGAGTAAACAGAGACGCTGAAACGCCATCAACAGTTTTTACTGTTTCTTTTTTAACTCGATCTTCATGTTTCTGTTCACTGCAGATCAACACAGCTGAATTATCATGTTGGTGGATTACAGCAGAGCCATTTTCAGGGCACCTACATTTGTTTGAGAGTCGGATTGTCCATCATGAATATACCTCTTTTCATGGAACGTACTGTGTGTTGAGTTCATTGAGTTTAAATAATCATGCATATAATTTATAACGTATGTCAATTTTGTAATAGATGTGTAATCTGTGCCAAGAATGTTATTTATTACATTATTATGTGAATTCACTTCCGAATGCTGAGTCGAGTTACCTATCCCTTACACCCAGTTGTAAGGTGCAATCATCAAAGTATTTATGCTTTTCTTGAGGGTCATCGTAATACTGTGTTCGACAGAACCCTTGACTACCCTGGACTCCATGTCTATGAGTTAAAATTGTTTTCATTATTGCCAGTCCAGGAATAGGCACAGGAACAAAACCGCCAATTACCCTTACCAAACCTGGGTACTATGCCATTAGATAGCTCAGTGGGTTGAGTAATTGCTGCAGAGATTGGTGTAAAGTCTGCATGTTAAAGTTTCGAATAGCTGAAGAGCGTTTCAAACCATTCATCCTTCTAAGATCTAGGCATACAACTGGGATATGTAATGTTATTACGCACAATTGTAGCACCTAGAGTCAGTTCAGTCTGTGGTGTATGAAATCGCCAGTATTATTAATACCATCATTATGACTCTCCCAAACTTCTTTCTGTATCCATGGTCATCCATGATGGCTATGGCCATGTCTTTCAGTGTGTGAGCGCAGCACAGCAAAGGCACCAACAGGAATTATTTTATGGAGTTACTATGTAATCAGCCCACTAAGTCTGATGCATTTACTGTGTTTTTGTATTAGTATTAATGCCGCCAACCATCCCAGTCTTTTGGTGATCACACCAAGGATGCTCAAAGTTAGTCCACAGGGCAGAAACTATGCCGGATGTTCAGGATAATCACTGACTGTAATGATTTCCATTCAGATGCATTGTTTGTAAACAAAATGAGCCTGAAATATCAATTTTCAGCAACTAGACTGTTACCATAATTCGAGAATTAATGTTTTATTTGAGCCCAAAAGGGGAAATATTAGATAAAAGCATGCCGCGGGTTTTAGAAAGAAAATTATATTTGAAAAAAACGTTATTAGAAATTGCAGGTGTTTTACAGGGGAATGTGAAAAGGGTTCTTCCAGGCAGAGCTTTTTGATAATTAGTCTTTAGATACACAAGCTCACAGGCACCACTTAGCAGCATCGTTAAAATGGATGCTTATAGAAGTGAAAAGCGACAGACTGCTGCTAGCCACAACTTAATCTGGAGCCTGTCTGGGGGGCTGCTTAGTGTAGGGAAGGTGATTTTTTTAAAGCATGTACCTGTCACTCTGACCACTCAAAATGTGGAGTGACCCATAAATATTTGTTGGCCAGTTGCCAATTTTAGACCCTAAAGTTTTTGAACAGCCCCTTTATAGTTATTTAAATGCCTTTCATGGGAGACAAAACCATTTCAGAGCTGTGCATGCACACTCGTACGGCTTACACTGTAACCTGTCTTCTTATAGTCAGCAGTATGGTATTATATTATGGACATGTTACAGACAGGCCAACATTTGGAAACTGTAAATAGGAAAAGTTTGAAAAAAAATAGTTCTCTCTCCCCACCATCAAAGTGGAAGCCATTTCCTCCTGAATCGCGTGTGTTGCCATGTAGAATGTTATGGTAAAATTTGTCTTTCATTGACAAGTTATGGCATGATGTAGCGCTATTTTGGGGCATAATTACAAAGAAGCGTGTCGTTAGCCTCCTTGGCTTAATGACACGCTCCGCCACTTCTGAAAAGCAGGGCTGCACCATATTTACAAGAACGTGGTGCAGCCCTGCGTTTCCCCCTGCACTGGCGCTAAGTTTAGCAGCCTAGCTCCAATGCAGGCACCCTTGCACCATAGTGCAAGGGTGTCTGCGTTCAGGGGAAGATTGTTTATATACAGGAAGGTCCCCCTTCCTGCACATAAACAATATTTAAATGCCGCTTTGTAACTTCTATGTGTGCTGCTTAATGAAGCACACACAGAAGTTGCAAAACAGCATTTTTTTTAAAATGATTGTTAATGTGCACGAAGGGGGACCTTCCTGTACATAAACAATCATTGGCCGTTTGCTGTTTTCATGTGTGCTGCACAACGCAGCACACATGAAAACAGCAAAAATGAGGAGAAATGAAACATTTCTCCTCGTTGCGCCAGGGTAAGACCAGGTTTTCCCTGGTCTTAATTCTGGCGCTGCCTCCTATTTACGCCTCCCTTGTAAATAGGAGGAAGCATCAGAATCAATGGGTGTTGCGGTGGAACGCCCACCACAACACCCATTACCCTCCCCTTTCACGCTATGCATAGCCTGAAAGGGGGCCTTATTTACAAGGCAGCGTTAAGCCACGTTAAGTGGCTTAACACTGCCTTGTAAATAAGCCGAGGCCCCCACCGCCATCACAGCGTCACTGAAAGTGACGTTGTGATGGCGATAGGGGCTTGTAAATATGCCCCTTTGTGTTATGCTATACTATATTTGATATGCCACCGTTCAGTTTAGCATTGAAATAGCCCCTGCCCAAATGTATTCAGATTAGCTAAAGTGGGGTGGGCCTAAGTGACATACGAAACCTACATATAGTTTAGCTAATTAGTTAATGTACCTGCTGCAAAGATGTCTGGTAACCCACAGGTCACAAATTCCAATCCTGGTAGAATACACCGCCCTTGATTCAGAGGTCTGTGTGTAACTGAATCCTGACAGGGGCGACTGAAATTCTCATCTGTTCGGAAAAAATAACTAATAATTATATGGCTAGCAAATATCTTAACTCCATTTTAAGTGCCATGAAGCAATTCAGTCAGGGCAACAACTATACCCTGAATGCACTTGCGGGGTTTACCACTAGCTCCAAAGGTGTTGGTATACTACTCTGAAACACAGTGCCCTTTAACCCACGACACACATGGACGGACCCCTTGGGGTGCTACGCAGCGAGGACGGTTACTTGGGAGGGACAAACGCTGAACATCTGTTCAGTCTACATACCGCCGCGGTTCCAGACAGAGACTTTTTCTGCTATCCTGCTGGAACTGCCCCCTGGAATCCTGCTGATGGGCGGGGACTTCAATGCGACAATGGACCCGGTATTTGACAGAGACACTAGATCTCCAATAGGCAGTGAATCTAGTCCTTACGAGCCTTTGTTGAGGCTCTGGGTTTGGTAGACCTATTGCGTGACCACAACCTGGGTGTACAGCAGTTAATCTACTTCTCAGCAGTACATGGCAGTCACTCCAGGCGGGACCACATCTTTTCCCAACACCTATTTGCTAGTCGGTTCCATGGCGCCACTCACAGGGCTATGGGGTATCTCTGACCACTCTCCATAGATGTATTGCTAAATGGCCCTACCAGGGACACCACACTGCCTCCCAAGATCGATCCCTGGAATTCCAAAGAAGCACCCTTTCAAGACAGAATAAGTGAACAAACAGATCAATACTTTCAGGAGAATGAGGGCACGGTCCAGTAGGCTAGTGTCCTGTGGAAAGCCTTTAAGGCTGTTCTCCGTGGTCATACTCAGGCGCCGGGAAACCTCCAGGTAGCTGTTGCGCCATATAAATTTAACAAATAAAAAAAAAATGATTGGGGGAAAAAGAAAGAGCAGAAGATACAATGTGAAGTTCTGGAAAGGGAGATATTAGCTCTGGAGACTCGGGCGCTGAGGGAGGTCAGACCGACCTACAATTGAAGCATAGACTCAACCTAAAACAACACGAACTAAAGGAACTGGTGGAGCATAGGGCGCGTACATATTCCATAGCAACGCAGCGCAGATTGTATGACATAGGCGATAAAGCCAGTAAACTCATAGTCTGCTTAGATTAAAGAGATAGGGAACGGAATTGTGTCCTGGAGGTGCCTGATGCTGAAGGTACACAGGGGCAGAGATGGCAGAGGCGTTCACTACATACTATGAGAAAATATACTGATCCAAGATTGAGAGGTCGAGAGAAGATTGTGCTAAACTTTTGAGGGACCTCCTCCTTCCGACTCTATCTAGGGAAGACAACACAACACTTGAGCAAGACCTGACAGCTGATGAGGTTGAGCAGGCACTCCGAGACATACAATCAGGCAAAGCGGTGGGGTACAATGGCCTATCGGTCATACTCTAAAAGTGTGTGGTGCGTTAGATAGCAGGTCACATGCAAAAGATGTTTAATGAGGCCCGGGAGGAGGGTTGCCTGCCAAAGGATCAAAGGGTCATGACCATAGTAGACCTCCCCAAAAAGGATAGGCCATGTGAGGCTTGTAGTTCCTACTTGTAGTTCCTACAGACCCATCTTGTTGTTGAATGTTGAGGCATATGTCCTGGCCAAGACCTTCGCCAACAGACTGCGGCCAGTTATAACAACAGTGATACATCCAGATCAGTCTGGCTTTATGCCAAACAGGGGACCTGATTGAACCTGAGGCGCCTATATGGAGTACTTCGTATGACAGAGGCCTCACAGGCTGAACAAGCCATATTGCTCTCTTTGGATGCACAAATGGCATTCAATAGCATTGAATGGAACTATCTCTTTGCTGCTCTAGTGAGGTTGGGCTTTGGGCCTAAATTCTGAAAATGGATCCAGCTTCTATATCAAGGCCCAATAGCACGGGTGCGGGTCAACAACGTATTGTTGCGACCATTTGCGCTGCATAGGGGAACTAAGTAGGGCTGCCCACTGTCTCCTATGATATGCGCACTTGCACTGGAATCTCTGGCGCTGTGGGTGTGTCAGGACCCTCTGATACAAGGTATTAACAGTGGCAGGGACTGGGAAGAGAAGATCTCCCAATAGGCAGATGATGTCTTGCTTTGTGCCACACAGCCTTATGCCACGGTAGATAGGATCTTACACATTTTCCAGCTATTTGAAGGATATTCTGGTTACCAGATTAACTGGGATAAATCCCTAATTTTTCCCTCGCAGGGCACGGCCCCCAAACTACCATCACGATGTGTAGCCCTGATACTACAAGAGGGTTTTCAATATTTAGCCATATGCATTATGAGAGACGGGAAAGGTTTTCTTAAAAAAAACTTTTATCCACAACTAGAACACCTTTGTGATGATGTTGCTCATTGGTGAATGCTCCCGATCTCCCTGATGGGAAGGGCGCTGCTCTTCAAAATGACAACCCTCCCTAGATTGCTCTATGTTCTGCAGAACACCCCACACAAAAGCTCACATGATTTTTTGTTGTTGTTGATGGCTTAATGCAACAACGCCTATAGGATGTGGTAGTTCAAGAAGCGTACTCGACAAGCTTCAGAGAGGTGTCTATGAAGGACAACTTGTGATTCCTGATATGTACAAATATTACTGGGCATCACAATTGATAGTAGTAAATGACTGGGTCTTCTCTGACAACACGGAACCTGCATACAGGGTGGATAGGGAGAGTATGGGTAACCGGGGTTATTGCTCGCTGCTTTATCGTAGGGGTCGTGAGAGCACCCTCCCACTGCATCCACAGGCAGACAATGAGATCCTGCCGGGGAGCCACTAAATTCTTTGGGTGGGGTGATAAGTTGACAGACAAAACCCCCCTATGGAAAAGCGATCTTCTGAGGGAGGTCCGGAGCCTGAAGGGTTTTTCCAAGTGGGAGTTGATAGGAATTGAATGCCTTCGAAATGTATGAAGTGGGCAAGCACTGATTACATTTGAGGCCCTACAACAGGAGTATGAAATGGCCGAATCTGAACGCTTTAAATACTTGCAGTTAGGACATGCTCTGAGTTGCAACATACGGGAGGGGGAGCAGCTAGCAAAGTCAGCGCCTATGGAAGATAGGTTGCTTCTAGACCCCATGCCGGAAAAGGCGGTATCCTTAACCTATCAGAAATTGATTCATAATTCCCCAGATCCTCTCGGGAAACTGCGGGAGAAGTAGGAGGGTGGCCTGGGCTATATAGAGGAGGAAGATTGAGTGGATGCTATACAAAGCCCCAAAGAACTAACTATACGGGCTCAGTTCCACCTCATCCAGTTGCGGATAATCAACAAGTCATATTATTCTAGGACACTTCTACATCATCTCAGACAGAGCAGCACTGCTCTTTGTGCTAGGGGGCATGGGGAGGTGGGATCCTTTTACCACATCCTCTGAGAATGCCCGAAAATACAGCACCACTGGAGTAGAGTGGTGCGAATTATGGCATGAGCCACCGGATTAGACATTCCTTTATTGGCTAGGTGGCAACTTTTATGTATCACCGGAGATGAAGAATGGCCTAAATATCAAAAAGTATGGCTTAAGTAGGCCTCTGGGATTGCCAGGAGAAGCATAGCCCGGGTCTTGGGGGCTGAGTGGACGCCACAAGTTGCAGACTGAGGTAGATGTGGACAGGTACCAAAGAACTGAACAGATGGTGTACCAGCAGGGGCTTTCTGAACAAATGGGAGAAAGTCTGGGATAATTGGGGCAGATACAGGGAAGGGGTGAAGCATTAAGGAATGGGGGGTTAAATACCGCAAGTGTGAATCTGGGATACAGTGTTTTTTTCCTATGAGGCATGGATAATTCCTATGTACATATTTCCTGTCTTTATGTACCACAATGGCAATGTGATGCATGGAATGCTTTGTTTTGTTATGAAGTTAGTTCGATTGATGATACTTAAATTATGCTTACTGAAAAAATGTTAATTAAAAAGAATTTAAAAACAATAAAAAGAACAATTCAGTCGGTAGTGTGAGATTTATAAATGGTCAAGGTTAATATTTTAAAATATTATTTTCAGTCGGCGGGATCCAATATGGCATTCAACTGATGATGCAAATTTAGGTTGCTATAAGTTGGGAATAGTGGTAGTCAATTGATGAATTTATTTTGTTTTTGTTTGTTTGGGTTTTTTTGTTTATTATTCTTTTGTTGCCTTTTAGGGACAACACTAAAACAATTTAGCAGATTTGGGACAGGTCACGTATGAACTAGTTTGCCACATTTAATTTTGTTGCTGTCAGCAATATGATCTGCACTTTATAAAAAGCTGAATATGAAAAAGTAACTTTAAAAAAAATGTTTGCCCTTTTTAAAACTGCGGGCTAATAGAGATCATGAACCCAACTAGTCGGAGGAAACAAGGAACTAAGAGCAAAATGGGGAGGTAAGCTACCAGGGGCTTAGAGCCAAACTAATTCTTTTTAGCACTGGACTTCCAGTTCTACCAAGGGTCTCAGGTAAGGTATTTTGATGAGTTACGGAAAGTCAAGGGGCTACGAGGTATTGCAGATTGGGTGCATCACCTGGGCAAAGCAGGGTGCGCCAGGGGCATTCAGTCAACCAATTATGGCAAAGAGGATACCTGGCCTGCACCTCAGCATACTGGGTAGCACTTTGCTCGAACCCCCTAGGGAACTGCTCCTGCAAACCCCAGCCTTTGCTCTGAACGGAATTGATTGTACCTTTATGGTAGAAAGATAGGAGAAGATTTGGAAGAATTCAGGTAGGGCGGGGAGCACAGTCCCCTTGGGAGGGAGGGGTGCAGCACATAAAACAGACCACTTAAATTGTGTGAAATAGGCCGCTTTATTGAAACATGTGCACATCACAAAATTTCCTGGCAAACCGCCTTACAAAACTATAACCTCACATCTCCCAAACAAAACTCTCTGGCCTCAAACTTAATATCAGAATGGCAAATCCGTCCCAAACCGAGCTCCCTAAAAAATGGGACATCTTCCTATTCAATTTCCGCCTTACTCTGTCAATAGCGGCAGGCTTATCTGCTCCTCTCCAGTTGCTTCTCAGCACAAATTCAATCCACAAGACAAAACATCCTGCCCAGTTTTCCTTAATAATCAACAAATCCTTTGTTATATTCCGCATCAAAATTGCTCCTTTTTCTTTCACCAAGTCGTTCTCCCCAAGGTGTAATATCAAAACATCGGGGCACCTTCTGTCCACCATCATACCATTCAAAACAGGCAATAGCTATTTTCAGCACATACCCCCATTTCCTTTCCATGTAATAGCAAAAAGGACATGGTTAAACCCCAAATGTGTCCCAAAGTCCCTTTGGCCCGCCTGAATAGCCGCCCACTTTATGAAAGAGTGGCCAAGCACCTAAATGGCCACCTCTTCTGCCGCTGGACCTGCCACTGAGCCTAGAAAGAAACAAACAAGCCATAAGGATTTGAATGAGTGCACCCATCACGTGCCTCTCACCACCCAGACCCCGCATGTAACGCCTGTAACACTCAGATGACCAGTAGCCTACCTGCATAATATCCTCACACATCCAGACTCTATTTCCTGCTTCCGACGCTGCACCGATGTGGAATGAGTGTGTGCCGTAAACCGATGCCTGCAGTCCCAGTTTAACCAAAGCTCTGCGCAGTACTGCCAACAACTGGAATGATGTCACTTTCTACCCCGACTTGTGATGGAAAACAAACCTGTTAACCTTCCCACAGTACCTCGCCCAGCGATCCATGCATGCCACCAGGCAGGGGCCTGGTGAACCCGTCAGCATGCAATGTGACTCTGTTCCACTGCGCCCTTTGGTCTGTTTTGAAGCGGCTAAGCCAGATCTCCAATCTATTACCCCTTCTGGACACATCCTCCCACGTGACTCCCCCTCGCTCTTCTCCCTCCCAGCAGCTCGGACACTCGGAATGCCCTGAAGAACATCCACGTCATAAGTGTGGTAAACAAGCAGGCCTCCAATGCATTGCTGCATACCTTCGGCAACTAACTCAGCACCCTGCAAAGTAATCTCCAATATATCGGCTTCCTGACCCGTCCCCCCGACCCTGCTCCCGCGCCCAACCTTCCAACATCCTGCGGGCCGATTTGTCCATAGATGGGGTGTAACCCCATAGTAATTTGCCCATGAAGGCAATTCCGGCCAATTTTCCAAAAATGGTAACCCACGTCCGACCTCCCTCTATTAAGTCCAGTTTGTACTGAATCACGTCCTCAGCACTCAACCAACTTTCCTCCTGACATCACGCTCCAGAACCCAGAAATTCCTTCCATGCCTGCAAGTACGATATCCGTGTCGATACAGCGAGGGACCCTACCACCATTTGTACCATCCTGTGTTGCCTACGCTCCAAAACTTCACTGGCATAGGCGTCGGATCTCTGTCGGCGTACTTGGCCCCACGGAATCTCTCCTACTGTGAACGAGATAAAGTATCCGCAATATCATTGTCCACTCCCGGAACATGCTGAGCCTTGAAAATATGTCATACCGCAAGTATCCCAACACAAAAATCCACAGAAGCTTCAGTACCTGAGGGTCCCTGGCAGATTGTTGATTCACCACCTCCACCACTGACACGTTGATCTGAAAGAGCACTTTCCTGTGTGCTAACTCTTCACCCCACAGTGTTACTGCTACCACTAGAGGAAACATTTCTAAGAAGGCTTTGCTTCTAACCCCTTGGCGTCATCGATCCGGCCGTGGCTCCTCACACCATCTGCCATGCCAATACAAACCAAAACCTAACCCGCTGGCTGCATCCGAGAAGATCTGAACATCCCAGTCCAACGCATCCTGCTGTGCTAAGGGGACACCACTGAATGACTGCAGAAATAAACACCACATTCGAAGGTCCTCCTTGACCCCAGCTGACAGTCAGACATGGTGATGAGGTAAAGAAAACCCAGAGTGGGCCTGACCCAACTGCCTGCAGAAGATCCTACCCATCCATACTACCCTGCACGCAAAGTTCAAGTGACCCAGGAGCACCTGTACTTACCTCACTTTCACCTTTTCCCTTGCTAGCATGCTATTCAGGAGTGAGAGCATCTTCTCTTTTTTGTCCTGCAGGCAACCTGGCTTACATTCTTTCTGAGTCAATTTCAATGCCTAAAAATGATAACTCTGTTTGCTGCCCCACTGTTTTTTTCCGGCGCCAAAGGTACCCCTAGGTCGCCTATGAGCTCTTTGAGTCTTACCAGGAGAGCCTGGCAGTTCGCCGAACTAGGTGCCGCCATAAAAAATAAATCATTCACGTAGTGGGTTACCAGCTCAAGGCCCGTCCGCCATGTAAACAACCACTGCAAAAATGAGCTGAAGCATTCAAACAGGGAGCATGATATGGAGCATCCCATTGGCAAGGATTTGTCCACATACCACTTGCCTTCAAATTGTATACCTAAAAGCTGAAAATCTGCAGGGTGCACAGAAAGCAGCTGAAAAGCTGACTTCACATCGCATTTTGCCATCAATGCCCTGGGTCCGCCATCATTACCAGTGACATGGCCACGTCAACCGAGGAGCACATCACCAATGCTACTTCCTCCGCAATGAAATTGTGCACTGACCCTCCTTCTAACCAAGACAAGTGCTGAATCAACCGAAATTGTCCTTTCTCTTTTTTGGGCACCACACCAACATGTGAAATAATCAGGTTCTCCATCGGCCAATCGTGATAGGGTCCTGCAATCCGGCCTTCTGAGACCTCTTTCTCCAATTTTTCTTGAACCACCTGCCTGTGTTCTTTTGATGATCAGAAATTGTCCACACATCGCCGTTCCTGAGGGCCCTCATACCCCAAACAGAAGCCTCAATGGAACTCCTCCAGCAACATCGCCACTTCTTCGGGATGCCCATAAAACCCCAGCCAATTCTCCAACCTATTGATATTAATCAGAATTTGAGCTTTTTGCCCCGGTCCTGGAGCTCACCTCCCCCACGTGAACCTGAGAATTGCTGTTTGTGGTGCACCCCCTGTCCTCCCCCCTCCTGTTACTAATGCCCTGTCCCCTGCTGGTAGCTACTACCTGCTCCAAAGAAATTGCCAAGGCGGCCTGGCCCACACACTTGGAGCTCTTTGGCGGAATTTAAATTATTCCTAAGTGCACAATCCTTTTTTTAAATCCCAGCAGGTGCCCCTGTCCCGGCCTGTGCTTTTAAATGCTCCCACCCCCATCCCGCACCGGGTGGTATGGCCCTGAAAAGGGCGATATACAATTGGCAGACTGCTAGCTGTAAATATGTCTTACCCATTTTTGCGGCTCCCATAGTGTGCTGCCATACATCAGTATCAAGTTCCCTCCATTTTGCCTCTGGATCCCAGGCCAAACGCGCCCTAAATTCCTCGTCATATTGGGCCCATGCATATCCACCCCCCACTAATTTGAGCCTTCTGAATCACATCCATGTACTTGAACATGGCGACGCAGCGCTCTGGATATTTTTAACAATACACACTGGAATAAATAAAAATGCTGCAGTCCAATTCTCTATTATTAGAGGCACCTTTGGTCGCTTTGGCAGTTCATATTCCTCTTCCTTCGAGCCCTCCTTGGAGCACACCTCCCTGTGGAGGAGTTTAAGCATCTCCACATATTCCCCTTTCCAAATCCGCTCCTTCGTTGCTAACATGAGGTGAGCTCCCAACGGCTTTGTGACATCCATATAAGGCAACATTTTTACCTTCAGCTCCTTACTTTCTGGACCCTTTTTTTTGTCCTCTACTGCGCCTGGCTCTCCACTACCGGTCTCTGCACCTACCCCAACCTCCGTCTTGTTGGTCCTGTTTTGCTTGTTCAGGGCCCGTCCTGTTCGTTGGTACCCACACCCACATCCAGCACGTACTTTCCTTTACTTAAATGCTCTCTCCCCCTTACCGGCATTCCCCCCACATCCACCCTTGTATAATCCATTTTTGGGACAGCTGACACGAGTCCGGCCTTACCTGGCATCAAGGTCGGTGCTCGTGCTACTTAAGTCCGCCTCGCCAGGGGCCTCTCCATTTCCAACAGCCGAGACAACCTCTCTATATGAGCCTGTAAGACACTGGACATCCGGTTAGTGAAACCCCCCTACCCTGCTAATGCACCTCATACCTCAGTTCACCTTCTTCCAAGCTATCTTCATCGTAATCTATTACTGTGACCCCCAGCAGGTCCATCACATCGCTCCAACTTGGGCACGCACACACATCCGGCTTGGTAACCACCTTAGAAGCTGCAATTGCTGTGTGAGGTGTGACGTTTGGGGGGCTGAATTAACCCATCCCTGCCTCTCCGCAGAAGCCACTCTCCTACTCTCTGCAGTGCACGTGCCAGAGGCCATCCTGGACCTACCAGCTGTTGGGGCAAACGAGGTCATGCTAGACCTTCTTGCGTCAGCCGCGTAGGGTTCCCCCCGCCAATTTCAGGTGAACCGCGCTGGGTCCAGCTCTGTCTTCCCCTCGGCATTGATGAGATGCCCCCAGCTCTGCCGAGTCCAGATATCTGTGTTGCTCCTAGACCTGCAAGAGAGATGACAGGACTGGTGTGCCAGCACCCTATGCTTACCCTGGCAGCTCCTCTGCACCTCGGAAGCCCCCTGACGAATTCCATAGACCTCTACCCTGTGTCAAACCTCCCACAAAGGCCCCTCCTGGGGCTGCTGACTGGCCACTTCCATGAAAAAGTCCCCTTCCAGTAGATCACCGTCCCCAACATCCTCCTCCCTGCTTCATTCTAACATGGCCACCTCAATGGCAGGCGCAGGACCCGCCCCAGAGGTAGCCCCCAGCCCCTGTTGGTTCTGGCTCCCCCGCCCCCAAACCCACTTTCAGCACCCCTGGCTGCTGACCCCTGATTAGATTACTGCAGGGACCCACCATTTCCCAGGTATTCATCTAGCTGCGTAACTTTATCCATCCCCCCTCCCCTTACCGCCTCCTCCACATAGTTAAATATATCCAAATCCCCCAGTCTGCAGTGTCCCATTCCATTTCAGGGCTCCTAGCTACCTCCTCATCGTCCCGGCCACCCTCCTCTGGTGGGGACTCATTCCTTGCAGGCTGAGAAAAACTCACTGCCTGCTGCCTCAAACCTGGTGCTGACATGCCCTCCAAATCCCCATTCCAGCCTCCCACCCCTCCTCCCTCATATTCCCTCTTGCGTTGGACACGAAGAGTGCCTCAGCCGAAGCCGCCTGTCATGCCTGCCTCTTCATCACCCATTCCACCAGGTGAGCAGGCGGCTCTGCTGACGCGGGCCGATTGTGCCTGCCTCTATTCTTTGTGGCTCCGTAGACATGCTGCATGCGCGACGGGGCTGCCATGTCCACTCTCTGCACCCTTGGTGACATTGCGGTAGAAGCCGCATTACCACTCTCCCTCGCTACATGCCCCCTTCCGCCTCCTCACCCCGCCCCCCAAATGCCCTTGGAGCCTGAAACTCTGCCAGAGCAGAGGCCCGGCCCACACCAGAAGACCCTGCCCCGGACCTAGCAGAACGTCGAGGGGCCACTCGCCTGGATACGGAGCGGCCCCTCCCACTTACCGCAACCTCAACTGCTGCAACATTCCATTTCTGCTGCAGCGCGCATGTCACTACCGCTACGGCCATGCATGCCGAAGCAAGCTGAGATGGGCGTACCCTGACACAGTGGCAACCAGCTTCCTTGAGCAGCTGCATGGCCTCCACAACACGGCCGTCTGGCGACATTGCTGCAGTGTAAGGCAAGTTAAACAAAAACTATATCTGCCACACACTCCTCCGAGTAACGCTACTTTCTATGCCTAGAAACCAACACTAAAGACTCCCTGAAAACTGCGCTAAGGACTCTCTTTCACAAGCCACCAGGTCACCTGAACCTAAAATGGTGGCAGGGAGCCCAAAAACACCCCTTAGATAATGGATGGGCTATATTGGGCAACAAAACTAGCCCAAAATAACAGTCGATATCTTCACCACACTCCCAATCTGCCCGGGGGTCAGACCTTCGGGTGGACGGCTGCCCCCCAAACGACACTTGTGTCCCTAGATGCACTTACTCACCACAACTACAGCACCATCCCTTGTTTTAGTGGAGTCCCCTGCATCTTTACCAGCAATAGGCAGTGTCAGGTTTCTTTCTCAGTTTACCTTCCCTAAAGTGTCCCTTATCAGTAACTGATTTCTTTATTTTTGCCACCCTTCCGACCCTATCATCCATCCTCAGCTTCCAGGGTCACTTCCTTCCCTGTCTTGCCCCTTCCGTCCCCTTCTGTTCTCATACAGCGCTTCTTCCAAGGGGTCTTAGTGTGGCGTAAGCACCATTAGAACATTGGAATGTTGGGAGCTCCATTGAAGACAATGGAGTTGATCTGGGCTTATAATGGCTGGTATAAGCCCAGCGCTCCAACATTCCAATGTTTGTCTTTTTGTTTCTCCATTTTTAATTTAGAACATTCTACCCTTAGTGGGTGGAATGTTCTAATAGCCTTATAGCCCTTCTGCCTCAGGCTATACCGGTTGTTAAAGGCCCTCTCCCTCGTTATAGGCCCTCGCCTGCGGCTCGGGCCTATAACACGGGATCAGGGCCTTTAACAGCCGGTATAGCCCTCGGCAGCGGGCTATAAGGCTATATGCATGCAATCCTCGCGTTCATGATTCGTCAATTTAGGAGCAAATATGTTTGGGCAATGCACAAAACGATGAGCTTCAAACACAGGAGAAAGCACACCAGTCGGCTTTATCACAAAGTGCTTGAGGTAAGGGGAAGATGGCAGTGGCGGCTTGCATCTATGGGAAGGTGAGGCAGGGGCGCGCACACAAAATATTATAAATAAAATAAAATAAAAATCAAACTTACCTACGTCGACATCCTCTCTCCGACCTCTTCTTTACTAGAACCGGATGCTGGAACTCCCTTGCCTAATCCTGGTGCTGCTCACATGCAGCATGTGAACAGCGCCCTGATTGGTGGGAGCAGCCTCACTCAGCGCTCCACGGCACGCTGGAGGCCTGCACTTACTCTCAACCCAGCTATCTTAAGACAGCTGGGTTGAGAGGTTCAAAGTGCGCATGTGTGGCTGGCCGTCGCAAGACGGCCGTTCAAAAAGACATGAGCATTTCAAACAGTGCATTAGACAGCCCACCCTCCTCCCCGCTGCTGTCAGTCAGCAACGGCCCCGCCACCTTGCTGATGGCTTGGCTTGGGATGGGCGACGAAAAGAAAAATGGTAATAAATTACTATTTTATTTTTAATATCTGGGGCTTTGGGGGGGGGGGTGGAATTTTAAGTGGGGCCGGGGCTCCTCTGTTCGAATGGAGGAGCCCTCCCTCTAAGGCAGCCATCTTGGGCATCAACGATGAACACCCACGTGCACGAGAAGGTTGGTGCATTCCAGAGGCGTCCTTCACCACTTCCCCACCTTTCTCCAGTTCCAAGAATACCTGTCAAGAGTTTTCTGAATGATACCTCCGCGGCTCATTAGCGAAAGTGACTTATTAGCGACAGTTGAGCCGTCGAATCGCGGTTCCAGGGCGATTCCATTGTACTGCCCTATTGATCAATGTCCACCGAGTGACAAAGGTGCACAATAGGCCGCGTTATTCTTCATTGGTCACGGTGAGGGCGTGGGGTATGATTTTCTGGCGGGATGACTGAATGGTTTTCCACTTACGAGGCACGCGCCTCCGGTTACGAGAACTTTCCATCAGGTCGCGCGCCAGCACTAATCGCGTTCACTGCTAAGCGTTCCCCTTTGAATAACATCCCTTCGCAATAAACATGCTCCGTTGATGAAAGCTCCGGTTACAAAGGAGCTCCTCGTAGAAGCACTCTAGCAATAAACGCATACCATTCGCATGAGCTGCTATTACTGGGACATTCCGTTCAGAAGAGAAATTGGTGTACAAAACATTAACGAGTTGGGGGCGGGGGGTGTATCAGTTGAGGAGGTATCACAGACAACGATAGAGCAGTGTCGGATGTACATTTGTATACTGTGTTTTTATGTGTCTTAAAGAACCTGCAAAAAAAGATTAGCGTACTGAGAAGAACTTTAAACATTATAATTTTCTTAAAACAAAACATTCTCGAGTTTGACATTTTCTGTTTCTATGCCGCTGCAGTAATACCATTAATATCGTAAAGAAGAGCATCGTCCAGGCGCTGCGGCTCAGTTGAACAATTAGACAAAATATATAGTTATCACCAGTTCCACAAGAAGACCATCAGACATCTCTCTGCCCGTCAAAGAGATGGAAAACCTCAACACTAACTCCACCCTCACCACCATGATCAACATACTGACTCCACCAGCACCACCTCCCACGCCACCTCTTCCTCCCATCTCCACAACATTTGTGAGAACAGAAGGGCACCGAGTTAGAAGACCCGCACAGAGAAGTGGGTGCCATCCTGGTCCTAGAAGATACTGACACACCCACCACATGGCAGCCATCAATCCAACAGGACCTGCTCCCAGGCCACAATGTAACACCAGACCCACCAATTATATGCACTCTGAAAAGTCGCATGGTAGTATATTATCCCAAGGAGCAGTGCAAGGGTAGTCAACAACCTGTAAATGTCAGTCATAGGCATGGGCGTCCGGGGGGGCAAGGAGGGCGCTTGCCCCCCTGGAGTGCCCCTCCTTGCCCCCCTTCGGACGCCCATGCTTTTACAGACGCTTTTGCCTGTAATTCTGGGCCCTGCAGGGAGCAGAGCTGTTCCCTGCCAGAGGCCTCAACTCCCTGATGGGGCGCCTCGCACTCCTCCTCGCAGCCCCTCCTGCCCATTGTCATTCTGTCTGTGGCTGATTGTCACATACAGAATGACAATGGCCAGTTTGAGCTGCTAAAGCATACTTCCCACCCTGGAACCTCTAAAGGGCCTTACTTAGCTTAAAATCACTGAGGAGCCCAGCGGAAGGTAAAGTTCAAAGTTGAAGCTTAAATATGACACAAATGGTAGGAGAAGCAGAAGAGCACTGCAGGGTTAAAAGAAGTCTCCTCTTGCAGTTGGGGCGCACAGTGAAGGCAGTGGGGGTACCCTGGTGGGTTTCGGTCCTGGAAAAAATGCAAGTAGGGGATCCGTGCAGTTGAAAGCATAATCTCGCCCTTCTCTCATAAGAAGACGCGTATCTTCTAACAAATGTACCTGCTTGTGTTCGATAAAATGTGAAGTCTTGTTACTCTCCGGTGCCATTTCATTTTGTAGTGTGAAAGGAACGGACAACGCTTTATCTCGCTATGAAACTGTTAAAGAAATGTAAATCAATCTGTTGTTTTAATTGTCTGTAATGAAAGAGAGAGATAGAGAAATGTTTGTGCATGTCTGTCTGTATACAAGAATAAACACAAACAGCTCCAATAAAAATACAAGGGCCATTTAGAAAAATACCAGACTGACTTCAGGCAGCAGTAGAAAAGATTCGATCGTGCCAGTAAAGGTGAGCAGTAGGGGATGTGAAAGAACAGTAGTGTGCGCATGTGTGCTCTGTCCTGGGAGTTCCCACCCTTCACACCACCAATTATGAAAGATAGATCAGTAAAAGGATGGATTGATGAGTGAAAGGGTGGATGATGGGCGAGTGAATGGGTGGATGGATGAGAGAAATGATTGATGAATTAATAAGTGAAAGGGTTAATGGATGGATGGATGGATGACTGGATGGATGGGTGGAAGAGTGGATGGATGAGTGAAAGGGTGGCTTGGGTGAAAAGGTAAATGGTTGGATGGATGAGTGAATGGAATTCATGAGTGGAAGAGTGGGTGGATGAGTGAGAGGATGGATTGGGTGAAAGGGTGGATGGATGATGGATGAGTGAAAGGATGGATTGGGTGAAAGGGTAAATGGTTGGATGGATGAGTGAATGGATGGATTGGTGGAAGAGTGGATGGATGAGTGAAAGGATGGATTCGGTGAAAGGGTGGATGGATGATGGATGGATTGGGTGAAAGGGTGGATGGAGGGATGGATGAGTGAAATGATGGATGGAAGAATAGACGTTGGATAGGTTTGCAAATGGTTGAAAAGGTTTGGATATGGATGGGAACACAGATAGAAGGACAGAATGAATGGTGAAAGACTGAATGGTGGATGAAAAAATTAATAGATAACAGAAAGTACATTTGAAATGGTGTATGTCAGGGGTTTGATGGAAGGATGAATGGCTAGATCCTTGGACAAGAGAGCTCTTCTGGGGAGGGTTGTGATGACTTACTTTGCTTTCTTGGTGCCATAAGAGCTTTAGTTCAAAGTTGGAGGTATTTCAATTTTCTGGCTACTCCCTTGCCTATGTATTACTATTCTGTATTTGCTGTGTGCTTATGTGTGGGATCCATACATCATGCATACAACATTTTGAGTGACACCCAACTGCTACTTGAATGTTACACTAGTAATTGTAAATGTTTGCATGCTTTGTTTTAGGTGTAAGGTTTGAGAGAGAGCCTCATAGTGCCATAAGCTGTGCTTGAGATGTATATTGTGTTTGTAACAATAGGCAAGGTGTCAAAAATAAACTATGTAATAGTGTACTGACAGTGCCTTCTTTAAGAAAGCTGCAGGGAAAAGCACCTTTGTGACTTCCGTCAGCTAGTGCAACTCTCTGCGAATCCCCCATAAACAAAATCAGATTCCATATTTTAAGTTCCACTTGCTGAAACACCCATAATGCGTTCCCTATAGTGGGTTCATCACAGCAATCCTCCCTTTAGTTCACCTATGCTTGCCGCGTTACATCTCACAATGGCACTCAGATATGAGATGCTAGTAACAAAGTCTATCCGAGCAGATCTTCCTGAGCACTTCTCTCACCATACATGTCTGCTCACGACCATGAGTTGTAAACAAAATATCAGACTGGACAACCCAGTGCAGAAACCATATAAATAGATTATTATCATATGAAATACCTCAAAAAGACCTGCACAGTTGCTCAAAGCTGCACGCATACCAAAAAACCGTGAAGTGCACGATTGTCTCAACCTAATATAAACTTATTTTGACTTGTACTTAAGTGGTTGTCGATTTACTTACTTTTATACTATCGCGCAACTTCCTCTGATGTGTCTGTAAAACGTACCTTTTGTTCCGAAGATTTGTCCTGAATTTTGACCTTCTGTCCTGAATTTTCGTCCTGAATTTTGACCCTTTGTCCTGAATTTTTACACTTACCGTCCTGAATTTGCAACCATGCCAGTTGGTCACCCTACATTAACTGGTGAGTTCACTTCGGGCGCTGCGTTCACACATGACGTCACCAAAAGTACAGAGTTCACCCGAACGTGTCTGCAAAGCATTCACCAATGCATCCATGGTACTTACAATGTGAAACGCTCGGATGCGCAGATCTGGACAGGACTGAAGCCCAGAAGCATGACTGAAGCACGCACCTCCACTAGCAGGGAAAAGACACGCTACAAGCCGCGCAGGAACCATGAGCCTCCTTCCCGCCACAAACGTCCTGCTCAGCCCCCATTCCAGAACAGGGATTTCTCTGAAGTGACCCTCTGCCAGGGCTTTAAATGGGCCGGGTCCCCCGGGTCGCAGAGGACGTTGCAACGGGTCCTTCATCGGGCTCCTAACGTCATGCCCTTTATTCTGACATAAACACTGATCGATTTCTAAATAATGAATGTAAAAAGGCAATCCATATCAGCGATTTAGTTCCTGTTTGTGTTTGACGTTTTACTTAATATTTCATTCCCTTAGAGTGTTAACGATTTCCCGGATGTTGTGTTTCTGTATTTTTTCCGTGTAGCATATTACGCTTGTAAAGCGCCTACTTTGATCTGAGCCACCACCAGGTGCTAAGAACGAGGCATGGTTGAATGCTAAGCATCCGAGAATGTGATTTTTATGACCCCTTCTGAGAGGCCCAGAACCAGCCCGAGCTAGCCCGCCTCTGAACGGTTTCAGCGACCCTCCCTGCCCCCACCCTTTGTTTTCTTTTAGACTGGTGCCACCGAGGTGATATCCTTGCCTGAAGGCAGGGATTTCACCTAAGCACTTGATGTGTTGTGAATGTGAGCATGGGGTGGGAGTGGGAAGATGTGCACAGCAGGGGGAAAGGGATGGCCAGTGCAGGTGACGGTTTCTTTTGTTTAGGAATTTCTGCTGGCATCATAGCCCAGGGTTTGCTGTCTGTGCACTTGTATAGATGTGTATTCCATACAAGTGCACAGACAGCACACCCTGGGCTATGACGCCAGCAGGAATTACTTTACAAAGGAAAAGCGTCACCTGCACTGCCATCCCTTTCCCCCTGCTGTCTATGCACTTGTATGGAATACACATCCACGGTGCTGCTCACCAGATGACTGGTGAACAGGGCCATGGATCTGTCTCTTTTTGCATCCAAGGGCACCGACGAAGAAGTAGAGGAGGCCCAGGCAAGGAGAAACCAGGAGACATTTGACCCACATCTATCTACACAGTGAGACCTTCGGGAGGGGCTGGATGCCAGGACGACAGTGCTGCTGATCAGCCCGACTCCACTAAATAGTATCAGAAGAGCAGGCAGCAGTTTTTAAGTAAGTTCCAGTAACTTTAATGCATTCTACAGCATCAGCATTACCTACTGGCTGCATATCTAGGTTACTCTAAGTGAACGGTGTTCTAGACTTGCATGCATGGAAACGTCAAGGAGGACAGTCCCCTCCGAATATGCAAATGTAGTGTAAGCTTGTAGTGTTCAGCTTTTGGGGTGCCAGGGGGGTAACTTTAGGGTTCAGGTTGGCTGTGGGTTTTAGGGTGCCAGGGAGTAATTTTAGGGTTCAGGGTGGGTTAGGGATTGGGGTGCCAGGGGGTAATTTTAGGGTTCCAGGCGGGTATTGGTGTTGGTGTGCCAGGGGGATAATTTTAGGGTTCAGGGTGGGTATGGGTGTTGGGGTACCAGGGGGGTAATGTTAGGGTTCAGGGCGGATATGGGTTTTAAGGGGCCAGGAGGGTAATTTTAGGGTTCAGGGAGGGTATGAGTTTTGGGGGGGCAGGGGTAATTTTAGGGTTCAGGGTGGGTATGGGTTTGGGGGTGCCAGGGGGATAATTTTAGGGTTCATGGTGGGTATGGGTTTTGGGGTACCAGGGGATAATTTTAGGGTTCATGGTGGGTATGGGTTTTGGGGTGCCAGGGGTAATTTTAGGGTTCCAGGCGGGTATGGGTGTTGGTGTGCCAGGGGGTAATTTTAGGGGTCAGTATGGGTGTTGGGGTGCCAGGGGGATAATTTTAGGGTTCAGGGCGGATATGGGTTTTAAGGGGCCAGGAGGGTAATTTTAGGGTTCAGGGAGGGTATGAGTTTTAGGGGCAGGGGTAATTTTAGGGTTCAGGGTGGGTATGGGTTTTGGGGTGCCAGGGGATAATTTTAAGGTTCATGGTGGGTATGGGTTTTGGGGTACCAGGGGGTCATTTTAGGGTTCAGGGTGGGTATGGGTTTTGGGGTGCAAGTGGGGGACATTTTAGGGTTCAGGGCGGGTATGAGTTTTGGGGTGCCAGGGGACAATTTTAGGGTTCAGGGCGGGTATGGGTTATGGGGTGCCAGGGGGCTAATTTTAGGGATCAGGGAATGTATGAGTTTTAAGGGGCCAGGGAGGTAATTTTAGGGTTCATGTGTGCTCTAATTGTTGTCCAGTTTCAAATGCAGAATTCACCACTTTTTTTTCTCAGCTTGGCCTGAGCATTACCCGATCCTGATTGTCTGCCATTTTAGCCCCGCCCCTGATTAACATTAGCCACGCCCCTTCATTTGCCAGGTTAGCCCCCCCCTGGAAAAATTTCTGCGGACGCCCATGGTCATAGGTACAGGGAACAGAGGATGACCAGAAGTGAAAATATACAGCAACTTTAAGAAGACAGGGACATGAGAAGCTCGAACACACCTATATGTTTGAAGAGCAATATGCAGACCCCACAATCAGCCATTGCTTTGAGACTGAGGCTTTCATTTACCCACTGCTCTGAGCAGGTGGCAAATGTCAGCTGGCGGCTGGTGCTGATTGGGCGGTGTTGCAGAAGGGTGGGGAGGGTGTTTGGGCAAGGGGAGGCTGCGGCCTCGCTGGGGGAGTGTACTCTGTTCCTCCATGGTGCTAGATTGAACAGACAGGGCCCGGAGTGCCCCTCTGCGCCCAGCCTCTGCCACTCTTAACTAATACATTTACATGGTGCAGATTTGCACCTGTTAAAACTGGGTTCAGTCTTCCGGGACCCAGTCATTTTGTGTCAACACTCAATAACTTGTAGTTGTCAGTGGCGACATCCAGTCCATGGAAGCTGCTCCAGGCAACTCGTAAGTAGGTGGTAAGAGTGAGGGCAGACATTATTTGTGATGGAATGTAGTGACACACCCACAATCCCCTCTTAGGTGCCAAACGGCCAAGGAAATAGCAATATACAAAACTGCAATGGCTAGAAACAGTGCGATATAAAGAAAATTAGGAAAGAAGTATTTAAAAAGAAATAACAATTGATAGTTTCTCTTTTATTTAAGGTATGCATAGTCGTAAGAGATGTTTCTGATTTATAAGTAATGATTGCTTAGTGTCATGAATGTTTTGCATCAAAAATGATTACATTAAACTTTACAGAACTGTGTTTTCCTAATGTTTGCCCAACTAGGCCTAACTCCTTAAAAATCCAATGTGACTGTGTTTTAATTTGTTATCTCTCTGCACGCAGAAAAACTTGCACTAATGAAATAAAAGGGAAGGGAAGAGGTGTGGCGTGGTGTAGCGGCCAGGGCGGCTGACTCCGGAACACGGGGGCTCTTGGTTTGATCGCCGGCGGCAGGTTAGCCCAGCACCTTGTGACTCTGGGCAATAGCTCGCTAAATCTTCCCGACGGCCCCCATCGCCGGGACACCTCGCCTGAGGTAGCTGCGCGCTTTACAAATGCTGGTATTATTAATGCTTTGTGATGATATGATTTTACTAGTGGGTCCCAAGGATGCTTTGCTTCCAAATGTAACTGTTCAAGGTTCTTCCTGCCTGTAACTCAGTGGCCTCCCTCATAAGTCTCCCACTGTTTTGTGTGTAACTAGATTTGTACTGTCACATCCAATGACATTGGGTGAAGAGGGAAGTAATACAAATTATTATTAATTTAGGGGCTGCTGTTAGGTATTCTAGGTATTCTTGCATTTTGTCCTGCATTGTGAGTTGCTGAGCATATGTAATATTATGTTCACCTTATGCTGACTGTGTGATCTTGCTGTGTGTTTTCCCATAAAGACTCATTTTGGAGGTGAACCAGAGTTGCTTTCCCGATTCTTAGAAAGCCAGACTTGTTTTGTGATTTGCCTTGCCTGTCTTAGAGAGCTTTTTATCTCATTCTTCGAAAGACTCATGTTCCATTTGGTTGAGTTTACACTAGTTCCCTATTTGCCAATGAATGATTAACTGTATTTACTTTCTGTAATTATTACTGAATTATTAATAAACCTTTATGTTTTTTTAACTTATATTTGACTAAACAGGCTAATTTAATTGACTATGATACTTGTTTATTGACAATTTTGATTTTGTAAGGAGCACATTACCTCATACGTTCTTGCTGATAACACTGCCCCTGATCCTGCGTTCGCACTTTATCTTATATCTTACCAGATTGTCAAAGATTGCACCAACATATTTATTAATGGAGAATATGTAGCTAAAAACCTCTAGCCTGGCAGTTGAACCACAGACATGGTCCAATCACTCCTTCATCCCCATAAACCTATGAAATCTAAGCTACAGATAATCACTTTAATAAATAAAAGATGTCTATTAGACATTTCAGAAAAATAAGCAATGAGATGTTTGAGTCATCATAACTTGCTGCCAAAATAAATCAACCAGCAACAACACACCCCAACACACTTCTCGGTTACAGCTGTTCTAGACACTCCAACTCCCCTCAACCCAATGTGGGACATACACCTACAAATAAGTGATTCACTGAGGTAATTCTCAGAGCTAAAGCGTAGCAACTGAAACCTGGAGTGACAATGGCAAAACATCTGAGCAAAGGAAACAAAAGCGTATGCAAGAGATACAGCAAAGTGTATTTTAATGCCATCAATAGAGTCTAAAGGCTTACGTCTCCAAATGTATTTACAAGGCACCGGTTGGACTTGGCCCATTTTGCAGGGTCATCCCGGGACTTTTTGCCTTCCTCCTGTATTTTTTTTGACCTGTGTTGTTGGTTTTATGACTCTGGACACTTTACCACTGCTGATCAGTGCTAAAGTGCATATGCTCTCCCTGTAAATTGTTGTTATGGATTAGTGATTCCATGATTGGCATATTTGATTTACTTGTCAGAACCATGTACAGTGGACCTTGTGTGCCCAGGGCCTCTAAATCAAATGCTGCTGGTGGGCTTGCAGCACTGATTGTGCCACCCACAGAAGCAGCTTGTAAAATGTGACTCAGGCCTGCCATTGCAGAGCCTGTGTGCAGTCTGGGACTGTCATGTCGACTTGGCAAGTGCACACACTTGCCAGTCCCTAAACCTTCTCTTTTCTACATATTAGTCACCCCTAAGGTAGGCCCAAGGTACCCCTGTGGGCAGGGTGCATTGTATGTGAAAGGTAGGACATGCCCTGATGTGTGTGGGATGTCCTGATAGTTAAATACTGCCAATTTCGTTTTTCACTATTGCAAGGCTGTCTGCTCCCATAGGACAGAATGGGAGTTTGTTTATAACATCTTATAAACATAACTGACCCTAGGAACAAGATAGAAAAGTAAAGTTTAGTATGCCTGAACTCAGAATGTTAAAGTGCATCTTTTAGTGAGGGTGATTTTTACATTCTGTGTTTGAAAATACCACTTTTAGAAAGTAGGTATTTTCTTGCCTAACCATCCAGTGTGCCTCTGCTAGGTTTGTGTATTGCATGTCTGGCTTTTGGATGACAGGGGCTGGAGAGGGGCAGCGACTCCAGAAGTCTGATGAGTCAGGGCTGGGCTGAATAGGCCTGGTCTGCATTTGGAGTGGTGGGAGGAGTAGCACCTTCACCTGAATAGGGCTGTGCCTGCCTTCCACAATGATGGCTCCGCCCCCATGTGGTGTGTCTGGAGCCAGGGCTCACACTGACAATGGAGGTTGTTGTGCACTTGCAAAGTGCCTCACAGAACTGGTTTTGGCTGGTTACAGACACTCTCTGCCTTCAGAGAACAAAGGATTTTTGGGTATAAAAAGAGGGGCCCAGACCCCAGACTTTTAGATCACTTCTGGGAAATCAAGAGGAAACCTTTGCCAAGGAGAAGAGCCGGATAAGCTGAGGAGGAATACTGCCCCTGTGCTGTGTGCTGTCTGGGGTTGGCCTGCTGTGGCTGCTTGCTGCCAAGGAAAGGAGAAAAAGGACTTTGCTGTTTGCTTTGTCACCTGCTTGAAGAAAAGATCTCTAAGGGCTTGAAACTGAGCTTGCCTCCTGTTCTGAAGTCTCAGGGACACAAAGACTTCACCACCAGCTCCCCTGAATTTCCTTGCTGGGAATTCCAACCTGCAAAGAGGTGCCTGCGGCTGTTTAGGACCTCTAGAGGCTGTTTGTCACTGGGAGCTGGAAAAGCGACGCAACATCGAAGAACCATGTCGCATCCGCACCTGTTTTCCGACGCATCGCCGAAGAAACCGTCGCAGTGCCTGCCACGGCTCGAGAAATCGCTGCACGACGCATTGGGTGCAACGATCTCCGAAGTCCGAGATCACTGCACCGATCCCGACGCAAGCCTGCTGTGCGGCTGCACAAAGCCACGTATCGTACAGAATCGATGCATCGCATTGAGGCGCCAAGACTGTTGCATCGTTGGGGGATGCAGTAAGAAACAGACGCATCCTCTCCCCACGCAGTAAGAAAACGACGCATCACCTCCTCTCCAGTAAGGAACCGACGCATCACCTCCCCCGAAGCAAGGAACTGACGCATCACCTTCCCTGCGTGTAAGGAACCGACGCATCACCTTCCCTGCGGCCATTTTGTTTGTTTTGCGTGATGCATCCCAGGTACTTTGTGAGAAAAGTGTTGCATTTACAACTGGCATTGAAATGAACTATTTCTACCATTTGAAAGCCTTATTTTTAATACTGTATTGTGGATTTTTGTCGTTTGGTCTTGTTTTGGTTTAGATAAAGATTACTTATTTTTCTAAACTGGTGTGGTGTCCATTTGTAGTGTTTTCACTGTATTACTGTATGTGTTCACAAATGCTTTACACGCTGCCTCTGAGATAAGCCTGTCTGCTCGTGCCAAGCTACCAAGGGAGTGAGCAGGGGTTATTTTAGGAGTGTATTCCCCTACCCTGACTAGAAGCAAGGGTCCCTATTTGGACAAAGGTACCTACCTCTGCCAACTAGAGACCCCCATTTCTAACAGCACCCAATCATGCCAAGGATATTTTTAACATCTATAAGTAATTGACATATCTTGAGGCCTTAAGAAAGTAATCTTCATACATCTCAGTGACATCTATAAGACCTTCTAGTTCTTTTCAGATATAAAATTGTCAAATGCTCTGACATAATCTTCAATAAACCAGAAGTGCCTTCTAACTCCAAATCTCTCTGTATCACCTACAATCATCCTTCATCTTGTCCATGGAAACTACTAAAGCCAGGAGCGGCCTGTGCAGGTAAGAGTGGTGGGGCAGTGGGTTGGGGTGGGGGACTCGACAGACGATGAGGGAAAATTAAATAAATAATTAATTTTCCCTTTTCATCGTCGGTCAAGTCCTCCACCAACCCCCCCACTGCCCCAATGCTCTTACCTGCACGGGCCACTCGTGACTAAAGCCCTAAATGTACCTCTTAAAATAAAGCCATCCAATGTGCATTGTGATCAATGTTCACCCATTTGCCTTTCGTGACAGACAGACCTGATCTGATTAATGCCTCCCTCCTTTCTGGAACCATACCAGGTCCTGTGAAACCCACTGTGTTCTCCCCATCCTGGAAAACGTGTCCCCTAATCTCAAACATTAATAAATGACCGGTCTTTCTCCTATATCCATTTACTTAGCAAAAGCATGAAGAATGAAGTTAAGAGCTAGTGCATACAGTAAGAGTACATAAAACGCAACCACAAACTCCCTGATGACCAATCTGAAATTCAACTTGTGTGGGGCACTGAAACATTACAAGAGAAGAGCTTCTCCTCTATCTGGTTGAGTATAAGAAAAACCATCCCGATTCTCCTTGATTTGTCCACTTCTACTTGGAAAAAGGTTCAGAGAATCTTACCACTTTAATCTTGTGCTTGTACCATATAGTTCGCTGGATGATGGAGAGATTCCTCTGGGTCAGTATTCTCAAATTAAGATCCTATTGATCGAGGACTCAAAGTCAGATTCACTACTTTTGTCGGGCCTACAAATCCTAGAGTGCCTCCTTCTATCTATCTCACCAAAAATAAGAAAATTGGGTATTCTCTTTGACTCTGACTCATACTTAATCCCCAGAGTAACTCTGTGGTAGAGTGTAAGAATGCGTCCCTCTCGTGTCTCCAGAAATTCTTCTACTCCTTCGCACTGACAACAGATTCAAGCTGACAAGTGTGCTTGTCCATGCACGTCTCGACTATAGCAACCCATCCCAAGAAACTAATTTCGTGCTTATTTGTAAGAGAGAGCACGTTAAACCCACTCTTACAGCATTTCACTGGTTCTCGGTAGATGCAATGATTAAATGTAATATCCCATGCACCGTTGACAAAGTATACTGGGGCAATGCCCCTGCATATGCGCTCCTTGACTAGATGCTTTTGTTCAGGATCACCCAGCACATCAACGAATGGTCCTTCATGAGGATGAAACATGGCAACAGATCTTTGGGTGCGCAAGTACTGAGACTGTCTCAGCCTAAGATTTGAAGTTGAGGAGACTCCTGAAAACTGAAAGCTTTAGATTTTCCTGCAACTGCAATCTCTCTGAAAGCATGGCATAGCAGAATATTAGTGCCGTCAACTAACTCCACCAGATTGGACACCAACTCAACCTTCAATGATCAAGCTTCATTCCCTGATCCGTCTGCACTCTGAATTATAGACATGCAACATGCAGGGCTATACAGAACTCCTTGAAAAGTTAATAAATAAAAACATATTTTTGCATTTACTTTTTGCTCAATGCGCCTGTAAATAAAAAGAGCAATATTTGTTTGAATACCTTTTAGGACAAAATCATCAGAAAACGACTCAGTTGAACGCTTTATTAACTTAACGTATCTAAACACTTTTGATCAGATTGGTCTTTGGTAAATAGCAATAGAGTAAACGAGTGAGTCATCACAACTGGAATGGCCTATGTTTAGATTTTGGGTTTGAATTCCTTGAGGTTTTTGATTTTAGTCAGGTTTGTTCCAGCTAGTTGAGGCTTTCCTGAAAATTAAAAGCTAAGTGGATTTCATCTTAAAGTTTTTGCATGATAGCTCTCTCCATTACTCACTGGACAGCCCCAGTTCTAGGCCTGGGCGAAATTTTAATGACACCAGAGTAATCAGAGTAACTTCAGTAATTATACATTCTTGTGAAGCAAAATTACCAAAACTATGCAATTGCACCAGCATGAGTAATTTTAGAGTAATTTGTAGTAAAATTCCTACCGCAGGGCCACAATGAACAATGAACTAAGAGACTGCGAGCGGCTACTGTTGCTCGTGTCCTGCTGCATTTAGTGCTATTTTCTTGGTGCAAAATGCATTCTCTGGCCCATTTTTAATGAGAGGGTACATTTTGCACAAAGAAAATCGTGCTGAATGCTGGATTACCCTACTCACACAATTACGCATAGTTACAAGTAATTACACCTGGGAGAATTACGCCAGTAAGCGAGTGCCCTGACCTCCTTGGCCTGGGAACCGCTCTCCCTTCCTGCAGCACCGGCTGGCCGTTTCCGCCGCTGACTAAGGTGAGCAGGGTTCGAGACCGCTCTCGACCCACTCTCGGTGTCTGCCCCGGTGCCTTGCTTCAGTGCTTGGCTTTGCTGTTGTAGCCCTCTGCCTTTCTTTATTTTCTTTATTTTTCTTCACATCGTCTCTCTTACCCCCTTTTTCTTCTTGCTATTGCCCTTTTTTGCCTCTCTCCTCTTGCGCTCCTCTCGGCCCCACCCCCTGCCGCTTTCCGCCTTTCCCGCCTCCCAGCTGCGCTTTCCCTACCCCCTCCCCTATTTAATGGTGGCCGCTTCTCAGAGGATCAAGCGAGTGCCCTGGCCTCCTTGGCCTGGGACCCGCTCTCCCTCCCCGCAGCACCGCCTGGCCGTCTCTGCCGCTGACTAAGGTGAGCAGGGTTCGAGACCACTCTCGACCCGCTCTTGGTGTCTGCCCCGGTGCCTTGCTTCAGTGCTTGGCTTGCTGTTGTAGCCCTCTGCCTTTCTTTATTCTATTTATTTATTTTTCTTCACATCTTCTCTCTTACCCCCTTTTCTTCTTGCTATTGCCCTTTTTTGCCTCTCTCCTCTTGCGCTCATCTCGGCCCCCCCTGCCGCTTCCCGCCTTTCCCGCCTCCCAGCTGCGCTTTCCCTCCACCCTCCTCTATTTAATGGCGGCCGCTGCACAGAGGATCGAGCGAGTGCCCTGACCTCCTTGGCCTGGGACCCGCTCTCCCTCCCCGCAGCACCGTCTGGCCGTCTCCGCCGCTGACTAAGGTGAACAGGGTTCGAGACCACTCTCGACCTGCTCTCGGTTCTGTCCTGGTGCCTTGCTTCAGTGCTTGGCTTTGCTGTTGTAGCCCTCTGCCTTTCTTTATTTTCTTTCTTTATTTTTCTTTACATCTTCTCTTTTTATCCCTTTTCTTCTTGCTATTGCCTTTTTTTGCCTCTCTCCTCTTGCGCTCCTCTCGGCCCGCCCCCTGCCGCTTCCCGCCTTTCCCGCCTCCCATCTGCGCTTTCCCTCCTCTATATAATGGCGGCTGCGCTGCTGGCTCGCCAAAGGCGTGCCAAAGGCAAGCCCGTCTGCGCCCGTCCGCGACCCGACCGCGACCAGCGCCAGGGACCCTGGATCCCGAACCGTCCACCGCTACGACTCAACTGCCCTCCACGCACTCAACCCCAGAAGAAACAACAACTGCCAACTGTCCACGCCGAACACGACCCACGGCCAGTTCTCCTGCCGTCACTGCCGCCAGACCTTCACCACCGCCCCGGCCGCCAACACCGCCGACTCCCTAAGATGCATCCTCCTGCGCTCCGTGCACAGACACGCCGTAGAGATCTGGAACCTCCTGGACACCCTCTCACCCGACGTCGCCTTCTTTACAGAAACCTGGACCAACGCCTCCTCCGCCCCGGACATCACCATCGCTATCCCAGATGGATACAAGATCCAGAGGAAGGACCGCCCCAACCACCCTGGAGGAGGCCTTGCCATCGCGCACAAAAACTCCCTCCGCTTCTCCACCTCCAGCGGCACCTTCCCCGCCGCCGAACACCTGCACTTCCAGATCCAGATCCAGATCCAGATCCAGACCAGCTCCAACTCCACACTCCGCGGCACCCTCACCTACAGACCCCCCGGCCCACGGGCCCTCTTCGCCGACACCTTCACCGACCTCATCGCACCCCACGCCATCACCGCAATGGACTACATGCTCATCGGAGACCTGAACTTCCACCTCGACAACCCCAGCGACCTCTACTCCCCCACCACCCGGGACAACCTCGCCAACAGCGGACTGAAACAACTCGTCACCACACCAACCCACAAGGCAGGACACACCCTCGACCCCATCTTCGCAGGAGGAAACAGCGTCCACTTCAGTCACACCACGCAACCCCCGTGGACCGACCACCACTGTGTACACTTCCTCGTCGACAAACCCAAGCCGCCCAAACCCACTCCACGCCCCCGCAAAGGAACTGGAGCAGAGTCACCGAGGAACAGCTCAACTCCACCCTCAAGCACAACACCCCCATCACCGCAACCGACGCCAACCTTGCGGCCAGGGAATTCCACACATGGATCTCCAACTGCGCAGACAAGCTCGCCCCGCTACACAACCCTGACAAACAGCGCCCCTGGATAGCCGCCTGGTTCACCACCGAACTCCAAGAAACCAGACGCACCTGCAGGCGCCTGGAGAAGAACTGGAGAAACAGTAAGACGTCTGGAAACTACACCACTTACAAGGACGCCATGACTGACTACCACCAACAAATCAGAACCACCAAAAGGACCTTCATCCACAACAAAATTCTCGCCAACTCCAGCAACTCCAAGGAACTTTTCAGTGTCATCCAGGAACTCACCAATCCCCACAGCGAAACCACGGACATCACCCCATCCCAAGACCTCTGCGACAAGCTCGGATCCTACTTCCACCTGAAGATCAAAAACCTCTACAACAACTTCGCCGACCAGACGCCCGACTCCGCAACCGGCCCGCCCTCCAGCCACACCAGCCTGCCCACCATCTCCTCCTGGACACCCATCACGGCCGAAGAGACCGCCTCGACCATGAACAGCATCCACTCATGGGCCCCCACCGACCCCTGCCCACCACACATCTACCACAGAGCCGCCATTGCACCCGAACTACAACGCACCATCAACACCACCTTTGAAACCGGCACCTTCCCAGATGCCTGGAAACGCTCAGAAGTCAGGTCCCTGCTCAAGAAGCCCTCAGCAGACCCCACGGACCTCAAGAACTACCGGCCCATCTCGCTTCTCCCCTTTGCTGCTAAAGTCACGGAGAAAACAGTCAACACTGAGCTGACGACATTCATCGAAGACAACAACATCCTTGACCCGTCCCAATCCAGATTCCGAAGCAATCACAGCACCGAGACCGCCCTCCTCGCTGCCACAGATGAGATCCGCACCCTCCTCGACCAAGGCCACACCGCAGCCCTGATTCTACTCGACCTATCAGCAGCTTTCGACACTGTCTCCCATCGCACACTCACAGCCAGACTACACGACGCCAGCATACAATGAACCGCCCTCGACTGGATCCGATCATTCCTCACCGGCAGAAGCCAAAGGATCAGACTGCTGCCCTTCCTCTCTGATCCCACAGAAATTACCTGCGGAGTCCCACAGGGGTAATCTCTCAGCCCGACCCTCTTCAACATCTACATGGCCCCCCTCGCCACCATCGTCCGACAACACGGCCTCAGCATTGTATCCTACGCAGGCAACACCCAGCTCATCCTCTCCCTCACCAAGGACCCCACCATTGCCAGACTCAATTTCCAGAAAGGAATGCAGGACATCGCAGCCTGGAAGACCAACAGCTGCCTAAAGCTCAACTCCGAGAAGACATAAGTCCTCGTCCTTGGAACCACCCCTTCAGCATGGGACAACACCTGGTGGCCCACCGCCCTCGGCAGCCCACTGGCCCCCACGGACCATGCCAGAAACCTCAGCATCATACTCGACTCATCCCTCTCCATGAACCGACAGGTCAATGCCGTCGCCTCCAGCTGCTTCAACACCCTCCGCATCCTCCGTAAGATGTTCAAATGGATACCCCCCGAGTCAAGGAAGACAGTCACCCATGCACTCATTACCAGCAGGTTGGACTATGGAAATGCACTCTACGCCCGCATAAACAAGTCCCTACTCTGCAGACTCCAGACGATACAGAACACCGCCGCCAGACTCGTCCTCGGCATCCCTCGACACGAGCACATCAGCCAACACCAACGGAAGCTCCACTGGCTCCCCGTGGAGAAGAGAGTCACTTTCAAGATCCTCACCCACACCTACAAGTGCCTACACAACACCGGACCCAAATACCTCAACGACAGAGTCACCTTCCACGTACCTGAAAGAAACTTCCGATCAGCCTACCTCGCCCTAGCCGAAACCCCTCGCATCCACAGAGCCAAAGCAGGAGGTAGATCCTTCTCCTACATCGCGGCCAAGACCTGGAACGAGCTCCCGACAGACATCAGACGCGCCCCCTCCCTGAACACCTTCAGGAAGGCACTCAAGACCTGGCTCTTTGGCTGAACAGCACTGCGGACTCCCCCGCCCCCAGCGCCTCTAGACCCCCACGGGTGAGTAGCGCGCTTACAATTCCCTGATTGATAGATTGATTGTACACCCACCCCTAATTGGTTCACCTGGTGAGATATCGCAAAATAAAAAAGAAAAGACCTAAGATTATCTATTCTAATTTTAGCATTTGCTGATATTTCCAGCGATGGGCTTTGGATAAAAAGACTGGGGATTTATGCTTCAATAAAGATTTGTTTTATCTCTGAGTAAATGCAATGCGTATAATGCATTGTTTTACGTGTAAGTATCTGTTTTTATTTTTCAGAGCACTGAATCTTGATTTTAACGACATTGTTGCTTTTTTATAAATTAAATAAAACAAATATGAATACTAATACCTGTAAATGCCTCTATATGGCCTCTCACCTTGAGCTAAGATTTTCATTTTGGGATAAAAAGGGATAGTCCAGTGATCCACAACCGAAAAGAGAGGGGAACGGTTGAATGACCCACTTCCAAAGGGTCTGTAGAAAGATTCAGCTACTCCGTTCTTTAAAGTCCGAATGACACTTCAATGGCCCACAACCAAAAGGATGATAGACAAGTTATATTACTACCTTCTCATGCGATAGCCGAACATACAGTGAAAACTAATCAAAGGGACAACGGACAGTTCAACAACCGCCAACTTCACCCAGCAGGTTGGGAGGTACAAAATGTCCCTCTGATATTATAGTTTACTTTGCCTTTACAAAGTAGCTCCTACAGGAATAGTGGTCTTATTGCCCAAAGCTAGTACCATCAGGGTCAATTTAGAGAGGTCTACTGGCTTAAAAGATAAAGCAGCTTCCATTACTCCAAGATTACTGTGTTTGTAGTTAATTTGTGTCACCCTAAACATGTTTCCCTTCCCACATCTGAAAATCAGCTGCACAGATGTGTGGCAGCAATCAACAGAAAATCAGTACCGATTAGAAATGATTAATTCTCCATTCTAAACTTCTCAGCAGGCGATAGGACAAGTGCAGGGACTGCTGGGTATTGCTCAGCCAAGGCAGGCATTCGAATTTAGTGTCTTCAATCACTCCAAGTGCCTTGAAGCATTTCAGCTCACTGTCAACTATATTAAATATATATTTGGTTAATTATTAGGCAATGCTTAATTTGTAAAATAATAAGTACAAAGCTCAGAGGTCAGCGCCGGCACTATCAAAGGCGGTGTGCCGAATACCAAGGTTGCATTGTCTTGATTCCACCCCAGGCCTCTTTATCCATCATCAGTCACTTCCTGCCTCTTCATCTCGCTCTTGAATGATTTTTATCTCTGTTTCTTCACTTTTCACTGTTTTTATGTCTTTCTCTTCTTCCTTCTTTCCCCCTTGCAGATTCTTTTTCATCCCTGTTTTCTCCCTTTTAACAGTTCCCCCGTACTTTTTTGTTCTCCTTCTTTCACCCTTTTGTGTTTTTCACTCTCTTGCTCTGAATCAAAGTCTCTTGAGGAAAAATAAGTGCAAGTCCCCAAAAATAAGAGCTGTGGAGCCCACCCGCAACCACCGGCTCAAATAAAAACACTGTTGGGCTTTCAATGTGATCTAAACATATGCAAATAATCTTCGCTGAAATGTATGACTTGCAAAGGATTCTCTTTGTATGTTCACTGTGGATATTCTGAAATTCATGCTGGGCATTACTATACAGTAGTTCAACAAACCGAACCATCAACTTTGTATGTATAGTTTAAGTTAAATTTGTGTGGCAGAAATGCAGGATGGTACATTTGCAGGTAATAAATATAAAAATATACATCTTATATACATGATAAACTCTAGAAGCCTGATTCACAAAACGTCTAGGATAAAAGTCACAAATTTACTAACACAGGCTTATATATGACGAAAATTGTGGCTTCAGGAATTCAAAAAGAATTACAAGACTACTCTCAAGAGGCTACTGCTGTTGTAGGCTCCCAGGTGGATTCACATTCATAACTATTTATATACACATTGGTATAGAAATGTGTATTTATGCAAGTGGAAATGTGATGCTAAAATATATTTCCACCACATAACATCATTTACTCAAGACAAAATATTTTCCCCAGTTGAGAAACCAAGGCCCAGATTTACAAACAATTTGTGTTGGGTTTGTGTTACTTTTTTAACACAACCCCGGTACAGAGTGTTGTGGTGCGATTTACAATCCAATGCAAATAGTGAGATGTGTTGGATTGTAGCCCAAAGTAAACGAAATCTGTACAACAAACTGCCTTGCATTACTTTGCGTCAAGAAGGCATTCCATGGGTGGTGCATGGGCGTCTCCATACAACCACCTATGAGTTTGAACGCCATTCCCTATCTAAAAAGAATTGTAGACAGGAATTTGTGCAAAAATCATGTGCTTCCTTGAGGCAGATGTAACAAGAAGAAATGTTCACCCCACTTTGCATGTGTACTGTATTGTACAGCACACTTACAAATGTGAGAAACACCTTAAAGCATAGTTTTTGTACTGGAAGGTATCCTTCCAGCAGAAAACACATGCTTCCCACAATGCAGACACTCCTGCGCTATGGCTCAATGGTGTCTGGGTTGGCAAATGGCAGCCAAACGTGCGCCAGTGCAGGGAGAGAATAGAACAGCCCCACTTCTTAGTATCTATTGCGCTGTCATGCTCCCTCCCTTTCACGCAACGTAGGGCAGCACAGTGCAGCAACTTCACGTGCTCCGCTATGCTGTATGACTTTTAGGTAACCCTGGGCCTCATTGCCTTAGAACCCCATATATTTAGGCATGCCATAAAAAATTGGTTTACTTCTGTCCTTGAGAAGAGTAAATATATGACAGTTTTCTAGTTGAGAAACTAACTGCAAAACATATGTGAAAGCCAGCAAGCTTGCAAGTTTGTGGCTGTTCACAAAAACAATTTTCTAGGGAGACCGGCCATGAAACTTCCACAAACATGCTCCTAGTATTGGATCCACAAACATGCTCCTAGTATTGGATCCACAACCATGCTTCTAGTATTGGATCCACAACCATGCTTCTAGTATTGGATCCACAACCATGCTCCTAGTATTGGATCCACAACCATGCTCCTAGTATTGGATCCACAACCATGCTCCTAGTATTGGATCCACAAACATGCTCCTAGTATTGGATCCACAAACATGCTCCTAGTATTGGATCCACAAACATGCTCCTAGTATTGGATCCACAAACATGCTCCTAGTATTGGATCCACAAACATGCTCCTAGTATTGGATCCACAAACATGCTCCTAGTATTGGATCCACAAACATGCTCCTAGTATTGGATCCACAAACATGCTCCTAGTATTGATCCACAAACATGCTCCTAGTATTGGATCCACAAACATGCTCCTAGTATTGGATCCACAAACATGCTCCTAGTATTGGATTTGCTCACACAGAAACTCCATCATAGTGGCAGACTTTCCATTTGAGAACTTCATATTTGCAAGGGGTTTGTTCATTAAATGCTGCTATTTTTGCCCAGTAGTGCGCAAATAGAATTCGAAATCGGACCCCGAGGGTAGAAAATGCTTTTCAATTTTCAAAATTTGAAAATTGAAACCCTCCAAAGTCTGATAGATGAAAACTAGACTAATATTTTCGCAGTCAAAGATATTAAGTAACCTCTAGTTTAGGAGTGCTGTAAACAAACACTCACTGGTACTGAATTTGGCCTGACAAATGTAAAAGTGCAGTTTTAAAGCAATGGCAATTTTCCAAGTGATCAGAATTTTGGCAGAGAAGAGCACTAAGGCATAGGGGGATAAAAAGGTTCATTTAAAGCTTGTGGGGACAAAAGCAGCACTATGCATTGACGATGATCTCGCCCAAGAAATTCATGGACCCTCTACCCCACTTAATCGTGGGAGAACTGCAAGGTTTCTTCCGACAGAGTCTCAGTGATCCATTCGTCTTTGGGCTGCCGGGTCACAGTGATGGTAGCCCCAGGCAACGTAGCTACTGTCACTGGTTTTTACATTCAGGGACAGCCATGTGAAGCATAATGGACCCGGGAAAGGAAAATATTAAGGCATTCCTTATGCTGCACCAGAGGATGCATTTTCATCATACAGGTCCCACCTGGTAGGTGGGGATCTCCATATATGCCATGTCATCTTTCTCTGCTCTGGTCAGCCGGCAAGCTGCCCCCCACAGGATCTAAATGTGGCCTGAAGTGATCTTCCCAAGATCACACTGTGTTAATCAAACGGACAATGTAGGATTGGAGCTGCATTGCCGAGGTTCAATAATTCGTCACATATCCAGGAGACCAGCTCTCCTCAAGCTATCTTTCCAAGACCCACATGGACAGCTACTTTAAAGAAGTGAAACCCTATTCAAAACAACCTCAGGCATAGGAAGTCGCCCGCCATGACCAGAATAATAAGCAAGTGGGACTTCTGCCCTGTTGCTGAAGGCCAACAAATAATTGGTTGAGAATCCCTATCCTGAATGGTTCCCCTGGGACTCGAGGTTACAAGTCAGAAAACAAGCTTGCCAGCTCATCTGAATGTTGTTCATGTACAATGTCACATAAAGGAGATATGTCTAGGCAACAGCAGTGCAAGAACCATGGGGGCTTATTTACAAGGCCCTTGCGCGACTTTTGCGTCATTTTTAACATGGGATAAGTGACGCAAAAGTGGCGCAATGGGCTTGTAAAGCTGCCCCATGGCATTTAGAGAAAAGCGATGAATTTCAAGCCTTCTCATAAACTCTCTGGAGTATGGCATGTCAGTGTTGAATCTTATAAGATAGCTCAAATGATTCATGTGCCTTCTGCGGTGATTTGTTTATATCTTACAGGACACAGGATTGAATACCGGTAAGATATATCAGACAGCTGAGTGACTCCTGTCAAGGTTTGTGTGTAGTTTAGACACCAAATGCCAGAATTATGAAAGAACAGCTCACGGTTGAATTTGGTCAAGTATGGTCCATCCAAGAGAACTTAGGCCTAATCCTTATTGAAACTAGTTCTGGGCAGGAGCAAATATCTTTAAAAAAGGGGTTTGGTTGGCTGCTGCAGTTATATGTATGCAACATACAGGTGAATTTGTTTATCTGAAAGAAGATGCAGAAGCGTTTGAATCAGAAATGCTTATATAGTAGCAGGTCATGGCACAGAGAGCAACTGAGCAGAGTGGGAATATATTTACAATTAGGTGAGAAGATAGGGTCAGAAAGATCCACTAGCAATACAAGATATAGATAGAAGCACAGTGAATTGAAAGTTTTTCTGACCCGCCTTGGACCGCTGGCAAGACCTGAAATATGTATCCTGCAAGTCCAATGATGCCATCCAGTCTCCTGGGTTCAGCACTCACAGGATCAGAGCCACTGTGAGCGTTCCGAAACTGCCCTTCCTCAGAAAGGAGTTTAGTGGGCAGAAGTCCAAAATAAATCTGAGTCATTCGTCCTTCCTCAGAATGAGGATGTAACATGAGTAGCATCCTCCTCCCTTTTCCGATACTGGTGCCCATTCAATGATACCCTTGGGCAACAGAAGTTGACTGGTTGTAGGGGTGCTTCTCCAAAAGTCACTCCAGTGTGGGAAGAAGGTGGAATGGGGAGGAAAGGAAGGCAGGGCAAAACCCTTTTTACAATTTGCAAGACTCACCCGTCCAATGTTTTGGATCTACAGCAGGGAATGAAATGTCATATTTGACTCCTATCAGCCCGGCCTGAGCCTGAGAGGGCACACTAAAGTGGTTTGGTAGCCACTGCAGCAAGGGATAAAAAATTGTAGGATTGATGTCCCTGCTGGATTGAATGGTTTCTGCTGGTGATATACACGTGACCTCAAAATGACTGGGTTGGTGGCTGCAGTACAGGTTGGGAGGGATGTGTTGCCTGTAAGCTACAACCAGGCGTGCCTTCTGAACATGACACTGATGCTAATAGCTCTGCTGACGCACTCTGTATGTCCAGGCCAGCATGGAGCATATATTTGGCTTACTCCTACCCATCATGTATAGTTTGGGTGTGTAGGGTCCTGAAGTCCTCTGGGACGGTAGGCAATATGTCACTGGCCATGTCTCATCGTGTGTGCATGTACCTCCCAGAGGGCAATCTTTATTATTAAATCTGAGCAATAGATTGGTTGAAGAAAACATTTTCCTTTCAAAAGTGTCAATTCTTTTCGATTCCCTATGTGGAGGTTGGGTCAAAAAGAGAACTTGAATTAACCGCACTTATTGAAGCTTGAACAATGAGGCTATCTCGTGAAGGGCATTTAGTTAGAAAGTCTGCATCACTGTTGGCTTGTATACGTCACATACCCACAGGTTGACCAGGGGGGTGCATGTAAAGGTCAGGAGGGCCACATGCGACCCCCGGGCCATACTTTGAGTATTACTGGCTTAGACCATATAGCATGAAGGGCATCAATAGAGGTTTCATTAAATGGCCATAATGAATCAGATGAATCTGGCCCTGGTTGAAGAATCTCAGTCAATATATTTCTTTACATCTGTGTAGTGAGCAACTGCAATTCTAGTGCTTCGGCTGCACTCTGAACCACCAATGCAAATGAAGTGCTTTCTTTCACTGGTGACCCATTTGGCAACCTTAGCTCTATTTCAGGCAATGTGTCTAGGCCACTGGCAATTTGTAAGCCTACATGCAATGAATCCTCTGTATTATGAGGGGGGGAACAACCCTTCCTCCTCATCATCGGAATCTTGAGGGGCATTAGGTGCTTCTTGCCTGGGTCCTAATCATTACCAAAAATAATGTGAAGCCTTTGCTGATCCCGTTATTGAGGTAGACGCACTGGACTAGAATCTTGCAGTATTGCCATTGGCTTCGCTTTTGTAATTTCATATCGCAACATTGACCTGGCTCATGCCAATGTCGGTTCGGAGTCAGATATCAGGGTCTGGATCAGTTCATCAATCTATGCCAGTTTTGTTGGTATTGGCACCATTATGAAAGGAACTGCATGGACTTTGGTGCTGGGTAGAAGTCAGTGTAGGAGTTAGTTAGGGACCGGTAGCCGGCCCTGTGAGGGCAAATAGCATCGGAGGCAGACCCACACACTGGAAGCTTTAGTGGAGACACTTGCAGCTCTGTTGGATCCAAAGGCATGCCAGAGGGAATCAGAGTCACTCAAAAGCTCTGCAGCATGGCATCTTTGAAGGCCATTATTTGCTGGGTTAACAGTGGCCTGGGGGAATGCGGGGCACACTAGGAGCACTTGAGGGATTAGTTTATATTCAAGAGACATTGGATGAGTACGATCATTATCTTGACACTCTTATGTCTTCTCACTAGACTCCCAGTGGCGGAATGGGATGGAGTCCTGCTTTGCTTTCTTGTGCTTGTGTTGAAATTTTGACTTGGACTTACTGGAAGTGCATTTTTCACTGGAGCACCCTCGAGATTGGGATCGCAACTGGGCACGCAACTTGGAGAGGGACGTTTGCTTTGACTGCAACCTTTTCTTGTTTTTGCCAACATAGGATTTCACCTACCAGTCCTGAATCGCCTTGAGGTGCATGACTCTAAATTGTGCGACAAATGTGCCTTTCTGCACACTTATCTCACAACTGTGAGTCAAGCATGGATCTGAAGCACCACAGGCATACCTTGTTGGGTCCGTGACTGACATTTACTTCCTGTAGTCTCTGCAATGCTTACATTTTTAGTAGGGACATTGTTCCCTAGCACACTGAGAAAAGTTTTAGGAGTCGTCGGAAGACCAACGGAGTTGAGAACGGAGTCCCTGGTACACTTTAAAGGGAGCGGAATGACAGGAACGGATATCAGAGCACATGAGTGGCACTTATATATACAGCAATGCTCTGTCACTTTCAAGGTGGTACGGAATGAGCACAGAGCCACAATGCACAACCTACTAGCACGCAGAGCATTGTTGAAGAATTCTCCAGATCAGGTCTGGTGCATGGAAATATTCTAAAGTGGAGGAATCTGCAATAAAATGTATTCATCATGAAAATATTTTTTTTTAAACTGCTGCTTGTAATGAATGGTTTGTCTATGTCACCAACTGCTAACAGCCAATCTAGGGCCGCCACTGAAAGGTGGCGAGCAGGTGAGGGACAAGTAGGTGGGCAGAGGGTAGAGAAATTTATATTCTGCATCAAAAAGAGATAAAAATGGCAGTCTAAAGAGTATTAGGCGTGTTGGAAAACCAGGAGGATTTCTATCCTCCGATCATCTGGCAAACTCAAATGTATTGGGCTGAGAAGACATTGCATATCCTTTTCTGCTCTTAAGGACTGTTGTTTCTGGTCTCCTTTCATAGAACCCTAGTTTCAGTGGCACCCTCAACCTCCTCTGTCTAAAGTTTGTTTGACTCCTTCCATAGGACAATACATTATTGAAACAAGCCAATGACAAAAACAGTTAACCGCAAACGTTCACCACTCAGGCACACTCCATCATTAATCAGTTGAGTGTTACCCAACCAGTACCATTGAGTAGAATCTTGCACCCGTGACCACAAAGAGAACATTGGACAGGGCGTACTTTGTTTCCTGTTGTTGTATAGCATCACTGGTAGCAACAGAGCACATTAAGGAGTGCTGTGCCTGGTTCCACTCTGTAGATGAGGTGACAAATACATAAGGAAAGAAAACAAGCAATATATACACAGTAACAGAAAATCTGCTTGTACTTTGTGCAAAGCCAATGTTTAAGGAATCTTTACACAGCACACTACCTCCGTACTTTAGTCTGAATGAAAAATCATATTACCAATTCTTTGGACGTCTCGGGCTCATGGAGAACAACAGAAACTGCGACCACAGTTGTGAAACATTCTGTAGGAACCATAAATAGACCAACTCCAGCATGGCACTGGTTCGCCTGCCTTTGTGCCCTATGTTTACCTTATTACCTGATCCAGAGTTACCATAGTGAAATAGCTTTCCTAACCATCCACAGTCTTAGGAAAACAGAAAACATTCAGTTTAGGCTTAATAGAAAAAGGTCAAACCATAGACCAGTGGAAGGCTTCAAAGGGAAAGTTTTCAAAGAACAGTTAATTTGCTATAGACATGGCACTATAAGGGCTATACTTAGAGAAAGCACCTGGAGTAGCCCAAGTGGCTGCCTTACAGATCTTTCACAAAGTGCCTTGTTTCTTGAAAGCAACAGATACCATTTGGCTCTTGCAGAATGAACATGCCTGTGTTTTTTAGTTTTGGAAGAGAAACTCTTTAATGCAAGACATCATCGAGGCGGCAATTGAAGCCAAGGAAGCTTGCTTTCTGAAGCATTTGCACCATATGGGACAAACACTTTGATTATGCTCATTCACAACTAAGTTATAAAAAATTGTAGGGTATGTTTTGAGAGAGGACTGTAGAAGACAGGTAGGATCTTGAATAAAGAATATATGAGGATATGGTCTTCTTTAACACTATGAAAAACCATATAGGGATTCATACAATATAAACATGAAGTTCGCGTACAAATTAGGCAGTAGCCACTACTCCTTGCACAAGCATTTTACTTGTCTAGAACGTTATACAACATTCCGATATTGAGGAACTGGTGGAGGTCCTCTGAAATAAAGCACCCTGTGGACCAAAAGAACATAGAAAGCCCTCTTTTAGAAAGAAGCTTAAGATATGACTGAAGTTCACCATGTTAGATTTTGGCCGGGCAACTAGCATTACATCTTGCATTATTTTAATGGCACATGGTTAGACGATCAAGCAATACTGCACAGCGAGGGCAGAAGCTGACCACGTGTAGGTGCCAAGACGGACAATGTGACAACTGGCCATTGCTGGAGACATGCAGGGAGCTCCACGACACGACTGAGAATGGAGCGTAGGTTTCTAAAATCTTTTATAGATCATACTGTCAGCAATAAGCCCAAGACAACAGAGGGTATCTCTGTGTGTATCATGGCCTTAATCAATATACCCCTTAAAGTGAGGGAAAAGGCATATCTGCAGGGCCACAGCAATTAAGGATAGAGTAAAAAAAACTTATAGAATATCTATAACTTTATGGCAGTATAACCTCAAAGGCTGACACAGTAGAAATTCGACAATGGTGTTATTTTTAAACACCTGCTGATTGTCGGGTAAAACATAAGTAAAAGGGGTTAGATGAGCGTGTGTGCAGGGACAACAGCAAAATCCGCAAATGAGGGGTCGCTAGAGTTAGTACGGTAAAGCTGTACATAAAATTTCTGGTCTACTCCCATGACTGGTAGATTTTCCCTGAACTAGACAATCTGAAACACTTTTTCCTTCGTTAAATTTGGTTTTTGAAATGCCATCCCTTAAAAACTAGAGCTGAAGACAACTATAGATTGTTCATGAAACAGTTAAAGTCATTTATTTGAAAACAGGCACTTAATACCAAATCAGGTACAATAACTATTTACCATAGCACTAGATAAGAACATCCAAAGTGCATAGATTGAAGAACATGGGGGGTAGAGCATGGGTTGAAGAACATGGGGGATAGAGCATGGATTGCAGAACATGGGGGATAAAGCATGAATTGAAGAACATGGGGGACAGAGCATGGATTGAAGAACATGGGGGAAGAGCATGGATTGAAGAGGAAGAGCATGGATTGAAGAACATGGAGGATAGAGCATGGATTGAAGAACATGGGGTGTAGAGCATGGATTGAAAAGCATGGAGGATAGAGCATGGATTTAAGAGCATGGAGGATAGAGCATGGATTGAAAAGCATGGGGGTAAAGCATGGATTGAAGAACATGGAGGATAGAGCATGGATTTAAGAGCATGGAGGATAAAGCATGGATTGAAAAGCATGGGGGTAAAGCATGGATTGAAGAACATGGAGGATAGAGCATAGATAAAAGAACATGAGAGGGCAGAGCAAGGACAAAAGAACATGTGAGAAAATAGCGAGGATTAAAGAACATGGATGGACAGAGCGTGAATCGAAGAACATGGAAGGGCTGAGTACATGTGAGGGCAGAGCATAGGTTGAAGAATATTTCAGGGTAGAGCATAGATTAAAGAATTCTTGAGGATGGACAGTCAATAGAAGAACATAGGAGGGCAGAGTGTGGATCAAAGAGCATGTGAGGAAGAACTTGGGTCAAAAAAGTTTGAGGGCAGTGCATAAATCAAAGAACATAGGAGGGCACAGCATGGATCAAAGAACATATGAAGGCACAGCATGAGCGAGGAACATAGGAAGGCACAGCCTGGATCAAAGAACATGTGAGGGAGAGTGTGGTTCAAACTACATTTTAGCACAGAGAGCGTAGATCTAAGAACATAGTAGGGCAGAACGTGAATCGAAACATATTAAGTGAGACTGTGGATTGAAGAACATGGGAGTGCAGAACATGACTCAAAGAACATGAGAGGGCACCTCGTGGTTTAAAGAACATAGGAGGGCAGAGCATGGAATGAAGAACATTGGAGAACAGAGTAGACTTAATGGCATGCAGTCATGTTTGAGAAGTCTGTGCAAAAAGTAGAGTGTTATCAGACTCACTCATAGATCTGTGACCAGTCAGTTGCAATATAGGACTACCTACTGCCACTGCTACATTTATTTGATGACATGTGACTTCTATTTTCATGCATGGTTCTCTGGCTCCATGTATATGGTGGTACCCGTAAATATGTATCTATTCTTATGAAAGAGAAAACAGTCACACAGCCCTCAGGATGCTTCACACTGGTGTCCACATGAAGATAAATTTAGGGCCTGCAGGCGAGGCCGACACAGGTAACAGCGGTGGGGCGGGTGTGGGGCGGAAAATGGACATACAACGGGATAGCGAAAGTAAAATAAAAAAATTAATAAAACCACTTACCTTGCGCTCGCCGCCTCGGCAATACGGCGAGTGCAAGGTAAGTGGTTTTATCTATTTTTTTATTTTACTTTCCCTATCTTGTCGTCGTCCATTTCCCCCCTGCACCGCCCAGCCCCGCCCCCACCTGACTCACAGCTGTTACCTGTGCTGGCCATGCCTGAGGGCCTGAATACGAATGACGTGAAGGGAAGGTGTTATTTATCACATCATATAAAATCTAACTCCCCATCATTTAGAATTCATGGGGTGCGATAAATGTAATCTATTCAAGGTTATTGTGGAATAACATGTAGATTTGGTGCTTACGACAGAAAAATTGAAAATCCTTATACCATGGTAAATTTATCATTCTTTTCTCCTTTTAAATTTTGGAAGTTTTGGCCTGATGATATTTAACGAAGCGTGCAGAATTATCACACCTAACTGCGCCAAACGAGTTACTACCCCGGTACAAATAGGTGTTAGCACCAGAAAACTTTTGCCCATTCACAATGGGCCCAAGATTTGTTTTGGGTGCTTCTTTGAACTTCAGGCTGTCAGGTTTCAGACAGAAAGTAGGTGGAAGGGAGTTCCAAGATGTGGAACAAGCTTCCATTTCGGTAGTGAGTAATAATACAAATAAAAACTAAATTTGGTGCTTAATTTGAGCCAGGGGTTGCAGGTGGAGCCCACAAGCACTCATTTTGGGAGAATTACACTTATTTTTTCTCATTTGACTTTGACCCAGAGCAAAAGATGATAAAAAAACAAAAGGGGAAAAAAGAAGGAAGAAAAAGAGAGAAAAACAATGACAGAAAAAAGCAGGAATGAAAGAGAACCTGCATGAGTGAGATAAAGGGGCAATGAGTGCCCAGTGGTGGATGAAAGAGGTATGAGGTGGAATCAAGACAATGCAGCTTTGATAGTCGGCACCCCCGACATTCGCTAGCACTGGCGGCGGGGTTCTTTCTGGTCAATGCTTTGAGCCCCAACACTTATTCTTTTACAAATTAAACACTAGTGAAAATCAAAAGCATTTTTTAAAGAAATATATAAACAAAACAAACATGAAAGAATCAGCTTTTAGATGTTTTTTCTAACTTCTGACATTTTAACTTTGGAAACATGGACAATGTGCAAGAAGTAATGAAAAGAAAAAAACAAGCAGGTGCCCAGTGGCTCAGTCTCTTACCCGTCTGGTTCTGCATGAGTGATGGCGATTCTAGGCGGGATCCAGAGAGGCAGCGTTGTGGGCCGCTGGGCGCTGCTATAATACTCAGGTGATCTGGCCCGATCCATTGGCCGCCATGGCGGCACCTGGAGGTTGGTGGACAGTCGACGCCGTCCCCGCCGCAGGTCTGCCCCAAGCGTACTGCCGGAGGTGTAGGATCTGCTGTACCTTCCTGGCTCTGGGTTCTCCTTCACTTTCTGGGGGGCAGAGAAGAGAAATCAGACTCTGGTGCCTTCAGGTTAGAGGACAGCGCTCTCTCATTCAGAGGAAGATGAATGAATAAATTAAAGACCTTGACACTAGAAATATGGGTACAGTCATGGATGGGATACTGTACTTGGTTTTTAAGGTACCTTTCCTGCAATATTTCATAGCATATTTTAGGCTCTGTAAGATTTTAAGAGGCTTACTTATAACAGGTGCGGCTGGCACAGGTAAGAGCGGTGGAGCGGTAAGGCGGGGTTGGAGCGGGTTTGGGGGGAAGTCGACAGACGACAGGATAGGTAGAATTAAATAAAACCACTTACCTTGCGCTCGCTGCATCGCCGAGTCGGCGATGTGGCGAGCGCAAGGTAAGTGGTTTCATTATTATTTTTCAAAATTTTACCTATCCCGTCGTCTGTCGACTCCCCCCTCCCAACACCCACCCGCTCTTGCCTTTTTCCCATATAAAAAGTGACACACCGGCAGCGCAAGGGGCTTGGAAATAAGCCCCTAAGTCTGGCAATGGTTTATAGAGCACAATATTTCTAATGTGCCAGTCAAACATCGTTTCCTGTTGAACAACGATAACAAGTCTAAGAACGGAAATGTCCTGTTTTAATGTCATTTTCAAAAGTGACCGCTAACTGATTACACTGCATTCACAATCTAGAACTTGCTGAAAGGTAAGGTGTACAAATGTCAAATCTAGGCTTCTCTGGGCTGATTCACAAAAGCAATTATGAGTACTCCCGGCAGTACTACGGGAGTATTCTTTTATTTGCTCTTAAATGCCGTTACGAATCGGCCCCGAATTATGCAACTGCCTATCGTTAAAAGTTGGAAGAGGACACAGTCCAATTCTATGTAAATATTCCTCAAATATTCCCATTTTATTTCCATTTTAGATGTTTTTGAGCTAATTTACTAAGGCATGTAAGATTATGTAAAAGAATATTGCAAGATTATTACTTTGCGTACTCCAAAAAGCCTTTGTGGAAAGGCCTTTATATATTAAGTAAGCATTATTGTTTTACAGCAGTAAAGGTCAAACATACTATATGGTGTTTACAATTACAGTAGTGTAGTGCAGCTGCCAAGGTGACAAGTGCAGCACATATTTATTGATATGCAGTTTTATATATCACGAAACCGACCGTAGGGTCTTCACTGCGTTTTACAAATGTACAGTGGCGTAGCTAGGCACTCTGCCGCCCATGGTGGACCCTGCCTTTGCCGCCCGCGGACGCACTAAAGAGCAGGGGGGGGGGTGCTGGCGATAAAATCTGCGTTTGCCGGCCCTGCGGCAAACGCATGTAAGAGCGGGGGGTGTAGCAGCCCACAAAACCCATGTCCGCCCCCCCCCTTGCAACGCCACTGCAAATGTGTGTCAAAATATAAAAAATAGAAGAGAAACTACTACAATTGAAAGACTAAAACACAGCCATATAATCAATAAGATATACTAATTTCCATATAAAATAAAGGTTGCAGTCAAAGATTTCATGTCACCGCATCAATTTAGTAGAACTGTATGGATGCCATAAAATAAAACAGGCAACAAGCAAGCGATAAGTTGCATTGAGTTTTGCCATTTCTGTAGGGTCTTCTCAGTGTAAGAAACCACGGTGGCGCAATTTTTTATAAAGTGCTTCTATTTTATGAGCTCTCTTTACTTTCTTAATGCTACCCAGATGTTCCAAAAAAGAGAGTTCTCTTATCTTTTCTCATTGTAATCCTTTTAGCTGTCCATTCGATACACCCTCATCCCAGATAGACTTTATCTTCACGTTCTCTAAAAATCGCTGGTAATATCTCGCCCATTGAGTGGAATTCATATTTTGCTCGTTTAGTTCCCGCAACAAAATTGATTTGAGTTAACACTGCAGTGCCTGCCACAGTGTATACCACCAATGAATAAGGGAAAGTCTAAAATCAACCCAATTTTTTTTATCAGACTCAACTCCAATCTTAACTGTGTTAATGGACAAGATATCGGAAGAAAAAATTTAATTTAACTCTTTTGCCCAATATCATATCAAATGGAATGCTCAACTTTCCTCCAAATTTTACAGCACCATAAGTAATTGCCTGTAAGAACTTTGCTTTTATGATCATCAGAATCGATTCCGCTTTTGGGCTGGTTAAATTCAAGTATAGTTTCCCTAAATTGTGTTGAATGTAGGATACCTTTGTTTTTATTGTTTTTAAATGCAATTTTGGACACCCTGTTTTTCCTGCTCGACTCCTAAATAGCTGTAGTATCAAATATTTCTGTTCTTTCTCCAAGCAACATCAATCTGAATGTCTCTTTACATCTGAAATAAATCATTGTTTTAGATATTTATGAATTTACTACAAGCCCATTTTTCATACTGTATCAAAAACCTTGCTCTTGTAAAGCTAGTGGTGATGAATCCAAAATTATGGTATCGCCCGTGTACTGGAGCAGGGCTATGTGCGTGCCTCCCAGTTTTGGGCGAATGTTCCTTACTCTCCACATGAAATCTCCTCCATTCACTAAAAAGAAGAGGGAAAGCACACATCCCTACTTCAGTCCACAATTCATGACAGTCCCTGGAATTGCCCTAGCACCACCCCCTTTTTAGATCCTTTCCAGGGTATTCCAATGGAGCAATTGGATAGCTCTTAGCAAGGTGGAATGATATCCTCAAGTCTACAATTTTCCTCCATAGGTAGGCCCTATCTACTCTATCGAACATGGCATAAAAATGAAGGATGCATGCATAACCTTGTTTCCACCATGGCACATAGCTCGATTAGCTATCATATTAAGTGCTGGCATGTTCTCCAATGATTCATTCCCACTTTGAAAGCCTTTTTATTACACAGAAGCAGGGGTGCCTTATATGCCCATTCATAGAGTTCCTCAAGCATTATTTTAGCACAACTTTAGGCTTCACTATCTAAAAGACTTATGTGTCCATAAATTGCTGGATTATTATGATCTCCTTTATTAAAAGATTGGATGACAGTAGACCCGAACCATGACTCCAGACTTACCCTACGTTGGAGGCATTTTGAAAATAATATATCTAGCATACACTGCCGGACTGGCAAATCAATTAAAAAAACTGCAGCCTGAATGCCATTCAGACTAGGGTCACCTTATCCATTATATTCTGCTTTGTCAAGGTACTTGTGGAAATTGATGCCTCTATTGGCTTCCAATCAATTGCATTTTCTGTATAATTTAATGTTAAAACAGGAAGCACTCATGTATCGCACATGAATTTATTAATATTGTATTTGTTCAGTTTCCCATTCAGTTGGCTTATTTGGTCCCTGATTCTTTTATTTCATGGAAATTAGTTCATCCTAGTTTTTCTTTTTATTGCTTAGCATTAAATCTTTCTTTGGCCACCATAGTTTCTGCTTCATAATTTTTTATAATTCTTCAAACTCACTCGCTAAGTCCCAGTCATGTGATCATCTTCTATATTTATTTCTGATATTAGAAATAAAAAAATTCCCTTGATGCTGGTGTAAGCCTAGTGGTCTTCAGCTGAAACATCAAATTTTGCTCTTAGTAATACTCCTGATACATAATTAATTCAGGACAAGTTGTTAACAATCCAACAAAGTTTCCAGCATCTTACACCATGATGCAACACGGGTGCCACTGTCATCTGAGGCTTTTGACAGCTGTTGATCACCCATAATTTTCACATGTATGAATTGACTATCCTGTTTTACATAGCATTTTAAGTCTCTTGAGTGCGTTCAACTCATATGTTTAGCCGCCATCTTTAATTGGGGGAGCTCCTTTACAGCCAATTCTAGGGCTGTGCTTTGTGGTCTGTAACTACTTTCTTGCCATTCAAATATATAACTTAGGTTATGTGTTGGAAATGGGGCCTAGCAAGGAAAGTAGAGCCACCATTTCCCTGGACATATTGTAGGCCATGTGCTGAAATATCAGGGGAAAACCTGCAATTCAAATTCTCAGTAGCTATGTAGATAGCTCAACCTAAAAGCAGCCTTTATCAGTCTGCCTATTTTTATTTATTGATCGCATCTGGAGACTCTGCCAGCAGGCCTCAGTCTCTTCTATTAACTTATAAGTTGTAAGAGCATAATCAAACACATCGTAAAAATTATCAGTAACTATAATGCTAAAGTTTGTATCTTTTGTGGTCATTGATTGAATTATCTCTAAAACTCTTTTTGTGTTAATTGTTTCCTTACAGTGTCCAGTGGAATATATTAATTTTGAGCAATATGAATGTTGTTATTTGGCTCACTATAGAATTTTTCTACCTTGAATGCTACAATTTGTATAAGATCTAAAGACAAGTAAACTGCATCACCTTTAATGCTCAATTTGCTTGTGACATAGCAGTGATAAGCCGCCCTGAGGCTATCTGCTTCCTGTGTAATCTAATCACCAAAACCACCCTTTCCAGAAAATTAAGTGGGATAGGTTTGTTGCTTTTCTGCATAGATATTATGTCAATTTCTTGCAACAATATCATAGTGTCCATAGTATCTATTATGCTTTTAAATCTTAACACATTTCAAGAAGCAAATTCAAATAGTTGAGACCTTCTCGCTGAAATGTAGCCTCTGCTTTTAAGAATGAGAATATAAGGACATTGGGACCAATTCACAAATCACCTCCACACTCATGGCGGTTGCCCCGCAGTTGTGGCGAGAGTCACGCACTCGTGACGGTACCTCGGCAATGGGTAACTGCAGTATGGAGGCCCCGCCATGACTGCAGGACCCCCGCCATGAGTGCGGAGGCCCTTTGTGAATCGGGCCCGTTATGTTTAGGTATGCTGTGAAGTGAGAGCCTTTGCCATCCATGACTAATCCTCATGTAACTGGTTGTGGCCACAGGGCTTTTTCATCATGTTACATATTCTGTGTTGGATTGCAATTAGTAGTATCATTATATTTCCATGTTGATGTATGTGGGGATCCACACTGTCCCGGGAGTTAATCAGCATGGTTATATTCTGTAGGTGGTCCTACCTTTATAGTGTGCTCTTCTTCTAGTCAATACGATGCAGGATGGTAGTACAGCTTGGTATAATTGCCCCGGAGATATCTATCCCCACACTAGAAACTGGGCTCTCTGGCCTCATACTACATCACTTGTCTCTTTAGATCTTCAAGTGATCTTTCTCCTCTCCATGTGGAATGGGCCTCCACTAGTGTGCGCTTCCTCTTGTGGGAAAAAGTTCACTGCCAGAATGTTATAGCTAGTGAGATCGGATAGAGTTATGATGGCCAGCATCAGTCTTAGAATAGTGTCTCTATTTAGAAGGTATCGTTCCTTCCATTATGTAATTGGGAGTAAAAATTCTAACTTTTTATACGGTGTTTGAATTAATGCCCCCAGAGATTACCTATAACCTTTACAAGATGTTGTTGTATGGTCTATATCTTCTATAGATTGCCTTATCCAAGTTAGTTGATTTACACTGTCTTTAGTACCCTCTTGAACTCTCTTAGTGTCCTCTACCAAAGCTTCATGTCACATGTGCGCACCATCTATATTATTTATATGCAAATCAAGGCATACTCGTTCAACATTTCCTTCCTTCTAGATTTCTAACTCGCTGTTGGGTGTTGATCAGGCCATTTCTTGGAGAGGACATTACATATGAGGTCACACTTTTCACCACTTTGCTAGATGACAATAACTTTGTTCTCTTTTCTCCTTCTACCTTCCCTTGAATTTTAGTATTGCTTAGTGCATTACATGAGTAATCATTTATTGAGTTGCCTGATGATTAATTGTTATACAGAACACCCAGTAGGTTTCGTCCGCAGTGGTCTGATACCTCCTATTTTCAATCTGGCTATATTCGAGATATACAAAAAGCCTTTGCCCATTGTTCATTGAGTCTTAAGTGTTCTTTGTGTAATTTGTCAAAATAATTGATGGTTCTATGTCTTTTAGGGACGATGTCGATGAGTTTCCTTCTTTTTTCTGAGGTAAGATCTTTGTTCTATTTTCTTCAGTTGTGCTCGTATCAGTTTTTTTAAGAGTGAGGTCTGAGTGCTCACCTTCTTTGTACTTGTTAGAACAGATGTGAGCAGATTTTCTCTAAATCCCTTCCCCTTACTCCCTCCACATAGAAGTGAGAGTCACCTATAAAAGAGATTCTTTAGCACAAGAATTTTTTTGGGGCGGGCTTCATGAATGGTTTATTTCCTCTAAGTTATCTAACATGATTTCACCAACTTCATCACTTTCTTAAACTTCTTTGTTTTTCTTAGAGCCTTTGGAAAGAACCATCTTTCCCATTGGTCTTTTATACTTGTTTAAACCCTCCATTCTTGGTTATGTCTCCATACAAACCCTGTTTTTGGTCCTCATCAGCTGATATTAAGATGTCTTGCCATATTCAAGACTCAACTGAAACAGGAAAGACTTTATGTAATGATAGGCAATCAACCTTTGCAACTGATTTGTTTTTGCAAACCTTTCAACGTCATTTGGAGTATACCTAGCAGGGTACTCATTTTCAAATTATTGTCGAAACAGTTGTCTACAGTGCTTGAAATAGAAAAATAGAAGTGCTGTACCCTATACTAGAGTACCTTCTTGCTTCTGAGAAGTCACAGTACTCTCCAATTATTGCACCAATGCTGAGAAGTGCAGGTACTCAGCACCTGACAGTACCAGCTCATTTAAAGTACTGGCCATGTCTGTTCCAAGATTTTTCTTACATTGCATATTGTTATATAAGCCTGCTGAACATTCAAATCTTATGTTAATACTAGAAACATAAGTGGCTATAAGGGCCTGATTTATATATTGGCAGTAAGCATGCCCCGTAGCAACAGCAATGGAGTATCATTACCGCCAACATAATGGTCTGTCTGCCGAATTTAGATGCTGGCAGACCATAGTTTGGCAACGGCGGAAACTACTCCATCTCCTCCATGGCCCAACTTCTTCGATGGAGGAAAAAGGCTGTCAGAGAAATGGCTATATGTCCACCCGTCCAATTTGAATGGGTGAACATATAGCCATATTTTACTGCCTGTCTCCGCAAAGAAAGCCCTGGTGGTAAGGGGCAGTAAAAAAACTAAAAATATCCCTTAGCAGTGGGAGATGTTTTTTCTTTATTTTCCAAAAACAAAAACCCGCTTTAGGGTTATGTTTTTGAAAATAAAAAAAAGTTTTGAAACATTACCCTGTGTCTCTGTCATGTTTGATAGAGCTATACGGCAAAGTTCCAAAACATTGGCCTTGACAGTGGTTCTGATAAATGGATTAAATTTCCACTGGGCAGTCGGACATTTCAAAATTTGGCAGGGGGGTACTCTGTCAGGGCAAAGAAGTAATTTACTCCGTTGCCCTGAACAAGCACAATCCATCCTCCAACATCAAAATCAGCCCCTAAGTTCTGTAAGATTTTAATTTGCAAATCTATATAAGTTGTTTGATATTGCAGTGTATCTGAAATCACTTTTAATAGGGCAGCCATTGCATCTAGCATCCATTCCCAGTTCATGATAATGCCATTACTTTTTTCCTTTCTTTTGCAAAGAGTTTTGATGTTCTTCCTGCTTTGCTCTTTCTATAAGGCAAAAGGACCCAGGGGCTCCTTTATCCACAACACTTTTAATTAGTGAACTCGGATCCTTATTACTTGTGTGTGCTCAAGGCTGCAGAAGGTCCTTGATCAGATCTGTGCTTTGTGAGTGGTCATAGGGCCAATTAGTATCCACCTTAGAAAACTTCTTGCTCTCAAAGTTTTCAGTGCAGAACTCTGTTATTTTTGAAAACTTGTTTTTCCCTTTATTATCTTCACCTCAGTTTCCTTCTTGAGAGTGCAAATGTGTAGATCACTGGGTCGTTACTACTTTGGGCTACTCACAAAATCCTAGTGTAAAGTAATTAAAAAATGTAAAGGGGTTAGAACCAAACTTGTGAATGTGAGTTGCTACTGAAAACAAGACAGGAGTACGTCCAGCACTAAAGTAAAAAATGTAATGTAACAATACATTTTATTAAAATATAATTTAATTACTTTTAATTAATACTATACATCACGTCTAATAATTATTAATGCATAAAAAAGTTTTTTTTAACTTTAGGTGGGAATTTATTTTAAGTTAAATTCAGATAAATAATTTTAATTTAATGTATTTACATTTATTAAATATTTAATTCAAGGTTACGTTTTTAGCGCTGCAGCATTTTTTCCTTTACTTCTATGTCTAAAGTAAACATATAAAATTATTCTACATTAATGTTTAACAAAAACATAATTTTGCAAACGTTTTCCAAAGTTTAATCATTTTTTTTTAATGTTCCCTATACTTTACCATATGGAAATCTCTGCCACTGGTATGGAGATCTTTGTATGGCAAAGAATAGGAAACTTTTCTCTATACTTTACCATACAGAGATCTCCGCCTGCGAAGTCTATAATGTATTCAGTCACTCAAGTAGAGGTAAGGCACGCAAGCAAACCTTACGTGTGAGCAGTGTAGAGTTGGCAACACCTGAAATGTGTGTAAAGCCTGTATTCAAGCACAGGTTTCACATGCCTCTATAACAGATCTGTAATCTGCCTATTCGTTTCATGACACATTTTGCAAACAAAGACATTTATCAGAACATGGCTGTCTACAGGGTAATGTCTTTTGGAGCCAAGAAGCACAAACTGGATCAAATTTGACGACTCTGTTAATCAGACTAATCATCGCCATCCATGCTCAGACTTGAAACTCACCCAGACTGGAAGGAATGCTCTCCATTAAATATTAGCATTGTTACAAAGAGCACATCTGCAGTAATGGCCAGAGCACAGTTTGTGATTCTTTTCTGTTGTCAGTAATGAAGAATGTTTTTAACAGTGTCGGTCTCATTAAATGCACCAAGGTAATGCAGATGGTTATCCCCCCTCCCCGAGATGCAAATTTGATTTGCCGTCAGAAAAGAGGAATTTCCAGGGATTTGGTCATTCCTGTATCATTATTCCCCTGGCAATTCCTTAGTCTACCCCAGTTTTAATCCCAGACAGCCGCGGCTCGTGAAGGTAAGAGCGGTGGAGCACTGGTGCGGTGGGGCCGGGTGGGGGGGGGGTTTCGACAGACGATGACGAGGAAAAATTAAATAAATAATAAATTTTCCCTCGTCATCGTCCGTCGAAATCCCCCCATCACCCGGCCCCACCGCTCTTACCTGCACGGGCCGCGGCTGATCCCAGAGAGTCCAACTATATTAGGTAGATTTAGTTTCCTGGTAAATTACAGAGTATCCATGGAGTTAATGCAGCTCTAGTAATTCCACCTGGGATGGTAATTCCTGTTACCAGTCCCCACGGAATTTCTAAGCTCTTGGACAAAAGGACAGGTAACTGCACTGTAGAAGAAACCTTCTCTCAATTAACTCATAAACTGGAGGACAGAGTACCTAAGTCTACCTGGATTGGTAGAATAAGCCTATATCTGGCATTCGTCCATTGCTCCCATGAGCACATTGGATTTAGCTGAAGGTCTGTTTCAAGAGTTTTGTATTCGGGAGAATCCTGAACTGAAGGTACCAGCTTCCTCTCCAGGACGGGACTAAGGCTGTTCTATCAGGTTGGACCCTGGACCCACATAGATCTTTAGTCACACTTAAGTCTCATAAAGAAGTTGTGTGTGATCTGGTGTGCCGAGGAGGAGTAGTGGTGTTTCGGTGTTGGAAGTTAGCCAACACCTTTACCCCAGTAAGTTTGTGCGTCATGCGTAGGGTGTCCAGATTCATCGTCGATTCAACAAGGGGTTTAATAGAGCGATTTTACGGCTTGTCATTGTAACAGATTATTGTATCATGATACTGTCTGACAAAAATATTGTGACCTAAACATCATTTACAAAAGTATCGCCCCCTTGGAGTTAATAATAGAAAATCTACACCCAATCAGCTAATATTTTTTTAAAGGTATTTACAACACATAATTTGTGCATGACAATATTTCTCTAGATGATATTCTGACATATAACCCAGAGCTTTATCAGTGTGGTCCCATTTTTACTGCCTAATTTTGTACTCTTAGTCCTCTAGAGATGATGGGCCTCATTTATGAGGAATTGGCGTAGGGCAGCACTGCAGGTCTTCTTGCTGCGTTGCCCTACGCCAATGTGAAAGGGCAGGAATGCACCGTATTTATGAAATGCGGTGCATTCCTGTCCTTTCTACCTGCATTGGCGCACAATTTGCTGACTAGTGCCAAGGTAGGCCCCCTTGCATCATGGTGCAAGGGTGCCTCCATTGTAGGCAGGAGTGTTTTTGTGCAGGAAGGGGCACCTTCCAGCACAAAAAGAATCTCGAGTGGCGTTTTCCTCTTTCCATGTGTGCTGGGGAATATAGCACACATGGAAAGAGGAAAAAACAAGGAGAAATAAAAACATTTCTCCTCATTGCGCCTGCTCTGGGGAGGCGTAAGGTTTTGGCGCTTCCCCAGGTTTACGTGATTAAGTAATTCTGGGGCAGCATCAAAATCCATGGGTATTGTGTGGGACAACCCACTGCAACAGCCATGGAACATCTCCTTGACACAGAGTAAGGCAAGGTAGTGACTTACGCTGCTTTGTCTTACTCCATATCTATGAGACCAAGCAAAGCCATGTAGAGTGGCCTTGCGTCGCCTCATAGAAATGATTGAGAGGCTAGTGATGCTAGAGCGTAAAAGAAAGTGACGCTCCAGCGGCGCAAGCCTCTCATAAATAAGCCCCGATATGTTTTGGAAAGCCAATGTAGACTATGTTGCAAAAGTTCAGTTAAAACATGACCTGGCCATGTGTAAGTTCGATTTCAAGATCAGTTTGGAGGAATCAGAGGATTTTCCAGTATTCTGGGCTGAAGTTTAGGACCCAATAGAAGATGATGCCCAAATGTCAGCCCCGCTGGGAAGAAGTGGGTGCCCCCAGGATATAAGGCCAATTCAAAAGCAGTGACTCTGAGATGCCCTCTCCTAAAATTAGAACTTTAGTCTTTGATTAGTTCAAACTGGGAACACTTTCCTCCGCCCAAAAGTAGACTGATCTATTCACACCGCAATGGTAGCATACTTTTGAATGATGTTCTCAAGAAAGAAGTACTTCAGAGCAAAATGAAGAGTTACAAACCAGTAACACAAGTAACAAAGCTGTCCTCTGGTAGAATTTCCTAGTTTTGCCACTTTGCAATAGATGTGTGTAAGACATTGGGTTATTAGTTGAGGGGGGTAAGTACCCATCTCAAGTAATAATGACAATCCTTGATTGTAGATGGCTGGTCATGTTGAGGGCAGCTTGATCCGTGAAACCTTGACCCCAAAGAATGGGTGATCCCTTCCCGTAGCCACCTTGCTGACAGAGACTGCTGACAGAGAAGGCACTCCAGTTAGTGGATGGCTTTGGAAAAAGACCACTGCTGATGAAGGCAAAGTGAATTGGCACCAAAAACCTCCAGATGAAATCAGAAGGGCTGGTCTCAGTGGAGAGGATCTAAAAACACCTGACCAGGGAAACAGGGTAAAGCCAGTTAGCAAGGACATTAACTGGGAGCCTGCACAGGAACAGAAGAACATTATGACGCAACTACACTTGATACTCCCTCACTTAAATACTAATATGTGACCTGAAAGGAAAGAGAACAAAGCCAGGTCGTTTCTGTCATTTTAGCTTGGGAAGCAGGCTTTAGCAGCATTGCCCGGCTGCCATCTTGCTTCGGGCACTATATTGTGTTTCCAAGATGGTGCCCGCCACCTCAGGACACCACTGGGAGCCACCAAAACTGGCATGACACCCTACAGCGCCCACCAGCTGTTGCCCATGCAAGGCCACAATGACCCCAGGAAGGACCGTCGCCCTCAACCAGGTGAGGTCTGCCCTGTGCTCCCTGTCCTGCACGCCACGCTACCGAAGAAGAGAATGGAGCGTGGTGTGGATGGGAAGCGGAGATCCTGACATTGTCAGGGCGAACCACTAAAGTCACTAAATAAACCTCAGCTCAACCCCTGATAGCTATGGCACAGATCAGACAGAGTGAGGGTGTGGTGTAATGGCCAGAGCTGCTTACTTTGGAGCAGGAGACCCAGGTTTGAGTCTCGGAGTCGGCTCAAATTCCTGTGATTCTGTGCAAGTCACTTAATTTCTCTGTAATTAGGAACAGTGCCTAGAGACCCTAACGAGTGATTAGCCGTGCTGTACAAATCCAAGTATTATTATTATTTTTATTATTACAGGCTTAATTTAGGGCAATGTGAAAAATATTTATGCACGACTAAACCAGTAATAAAGCCCTAACTAATGGGGTAAAAATTTCTGGGATAACCCTATATACCTGTCAGGAATGCAAATGCAATATCAAGTTCCAAGAGAAAAGGTAACAGAAGAAGAATTAGAATTTACAAATACCCCTGTTGGAGAATTCGATTACCTTTTGCCCGCTTCCTTCTGTGCATCTTGTTGAAGAAATTGAGCACCGGCGGTATCGCGGAAACTCAACATGGCCGCCCTGAGCCTTCAATGGGTCAGCGTTCCATGCCTTCTACCAACCTTCTGAAGGCTTCAAGGTATTAGTGCGGCTGCGCGATGCTCGCGCGGCGCACTTCAACTGAAGATGTTACCAGTGAGCAGCGTCTCGACATCGCGCCTGAACAATTCTCCTCAGAAAAATGTTGGTTAATTATAGAAAAACTCCTCCCCTATCTACGCCTTCAAAAAAGGCAGGTGTGCACACCAGAGGAGTGATTCCTTTTGATTTTAAAGACAATCTATAGTCTTCGGAACCTCCGTTTGTTTGTCAGTGAGAGAAAGAGTCTCCAGAGCCTAGGAGAAAATATTTAAAGAAGAAGCATCTGTCGTTTTCAGAGCAATTCGTCAGAGTGACAAGTAAGAGTAGAAGAGGAGAAAGTACTTGAAATTCAAGTAAGGAGAAATATTTTCCAGACACTGAAATGCATATTTCTAAGACGATTTCAAACCAATTAAGGGAGCAGAACTCTCTCTAGATCCTCCCTTAAGAAATTCCGAGGAAAAGACAAACCAAATTCGCCACATATATATATATATATACATATATATTGTATATACATATCAAATGATTGAAAGTTCTCCATTCACAAGAAAGGATATTAGAAAATACTCCTCAACTATCAATAAGAGAGGGGCTAGTCCTTGACGCAAAATAGGTATAGAGAACAGTGGTTTCAGGAATATTTACATGTTTACAGTATTTAGTATGCTTTTAACCAGTGTGTGGGTGCTGTAGTTTTTATTGCCTATAACTTTCGTTTTAGGTGTTGTCTTTATGAAAATACCTCCCTGTTGGCAGAAGACAGAACTTACTCAGGCCGACAGAGAGAGGTCTCGAGGATACCACCAGAAGCTTCAAGGCAGTCTCTCTTTTCTTTCTTCCCAATTCCCCTCCCCCTGTTGAATGCCTCCCAATTAGAAATTCAAAAGAGTATAGTTGGGGGCGTTCACTAGGGTGTTCTGGGAAATGCTCTTCTGCTCCTGTGAAACCATTGGCAGCAGGTTAGTGTTTGACAATACCTTGGGCATTTTCAAGATGACTGAAGTTTTGGGCCACACTAAACCTAGTCTCTGATGGCTGGGTGTGTGTGTGTGGGAGGTGTACCATAGCAATAATCATAGTGCCTTCCCACATCTAAGACTTAAATCCATTTTTAGGCAGTCCCTGTAACCCCAAAAAAACTCAGAGACAGACGTCTGGTAAGACAAAGCTGAGGTCCAGCAACCGGACAGTAGATACACAGAAATTGTTTTGGCATTCTATTTCCCTCTTTTGACGTGCATTTAAATGTCATGTGGAAAAATCCCAGCAGACCTGTCAAGCAGATCATGACGCCCCAGCCAGATCTGACAATCTGATGTCAACAAGAGGCCCACTATGATGTTATGTTACCAGATTATGAAAGCGCAGCACATTCTTAAAAAGGTGTCCTGGCATTAAGCAAACACAGGAAAGGAAGCGTCCAAATCAAAGCATAGAGACAGTGCTGTGACTCAACTAGGGATCAGCTCAACAGGTCTAAATTATTAATAAGCCAGACCTTCAAAGCCTTCCAGAACCTTAGTTAAGAAGCACCTGTCATAAGGGACCTGGTAGCTCATTCCATAGCTTTGCAACCCTCAACGAAAAGGCTTTGCCACCTGAGCAAGCCAGTTTAAACCTGGACACAACCAGCAGCTGCACTCCAGAGGAGCGCAGACAGCGTGAAGGTGTATAATTGCAACATTTCTGCATCAAGTGCTCAGGGCCACTGTGATGAACTGCTTTAAAAGCAAGACAAAGGGACTTAAAGATCACCCTCTTTTTCACTAGTTGCCAATGCAGGGCTTTTAGGGCTTAAAAGGTTGAAGAAAAATGAGGGAGCGCCAAGGCCAATTTGGACGCTGTATTTTGTATTCTTTGCAGTTTCTTAAGAAGACCTTCATCCAGCCCAGGAACAAAGAATTGCAATTGCCCAGGCGACTTAATATAGTCACCTGGATCACCGCATGGTGAGCTGATTTAGGAAGAAAGGGTAAGATCTTCCTGAGAAGTTTAAGGAGGAAGAAACACTTTAATGCAACAAGTTTTATTTGGCTCTCCAGGAGAAGTTCAGCTTCAAAATAAATCCCTAGATGTGGATCAATTTAGCAGAAGTTGGAACAGTCATCTGGCTAGTGGGCCAAAAATCAAATGGCATTGATTCTGGTACACAGGAATGCTTAATCCACAGTACCTCAGTCTTGTCTCAGTTGAATTTGAGTGAGTTCAACTTCAGCCAGTTAGACACCACTGCCATGCAGCGATAAAATGGTTCAGTAGGATTGGCACCTGACTCATCCAGCGAGATGATAAACTGGGTATCATCTGTGTAATTCCTACACCTTAGATCAAACAATTTTATAAGTCTTGACAGTGGAAGGATGTAGATATTAAAAATGTGGGCTTAATGCTGAACCCTGAGGAAATCCTCAGCTCAAAGGCTTAAACTCAGACATATAGGGTGGTATCAAAATTGCCTGGGACCTCGGTCAGGTGGGATCTGCAGCACTCCAATGCTCTTCCTCGGATGGCAATTTCCTGTAGGCTCGTCAGAAGGATAGAATGAGATACTGTGTCGAATGTTGCGGACAGATCTAATAATACTAAGGTCGAACATACTGCCTTCTGCGAAAGCATTCAAAGTTGAACCACCATAGCTAACAGGGATGTTTCTGTGCTACATAGTGGGCAAAACCCTGACTGAACGTATTTTTTCACTGGCCAGTCACTTAGACAGGAGATGATTGAAGTGTTTCTCCACTATCCTTCCAGCAAATGGCAACAGAAAGATTGGTCGATAATTTGTAAGATCAGCAAGATCCGCATTCATCTTTTTTGATAGCGGGATTACCAGTGCTTTTTTCCATCCCATGCTGCAGCAAGTTATTGCAGATCTCCAGAGGTAATGGACCAACGGTATCAGCTGCCGCTTTCTAATGCAAAGGGGGCAGAACATACAGTGGGGACCCTGATTTCATGACAAGACCGGAGGCTAACATTATGCTTAACACTTTTATTGCCAGCTCCTTGCAGCACTTCAAAGCAAAACATCTTCCACACATAAAATTACAGAATGTCCAGATTACACATAAAACCTCTGTCACAGCAGCCATCTTCCTCTTGTATATGCTGCTCCTTGACAGATAAGTATCACTTCATTGCTATGCTGTCTTATTATGGTAGAAAATAGTGTTTATATTGTATATCTTTAAAAAATATATATTTTATTATTTACTGTTTTGTAGGGAATTGAAGTTAGATTTAAAGGTTAATATTATTGTGTTTAGGAGTATTTTGTAAGAAACTTAGGTGGTTTTTAATGTATTTGTTCTTAGAAAACCCAATTTATGGGTTAAATTGCTTATGGGTTAGTTTCTTTGAGGTTTAAAAGAATAGTTTAGTTTAAGTGGGTATAATTTTATAAAAAACGGAAAAGGTTTACCGTTGCGCCGCGAGCGAGCATCTCGCGCATCTGCTTGCGGCGTAGTGAAGAGGTCCCGTGCAGTCTCTATGTTCTCGGGTGAAGCGAGGTAAAGTTTGTACCTGGAAGGAGCCTGTACAAGTGTTACGTCATCGCGCATGCGTGCGTGACGACGTCCGGGACCATAGTAGATTGGGATGCGAGCGTACAGTTCACTCTAGGCCTAAGAGGTGCGCAAGGCCGTAAGAGTGCTGGACGCTCACGCGTCTTATCTCCAACTGTCATCAGCTGTTTTCTGACAGACAGCGGAGCAGGAGAGGACGCGAACGAGTAAATTTAAAAGTTAATTTGTAGAAGGCTTAGGAAAGAGATTTTTTATTAATTAAGTAGAGTTGGGAGATAAGTTAGTTATTTATTTGGTGATAAATTTGGTTTAGAATAAATAAATTTAAAAGAAAAGGAGTTTATTGAAGAAAAAAAAATATATATATTAAAAAAAAAAAATATATATATATATATATATATATAATAATTTAGATAAAATAAGGTGTTTTGAGTAGAAAGGATTTTATAATGGAAGTTAATGAAGGTGCACAGAGCTCAGGTTCAGGCAATGCCAATCTGAGAAAAATAGTGCAAGAAGAGATGAGGAGTTCTATGAAGGAAGTTTTAGAGGGCGTTATGAGAAGGAAAAGAAAAGCGATAGAAGCTTCTGAGGATGAGTACTGGTCTGTGGAGGAAGAGGAAGGTGAAGTAAAGGGTCATGGAAAGAGACCTAGGAAGAGTAAGAATATTGAAGTGGGAGTCAAGTTTATGACAAAGAGAATGGGTGAGCCTAGCGCCACAAATGAGGATGGTGTCCTTCGCGGCACAAAAGAGGGTGTCCTTAGTGGCACTAAAGTTGATGAGAGAAATTTGGAAGAGGTTACATATCTAGAGTTTGAGGATGAGGCAGATGAATTTGTGTTGGATGATTACTACGATGATGGATGGGATATGGACACAGAAAAAGTTGATAAGGAGAGGAAGGAAAAAGGGATCATAAAGGATCCACAGGGAATGGACATGTTTAGTTCTGAAATGATTAGGCATACTAGGAGCTCAGAGTGGTGGCCTATGCCTCATGTGGCCGATTTCTTAAAATTATGGATAAGAAGGCCATTGGATAAGGAGGCAAGAGCAGTCATGAGAGCGGAGTGCTCTCGTCCAGTTGTGGATGGCAAAGCATGTGTGACGCCAAATCTGGATCCAGATCTTATAAGCTTTTTGTTTAAGATGGGACGTGATCCCAGGAAAGGTTTGGAGAGGGCACTAAAACAGTGTCAGGATCGTTTGTTGGACGTGTTGGGTCCATTGTCTAGAATTTTGGACATGGCCGACGAGGCCAAAATTAAAAATGTTCAGGTGGACAATGATTTATTGAGGGGATGGTCGCTGAGAGCGATTTGTTTCTTAGGAAACGCTAACGCGTTCTTATCTTTGGAAAGACGCAAAGCTATCCTTATGAGGATAAGTCCAAAACTGGGGGACTTTGCGAAGAAAGAGCCAACTGAGGATCCTAAAGGTTATTTGTTTGGTGAAGGACTGGTCAATGGTGTGGGAAAGTACGTTTCCACTTTTACCAGTTTAGACAAAGCACACTCTTCTTTAAGGAGAGTTTTTGGAAGAGATGTTTTTGACCTGGCCAGGACAAGAGCCCGATTCCCTGGCCGATCTTTCACGAGGGCACATTATCAGTCCCAGGGAAGAGCTGCGTTTAGAGGATTCCAGTCAGCAAAAGGGTTTTACCCTCAAGGAGGAAGACAAGGGAGAGTTCGCAACGCGAGGGGAAGAGCTCAGTTCTCTCAAGGTTCTCAAGGTGAGTACGAGGACAGATTTTGGTTCTATCCCAAGCGGGGTAAGGGGAAGGTTGAGATAGTTTGTGAAGAACTGGGAGAATTTAACAAGAGACAGATGGGTTATTCAAAAAGTAAAAGGTTATGTAATAGAGTTCATGGAGGAGCCAAAGCAGTTGGAAGAACCAAATCAACTGGTTTATCAAAAAGATTTACAAGATGTAATAGAAAAAGAAGTATTAGAGATGTTGCAGAAAGGAGCAATAGAGAAGGTTTTGGGGAAAGATCGGGATTTTGTGAGTACTATATTTTTGGTGAAAAAAAATGAAAAGGGTTGGAGGCCCGTGATAAATTTGAGAAGTATGAATCAGTATGTTGTTTACAGACATTTCAAGAAGGAGGGGATCCATTTTTTGAGGGATATTCTACAAGAGAACGATTGGTTAGTGAAATTGGATCTAAAAGATGCTTATTTCACTATTCCAATTGCGGAGGAGAGTCGCAGATTTCTGCAGTTCAGATGGTTGGGGGAACTGTATCAGTTTTCTTGTCTCCCGTTTGGTCTGGCATCGGCACCTTGGTGTTTTACAAAAGTGTTGAGACCAGTAGCCAAGTTTCTCAGAGAGAGAGGAATTCGATTAATAATGTATTTAGACGATTTTTTATTAATGTCTCAAAGTTTGGAAGAGCTGTAGGGACAGTTAAGTTTGACTATGGATCTTTTGGAAGGATTGGGTTATTGATCAACAAAGAGAAGTCGGTTTTGAAACCCAGCGAAGTTTAGAGTTTTTAGATTTTGTGGTGAACACTGTAGAGAAGACTTTATGTTTACCAGAGAAGAAAGTGGTAAAGATAAGATCAGAAGTGAGAGGATTGTTGAAGAGAGAGAGTGTATGTTAGAAATGGGATCTCTAGTTGGCAAGGGCTTGCACCTTTGTCCAAGTAGGGACCCTTCTTCCTAGTCAGGGTAAGGGTTGTTACACTCGTGAAGTAACCCCTGCTCACCCTCGTGGTAGCTTGGCACGAGCAGTCAGGCTTAATTCAGAGGCAGTGTGTAAAGCATTTGCACATAACCAACAGTAATACAGCGTAAGCACTACAAACGGACACCACACCAGTTTAGAAAAATAACCAATATTTTATATACTCAAGACAAGACCAATTACGACAAAAATCCACAATACTATACTTTACGAATGAATACTTGATACGTTAACTTCTTCTTTGCAGGAATAGCACAAAAGCAAAGTTCGTACGAGTCGGTAGCTCCGTCCGAGCCTACCGTGATGCTGAAAACCACAGAGTCTAACAGTTCCAGCCGACCGCGTCGATACGGGCCAGCAGAGTCGTGAACAGACTCGGTTACAGTACCTTTCTCGTTGTGGCTGGTACGGAGTGTACGAGCCGGTCGGCGTTCGTCGCGGTTGCGGTGCAAGACGGAGCGATGCAAGGTGCGGTGTCCCTCGATGCGGTGCAGGCAGCGGCTCGATGAGCGTTGTGCAGACGGAGTCGGTGAGTCCAAGGCATGCGATGCAGGGCGAGACGATGCTCGATAAGGTGCTGACAGGTTGCGATGCAGGCGACCTAGCCGGAGTGCGGGAGCTGGCGTCGGACAGCGGTGCGAGTCGGAGCGGTGCGTCGCAGACGTGCGAGCGGTGCCCCAAATGCGGTGCGGTCTCGACTCTTGAGCCAGTTGCAGCGACAGTGTCGGTCTGGTCCGGCTGGCCCAGTGAAGCGATGCGATGCGAACTGCGGTGCCCACAGGTCACGGTGCAAGCAGCGGCTCGATGTTGGCGGCGTCGGACGTCGCCCACGGTGAGACCAGGGTTGCGATGCGAAGCGGGGCGATGCGGTCTGCGGTGCAAACAGGTCACCGGCCAGGGATGGATTCGGTTGACGGAGTCGGTTGCAGTTCCCTTCCTCTGTGGCAACTGAAACAGCGTTCCAGAAGCGGTACCCAGAGGCTTGTGAAGTCTTTGTAGTCCCTGAGACTTCTTAACAGGAGGCCAGCTCGGTTCCTGGCCCTTGGAGATACTCAGCACAAGTTCGTAGAAAGTTCAGTCCAGTCCTTTCACTGCCCAAGACAGAAGCAGCAACTGCAGGCCAACCCAACAAAGCAACAACACAGCAAAGGGGCAGTACTCCTCCTGGCAGCTCTTCCAGCTCTTCGTCTTAGCAGGTTCCTTGATTCCAGCGAGATCTAAATTCATGGGGTCAGGGCCCCAATATTTATATCCCAAATTCCTTTGTTCTCTGAAGGCAGAGAGGCCTTCGCCTAGTCCAAACCAGTTCTGGAGCACTTTGTTGACAAGTCTCCGTCCCTTCTTTCAGTGAGTAGGCCAGGGACATCAGACGCACCACAGGAGGTGGAGCCAGCATTGTGGAGGGAAGGCACTGTCCTATTCAGGGCCCAGGTGCGACCCCTCCCACCCATCTACAGGTCGATCTGGCTATTCAGCCCTGCGCTGACTCACCCTGTCTCCTGGCATCCCCCAGCCCCTGTCACTCACATTCCAGACAAGGAATACACAATCTCGCAGAGGCAGGCTTGGATGGTTAGACAAGAAAATACCCACTTTCTAAAAGTGGTATTTTCAAACACAGAATGTTAAAACCAACCTTACTAAAAGCTGCATTTTATCATTCTGAGTCCAGGCATACTAAACTCGAATTTCTACCATGTTCCCGGGGTCAGTTAGGATTATAAGCTGTAATAATCAAAACCGCCCGTTCTGGCCTAGGGGAACAGGTAGCCTTGCAATAGTGAAAAACGAACTAGGCTGTAATTCACTATCAGGACATGCCGCACACACCCGGGCATGTCCTACCTTTCGCGTACAACGCACCCTGCCCATAGGGGTACCTTGGGCCTACCTTAGGGGTGACTAACATGTAGCAAAGGGAAGGTTTAGGGACTTGCAAGTGTGTGCACTTGCCAAGTCGACATGGCAGCCCCAGGCTGCGCACAGGCTCTGCGGTGGCAGGCCCGAGTTACACTTTACGGGCTGTTTGCGTGGGTGGCACAATCCAGTGCTGCAGCCCACCAACAGCATTTGGTCTATAGGCCCTGGCACTCGCAGTGCACTTTACAAGGGACTGACACATAAACCAAATAGGCCAATCATGGAAACACCAATCCATAACACATTTTATACAGGAGCACTTGCACTTTCCCACTGGACCGCAGTGAGGAAAGTGCGCAGAATCATCACACCAGCAAAAACAGAGTCAAAACCGGGAGGTCAGAAAGCAAAAAGTCAGGGGAAACACGCCAAAAGATGCCAAGTCTAACACATGTCCCCTCCAGCTGAAAGTAGGGAGAACTACCCAACCCCATTGGAGTTCTCTTCACTAAGGCGGAAGAACCTGGACAGACCATCTGCGTTGGCGTGTTCTGTACCAGGACGGTGTTCCACCGTAAAGTCCATTCCCTGTAGGGAGATGGACCACCTCAGCAGTTTTGGATTCTCGCCCCTCATTTGCATCAACCATCTGAGGGGTCTGTGGTCTGTCTGAACCCGGAAGTGAGTCCCAAACAGGTATGGTCTCAACTTCTTCAGCGCCCAGACCACAGCAAAAGCTTCCCTTTCTATGGCACTCCACCTCTGTTCCCTGGGAAGTAGTCTCCTGCTAAGGAAGACTACAGGCTGATCCAGGCCCTCTTCGTTCAGTTGTGAGAGCACCGCTCCCACACCATGCTCTGAAGCGTCAGTCTGCACGACAAATTCTTTGGAGAAGTCAGGTGCCTTGAGCACGGGCGCCGTGCACATGGCTGCCTTCAGGGCATCAAAAGCTTTCTGGCAGGACTCAGTCCAGATCACTTTCCTGGGCTGCCTCTTAGAGGTCAGCTCTGTTAAGGGGGCAACGATGGTGCCATAGCCCTTACCAAATCTCCTATAATAACCGGTGAGACCTAAGAAGGCTCTCACCTCTGTCTGGGTCTTGGGGGCTCCCAAGCCAGAATGGTGTCAATCTTGGGTTGTAGGGCGCCACCTGGCCGCTTCCTACCTGGTGTCCCAAGTACACCACAGAACCCTGCCCGATCTGGCACTTACTGGCCTTGATCGTGAGGCCTGCACCTTGCAGAGCCCTCAACACTTTCTCAAGGTGCTGTAAATGTTCTTCCCAGCTGGAACTGAACACAGCAATGTCATCCAGGTAGGCGGCACTGAAATCCTCCAGCCCAGCCAACACCTGATTGACCAACCTCTGAAAGGTGGCACGGGCATTCTTCAACCCAAAGGGCATCACCCGGAATTGGTAATGACCTTCTGGGGTTGAGAATGCTGATCTCTCCTTGGCCCCATCGGTTAAGGCAATCTGCCAGTACCCAGACGTTAAATCAAACGTGCTGAGGAACCGGGCAGCTCCCAACCGATCAATGAGCTCATCAGCTCTGGGGTTGGGGTGCGCGTCAGTCCTGGTGACGGCATTGAGCCCACGGTAGTCCACACAAAACCGGAGTTCTGGAGTGGCACCGGGCGCCGCAGCCTTTGGGACCAAGACCACTGGGCTGGCCCAAGGACTGTGGGAGGGCTCAATCACCCCTAACGCCAACATCTTAGAGACCTCCTCCTTGATGCTAGCTCTGACCCGGTCAGTCAACCTGTAAATCTTGTGCTTCACAGGATGGCTGTCGCCGGTGTCCACGTCATGGGTACACCAGTGAGTAACACCGGGAGTCAGAGAGAACAGTGGGGCGAACTGTCCCAACAACTGGCGACAGTCCCCCTGCTGCTCCTGAGTCAGAGTAGGGGAGAGGATCACACCCTCTACTGACCCATCATGCTCCTTGGTAGACAGGAGGTCAGGGAGAGGCTCGCTCTCCTCTTCCACCCCATCATCTGTCGCCAAGAGCATACTCACTTCGGACCTCTCGAAGTGGGGCTTGAGGCGGTTCACGTGAAGGACCCTCAAAGGGTTCCTTGGAGCCTGCAAATCCACCAGGTAGGTGACGTCACTTTTGCGCTCCTTTACCTCATATGGCCCAGTCCACTTGTCCTGCAAGGCACAAGGTGCCACTGGGGCCATTACCCACACTTTTTGCCCAGGTTGAAATTCGACCAGAGTGGCGTTCTGGTCATACCATCTCTTCATTTCTTCCTGGCTTGCTTCTAGGTTCGCCTGAGCGAGTTTCCTGAAGCGGGCAGTTTGGTTTCTAAAGGCCAGCATGTAGCTAAATACATCCTGGGGAGTTTTCCTGGGAGCCGCCTCCCAGCCTTCCTTCACCAAACTCAGAGGTCCTCTGACAGGGTGGCCATACAGGAGCTCAAAGGGGCTGTACCCAAGAGACTTCTGAGGCACCTCCCTGTACGCAAAGAGTAGGCATGGCAAGAGGACGTCCCACTTACGCCTCATGGGTTCTGTTAGACCCTTGATCATGCCTTTCAAGGTCTGGTTGAATCTCTCCACCAGACCGTTTCCTTGTGGGTGGTAAGGAGTGGTGAACTTGTAGGTTACCCCACACTCCTTCCACAGGGATGTCATATACTTCGATATGAAATTGGTCCCCCTATCGGAAACCACCTCTCTGGGGAATCCCACACGGGAAAAGATCCCCATTAACGCCCGGCCCACCACTGGCGCCGTCGTTGTCCTGAGAGGGATTGCCTCCGGGTACCGGGTGGCATGATCCACCAAGACCAGGATGTACCTGTTGCCCATGGCTGTCTTGGGATCCAGTGGCCCCACTATATCCATCCCTACCCTTTCAAAGGGTGTTCCAACAACCGGAAAAGGTTGGAGAGGAGCTTTGACCTTCCTCCCACTCTTACCACTTGCCTGGCAAGTTTGGCAAGACCTACAGTGTGCATCTGACTGCCTTCGCATTTGGGGCCAAAAGAAGTGGGTGACAAGCCTGTCAAAGGTCTTGTCCTGCCCCAAATGTCCTGCCAAAGGCACGTCATGAGCCAGACCCAGTAGGAAGGTCCTGAAGCGCTGGGGTACCACCAGCACACGGGCTGACCCAGGCTCAGCAACCTTAGGCTCACTGTAGAGGAGACCACTCTCCCAGTAGATCAGATGTGACCCGGACTGATTACCAGCTGCCTGGTCTGCAGCCTGCCGCCGCAGACCCTCCAGAGTAGGGCACTCGTTCTGCTCCCTGCAGAACTCCTCCCTGGTGGGACCCCCTTCTTGCTGCCAATGGGTCAGCTCAGAGATGTCTCCCAGTTCGGCTACTTGCTCCCCTGTAGGCACCGGGCGTCCCCCTCGAGGTCCGCCTCCTCCCGGTCCGTGGGAACTTCGGGGGCCGGTTTCCCGCGCCCCTGCCCTTTCTCTTGGCAGGGACTTGGGCCACTGTTTCAGGCTCCAAGTCCTCTTGATCACCCTTTCTGGCCGCCATTGACCGAGTAGACACGCATGCCCACTCTGGCAACCCAAGCATCTCCAAGTGAGACCTGAGCTCAACCTCCTTCCATGAGGACTGCTCCAGGTCGTTCCCTAGCAGACAATCTACAGGCATGGTAGGGCTCACAACCACCCTCAAGGGACCTGAGACCCCCCATTCAAAGGGAACCTGCGCCACCATACATTGGCGCTCTGAGTTGTCGACAGAAACTACTTGGTGGAATGCTCCTGGGACTACTTGCTTCTCAGACACCAGGTGACACCGGACTGAGGTCACACTGGCTCCAGTATCTCTGAGAGCCTCTACCCTGTTCCCGTTAATGGTCACCCAGGTGCTATATTTCTTTGTGTTAGGGGGCACCTGGTTTCCTGGGACCATCTCACTGTCCCCGAGTGAGACAAGGGTCATTTCTGCGGGATCCCCACCCTCCTGTGGGCACCCCTCCTCCCCAAGCGCTACACTAGCCAACACTTTGGACTGTCCACCGGTGGGTGGCTGTGTCCCCTTCGGGCACTTGGGGTCCCCCTTAAAGTGACCTACCTGGTCACATGCATAACACTTGCGGGGGCCGGTCTCAACAGGCTTCCCTGTAGAGACCCCTTTCTTCTTATCACCGGGGGCTGGGAACCTTTACCCTGGGTACTAGTTTGGGGCCCTTTAGAGAACTCCTGTGCTTTACCCTTGTCCCCCCACCTTTCTGCTGGGGACCCTGCCCACCTTTGGCTGAGTCTCCCCAAACGCTTTCTTGTGGACCCTGGTACTCACCCAGCGGTCCGCTTCCATAGCAAGCTTCCTGGGGTCAGTTAGCTTACTATCAACTAGGTGCTGGCGCAGATCTGCAAAACATAGACTAGACAAGTGCTCCCATGCAATCAAGTTGTAGAGCCCCTGAAAATCTGTTACACTACTGCCCTTCACCCAACCATCCAGAGACCTTCAGAACACATCCACACATTCCAACCAAGTGTTGACATCAGACTTCTTACTGGACCTGAACTGATCCCTGTACTTTTCAGGAGTAAGACCATACTTCGTGAGAAGGGCATCCTTAATGTCAGCATAGGTGAGGTGATACCCCTTACCCAAAGCTATCAGAGCATCCCTTGCTTCTTCCGGGAAAAGTGGCCACAATCCTGCTCCCCAATTCTCCTCAGGGACCCCATTCATGTGTATGGCTGCCTCATAACCCTGGAACCACCTTTGTATGTCATCCCCCTTCTTGAACTCCTTGCCTACGTTCTTGGGAATGTGCACAATCCTGTCTGCCTTTCTGGACGAATTGCTGCCACCATCTGAGCCTGACTTACTCCTAAGTTCTAGCTCCTTCAGTTCTCTCTCATGCTCTAAGAGCATCTTCCTCTCCTCTATGGCCAATCTCTTCTCCTCCCGCTCACTCTCCAGCCTGAGCTTCTGCAGCTCGAACTGCCTTGCCTCCCGACTGTCCTCCAGCTCCTCTGGGGACAGACTGCTGCTGCCTGACCTGGCGGGTTCCCCCTACCCAAAAGCACATCCACCCTGGAAATAGGCTCCTCCGCCTCCTCACTGAGATCACCAGGCTGCCCATTGGCATGTCTGGCTGCTACCCAGGCCCTCAGCGCCTTCTGTAGCTCCTCCTTCCTTGTGAGGCCTTTAATTTGGACTTTCAGGTTTTTACAAATCGCTCGTAACTCCTTTACGGCGTAGGATTCCAACCTGTCCTCCTCAAAGATAACTTCCAGAGATGCAACGGATGATGCAATTGATTCAGGCATGATGAAAGTCGTGAGTTGAAAACTGGCAAGATCAAAAATAGGCCAAAAGAAAAAGAACCAGTATGTGGTACGTAATGGTCTGCGATATGGTAGTAGTGCACACCAATCACTGTAAGTCAAGTGCAAACACAAGTCCTATCCTCACCGCTGACAACCAATGTTAGAAATGGGATCTCTAGTTGGCAAGGGCTTGCACCTTTGTCCAAGTAGGGACCCTTCTTCCTAGTCAGGGTAAGGGTTGTTACACTCGTGAAGTAACCCCTGCTCACCCTCGTGGTAGCTTGGCACGAGCAGTCAGGCTTAATTCAGAGGCAGTGTGTAAAGCATTTGCACATAACCAACAGTAATACAGTGTAAGCACTACAAACGGACACCACACCAGTTTAGAAAAATAACCAATATTTTATATACTCAAGACAAGACCAATTACGACAAAAATCCACAATACTATACTTTACGAATGAATACTTGATACGTTAACTTCTTCTTTGCAGGAATAGCACAAAAGCAAAGTTCGTACGAGTCGGTAGCTCCGTCCGAGCCTACCGTGATGCTGAAAACCACAGAGTCTAACAGTTCCAGCCGACCGCGTCGATACGGGCCAGCAGAGTCGTGAACAGACTCGGTTACAGTACCTTTCTCGTTGTGGCTGGTACGGAGTGTACGAGCCGGTCGGCGTTCGTCGCGGTTGCGGTGCAAGACGGAGCGATGCAAGGTGCGGTGTCCCTCGATGCGGTGCAGGCAGCGGCTCGATGAGCGTCGTGCAGACGGAGTCGGTGAGTCCAAGGTGTGCGATGCAGGGCGAGACGATGCTCGATGCGGTGCTGACAGGTTGCGATGCAGGCGACCTAGCCGGAGTGCGGGAGCTGGCGTCGGACAGCGGTGCGAGTCGGAGCGGTGCGTCGCAGACGTGCGAGCGGTGCCCCAAATGCGGTGCGGTCTCAACTCTTGAGCCAGTTGCAGCGACAGTGTCGGTCTGGTCCGGCTGGCCCAGTGAAGCGATGCGATGCGAACTGCGGTGCCCACAGGTCACGGTGCAAGCAGCGGCTCGATGTTGGCGGCGTCGAACGTCGCCCACGGTGAGACCAGGGTTGCGATGCGAAGCGGGGCGATGCGGTCTGCGGTGCAAACAGGTCACCCGCCAGGGATGGATTCGGTTGACGGAGTCGGTTGCAGTTCCCTTCCTCTGTGGCAACTGAAACAGCGTTCCAGAAGCGGTACCCAGAGGCTTGTGAAGTCTTTGTAGTCCCTGAGACTTCTTAACAGGAGGCCAGCTCGGTTCCTGGCCCTTGGAGATACTCAGCACAAGTTCGTAGAAAGTTCAGTCCAGTCCTTTCACTGCCCAAGACAGAAGCAGCAACTGCAGGCCAACCCAACAAAGCAACAACACAGCAAAGGGGCAGTACTCCTCCTGGCAGCTCTTCCAGCTCTTCGTCTTGGCAGGTTCCTTGATTCCAGCGAGATCTAAATTCATGGGGTCAGGGCCCCAATATTTATATCCCAAATTCCTTTGTTCTCTGAAGGCAGAGAGGCCTTCGCCTAGTCCAAACCAGTTCTGGAGCACTTTGTTGACAAGTCTCCGTCCCTTCTTTCAGTGAGTAGGCCAGGGACATCAGACGCACCACAGGAGGTGGAGCCAGCATTGTGGAGGGAAGGCACTGTCCTATTCAGGGCCCAGGTGCGACCCCTCCCACCCATCTACAGGTCGATCTGGCTATTCAGCCCTGCGCTGACTCACCCTGTCTCCTGGCATCCCCCAGCCCCTGTCACTCACATTCCAGACAAGGAATACACAATCTCGCAGAGGCAGGCTTGGATGGTTAGACAAGAAAATACCCACTTTCTAAAAGTGGTATTTTCAAACACAGAATGTTAAAACCAACCTTACTAAAAGCTGCATTTTATCATTCTGAGTCCAGGCATACTAAACTCGAATTTCTACCATGTTCCCGGGGTCAGTTAGGATTATAAGCTGTAATAATCAAAACCGCCCGTTCTGGCCTAGGGGGAACAGGTAGCCTTGCAATAGTGAAAAACGAACTAGGCTGTAATTCACTATCAGGACATGCCGCACACACCCGGGCATGTCCTACCTTTCGCGTACAACGCACCCTGCCCATAGGGGTACCTTGGGCCTACCTTAGGGGTGACTAACATGTAGCAAAGGGAAGGTTTAGGGACTTGCAAGTGTGTGCACTTGCCAAGTCGACATGGCAGCCCCAGGCTGCGCACAGGCTCTGCGGTGGCAGGCCTGAGTTACACTTTACGGGCTGTTTGCGTGGGTGGCACAATCCAGTGCTGCAGCCCACCAACAGCATTTGGTCTATAGGCCCTGGCACTCGCAGTGCACTTTACAAGGGACTGACACATAAACCAAATAGGCCAATCATGGAAACACCAATCCATAACACATTTTATACAGGAGCACTTGCACTTTCCCACTGGACCGCAGTGAGGAAAGTGCGCAGAATCATCACACCAGCAAAAACAGAGTCAAAACCGGGAGGTCAGAAAGCAAAAAGTCAGGGGAAACACGCCAAAAGATGCCAAGTCTAACAGTGTATCTCTAAGAGGTTTAGCAAGGGTGATTGGCTTGTTTTCAAGTTCAATTCAGACGGTTTTCCCTGGGCCGCTCCATTACAGAGCTTTACAGAGACTGAAAGCAGATGCGTTGAGGAAAGGTTTTTGGTATGGAGATCTTGTTTCCCTTACGGAGGAGGCTCAGAAGGAGCTGGATTGGTGGTTAGAGAACCTAGAGGCATGGAATGGCAGGGCAATTTTGGGAATTTGTGCAGATTTTGTATTAGAGACAGACGCAAGCATGTTTGGATAGGGTGCTTGTTTGGAGGATCAGGAAACAGGTGGAATATGGTCCATGGAAGAGAGGTTGGAACACATAAATGGTTTAGAAATGAGGGCAGGACTCTATGCTTTGAAGAGTTTTGGAAGGAAGTTGAGGAATTTCAATGTTTTGTTGAAAATGGACAATATATCGACGGTTCGTTACATAAACAGATTGGGTGGAAGCAGGTCGAGGAACCTGACTCAGTTATCGAAGAAGATTTGGTCTTTTTGTCTAGAACAGAAAATAGGGTTTTAAGAAGAATACTTTCCTGGAGAGGACAACATTGTAGCAGATTGGAACTCGAGGTATCTCAGGGACTTCAGCGATTGGAAACTGAATGTTCAGTATTTCCAGAGGATATTTCAGGTTTGGGGTCCTCTGGACGTGGATTTGTTTGCGTCAAGGTTGAAGTTCCAGTTAGAAAGGTATTACAGTTGGAGGCTGGATCCGTTGGCAGAGAAGGTGGATGCATTTCAACAGGATTGGAGGAAAGTACGGGGTATGCGTTTCTCTCATTTGCGATGATTCAGAGGGTGTTATTGATGGTGAGGAGACAGAGTTGTCAGTTGATCCTTGTGACACCTTTTTGGGCAGGACAGGCTTGGTTTCCAGGTTTGTTGTAGATGGCGATAGAGGAGCCATACTTAATACCGGAGTCAGAGGACATGCTTATTGGGGCAGAAGGGGTTTTTTATCCTTTGGTTTTAGAAGGGGCACTGAGCCTTCTTGTTTGGAGGATTTCATGAGAGGAGTGCAGTTCAGAGGACTTTCAGAGCAGGCTCAGGAGTTGCTCAAGGAGTCTTGGTCACCTGGAACCAGGAAGAGGTACGTTGGAGTATGGAAGAAATTGGTTTGTTGGTGCATGGAAAGGAGTCTGGATCCCATGGAGGCATCTGCCATAGAGTTGTCAAACTATTTATCTTTTCTGTTTCAGAAAGGCTTGAGTTACAGGACTATTAATTGTTATAGGTCTGCAATTGCTGCTGGTCATGATTTGGTAGGAGGTTGCTCCATAGGTAGGGAACCTCTAATTTGTAGGGTTATGGAGGGTGTTAAATTGCGCAGACCGCCAAGGCCTAGGTACAGTTGTTTGTGGGATATTAATAAGCTTCTAAATTTGTTTGAAGGATGGCAAGCGAATAGGTTTTTGAGTTTGAAGCAACTGTCAGGGAAGCTGGCAACTTTGTTGTGTCTGATTTCTTTCAGAAGAGTTTCGGATGTTAAAGCCCTGGATGTTAATAATAGATGTTATAATCCAGATGGGGTAATTTTTAAAATTACTAAGAGAACTAAGTGTATGTCTTCTTCAATTTTTTATCCGTTTTATGGTTTTATCACAGCTTTGAACAAGCATAATGCTAGCCTCCGGTCTTGTCATGAAATGTAGATTCTCCAAGTTTGTGTAGAGAGAATCTGGATTTCATTAAAGACACGGAGGCTAGCATTATTCCACCCTCCCTCCCAAGGGGGGGGGGATTTATTTTGGTGTTATGTTTTGGATTCAATTTAAAAAAAAAAAATTATGAGGAAAAAGTTATATTGTATGTTTTTTTGTTCGCAGATAATCAATAAGGATGTTCTGAAGAGTTATGTTCTTCGTTTCACAATGTTTTCGGTTGCAGTTTTTGGGTCCGGAGCAGCTTAAAAGAGGAAGATGGCTGCTGTGACAGAGGTTTTATGTGTAATCTGGACATTCTAAGTTGTGTAATTTTATGTGTTGAAGATGTTTTGCTTTGAAGTGCTGCAAGGAGCTGGCAATAAAAGTGTTAAGCATAATGCTAGCCTCCGTATCTTTATTGAAATCCAGATTCTCTCTACACAAACTTGGAGAATCTACATTGTAGGGCAGCTGTGATTGAAGTGAAGTTGTCAGGCATTAATGGCTCCCATTTTTCCAGATAGGTATTACTATAATTTTCAGAGGCCCTCTGCCTACCATCCTGGTCATCCAAATAGGGCACAAGCCCTGATTCTCAAACCCTTGAGTCACAATCTTCCCCACAAGGAGATAAGGATTTCAGAATGTTAAACACCTTTTCATCGAAATAAATAGTCTCTCTGCCAGCTCCTGGGAGTTCACAATTTGATTTCCCATACAGTTAGTAGAGGCTAATCTGCTGGGGAGGCAAGAAAAGAGTGCAGGCCTAGGTGGTAGCTACATCCACTTGTGACCTGGTAGGCCTTTTTTAAATGAATTAGGTCATTAGGTCTAGCTCACAGGTCATCCTGTTTAGGGAACGATACCTCCCTCTCATACCAAAGCCATTTTTTCACTGTCCAGGGAGCAACTTCACACCTCATTCATGCCCAATGAAATGCTAATTACTGGTTGGAAGTAGGGGTATAGCAAAATGCAGATTAAGCTTCCAGGAACTGCAGTCAGGGCAAAGATGACTTTATAAAAGTTATCTTCCCAAAATATTTATTACAATTTTGACTTAACCAGTAAATTTGGCTTGTAATAAGTATTTCAAAAAGTTTAAAGTTAGATTTGTAGTTGTTTCCTAGGCAGAGATAACACAATGCTCAGCCAACCCTGACACAGTAATAACAGTGTTGAGGGTATTTTCGCTGTAAAATCATGTTTACCATAACATTTTACATATCCTGCTTTTAAATACTATGCACTCTGCCCTATGGGCAATAAGCCCTAGTTAAGGTTTCAGCATTCGCTGACAACATTCTCGTTTCTATGCAGTGGCGGCTGCAACTGAATGGGGGTGGTGAGGCAGGGCGGCAGTGGCGGAGTTGGTGAAAGGAATACAAAAAAAAAATCACTTACCTGGTTACGGTCACCGCGCCGCTTCCTCTCCTCATCTCTTCCGATTCCCGTAACGGAAGTAGGAAGCACACAGGCTTCCCCTAATCCAATCACGACACTGCTCTCACCATGACAGCAGCATCGTGATTAGCCTGAGTGCCGTGGTTCGGTACTCGGATGGGGACTATGAGCCCGTGCATGTTCTCCACACAGGCTGTGCATTACAGCCCGGTGGAGAACATGCAAAGTGCGCATGACTGTTTGGCCGGCCCAAGACAGCCGGCCAAACCGTCATGCACATTTAAGTGCTCACCACTTCTCACCCTGCTCTGCAGAGCCCAACCCCGCCCCGCCCCACCCTGCCCCGAGAACTGAGCAAGTACGGAAAAATAAAATGATAATAACAATGCGTTATTATCATTTTATTTTTCCATTTTTACTGCTCAGAGGGCAGTGGGGCGACGCTAATGGGGCACTGCTCCTCCGCCTTAGCGGAGGAGCCGCCACTGCTTCTATGATAGCCACAAGCCACTCCTTCTGTGCTATGCGACCCCCTTCTAGAGGATTATTACTCACTTGTGGCTGGCAGGTGAATCTCAGCAACTCAATCGAATGATAATCTCTGGGAGGAAAAATTGACTAATATACTGAGGTCAAAACCCCCTTTCAATGGGCACAAACGCTCCTTGCCTATCTGGGAACTGTATATCCTGGACTTGTTTGAATGCACCAGGAGGAATTTTTTTAACATTCTATAGAACAGTCAAAGCACTCATTCTTTCTTGGCGCTCACATGCCCTCTCATGGCTGGCTTGCCTACTTCAAGATGTTGATCCTCCTTAAGATTCTATATCTATTCTAGGCCCTTACACTTCAACTTCTGAACAACGAAATCCCCCAACTGGAAGACCCCTGTAATAATTTGATTTGAGAGGGGAACGTCCCAGGTTACACTCGCGTATCTGCAAATTGAACCCTAAACAGAGGAACTTGGGAATCCCCAACATCTGCTATTATTTACATAATTCACAAATCTGCTACATCATACAATGGCTGCAGAGAGAGAGACAGATAAAATGTAGTGTTGTATTGACCAGAATATGACAGCTCGTCCCCTAGGTGAAATTATGTGGCTGCCCAAGAGACAGAGATGCTGCAACCTCTATGTTTCACCTATGACAAGGGCCACTCTCACATCTTGGGATTATCTAATGAGCTAAGGTGGAATTACATTTTACCCATCCCCTTTAACCCCAGTACAAGGGAATACAGACTTTCACCCGGTTTGGACAGATCTCACCTACAGGTATGAATCACAAAGTGGTGTTATCTTCTCAGGTATTTTTATTGTGACTGCAGTCTCTCATCCATCAAAGACACCAAACAATGCATACCACATCCCTGAGCAGAAACTGTGACGCTACTTTCAAATCCGACACTGGATCACTCAGTAGCATATTAAAGCCACAGCTTTGAGCCCACTCACCTTCTTTGAGAAATTCCAACACCTTAAATTGACACAACACCTGAACTCACAAATCTACTCCATATTCAATGCACGAGCCCCACACCAACATATTTTCCATCAAAAGAGTTGGGAAAAATTGCTTGGGCATTGCATTAGATGAAATACAATGCCATGCAATCTAAATCTACACAAACAATTTTGCTCACCATGCCCAAGGATGGGAGGTCTTTACAAAATCCTCCAAATTCTATATCAATGGCATTACACACCTGCAAGGCTGCATGCAATAAATAGAACACAAACAGCAGATTGTTAGAGACAATGTGAGGGCCCGGCACAATCTTCTATATACTATGGTCCTATCCTGGTCTCTGCAACTTCTGGGATGCTATTCTAACCATTATTGGTCAGAATGAAGGCCAGGACATAGAGGGAGAACCATCCTCAATACTATTAGAGACACCTGGTGAAGGCACCTGCCCTTTGTTCTCCACAAAGAAGGAAAGAATCTCACAACTCCTTTTGGCAGCCAAATAAACCATTTTGGATTTATGGGGTAAGACTCTCTCCCCAAACACTGATATGTGGCTTCAGAAGATATGGCAACAATTAGCATTTGAGAAAATAGCATAACGAACTAAAGAACAAAACAGCCAAAGTTAATGAAATATGAAACTCAGTTCTAGACTACCTGAACATAGAACCTTAACTTGCCCAGATCGCAGTCCATGGCCTACTGTCTCTTGACAAAGTTCTCTCCACTCAAGACTGGAGCAGCGTGAAATACCCAGAATGAACTGTACTTGAAAAGACATCTGGTGTCTTAAAACGCAATGCCATGAAAGCGATAAGGGGGGTTATTGGGGTGGAACATTGGAGCGGGGGTGGGGGATTTTCTGTTTTTCCTCTCTCCTTTTGATTTAGGTTGGCACGCCTGCCTTTGTGTTATGCCATTAAGAAACCTCAATAAAAACAATTGAAACCGTAATGGAAGGCTTAGGCCTGTCAAAACAGGGCTATTTTGACAGGTGGAATTTGCAGTTAAAAACCGCAGAGCCAGGCAACTTCTGGCAGGCCTGCAATCAAATTTCCATTGTCATTGCAGTGGGTGGTGCGATGAGTGCTGGAGCCCACAGGTGAAATTTAACTTACTCATGCTGGGTAAACTTTGGACACCAAATATTAGGGACTTATAGATGAGTTAATTTTGCCAATTAGTTGTATACCAATGTCATCATGTTGAAAGGAGGAGCACAAGCACTTTACCACTGGTTAGCAGGGGTAAAGTGTATAGAGTCCTATAGCCAGCAAAAATGGGGTTCAGCAAAAAGGCAAAAAAAAAAAAACCTGGGGTGACCCTGCAGAAAGAGCAAATTTCGAACAATGTGGCCGTACAATTTCCTTCACAATGTTCCATTCGTGTTATAGTGGAAAACGTCATATCAACTCAATGGAACAGCGCAAGTAATGCATAGATAGCATCAATTTTTATCTTAGACAATGCCAATGGAGCAGGTATAGCTGCTGGTTTTTAAATAATGCTTAATATATGTTTGGGAAAACACCTTTTTAAAATAATGTTGAATATGTGTTTTAAAAAACACATAAACACTTACCTATAATATCATTTAAACATAATTTTCTCAAAAATCAATGAGAAACCGAACACTATAAGATGTACACATCTTCACAACTTTAGCTTGTCCACAATTTTTTCATTTCAGCAGGTTAACTGTTTTTGAAATATTACAAAACTGGTATGGTACTGCCTTCCTCAAGAGAAACTAACCGAAATGTGTATCCAGGTCCACCTACTCAAAACATTTCATATAGTAAACCTTCTGACCAGTCAGTCGCCGGGCATACTCGGTGATGGTGGTGCCTGTTGTGCCCCTCAGCAGTGCTGGGCCATGAGGCACTGCTAGAAATCTTAAGCATTCGTAAGGGTTTAGAGAAATCGATCCTGGACTCAGAAGTGCTCCAAGAGCCAATTGTACCTCTTCTGATATTCAGGTTAAATAAAAATATAAGAATAGCGCGATGCATTTGTTAATGCAAGTCTGATCGTGCACCAGTGGTCGAGAGTACACTATAGCATATCAAGGGGTGGCACGTGCAAGACAGTGTATTATGCCTGTATATGGCGAGGGTCAGGGTAGAGGGGCAATAACGCGCCTTTCATTATCACGACAGAACAAGAAAAGAGTACACACAAACAATGGTATGTTATGAGGAGCTGGACAGGAACCTGCTAACCTGCATGCAGAAGCAATTTGCAGATGTCAAAAATGCCAGCCAGTGGTCCAGTCGCTAAACTGTGAAGACAGGGTGACATGCGCAGTATTGTATGAGGTACATGGTGAACTCTGGACATTCAAAAGTGGAGAGAGATATGGAGAAGGAGGGGGAGAAAGAAAGAGAGAGAGGAACGAGGAAGAAGGGAAAGGGAACAGGGGAGTAGGGAGAACCAGAGGACAAAGACAGAAAGAAGGGTACATGTTGAAAGAGAATGAGAGAGGGGCAGGGGAGGAGACACAGGGAAAGAAAGAGAGCAGAGAATAAAGAGGTAAAGAATGATAAAGTGAAAGAGATAGTGGCAGAGAGAGTAAAGAAGGGGAGGGTAGAGAGAGCGAGAGAGAAACTTAGAGTTAAAAAATAAAAAAAATAGGAGAACGAGAGAGAGACAAAGTGAGAGGGTTCAAGAGCTAAATTAAAAGAGGCAAAGAGAGAGACAGACAATCAGAGTGGATGAGAAAGACAGAGAGCTAGAAAGAATGGTGGGGGAAGGGAGATAGAGACAGACAGAACACGTGTATGGGGAAATTGACCTGTACAATGAGAGAGGGTGAGTGGAAGAGACGGGAAAGAGTGTGTGTTTGTGTAGGTGAGTAATTGAAACTTAGAAATACGCAGACTAAGAGAAGCAGTATTGTGGCCAAAGGAATAAGGACAAAATTAACCTTTTGCAATAGAAGGAGAGCAATTTCACGCTGCAGCGTTTCCTAACCTGTGATAAGAGCGCGCGGAAAGGGCTTGGGAGATGTAAGGGAAATCCGTCTTTAGTATTCCGAATGGAGAACGTGCAGTGTGATTCCCAGTTTCCATCATCCTTTGAAACAGGCATACATTTCGTGTAGCCTAAATGTTGCTTGGAAACTGACAGCGCAGTGGTGAATAATCTTTCAGATTTAAAAAATCATTTTTCTCTCTCTTGCTCATGGACTTTCTTCTCTCTTTCTCCCTCCTAGTCTCTCTCCCGCTCTCTCTCTCTCTCTATATATATATATATAAATATATATATATGTATGTATGTATATTTGCATATACATACATGCATTTATATAAATATACATACTCACATATATAAATATATATATAATTATATATATATATATTATATATTGACAAAGACAATATCCTTGAATAAATAAAGGACTTAACAACTCAATTAAATCAAGCAGCAGATAAAGACACAATAACAAAATTCACCAAGGAAATGAAGGAAAGAATTAAAAACATGAAGATGTTATAACTGTAAGAAAAGCTCACAAATTCCAGCGGGACAAAAAAGGTTATGAAAATGGCAGGATCTATACCTTCTCAAGGAGATACGATAACATTAGGAGGGAGAGATTTGAGGTGACGAATAAATTCCGGCAGGAAATAGCCATTAGTGATCTCAGCTCGGACACAGGCACAGAATCAGAGCGTGAAGGGTCAATGGAGAATTTGAAAATCACCACAGTAGAAGACGAATTCCGTTTTTTACGCCTGGGCCGATACACCAACCACCGTCCACAAGTACAAGCAAAAAGAGGAAGAGGAGCCAGAGGAGGGGCGGCAAAGGGAAAAGGAAATGGAGAAAAAGAAGGAGCAGTGACGCGGAGCCAAACCAAGAAATATGGGAAATCAACCCGGTAATAACCTTAGTTCCAACATACTTTCAGAAGAAGACTAACGCATTTTGAATTTGGGTTTATCATTTTGCTCAGATACAGAATTTAACTATGATCAAACTAGAATACATTTATATCACTTTTTATGTAAGCTCAAATTGAGAAAGTTTTTTAAACAACAGATAAAGAACAAAAATGTGGTGGTAGACGTTGAACAGGAAACTAATCTTTCTACCATTGATGCTAATCTTCTGAAAGTCCTGAAAGAGTTGGAATCTGAGGATTGTACAGATTTGAAATATCCAGTAGAAAAGACTACATACGTTACTAATACAGGCAGGTCCCCCTTCAAATCCAAATCTAAATGTAATCCGACTCTCCCGCATGACAGCATTAACTCATTCAGTGAGGCAATGGTAGAAGAAATTAAGAAAATCAAAAGAAATTAACTGTAAAAAGGCAGTAAACCATCATCCTGGTACAGGCAGTTTAGCAGTGTGATCGAAAAATGGTCAAATGACAAAGACTGTGTTATCCGCAATGCCGATAAAGGAGGTAATGTGGTGATATGGCCAATGAAGATGTATCTAGATGAAGCTGCACAACAATTGAAAGACACTTCCTGTTATACAAGAATCTCTTAGGGAGAGTATGAAAAACTCAAAAACGAATTTTATGATGACCTTATAACTTGGCGAGACAATAGCCTCATCACATTAGAGGAATATAGCTTTCTTAAAATTCAGTACCCTAGAATTCCAATTTTGTACCTACTACCGAAGGTACACAAAAACAGGGAATGTCCACCTGGAAGACCAATTATTTCGGCTATAGGCAGTCTTTTGGAAAATGTTTCAAAGTACGTTGATTACTTTTTGCAACCTATAGTAAGAGATCTACCCTCACATATTCAGGATAGCACAGATTTCCTCAAACATATATTTGATGTACATTGGGAGGAAGATTTTCTCACGGTTTGTTTGGACGTTAATTCCTTATACACAAGCATCCGCCTTGAGGATGGACTGAAAGCAGTAGAACATTTTTTAAGCTTCAGACCACGGGAGTTTGCTGAACATAATGTCATGTTGATACAAATGATCAAGTGGTGTCTGTCATACAACATTTTTTTGTTTAATAACATCATATATAAACAAAAACAAGGGACACCAATGGACACCTGCTTCGCTCCCAGCTATGCAAATTTGCATATGGGCTGGTGGGAGGAGCAGGTGCAACATGGTCCAGATATGGATAAATGGTCAACACCCATTGTTATGTGGTTACGTTACATTGACGACCTTTTCATCTTATGGAAAGGTGACACTGGATCAGTAGAATCATTTGTGAAATGTATCAATTCAAACAAGCTGAACCTAACATTTACCAGTCGAGTAAGCAGCACTGAGATTGATTTCTTAGATGTAAAGGTTGAGGGGTCAAAGATTCATGCCTCACTACATCCATCTTTCGCAAACCTACAGCGGGCAATACCACATTGTATGCAAGTAGCTCGCACCCCCAATCGCTTAAGAACAGCATACCCTATGGTGAATTACTTAGAGCCAAGAGAATCTGTGGCTCTATTGAGCAATATAAGACAGCAGAAGTGGAGATCTGCGACAGACTAAGCAAAAGAGGGTACCAAAAGCCAGTCTTAGAGTTGGCTAAAACTAAGGTCAGCGAGGTTAGGAGAATAGATCTATTATTCAAGCAAGAGAAACCTAACATGAAAGATATACAGGTAAACAGATTCATTACTACATTTAATCCACACCATAAAGATCTGAGAAAAGCCCTCAATAGACATTGGCATCTGATAAAGAGGGATCCAGTTATAGGAGGAGATGTCAACACTAGGCCCAATATAACATATCGTAGACCATCCACATTGGGTAACAAACTGGTGAAAACAGACATTGAAACACAACAAAAGTGGCTAAAACCTAGCAATGGTTTCAAAAACTGTACCAAGTGTAAGGCATGTCAACAAGGCAAAAATATAACCGAGATTAAAACTTGCTTTGGAGAACGGTTACCTATCTCAAAACCACTGAATTGTAAATCGGAATTTGTGGTTTACTTGCTGGAATGTCCTTGCCCTAAGGGATACATTGGGAGCACCAAGTTAGAAGCTCATAAGCGTATTTTGCAGCATTTATGTGCAGTCAAGAATGCGGATACTACATATCCAGTGGCCAGGCACTTTATGGAGTACCATAACAGTGATCCTTCAATGCTTTCACATAGTGTCTTAGATCAGGTGGAGAAATCGATTAGAGGAGGAGATAGGGAAAAAGCCCTCAGACAATTAGAGTGCAAGTACAGCCTTAGGATGGGCACCAAAAGAGCCAAATGGCATCAATATTGATGAGGAGATGTATACCTTTCTCTAAATCTGTGTCTGTAATGAATATATGTTACTCTCCGCTGTTACTGAGCGACATTTTAGTTTCCCTTTTACCCTGTCTTTATGAATTCGCACGTAAATTGAACTGGTTTTTAATTGTTTTTATTGTGTTTACAGTCCTTACAGCAACACAGTAACATTATATTTGTTTCATTTCTGCTTTAGGTTGTTCAAGATGAGCACCGTGAGAAGAATGCAAGAAAGCTAAGGTATCTTTATTTTTTCTCTTCAATTTTTGTAATTTAAGTTTTATTTAGCATGTTGCCAATCATGTCTTTACCAGTTTAGCTCTGACGGTTGCAGGCCCAATGGGGCGATATTTACCTATATGATGTTCTATTATTATTTTTTCTTCTCTTGTTAAATGACTCGAGTAACCATGAGATAATGGAGGCTTCTCTCATTATTTTTCTTCATTTACATGGTACATTTATATGCCCAATGGGGCTAACGGGTAATTATGATTATGTTTATGATTATTCACAGTGATTCGGACCAAGCCCAATGGGGCTTTATTGTTTGTTTGCAAATTTTGTATTTTTGCACATTTGAAAATTCACACCAATGTTGATTACCTTTAAAATGGATATATGTCATTATGAACATTGTCCTATATGAGTTTGGCAACAAAGGCATGTAATTGTGAATCTCTTTTGCACCAAATCAATTTGTATCTATACGTTACAAGATGGCCGACACTTTAATGTGGCTGTCGAAATGGAGAGTGAAGCCGTTTTCTATGTTCATGAGTTTGAAAACTTTATTTATTCTTTGCTGTTCCGACTAACAAAACGTTGTGAACAAGGCTGTTACAGCCGAAACTCGTAGACATTTGTCTGTCTATACGCCACCATTTGGATTACCAATAAAAGATTTTTTCCATTCCAAGGGAGTGCCGTCTCTTCAAAGCAGTCTTTTTGTGAGCCGTATTTTATATATATATATATATATTATCTACTGGCGGTCGCCAGTAGATAGTTATAGTTAGGACCTATTTTCCATAGGAAATCTGCGACATTCTATTTGAAATAACTATTGCGTCGGTTGACGAATCTTCGCAAAATTTTCAAACTTTATGGCCCGCTCCGGTCCGCTCCTACCCTGAAAGTCTCAGGGTGATTCATCAAGTGGGGGCCGAGAAAAAAGGGGGGTTCCAAAACGTGTTTTCCCCATTCATTTTCCCATAGGAAACTTTAGACACGGCTACAGCCCGAACTGCTGAACGGAATTACACCAAATTTGGCAAAGAGGTAGTTCTTGGTTCAGAAAGAACCCTTTTTGTTAAATGGTGTAAATCCGTTCAGTAGTTCCTGAGAAAATCAAAAGTTAAGTCACATATATATCTATGGCCGAGTAGGGTCCGCGTACCCTCCCGACCACGAGCTGCATGCTAATTGGCTGTCAACACTCCAAATCAGGAAGTGTTGGCAGCCATTTTGTCCCTCGGTAGAACCGAGGGACAGAAACAAGTGCGCAAAGCGCAAAAGGGGGCAGGGTAGAAACACCCTGACTCTCTAGGTCTGCTCAGGGGTCCCAGAAGGACCCCCTGGGCAGAAAGCATTTTTTTTTAAATCGGCGGGATGCGCTTAGGGTGCGCGGATCCCGCAGATAAAAAAAAAAAAAAACACAAGTGGGCAAACGCACAAAGGGGGCAGGGTAGAAACACCCTGACCCCCTAGGTCTGCTCAGGGGGTCCCACGAGGACCCCCTGGGCAGAAAAAAGCATTTAAAAAAAAAAAAAATAGGCGGGATCCCGCCGTAAAAAAAAAAAAATCGATGTTATTTTGCCCCCGGGTGGCCCAAGTCCCGGGGCATGCGGGGGGTGGGTTTATAGTTAATGGGGGCCTCTGAGGCCCCAAGCCCCGGGACCGCCACCCCCCGGGGCTTTCTAATAAAAATGTCTTCGGGAGGGCACTCGGCCCTCCCGCAGCCCCGGGGACCACCACCTCCCCGGGGCTTCTTTTTTTTTTTTTAAAACAGTTCCTGTGTGGGGGCTCGAGCCCCCACACGCCCGGGACCGCCACCTCCCCGGGGCACTAATAATGTAAATGCGGGGGTCCGTAACGGACTCCCGAGCCCCGGGGATCACCACCTCCCCGGGCTTTAAAGACATGGGAGGGGGGACGCGCGGCCCCCTCCTGGAGCCTGTGGTGGCCCTGGGGACCGCACCCCCAGGGCCAGCTCCTGCAGTGTCCCGGGTGCCTACCCCCGGGACACTGTAGTTTGCAATGGCAGGACGGGAGCCGCGAGGCTCCCGTCCTGCCATTGCAACTGCTTTGCTTCATTGAAGGGAGAGCAGGGAAACCTGCTCTTGCTTCAATGAAGCAAAGCAGATTGCTTTCACATGGGGAGCTGCATGTCAGCAGCTCCCCATGTGGAAAAGCAATGCCGGGACCGTAGGGGATTGGGGACCCCCACGGTCCCCAACGGAGAGGGCCAGCCCCGGGGATGGGGTCCCCGGGCAAGTAGTGGCTCGGGAGGGGGCCACGCGGCCCCCCTCCCCCAAAAAATAATAATAAAAGAAAAATTAAGGCCTGCCCCGGGGGATGGGGTCCCCGGGGCAAAAGGAGGCCTGAGGAGGGGGCCACGCAGCCCCCTCCTTAAAAAATAATAAAAAGAGTGGCCATGCCCCGGGGATGGGGTCCCCGGGGCCGGAATCGGCCACGGGAGGGGCCACGCGGCCCCCTTCCCGTTTTAAAAAAAAAAAGGAAAAAAGGGGTAAGGCCCTGGGGATGGGATCCCCAGGGCCCAAAAAGGAAAAGGAAGGGGGCCACACAGCCCCCTTCGAGGAAAAAACAAAAAAACGATCGTGCCGCATGCCCCGCCCCCTTCCTTTACCACTCTGCAAACGCGCCCCTGGCGCGTTTGCAGAGGGGGAACGATTCCTGTTGAATACTGGGGTCCCTGGGGGCCAACTAGCCCACCAGGAACCTCCAGTATGCGCCAGGGGCTGCATTGCAGAGAGGTGTACAGAGGCCACGCCCCTTTTACACCTCTCTGCAACGCAGCTCTGTGGCGCTTACTGGAGGTACCTGGTGGGATAGTTGGACCCCAGGGACCCTCAGGATTCAAGGGGACTTAATCCCCCAACTTAAAACGCGCCACAGGGCGCGTTTGCACAGTGCTGAAGGGAGGGGCGGGGCTTCAGGTGACATGTGTGCAAACAGGCCCCATGGCGCGTTTTAAGATGGGGAATTAAATCCCTTCAATCCTGAGGGTCCCTGGGGCCAACTATCCCACCAGGTACCTCCAGTAAGCGCCACGGAGCTGCATTGCAGAGTGTTGTAAAAAGGGGCGTGGCCTCTGAACACCTCTCTGCAACGCAGCTCTCTGGTGCATACTGGAGGTATCTGGTGGGCCAGTTGGCCCCTAGGGACCCTCAGGATTGAGGAGGAATTAATTCTCCAACTTAAAACGCGCCACAGTGCGTGTTTGCAGACATGTCACCTCAGGCCCCACCCCCTTCCTTCACCATTGTGCAAATATTCCTCTAAAATCAGCCGAACTACGAATTCCGATTTACTCACCTGTTATCAGGAGAGACCTCAGTGCTGCATCTTTGAGCCCAGTACTGATCCTGAAAAGTAATTTTAACCGTACTTACCAGTAACTTGAATTTCCCTCCATAGGCTAACATTGACTGGTTTCACTTGGAAATTCTTCTAAGTGTGGAGTTTTGGAACTTTATAATATTCCTCTAAAATCAGCCGAAATACGGATTCCGATTTACTCACCTGTTATCAGGAGAGACCTCAGTGCTGCATCTGTCAGCCCAGTACTGATCCTGAAAAGTAATTTTAACCGTACTTACCAGCAACTTGAATTTCCTTCCATAGGCTAACATTGACTGGTTTCACTTGGAAATTCTTCTAAGTGTGGAGTTTTGGAACTTTATAATATTCCTCTAAAATCAACCGAACTACGAAAACCGATTTACTCACCTGTTATCAGGAGAGAACCCAGTGCTGCATCTTTAGCCCAGCACTGACCCTGAAAAGTAATTCTAACCGTACTTACCAGTAACTTATATTTCCTTCCATAGGAATCCATTGTCTGGTTTTCAGCAGAAAAGTTTCAAAGTGTCGATTTTCACAAACTACAAATATTCCTTAAAAATCGCCTGTATGACTTAAATGCATTCTTTCAACTGTTTACAGGAGATGCACCAGTGCTGGATCCAGGATCCAACACTGAGTAAGAAAAAGTAACGATAACACTACTTACCTGCTAAGTGAATTTCCTCCCATAGGATAACATTGGTGATTCTATGTGAAAAAGTTTCTGTCAACTTTTAAAATACAATAATATTCCTTAAAAATCACTACTGTAACCAAAACGCTTTTACTCAACTGTTTACAGGAGATGTCCCAGGACTGAATCTAGGATCCAGTCCTGTGGTTAGAAAAGTAATCCATAAAGTAACTAATTGCATTTAACTAGAAATTCACATTGAGCTCAATGTTGCATTGTGTTTGAAATTGTGTTGCCCATTGCAACAACTGTAACTACTGTACTTAAAACTCTATTGCCTATTTGCAAACTATTTAAACTAAAGTAATTCATTCTGAGAAAGTATATTTTGTAATGTAATGTATAATGTAATTACAATGTAATTTAATAAATAAAATATCTAAAAATAAATAGTTTTAAAAAATGTAGTAAATCAGTATCAAAAAAATAAATATAACAATTAATACATTTAAAAAATGTCATTTACAAAACCTTTGAAATTCACTGAAAAAACCATAGGTTTTAGGGCGTTATAGTTAGAAATTAGCATTTAAAAAACCTTTGAAATTCACTGAAAAACCATAGGTTTCAGGCACGTTATAGTTAGAAATTAGCATTTAAAAAACCTTTGAAATTCACTGAAAAAACCATAGGTTTCAGACACGTTATAGTTAGAAATTAGCATTTAAAAACCTTTGAAATTCACTGAAAAAACCATAGGTTTTAGGGACAGTTATAGTTAGTTGGACATTTCACTCGTACAAAACCCGTGAAATTCCCCCGTTATAGTTAGTTCAGCTAACTATAACTCGCGCCCCGCAATGCACTGCTGATGACGTCTCATATTACATCACTCATGACATGGTAAGTGACATCACTGATGACATCACTGATGACATCATCCACGTGATAATCTGATGCACCTCCTCACACCCTAATATAACCTTTGATACACCCACTCTAAATTACAGACTGCCATTCGCAAAACCATAGACACTCCAACACCAATAACTACATACCCACTCACTGATTCTTAGGTCTACACACACACATCCACTCACTCACCCGTACAGTCACTCATACTTATGGTCACTCAGTACAGGACTATCATATGCACTCTTACTCCTATATAGACACTCAAACACCGCCACTCATCCATAGAGGTACTCACACACCTAGTCAGTCATGCAAATAATTAAACACACTGCCATTTACTCACCTATACAGTTATACACACACCAGCTCACTTAATCATACAAATACTAGCACATTGTTACGCTCTTATACAATCACTGATACAAGCACACACTCATCCATACAGCCACTATCACAATCACTCACTCTGCTTATAGCTATTTATATACTCCAACACACATATATACTGCCTTTCACATATGTAGTTAGTCACACATGTACCACTGGGACATACATTCACTCACTAACACACTCTTACACACACTTACCCACCCATACAGTCTATCACAGATGCACTCTTGAAACCATCCACCCAGTGAATCACCCACTCACACATCTATGCACAGAGTCGCACACACCCCTCCCACACAAACACTCAGGCACCCATACAGATACTCAGACAACCATTCAATAACTCATATAGACACTCATGTAGCTATTCACAAACACATGCAGCCACTTACACAGCAACAGACAGACGGATACAGACATTCACCCAGTTTAGTCACTAACCCATGCATTCAGTAAGATACGTTAAATCACTCACTTATAGAGTCAGTCACGCACCTACTAAATCATCCATACAGACACTTATACACCCACTCATTCTTCAATACGTCTTTTCCTATATATATTAAAAATATTTAAACTTTACAGAAACACAGTCACTGCATGATGTCATCAGTGATGTCATTTGAGATGTCATCAGTGATATCATCAGTGATGTCACTGACCATGTCATGAGTGATGTAATATGTGACGTCATCAGCAGTGCATTGCGGGACGCGAGTTATAGTTAGCTGAACTAACTATAACGGGGAATTTCACGGGTTTTGTACGAGTGAAATGTCCAACTAACTATAACTGTCCCTAAAACCTATGGTTTTTTCAGTGAATTTCAAAGGTTTTTTAAATGCTAATTTCTAACTATAACGTGTCTGAAACCTATGGTTTTTTCAGTGAATATATATATATATATATATATATATATATTACAAATGCAAACTCACACAGCCTTCACAATGTGAGCAAACAAGCCCTACAGTCGGGAGTAAAGTGAGACAAAGTTCTTTTATTCCAGCAGTTACCGGCAGAAGCATTACGGGTTTCGACTGCATGGTCTTAATCATATGCAAAAATGAGGAACAGTTGCTCGTTAGTTTAAGTACTTGAGTGCCAAAAACAGTGAGGAAGGACTGATCAGTTGTGGTAAGAAACCTCTACTCTTAAACAATATGTCCTAAATGTTATTAATAATGCAATGTTCGAGTTGGTCACTGATCACGTTCTTTACCCCTTCTTAGAACTACTAAGTCCACAATGCATTGCAATGAATTCTTAAGCACTGTCATATCCTTCCATTTTTCCAGCGACATGTAATGTGTCTTCATCACAAAAATCACTCGCACTACCATACTGTTATAGCCTCAAAAGGAATAATTCCATGCAGGGCTTTAGTAACATTTCAAATGAGTGTTTTTGTGAAAAATGTTCGTCCTCATGTTCTTGGAAGCAAATCCATTATGCGGGTACCTGCGAGTAATGAATCTTCACTCCTCCATCGCGTCAGGGTTAATAACCCAGACAAACTCTGGCTGCTTCTGAAAGTGCTTTAAAGTTGTTGGCAGGCAGGCTCCCTGCTCCACAAGTGACAAAAGCCACCTAGGCGTGCAGTGGCCCAGGCTTTAGCCAATTCCTCCGCAGCTTTAAACAGGCAGCCGGTGGGCGTCCATAAACCATGAGCCACATGAACTACAGATGCTGCTTGACGAGAGGACGCCTCAGCCAGACGAGTCGGGGCTTGGTCACGGAGTCACCGTTCTATATTACAAATACAAACTCACACAGCCTTCACAATGTGAGCAAACAAGCCCTCTAGTCGGGAGTAAAGTGAGACAAAGTTCTTTTATTCCAGCAGGTACCGGCAGAAGCATTACGCGTTTCGACCACATGGTCTTAATCATATACAAAAATGAGGAACAGTTGCTCGTTAGTTTAGGTACTTGAGTGCCAAAAACAATGAGGAAGGACTGACATGCTCGTTCACAGTGAATGTATAGTGCATCACAATCGTTTTTATATACGTGGGTGATCAGTTGTGGTAAGAAACCTCTACTCTTAAACAATATGTCCTAAAAGTTATTAATAATGCAATGTTCGAGTTGGTCACTGATCATGTTCTTTACCCCTTCTTGGAACTACTAAGTCCACAATGCATTGCAATGAATTCTTAAGCACTGTCATATCCTTCCATTTTTCCAGCCACATGTAATGTGTCTTCATCACAAAAATCACTCGCACTACCATACTGTTATAGCCTCAAAAGGAATAATTCCATGCAGGGCTTTAGTAACATTTCAAATGCGTGTTTTTGTGAAAAATGTTCGTCCTCATGTTCTTGGAAGCAAATCCATTATGCGGGTACCTGCGAGTAATGAATCTTCACTCCTCCATCGCGTCAGGGATAATAACCCAGACGAACTCTGGCTGCTTCTGAAAGTGCTTTAAAGTTGTTGGCAGGCAGGCCCCCCGCTCCACAAGTGACAAAAGCCACCTGGGCGTGCAGTGGCCCAGGCTTTAGCCAATTCCTCCGCAGCTTTAAACAGGCAGCCGGCGGGCATCCATAAACCATGAGCCACATGAACTACAGATGCTGCTTGACGAGAGGACGCCTCAGCCAGACGAGTCGGGGCTTGGTCACGGAGTCACCGTTCCATATTACAAATGCAAACTCACACTGCCTTCACAATGTGAGCAAACAAGCCCTCCAGTCGGGAGTAAAGTGAGACAAAGTTCTTTTATTCCAGCAGGTACCGGCAGAAGCATTAAGCGTTTCGACCGCATGGTCTTAATCATATGCAAAAATGAGGAACATTTGCTCGTTAGTTTAAGTACTCAAGTATATATATATATCAAAAACTCTGGTAACTTCAAAGTTGTCCAAAGGACCAAGCACAGTCCTCACAACACTCAGCTCCCCGCCGTCACAGCTGATTGGCGCTCTACTGCACAGGGAGGGGGGTCCACGAAATGGAGTTAGCCTGCTCCGTATTTACATCAGAAACTCCTGTAATTTCAAAGTTGTCCAAAGGACCAAGCGCAGACACCACAGTACTAGCCAGTGATTATTGGATCAATTCCACACGTCCTGCCATTATTTGTTTCAACCAAAACACTTGGCCTTGTTCACATACACGTGGCACCATTTTGGTCCACTTAAATTGTGCACATGTGATTGAATAAAATAGAAAAATTACTGCATTTCTCACAGCCTTAGATTAGCGCAAAATTATGAAAACAAAATTTGTACTCATAATTCACCTCTAGTCATTTGAACCTCATTAGAACATTGTACATGATTCAAACTATTAAAAAGACTGTTTTTGTGCTATTTTAGAACAGACTTCATTCAAGAATATCTTTCTGTCACCCATGGGTGTTACTTACCTCTTCACAGAACACAATTGAGCCCATGTGGGCAAAAAACTTTCACATTTTCAGAATTCATAATATAATTGACATTGTTCCCATGATTTGTATAATTTTTACCAGCAACAAGCACAATAGAGACCCAATTATATTTTCATTCAAAACTGCGTCAATCCAAACTTAAAGAAAATTATACCAAAAAGTAACTAAAAATTTAAAAAATCAAACCCTTCTCAAAGACCCTCTTCCAAATTTAGACAGGCACTATCTAATCATCAAGGTAGGGAAGTGGTACGCAGCATAAATTACAAAAATGTGTGCAGTTCTTCTTCAACATTCAAGCCGTTGGGTGACTTGGAACCTAAGTTGATAATGTATCTAGTTTCAAATTGCCTAAGTGCCCGATCGCGGTTGCCACCTCTGAGATGTTTTTGGACTTCATCAATGACATAGTACTGTAAACATTTCACATCATTATTATGATATTCATCGATATGCCTGGCCATCGGGTAAGAGTGATCTCTATTCTTAATAGCCCTCAAGTGCTGTAAAATTATTTTGTGGCTTGTAATATCATGCTACTGACATATATCAATTTACATTCACATGTTAGTACATACACCACAAACGCTGTCTTGCAATGAAATAAGCCTGAAATCATAAATGGTTTATCATGGAATGGGGTTGTATATTCCACTGTATTAACCCCAAAACCACAAGCCTTGCACTTGTTACATTTACGAAAAACTCCAGGTTGTTGTAGCCAGCCTTTGTGTTCCAGAACCTCTGGACTGCTCTCAACTACGGCATCTCTCATAGACAAAGCTCTCCTATCGGTGATTGTAGGAGCTCTGGGAAAGATCAGACCTAAAATTGAGTCCCCATGTATTAAGTGCCAGTGTTTATGAATAATGGCTCATAAGTCCCCTTCCTTTTTACTGTATGAAATTATTAATCTAATAACTGAGCTAGATTTCATTTTCCTCTTCAAGTGTGTACTTGACAAAAAGGAAGGATTCTACTTTTCTGATTCACTGTAACCACTGTTTTTTCTAAGGACTCTCTTAAATAGCATTGTTCTATAAATCTGGTTACTGACTCTTTCTGATATTTCTGAAGATCATCAGTGTGGCCAGACATTCTCCTCAATCTCAGCGTCTCCCCAAAAGGGATGCTAGCTTTCAGGTGGTTAAGGTGAAAACTGCATGCATGCGGGATGGTATTGCCTGCCATTTCATTTCTATATAATCTTGTCTCTATTCTATTATCTTGGATAAACACTTACAGATCAAAGTAATTGACTTGGGTTTTGCTAATATAACCTGTGAATTGTGAGTTTAATGTGTTAATGTAGATTGCTTCCACAAATGCTTCAGCTGTTTCCTGTGACTCCTTCCATACAACAAATAAATTGTCAATGAAATGCAACCAACAAATAACATGTTCACCCCAAGCGATGCCATGGTCATTGATGAGCACTTGCTCCTCCCACCAGCCCAGATGCAAACTAGCATAGCAGGGGCAAAGCAGGTGCCCATTGCCATACCCCTTATCTGCTGAAAAATCTCCCTATTAAAAAGGAAAAAGTTATTCTCAAGGCACCACTTGATCACAGACGACAACATTTTCGTATGTTTGTACACTTTCAGTGGACTCCCTCTCAACTAATGTTCAACTGCCTGCAATCCATCAGTATGTTGAATACTTGCATATAACAAGGTTACATCAAGTGTCATTAGTAGATGTCCTCACTCCATGGAATGTCATATATCCTTTTAAGGAAGTCACCAGTATGTTTAATATACAATGGTTATTTGCATACGTGTTCTTAGAGGAAAAAGTCAATATATCTGGACGTTTTTTCAAAAATGCTATCTTTGGCCAAAATAATCAGTCTCCCCGGTGATTGGGGCTGATTTTTGTGTATTTTTGGTATCAGGTAAAAGACTGGTGTTTTGGGGTAATCGTTTTTCAAGAAGAGATATTCATCCTGATTTAATAGACCTGCATTCCTCATTCTATCTATTCAGAATGGTATTGGATCTTGATTTGCTGCATGGCTTCCAGGCTGCTCCTGACATAACAATCCATATTGTTTAGTTGCTTATACACCTCCTTTTTGTAAATTGCTAGGGGCCATAAGACAATATCGTCCCCTTTGTCTGAATTTCGAACTACTACTTGTTCATCAGAGTGTAACTTCTTGATTAAGCCACTATACATTCTCTGTTGATGGTTGAATTTCCTGTGAATTTTACTTGTAGTCCTATGCAGTTTCTCGACATCATTAACAATCAGTTCATTGAAAATATCAATGGAGTCCTTTGGAGTTACTGGGAGGAAGGTAGGTGTTGGTTTAAATGGAGTATCAGCTTCCCCATAAGTATATCAAGGTGCATAGTGTCAATAATCTCTTGTTCCGTAACTGGTTCAAATATCCCCAAGGTTTCATTTTCCAACCCTTTAAGCTCTTGCATTAATTGTATGTCCAAAATCTTCAAAGGCTCTTGGTTAGTGTTGTTACTTGGCAATCCTGCAGCATTGTGTTTTTCTTTTTGTTGGTGCTATTTAGCCAATTTTAATTTTTGAATGAATTTGAAACTGTCTATTCGTGTTTGACTATAGTTAAGAGTGCTTTCTGGGCAAATGGAAAAACCTAGAGATAAAATCTGCTGCTCAGCTTTACCTAACACAGTTTCAGAAAGATTAATGATGGAGTTTGGATTGGCAGACATCACTTTCTCTTCCATTTTTGTTTCTTCTTTGAAGCTCCCTGCTGTGCCTCCGGCGCTTTCATCTTCTTTCGTTCCTCCTTTGTCTGGTTTGAACCTTTGACCCCTCGTTCTGAGTGTTTGGTGCTGATCCAACCTTAAAAAATGCAGTTCATCAACTATAAAAGCCTGATTTACACTAGCTTGTAAGCCTCCAGCACTCATCCCCTTTTCTGGGACAATCTCAATTTTAGAACTCAAATCTGACTGAATTTGTTGTCTTGGAGTACCCTATTGCTTTCAGTTAGCCTTTGTCATATCAATTTATCAAAACATCTTGCGAAAGTGTAGATTTGGCCCTTCTCATAGTCTATCTTGCCCCTGTAAAACGTTTGGGCTTTCCTTGATTTGATAATCTCTTCTTGCTTTTTTAAATGGCCATTCATTTCTTCACAATATGTTTGCACCACTTCACGCTGTGTATGTGCATTAAGTTCTCCATTGAGTTGATCTATTGGTTTTTGCAGGGCTATTAGATCTATCTCAGAGTATTTCACTAAAATCTTTGAGAGTCGATGGATGCTTCAATATTGCTGTCTGCCCATTCAATTTAGCAACTCAGGGTTAGGGTTCTCAAAACTTGGAGCAAACACAATTCTTATCCTCGTGGGATACGACCCACTTCAAGATATTTTTGCAATGAATTGTGTTCCCACCACTCAGATTACTCATTCCGCATCAGTTTTTCAAGTAACTTCAGCTTGTTCCTAATGCTGTCAACATTCGATCCCATTGTGGCCGCGTGCATCGTTCCTTCACTGTTTATATCAGGCTGTTGTCAAATAACTTGTCAGCTGCTGCTTACCTTTCTCAAAGCGCGTAGGCGGAAAACATGTATACTTGTTGTATGAACCAGTTCGTGAGCACTGTTATTTGCACAGCCCTGGGCACTGAGATCAACCCTATCCCGCTGTCCCAAACTTACCCGCAGACTGTGAGCTGCACAAAAAGGGCCCTCCGACTCGCCGCAGTGCACACCCTGCTGTAGGATTCTTCGGCGAGGGTTAAGCAGCCACTTGACTGCAGTCCTCGCAACACTCGGCTTCCCGCTAATACAGCTAATTGGCCCGCTACTGCACAGAGTGGGGGTCCACTAAATGAAGTCAGCCTGCTCCACATTTACTTCAGAAAATCCAGTAACTACAAAGTCATCCAAAGGACCAGGTGTAGACACCACAGTACTCGTGACTATTTATTTGATCAATTCCACGCGTTCCGCCAATGGCTTTTCGGCTGAAAGACTTGATCTTGTTCACATCCGTGCAGTGCCATTTTTGTCCATTTACACAACGCACGTGATTGAATAAAATAGAAAAAATACTGCATTTCTCACAGCCTTAGATTAGCTCAAATTTATGCAAACTAAATTTCAGACATTTACCAAAATTGTACTCGTAATTCACCTCTAGTAATTTGAACCTCGTTTGACCATTGCACATGATTCAAACTATTAAAAAGACTGCTTTCATGCTATTTTGAACCAGATTTCATTCAAGAATTTCTTACTGTCACCCATGGGTGTTATACACCTCTTCACTAAAAAAACAAAGGTTACAGAGACGTCATAGCTAGGTTAAGATTTTACACACTCAAAACCGTAGAAATTCGCAGTTATAGTTATCCCAAGTAACTATAACTCGTGCCCTAAGGTAACTATGACTTGCACCCCTGCCATGCACAGTTTTCTCAGCAGTAATTTCACTGCACATGCTGCAGTGATATTATCAAGGATGTCATAGAAGATATCATGAGTGATGTATTATGTGGGGTAATAGCAGTGCATGGTGAGGGTGCAAGTTATAGTTACCTTAAGGCACAAATTATAGTTACTTGAGATAACTATAACTGCTGAATTCTATGGCTTTGTGTGTATAAAATGTGAACCTAACTATAACGTCCCTGTAACCTTTGTTTTTTTAATGAATTTCTGAAGTTTTTTAAATTCAATTTCCTAAGTATAATGTCCCTGTAACCTTTGGTTTTTTCTGTGAATTTCAATGGTTTTTAAATTCTGTTTCCTAACTTTAACGTCCCTGTAACCTTTGTTTTTTTTCAGTGAATTTCTAGTTTTTTTTAATGGAAAGTAATATTTAATAACCATACGTTAATCCAACCGCTGCGCACGGCCTTGGGCCTTTAGCCGCGTGTGGTGGGGGTTGGCCTCAGGGACTGGCCTTTGGCCAGGCTCTGTAACCAGCCCCCCACATGTAGTCAACCCCACGCTGCACATGGCCTTCGGCTGTGCGTGGTACAGGTTTGGCCGCAGGGCCTGGCCACAGGTCCTGCAGCCAACCCCCACATGCAGCGTACGTTGCTGTGGGAGTGGGAGTTCTTAGGCGGGTCTGTGAGTGGGTATGTCAGTGGTTCTCTGGGTCTCTGAGTAGATGTATCAGTGACCATATGGGTGTGTGAGAGGGTGTGTGAGTGACTGTATGGGTGTGAGAGTGGGTGTGAGTGGGTGTATTGTTTTTAATTGGGATCTAGATTTGTGGATCCATTGCAGACTCACACGGGGGCCGTGCTGAGTGTCGCTGTGGATCTGCGGATCTTCACGCATGCAAAAAAAAGTTTTACACTATTTGTTTCCCATGAGGGTCCCTCACAGATCCCTCTATCTGTCCCATAGGGTCAGGATACCTCTATTCTGACCTTTTATGTCCAATTTCTACTTTATTATCCCTCCCCGGGGAACTGTGTCCTGATTGACAAAATGGTGGCTGCAACTATTCTGTCATATTGTAGCCAGCCAATGCTGTTGGCGCATGGATCCGTTGGCAAATGGATCCGCAGATCCATAGTAGTGGATCTGCTTCTCTAGATATTTGTAAATCTTTTTCTTCAATAACTCCAAAACTACTGAACAGAGTTACACCAAATTACAAAAAGCACTCTTACTGGACCAAGATCTAGCTTTTTGCCATATTTGGTGTAATTTTGATCAGCGGTTCGGGCTGTATTCGTGTCTAAAACCCCAATGGGAAACAGCATGGGGAAAACGCATTCTCGGACCCCTACCTTTGTCTCGGCCCCCGATTGACAGATCACCCGAACCTTTCCAGACAGCAGCTGAAGTGAGAAGCAAACTAGTTTTGAAAATTTCGTGAAGATTCGTCGATTGGCATCAAAGTTATTAGCAAAACAAAAAATGCTTTTCCTATGGAACCTAGGTCCTCACTATAACTGCCTACTGGCGACCATCAGTAGGTTATGTGTATATATATATATATATATATATATATATATATATATATATATATATATATGTATATATATAGGTTATATATATATAGGTGTAAGCAAGGCAGAGAAGCCGAAACACGTAACAGCAAATGAAAATAATCGTGAAGAAATCCAATCGAGCCTTGGTGTCGGTGTCTGGTTTCTACTTGGGAATCAGAGGTGGTGTGCATATATATATATTCACTAAAAAACAATGGTTACAGGGACGTTATAGTTAGGCTCAGATTTCACTCAAACAAAACCATAGAAATAGTATCTTAGCACATATCTTTAACACTCAGAAACGTTTAGAAAACACTCACAATCACTGGATGTTATCATCAGTGATGTCATAAGTGGTGTCATAAGATATGTCATCAATGATGTCACTGACCATGTCATGAGTGATGTAATATGTGAGGACATAGCAGTGCATTGCAGGGGCATAAGTTATAGTTAGCTTAGGTAACTATAACTGCTGAAATTCTATGGTTTTGTATGAGTGAAATCTGAGCCTAACTATAACGTCCTTGTAACCTTTGGTTTTTTCAGTGAATTTCTAAGGTTTTTTAAAGTCTGTTTCCTAACTGTAATGTCCCTGTAACCTTTGGTTTTTTCAGTGAATTTCTAAGGTTTTTTTAATTCTATTTCATAACGATAACGTCCCTGTAACCTTTGTTTTTTTAGTGAATTTCTATGTTTTTTAAAAATTGTATTTCCTAACTGTAACCTGTAACCTTTGAGAGTGAGTGTGTGAGTGGCTGTATAGCTAAGTGAGTGGGTTTGAGAGTCTCTGAGTGGGTGAGTGAGTGGGAGCGTGAGTGTCTGAGTGAGTCTGTGAATGGTGTGTGAGTCTCAGAGTGGGTCTGTGAGTGGGTCTCTAAGTGTCTGAGTAGGTCTTGAAGTGGGTGCGTGATTCTCTGAGTGGAACTGTTAGTGAGTACATGAGTCTCTGAGTGGCTCTGTGAATGGGAACATGATTGTCTGGGAGGGTCTGTGAGTGGGTGGATGAGTCTCTGAGTGAGTGTGAATGTGTGAGTGGGTCTGTGAATGGGTGCATGAGTGTATGAGGGGGTCTGTCAGTGGGTGCGTGGTAAAAAAAGTAGAGGGGCACATGGGAGCAGGTCCCTGTGCCAGCTCCCTTGTGGTGGTCCTCCTATCCAGCTTGCCTGCAGTCCACTACCCTCTACTGCCTTCGTTTTTGTGCCTCCTCTGTTCCTTTTCTGCTTGTTTTTCTGCCTCTTCTCCCCTTGCTCCTGCCTTACATTTTGCCTCTTTCTGCACATTCTGCCCATTATTTTGCTGCTTTCTGCTCACCCTAGACCTTTATTCTGCCTCTTGCTCTTGTTTCTGGCCTCTATTTTGCCTCTTGCTGTTGGTTTCTGACCTCTATTTTGCCTCTTTATGCTCGTTTCTGACCTTTATTCTACCTCTTTCTGCTAGTTTCTGACATTTATTTTGCCTCTTGCTGCACGATCATTTCTGACCTTTATTCTGCCTCTTTCTGCTCGTTTCTCACCTTTATCTTGCCTCTTTCTGCTCGTTGCTAATCTTTATTCTGCCTCTTTCTGCTCATTTCTGACCTTTATTCCTTCGCTTTCTGCTCGTTTCTGACCTTTATCTTGCCTAGTTCTGCTCTTTTCCCCTGGGACCGCAGGGGAAGCCTCAAGGCCCCTGCGGTCCCAGCTGTCTCCCTGCCTCCTGCGGGAGCCGGCATTGCTCTTGCATGAAGGGAGCTGCTGGAGATGCAGCTCCCTGCATACAAGAGCAATCTGTTTCATCTCTTTCCCTGCCTGCAAGTTTGCGGGCAGGAAAGAGATGAAGCCTCCACTTCCAGTGGGCGGATGCACTTTCACTGCTCCCTCCTGCTGGAACCGGAGTGTTTTGTTTGACTTGGTGGGAGCTGTCACAGCTCCCGCCAAGCAAAAGCAAACAGCTATGTCCCAGGGGTGGGCACCCCGTTACATAGCAGGAACTCACCCTGGGGGGTGGCGGTCCCCAGGACCATTATTGACTCCAGGAGGGGTGCCTCGCAGCCCCCCTCTTTAATGTTAATTGTACCCCTGGGGAGGTGGTGGTCTCCGGGGCTTGGGGAATCTGTGGGCACCCCATTCATTTCCTTCATAGCCCCAGGGAGGTGGTGGTCCCCAAGGCCCGGGAGGGGGTCCGCGTGGCCCCCCAGCATTAAATTTAACATAAGCTTGGAGAGGTGGTGGTCACCAGGGTCCGGGGGGTCCGTGTGGCCCACTCCGCATTCAATTGAACATAAGCCCCAGGAGGCGGGGGCCCCTGGGGCTTGGGGGGGGACTGTGCAGCCCCCCTATTCATTTTATTTAGAGCCCCGGGAGGTGGTGGTCCCCGTAGCCCGGAAGATCCGCGTGGTCACACCACATCAAATTTAACATAAGCCCCGGGGAGGTGGTGGTCCCCAGGGCACAAAAATGGCCATGAAGCGGGGCCATGTTTGCCCCACTCCTTTCATTTCATAAGGTAGGCATGCCCCCGGGACCTGACCCACCCAGGGGCTTAAATAAAAACATGCGCCTTGGGGAGAGGATGTGGCCTAATAGCTAGGGCGGTGGATCTCAAATCTGGGGAAACGGCTTCCAGTCTCGACAAGGACGCTCAACATCCTGTGATTCTGGGCAAATCCCTTAATCTCCCCATGCCTAACAAAAATGAATGTGTCCTTATGTAACACAACTGGTGCTCATGTAAAGCGCTCTGATACCTTCAGGTCAAGGTCGCGCTATATAAAACTCCAGAAAAAAAAACACAAAGCGCCAGAGACTGTGCCTGTTTTGTATTTCAATTTTGCTGCAAATTCACTGATCCACCCGTGATTTCTAAGCAAAATGTAAAAAAAAATGTTTTAACTCCCAGCGGTGTCCCTGTGGAACCCCACTACCACACCTAGAGGGTCGGGATATTGCTACCCTGCCCCCATTTCTTTATTTTAAATGTTTTTGTGGGACTCGGCTGGAGCCATTTCCCAACATGCCTGCCAACACTTCCTGGTTCAAGTGTTGGCAGCCAATCAGGTTTCAGGACGGGGAATGTCGGATCTGCAGAGGATCCGCGTCCCTAGAAATACAAATTTGAATTTCGGTTAATATCTCTAAAACTACTGAACAGATTTACACCAAATCACAAAAAGCATTCTTTCTGGACCAAGAGTTACCTTTCTGCCAAATTTGGTGTGATTCCATCCAGCAGACCGGGTTGTAGTCGTGTGCAAAATCCCTAAGGGACTTAACATGGGGAAAACACGTTTTGGAACCCCTCCCTTTTTCTCACCCCTGCTTCTCGGATCACCCATGAACCTTTTCAGACAGCAGCTGAAGCGAGCGTCAAATTTTTGGGAAAGTTCCGTGAAGATTCCTTTAATGGTGCTAAAGATATAGGCAAGTTAAAAAACGCTTTTCCTATGGAAACATGGTCCTAACTATAACTACTTACTGTGACCGCCACTAGGTAATATATATGTATGTATATATATATATATATATATATATTTATATATATATATACGCTTCTCTGTAATAATTACCAGCACTCACAGGAGCAGATTAACCCAAATTTATTGGGGTAAAAAGTACACACACAGTCGCGCTTCAGCAACCGCCTTTTGAGAAAGGTGGTTGCTGAAACGTGTCTGTGTGTGTACTTTTTACCTCAATAAATTTGGGTTAATCTGCTCCCATGAGTGCTGGTAATTATTACCGAGAAGCGTTCAGATAAGCTCGCGACTTCACCCTCGCGCAATGTAGCACCTGCTCGTGAATGCAAGGGCATGGGTGACACTTTGAGCGTTATATATATATATATATATATATTAATAGCCCAATTGAAGGCTTCGGCAGAAACGACTAGGCTTCTGTTGCACACTATACACTTGGCTGTAAAAATAAAATAAAATATTTCTGAAGATCAATCACCGGAGTGTGCCGTTTTCCTGTTCGAACCTGGGATTGTATGCCTCTGATTGCGGGTTTGTTGCTATCTATATATAAAAACTTTTACTGACTAAAACATTCGTTTATGGTATAATTTGCTTCTAAAAAAACCTACTGCATGTTTTTTTTTAAAACATACATATTGAAATGTGTCTGTTAAGTTTAGCTACAGAGTCATAAATCGTCCCTATTGCACTGCTCATGAACTTAGACAAAGGTGCTATCAAAATTGACCACATCCATGACATGACTTGTAGCATTATATATCACCTCACCATTGATATTATTGACATCACTCCGCATACACTATTGTTTGCTTGTAGCGTACTGTTATTTCATGGAGACCTCAAGAATGAAAGTAGCCATGGGACAGCCTGGGTGCCTGGGCACTGAGGCACTCTCTGCCACGCCCTCACCGCTTTAACTCAGTTGTCCCATTGGCTCTATGTTGACCCAGCGGAGATCGTGGGAATCCAACTTCTGCATGATCTCGTGGCCGTTTATGCTGTAAAATTTGCACATAGTGCAAAGAACTTTGGTTTCAAACCTAAATTCCCCTGACAACACACGATGAGTTTTCACTGTGGGCTTTGCTTGTTTCTGCTTTTTGATGTTAGGGACCATCTAGATTAACAATTCTGGGCTCACTGTTGCCTTCCGAAGAGAGGAATTGGAGATGTGTTTTACAGGCGCTTTTACTTCTGTGGAATCTTTTACCGCATAAATGTCGGGAAGTCGTCACCCATGACCAAAGCTTTTATTTGATGGGAGAAACTTATGGTTGGGTCAGTCACAATGCCCAGGTCTTTTACTTTCTGTGTTTAGGCTGTGTTTACTTAGGGCGAACATAGCAAAACCAAAGGGGATGATGGATGGAGTGTTGAACATTGCAAGCACTCACCCCCAGTCAACTGATCTGGGTTTAATCCATCATCCTTCTTTAGCTCACTCCGCCACCCCAGTTCAGACATGGCCATATGCAAATCAGTCTGACCCTGTGCCTCATGGGAACAGTCCAGCCCGAACTGCCAAGCCATGTCTTCCCTGGACCGGAAACAAGCATCCTGGGACCGGTTTCTGGCTTACAGCCGTCATCAGCCAGGCTATCTTGAGTCCAGTGGCAAAGTGAGCAAGGGACCCACGTCTGGGCATACCCCGCCAACTTAGGGCGAACATAGCAAAACCAAAGGGGATGATGGACGGAGTGTTGAACATTGCAAGCACTCACCCCCAGTCAACTGATCTGGGTTTAATCCATCATCATTCTTTAGCTCACTCCGCCACCCCCAGTTCAGACATGGCCATATGCAAATCAGTCTGACCCTGTGCCTCATGGGAACAGTCCAGCCCGAACTGCCAAGCCATGTCTTCCTGGACCGGAAACAAGCATCCTGGGACCGGTTTCTGGCTTACAGCCGTCATCAGCCAGGCTATCTTGAGTCCAGTGGCAAAGTGAGCAAGGGACCCACGTCTGGGCATACCCTGCCAACTTAAGGCGAACATAGCAAAACCAAAGGGGATGATGGACCGAGTGTTGAACATTGCAAGCACTCACCCCCAGTCAACTGATCTGGGTTTAATCCATCATCATTCTTTAGCTCACTCCGCCACCCCAGTTCAGACATGGCCATATGCAAATCAGTCTGACCCTGTGCCTCATGGGAACAGTCCAGCCCGAACTGCCAAGCCATGTCTTCCCTGGACCGGAAACAAGCATCCTGGGACCGGTTTCTGGCTTACAGCCGTCATCAGCCAGGCTATCTTGAGTCCAGTGGCAAAGTGAGCAAGGGACCCACGTCTGGGCATACCCTGCCAACTTAAGGCGAACATAGCAAAACCAAAGGGGATGATGGACCGAGTGTTGAACATTGCAAGCACTCACCCCCAGTCAACTGATCTGGGTTTAATCCATCATCATTCTTTAGCTCACTCCGCCACCCCAGTTCAGACATGGCCATATGCAAATCAGTCTGACCCTGTGCCTCATGGGAACAGTCCAGCCCGAACTGCCAAGCCATGTCTTCCCTGGACCGGAAACAAGCATCCTGGGACCGGTTTCTGGCTTACAGCCGTCATCAGCCAGGCTATCTTGAGTCCAGTGGCAAAGTGAGCAAGGGACCCACGTCTGGGCATACCCTGCCAACTTAGGGCGAACATAGCAAAACCAAAGGGGATGATGGACGGAGTGTTGAACATTGCAAGCACTCACCCCCAGTCAACTGATCTGGGTTTAATCCATCATAATTCTTTAGCTCACTCTGCCACCCCAGTTCAGACATGGCCATATGCAAATCAGTCTGACCCTGTGCCTCATGGGAACAGTCCAGCCCGAACTGCCAAGCCATGTCTTCCCTGGACCGGAAACAAGCATCCTGGGACTGGTTTCTGGCTTACAGCCGTCATCAGCCAGGCTATCTTGAGTCCAGTGGCAAAGTGAGCAAGGGACCCACGTCTGGGCATACCCTGCCAACTTAGGGCGAACATAGCAAAACCAAAGGGGATGATGGACGGAGTGTTGAACATTGCAAGCACTCACCCCCAGTCAACTGATCTGGGTTTAATCCATCATAATTCTTTAGCTCACTCTGCCACCCCAGTTCAGACATGGCCATATTTGCAAATCAGTCTGACCCTGTGCCTCATGGGAACAGTCCAGCCCGAACTGCCAAGCCATGTCTTCCCTGGACCGGAAACAAGCATCCTGGGACTGGTTTCTGGCTTACAGCCGTCATCAGCCAGGCTATCTTGAGTCCAGTGGCAAAGTGAGCAAGGGACCTACGTCTGGGCATACCCTGCCAACTTAGGGCGAACATAGCAAAACCAAAGGGGATGATGGACGGAGTGTTGAACATTGCAAGCACTCACCCCCAGTCAACTGATCTGGGTTTAATCCATCATCATTCTTTAGCTCACTCCGCCACCCCAGTTCAGACATGGCCATATGCAAATCAGTCTGACCCTGTGCCTCATGGGAACAGTCCAGCCCGAACTGCCAAGCCATGTCTTCCCTGGACCGGAAACAAGCATCCTGGGACCGGTTTCTGAGCTTACAGCCAGGCTATCTTGAGTCCAGTGGCAAAGTGAGCAAGGGACCCACGTCTGGGCATACCCTGCCAACTTAGGGCGAACATAGCAAAACCAAAGGGGATGTTGGACGGAGTGTTGAACATTGCAAGCACTCACCCCCAGTCAACTGATCTGGGTTTAATCCATCATCATTCTTTAGCTCACTCCGCCACCCCAGTTCAGACATGGCCATATGCAAATCAGTCTGACCCTGTGCCTCATGGGAACAGTCCAGCCCGAACTGCCAAGCCATGTCTTCCCTGGACCAGAAACAAGCATCCTGGGACCGGTTTCTGGCTTACAGCCGTCATCAGCCAGGCTATCTTGAGTCCAGTGGAAAAGTGAGCAAGGGACACACGTCTGGGCATACCCTGCCAACTTAGGGCGAACATAGCTAAACCAAAGGGGATAATGGACGGAGTGTTGAACATTGCAAGCACTCACCCCCAGTCAACTAATCTGGGTTTAATCCATCATCATTCTTTAGCTCACTCCGCCACCCCAGTTCAGACATGGCCATATGCAAATCAGTCTGACCCTGTGCCTCATGGGAACAGTCCAGCCCGAACTGCCAAGCCATGTCTTCCCTGGACCGGAAACAAGCATCCTGGGACCGGTTTCTGGCTTACAGCCGTCATCAGCCAGGCTATCTTGAGTCCAGTGGCAAAGTGAGCAAGGGACCCACGTCTGGCCATACCCTGCCAACTTAGGGCGAACATAGCAAAACCAAAGGGGATGATGGACGGAGTGTTGAACATTGCAAGCACTCACCCCCAGTCAACTGATCTGAGTTTAATACATCATCATTCTTTAGCTCACTCCGCCACCCCAGTTCAGACATGGCCATATGCAAATCAGTCTGACCCTGTGCCTCATGGGAACAGTCCAGCCCGAACTGCCAAGCCATGTCTTCCCTGGACCGGAAACAAGCATCCTGGGACCAGTTTCTGGCTTACAGCCGTCATCAGCCAGGCTATCTTGAGTCCAGTGGCAAAGTGAGCAAGGGACCCACGTCTGGGCATACCCTGCCAACTTAGGGCGAACATAGAAAAACCAAAGGGGATGATGGACGGAGTGTTGAACATTGCAAGCACTCACCCCCGGTCAACTGATCTGTCAACTGATGAACTGTTCTTTTTTCATTTGTCACCCCGAGTGGGACGGGTATGCCCAGACGTGGGTCCCGTGCTCTCCATGCCACTGGAATCAAGCTATCCTGGCTGAAGAGGGGTGAAACCCCGAAACCGGTCCTAGGATGCTTGTTTCCAGTCCAGGGAGGACCTGGCTTGGCAGTTCGGGCTGGACTGTTCCCATGAGGCACAGGGTCAAGACTGATTTGCATATGGCTGGGTTCAAACTGGAATGGCATGGTGAGCAAAAAACGATGGATTTAGGCCCAGATCTCTGTACTGGGGTGAATGTATGACATTGTTCTGCATTCTGTCCATCAACTGTTGTTTTTGCATTTGTCACCCCGAGTGGGATGGGTATGCCCAGACGTGGGTCCCGTGCTCTCCATGCCACTGGAATGAAGCTATCCTGGCTGAAGAGGGGTGAAACCCCGAAACCGGTCCTAGGATGCTTTTTTCCAGTCCAGGGAGGACCTGGCTTGGCAGTTCGGGCTGGACTGTTCCCATAAGGCACAGGGTCAAGACTGATTTGCATATGGCTGGGTTCAAACTGGAATGGCATGGTGAGCAAAAACGATGGATTTAGGCCCAGATCTCTGTACTGGGGTGAATGTATGACATTGTTCTGCATTCTGTCCATCAACTGTTGTTTTTGCATTTGTCACCCCGAGTGGGACGGGTATGCCCAGACGTGGGTCCCGTGCTCTCCATGCCACTGGAATCAAGATATCCTGGCTGAAGAGGGATGAAACCCCGAAACCGGTCCTAGGATGCTTGTTTCCAGTCCAGGGAGGACCTGGCTTGGCAGTTTGGGCTGGACTGTTCCCATGAGGCACAGGGTCAAGACTGATTTGCATATGGCTGAGTTCAAACTGGAATGGCATGGTGAGCAAAAAACGATGGATTTAGGCCCAGATCTCTGTACTGGGGTGAATGTATGACATTGTTCTGCATTCTGTCCATCAACTGTTGTTTTTGCATTTGTCACCCCGAGTGGGACGGGTATGCCCAGACGTGCGTCCCGTGCTCTCCATGCCACTGGAATCAAGCTATCCTGGCTGAAGAGGGGTGAAACCCCGAAACCGGTCCTAGGATGCTTGTTTCCAGTCCAGGGAGGACCTGGCTTGGCAGTTCGGGCTGGACTGTTCCCATGAGGCACAGGGTCAAGACTGATTTGCATATGGCTGGGTTCAAACTGGAATGGCATGGTGCGCAAAAAAACGATGGATTTAGGCCCAGATCTCTGTACTGGGGTGAATGTCTGACATTGTTCTGCATTCTGTCCATCAACTGTTGTTTTTGCATTTGTCACCCCGAGTGGGACGGGTATGCCCAGACGTGGGTCCCGTGCTCTCCATGCCACTGGAATCAAGCTATCCTGGCTGAAGAGGGGTGAAACCCCGAAACTGGTCCTAGGATGCTTGTTTCCAGTCCAGGGAGGACCTGGCTTGGTAGTTCGGGCTGGACTGTTCCCATGAGGCACAGGGTCAAGACTGATTTGCATATGGCTGGGTTCAAACTGGAATGGCATGGTGAGCAAAAAACGATGGATTTAGGCCCAGATCTCTGTACTGGGGTGAATGTATGACATTGTTCTGCATTCTGTCCATCAACTGTTGTTTTTGCATTTGTCACCCCGAGTGGGACGGGTATGCCCAGACGTGGGTCCCGTGCTCTCCATGCCACTGGAATCAAGCTATCCTGGCTGAAGAGGGGTGAAAACCCGAAACCGGTCCTAGGATGCTTGTTTCCAGTCCAGGGAGGACCTGGCTTGGCAGTTAGGGCTGGACTCGTCCCATGAGGCACAGGGTCAAGACTGATTTGCATATGGCTGGATTCAAACTGGAATGGCATGGTGAGCAAAAAAACGATGGATTTAGGCCCAGATCTCTGTACTGGGGTGAATGTATGACATTGTTCTGCATTCTGTCCATCAACTGTTGTTTTTGCATTTGTCACCCCGAGTGGGACGGGTATGCCCAGACATGGGTCCTGTGCTCTCCATGCCACTGGAATAAAGCTATCCAGGCTGAAGAGGGGTGAAAACCCGAAACAGGTCCTAGGATGCTTGTTTCCAGTCCAGGGAGGACCTGGCTTGGCAGTTCGGGCTGGACTGTTCCCATGAGGCACAGGTTCAAGACTGATTTGCATATGGCTGGGTTCAAACTGGAATGGCATGGTGAGCAAAAAAACGATGGATTTAGGCCCAGATCTCTGTACTGGGGTGAATGTATGACATTGTTCTGCATTCTGTCCATCAACTGTTGTTTTTGCATTTGTCATCCCGAGTGGGATGGGTATGCCCAGACGTGGGTCCCGTGATCTCCATGCCACTGGAATCAAGCTATCCTGGCTGAAGAGGGGTGAAAACCGAAACCGGTCCTAGGATGCTTGTTTCCAGTCCAGGGAGGACCTGGCTTGGCAGTTCGGGCTGGACTGTTCCCATGAGGCACAGGGTCAAGACTGATTTGCATATGGCTGGGTTCAAACTGGAATGGCAGGGTGAGCAAAAAAACGATGGCTTTAGGCCCAGATCTCTGTACTGGGGTGAATGTATGACATTGTTCTGCATTCTGTCCATCAACTGTTGTTTTTGCATTTGTCACCCCGAGTGGGACGGGTATGCCCAGACGTGGGTCCCGTGCTCTCCATGCCACTTGAATCAAGCTATCCTGGCTGAAGAGGGATGAAACCCCGAAACCGGTCCTAGGATGCTTGTTTCCAGTCCAGGGAGGACCTGGCTTGGCAGTTTGGGCTGGACTGTTCCCATGAGGCACAGGGTCAAGACTGATTTGCATATGGCTGGGTTCAAACTGGAATGGCATGGTGAGCAAAAAACGATGGATTTAGGCCCAGATCTCTGTACTGGGGTGAATGTATGACATTGTTCTGCATTCTGTCCATCAACTGTTGTTTTTGCATTTGTCACCCCGAGTGGGACGGGTATGCCCAGACGTGCGTCCCGTGCTCTCCATGCCACTGGAATCAAGCTATCCTGGCTGAAGAGGGGTGAAACCCCGAAACCGGTCCGAGGATGCTTGTTTCCAGTCCAGGGAGGACCTGGCTTGGCAGTTCGGGCTGGACTGTTCCCATGAGGCACAGGGTCAAGACTGATTTGCATATGGCTGGGTTCAAACTGGAATGGCATGGTGAACAAAAAAAACGATGGATTTAGGCCCAGATCTCTGTACTGGGGTGAATGTATGACATTGTTCTACATTCTGTCCATCAACTGTTGTTTTTGCATTTGTCACCCCGAGTGGGACGGGTATGCCCAGACGTGGGTCCCGTGCTCTCCATGCCACTGGAATCAAGCTATCCTGGCTGAAGAGGGGTGAAACCCCGAAACCGGTCCTAGGATGCTTGTTTCCAGTCCAGGGAGGACCTGGCTTGGCAGTTCGGGCTGGACTGTTCCCATGAGGCACAGGGTCAAGACTGATTTGCATATGGCTGGGTTCAAACTGGAATGGCATGGTGAGCAAAAAACGATGGATTTAGGCCCAGATCTCTGTACTGGGGTGAATGTATGACATTGTTCTGCATTCTGTCCATCAACTGTTGTTTTTGCATTTGTCACCCCGAGTTGGACGGGTATGCCCAGACGTGGGTCCCGTGCTCTCCATGCCACTGGAATCAAGCTATCCTGGCTGAAGAGGGGTGAAACCCCGAAACCGGTCCTAGGATGCTTGTTTCCAGTCCAGGGAGGACCTGGCTTGGCAGTTCGGGCTGGACTGTTCCCATGAGGCACAAGGTCAAGACTGATTTGCATATGGCTGGGTTCAAACTGGAATGGCATGGTGAGCAAAAACGATGGATTTAGGCCCAGATCTCTGTACTGGGGTGAATGTATGACATTGTTCTGCATTCTGTCCATCAACTGTTGTTTTTGCATTTGTCACCCCGAGTGGGACGGGTATGCCCAGACGTGGGTCCCGTGCTCTCCATGCCACTGGAATAAAGCTATCCTGGCTGAAGAGGGGTGAAAACCCGAAACCGGTCCTAGGATGCTTGTTTCCAGTCCAGGGAGGAGCTGGCTTGGCAGTTCGGGCTGGACTGTTCCCATGAGGCACAGGGTCAAGACTGATTTGCATATGGCTGGGTTCAAACTGGAATAGCATGGTGAGCAAAAAAACGATGGATTTAGGCCCAGATCTCTGTACTGGGGTGAATGTATGACATTGTTCTGCATTCTGTCCATCAACTGTTGTTTTTGCATTTGTCATCCCGAGTGGGATGGGTATGCCCAGACGTGGGTCCTGTGCTCTCCATGCCACTGGAATCAAGCTATCCTGGCTGAAGAGGGGTGAAACCCGAAACCGGTCCTAGGATGCTTGTTTCCAGTCCAGGGAGGACCTGGCTTGGCAGTTCGGGCTGGACTGTTCCCATGAGGCTCAGAGTCAAGACTGATTTGCATATGGCTGGGTTCAAACTGGAATGGCATGGTGAGCAAAAAAACGATGGATTTAGGCCCAGATCTCTGTACTGGGGTGAATGTATGACATTGTTCTGCATTCTGTCCATCAACTGTTGTTTTTGCATTTGTCACCCCGAGTGGGACGGGTATGCCCAGACGTGGGTCCCATGCTCTCCTTGCCAGTGGAATCAAGCTATCCTGGCTGAAGAGGGGTGAAACCCCGAAACCGGTCCTAGGATGCTTGTTTCCAGTCCAGGGAGGACCTGGCTTGGCAGTTCGGGCTGGACTGTTCCCATGAGGCACAGGGTCAAGACTGATTTGCATATGGCTGGGTTCAAACTGCAATGGCATGGTGAGCAAAAAACGATGGATTTAGGCCCAGATCTTTGTACTGGGGTGAATGTATGACATTGTTCTGCATTCTGTCCATCAACTGTTGTTTTTGCATTTGTCACCCCGAGTGGGCGGGTATGCCCAGACGTGGGTCCCATGCTCTCCATGCCACTGGAATCAAGCTATCCTGGCTGAAGAAGGGTGAAACCCCGAAACCGGTCCTAGGATGCTTGTTTCCAGTCCAGGGAGGACCTGCCTTGGCAGTTCGGGCTGGACTGTTCCCATGAGGCACAGGGTCAAGACTGATTTGCATATGGCTGGGTTCAAACTGGAATGGCATGGTGAGCAAAAACGATGGATTTAGGCACAGATCTCTGTACTGGGGTGAATGTATGACATTGTTTTGCATTCTGTCCATCAACTGTTGTTTTTGCATTTGTCACCCCGAGTGGGACGGGTATGCCCAGACGTGGGTCCCGTGCTCTCCATGCCACTGGAATCAAGCTATCCTAGCTGAAGAGGGGTGAAAACCCGAAACCGGTCCTAGGATGCTTGTTTCCAGTCCAGGGAGGACCTGGCTTGGCAGTTCGGGCTGGAATGTTCCCATGAGGCACAGGGTCAAGACTGATTTGCATATGGCTGGGTTCAAACTGGAATGGCATGGTGAGCAAAAAACGATGGAATTAGGCCCAGATCTCTGTACTGGGGTGAATGTATGACATTGTTCTGCATTCTGTCCATCAACTGTTGTTTTTGCATTTGTCTCCCCGAGTGGGGCGGGTATGCACAGACGTGGGTCCCGTGCTCTCCATGCCACTGGAATCAAGCTATCCTGGCTGAAGAGGGGTGAAACCCCGAAACCGGTCCTAGGATGCTTGTTTCCAGTCCAGGGAGGACCTGGCTTGGCAGTTCGGGCTGGACTGTTCCCATGAGGCACAGGGTCAAGACTGATTTGCATATGGCTGGGTTCAAACTGGAATGGCATGGTGAGCAAAAAACGATGGATTTAGGCCCAGATCTCTGTACTGGGGTGAATGTATGACATTGTTCTGCATTCTGTCCATCAACTGTTGTTTTTGCATTTGTCACCCCGAGTGGGCGGGTATGCCCAGACGTGGGTCCCATGCTCTCCATGCCACTGGAATCAAGCTATCCTGGCTGAAGAAGGGTGAAACCCAGAAACCGGTCCTAGGATGCTTGTTTCCAGTCCAGGGAGGACCTGCCTTGGCAGTTCGGGCTGGACTGTTCCCATGAGGCACAGGGTCAAGACTGATTTGCATATGGCTGGGTTCAAACTGGAATGGCATGGTGAGCAAAAAACGATGGATTTAGGCACAGATCTCTGTACTGGGGTGAATGTATGACATTGTTTTGCATTCTGTCCATCAACTGTTGTTTTTGCATTTGTCACCCCGAGTGGGACGGGTATGCCCAGACGTGGGTCCCGTGCTCTCCATGCCACTGGAATCAAGCTATCCTAGCTGAAGAGGGGTGAAAACCCGAAACCGGTCCTAGGATGCTTGTTTCCAGTCCAGGGAGGACCTGGCTTGGCAGTTCGGGCTGGAATGTTCCCATGAGGCACAGGGTCAAGACTGATTTGCATATGGCTGGGTTCAAACTGGAATGGCATGGTGAGCAAAAAACGATGGATTTAGGCCCAGATCTCTGTACTGGGGTGAATGTATGACATTGTTCTGCATTCTGTCCATCAACTGTTGTTTTTGCATTTGTCTCCCCGAGTGGGGCGGGTATGCACAGACGTGGGTCCCGTGCTCTCCATGCCACTGGAATCAAGCTATCCTGGCTGAAGAGGGGTGAAACCCCGAAACCGGTCCTAGGATGCTTGTTTCCAGTCCAGGGAGGACCTGGCTTGGCAGTTCGGGCTGGACTGTTCCCATGAGGCACAGGGTCAAGACTGATTTGCATATGGCTGGGTTCAAACTGGAATGGCATGGTGAGCAAAAAAACGATGGATTTAGGCCCAGATCTCTGTACTGGGGTGAATGTATGACATTGTTCTGCATTCTGTCCATCAACTGTTGTTTTTGCATTTGTCACCCCGAGTGGGCGGGTATGCCCAGACGTGGGTCCCATGCTCTCCATGCCACTGGAATCAAGCTATCCTGGCTGAAGAAGGGTGAAACCCCGAAACCGGTCCTAGGATGCTTGTTTCCAGTCCAGGGAGGACCTGCCTTGGCAGTTCGGGCTGGACTGTTCCCATGAGGCACAGGGTCAAGACTGATTTGCATATGGCTGGGTTCAAACTGGAATGGCATGGTGAGCAAAAAACGATGGATTTAGGCACAGATCTCTGTACTGGGGTGAATGTATGACATTGTTTTGCATTCTGTCCATCAACTGTTGTTTTTGCATTTGTCACCCCGAGTGGGACGGGTATGCCCAGACGTGGGTCCCGTGCTCTCCATGCCACTGGAATCAAGCTATCCTAGCTGAAGAGGGGTGAAAACCCGAAACCGGTCCTAGGATGCTTGTTTCCAGTCCAGGGAGGACCTGGCTTGGCAGTTCGGGCTGGAATGTTCCCATGAGGCACAGGGTCAAGACTGATTTGCATATGGCTGGGTTCAAACTGGAATGGCATGGTGAGCAAAAAACGATGGATTTAGGCCCAGATCTCTGTACTGGGGTGAATGTATGACATTGTTCTGCATTCTGTCCATCAACTGTTGTTTTTGCATTTGTCTCCCCGAGTGGGGCGGGTATGCACAGACGTGGGTCCCGTGCTCTCCATGCCACTGGAATCAAGCTATCCTGGCTGAAGAGGGGTGAAACCCCGAAACCGGTCCTAGGATGCTTGTTTCCAGTCCAGGGAGGACCTGGCTTGGCAGTTCGGGCTGGACTGTTCCCATGAGGCTCAGAGTCAAGACTGATTTGCATATGGCTGGGTTCAAACTGGAATGGCATGGTGAGCAAAAAAACGATGGATTTAGGCCCAGATCTCTGTACTGGGGTGAATGTATGACATTGTTCTGCATTCTGTCCATCAACTGTTGTTTTTGCATTTGTCACCCCGAGTGGGACGGGTATGCCCAGACGTGGGTCCCATGCTCTCCTTGCCAGTGGAATCAAGCTATCCTGGCTGAAGAGGGGTGAAACCCCGAAACCGGTCCTAGGATGCTTGTTTCCAGTCCAGGGAGGACCTGGCTTGGCAGTTCGGGCTGGACTGTTCCCATGAGGCACAGGGTCAAGACTGATTTGCATATGGCTGGGTTCAAACTGCAATGGCATGGTGAGCAAAAAACGATGGATTTAGGCCCAGATCTTTGTACTGGGGTGAATGTATGACATTGTTCTGCATTCTGTCCATCAACTGTTGTTTTTGCATTTGTCACCCCGAGTGGGCGGGTATGCCCAGACGTGGGTCCCATGCTCTCCATGCCACTGGAATCAAGCTATCCTGGCTGAAGAAGGGTGAAACCCCGAAACCGGTCCTAGGATGCTTGTTTCCAGTCCAGGGAGGACCTGCCTTGGCAGTTCGGGCTGGACTGTTCCCATGAGGCACAGGGTCAAGACTAATTTGCATATGGCTGGGTTCAAACTGGAATGGCATGGTGAGCAAAAAAACGATGGATTTAGGCACAGATCTCTGTACTGGGGTGAATGTATGACATTGTTTTGCATTCTGTCCATCAACTGTTGTTTTTCATTTGTCACCCCGAGTGGGACGGGTATGCCCAGACGTGGGTCCCGTGCTCTCCATGCCACTGGAATCAAGCTATCCTAGCTGAAGAGGGGTGAAAACCCGAAACCGGTCCTAGGATGCTTGTTTCCAGTCCAGGGAGGACCTGGCTTGGCAGTTCGGGCTGGAATGTTCCCATGAGGCACAGGGTCAAGACTGATTTGCATATGGCTGGGTTCAAACTGGAATGGCATGGTGAGCAAAAAACGATGGATTTAGGCCCAGATCTCTGTACTGGGGTGAATGTATGACATTGTTCTGCATTCTGTCCATCAACTGTTGTTTTTGCATTTGTCTCCCCGAGTGGGGCGGGTATGCACAGACGTGGGTCCCGTGCTCTCCATGCCACTGGAATCAAGCTATCCTGGCTGAAGAGGGGTGAAACCCCGAAACCGGTCCTAGGATGCTTGTTTCCAGTCCAGGGAGGACCTGGCTTGGCAGTTCGGGCTGGACTGTTCCCATGAGGCACAGGGTCAAGACTGATTTGCATATGGCTGGGTTCAAACTGGAATGGCATGGTGAGCAAAAAACGATGGATTTAGGCCCAGATCTCTGTACTGGGGTGAATGTATGACATTGTTCTGCATTCTGTCCATCAACTGTTGTTTTTGCATTTGTCACCCCGAGTGGGCGGGTATGCCCAGACGTGGGTCCCATGCTCTCCATGCCACTGGAATCAAGCTATCCTGGCTGAAGAAGGGTGAAACCTCGAAACCGGTCCTAGGATGCTTGTTTCCAGTCCAGGGAGGACCTGCCTTGGCAGTTCGGGCTGGACTGTTCCCATGAGGCACAGGGTCAAGACTGATTTGCATATGGCTGGGTTCAAACTGGAATGGCATGGTGAGCAAAAACGATGGATTTAGGCATAGATCTCTGTACTGGGGTGAATGTATGACATTGTTTTGCATTCTGTCCATCAACTGTTGTTTTTGCATTTGTCACCCCGAGTGGGACGGGTATGCCCAGACGTGGGTCCCGTGCTCTCCATGCCACTGGAATCAAGCTATCCTAGCTGAAGAGGGGTGAAAACCCGAAACCGGTCCTAGGATGCTTGTTTCCAGTCCAGGGAGGACCTGGCTTGGCAGTTCGGGCTGGAATGTTCCCATGAGGCACAGGGTCAAGACTGATTTGCATATGGCTGGGTTCAAACTGGAATGGCATGGTGAGCAAAAACGATGGATTTAGGCCCAGATCTCTGAACTGGGGTGAATGTATGACATTGTTCTGCATTCTGTCCATCAACTGTTGTTTTTGCATTTGTCTCCCGAGTGGGGCGGGTATGCACAGACGTGGGTCCCGTGCTCTCCATGCCACTGGAATCAAGCTATCCTGGCTGAAGAGGGGTGAAACCCCGAAACCGGTCCTAGGATGCTTGTTTCCAGTCCAGGGAGGACCTGGCTTGGCAGTTCGGGCTGGACTGTTCCCATGAGGCACAGGGTCAAGACTGATTTGCATATGGCTGGGTTCAAACTGGAATGGCATGGTGAGCAAAAAAACGATGGATTTAGGCCCAGATCTCTGTACTGGGGTGAATGTATGACATTGTTCTGCATTCTGTCCATCAACTGTTGTTTTTGAATTTGTCACCCCGAGTGGGACGGGTATGCCCAGACGTGGGTCCCGTGCTCTCCATGCCACTGGAATCAAGCTATCCTGGCTGAAGAGGGGTGGAACCCCGAAACCGGTCCTAGGATGCTTGTTTCCAGTCCAGGGAGGACCTGGCTTGGCAGTTCGGGCTGGACTGTTCCCATGAGGCACAGGGTCAAGACTGATTTGCATATGGCTGGGTTCAAACTGGAATGGCATGGTGAGCAAAAAAACGATGGATTTAGGCCCAGATCTCTGTACTGGGGTGAATGTATGACATTGTTCTGCATTCTGTCCATCAACTGTTGTTTTTGCATTTGTCACCCCGAGTGGGACGGGTATGCCGAGACGTGCGTCCCGTGCTCTCCATGCCACTGGAATCAAGCTATCCTGGCTGAAGAGGGGTGAAACCCCGAAACCGGTCCTAGGATGCTTGTTTCCAGTCCAGGGAGGACCTGGCTTGGCAGTTCGGGCTGGACTGTTCCCATGAGGCACAGGGTCAAGACTGATTTGCATATGGCTGGGTTCAAACTGGAATGGCATGGTGAGCAAAAAACGATGGATTTAGGCCCAGATCTCTGTACTGGGGTGAATTTATGACATTGTTCTGCATTCTGTCCATCAACTGTTGTTTTTGCATTTGTCACCCCAAGTGGGACGGGTATGCCCAGACATGGGTCCCGTGCTCTCCATGCCACTGGAATCAAGCTATCCTGGCTGAAGAGGGGTGAAACCCCGAAACCGGTCCTAGGATGCTTGTTTCCAGTCCAGGGAGGACCTGGCTTGGCAGTTCGGGCTGGACTGTTCCCATGAGGCACAGGGTCAAGACTGATTTGCATATGGCTGGGTTTAAACTGGAATGGCATGGTGAGCAAAAAAACGATGGATTTAGGCCCAGATCTCTGTACTGGGGTGAATGTATGACTTTGTTCTGCATTCTGTCCATCAACTGTTGTTTTTGCAATAGGCTGTGTTTACGGTTTCCTTCTCCCCTTGGAACACTTTCTGTCATTTATTTAGTTTGCCTGCCTCAGGATTCATATCTCAGGTGTGAGTTTTCCTTCTTTCTGTAGTGCACGTGCTCCAAGAAGCTTGTGATATTAGCCTCCGTCCGGTTTTGTTTTGCAGGACGGTGTTTTCTTTTCCAAGGAGCACGCCAGATGTAGGCAGTTTGTAGAAAGATTTTCATTTTACCAGTAGTGCAAGTTTCCTGGGGAATGCGCGATGGGGGCTTGGTTTCCAGTTTCATTTTCAAGGAAGGAGATTTTCTTTTTCAATTGACGCATCTGTTTCAGGCAGTTTGTAGGCAGGAGTTTTCCTTTTTCCCAGTAATAAATGAGGGATGCGCAGTTTGTAGGCAGGAGTTTTCCTTTTCCCCAGTACTATACGAGGGATGAGCAGTTTGTAGCCAGAAGTTTTCCTTTTCCCCAGTACTATATGAGGGATGAGCAGTTTGTAGGGAGGAGTTTTCATTTTCCCCAGTACTATACGAGGGATGAGCAGTTTGTAGGGAGGAGTTTTCCTTTTCCCCAGTACTATATGAGGGGTGAGCAGTTTGAAGGCAGGAGTTTTCGTTTTCCCCAGTACTATATGAGGGAGCAATTTGAAGGCAGGAGTTTTCGTTTTCCCCAGTACTATATGAGGGATGAGCAGTTTGTAGGGAGGAGTTTTCCTTTTCCCCGGTGCTATATGAGGGATGAGCAGTTTGTAGGGAGTTTTCCTTTTCCCCAGTACTATATATGAGGGATGAGCAGTTTGTAGGGAGGAGTTTTCCTTTCTCCCAGTACTATATGAGGGATGAGCAGTTTGTAGGGAGGAGTTTTCCTTTCCCCCAGTACTATATGAGGGATGAGCAGTTTGTAGGGAGGAGTTTTCCTTTTCCCCAGTACTATATGAGGGATGAGCAGTTTGTAGGGAGGAGTTTTCCTTTCCCCCAGTACTATATGAGGGATGAGCAATTTGTAGGGAGGAGTTTTCCTTTTCCCCAGTACTATATGAGGGATGAGCAGTTTGTAGGGAGGCGTTTTCCTTTTCCCCAGTACTATATATGAGGGATGAGCAGTTTGTAGGGAGGAGTTTTCCTTTCCCCAGTACTATATGAGGGATGAGCAGTTTGTAGGGAGGAGTTTTCCTTTTCCTCAGTACTATATATGAGGGATGAGCAGTTTGTAGGGAGGAGTTTTCCTTTCTCCCAGTACTATATGAGGGATAAGCAGTTTGTAGGGAGGAGTTTTCCTTTCCCCCAGTACTATATGAGGGATAAGCAGTTTGTAGGGAGGAGTTTTCCTTTCCCCCAGTACTATATGAGGGATAAGCAGTTTGTAGGCAGGAGTTTTCCTTTCCCCCAGTACTATATGAGGGATGAGCAGTTTGTAGGCAGGAGTTTTCCATTTCCAAATATTACATCTCCTCCGTGCAGATGATAATGGGACGTTTCCTTTTTCCAGTAGTAAACGTGATCCGGGCATTTTCAAAATACGTTTTCTTTTTCCCAATAAAGTACAAGTGGTCCAGTACCTTTGTGATTTTTGGCTGGTTCCGGCTTAGTTTTCAAGGCTTGAATTATCCTTTTCACAGTGACACACCTGGTCCAGGCACTTTGTGGAGGAAGGTTCTGCTTTTTCCTGTGAAACTCGTGATCCGGGAGGTTTCCCAATAGAATACATGGAGCAAGCATTTTGTAATCAAAAGATTTCTTTTCTCCGAAGTACACGTGCTCCAGCAGTTTATATGATATTTCCTTTTCTCAGGAGTAAATGTGGCACATTGTAAGTAGGGGTTTTCCATTTCCAAGTAGAACATCTTGCGCAGACAGATTGTAGATGGTATTTTTCTTCTCCTAGTGGTACACGTGGTCAGGATAGTTTACAAATTAGTTTTCCTTTTCCCGGTAGGATAAGTGGTCCAGGAAGTTCGGGGTGCTGGCCTGACTACTGCTTCTTTTTCAAGGCAGGAATTATCCGATTTTCGTTGGCAGTTTGTAGACAGAAGTTTTCCTCTTCCCAGTAATACATGTGGTCCAAACAGTTTGTAAAGTGGAGTTTTCTTTTTCTGGCTACTAAATCTGGTCTGAGCCTTGCCCCTGTTTCATTTTCCAAGCAGAGTTGGACATGAGCGTCATCAGCACAGATGTTGAGTTCCAGATGATACTGTTGAAGTAATCCTAGCAGTGGCTACTCACTTACACGTGTATCCCACTTGCTTCAGTGCAAAACTCGTTTGCATTTCGATGTGGCTCCTACTACCATAGGGATTCAACCTGATTTTGTCCATTTTCCTTCCAGTTAATTTGCTTTTTTATATCTTTGAATGTAGATCAATGTATTCTGCATCTGACATGGGTGGCGAATGCTTTTTGTGTCAGAGTCAGTTCCTCCTGGCCATGCGCCTTAGCCAGGCCACAGAATAATGTTCGGCCCTATCAGAGGCAGATCCTCAGATCACGAGCGCATTTTAACTTTGCTATGCTCAGGACACAGTTCCCAGCCCTGGCACGGCTCTGGCTTCTGACTTTTCACTCCGGCTGTGGTCGGTCACCACCAGTAGGGTTTGTAGCATTTCTGAAATTTGTTGACTGGGGCAGCCACGTCATAACAACCCTAAGGCTATGGTTGGTGAGGAGCATACTTCGATAGTAGAGGTGTGTCAGCAAAGTCACTAGCAGGTGAGATACGGCAAACCCCTTTACCATGTGTCCTGCTGCCGAAGAGTCTCTATTCAGACCTCTCGGGGGTATCTGCTACAGCCGTGGGATCCAGATGTCAAAACAGGCTTCCCCACAGCCTCCTTCGAATCATTTTCCAAATATATCCTCTAGAGCAACAAAGCAACAGGGAACACCACACACAGACTGCAGCGGCAGTCACAAATATCTGCTTCCTCTGGGCAATTCTGCAGTGGTCAACTGAGCTCTTTTCAAATCAGAGGTTTCAAGGCAGGAGGAATGGGCGCGGCAGGGCCAGTGATGAAATCCTAGATGTCCTAGACAAACTGGCAGCTTGCCCCCCCCCAAGCAGTCTGTCCACCCCTCATAGGTGAAGGACATGCAACATCATCAGTTCGTTCAATAAATCCGGCGTGATTGCTGGTGTCATTGCCTCCCCTCTCGCTTGCACACAAACATTTCCGGCAGCTCAGGCTCAACTGTATTATCTATTAATAATGGCCCCGCTCAAAAACTACCAGCCGAAAGTAATATTTACATGGCATTTCGCATTCCGCTTCCCCCTCCCCGTCGCCGACTGTCGGTTGGCCGGAGACCAACAGCTCTCCTCAAGCTGTCAGCCACCGCCATTCCCTTCCAATCCAGTGCATTTGTTTCTAATGATCTCCCTACTGTACAGAAAGGGGGAGAGACAGCGAGCGAGAGAGAGAGAGGGGTGTCGGATAAGAGACCTAGAGAACAAAGCCAAGCATTGGTACACAAAACACGTCGCACCCGGGCACTGGTGCCGCAGGCTTCTCCCCGTGCCAACAGAGGGCTGCCCCAGCTGAACCGTCGCGCGGGCAGACGGCTCAGTAGGCTTGGCATTCCCGTATTCACCAGTGTGTGACCGATGGGTCACCGGCTCAGATCGCAGTAGGGCCAACTCAGCCCTCCATCCTCCCAAGCCAATAAAAGTTATACCAGTTGTTTGGCTAATAGTAACACCTGTCATTGAACGAAAGAGACAATTCAGGTTGTGATGTGTGAATACAAATGGCCATATTAAGGCCTGGGCGAAATTTACATTACTCTTGTGTACTCTTTTCTAATTGCGCATTACTTTCGTCACGCAAAATTCCCGACATTACACTATTCACCAGATCACATAATTACATAGCGTTAGAAAAAATTTAGCGCACGCGGCCGGGAGCACCAGACCACGAGGAGCATTTGTCGACGGTGCTTGTATTTTTTCTAGCTATTTTTTTTATGACAAAATGCGTCCAACATGGACGCCAGGATGCATTTCGTGCTAAAATATAGCACCAGTTTCACGGTTTTTATTTAACATAAACTCGTAACATCGCGTCATTTTTCTGAAATTCTACGTAGATACGCAAAAGCAAATTACGCAAAGTTCGCACACCCAGGGCCGGATTGGTAAGGCGGGCACTCGGGCAATGGCCGAGGGGCCGGTATCCGAGTTCTAGCTGTGGGCTGCTTTTTTTGGGTAGCCTATGGGCCGATTTGGGTGGTGTCTGTGTTGTTCGGATGCCGCCAGCGGCCCAGTGGGGCCCAGAGTGGCCTTTCTGGAGGCAGATGGGCGTCCATTACCTCCCTTTTATCAACGCGCAGAGGTGTCACTCCCTTTCTCTCGCTGGGCCGGCCCATTCATGTATGCATGTTGAGCGGGGGCAGGGGGCCTGAGCAGAAGTGGCCTCACTTGTTTTCAGGTGTGTTTCACAAGTGTAAACTAATCTGTGCATTTTTTTTTTATCTAAGTAAAGTTAAGAAAACATGCCTCTGTCAGAGACCCCCTCCCCCTTCTTTTTATAAAACTTTTCCGAAGCAGTGTTTTGCGGAAAGGCAATATGCAAATGTTGGCCGCTTTTTTTTAGCGTGCCCAGGCCGATTTTTAATCCCAATCCAACCCTGCACACACCCTTAGTAATATTCTCATTATTTTTGTTTCAGTGGCACCACATAGCTCCCTCAAGTCTTGTCACCAAAGTGAAGCACCACCAGGGCTACACAGTGATGTACTTCCTGAAATAAATGCAGGTCCCCACCCTTGCCACGTGCAGCTGGAGGCGGGATGAAGGTGGATAGAGGATGTGGGGTCCATGGCTCCCCCACCATCAATCACTGACTCTGTGGTCCCAATCACAATAGAACTGGTATTTAGGGCTGGGTGAAATATTTGGGTGATCTTCGAAACGTGATATTCACCTTATTGTTTTTCTGTCGGCGAGCCCAACTCAGATGCTTTTGGAGTGCTGCGGGAGACAGTAATGAATTTAAGCTAATGATAATTGCAGTAAAGTAAATACATAACACAGACAATTGTGAGAAAGCTGCATTCCCAGCAGGGAAGTCTGAGTGCAGCGCCTGCCTGCAGGGTCCTCCTGGCGCTCCACCGCTCCACACAGCAGGTGGGATGCACAGACACCCCTGCTAGGAAATTTGCTTTGATGTACTGTCAGGGCCGGGCAATTTCATTAACTTAATGCAATTGCCATTATGGGAAATTACATTTTCCAGCCCATGATAGCGCTGGACTGCACAAGAACTCCTTCTTCTGTGCATTCCTCACTGCATGGAGCCAGGATTCCTGACTGCTTTCTGGCTTCTATTTTAGGTCTCGCCTAGGCAGCGCTTGCGCTGTCTCTTTGAGACATGCTGTATTCAGCATATGGCAAACACAAGGAGATGGACAGAGCGCTGAAACTTTTCAGACACTCAGCCCCAGTTACAGATCTGGGTTGAATCCATCATCATTCTTTAGCTCACTTCACCACCTCAGTTCAGACCCAGCTATATGCAAATCAGTCTTGACCCTGTGCCTCATGGGAACAGTCCAGCCCGAATTGCCAAGCCAGGTCTTCCCTGAACCGGAAACAAGCATCCTGGGACCGGTTTCTGGGTAACGCCCTTCATCAGCCAAGCTTGCTTGAATCCAGTGGCAAAGTGAGCAAGGGACCCACGTCTGGGCATACCCTGCCAACTTAGGGCGAACAAAGCAAACACAAGGAGGTGATGGACAGAGCGCTGAAACTTTTCAGACACTCACCCCCAATCACAGATCAGGGTTGAATCCATCATCAGTCTTTAGCTCACTTCGCCACCTCAGTTCAGACCCAGCTATATGCAAATCAGTCTTGATCCTGGGCCTCATGGGAACAGTCCAGCCCGAATTCCCAAACCAGGACTTCCCTGAACCGGAAACAAGCATCCTGGGACCGGTTTCTGGGTAACACCCTTCATCAGCCAGGCTAGCTTGTATCCAGTGGCAAAGTGGGCAAGGGACCCATGTCTGGGCATACCCTGCCTACTTAGGGCGAGCAAAGCAAACACAAGGATATGATGGACGGAGCGCTGAAACTTTTCAGACACTCACCCCCAGTCACAGATCTGGGTTGATTCCATCATCATTCTTTAGCTCACTTCGCCACCTCAGTTCAGACCTAGCTATATGCAAATCAGTCTTGACCCTGTGCCTCATGGGAACAGTCCAGCCCGAATTCCCAAGCCAGGTCTTCCCTGAACTGGAAACAAGCATCCTGGAACCGGTTTCTGGGTAACACCCTTTATCAGCCAGGCTAGCTTGAATCCAGTGGCAAAGTGAGCAAGGGACCCACGTCTGGGCATACCCTGCCAACTTAGGGCGAACAAAGCAAACACAAGGAGATGATGGACGGAGCGCTGAAACTTTTCAGACACTCACCCCCAGTCCCAGATCTGAGTTGAATCCATCATCATTCTTTAGCTCACTTCGCCACCTCAGTTCAGATCCAGCTATATGCAAATCAGTCTTGACCCTGTGCCTCATAGGAACAGTCCAGCCAGAATTGCCAAGCCAGGTCTTCCCTGAACTGGAAACAAGTAACCTGGGACCGGTTTCTGGGTAACACCCTTCATCAGCCAGGCTAGCTTGAACCCAGTGGCAAAGTGAGCAAGGGACCCACGTCTGGGCATACCCTGCCAACTTAGGGCGAACAAAGCAAACACAAGGAGATGATGGACGGAGCGCTGAAACTTTTCAGACACTCACCCCCAGTCACAGATCTGAGTTGATCCATCATCATTCTTTAGCTCACTTCGCCACCTCAGTTCAGACCCAGCTATATGCAAATCAGTCTTGACCCTGTGCCTCATAGGAACAGTCCAGCCCGAATTGCCAAGCCAGGTCTTCCCTGAACCGGAAACAAGTATCCTGGGAACGGTTTCTGGGTAACACCCTTCATCAGCCAGGCTAGCTTGAACTCAGTGGCAAAGTGAGCAAGGGACCCACGTCTGGGCATACCCTGCCAACTTAGGGCGAACAAAGCAAACACAAGGAGATGATGGACGGAGCGCTGAAACTTTTCAGACACTCACCCCCAGTCACAGATCTGGGTTGAATCCATCATCATTCTTTAGCTCACTTCGCCACCTCAGTTCAGACCCAGCTATATGCAAATCAGCCTTGACCCTGTCCCTCATGGGAACAGTCCAGCCCGAATTGCTGGGTGGCATGGTGAGCAAAAGAATGATGGATTTAACCCAGATCTCTTGACTGGGGTGAATGATTTGTTCTGCCTTCCGTCCATCAATTGTGTCTTTTGCTTTCATGCCCTAAGTGCGCCGGGTATGCCCAGACGTGGGTCCCGGGCTCACTGTGCCACTGGATTCAAGCTATCCTGGCTGATGAGGGGTGAAACCCCGAAACCGGTTCTAGGATGCTTGTTTTCGGTCCAGGGAGGACCTGGCTTGGTAGTTCGGGCTGAACTGTTCCCATGAGGCACAGGGTCAAGACTGATTTGCATATGGCCAGGTCTAAACTGCGGTGGCATGGTGAGCAAAAGAATGATGGATTTAACCCAGATCTCTTGACTGGGGGTGAATGTTTTAATTTGTTCTGCATTCCGCCCATCAATTGTGTCTTTTGCTTTTATGCCCTAAGTGCGCCGGGTATGCCCAGACGTGGGTCCCAGGCTCACTGTGCCACTGGATTCAAGCTATCCTGGCTGATGAGGGGTGAAACCCCGAAACTGGTCCTAGGATGCTTGTTTTCGGTCCAGGAAGGACCTGGCTTGGTAGTTCGGGCTGGACTGTTCCCATGAGGAAGACGGTCAAGACTGATTTGCATATGGCCAGGTCTAAACTGGGGTGGCATGGTGAGCAAAAGAATGATTGATTTAACCCAGATCTCTTGACTGGGGGTGAATGTTTTGCTTTTTTCTGCATTCCGTCCATCAATTGTGTGTCTTTTGCTTTCATGCCCTAAGTGCGCCGGGTATGCCCAGACGTCGGTCCCGGGTTTACTTTGCCACTGGATTCAAGCTATCCTGGCTGATGAGGGGTGAAACCCTGAAACCTGTCCTAGGATGCTTGTTTTCGGTCCAGGAGGACCTGGCTTGGTAGTTCGGGCTGGACTGTCCCCATGAGGCACAGGGTGAAGAATGATTTGATATGGCCAGGTCTAAACTGGGGTGGCATGGTGAGCAAAAGAATGATGGATTTAACCCAGATCTCTTGACTGGGGGTGAATGTCTTGATTTGTTCTGCATTCCGCCCATCAATTGTGTGTCTTTTGCTTTCATGCCCTAAGTGCGCCGGGTATGCCCAGACATGGGTCCCGGGCTCACTGTGCCACTGGATTCAAGCTATCCTGGCTGATGAGGGGTGAAACCCCGTAACCGGTCCTAGGATGCTTGTTTTCGGTCCAGGGAGGACCTGGCTTGGTAGTTCGGGCTGGACTGTTCTTATGAGGCACAGGGTCAAGACTGATTTGCATATGGCCAGGTCTAAACTGGGGTGGCATGGTGAGCAAAACAGAGGTAAATGGAAGCAAAACAGAGGTTCTCCTGTTGGGATCCGACACCTCCTTTTGGTCACAGAACTGGTGGCCCCTGGATATGGGAACTCTTCCAACCCCAGTGCACAAGGTTAAGAATCTGGGCATCATCTTTGACGACAGATTTACTTTTCGACATCAGATCAACAAGGTCGCCTCTCAGGTTTATCTAACAGTGAAGTCAATCCGGAAGGTGAGAGCCTTTATCCCCCCAGACGCAGTAAAAAGACTGGGGACGAGTTTAACCATGGCCAGACTAGACTATTGAAATGCCCTTTATTTGGGCCTTCAGAAGCAGCACATGCTTAAACTTCAGCGGGTGCAAAACGCTGCCGCCAGAATGTTGGTGAACATTCCCAAGTTCCAGTCTGCTTCCCAAGGCTTAAAAAGACTCCACTGGCTCCCGGTAAAAAAGAGGACAGAATTTAAATCCCTATGTCTAGCGTACAAAGCTATGCATGGAACAGGACCTGCGTTCCTGAAACAGCACTTTTCATGGTATCTTCCATGCAGAATGCTACGCTCAGCTCAGAGCAAACTCCTCCAGACACCCAAATTTAAGAAAGTTCGCTGGGGAGGAAGCAGCTTTATCCTGAAAACTGTAAAACTGTGGAACATGCTTCCTTTAGTTATTAAAAATTGCCCAACACTACTTTCTTTTAGAAAATTACTGAAAACTTGGCTATTTTCAAACTAATTCTTACCTCCTCCTTCATAATTCTGGCAGACTCCTCCCTTGCAGCGCCTAGACGCCCTTGGGCATTCGAGCGCTATATAAATCTCACAATCAAGTCAAATCAAATCAAATCAGCAAAGAATGATGGATTTAACCCAGATCTCTTGACTGGGGGTGAATGTTTTGATTTGTTCTGCATTCCGTCCATCAATTGTGTGTCTTTTGTATTCAGGATATGGGCATAAAGCCCTGCCCATTTTCCGCCCATCTTTTTAATTGGCTCCTGTCCCTGTCCTTTGTAAATAGTGGCTTTTCATTGGTCAATAGGCTTAGTAGTCCCTCCTTAGTACCGCCTTGTCTCTTCTAGTATCCTCCCATGAGGACACCCCCTGTTACTTGTGTTGTTACTCCCTAGGTTTTAATTACAGCCTCAAGGCACTGTTTTCTTAAAAGGCTCCAGGCAGGACACACTTGATCCTAGGCTAGGCTGGCAGTGGTTACTTCACTCACTAGAACATCTCACATTTATATGAGACCATCTATAAATTTCCCTTCATCAGCTCCACACAGAGTACAAGCTAATCCAAAATTAATGTCATAATTCTTTTGTCACATTACAAAGCTACTAATTGTATATATGCACATAGCTATTTGAAGGTACTCGTAGTACTGTCTTGCATGCAATGCATTATGGGTAGGGTGGATTTACCATATCTTCTGCAGTGTGCAGTACCATATATGACCAAAAGAGGTCCCCTTTTGGCCACATATGATACTGCACCCTGCAACATGGCTAGATAAAAAACATTGCCATTTATAATGCCAATAACTCTAACTTTGTAGACATGCAGTGCTGGTGCCTTGCTCATTAGGGACCTCTAGGAGCAGCTTGCGGTACTGCACCTAGACATGTAGTGCTGGTGCCTTGCTCACTAGGGACCTCTAGGAGCAGTTTGCGGTACTGCACCTAGACATGCAGTGCTGGGCCTTTCTCACTAGGGACCTCTACGAGCAGCTTGCAGTACTGCTCCGAGACATGCAGTGCCGGTGCCTTGCTCACTAGGGACTTCTAGGGGCAGCTTGCGATACTGCACCTAGACATGCAGTGCTGGTTCCTTGCTCATTAGGGACCTCTAGGAGCAGCTTGCGGTACTGCACCTAGACATGCAGTGCCTTGCTCACTAGGGAGCTCTAGGAGCAGCTTGCGGTATTGCACTGAGACATGCAGTGCTGGTGCCTTGCTCACTAGGGAGCTCTAGGAGCAGCTTGCGGTACTGCATTGAGACATACAATGCTGGTTCCTGGCTCACTACACAAGCATTTGCAATGCACTAAGTCTCGCAGTACTGAAAGTATGAGCTATTGGTGTTGCATTATTATTTGCAACGCCAATACCTCAAACTATCAGTAATGCGAGACCCATTGCATTGCAAATGCTTGTTTTAAATTGGGACAGGCCGACATGAAACCAGCAGTAACAAGCAGAATTGCCCAAAGTGTTTGTAGGAAGCTAGCTCTCTATGTACTGGACTAATAAGAAATACACTTAGCAGAGAGTCCAGTGAGTCCCAGACGAGAGACAATCAATCAATCACGGGTTTGTTAAGCACAATTACTCACCCGCTAGGGTCACAAGGCGCTGGGGGGTGGGGGGGCGGGTTGCGCAGCTCGTGGTTGATAATGGAGAAGTTACCTTGCTGCGCTGCCCTGCTCCACAGGGAATGGGCAGGAATGCACCGCATTTATCCAATTCAGAGCATTCCTGTCCTTTCTCTCTGCACTGGCGCCATTTTGGCAGCCTAGCTCCAACGCAGGCACCCAAGGATGCCTGTGTTGTAGGCACCTTCCTGCACAAAAACAATCCATAGAGGAGTTTTCCTCTTTCTATGTGTGCTTCTTAATGCAGCACACATAGAAAGAGGAAAAACTAGGAAAAATGCAGAAAACCATGGGATTTTCATGGGCACACCCACCGCAACGCCCATGGAATGCCTCCCTTACGCAGAGTAAGGCAACACAGAGATTTGTGCTGCATTACATTACTCCATATTTGTGAAGCCATTCAAAGCCATACATAGTGGCTTTGCATGGCTTCATAAATGTGACTAGGAGCTTTGTGTTGTGCATGTACCATGTTGCGTGGTGCAAGGCTCATGCAAGGCCCTTGTAAATATGCCCCTAAATGTATTAGTTGAGACCCAGATTTTGCGTTGGGTTGCGCCACTTTTTTGGCACAACCCTGACACAAAATCTAATTTGTTAAATCTCGTAATGCACTTTAATGTACTCATGATAGATCTGCTAAACATATGTGTGAGGTCTCAATATCTGATGTCACTTCTTGTGAGGTCACTTCCTCTGATGCCACGTGCGATGTCATGTGCCGTGATGTCATGCGCTGTGACGTCACATACCATGATGTCAGTTGCATACTACTTAATTTGATTACTCCCCCCACTCCTTTTTTTAGGCTTGGGCCCTGAGAAACAAGTTACATTCGTAGCATTACAATTAAGAAAAAGAATAAGTATTAAAAAAAGTCGAGGTGATGGAAGGGTTTATGTATCAAGGTCGATGTGGTGACTAAACAAAGGTAGTATATGGTGATGTAGCAAACACAATGTAGTGGCTGGTGGTAGATGCAATGCAATGATTTGTGTGAGTGTCAGTAATGTGTGCTGATAGTAGTGAAGTGGGCAGAGAGCTAAACAAATATTTAGAGGGCGTGGTATTGTGCTATCTACCAGGATTTGGCAGAAATATTCTTACCCTATGTACCAGGAATGGTAGAATATACAAGGGGCTAATTATGAAAGCTGGCTGGGCCTGCTCCATCGCGATGAAGACTCTGAGAATAAGTGACAGTGTGCCGAAACGCAATGCGTAAGTATGTAGTAGTATGAATATGTTTCTCTTTCACTCATTTTGTTGCCAACTTAACAGATATGTAGGGGCAAAGTAAATAAAGCTAGAACTGTACTTAGTACTGGGAAATACCATTCACTAAGGTGAACTTTGCCAAAATGATATTGATGTACTTCTAATCACATTGCTCGCTACATTAATATTAATTTTATATGGTATTATTCTGCAGTGACTTAGAAAACACCTATATATATGTAAATAAATGATTGAAATAATTATGTTGGTTTTCAGCAAATATATCAATTGTCCTGTGAATTTCTGATCCAAACCTAGATGCTGAGCAGTCATCATTGTTCATGTGGCCAGTCAGAAACTTTTGGGGTTTTCAAAAACATGCTCTCTAAGTGTGAGTTTGTTCTTGAAATCCAAATAATACTGACTCCTATGGTGAAGAGCCCATGTTTCTTTTTTTCTGTTCAGGACTGCAGAGCCGTTTCAGGTACTCCACCAATTTTAGCATTTTGTTCAGGATAAAATCAATTAATGTTCAGTTGATATCCAAATACAATCCGCTTTGCTATAGGATGGCGCAGTGCTTTCTTTTAAGATGGCCTATGTTGAGTAATCATCTTTGATCAAAGAGATACCATGCCATTTCAATCTTAAAGGTCAAATATTTGAGCAAAAAAACAAGACTGTGCTCTCCATACTATCCCACTCCATTCTTATTCCAGTGTATACAGTGAACTTATGAGTCCACACCATTTCGGTTATGGTATCTTGTTATAGGACTTCAACGTGTCAATGCCTGATAAACCTCAGCTCTTCATGATTTTGCTTTGCAGAGTGCACATCATTGCCTCTTTAGACTTTACTCAATTCCTTCTCAAGAAAAGAAACTAAATAAATGCTGGCTGGGACATGGCTTATAATAGACCAGGTTGAGTCAGTGGCTATGGGGAACTTTGAGTAAGTGTTGAGTTAGTGGCATATCTACCAGAAACACTTTGCCTTGCAGATAATAAATAGTAGACTTTATGGGAAGATCCTGTCCGAATCACAAAGTAGGTGATGAGTGTCATTTCCTCCACCACACATGTCCGTGAGAGTGTCGGGAACTCATCACTTGCCAGCACCCTAGAAGTTCACACCACCGCACCCAGGTTCAGCGCAGCCAAGAACCCGATCTTCCTTGTAACGTAAATTAAAGCATGACACCTGAAATCAATACATTTACCTCTGCCAGTTTACAAATGTTATTGCACTGAAAGTGCAGGTAATAAATGTGATTAAGAAATGGAATTACAACATCCACAGAATGCCAACCTAATTACTGAGCCAGCCACAGCAATTAGGCTGGAGAGCAGAACTCTTGGCGAAGACACGAGGACCTGGCTGTTGTGAGGAAGGCTTGCCGGTTACCCTGACGCTAGGTGACAGCAACATTTATCTTTATTCAACTTAATGAAACAAAATGGAAAATTGATGGCTGGATTCCCGCCAGATGCAGTCGATCAAAGTGATGTAGCTGGAGAGGCATTACAACTGGTAGCCTGCCTCCCCTCTGTCACCTGACTTGTCTGTCTTCAGGCTTGCCTTTGTGAAATGCTTGTGCAATTTTGCCTGCTGCCAATACACTAAGAGCCTGATTTCGAGTCTGGCGGTCCATGGACCACCAGACTCGTGGGGGCGTGGTGGTGGCGGTCTCCCAACCGCCCAATTATGAGACGGGCGGTCGGACTGCCACAGCCCCACCGCAGCAGCCAGAGAACCGCCGTTCCCTGGCAGTGTTGCAGCAGTGTAGAGGCATCTATATGCTTGACAGGACCACTGCGTTCTCGCCAAGCATATTAGGAGTTTCCTCTCCGCCAGGGTTTTTATGTTGGTTCCAGAGAGGGGAACAAAGGGGGCCCTACAAGGCCTCCTTGTACATCTGCGCCCTGTGGATGCACACAGGAGGGCACACTGTGCCCCCTGTGTGCATGCACCCCAGTTCCTGCACGGCATGGACTTTTCAGTCCACGGCCGTGCAGGAACTCTTTTTGGCGTTCCCATTGCGGTGCCCGTTTTTAGAGGCACTGCCGTGAGAATGCCAAAAAAGCCTGCCAGACAGGAGGAAACTCCTAATCTGGCGGGCGGTGGAACAGCGGGCAGACTCGGCCCGCACCGCCAAAGTCGTAAATGGGCCCTAACTGATTTGACTGACTGTTCCTGGTGCCACATTAAGAAAGATTCATGAACAGTCATCAAATTCTACAAAGTTTGACCCTTTTTTAAATAAAACATTTTATTGGGGTTTGTACAACCAGTTGGCAATATTACCAAATAAATATTTATGCACAAAGGTTCCACTAGGCTGTAATTTCGACCAATGTTATGAGCTTACTGTGCTTACAAAAGGCCAAACAGGCGAATACATTTCTTTAAAAAATGACTGAGGCACTCCGCTGCAAATTAATCATTAAGTCCTACAAAGCTTAGGCTGATGTTACTAGCGTTTGTACTGAAAAATTCACGATGTGACATAAACTGTCCCCAAAAATTACCAAAATAGTTTTTAAATCCTGCAAAATTTTGAGGGCTTTTACTTGCCAAATTTGTTTATTCGATGGACTATTTGCCACAACATTTGTGAAATAATCATTCAGTAACTCCCATGTTAAGTATTTGGCACAAGATGCGCCCTTGTGTTCCTAGGTTTCAGAAGTGTACACCAGTCCAGGATAGCTCACATTTCATGCTTTGCAATGGAGGTACAGATTCTGTAATGGTGCCTCGTGAGAGAGGCTCGTCTCTGCCACCGTTTTATCACTAAGCGACTACAGCAAGCATTGGCATAATATTGTTATTTACCACTAGTTGAAGGGCAGGTTCCAACAGTCTGGTTTGCGCCTTAAAATTGCTGCCCTTAGTGAGTCATGTCGCCCGAGACTCCAAAGATATCTAACTTTTCTTTGAATTTACGCTATTGCAAGGAGATTGTAGGATCCCCCAGGTGAGAAAAGACGAGAAAGTCACTCTGTGTGTAGTTTATTGTAATTTGACTTTTAAAAGCAAACAAATCACTTGGGTCTCTGAGCTCTTGTTGAGTCATAGACATCAGTCAGTCAGATGCAGGATATTAAAAATCTTGGTATTAAAGCGATTTTTTCACAGCCACGCTTGACGTGATGCAGCCCTGGCTTCCTCTTCCGCTGAGACCTGTGTGTACCCACATACCCACACTTGAATTTAAAGATGGGTTTAGCCAACCATTGTGGATTCAGGGGGGAGGGGGTGCAAGGAAGGGAAACGATTTAAAGTTTCCAGGCAGAGTTGTATTTTTCTGTAGCAGCCGGTGTCCTTGCAAAGTGGCGGGGCGGGGGAGAGGGGGGACCAGGGAGAATGGACAACCCAAAAAAAAAGAACTTACCTGCCCCTCTAACGCGCCTCTCTGGCTCCGTGCAATGCAGGCACAGGCTCCCAAATTTCCCTGCAGCCAATCCTGACCCTGCTCTCATGCTGACAGCAGCGTCAGAATTGCCCGGAGTTCTCTGAATTTGCACTCCCAGATAGACTGGGAGCCTGTGCCTGCTGTCTCCAACCCCGCAACGCAGCTCGGGTTGGACACAACTTCAGTTGCGCATGGCGGTTTGGCCGTCCTGAGACGGCTGGCCAAACCATCATGCGCACTGGCAACAGTGTACCTACCATTCCCTCTCTGCCTGTCATCCCCATGGCCCTGCCCCCTATACACGACACTACGGAGAAAAATAAAACGATAATAAACACAGGTTTAATACTGTTTCAAATTTCATTTTTTGGGCTGCTGGCAGGGGGAGGCAACACTCTTCCGCCACAGCGAGGAGCTCCCGCTGGTATTTTTAGAGCTCAGCAAAAGTTCAGGCCTGGCACGTGACTTCATTTTGTCAACAACAGAAAACGACAATGCAGATGCATTTATTTGTGCAGGTCCAAAATGACGATTCTGCCTCACTGTTATTCTCCTGGTGGGCTACAGATGGAAGACAATGTGATACTATCAGAGCAGGATCGGCTGCCATAACCAACCGTAATTCAACCGTAACCAACCACAGTCCAACCATAACCAACCATAATCAAAATGGCCCAATTGGAGTCATGGCCTGTTGCAGGGTGGGACTGATTTTGGTTTCTAATTCAGCCCTGTCTGCATGGAGCAAGCAAATGCAGGCTATCACGCCCCTGCTAGTAGTCACTGTGGAACAAAGTGCAAAGAGTTTGGGGGCACCCATATATGGTTAAAACCCGTACCCTTCCTTCCAAAAGTTGAGATACTGGGTCTCTGCAAAACCTCTCTCCACATTATAAAGCACAAAAAGGCCTATGTGTCTCTTACGCTAACCGTTCCTGTGCAATACAAGATTCCTCACCACCCATCACAATAGTAGAAAACAGAGGGCATTTGCGTTGAATGCCCGGCACCTGAACGGTGGGAATTCCCATCTCTCATAGAAGCCACTTACAGCAACAGTTTCTCTCAATCCTGAAGACAGCCCAATGACGTCACTGTAGCACCTTTTTGTAGCTCTCCCGCATAAGACAGCAACATTGGGCTTTTTATTTTGGCTAGGGATGCCACATTTCACAGAGAAAAATGCCAGATATTTGTTTATGTTTTATGAGTGACTGAGGGTGAGTGTCTGAAAAGTTTCAGTGCTCTGCCCATCATCTCTTTGTGTTTGCTTTGTTTTATGAGTATGCAAAAGCCTGGACATGATACTTAAATAGGACTTTATGTAAATATTCATTTTTTCATATTCATGTTTAACATGGTTTTGCTGCCTGTGTTCACTTTTACATTGGTCTTTAAGACACCTCTAGAACAAAATGAAAAGTGCTTTCTGCTTATATTAGCTATTGTGAATATGTAAAGATAAGAGGAAAAATACCAGCTTTAAGTGATTTTCCTACTTTTTGTACCAGCATTAAAATACTGGTCATGTCGATAAAAAACACGGCTACATGCTAACCCTACCTTTGGCGTGAGCTCGTTGGGAAGCACCTGAAAGCCAGTGGCCTCTGTGATTGTGACATTCCGAAATATTGAGTTTTCAAACTCGACCTACACATAAATCAATTCCACATTATCAACTTGCAGGACATTGCCAGGGCAAGCCGATGTGGAGTTAGAAGAGCAGCAGCGGCCGGTACAGGTAAGCGTGGCGTGGCAGTGTGGGGGGATGTCGACAGACCACAGAATAGGGCAAATTAAATAAATAAATACATCCTATTCCGTCATCTGTTGATATCCCCCCCACCCCGCCCGCCCCACTGCGCTTCTCTGCACCGGCAGCTGCTGTAGAAGAGTTAGTGTATACTTGTCTATATGTGCTTGCCCTGAACATATACATGTAGGTCGGCATTTTAATCCTCATTATTTGACATGCAACCGTGTGCGACATGCACCAGTATAAAAAGCATGAGTCCCGAACCCCCCAGCGGCCTGAATCATTGGGGCCTCGAACTGTGTGGGCTCACCTCTGTCCCCGTGGCAACAGGATCCCGGAGAGCGGAGTCATGTTAGTAGGCTCTTCCGGCCAGCCACTGTCGTGGCCTGACCAGCAGGAAGGATGGAGCCACATATTGGCACAGGGTCGGTTTGGGATCCCAATTAGGCCTGGTACCTCCCAAAAAAGTGTCCTTCATTCGCAGATCGTCCCTTTCATGGATCACTATCTGCAGTGCTTGAAATGGAAAAACAGAAGTGCAGGTACTCTGTAGCAGAGTACCTGCTTGTTTCTGAGAAGTGCCGGTGCTCTCCAATTAAAAGTATTACGTCGCTCTTGAGAAGTGCCGGTACTATCCCTCTCAAAATAAAAAAGTGCCGGTACTCCGTACCGGGCAGTACCAGCACATTTAAAGCACTGACTATCTGTTAGTCTCATTGGAATCTGGCCGGTTATTTTTTGTTAATTAATTTTTTAGTGCCCTAAGGCACTGGAGCAGCGTACATGAGCACCACTTACATTACACAATTCATTCCTATTTTAGGCATTGGAGATTAAGTGATTTGCTCAGAATCACAGGATGTTGAGCTGACGCTGGGACTTGAACCTAGTTCCAACATCGGCAGCTATAACCACAACATCACAACCAATTTTACGCAACCCCCCCTCTTCCCTCCCAACAAGGCCATCAAGACTCTGGGGCCAAGGTGACAACACCTGTCCCCTAGAGAGGCCACTTCTCTTCCTCACCTCCTCCCCAGCTGACTTTAGCCTCAGGGTGATGACCTGGTAGGGGAGGGGTCAAGAAAAGCACACTGCCCCTGCTGCTCGAAGGGGACTTAGGTTAGAATGGCCCAATGGCGCAAAATCACCCCCCTCCCCCCCAGCGAGTCCCCTGCTTACTACCACCCTCCCCACACCCTCCATGGCTTACATGTTATGGCCCAGCGGTGGATAACATTGCTTCTGGCAGGGCAGGCCACACGAAGCAGCGCACCGAGGTGAGAATGGCCCAAAGGCCAAAGCAACACCTGGACCCCACCCTCAGATTACAGCGCGGCAGGGGAGTGAGCAAGATACTGATGCCGCATTACATTGGCCTGGCGGGACTGGGGAAGAAATTAAGTCACTGGGGATGGTTTACAGAGGCGCAAAAAACCGGCCCCATGGTGACCCTGAGGCACTGGCCCTTCGCCCAATGCCTGACTGCCCGCCTTCCCTATCCGACCCTGCCTGACACAAATAGCTCCAGATAAATGCCTCCTCCCTGCCCATAAGTGTTCAATTTGACAAGATAAACAACCCGCGCCACTTCAAAACACACAGCGGGACCCCCGAATTGCACTGCCCACTGGATCTGACTTCCCTTGTGTGACTAGATTACTACCACGCAGGGTTCTTTGAAAAGCCTGAACTATTGCATCTAAAAAACGCCCCCTAAAAGCCTAGAAGCAACCTTTGATGAGGGATTCACCCGGAGTGGCTTTCCTGCTGTCACGTGAATGTGATATCAGCTTCCCAGACTAACAGTCAGCCGCGGCCTGTGCAGGTAAGAGCGGTGGGGCCGGTTGGGGGGGGATTTCTTCCTCGTGGTCGTCTGTCGAATCTCCCCCCAACCCGCCCCAACCCGACCCCACCGCTCCAACACTCTTACCTGCACGGGCCGCTCCTGCTAACAGTACCTTAGGGCTTGAGCCCCACATTGTTTTACTTATTTAAACGTCACTAAGGTGTCCAAAACATGAAGTTTGCGGTTATCACATTCTAAATCCTTGATTCATGGGGTCAGTATTTGCAGATTTTATCAATCTAAGTGTATTCTTTTAATTAGGAAAGTATACAAGTGGGGCACATTTTCTGGAACAATACGTTTAGGTGGAAAAAGTGGAAGTCAGTAGAAGGTCGGCGGTAGCCAACCATAATGTATGGAAATCAGTTTTTCCAGAAAGAATTCCCACTGGACACCCACATAACTCTACTATCCCTACAATGGTGCGAGTTAGTGTTTCTCCAAGGTGGGTCAAAGTATGACACCCATTGTTTTCCGTTGAGCGTTAGTGAAGGGATTACCCCTGCTGTCAAAATATTTTTCAAGTGAAGAAAAAACTCCCACGTGGTAATACTCATGTCCACAAGACATACCTGAGTGTGCCCAGCGCACAATTCATAGGCCATACATGGGAGAAAGGCAAACAAGGGAATGTACAGTTTGTGTATCCCCTAAGTGTTGGAAATCTGTGCAAATTGTAGGAGGAAATATATGACAAATGCATTTCTCAATTTTTAAAAAACTTTGCGACGCAGTCTCTTAAAATAAGGAGGCATGGGATGCTATCCATCAAACCCTTTCCACCTGATGAAAAATAGCGAATTCACCTCGCTTTGGCCCGGTAACTCCAAGGTGAGAAAAGCATGTAGCAGCTTTTATCTAACAAGTAACCACCAATACTACATCTGTCCTCTAACCCTTACCGCCACAGTCCCTACTCGAGGCCCTTGGTTTATGGTTGATCTTGTCATTAAACTGTGCAGTTGTAGATGCCCAGCCTACAATGGTAGTTTGGGTAGTGCTGGTGCAAGGTGCCTGAAAAGAGGTCTTTTAAAACGAAACATCTTATTGGCCACTGGACCAGGCTGTGAAAGCCAGTAGCACTGAGCCATAGGTACCACCTGTGTTCGTGTGGTGTGAGGCGTCTCCATCACTACAGAGAATCAATAACATCCATTTAGGATAATTAAGATCTTACTCTCCTGTGTATCTACCTGGAGAAGATATTGTTAGAGATCCTGTGACAAATCCCCGCCGGGTTAAGGGCAGCCCACCCTGAGTCATATAATTTGAATGAACCGGACCTGGAGATTGATGGAGGGTCTTAGGTGTATTCAGGGCCATTTGTGTTCTACCAACACTTTATAGAGAGAAGCATGAAGAATGTGAGATGAGTCAATGTTTGCCTTTTGAGGTGAGTTGTGGTTGATCGTCAGACACAAACATTTTGGAAAAGGTGTTTATGCAACAGACAGTAATTCCTGGGGACTCCTGTCACTAAAGTGTACAGTTGTGGATGCCCACAGGTACATCTAAAGGATTTTGGGGTCTGTGGGCCAAACATATTTTGGGGGCGCCCATTTGGTACAACTTTGACTTTATTGACCATTTGCAGCTCATTCATGCTTGCTTTCGCCAGGTCAAAGGGATCCATCGTAAGAATTACTGGACCACTGGTCACAAACATTTCTCGGGCCTGCAAATTAGACAATTTAGAATTATTCAGTGGTACAAATTTCACATCCTCAAGACTAAATTCCCTGTATCGATTCATAGGTAAAGAAGAAAGACTACAATTTCAAGAGCCCATCAACTTACCAGACTTACAACCATAGATCATGAAACAGAAGGGACAGACTTAAACATCAGTAAACTTGAAAAGAAGAAAGATATGTATTACTTTTAAAAATAAATGTACTTCACTTAATAAAGAAAGATATGGGACGCACTGCAGCATTTTTAGGAACAGTGTATGATTGTGTAAAAGTTTTGGAGACATCCAAGCGCTCTACACCGAATCAAGGATTACTTAGTTGGGGTCACAGACTCTGACTTAAGAACACTGGGCTTTGCTCATATAACTCAAATCATCAACATTCAAGCTTTTGGCAGCAAATTAATGTCTCAGTTTATACAAATGCAAACATAGGCTCAGATTTCACACAGGAAAGCTATCCATAAAATGACGCATGTGGGGCCTCATTTACTACTTTTTGGCATAGGGCAGAGAAGCAAGTCTCGTTGCTGCGCTGCCCTACATCAAAAGGAAAGGGCAGGAATGTGCCGTATTAATGCAATACGGAGCATTCCTGTCCTCTCTGCCTGCACACTAATTGGTGCCTAGTGCTAATGCAGGCACCCTTGCACCATGGTGCAAGGGATGTCCGCGTTGTTGGCACAATTGTTTTTGTGCAGGAAGGGGCACCTTCCTGCACAAAAACGATCAATGGAGATGTTTTCCTCTTTCTATGTGTGCTGCAGAATGCACAGTTTTGACGGATTCCCAGGTTTACAGATCCTTGTAAATCTGAGAATGTGCCAAAACCTATGGTGTTGTGTGGGAAAACCCACAGCAACACCCATGGAACGCCTCCTTGATGTGGAGTAAGGCAAGGCAGCGCTTTGTGTTTAATTCATATGATATGGTTAAGTATCTTTAAATATTTTTTTTTATTGCAAGCATATGGCTATTGTGTTTAAGAGCCAGCGTGTTTTCTTTCTTTCCTTCTTTTTACTGTCTCACCAGTAAGTGCCAAAACAGAAAAGCATATACCTTGAATCTAAAATAGTCAATGGATAGATCGACAGGCATACGGATTGATAGAGTGAGTGAAGGACAGACAGATGTATGGATTACTCTTATGTAGGACCATACATCAAGGTTGCCAAACACTAAACTGTGACAAGTCATGCATGCTTTCCCAATTGAAAATTACTTGTTTTGTCCTAAAACGTTTTGTTTTTTTAAATTATTTATGCTTTGCAAGGTCCCTCTCCAGTAAATATTGTTTTAGATGTTATCCACCAAGACTCTAATGTTTGGAGTCAAGTATTGAGTTGAAGGCGACATCGCTTCTTATTCAAGCTTATGTGATATGTCAAACCCAAATCTATTCATATGTCCCTGATGCTCCCTAAGGGGTCTTGAAGGTGGAACATCTTTATTGGAAAAACCAACACAGTTTAGGCCTCAGTCAACTCTTTAATAGATAGATATACATTGCAGGATCTTAACGTTGGAGCTCATTTCAACTGACAGCAGCACTCTTCACAAAATGTAGGACCCAACCCGTGGTGTCATGTATGTTCAATTAAATACCACACAACTGTACAATTGCCCTTGAGAATAACAAGCAGAAGCAAGCTCGGGCCTCCTCACAGACACAACCCACATAACAGCAGCTCAGGTTTTCATAACCGTAAAAATAGGATGTTGTACAGTCAACTGACTACTGATTGGTATGGCACATATAACCCCTATGCAACATGCCAAAGTTTTTTTTTTCAGAAAAGGATGTGGAAAGCGTTATCATTTTTGGAAAATCTACCCTTACTCCTGATTTCCATAATTTCTATGAACAAAAACATGAGCAAAACATTGTTTTTAAAAAAACGCTCATTGAATTCCAGAATCCCTGAATGGAAATAAGTCATCTTTTCATAGCATAATAACTTTTGCAGCTCACCACAATTACTAAACTTATTATAGTCGAAGTACCAGAACTAAATAATTTAATTTGCTTTTACAGGCTGTTACCAAGTTATTCAGGTTCCTTTCATGTTCAGATGCTCACACATAGTTATCCACTCCATTGCATTTCAATGGACTGTTCACAGTGTTTCCACGGAAACCAGGAAGAAAATAGCAGCCGCCTAATCACCAAAAAGCAAGGCAGCATAGGTATTGGTTCACGCAGGCTTCCACTAGTACTTGAATTATAAAAACAAATACAAAATAAACAAAGAATAAAAATGAGCGCCAGTCTCCAATGTTTTTCTTCATGGATAGTCCTGTTTTCAAATCCTGTTGCCTTGGTTCTCCTCGATATGTTTGGTGCATTCGACACAGTGTTTGATTCCAAGAGGCCAGGATTGGTAGGCATGACACATCAGTGGTGTAAATACTATTGAAAAGATAGACTTCAAGCAGTCTATCTTCCTCTTGATGTGTCGGCTTACAAGGCATTGGATCAACAGGGGCCACAGAGGTCTGCTTTAAGTCCAACCCTGTTTAACACCTATATCCGTCCTTTGGCTACATTAGTCGGGTCTTTTGTAGTCATTTGCATGAATTGTGCAGAAGTTGATCATTGCTTTGTACAGAACAAGGCCGTCCCCTCCTTAGACGTTCCCTCGTTGGATTACCACTGTGCGTCCTGGTCAATGCCCTAAAGTTTAACTCCGACAAGACTGATGTTCTTTGGGTTTCTTACACCTCTCGGCTAGACCTTCTCCATCAACCTTTTGGCCTTCATCCAGCTCTGATCCTCCAAATCTTGTGAAGACTGTAAAAAAAGTTAGGTTGTACCTAGAAGACAATTTGTCCCGGACAAAACAGACTAACCAGCTGACCTTCTCCTGTTTTCTCCTGTTGAAGGTGCTGAGTAAAATTGTCCTGCTTCTTCCTAAAGGCTCTTCACATTTTAGTCCAGACTACTATTTTAAGTTGCCTTGACTACTGTAACTCTCAATTTTGAGCGCCCCTTCTGCTTTGTAGTATAAGCTTCAACATATACAATAGGCTTGATTAGCCTTTGGAATGTAGATACTCCTCAGCATTTAAGGCCCTTGACACGCTACACTGGATTCCAGCGGCAAAAAGAAGGATTTTGTTTAAATCCCTTTGTCTTGTGCATAAAGCTATTTACCACTTAGGACCGCTCTACCTAAGGAAAAACAATTATATCTATGTCCCTGGCGGTGCTCTATATTCTAAAGATACCTTGCCTATTTCTATCCCCAGATTCAAACGGTGGAATTTTCTGCCTATAACCCTGCACAAATTGTTAGTACTTCTGCACTTCAGAAAGGCCTTAAAGACCAGCTTGTATAGATGCTAATGATGTGACCTCCTTACAGACATTTTGGGAAAGAGTTGCCCCTGGTTGTTTCCTGCTCAGTCTCTCAGCGCCAGGACACCAGTATACTTGTCTGCTCAATAAATCCATAAAATCACATAACATCATATTGGTGGACACAAAAGAGGGACAGGTCTGCTGTCTGCTGTAAATGAAGGCAGTTGAGGACCAAGATCAAACAATGAAGGAGGTAGCAAACGAATGCCCACTCTATTCGATAATATTATTGAATTTTACAGGGATTTATGGCTATCAGTTGGTGATAACTAAAGGGGCTGGCAAACAGCTGGTTGGTAGGATCTGTAAAATATATGCGTCTACAATGTCACAAAACATCTTAGCTAACCGTGAGAACAGCTGACTTTTGTGGAAGGAGTCCAATGGAGTAGATGTTTTTAGATTAGATTAGCAGAAGGAGGAACTAAAGACTATTGGCTTATTACTCCTTTTTGGACAAGACTACTACCTTCGGGTGGATTAAAATGCTGGAAGAGCTTGGACAACCACTTCAATTTTTTGCAAAAGTACGAGGAAGTACAGGGAACGGAGTTATTGCATATGCAGCTGCGGCCCGGGCAGGTAAGAGCAGTGGGGCCGGGTTTCGACAGACTACGATGGAAAATTAATTATTTATTTAATTTTCCCTTGTCATTGTCCGTCGAAATCCCCCCCACCTGGCCCCACTGCCCCACTGCTCTTACCTGCACGGGCCACAGCTGTGCATATGTTTCTGTATTTGGAGCACACGCACCTAAGATGTGAAACAGATTGATTGTATATTTTTCTGTATATATTTTTCTGCACTCATTTGGTAGGCGTTAATAAGTAACATATAAATATCTTTTTCAGTGTTTTTCTAATTTTTTCTTGATCAGTGCCCTTCAGGTATGATTTTGTTTTGGTATGAATACAGAAGCATGGGCATTGTAAAATATTTGAGTGATTATCGTGATTAACAATTCCATTCTCAGTGAGAATTAATTGTTTCATTGCGCTCCGTATAATTATGTGTTGATTCTTTTCACCGCAGTTATCCGCTTCATGTTTTGTTAATTATTATTACTACTGTAAATTAAGCCAGTTGCATACCAAGATCAAACAGTGAAGGAGGTAGCAAAGCTTCAATTTCCCTTGAAATTAGTGCCCACCAGCAACCACCGGCACAAATTAAGTATAAGCTTCCACTTAAAAAAGGACCATGAACAAACACTGCATTTCACATAAAATATTGTGGGCAGCACCTAAACATTAAGGATCAAAATTGTACAAGGTATTGCCCCACCCCCCCACGTAGATATTAACTGTGGTGGAGAAAACAGAGAGTTCGAGGCAAAGGACCTGGGGTGGAAGATGGACTCCGACGACTGCACTTCTTGGTCAATAATGCCAAACGAATGCCCGCTCTGTTCGATAATGTTACTGAAATTTACAGGAATTTATGGCTATCGGTTGGTGATAACTACACAGGCTGACAAACAGCTGGGTGGTAGGATCTGTAAAATATATGCGTCTACAATGTCACAAAACATTTTGCACAACCGTGAGAACATCTGCCTGCTGCTGCTAAGAGTCTCTCTGGGGTAAGATAGGGAAATTGAGGACACATGAAGAAAGAATTAGCAAGCAACAGTGGTCCAATAACACATACTTACTGCTAATGGCTTCCACCCTGATCTGACTCTCTCACAAGAAGTAACAATTCATCATACTGAGTTCCCACCGACTTGATCCATTTTCTGGAACAGCAGTAATTTGAACACGGCATGGAGTACATCCCGCGGGAGGGCAACAACCTTCTATTGCCCCCTCTCATCTGCGAGTAGGGGAGCAATGCAGGTTTATGTTTAACATCTTACATCATCGCCTTTCAGGGTGTAACTAAAACAAGCATTTGCAATGCGATAGGTCTCGCAATTGCGAGATTTTGAGCTATTGGCATTGTAAATGACAATGCCTTTTATTTATGTGTTTAAAAAACCTGCAATAATGAAAGGCATTTTGATTTACAATACCAATAGGTCAAAGTTTCTAAAATGCGAGACCTATTGCAGTGCAAATGCTTGTTGTTTACAAGCGCCCCATGCAGCGCTTTCACGTTAATAGAGGCCACGCCCCTTTCCTTAGACGAGCCGTGTCTAAAGAAAGGTCCGCGGCTGCTATTAAAGTGAAAGCGCGGTATGGGGCGCTTTTAGCAAAAAATCATTTGTTTGTCAAGTTGAGAAACAAATGCTTTTTTTTGTAAAAGCGCTCCGTGAAAGCACGCATGGTGCGTTGAATGTTGCAGGAAAGCATGTTGTGCCTGCTGTAGGAGAAACTCATTAAAGAAAATAGTGGTTACAGACTAAATAAGACGTACCGTGTAACAACCGAAGTAAAAGGGCCAGTCCTCATGGGAGGTTACAAATGAAGACAAGGCGGTACTAAGGAGGGACTAACAAGCTGATTAACGAATCAGAAGCCAGCATTTACGAAGGACAATGGCACAAGCCAATGACAAATATGGGCGGAGAGTGGGCGGGGTTTCAAGTCCATACTCCAATACAGCATGCCTCGCAGAGCAGCCCATGTGCTGCCCAGGCTCGACCTAAAAACACAACAAACCACGTGTGTAAACAAAGTGCATGCACCTGCATTTGTGATAAACTGTAAATCAGCTCAGGGGTTTATGTGCACCCTCTGCGCAGATCTCTGAGCCACCTGAAAAGCTAGAGAATGGCTTCTGTGCAGGATCGACTCAGTCTTTCATCCTCCCAAAGTCGAGCACATGCATACCATGGGACTACCAAGACTGGCAGCATATAGGATTGCGAAACTTCAAACAAGGGGAAGCAAATATAAAACATGTTATTAATATAATACATATTACCTGTGGGAAAATGAATGCAGATTTCTTCTTTTCTACAAAAGTACTGATACACTCTATATTGCCTTTTGTCTGTTTCTGGGTCCTTTTTGACAAATGTTATTATATTTTGTAAATGTGTGCTTTTGGCTGGGAAATACTTCTGATCGCCCTTTGTTCTAATCAACTCCAGTTTTTAAAAGTCGTTTTCTCCAAACCAATAAAGAATGGCGATTCATGAGTCCGATGTGTTTATGACGTTTTCAAGAAATACTTTGCTCACCACATGCATTAACCACTGAACTCTTTAGTTCAAAACCCCAAGCGTTTGCAACGTGGTCGTACACTGCCCCCTATTGTACAGTGAGGGGAAACCCTACTATTGGTAAAGAAAAGAGAGGGCAAAGGCGCATGCACAGTCTACCTCTGCCTTAACGCTACGCCTTCCTGCTTGGCCATTCACAATTGCAGACCAGCAGATGGTATCTCCACCAAGCAAAGGTGGTGGGGCTGAAAGGCTTGGCAACCATAAATGAGCTGAGCATTGCTTAATTTGTAAAAAATTAAATGCCTTGGCCCTTTTTAGTAGGCCACTGCAGCCTCCACCACCCATACCCTGCCAGCGCTGCCAATGGCAACACAAACAAAACACACAACCATCGCACTCCTACAAGTGTGAAAAATCAGACTATTTCAGGCCACACAAAGCTATAACAATGGCATGGGAAGCTTGTAATATTCATTTTCATTGTATATTGACTTGATAAACACAGTTGTTGTGCTCAACTCAAAACTCAAAAGACAGCGCCACCATGTGGTGGACGGTCACTAGAGCCGGTGCTGACAATTAAGTGTGGGTGCCGAGCACCAGAAACCACCGGCTCAAATTAAGCACTCAGCTGAGAGGACACGTGATACTAGAAATGGTGAGTAGTGGGTTTTAATTCTAATATTCAATCCTTGGCTCACGCCAAGCAGGAAAGTGGAGTAAGGACAGTAGTATCCTCAAACGCATCTGGAGGTACACCCATCCAACCACGGCGTTCACCCTGCAGATGGTGCCCATTGCACAAGGATCATAGGGCTGAAGGCGCCATTTTAAAATACAAGGTTGAGCACTGGCCTGAAAAAAGCTGCCTTGGCAAAAAATGCACTGTTCTTTGCGCGACTGCAATTATCCAAACTATTAATCACCCTGTTCCTTTCTGTCACTATAAAGATGAGTGGTAGGAAAATGTCCGTTTTTTCTATATTTTGTCACCAATAATAAATCAGGATGATAAAATTACCCGTTCTAAATACTAAGCATAAAAACGCATTCCAGAATTAGAAATGTTGGCAGTAAAATGCAGGACTTCCGAAACAAGCTTGAGTTAAAAAGTTATAAAAGTTACACATATTTTCAAAAACGAAAATTGTTAGTGCTGTTGTATAACATATTTTAAGAACTTTGGAAAAAGTCAGAAACAATATTTTCAAATGCATAAATCGCAAATTAATTTTTTTAAAGATAGGATTGCTGAATGTATTTTCTTACATAAAGGTAGGAGTTTATAAAACCTGTAAGGTTGTTAATTAAAGAGCGTTAATGATGATATATATTTTTTTTAACTTTTGAATGTTATACATTGGAACACATTCTTATGAGGAAATTTACAGGGAATTTTTAAGTTTGTACAGTCACTACTGGAACTCAATTGCAAGTGAATTTAAGGTGACAAAACTATTTTGTTTATATTCGTACTCTACAACTACCATTGTCTCACTGGAAAGAGAGATCACAAAACCCTGTAATTGAGTCCTTCTCAAACACACTGAAACCACAAATCAGCACATCCGAAAAAACAGCTGGCTCATTGAAAACTGCAAGGACATGAAACAGTACAGAAGAAGTTATGAAAGAAGTTGGAGGGCATAAAAGCAACCTTTGATTGTGCAGTTAACCGCATATATATCATCACGTATACAAGGGAGCCAGTATCAAAACGAAATAGTAGGCCTGGGCGGAAAATTTCATTCTGCTCATGGAATTGGTGGAATTTGGCAACTCTGCATTACTCTTGTAACGCGGAGTTCCAGCCAATTCTGCCAATCACCTTGTGGCAGAATTTGTTCTCCCATGAGGGTCCAGAAAGGCAAGCTGGAGAGCAACATTTGGCATCCCCTAGCACGACTTTCCGTCGGTAGGAGGACCTCCAGCGAGATTTTCTAACATGGGCGGCCGCGAGCAGTCACAGGTGCAGTTGCGGTCAGAGGGCTGCTTTTCGAGTAGATTTTCTACTTGAACGGCAGCAAGATCATCTCGAATGGCCGTACACTTTTGCGCACCATGTGGTGTTGTGCGCGCTGATTTTTAGGCACAGAACATACTACCTGCACTATCTCGCAGCGTGACGATTATTGTTTTCAAATGAATATTTTTATTGTTTTTTTAGAGCATATCACAACAAAAAAATACTAAAAAAAAACACAAGCAGTGCCAGCAGGAGTAGCACCGAAACAGGACCTCAGGGATCAGGTAACACAATAAATGTACAGTTAGAGGCAGTAACAAGAACAGCATGTTCTAGCAAGGCAATGCATTCCCTTAAAGGGTACAGAAGACACAATCCCTCACCAAGGTTTGTGAGAATACATAGAGCGATGAAATAAAGAGAGCTGAAGGCCATTTGGGGGCACCACTCGAGGCCGGACTCATCGCGCCTGTGTCTGAGGCTGACATGTAACCGTCAGAAGGAGGATCATCCACCAGCACCAGGCCTCCTCGGTATACACAAGGACAAGCCAGCAAAATATGTCCCATGGAGGCAGTATTGGTATCTTCCGGACTCCCTGAGCGTCTTCGAGGTAAATTGACTCCCGTTCACAGTCCGCCCACTTCTTCAGTTCTGACCACGAATTATGTATATCGGGCCCCCGGGCAGACTCCCAGGTCATAGTCAGTTGCCTGCAGGCAAGAATCAAGGCCACATCTAGAAACCTATTGGTAACCTTCCCAGGCGCTGATCATTCACGAAGGCCCAGTAGGCATAAGGAAGGGCTCACGGTGAATTCCCTATCTGTGCCCCTAGAACCACCTGGAGGACCATTGTCCAATAGGGCAACCAGAGCGAGCAAGACCAGACCATGTGAAAAAAGTCCATGTTGTCTGCGGCGCACCGGGGATATCCCAAGGTCGCGGTCCGGAACAAAGCATGTATGCGTTGGGTGCACCACGAAGGGGCGGATGGGACCTATCCAAGCTTTTATCTTCATCACGATTAAAATCACCCCCACCACTCTCCAATAAGGGGCCATTAAGAGAAAGCAGAGGGGCGCAGCTGGTAAGAAAAGTAGATTGATCCACATTCGGTGAGTAAATATTTAAGAGGGCAAGATCCCTGCCATTCAGCCTCCCCAGTACTAGGACATAGCAGCTCTTGGGATCCATAACCACCTTGTGCAAGTGAATAAGGACTCTAGGCCAAATCCAGACTAGAGAGCCCCGTGAAAAGGCGGAGGATGAAGTAGCATAGAGATTGGCCTGCCAGTGCCCCCAAAGGGTACGTCCTTTAGATTCCGTAAGGTAGGTCTCCTGGAGAAATGTAATATGGACCTGCCGATGTTTCAAATAAGACAACACATTATAATATTTAGAGGGAGAAGAGAGGCCCTGAACATCCCATGTAATCAATTTAAGTTGTGCAGCCATGAGTTGGAGAAGGGGAGTAAAGAGGAAACACCCGGTGATCCCACCAGTAATAAAACCTTCCACAACCCGGCAGGCCCCACTGTATCAAACATACAAATCCACAGCTGCATATGCACCACCGCCGTCAAGCTAACAAAAACACAACAAAGCACAAAACAGGTTCCCCAAAGAACCTTCCACATCCCCCAAGGACTGATACATGCAACCATCCTGTCCAAACAGCACCACGCACAGGTCCCAAAGAGGAACCAACTAAAGGCCAAAAGGCCAACTAACTCCAACAGTAGGAAGGGATACAGCACGTGATCCGCCCTGCCTGGACACCCCCGCCCCCCCCCCCCAAACTCAAGTAGGATTAGGGAAAGCAGACATTAAGAAACAGGTGCAAACCAACCCACCCCACCCCACCCATGTTGCATGAAACAAAGCAAAACAATCAGTGCATGCCCAGAGGACCACATCAAACCAGTTTGTCCACAAATCCTGGAATGACCCCGGGCAGGTTGCCTTCAAGACTAGGAGTTGTGGAGTCCTTAGAGTCCGAGGCAGAAGAGGGGGTCGCAAAGAGTCCCTGCCAGGACCCAGAAAGGCAGCAATCTCAACCGCCCTTGACTGGTTCAATGCCATCTGTGACTTAGAAGGATGTGTCGCACCTCGCCGGAGAGAACGTTGGACGGCACAGATGTCTCAGGCTGCACCGAACCCTTGCTATAGAGTTCAATCCAGTCCCATGCCATAGACTGATCCATGAAGAAATGCTCTTTGTCCTCAGCCTGGACTCGCAGGTGAGCGGGGAAGAGCAAGGAATGAAGCAGACCCATGTCGCGAATCTTCTTCTTCACAACCATAAAGGACACCCGCTGCATTTGAACCTGGAGAGTAAAGTCAGGGTACAGAGACACCTTGGCATTGTCACCAAAAATTGGCCATGGGTGCGGGCCTGTTGCAGGAGATGATGCCGGTCCCCTAAATACAGAAGACGAGCCACCACAGGACGCAGTGTGACCCCAGGATGAAGTTCCCTAGCACGCACCCTGCGCTCCCGCTCCAATGTATAGAACTTGTAGAGACCCTCGGGAGCCACCACCTCCTGGAGCCAGGTCTCAAGGAAAGTGAACAGGGAGTCCTCCTCTGCATGCTCGGGCAGCCCCACTATGCAGATGTTTTTACGCCTGGCCCGTCCCTCCTGGTCATCTAAGCGAGCGGCCAGGCACCTATACTGCACCTCAAGAGCCGAGATGTGAAGATCCGCTGACTGAGCCACTGGTGCCAGGATCTGCACCATGGTCTCCAGTGCCCTGACCCTCTCTGAGATCTTCTGCGATTCTTCCCAGATAAGACCCAACTCAACAGAATGGGATTCTAGCTTCTGCTCTATCCATTCTCCAGAAGCGTCAATGGCCACTATAAATTTATCAAATTTGTCATCCATATAGGCAGTGTCTGTGCTGCCAGCACCCTGCTTGATCCCCTGCAGGGGGGCACTCGCAGGCACGTCGTCCTGAGAACATTGGGTGCACCCCATATTGGCACTCAGGGAGGGTGGAGGAGCCCACAAGGCGCCAACAGCTAGGCCCAGGAAAGGCCACTGACTCCCCCAATGGCTCAAAGGAAGGCACAGTGACTGTAGACCAGGACTCCCAGATGGATTGTAGGAGACCTAAATCCAAGGGTATCAGGGACAGCCAGTGTACAGGAGCATCAAGAGCAATATCACAACAATGCCCTGCATGTGGCTGCCACTAATCCCCTACTGCCAGAGATGTGGGGGCATAAGGGCCAGCGGACCCCCTCCAAGCAGAGGTAAAGTAGGCGTAGTGAATGTCTGTGTGGCCACCTCATGCAGAGATAGTCCAATGCCGGGTGCAAGTAGGCTCTACATGCCAGGCTCAGCAAATTAACATAGGCAGGGACGTGGGGGCCCACATGCATGTGGGCTCCCAGTCCGCAGACAGTCCCACAAGAAGGCACCAGCCCCACAAAACTCTCTGCGGTGTTCGCGGGTAGACGTACAAATGGCCGCTGTAGCATGGCGGGGCCACCCACAATGGGCAAATCCACTACTAGGCGCGGGCGACCATCGCATGCCGGCCTCAATGAAGCAGCACGGGTGGGGTTGATGCAGGTTCCCGCTGCAAGAGGGAACCAGGAAGAGGCCCCAGACTTGAGAAATTCACACCATGGGTATACTTCAATGCAGCCACCGCAGAAAAAGCAGGCCGCCATTTTGGAAAAGTGCAGGGCCGGAGCCAAGCAATTACGGCGGCATTCTAGCACCAGTTCCAGACTCCAGGGTGCAGTTTGGCACATCCACAGGGTCCTGGACCCTTCACAAAGCCTCCCCGGCTGGAGCGAGAAGGAGACGACTGCTGGACTGGGTTGGGAGGATCGCAGGTGGCGAGGAGCTATGCCGTCTGCAACCTCAAAGCATTGTGGCTGGCTCCACCCCCCAGAGCGATGTGCATATTTACGCCCATTGGCCAAACTCCACGGAATCTCACAGAGATTTTAATGTAACTCAGCGGAGTTCCGCGGAGTGTAATTTCGCGAGTTCCACCCACAACAAAGTACACTATGAGTCAAAGATATCTGAGGCACACAGTTCTACAAAAGAGCTCTAAAGAATACTTCATGAGTTGAAGTACTTGACCTCTCCCACCTACAAACTCGTGTGCAACAACCAGAAACATAATACCAACGGCACCCTTATCACTATCAATTCATGCAGGTAAGACTGTATGCCACTCAGTAAACATTGCCCAAAACGGTAATCAAAATATTAAGTTTAAAATGGGTTGCTACAAAAATATAATAGCCAGAATATAAACTACAAAAATATTGTGAAAGTAAGTATATATAGGTAAGTATATGATTACTATATTTAACGCCACATCCACACAGTTACGGCTAATTTACTAATTGTGTTGCAATAACTTAAACATTCACCAATTACCTTCTGTGCCCTTTATGGTATGCGAGGTAAGGTCTCAGTAACTTCACAAAGCAGCGCACCATAAGAGGTTTTTCTTTAGAACTATCGTGAAGTTCACAGCAATCAAAGAGCAGCTGTTTTTCAGTGGTGTGATGTCAGAGCAGTGAAGAATAAAACATTTTAAAGGGCGTTTTTGAGAATAACCGTATATGGAACCCATAGATTAAGGATAATAATAATAATAGGTCTTTGAACTGTGGCTAGGCTTAATGGCCATGGCAAAGGTTCCAAGGATTTGTTTTATGGAAACATATTTTTTTAAAACTGGTTGACAAGTGATACCCCATTTTCTATATTCAAGAGAAGAGAAGGCCACTGTTCCCTTGGTGCCAGAGACTGAATTAGAAAAACAGGACTTGTGAAAACTGACAGCAGCGTTTGGTCAATATTTCATTCTATGTTAGTATAATAAATTACAGATACAATTTGAGGTCGACAAGGAGTCTTTTTTTTTCTTCATTGCCACTGTCGTCCCGTGGCGCTAAACGACGCCACAGCTGCTCCGCGATATTGTTTATAAATTTATAAACCCGATCTCCGCGTCTTTATGGCTTGCTTTCCTCGTGTGTGTCAACTTCGACTTGTTAAATGACTACTGTGCGTTCTCGTTCACAGGTGCAACCTCTTGGCGGAGATATTTGCTGGCAGCCGCCATTAGATTATAGAGCGCGAGACAGCAACACAGATGGCGGGAAACAATGCACGCGACTAAATATAACGCGCCCTGTGCTCACTCTTTGCGTACCACATTCCCTTCCGTGCAGTTTGGCTGTGTTTTAATTTATGCCTGCCTCTTTCCTTGTAAAATCTTCCCAGGGACCCTTTTTCAGCTTAAAGTAGGTAACCGCCGCACTAGTGGCCGAAATATAAACCCTACCAGAGTTGGCCTAGGGCAGAGGTAAAAATCTTGTTTCTAAAAAGATAATATTCATAAAAATAAAAAAAAATCAATGAGAAAAAATAAAATAAAAACAATAACAATGATTTTTACTGTGAATTTATTCAGGCCAAAATCTGTCTTTTTGTGTTCTTTTCCTGCTACAGGAACTGTTGCCATTTCATAGCAATAAAAATAACAATTCAACTTGTCTTATTTTAGGCTTTTGAAGGACGAGAGCTGCTAGCAAGGAGGACCTTAGGGATTGCTCGGTTTCTCTTGACCTTGAAGTTCAAGGTGCGAACTGAAGTGCCCGTTCACGGCAGACCCAAGACTGTAATATCAGAGACAAGATAATAATCAATGGAATGGAATGCAATCAGACGGATCAGACTGAATCAGTATTTTTCCTAGACTTTCCACACACTTTTAAAATAAGCTCAAATAAGTTCCTTTTCAAATTTCACTCGATATTATGTTCTGTTTTTCTGTTTAAATCTGTGTATTAGCAGAACAAGATTACTGGGCGAGTAAATACAACAGAGTTGGATAGTAACCCACGATGCGGACATCAAGATTGATAGTCATGCCCATCAGATCAAAAGCTTTATCTGCTACAATAGAGAACTCAAGCAAGCGGCTCAGTGAGGAGCGTGGTGGAGATAAAGGTATGGGAGAGATCACTATGGAGGAAAAGCATAGTAACAGTCAAACACAGTTCAAAAATATGTCCCCAGTTCTGATCCCCAGGGTGACATTTCCCAGGCCTGTGACAAATAAGGGGTAAAAAGTCGGTGGCCCTCTGGGGGACACAAGGCAGACCCCGACAGGAATAGCGCTGTCAAACATTCAGGGTCTTAAGCCAGGATCCGTCAGATCCTCAAGTCAGGCCTCCCCAAGTCATCTAATAAGAACTGAAATTGATTCCCTCCGTGTTCTATACGTCAGCTAGACCACAAAAGCATAACGCCCCTTTGCCAACATCCAGTGCTTAATTTGAGCCGGTGGTTTCTGGTGCTCAGCACCGACACTAAATCATCAACACAGGGGCTTTTCTTGAGCACCAGTGAAGGACACATTCATTTATGGTAGGCACAGGGAGATTAAGTGATTTGCACAGAATCACAAGATGTTGAGCCGACGCCGAAACTCGAACCTGGTTCCCCAGCTCGAAGTTGGCAGCTCTGGCCATTACACCTCCCAACTTTCATGGTTAGTATTTGGTTCTGTTTTAGGCGGCGCTAACAGGAGAAATGGACTGGTGCAAGCTGCCTCCTGCCTGATGAGAGCCCCAACACTTCTTTTTTACAAATTAACCACTGCCAACATCCCTTGTTTGATGCTTACCTGCAGCACTTTTTTCCTGGCTAAGGTGACGGGTTCAGGTCCAGAAGGAGTAACAGTAATTTCTCCCCGCCAACACAAACTCTTTTTGCACATAAGATCGTAATGTGTTCAATGGAAGAATACAAGTCAGCCATTCAAAAGAATCCCAAAGCAGCTAAGCGTCGGGAAGGGACAAACACAAGAAGAAGAAGGCAAGCCATCAAAATAGAAGCAAGCAAATGAGTGTGGCACTAAATTCAAACAATAGTAAGCAATGTGATGGGCTGTAAGTCCACTTTAAGGTCACAATAGGCCTTTCACAGCCAGACAGCTTACACTGTCCGGTAGGCGAGACCTAAAAACGGAGAAAACAATTTAGTCTGTTATGAGCTGGTCTAGCTATGCACCCTTCATGCTCTTAATGTTTGGGTTATATGCAGTGGTTACTTGTTATTGGTGGGCATGCATGAAATAATACTCCAACATTTCGCTCTGTGCTTCCTTCGACACTCAAGTGGTGTCTACAGCTTTGATGTACCAGAGGATATCGTTGCTCAGGATGGGTTGGGCGCTACATACAGTCCACTATAGAATATTTGAGAAATTCTATCCAAGTACTTTCTTCTTCTGGCCCATATTGAGTGGTAACATCATTTGAAGCTTGCATAGTGACATAGTCTGCCCTCACAGAGAGTCCTGGTGTATAGCAACAGCAGCTGTGAGAGTATGCCAGCCTCTAGATGCCCTGGTGGCCGACAGTCAATGGCAAGTGCAGCTGGAGCTCTGTGGAAGATTGTCGTATGAGGCTTGGATGGACTGAGTAGCAGGGTTGAGGTCATATGCGACCCAAGGCCACTGTAAAGTAAGGATGGGTATTATATAACTTCAGAAACTGTGGAGCATGGCGTCTTAATAGGTCTAAGGGGCTGCTGAGCAAGGAGCTTTATTATTATTATTAGCAGCATTTATTAAGCGCATGGCTACCCGTAACAGGCTTCCCAGCACTAGCCATCCATCGCGGAGCTTTGAGACAGCTGTGGTCTAACAGTATTGAGAAACCTGAGGGATGTGCTGCCCGGGTGTCTCAAGAGCCTGGATCATCTAGGGGTAAGGGTTTTTATGAGGCCTGAGAGTCTGTAAAGCATGAGGGAGTCTCATGAGACCACAAAGGTTTGTAGAGGGAGGAAGTAGAAGTACAGCTGGGGAAGAAGTTGTTGAGGTGGGGGACGGTGGAGGGGGTGCAGTCAGGCATCTGCCTCAGGGATGCGACTGCCTCAGTTGTACACTGGAAGCGCCTCCATTTTAAAATGGAAGTCTTTCGTAAGAAATCCATCATGGGGGAGGGGGGTGCACTCCACACTCTCTCTATTGTTTCTCAATATACTACTTATCAAGCAAACAAAATGCTGAATGCTGCAAAATTGCCCGTGACAATAGCTGGGAAGTGATTACAAATCCAGCTGCATAAGTACATCCCACAACAATTATTGACACAGATTGATTTATGCTCTGAGCCGTGGATTGGAACCAAAATGCAAATGTAATCTGATTTTTTTCATGGAAACATACTAAAAAGGATTGAAATTCAACAAAGTGGAACTCCCTACCCGAAGCTCTTAAATTGTTAGAGTCTGTATAACTAACCTATAATTGGCAAGGCAAATGGCTGGAATAAGAAATGGCTGGAATTGAGGCAAGGTTGTTTATGAACTATGAATGAAATACATGAAATAATAAAACAACGCTAATTCCAGTGGCAGCTCCTCCGCTAAGGCAGAGGAGCGTCGCCCCACTGCTTTTAAGCAGTGTAACAAAGGAAAAATAAAATGATAATAACTGAACGTTATCATTTTATTTGTTCCTGCGGCTGGGGCATGCAGGGCTGTTCTGATGACAAGGCAGGGCAAGGGAGGAGTGGTTTGCCCACTCCTAAGTGCACATGACTGTTTGGCCGGCCCTCTCGGGCTGGCCAAACAGTCATGCGCACTTTCCCTGTTCTCCACACAGGCTGCATTATATAGCATGCGTGGAGAACATGCCCAGGCTCCCTGTTCCTGGCTGAGCGTCGAACCACGACACTCAGACCAATCACAATGCTGCATTGCAGCGTTGTGATTGGTCAGGGGAGCCTGGGTGCTCTCTGGTTCCTGCGCCCTGATGGAGGAGAGACGTGGCAGGGATAAGGTAAGTTTTTTTTCCGTTGATTTTTTTTTTTTTACATAATGCCACCCCGATCCGCGCGCGTGCCGCCACTGGCTAATTCCCACTATCAACCGATCAACAGCTGCTAGCATTGGAGGCAAAGGTGGTGGTAAAGTGCAGGTAAAATCTCCTGGATGGAGTTGAAGATAGCTCTCAAAAGCCTGAAAATGGCCGCGTCACCTCAAAGTATGTATTCATTTCAATAGGAAATTACCCTATACCCCCAAACTTAGTATAAAACCCACAAGGTACCAGAGATCAATAAGTCACTGCTCGTGCTGTTTTACTATCCTACTTTCTCTCCAGCATTTGTTAAGGCAGCACCTTAAATGAGATGAAAAGGTGTGAGGAACTCCAAAAGAGGTGCAGCCAAAGAAGCGTAACTGACAACTCTTTACAAGAGGTGTGGCTTAAATAAGAAAGGGTGTGGCATACACATACACTTGAAACAGAACCTGGCGCTTCACAAATTCATTACTCAGCAAAGAATAACCCAAACCAGGAGGCAACAAGTTATTTAAAAGATGATACAGCACAATTATTATTAGCGAGTAGAGAACAACAACCTGACAAGGTTAATGTATAAGTAAGCAGCACCTTCAGTGCTTGTTTTCACTACTGTCGAAGAACTGAAGGGCATATGTACAAGCCCCTATCACCACAGGAACGTCACTTTTAGTGACGTTTCTGTGGGATATGTGCTTCACCTTATTTACAAGGCAGCGTTAAGCCACTTAACGTGGCTTAACGCTGCCTTGTAAATAAGGCACCCTTTCACGCTACACTTAGCGTGAAAGGGGCGGGAAATGGGTGTAGTGGTGTCCGTTCCATCGCAGCACCCATTGATTTTGACGCTGCCCCCTCTTTACAAGGGCAGCGTAAATAGGAGGCAGCGCCAAAAGTAAGACCAGGGAAAACCTTGTCTTAAACAGGCGAAACGAGAAGAAATGCTTTATTTCCCCTCGTTTTTGCTGTTTCTATGTGTCCTGCGTTGTGCAGCACACATAGAAATAGCAAAAGGCAATTAATTGTTTATGTGCAGGAAGGTGTTCCTTCCTGCACATGAACAATCTTTAATCTGCATTAAGCAGCACACATGGAAGTGACATAACGCCACTATGTGCAAGAAGAGAGACCTTCCTGCACATAAACAATCTTCACCTCAACGCAGACACCCTTGCACTAAGGTGCAAGCGTGTCTGCGTTGGAGCTAGGCTGCTAAATTTAGCGCCAGTGCAGGGGTAAACGCAGGACTGCACCATATTTTTGTAAATATGGTGCAGCCCTGCATTTCAGAAGTGGCGGAGCGTGGCGTTAAGCCGAGGAGGCTAACGCCACGCTCTGCCACTTCATTGTAAGTATGCCCCTAAGTGTTTATCAGGGCATCGTGATTCTTCCCAGGATGGGTCCCTGGCGTGATTTTCACTTATATTTGATTTTTGCACTCTTTCGTTGCTAAATGGATATAGTTGTTGAAGAGATGATCACTTGCTGCACCACCGTTCAAGAGTTGTTCAAACACCATCATTTACTATTTGGTCTCAAGCTCTGTCTTTGCTCTTAGACTATGAAAAAATAAACAAGTGGGAAAATATACAGCTGCCAACATATACCAGAGTGTTGTAAAATCGATTCCAAATACTTCTGAAGTCACAAAGTTGCACTTGATCAGAGTATGCAGGGCACATCAAGTGCTCATACCCTGCTGTCCACCACCATCACATTGCTTTGTCCCCCTGACACAAACGCGCTTCCAGTGACATTAGGTTGCGGCACTGTCTTGTGATAGGTGGAAAGGAACAGGTTTCTTGTTTAAAATAGATGGACTCATTGGGTGGTGCTTCCTGGCAGCCCCTGGCATGATCAGAGCACTGGGCCAATGTCATGCTAGATTTTCAAGATACCCATTGGCTACCAAAATAATTCCCATTCAGATGCACCCTATATAAATATATTTTAAGTTGATATCCTGAAAATCTGGCATGGCTCTAGCAAGCGTGGACAAATTGCGAACACCCCTTGATAAGACCAGTTCATGGGTGATAGGGATAATTAGACAAAGCATTTGACAAAATCGACCACTTCCTGATTTTTGGTTGCCAACTGTCAGAGATCTTACAAACAATCCAACAGCTGTGTGTGACAATACTGCATACATTTTTCTTTGGGACAAAAATATCGAAAATTCCCATTTTCCCATTTTCTGTGATTTGTATACTATGAAAAAAAGCAAAAATATTTTGCTGCTGGGATCTATTACGCACATATGTTGTCGTGTGGATTGTTACCTGCCTTGTTATGTTGGCCTAGGCCTGGCTGCCATGCTGCTTTTCTTTGCGCACGTTACACTGAGCCGGGCCTTCCTCGCCCTTTGCTCGTGCCAAGTTCTTTTGCACTGTCTGCATTTTCTGTTGTTCACCTTTCTGGGCTCAGTCTGCACAAACATGTACAAGGTCGCATAACAATGTATTCTGGTTCTTCCTGATATGGCCAGCCTCGCGCACCCAGACATAACATTATGTGCAATTGCCATGAAGAATTTGATATGCTTTTAATACTGTGGTTTACTAGCGCTTAAACACACTTGGAGAAATCCCTTTCAGTGAGAAGAGCTATGATGTCCTGCTGATGTAATTCTGCATCTAGAGACTGAGGTATGGGGGTTCGCTAGTCAAAGCCCAGAGGTCTTCTATTACTATAATAAACTATCTTACTGCAAGGGGAGGGTGGTAATGTTATTTATACGTTTATCCACTGAGCTCTGAGATGCTTTCCCGTTTGTATTCTATGGAATTGTAACCATGCTGCTTATATTAGTAATATGCATTATGCTATTAGTACTGACACGTGTACTGTACATTAGAGCACGTAAGTTGGAATAAACATTTTAACCTATCCAGTGTCTCTTCCTACGCACCTTGTGTACAAGTACGAGTGAGAAGCGAAAGAGTGTTCTTGCTTCAGTGAGTCCTGAGATAAAGATACCGTGTTCTGGGTTGTCCAAACATTAGTACTTGGGTGCTAATGGGATGCTAAGCTAGTTGGGTTGGGGTTTTTGGGTGCTACGGTATATGGTGGCAAACCACTGTATTCCGGGGTCCCATTTTCCTGTGCATAGCTCTGTGTATGTGCAGAAACCTTATGACAATGTTGTACCAGGTCAAAACTGAAACAAAATGTATATGCCCTCCATGTAAGAGAGGGCAGATCAAAGTTACGTTGTCCCAAACTTCTTCAGATCCTTCATATTTAAAATGGAGTAAAATTACATTGCCACCCTAACATCAATCAATCAATCAATCAGGATTTATAAAGTGCAGCTAATCACCCGATAAGGTATCCAGGCGCTTGCAGGCCCCGGAGGCTCATTCGAACAGCCAGGTCTTAAGAGCAATTCGGAATTCCGGAAGTGAGTTGATGGTCCGGAGGTGCGTGTCGACGCTTGCTAGAGCCATGCCAGATTATCAGGATATCAACATAAAATATATTTATATACAGAGCATCGAAACATTATGCCTCTTTTTTGCCTCCTGTCTCCTGTTTTTAGTGTGCCCTTGCCTAAAACTGGATCAAACACTATTTGGTCTACTCCTTTCTGTGCAGGGAGTAAAAATTCGGATATTGTGTGCTACTATAAGTTCTTGTGAAACAAAACTCTATGTAATTTAGTGATGCAGTACCAGGAGTTAATTCAGTTATGAAGTTAGATGCTCCTCGGGAGGAGGAGTAGAAATGGCTGAGGAATGAGTATGGATGCTGTTGCCCGGGATTCTAAATTGACAACCACTGCATATTCCAATCTCATGGCCATTTTGCTAACCACCGCCCGTTGTATGAGCCCTAAATGCTGTGTAGTAGCCAACAATTGCTTTAACAAGAGCTGAGAAAGATAATCAGTGAACTAACATTGCTAGTTTACTTTAGATAATGTGTGAAGTGGCTATATTGGGTTCTTGCATCAATCCCCTTCCTAACCAATGGACCGCCATTTCAACAAAAGCATCCTCTCCAATGGCATATCGGCACCATTGCGGGCAGGCTGCCAAGTTGCTCTATAGGAATGAACTTCCACCACGCGTTGGGTCATGCATAGAAGACAACACTTGCTCCGCCTCTGCTGTTTGATCTGGTGAGGCCGATCAATGGTACAATGCATGAGCATAAGAGGTCTATATTTATAGTGTAGATCACAGGATTGAAATTTAACTCCGATGACAACAAAATGCTGACTAAGTTGGAGGATATTAAATGCTGATACCTTCAAAGCTAGGAATTGGCAAACAGTAAGGTAAAAAATGTCACCAAAATTATTAATGCTAACATTATCCTTGATCTTCACATAAATAAAAGACTTCTCTCTCTAGTTCTTTCAATCCAACACTTTTCACAAGGAACCCGTTTCACTAGACTAATTGCTCTCAGTGTTCACTGTTCAGTCCTCACTTAAATCATTGAAATCATACATAAGGGCTTCCCAAGTTAGGGAAATTTTAAAAAGACTTCAGAAGATGCTGACATTTGATCAGTATCACCCAGGTTGAGAGGAAATTGGTCCTGTTGCTAAACCCAAGGCCTCTACATGTATTATACATTGCGCTTGCTCACAGGATGAGTGTAGGTAAATGGTAGGTTTATGCAGCAGCCATGATCTGGAGATGTATTGGAATAGAAAGGCAGTGATTATGCCTGGCGGAGTTTCACCCTGAGCGATAACTCCTGGTGGAATTCCGCTGCCTGTAACTCTCTGGGTTCGAAAGGATCGGATCGGCAAAGTCAGGACCTGGTAATTCCAGGTCAAGGGATACCTTGTCCTGCTACAAGCTGCAGAATCGGCCCTATCCACTGCTCGACACCTACATCAGTACCCGGGGAGCAGACAATACTCTCCCAGGACAAACTCAAGCCGATCACCCCAAATCTCAACCGGCCCTCCCACTGACATATTGGGCCTGCTCATAACAGGTGAAAAATGTCAGCAGTTTTCTTACAGAAAATAGGGAAAACTACAAGGAATATTACCCTGTATCTCCAGGTCCGTGTGGTTATTCCCTTTCTTTAAAACAACAACATATAATTGCTGCTTTTTGGTGTGCGGATACCTGCCAGAATTGGGGATTTCAGCTCTCTGGTATCCCTGACTCAAAAACCTGCACACTCATAATCAAGGCATAGGTGGTAAGATTGGGAGACATGTCTTTATTATAGACATCAAACCAGTCAATCATAGCCTCAACAGTGTTCAACAGTAATGAAAAAATAAAATGACTTTCACTGCTGAGATGTCACAACAGACCCAAGCAAAAACCTTCTAAATCTCTGCTTCCATGTCAGCAACAAAAGGCACGACACAGCAGCTTAAAAAACAAAAGCATTAGCGCAGCCAACAGGTCTTGCCTATGCAACAGCTTTTGGCTTTAGTAATGTGTTTTAGCCATGTTGTAAACCAGTGTGGATGCTGTTCAGCATGGCTAAAGTTAGTGGTGAGGAGTGACCTTGAGTGAGTAGGGGGAGTAGAGTGTTGTAGAGTGTATTTGTTGAAGTAGGGGGAGTAGAGTGTCATAGAGTGGAATAGAGGGGAGTAGAGTTCAGTGGCAGAGCATGTCATAGAGTGCAGTATCATAGAGTGGAGTGGTGTAGAGTGGGGTGGAGTGGTTTGCAGTGGATTGAGGGAGTGGAGTGGATTGAATTGGATTGGAGTAGAGTGGGGTACATTGGATTGGGGTAGGGTGGGGTGGATTGAGTGCAGTGGGCTGGATTGAAGTAGAGTGGGCTGGATTTGTGTGGACTGAAGTGGAGTGGATTGGACTGGATTGGAGTGGGATGAATTTGAATGGGGTGGATTGAACTGGGGTGGGGTCGATTGGGTGGGGTGGATTGGAGTAGGGTAGACTGGAGTGGGGTGGATTAGATGGAATTGGGTGGGTGGGTTGGAGTGATTGGACTGGGGTAGGGTGGATTGGTGTGGAGTGGACTGGATTGGGGTTGATTGGACTGGGGTGAATTGGAGTGGGGTGGACTGGATTGGATTGGAGTGGATTTTACTGCATTGGGGTGGATTGTGGGGGATTGGATTGGACTGGAGTGGGGTGGATTGTTCTGCGTGGAGTGGGGTGTTGTTGATTGGACTGGACTGGACTGGGATGGATTGGCTTGGATTGAGTGGGGTGGATTGGATTGGATTGAGTGGGATGGATTGGCTTGGAGTGGGGTGTATTGGATTGGAGCGGTATGGATTGCAGTGAGATGGACCAGAGTGTGGTCGGTGAAGTGGATTGGAGTAGGGTGGATTGAATTGGGGTGGATTAGCTATGATGGGATTGGAGTGTGGTGGGTTGAAATGGGGTAGGTTGGAATGCAATGGGGTGGTTGGGATTGGAATGGATCAATTAGAGTGGATTAGACTGGAGTGGGGTGGACTGGATTGGAGTGGGGTGGGTTGGAGTATGGTGGATTAGACTGGAGTGCAGTGGAATGGAGTGGGTGGATTGGATTGGCATGGGGTGGATTGGATTGGAGTGGGGTGGATTGGATTGGGTTGAGGTGGATTGGATTGGATTGGAGTGGGGTAGATTGGATTGGGCTGATTTGGATTGGGCTGGGTTGGAGTGGGGTGCATTGGAGTGGGGTGGGTTGGAGTGGGGTGGAATGTTTTGGATTGTGTGGGGTGGATTGGATTGGTGTGGAGAGGATTGGTTTGGGGTGGATTGGATTGAGTGGGGCGGATTGTATTGGAATAGGGTGGGTTGGATTGGAGTGGAGTGGAGTGGGGTGGATTTGAGTATTTGGAATGGGGTGGGGTGGATTGGATTGGATTGTGGCGGATTGGAGAGGGACAGATAGGATTGGGATGTGTTAGTGTTAGGTGGATTGGATTGGTGTGGATTGGGAGGATTGGAGTGGGGTGCATTGGGGTGAGATGGATTGGGGTGATTGGTTTGGATTGGATTGGAGTGGGGTGAAGGGGGCTGGATTGGAGTGGACTGGGTGGGTTGGATATGTCTGAGGTGGATTGGATTGGTGTGAGGTGGATTGGGGTCGATTGGATTGAGTGGGAAGGATTGCATTGGACGGGTGGATTGGAGTGGTGTGAATTGAAATGGGGTGAATTGAATTGGGGTGGGTTGGGTTGGATTGGATTGCGGAGGATTAGGGTATACTGCACGATTATGTGTTAAAGGATAATTTCAGAAATTGCACATAAGAAAGAAACAATGTCGCTTTGCAATATTTAGAACAAGATAATTGTCATCTTTTGAGAACAGTGCCCACGCGCAAAAACAAAATCAAATATGAGTGCAAAGTGAGAAAAGAAGACTTGGCAAAATAAAATAAAGTTTACTATAGAAAATAAAACTTTGCAAATTTTGTTTGTCCTGCTGGGCATGTTTTTGCCAGTCACATGCCTTTGCCTTTTGTTTGCAGGGCACTAGAAGTTAAAAAGAACAAAATAGTACCTCAATCACGTTGGGAGCAGCGGACAGGCCCTGATGAAGTTGAATCAATCAGTGCTTGGTCCCTGCTCCACAGAGAGGAAAGGAAATGATGCTAGGCCTGCAGTGACCAATTATGAGGCTGTAAAGAAGAGTGCCATGCAAGCCAACAAATGACAAGCAATGCATGGGCTTCAAGCCTTTTTTGTTAACAATAGTGTCTTGCAAGCGAAACGTATGCGCTAGCGCATGCTTTCGCTGGTTCGACCCTAAAAATAGACATTTTGTCCACATGAGACTTGAAATAAACAGCGCAAAAACATCTCTGAGAAATAAACAACAAATCATTTCAGTGTCGAACAGCAATCATTCAAAAAAAACTACATTTACAAAATGTCATCACAAAATAGTAAGCAATTAACAACAAATTCCATATAATGATTATACTGGTAACTTCAGTTAGCTCAAAACTGGAGAGCACTAGAACGTTAGGTAGTAAATTTCCTCCAAGGGCCACCTGAGTATTAATCTGTGTCTCAGCTTCTAACAGAAACGAAGTATGCTAGATCCAATCTAAGAAATCACATTAAGTCTAGCATAACAGATAGCCTGGACTCCCGTTGTCTGTCAGAGCATAAGTGCCTCCAAAAGGCATAAAATTAAATTGAAAAAAATATAGCAACAAAGCCCTGAGCAATGCCAAGGCATTCTTGACAGAGACACAGAGATGAGCTCATTCCATCTCCATGGAAAACATATGGCAAAGAAGATGGAGCCAGACGTACCATGCGGGTTACTGAACTTAATGCTGCCAAACGTGGGGGGGTTGGCAAGACGGGGAAGGAAACAAAGTGGTGCAGGCTAAACTGAAGCATGGGCCAGGATGGGCTTGAGAAATCATGCCAGGACAAAGGAGAAAATTACGCGGCCCACTGCCAATCTGAACAGGATATCTGTGGCGTGTTCTCTCCGACCTATGAGTGAAGGCCATGTTTTAGAATCCCAGATGGTGGTAGAAATGCTGTTGACCACACAGGTTGATGCAGAATTAGTTCATGAGACAGAAGGCAATTTTCAAATTATGACTGGACAAATAGAACTGCATTGGCCAAAGTCAACCTTAACGCGGATCTGCTCTTTCCTTCTGAGCAGACAGGGGGTGGCCAGGTCTTGTAATGAAAAATCGTGGAGGGAATGTCGTTGTTGATTAAAGCGTGTAGCCCAGACCCCACAGTGTTTGTTTCAGAAGGTGATTTTAAGATCACACCTCAACAAACATGGAATGCGCATTCACCAAGGCCAACATAAATGCATCAAAATTTGTGACTTGCTCTCTCTGTTGTTGCATTTATAGACAGTCCATCGCGATTGTAGAGTCTGTCGTTGTAAAGGTCCCTAGGTGTTTGGCGGTCCTTGTCTGTGTCTTCACTCACTGTAGGCAGGGCCACTGGAATCATGCAACTGAGCGGCGATTTTAGCATAATTATTGATAAGCCGCATTTGGCACATAATCCATCTGCACATAATCTGCAGATTTTAACAAAAAAATGTAGTTTGTAGCTCAAGCAGGTCAAAAGCAGGGCCGGACTGGCCGTAGTGGGCCTCGGGTGTTTTCCCAGTGGGCCGGAAGGGTGGGGGCCGGTTTTGGACCAGTGGGGGCCGTTTTTGTTACTGGGGGCTGGTTTTGCAGCAATATCAGCCCCCTGTAACAAAAACACAGCAGCAGTGTTTCCCACCAGTTTTTGTGACTGGGGGCCGGTTTTGCAATAAGTGCTGCAATATCAGCCCCCGTAACAAAAATGCAGCAGCGCCCTCCCCGACGTAATTGCCAGGGCTGGTTTGCATTCCCAGTCCGGCCCTGGTCAAAAGTTACTAAAAATGCTGCAACACGTGTTGCCGCGCAGTGGAAGGCCCTGTACTGGTCACTTTTCTGTGGCTTACTTCTGTGTGAGTGTTAGACTGGTACTAATGAGATGCAGCCAATGCCCAGACAGTGCTACCAAGTTTAAAAATGACAATATAATGATGTAACACTATTATGAAATGTGCTGCATTATGCCACATAATTAGCATTTCTTGCCACATAATTTACTCAACCCTGCAGCATAATTTGACTCTCTCTTGCCAAATAATTCCAGTGGCCTTGACTATAGGAATTTGAAAACCTGGTGCGCATAGAAACCGACCTGCTTCAGCTATGACCTATATGCGAAAGTAAGAATTTCCATTACCAGACTGTAAATATAGGGAAACGGAGAGAGTACAAGACAGCAAACGGGGGAGTGTGAGAAATCAGGAAATAGAGATGGGGCATTGCATGAGAATACCTGAGATGTTTCAACAGAGGCAGAGGCAAAACGAATGATGGAAGGTGCGGTTGGCGATATGGGGGGCCTCTTCCGCCAACCAGCGAGCCATGCCAACTGCCCAGTTCACATCACCTGTTGGAGGCAGGTGAAGACTCCTGCTTCAAGGTAATGCCTACAGGTGGAAACTTCTGCCTTTCACTGTTAGTGAGAAGCACTGGATTTATAGGGTGGCATTATGTAGCTAGCACTCACAGGAGAAACACTGTGCAACATCAAACCAGTTTTTTGTTAGTCTCACTGAGCGGATGGTGTTTAGGGGAGTAGAGTCAGTTTTGCTCAATACCTGCTGCTTGTGTTGGGGCTTCATGGGTATGACAGGGGCACTGCATAGCCCCCTCTGAACTCAGCAGAGATAGTCACATCCAGTGATCCATAGAGTCTAGCAGCAAAATTGACCCATCCGCCATTTTATGTGCTGAATCGGAGACTTTAATATGCCTTGAGGCCCGTGTTCCATAACTCAGTGAACACATGTATTGCACATAAAGGTGGAAATTGTTCTTTTTTGAAAAATATTTCTATAAGCTTTTCTTCAAAATTAAACACGAAACATATATGAAGTGCGTTGTCCATCACAATGATTCGAAGCCTGGGACGGGGAAGGCGCAGCCGGACCCGACGGGGGCCCAGGGCAAACGCCGCCCGGAGGCGGGAAGCCCTCCCTCCCCCCCCCCGTCGCGGAAGCCCGCAAAAAAGGGGGCGACCAGGATTGGTCGTCCCAAGGTAGCCTACGGCCCCCCCAATCAGGGGGCGAGTTGGCGAGCGGCTGGGGGGGTTCAATAAGGGCGCAAGGCCCTGATTGAACACACAACCCCCCCTCTGCCAGGAGAAGATAGAATCGTACCTGTGGCCGCAGAAGATCAGGAGGAAGATGCCAGGAAGAGCCCTGCAGGACGAGGAGCAGTGGAACCCAAGGCCGTTTTCCAGGGCCTTGCCAGCAGAGTTGCGGCGTCCGGAGGAATCGGCGGGAGCCAGCTGCAACCGGTTATCTCAGCAGCAGGCGCGGCAAGGGTGAACCGGCATCAGTGGACTGCTGAGCTGAGCAGCGCGAAGCGGTGGGGGGGCCGAGCAGGCCTTCGGCGACGAAGGCGACGCCTGAGCGGCTCGAAGCTGTGGGGGCCGAGCAGGCTATCGAGGATAAAGGCGGAGCAGTAGCTTGGATCGGGCTCCATCCGGCGAGGGACATGGGAGGAGTGGCCCGGAGGGCAGCGGAGTGAGCAGCGAGGAAGCCACGGCCAGGATCGAAGTCCGAGAACCCGGAAGGAGCGGTTGGGGGGGCCGCACACTCAGGCCTGCCTGAAAGGGCCTTAAAGGGGCGCAAACCGTTTTTTTTTTCCCCCGTCCGGCGGCACCAGGAGGAGCCGGTAAGCGGCTGGGGCTGCAAACTGTTTTGGCAAAGTGCGGTATGCACCACGAGGTAGGGAATACTGGTTGAAAAGGCTGCAAGCAGCGGTGGCTGCAGGATTTGGGAAGCCTTTTGTCTGCTTGAGGGAAATAGGTGTGGGGCAAAGAGAAAACACACCGGCTTTTGAGGACTAAAAGGCAAAAGAATAAAGCAACGGCATGGCAGGAAGGCCTGGGGCAGCTGGCAGGGAGACACAGATGCCAGCACGCTTCAGGGAAACACAGGGGAGCACAGAGGCCCCTCAGAAAGGGCAGAAGAGGTCACAAGCGGATGCAGCGCCTGAGCTGAATGCAGACCTTCAGGCCATGCTGGAGAAAGCCAGGACTTTGGTAGCCTTGAAGGGGAAATCTTGGATGGACCAGCAAATCGGGGAGGGACCCAACAGGAAGGGGAAGGAGCCGAGACGGTCGAACCCTCCTACACCACCCCCCAAGCGACTAGGAGGCGGGGGCATGCAGCCAAAATGGCGGCCCCAGGGAAAACGACCAAGGCAGGAACAAGGGATGCTGCTGTTGTGAAGGCGAAGGGCACCGGGGGCAGGAGCACAGCCCGGGCAAGAAATAGAGCGGCATCACCCTCCGAGGTGCTGTCCAGCTCGGACACTGAGGAGAGCAGCAGCGAGGAGGGGTCTGTAGCCAGCACGGCGGCCCCTCAAGAACCACGCAAAGGGCAGAGCATCGCATCGGACAATGACATTGGTAAGCACCATGCAAAGAGCGCAAGGGGAAGGCGCAAGGGGAGGGGGCAACGCGCTGGTCCAGCGGATGGGGGGGCCAGGGCAAATTGTGAACTTGGGAACACAGCTAGGGGTAAACAATATAGCGATGCAGGGGACCTGGCCTCTCCAACCACCCTGGTTAACAGCACAGGGAGGGGACCAACAGGAATACCAGGGTGAAGCGTGGGGTCAGAGACCGGCTCACCCAGCAGCATGGGTGCCCTGGTGGCAATGGCCTGGGGCGGGATCCCTTTTGGGGGAGGCCCCCAATGGAATGCAGAGAGCAGTGGGGGGAGCCAGGGCAGAGATCAAAGGAAAGAGAGGACACAAAGGGGGCAACGGGCAGGGGACAGGAAAACCCGCAGCGGGTGAATCAGGATGGGGGAGGAAAGGGCAGAGGAGACCACACGGGGGGGGCAGCTCCCGAGGGCAGCACTGCGGGAAAGAGTGGAGCAGGGGAGGGCCCGGACCCAAGGGGGAAACCGGCCAGCAAATACCTATGCCCCTCCCTAGGAGACCCCCCCACTACCATGAAACTCCTAGGGCTGGCCAATCTCATCCCGCTGACAGTAAAAGAGCGGATCTGGAGGAAAGAAGTTATAGACATTTTTTCACTACTAGAAGTGCACCAGGCAGGCTTAGACCTGATGACGCAAGGCAAAAAAGACGAAGACAGGAGGGACACACGCAAGCCCAGGGTGGAAAGATCTTTTGAGAATTGGCTAAGGGCGTTCAGGACCCTAGCATGTGTATTTATCGAGAAGTTCCCCCAGAGTGCGGCAGCACTCATTTTATATGAGCAGAAGGTGCACGATGCACAACAAAAATACCAGGTTGACGCATGGTTAAAATATGACGAGGGCTTCAGGGAAAAGATGCAGACATGGCCAGTGATTGAGTGGGATTGCCAAGACATGGAAGGGTTCACAACTCACATGGTAGCAGCCAGAGAAGGGGTAAGCTCAAGGGAGCCCACTTTTCGTCCTTACGGGGCCAAAGGAAAATATGAGGGTCAGGGACAGTCTTTCAAAGGTAAGAACCAAAACCGCAGCAAATCAGGAAAGTCATGTTGGAATTTCGACAAGGACGAGTGTAAGTGGGGGGCCGCCTGTATGTTCAAGCATGCATGCGAGTCCTGCGGGGGAAACCACCCCACCATACGCTGCAGACAGGCCCAGGGGACAGGGGCCAACAAGGAAAAGGGAGGCGCAAAAAAGTAAGGAGCGGGTGGCTTCAGAAAGGGGCGAGGGGGTGCGGATGGGGGCATCCTCTACCTACCCCATAAAAACAAGCAGACTGTTATATTTATTAGGATGTTATCCCAAAGCATCAGACAGACACAGGTTAGCAGAAGGTTTAACAAAGGGTTTCCCCATCCCTTACAAAGGACCTATGGGTGCCTGGGAAAGCCGGAACCTGAAGTCAATACGAGACAACCTGGGGAGGCAAGGCAGAAGTTGGAAAAGGAAGTTCAGCTGGGAAGGGTAGCTGGCCCATTCGCTTCCCCCCGCTAGAAGATTTGGTGGTATCTCCTCTGGGCGTGGTGCCTAAAAAGGAAGCAGGCAAGTTCAGGTTAATACACCATCTGTCTCACCCTCATGGGGAATCCATCAATGACTGGCTGGATCAAGCGAATTGCTCAGTAGCGTATGCATCAGTGGATGACGCAGTAGACCTAATAAGACAAGCAGGGAGGGGGGCCCTGTTATCAAAAACAGACATAGAATCGGCCTTTTGCCTTCTGCCAGTACACCCAGATAGCTACCACTTGCTAGGTTTTCAGCTAGACGGCCAATACTACTATGACAAATGCCTGCCAATGGGTTGCTCCATATCCTGTGCACACTTTGAGGCCTTTAGTAGGTTCTAGAAGTGGGAGCTGGGAACACGCTCCCCGGCGAGGGGGAGGGTCCACTACTTGGATGATTTCCTCTTCATCGGCGGGGCAGGCACAGGGGAGTATGCAAACCTCCTCTGCAGTTTCATAGACTTGGCTCAGGAATTGGGGGTCCCCCTAGCTCAGGACAAGACAGAGGGCACAACCACAAAACTGTCCTTCCTCAGGATAGAGCTGGACTCGGTGGCTGGGACATGCAAACTGCCGCCTGAGAAGGTGGCGGAGCTAAGGCAGATCATTGGCAGGTTGAGACAACAAAAGCAGGCGACGCTAGGCAAAGTACAGCAGCTGCTGGGAAAGTTGAATTTCGCCACTAGAGTACTCCCCGCGGGGCGCCCCTTTGCCAGACGCTTAGCCTGAATAACTAGGGGCATGACACAGAAACACCACAGGGTTCGCCTGACGCAGGGAGTGAAGGAGGACTTGGGGCAGTGGGAGGCTTTCCTGACCAATTACAACGGCACCCTCAAGTGGCAAGAGCCATGGGCGCAGGCTAACCAACTTGAGCTTTACACAGACTCGGCCAGAGGCTACGGCTTCGGGCCATCCTAGGTAGAGCATGGACGGCAGGGGCGTGGCCGGCAAGCTGGCAAAAGACAGGGGTCACGGCCAACATCTCCCTACTGGAGTTATTCCCCATTGTGGTGGCATTCCACATTTGGGCCCAACGGCTGGCCAACAGACAAATAATTCTATGGTCAGAAAACCATGCGGTAGTGCAGGCAATCAACACAGGAACAGCGAAATGTCCGGCAGTGGTCAGTCTGCTGCGGAAACTAGTCGACTGCCAGTTAAAAGCAAACATCGCGCTTAGGGCACGGCACATCCCGGGGGTAGACAACTCAATTGCGGATGCCATTTCTCGTTTTCAGTGGGGCAGATTCCGAGAGCTCGCCCGGACGCGGACTGAGGGATGAGCCCGGTGCCTGAAGAGGCATGGGCATGGGTGGACCCGGGTTACAGATGATGCTAGACAATGCGCTGGCCCCTAAAACGGAGAACCGATACCGTAAGTGCTGGGCGACATTTGCCGACATAACGGGGGTCACGGGGGCCGGCTGGCAGGGCAAGACGAGGTCTTAGGTTTCATAGAATGGGTATTCATGACGGGGAAAACTAAATTCTGGGCCAAGGCACACCTGAATGCTGCAGCATACTACACAAAGATGGCAGCAGGGAAGGATCCGACAAGGTCGTTCCGGTGTAGAATGGCTTGAAAGGCTGGGGTAGATTGCAGCAAACAAAGAGGGATAGCAGGTGGCCCATTAACTTTGCAGTACTACAGCAAATAATAGGGGCACTGGGTGAGAAATGCACCACAGAGCTGGAGGCTACACTCTTTAGGGCAGCGTTCGCGTTTTTTGGGGAATACAGGGTCAGCGAGTTAGTGGCCCCCGCAATAGACAACCCAGGAGCGGCCTGTATACGCCGGGCCGACATAGAACTGGGGGCAGGATACATGAACATCCTCCTGCGTTGGTCGAAAAAGGACCGGGCAGGCAGAGGGAAGTGGACCAGGATCAACTGCATCAGGGACAAGTCATGCTGTCCAGTGTGCTTAGTTCGGACGTATATGCAACACGGGGAACACAAGCGGGGGCTGCTGCTAACGCATGGGGACGGGTCTTACTTGAGCTGGTTCCAATTCATAGCAGTGATGAGGAAGGCACAAGAAAAGGTAGGGCTCCCGGCAAAGGCGTTCGGGTCCCACTCCTTCTGAATTGGGGCAGCCGCCACTGCCGCAGAGCTAGGTTTGGGAGCTGACCAAATCAAGGTGATAGGGCGATGGGCATCTGACGCGTTTAAACGATACATACGCCCCACGATGTACTGAGTCTGGTTTCTCCCCCCCACCGTTTAGATCCGGCTGAGTGGCGCAAGAAGGTCTGGATCGTGGGTCACTCATACATAACGCGGGCGCAACGGTGGGCGGCAGCCAGACGCGAATTCGGCGGAATATGGCTTCGGGACACGGAAGTGATCTGGCTGGGGCGATCAGGGTTGAAATGGGACCAACTGCTCCCCGCAGTGCGGGAAGCTCTGGGGTAAGGTGGCAGACCGGATGCGGTGGTGGTCCACCTGGGAGGGAATGACCTGGCAACAATAGGAAGGAGTGGCCTCTTAGAGAAAATGCAGGCAGGCCTCACAGCTTTAGCAAGACTAGTACGCCCGGCCGAGGTGATCTTTTCAGAGATAATAGTGCGCAGGGGATGGAGAGGGGCCGTGGATCTAGGGGCGGTGGAGAAGTCCAGACGTAAGCTGAATATCACCATGGCAAAAATATGTAGGGCCAAACATCGTAGGGGTACTAGAGCAAATGGGTTTCTCGTGAGGAAGGAAGGTAAGGGAGAGCAGGGGGAGCTCCCTCCTATCGTAAAACCGTAGGTAGCGTGGCGGAAGAAACCCAGGAAAGATATACAAAAGAGAGAAAAATTACTAGAGGTAGATGGAAGGCTCACACAGTGTCCTTGGGATGCCTCACAGCAGGGGCACTGAGGGAGCTAAAGACGGCACACAGCCACAGAGTAGATGTGATGCTCCCACAGAGCCCTTGGGATGCCTCACGGCAGGGATACTGAGGGAGCAAAATGACAGGACACAGCCACAGGCAGAGTAGATGAAATGCTCACGCAGGGTCCTTGGGATGCCACGGACACCCACCAAATTCGGTAGCAAGTTGAAGCCTGGAACCGCAGACACAGAGGCCCGGCCAAAAGGGGCACCCCGCAAAATATACTGTCTGTGAGCACATAACGACAAGGAATGTACAAAGACAATTACAAAGGCAATGAAAGTATGCGATAACATGGATGTTTATGAAGGACCAAGAAAATTACAAAATGTACAACCATGTTAGGTTTGAATAAACTGCAACCTTTTAAGGCACCAAATCACGTTGTCAGTGGTGTAATTTAAAGGTAAAGGGACGCAGTTAAGCGGGCAGGGGGGGAAAAGACTCACCCCTGGGAGGGGTTTATTGCTTGTATCATTTCTATAACCCCATTCAATGCAAAGAACTCCATAGAAATCCTATAACAAGTCCAAAAATAACCCTGTCCAGCCAGCTCCCACGCGGCACATTTCCAGTATGGAAATGATTACCTGAGGTAACTGTAGAAGGTGAGGGCGAGAGCGCCGAGGGACTATGAGGGGAGTGATGAGGAAAGAAGGTGATGAAGGTGAAAGAGTGACAACGAAAAGATGAAGCAAGACACAAGAATAATGTGGCCGAACACGTCTGTGAAGCCGGCTGCCTCACGCCTCCATTACAGAGTCTGCCTCAGAGCTAAAATTGACTGGTTTATTTCAGTCCATTCAAGAAACATAATTCCTACCATTCACAGTCCAACATATTAAATTCCCTTTTATGAGAAATACATATTGCGCTTTCGGTGAAATATTTGACAATGTTATCCGCCTTCCGCAGGGGACGGCGCTTATTTCCCTCTCAGAGCTGAGCGGAAGTGACAGCCACGAGCTATTGAGTGATCCCCTCGCGCCAATGAGTCACAGGCAGCTCCTTGCTAATGGGAGATGGATAAATAAATGTCTGCCCAGACTTCATAATGCACACAGAAATTACTTTTCGGATAAATAATCAAAAGAGGGAGGGCAGAAGACATATGCTGTGAGGGAAAGTTGGATGGGCAGGAATGACGTGAAACACTGGCAAAGCCAATACGCTGTGCGAACCAGCTTGATGTAGTGGTTCTATTTCACATTTGTTTTAGCATGAGTGGTAAACTGATGGGGCAAAAGTAGTTTATAAACTCAATCACTCTTACACTTGTGTGAGCAGAGCAGGCTGTCATCGAGCCCAACGGCGGTGTTACTCCGCAATAGTTAGGGGAATAGAACCCAAGTGATGCTAGGCTCCTCTTTTTTAGTACCGATGCTCTGGAATGGATGATGATGCCACCGCAATCCTATTAAACTTGTGGCTGATGGCTTGTGGTCCCTGGGAAGCTGATACTTGCTTTTTGTATCATGTGGTATGGCAGGGGTGCCTTACCATGTAATACAAGCACAATGCACAAAAAGGAACCCCGGGTACCCTCTCAGTACACTTTCTTTCAGTCCTGGTAGAGTGGCAAAGGACAGACATGCTACTTAGAGAAACATGTGTAAGCATTTCACATCACCAACATGGACGATAAGTATTATGTATTTCACCCACTTGCAAGGCCCAAACCTTCCCTTTTACTACATGAAAGTCACCACTGAGGTAGGCCCAAGGCAGCTCCATGGGCACGGTGCAGTGTACTTAAAAGGTAGTACATATAGTGGAGTGTTTTTAACTGTCTTAATAGTGAAATACTGCTAATTTCGTTTTTCACTATTGCAAGGACTATCTATCCCATAGGGTAACATGGGGATTGCCTTGAAATATCTTTTAAGTGTAATTTCCAATTGGTAGCAGATAGAGAGTTGGAGTTTGGGGCCTCTGAACTCACAATTTAAAAACACATCTTTTGGTGAAGTTGGTTTTTAAACTTCATGTTTGAAAATGCCACTTTTAGAAAGCGGGCATTTTCTTGTTTAACCATTCTGTGCCTCTGCCTGTCTGTAGAACATGTCTGGGTGGGTTGACAGGTAGGCTCTTGTGCATTCACTCTAGACAGTCACACAAAGGGAGCTAAGGTGTGCCTTACAAATTCTTTTGGGCCATCACCAGGCTGATGGGCCTTCCTGAGCTAGAGTGGTGGAAGGAGTTGTCACTAACACCTGAATAGGGCTGTGCCTTTCCTCACACAAAGCTGTCTCTACCCCTTGCAGTGTGTCTGGAGACAGGTCAGGGAAAGGCAGGGTCTTGTGCACTACAAAGGCTTTCCTTGAAAGTTTGCCTACTTCAAAGGCAGAAAGGGATACAAGTATTGGACCTCTGACACCCCAAAATCAGAACACTACTGGACTGAGGACATTCTAACAGGAAGAAGAGCTGGATGCTGTAGGAAGGACTACCACTCTGCCTGTTGCTTTGTTGAGCTGGCCTGATGCTTGCTGCTTCTGTCCTGGGAGTGAAAGGACTGGATGTTGCTTTCTACATCCTGCTTCCAAGGTTCTCCAAGGGCTTGTGTGTGCTTGCCTCCTGTTAAGAAGTCTCAGGGCCATCAAAGACTTCACCTACCAGTGCCTGAGCTCTTCTGCTGAGAGTCCTGACTTGCCAAGTGATGCCAAATCCAGTTCCTGGCCCTTGGAAGTGTAACCTAGTGATCTTAAGAAGAAAATCCACGCATCGACTCTCAGCGCCTGTTTCCTCGACACATTGCTGCAAATGTATCACCACTGCCTGCACCGAAGCGTGGTTCCTGCCTGAATCATCGACCACGGCTTTCACCGCAGGACCCAGGTCGCCGTTGCAGCGCTTCAGAAGAATCGGCGCATCGTGAGTCCAGAGCACCGTGTCACCGATGTCCGTGGCACCCGCTCCAACTCTGTCGCAACACCTGCTCGCTGCTGAAGAATCAACGAGGCGCCTGGCCTGCGGCTGTGAAATCGATGCAGCACCTGCATCACCGCTGTTGCATCGACACAGCACGTCTGGATTTTCGATGCATCAACGCCGATTCTTCATCGACACCGCACCGCAGTAAGGAACCAAGGCCACATGTCCGGAAACCGACACATCACCTCCCCTGCCAGTAAGAAACGACGCATCACCTCCTCTGCCCAGCAGTAAGGAACTGAAGCATCACCTCCCCTGCCAGTAAGGAACCAACGCATCGTTTTGCTTTTACAGCGCCTTCCCTCCCCTGTGCCTTGTACCATCTTTGAATTTTGACGCATCTAAGGTATTTTGTGCTTAAACAAATGCATCCATTGATTTCTATGGAATAAACTTGCTTAACCTTTTAAAAGTGATATTTTGACTTGTGTATGCTGGATTTTTGTCGTTTTGGTCTTGTTTTATTCAGATAAATATTGGCTATTTTTCTAAACTGGTGTGGACTCCTTTTGTAGTGTTTTCACTTTATTACTGTGTGTGTGGGTACAAATGCTTTACACATTGCCTCTGAGATAAGCCTGACTGCTCGTGCCAAAAGCTGTGTGACTCCCTTACCCTGACTAGAGTGAGGGTCCCTACTTTAGCAAGGTGCAAACCACTGCTAACAAGAGACCCCATTTCTAACACCACACATATAATATAATGTGTCCTGCCTCCTGGCCTTAGGCGTGACTTGACATATATTAGATGCAGTGAGGTGACATGGTGTGAGCAGGGTTGAACTTGAACAGGCAAGCTCCTCATTCAGGGCTTACATGGCAGACCTGCAGACTTCAGCTTTATTCAGGTCACTCAGGGTGGCACAATAAGTGCTGCAGCCCTGGTACCCCTTTTGCATCCCTCTCCTAGGTACCACTGGTACCATATACTAGGGCCTTACAGGGGTGCAAACGTACTTGCCAATTGGGTGTACCAATTCACATTTACAGTTTGAGGGATAGAGCACTGGTGCTGGGCCTGGTTAGCAGGACCCAGCACACTTTCAGATCAACTACCACAGAATCTAGCAGCAAAAAGTGGGGGATGACCATCCACAAAGGGCACTTATTGACATATGTAACATGCCTCTAAGTCCCTAGTATATGGTATACAAAATACACTCAGGTTCTGGAAGTTGTCACCTGTTGAATGCAGCACCTATGGTGGCTTCACAAGGGTTGGCCTGTAAAACATAACTTTGGGTCTATTATGTGTAGCCTGAATGCGGCAGGCTGAAAACCTGCTGTCAAACCTGTCAAAATAACCGTTTTTGAAAGGTGAGAAACCCTGCTTTTAAATATTAATAAGTTACTCCTAAGATATTTAAATGTGGAACATGTTCAAAATTAAAGTTGGCATGTTCTCTAATGACTAGATCTCAAAACCTAGTTTCGCTGGCAAGGCTACAGCTGAATGCTAAAAAATGTCAAAGTGTACATAACCTTTAATATGTAACTTTTGAAATTAAATGGGTAACATATTCATTCAAAGACTATTTTCATATTTTGTAAAAGTCAAATTCATTGGTGAAATTCGGTTTTTATTAAATATTTAAGGAAAGTAACATTTAGAAAGTTACCTTGTCTCTACCTGAAGCTCATAGAGGCTAATTTGCATTAGTTTTCCAGTAGCTGCCAAGCAAGTACTTGATATTAATAGGGCGTGAATCTCAGTGGGTGTCAAATTGGTCCTTAGTGGATATATGGAGGGCCCGCAACATGGGAATGCATGAATATTCCTTTTATTCTCCCCCACACAGCCTACATGCCTATTTTGATTGTATCCTTTGCCCCTCGCACATAGTGGAGAAATTCACGCAGCCAACCTACTTGGGTAAAACCTTTTTGGACTACAATCCACTTGAAATAGTGATGACATGGGGCAGGATCCCAACACCGATTCCCACATGGCACATGCAACCAATACTCCAAGATGATGTAGTCTTCATGGATACTTTGGCCACCACCATAGACAATTATTTTGCTGATAAAAAGGGCACGGAATTCACAACACCTATAGAATGGAAAGAATTTAAGGTGGTGATTAGGGGAGTGTCCATAGCCACAGCTACGAGTGCTGGGAAATCGGTACTCCAGGACTTACCACACACAGAAACACAACTGGGGCTCCTTGAACAAGAGGCAGTACATGATCCTACACACTTGGGCGACTTACAGGAAGACAGGATACAGCATGCTGAACTCTTGGATCTTCTTAGAGTTAAAGACCATAAAACATACTTACAGAGATTACACTTGGAGGGCAATAGAGCGGGTACATTACTCTTCCGCATGAAACAACCGTCATTATCCCCTACTCTGATCCCATCCCTAATAACACCCTCCAATGTACAATGCACAGCACAGCTGGAGATAAATGAGGCTTTCTGCTCAAATTACACTGAACTGTATGGGGCTAGGCCTTCTCAGTCCTCTATAGGGATAGACACATTCCTGCTTGGCATGAGACTCCCACAGGTATCGGATGGAATTCAGAGCCCCACTGTCTCCAGGTAAATTTCACCAGGCAATTGGAGATATGGCGCATAACAAAACACGGTGAATAAATAAGTTACCCATTGAATTTTATTCTACTTTTGCCCCCGATTGGTCCCTCGCCTGGAGAAGCTTTACAAGGCATCTCTAGATGGGGATCGCTGCCACCAACTCCCCGTCAAGCCCTGGTCACCTTCCTGCTTAAACCCAGCCGGGTTCCAGAGGACCTTTCCTCATATAGACCGCTCTCTCTTTTAACCTCAAAGTATAAAACATCAAGTAAGGTTTTAGCCAGAAGATTGCTCCTCCTACTCCCTGACCTGATCCATATTGACCAGTGTGGTTTTGTCTCATGCAGAAGCACCTCTTTAAATATACGAAGATGATATCAGGTGATGGAAACAGCACATGATCCCTATCCCAACGCGGGCTGTCTTGATTAGACCTCCAACAGGCATTTGATTCCTTGGGTTGGGACTATATGTTTTTGACATTGCGCAAATTTAACATTGCTCCCACCTTCATTAATTGGGTTAAACTTCTCTATACTAATCCCACAACAAGGCCCAAAACTGGGATGCACCCGATCTCCTGGGCAACCCGTCAAGGATGCTCACTTTCACCCCTTTTGTTTGTTCTAGCAATGGAACCCCTAGCATAGATACTCAGACAGGAGTCGGCTGACTGGGATATCCAACGGGGGTCTCAAACCCACACGGTTTCATTATACGCAGACAACATGATAGTGCACACTCGAGATCTGGGTATGGATCTTACACCTATCTCCACTATACTCTGCTCATTTGGTAACCTATCTGGCCTCCAAGTCAATCATACCAAGTCGCATGCATTTTCAATCCGTGACACTATGCTTCATGACACAGTTTGCCTGGGCACACGTTCCATACCAGGTGCTTATCACACATTTCCATATTTTGGCATTCAGGTCTACAGACCACCCATGAATCTATTGGACGGGAACCTGCTCAAGGACATCACCTTATTAAGAGCTCAGGTGAAATTTTGGGTAACATTGCCCCTATCAGTGGCAGGCTGGTTGGCACTCTCCAAAATGGTGATGCTGCCCAAATTGTTATATTATTTTGTAACTTACTGATAGTTGTCCCTGGGGCAGTTTTCAAGATATTGAATTCCCTAATGCTTGATCTTATTAGGGGGACTGGACGACGGCGCGTTAGCCTCCTTAACTTGCAGCTACCACCGGAGGGGTTGGGCTGAGAGCACCAGACTTTAAGTCTTACTGCTTTGTTGCCCAGTTACAATGGTTGTCTTACTGGGTAGGCTAGGATACACTTACAAGAAATTAGTTACTCATAGTGCATTTTGCGTGTGGTCGATTTACATAAATTGCTGCTACCTGGAGTGGCATGTCCCCCAAGACGTCCACTACTACCTAACAACGCTATCACAAACTGGAGAAATGCGCTTCATTGCACATACACCCCTATAAAGTATGCCCCAAATGTCCTTCTACGTGGCCTGCCCACCCCGGTGGGCACACTTATGTCCACCACACTATTGCCATGGGAGAACACTAGGATCACCACTGTGGGTGACTAGTTCAGGGATGGCACGTTGCTGCCCCATCAGGACTTCATGCAGCTACACAAGCTCCCCGGTGACCTCTTTCTCACACATTCTAAAATTCGAAGCTATGCCTGCATGCATTGATCACCAAGAAGCTCAGAACCTGACACACATGCACTGGTTCAGGCTGTTCATGAAATGGGCATCTGCAGATACCTGGTCAAATGGCTCTTCAAGGGGCAGCGTACCCATTTACATACCTCGCTGATTCCACTGAGGATCCAATGGGAAACGGACCTTAATCACATTTATCACGACAAGGAATGGAGTTTTCTTATAGAATATCCCAGCATGATACCCTGAAATAAATTTTTTAAATCCATCCAGTTCTCATTGTTGCACAGGGAAGGACTAGCTACATATGATGTGGTCATGTCCCAGATTACTATCCTATTGGACGGACATCAGAGAATCACTCATGATACTTACTGGGTCCACACACTGGGACATTGCTGAATACTGTCTTTTGGGGCTATACCCTTAACCTAAAACCTCCAAGACAGAAACATGTTTGTTGATTTAGAACTTCAAAGGGAAATCACCTACTGCACCCCTCGTGACAGGTTGGCGAGAAGAGGTTTTGCATTGGGGCTCGGCTTAGATTCACGCATTACGAAGAGAGGAATACGGTGGGTTATGTAAACAACCCATAGCTATGGTGTGGGATGCCTTGCTGGAACAATTTAAAGCCCAGCATGAGGATTCCAACTGATGTCGCTACACGCAATGGGGCTTGTACTCTTGGGTCCCTGCATCTGGGCATTCTCCTGCTGTTCATGTTAGGTGTTACATGATGACTCGTGTGATTCCTTATGGGGTGGACCTCTCTCACTCTCATTGATTTGTGTTGACTTTACGACGGACATGGACTTCATGTCATGGACAATGTTGCGGGGTGGGTGGGTTGGTGCTTTGTAGTTCACAATTTGTTCTTTTCCTACTTGATCCGTGTGTTTGTATGCCATTACAATTTCATGCAATTCTCATGAGTCACCACTGAGTCTACATCTCTTGTACTTCTTCATATGTATGTATGGCTGCTGCCACCCTGGCTCACAATATAAAGTTTGACAATGAACATTGCAATAATAATTTGTTCATGACTATCAAATGCAATAAAATGCGTTAAAAAAAATAATTAATAGGGTGTGAAAAAAACTGCTCCCAGAGCAGAATGATGACTAAGGCCTGGTGACGGGGTGGACTGGGTGTGGGGCATTTGATCCCTATAAGCCAATGAAGGACAATTGGGTTAGACCCAGGAACTTCATTAACTTGAACATGACAGAGGTAGGGCCTGGCCATTATTAGTTCAGTGTAGGGAGAGACATGAATAAGGGAAAGCCTCTGTCCTCAAGGCCACACTAGTCAGGCTGGGAGGGATGCTAACCCTAGAACTGGTTTGGGGTGGGGGAGGGGACTGCTCATTTCTCTGGCTACTCCTTTGGGTGGACCCAAGGGCTCTGCACAGGAGGTGAAGAGTTCCCCCACCTTGGATGTTGGGCATGAGTTGCACTGTGAGATTGTCCACAGTAAGGCAAGCAGAAACTGCTGAAAAAGTGGGTAGGGGTGCCCCTGGGAACTTTCACCCCATTGGATAGGGAAGAGCCAGGAGTCACCCCACCCCCTAACTAGTGCCACCCATAAATGTGGCATTCGAAGGCACCTTCCTTAGAACTCTTTCTGGACCCGTGGAAGATCAGAAGAGGACTGGAGCTGCTGTCTGCAGCCTGAGGGGAGCCATGATGGACTCGACCTGCTCCCTTATGTGCCAAGGACTAATAAGTCGACTCCATGGGTCAATTGACTGAGCTCTCGAGTGTCTACAGTGACACAACAAGCTGCAAGAAGCTTTTTTCCTGAAGTGGCCAATTGACCAGTACTAACTGGACCTGAACTGGATCTTATTGGTGGCTTCTGCTGGAGTGAGGCATGACCCCTAAATTGCTGAAAAAGTGGTTAGGGTTGTCCTTGGCACTAACACGTGCCAACCATAAATATGGTCCCTGAGGTTCTAGAAAACTTAGACCCAGAGAAGCTGCTCCAGAAAACCTGAAAAGTTGGAACTTGGGAAATCTTTGGTCTTACAAGACCTGTGAAGCCATTAGTGTGATCAGCAAAAGTGTCCAAATCCATTGCAGTATCATCGGATAAGGCTTCAAGCTTGCCCCACTGAAGGATTTTGAGCTCCATGAAAAAAACGAAGGGCCTGATTACGAGTTTGGCAGTGTGGGAGCGGGACCGCCATGCAAGCGTTCCAGTTCCGCACCGCCAAACCCGTGTGAGCACCGCCCGCCAGATTATGACTTTTTTAGTCACTGGCAGGCAGTTCTTTGACGTTACCACGGTGGTGCCTATGAAATAGGCACTACAATGGGAACCCATTGCGGCGGTCCTGCCAAGCATATAGCGGCCTCAAGACCGCTATGCCTCTGCCAGGCATCCCTGGCAGTTGTGGTGGCGCAATGGCGGTCCGACCGACCAACTCGTAATGGGGCGGTCGGACCGCCGGTGCGGCGGTGGTTGGACCACCACTGCCACGCCACCCCGAGTCTGGCGGTCCTTGGACCGCCAGACTCGTAATCAGGCCCTAAGTCAGAAGGTAAAATCTTTGACCACGACAAACCCACTAGGTGTTTCCGACCTGTACAGCATTGCTGTGGCCTGAAATTGCGCCAAGGTCTCGTCTACCATTTCCATAGACTATCATTAGCGCCTAGTGCTTTTTGGCCCTATTTTTACTTAAAACTTTCAAAATTCATATCGCCAGTTCTTACTGGCTTTGTGTCATTTTGTTAATTAAAATTAATTGTTCATTAAAATTACATTTTTCAAATTAATTTTGGGATTTTTATTATTAGGTGTTTGGATTTTATTAATGTTTTGGTACTACATAAATACCTTACACATTGCTGTAAGCTACACCTGTTTGCTCTATGCCATAGCTACCATGGGGTTGAGCTCCTATTAATTTAGTGACTTTCAGCTTCACCCTAGCAAGTTAGTATTATTATTTACTGAGGTGGACCACCGCCCACCCCAAACAGTTATCCACTTTCATAAACAAAGAAACAGCAAGTCCATGTCTTTCAATCAAAGAAAAAGAGACATTTAAATGACTATGCACAGCAAATAATTTTCATAATATTTCCTGAAAAAACAAATTTTACGATCTATTCTAAAAGTTTTTATGTAATTTAATCTTCTAAGCTAAGTTGGTAGTCATTTCATAGTATCACTCCTTGATGATTCAGGAAACGGTCAATATACATCCTCTGGGTAGACAGGATCTTTACAGTGATAGATTGACTGATCTCAGGGATCTCAGTAGATTACAGTGTTGAACTGTGACGTGCAGATAACTTAGCCCAGCTAACCGGTAGACTCTTTGTAACTTGTAGAGAACTTCAAAAGCTATTTGTCTTCCAATATCTAACAAAGCGAGACCCCACAGGACAGGAAGGATTTGTTATTGGACTGGTGATTGGTAGATTATTATTGTGGCATCATTCTGCTCTAGATTTAATATGGGGAGGTATTGTGTGGGCAATAGTAAGGGTTCTTTAGTCCAGCCTAGGCATTGTGATTGTCCAGATAATGTCCTTTGTTGTTCAAAGGTAGAATTTGCACTGCGTCCTTGGGTCTCATCAATTGGTAGGGTAAAGGCTTCAGTTTGAAGAATGAACACAAAACTATTTTCAAAAAATAAAACGAAGGTTTTTCAATGTAATGCATGGATTTGAAGCCTTTTCTTGTAGTAGAGGCCAAGTTACTAGAGGCTGGGGGGTGCTGCCCTCTATGAAAGAAGGGGACATAGGTATGTTGCTTAAGCCAGGTGGAGATCAGACGGATCCCTCAGCATATAGGCCGCTTACCATGATAAACTCGAAGATGAAGGTCCTGTGTAAGTTGTGATTGCCCGCTTGAACCCTTTCATGACCAGCCTGGCTCACAAGGACCAGTATGGGTTTATCCCGGGTCATAACACTGGGATGAACCTCCGGCATTTGTCCCATGTCATGCACGAGGTCGAGCGTGTTGCGAGGAAAATGGATCTGATCTCCATTGACCTAGATAAAGCCTTTGACACATTCAACTGGGGCAATCTGCTCGAGGTGTTGAGGGTCATGGGGTTTGGGCATCAATTTCGGGGCTGGATCCGGCTTCTTTACACTGACCCAGTGCGCGAGTGCTGGTGGGGCAATGCCACTAAGAAAGTTGGGCTTTGGCTTGGGGGGGGACATCAGGGCTGCCCCAGGTACCCGCCTCTCTTCATGCTTGCGATGGAGCCTCTGACGGTGTGGCGCAGCGGGAACTGCGAACCTGGGGCATATAACTGGGCAACACTAGGCATATTATATTCTTATAGGCAAATTATGCACTGTTTTACCTCGCCTTCCCTCTGGAATACCTCGGTATCCTGTTACGACTCCTGGACAACTTCAGGGCTTTGTCGGGACTGCGGAATAATCATGGTAAGTCCCTGTTGTTCCCCCTGGCAGAGTTAGTTGGGACTGCAGTGGAGACCCTGCTGGATGTTGGATTGCGCTGGAAATTACTGCATTTTAGGTACTATGGGGTAATGGTTGCGCACACTAACAAGTAGAAACTGCGCCTTAACGTGGGGAGGGTATTGGACTCGCTGAGAGCCTTGGTCACCTTTTGGAATACTCTCCCGCTGTTACTGATGGGCCAGCTGGTCATCTCTGAGATGGTACTCCTGCTGCGCTGCTTATATGTCATTCAGAACTCCCTTTGCTCTCTCCCTGCCAGGGTATTCAAAGAGTTGGATTCGATTCTTGTTTCTCTTTTCTGGGCCAGTAGATGTAGCAGAGTGGCCTTGCCCACCCTGACATGGTGCTATGAAGCCAGTGGCCTGAAAATGCAGCGACTTGACCTGTATTATTATGCCGCTCATATACAGCACGCCGTGCGATGGCTTGACCCTGGGGACAATTGGGAAAAACGCCTGCTGACTGCACGGTCGATGTAGGGCAGCTACCGGTGACATAAATGGAGAGAGCTGGGGCCTGGGCGACTTCCCGTATGTGGTGCGGCAAATGGTGCAAATCTGGCAAATGTTAGTTAGAGTGGTATTGAGACGCGCCCCCTTCCTACGTGATTTGCGGGTGTGGATACTGCCACCGGTCAGAACAAATGGCTGCAAATATGTCCTTCCATGCCTGGAGGGATGGGGGCTGTGAACATGATTGGGAACTTGTATCCCAATGATCATTTAATCTCCCTAGAAAATGCCCCATCAGAGTTTGCACTGGGACCGGGACACTTTTTGCACTACGCTGGCCTGGCAGAAATGGCCAAGCAGACATTGACCACCTTCCCCTTGGCACCGGGAGCATCTGCCACTTTGGAAGCCCTGCTGACCTGCGGGTCGGGAAGGCACTTGATATCTTTGTGGTCTAAAGCCCTAGGAGCGGATGCTGTGACCGGCCGGTTGCGGGCTCGGGCGGCATGGGAGGGTGACCTGGGTGCGCCCTAGGGGGATGCAGATTGGGCACACAGCTGCACAGTTACACAGACAGTGTTGTGCAATGCCCGCTTTAAACTGGTACATTATAATTTCCTGCAGCATTTACCTGACCCCTGCAGCTCTCCATTGGATATCACAGGCCCGCTCTGATAGTTGCCCCAGATGTAGGTCTGCGGGGACAACTTTATTCACCTGGCCTGGGGCTGTACAGCAGCAGTGCATAACTTCTGAGACCGGGTGGTATGTGAACTCACAAGGGTGACCTCAATACAGGTGTTGGTGACCCCACAATGCTGTTTGTTGGGAGACGTTCAAAGGCCTAAAGGTCTCAAGATGGCCTATACATTCTCGCAGATGGCACTAGTTCTTCCCAGACGCATGGTGGCGGTCACCTGGATGGGACAGCGTGCTCCGGAGATAGTCCAATGGCACAGGGATGTGGCTGAATGGTCTTTAGCAGAAGAGGCCCACATGAAGCTCAGCAGGAGAGATGAGAAAGAGGAGGAGGATATCATTGTGTGACACGAGCAAGGAGACACGCTCTTATCCCCTGGGTCTGCACCGAGCAGTGAGGACAGTGAAGGCCCCGAATAATGGCTCCCCTCTGGCTGGGATCCCTGGGTGGGTTGTGGGTGAGTGTTTGTCATTAAATGGCGTCCTCTTGTGAGTGGCTTAAGTTTGCTCATCATGAACTGGGGTGTTGCCCCCCCCTCCTTTGTCTGCTTCCTGCATTCTGTGTTTGCTATCTATACCGCTGTAATGTTTAATTCATGTGAAATTGAAAAATAAAGGTTTTAAAAAAATAGAGGCTGGGAGGTAAATTTATAGAATATCTGATTCCGCTCCATTACGCCACAGATCACCAGCTTTCATCAACGCATTAATATTTTTGGTCTTGAAGTGCAACTGAGGGACCCCTATACTCACAGCTGATTGAATGAAACTGAATCATATAAGTAAGGGGTCTAAGAAATGGGTTAATATAGTAATGACCTATGAGGCACTCCTCTTGAGATGATAGAAATAAGCAATGTAGATTAGCTTATTTAAATTCATGAGAAGGCTAAACGTTTCCTCACCGCACTGCACCCCTAAATCATTGTTCTTTATATTTCCTGATATCCCGGGGGAAAATGAACTAAGCATTCATCAACAGGGTGAAGGAAGGACGCCCTCTAATAACACCAGTGACATCTGGTAAGGGTCTGGGAGGAGAAAGCTCTCTGCAGAGGTGCCCTCTCTCTGGTCAGCCTAACCAGCACTGGCACCTTCATTGATCATTGTTCTACAACTTTACGTCAGTCCTGCTGTTCCTCTATTGACACGTGTATTATATAGATGGCAAACGTATCTTCCCCGACTCCATCTATTTGCCCAAAAGTCTGCAGAACTGTGTGATCTAACATTCAATGACTCATCGTTGAATCATTACCAAGATAAGTGGACATAGTAAAGAGGCTTTGACTGGAATATAAGTTGGACGGATAGCCTGCTTTGATTCTGTACTAGGTATATATCTGATGTTTAGTCCTCATTAGCAGGGTGGAGGCATATGGTGTAATGTACTGCCTTTATTGACTAAAGTCTGATTGCAGAGGTGAGTCGTATGCCTTCTTGTGGGAGATTTTTCTTCATATCACCCCTCTCAGTGAATTGTGCCTGTCACTCCTGTTCTTTGGCTGGGCATCATGCCTCTTCCTGTCTCTTTGGTTCCAGAACTAAGTCTGGGGTGACTGAGACGGTGGTGGTCTATCAAAGTGAAACCTTGAGGTTCGGCGGACAACCCTCATTGGCTCGACCACAATGGCTGCTGCTCACGTCACGTCAGAAAGTAATGAGCCGGTTTAGGGGTGCAGGCCGCAGGCATTCAAGAATCATTGAGTGCTCAACTGTGTCCATCTAAGTGTGGATTACGTTGTCCCTGAAGCTGCAGCAGCACCACGCAACGACTCGTATTCCTGGGATGGGGACCTAATGGCTCACATAGGCCTCCGTCTGTGGAACCATCGCTGTCCAGAAAGACCATTACCTAAGTCACTGATATTCAAGAGGTGGGTTCGCACACTTTCGCGCTTTCTCAGTGCATAAGATGGACAACTGAACTTGAAGGAAATGATACCAATTGGCTCTTTATGACAATACTTTGGTTTTACTGGGAGCGTCTTGAACACCAGCACATCAGGTAAACACAAGCATCTCAGAGGAAGAAAAAACATAACTCCAATGTGGATTGTTTTCCTGGTTTTACCCGAGTGTTTTGACACGTGATATGGCATGTATGTTGGTCTCCGAAGAGTAAGGCCCTGTAGCTGCAAGAGAACACACTCATATCTAGGTATTTCAAAACCCAAGAGAGAAGGCCCTAGAGTTAGTTGTGTGAAGCAACCCACTCTATCTGTCCACTGCCCCTGCCGTGTTCTGCAAAACCGAGTTCCATTGTTCGAGGACCTGCAGAGTATTCCATCTGAGGCATAGGGTTATGATATAGCTATACATTGAAACCAGCTTTCCAAAGAGCAGAAGCTTCACACTCAGTTGTGATTGGTTTTTCAATTGTTAATAAGCCCTCTGGTTGGCTTGCCCGTATAAAGGAGGTGAATTGTGCCCTGAATGACTAAACAGTTCCACTTAAGTTGCACCTGTTTATGTCCTCATTCAAAGCATTCCACGTAACCATAGGGCAGTATCGCATCATGTTTGCAAGCGCGAGCTTACATTTAAGCAGTAAAGCTTTCTGGGAATTGTGGTTCTCTTTTGCTTCATTGAAACACCTGAAGTCTCGGAAATAAAGTAACGTGGTCGCTCTCCAATACTCTTTGATTTCTCAGCTCTGCGTGGAGGGGCTCTTGTCAAACTCTCTTCTCCCCCTCCCTGTTGGAAGTTCTTCTGATCCCCTGAGGTCATGCTGCATGCGTGTTGCCTGTGGCATGCAGCCAGGTCTTGTTTATCCGTCCGTGTCAATTCTTGCAGGTCATTAGATATTCCAGGCCCTACGCCTCCACGAGTGTCTCCTTCCTTCCGGTCACTTCTGCTGTTTACTTCTCCCATCTGTTCTGGATTCATTCCAGTCTTTCCAGTTCAAGACTCCTTGTCCTGTGACTCCCCTGCTTACAGCCAGCTGGCGCACTTCACCACACTTGTAAATCTGACTCTATAGAGACTCATGAGGGTATGTGTTTGGCAGCACAAAAACGAGGCCAACAACTCGAATTAAACTCACAATAAAGGGGGTTGCCAGGGTTCTACTTTGTGTAGTAAGTGGCTTCATTTCAGTTTAATTTTCACTCTCGCTTCATGTCATTTCATTTCTGAAAAACAGTGAAACCTTCACAGTGTGTGACACCGTTTTGAAAAGCAAAGTCGGACCGTATGTCCTCGGTCCATACTTGTGTAAAGTTATCCCATTCGTACCCTGTAAATTTGACCAACGTTGGGCACTTCTAGGCTCTGTTCACCCACCCCTACGTGGGATTCAAATCTGTATTACATGGCTCAGTGCTTAATTTGTAAAAAAAAATAAAAAATAGGTGCTAGAGCTCTCGTCAGGAGGCCACTGCAGCTTGCACCACACATTGCCCTGCTACGCTGACATTGACAGTAACAACGCAACTACTAACAATCACAATCTTACAAGTGTGACAATTCGGACTATTTCAGGCCCCCAAAACTATAAGAATGGCTTGGGCAGCAGGTAATAGTCATTCTTAATGTACATTGCATTAATAATTAACTGTTTTTGTGGTCATCTCTAAATTTGAAAGACATTGCCACCTTGTGGCAGACTGTCACAGGCACTGGTGTTGCCAGTTAAGTCCTGGTGCCGAGCACCGGAAACCACCAGCTCAAATTAAGCACTGACATGGCTTTGTCTGTAGTTGATGTTTCGGCCTAGTAAGTTATGTTATCAAGCTGGGCGCAACATCGTTGATTTGGGGTAATGTGTTCCTAGTCTATAAGAGACATATAGTATCACAAAACAGATTCATAATACAGGAAATGCAAGTAAAACACTAACCAAAAGCCTTTTTTTGCAGCTCTCACCTCGCACTGCAAATTGCAGTAACTTCAAAGTGATCTGCTGTCCATAGCTTGCACCCAGGGGATTGTAAAATAGTTCATCCTCGTAGCCCCTGTCAGCAATATTGTCCCATGTCAATGCAGTCCATTCAATCCTCTATCAACCCTAGACTTCTCAGAGCCATAATGGGATGATCATATGCAGTTCATGCTGTGCCTCTGTCACCCTAGACATCTCATATTTATAAGGGATTACTGTAGCATAGTCCTCCCTGGAAGAGATCTCTCTCTCTCTCTCTCTCTCTCTCTATCTCTCGCTCTGTCTCTCTCTCTCTCTCTCTCTCTTTCTTTCTCCCTGGCACTCTCTTTCTTTCTTCATCCACACCCCCAATATTTGACTGATTCCTCTCCTCCCAATTATACAGGGTCCTTCAGATGCTTTACCAATTGCTGCAGTCAGTTTGGGAAATTAATTGGGAGATGCAATGAAACTAAAACCTAATTCAGGACCTGCTGAGAAACCACGGCTCTCAGCTCGTTATATTTACACCTTTACGCATCTGTCTCTCAGACCTTTTTCCTCCAACACACTGATATGCGCCCCAGAACAAGATAAGAGCACCTATCCGGTCCCTCATGTAGATTACCAATACGGTTCGAGACAAACACAACACCCTTGCAGCCATGCACTCACCCACAGTGTAGCACGCTAGCCGTCCCATAATGCATCGGGTGTCCGGCAATAGGAGGTGAAGAGCTATCAAAATCCTACAGGACATTTCAAGTAGCACTGTCCTGCATTCCTAAAATTGCGTCTCAATTTCTTGGGCATGTTTGCTGAAAGTCAAGCATATCGTTTGGTCCCATTGGTTTGAAAGTAAATTGACTTGCTAAGAGGCTCTTAAAGGATTGATATCCTGTTTCAGCTTGGATAGACATTTTCCCGAAATGTTATTACAAGCCTCTCGCATCATTGCTTTTCGGAAAGCATGCAAAGTCTCTCCTTCCATTGGTCTCTCTGTGTCTTCTAAACATAAGTTTTGAACAGCAGGAGAAGGGTTATTTTTATTTAGCGCTCTGCGATAAGTGCCTTCTTTGGAGACCTCCTGCTGAGATCCCCTTTGCTAACAACCCCAGGGCTAGCAGGAGGCGGGAGAGATGGATGGGCAGCCCTTTCTGAGTCAGACAGGGCTCATTAGAATCCTACGGCGGCGGCTCGTCTTATAGGGAGCTGTGTCCGCCAACACCGCTTTCAATATTCACTTCTGGCAAACAAACAATGGACAGGAGCCCAAGCAAATAATCAGACCTGTCCTTGCTGGAAATCATGATATGTAAATTTATTGTATGTCGATATCTTGAAAATCCGGCATGGATCTGGGAATGGATGTCCTTCTAGATAATAGAACAATGAAACACAGATATCCCAACTAGAGTGATATGGAAAGTGTACGGTTTGGAATCTCAGCAGATAGGTTACATAATGCTTAACCAATCAGAGCTTCTTACCATTGCTTACTCTTCCTTTCTTTTGCTAAATTATCATTTTCAAACTCTAATGTTTTAGGAATCTGCTATAAATAGGATAACAAAATTATTTGGACATCTGTGTGGCAGACACAGATTTGTCAACCAGTCGGCTATGGCTACTGTTCTGCTGAGAATTACATGTGAATCATATTAGTAAACAGCAGCATCCAGTCTGGAAACAAAGACATACATTTTTAACACACAAGTTCCTTTTAGTATCAAGAATATATTTTTGAGTTCCCTCTTGAAAGATTGGGTTTCTCAACAGGATAAAGTTGGTATATTGGTTTCACTTTTTGCTGTTGCATTTCAACAAATTGCGAAATCATGGGAAGCTTCATCTAGTTTATCATTTTGAGATTGGTGTTATAGTGTCTGTTATAATCACAGGCTTAAAAGAGCATGTGTGAATCCAATATCTTTTGCTATTAAGAGACACATTCTTTGGTTACTTGTGACAACCTTCGTAGACTCATCTGCACAATCAGCTATTACACATCATCCTCGTATAGAAGAGGTGCCCAAACCTCCATTAATTTATATTCACTAGTGTTTTCAGTGGTTATCTTGTCAATTCTCATTACGTCAGTCAAAACGAGAAATTTAATTTCAGTTTAATTCCAAATTGGAAATTAAATTTAGTTTATCAGATTGGTAAGTGATTAGTCTATTGTCCAAATTGGGACAGTTTTGCCTTTAGTGTTAGCTACTCAGAGATTGTTTTTCTACAAGCTTTCTTTCTTCTGCTATGATTTTACACTGGAACATATGTAGCTAAGTTTGCATATTATTCTCAGGGATATGCTTTTTTTTTCTTCTATGTATCTGCCAAACGACGTAACCTTTTTGTACTCTTGAGATGTGTGGGGACTCCAACGAGTGGATACTACTTAAGATGAATGAACATGATTGTAACCCACAAGGAAAAAATTGTTCTGTTTGACAAAAAATGGGACAAAAACTATTTGAACAACGTTTGTAAATCTAAGTGGCTCATCCTGACCCTTTCCCCCCAGATAGGCTTGTGGCGTGTGCATCAGAGAAAATATGATGTTACAACACAAACATTTACAACGCATGCTTTTACAACGCAGTTTTTTCATCGCAACTACAATTACATTGCATGATTTTACAACGCATGCCATTACAACGCATTTTTTAAAACTACCATTACAACGCATTCCATTACAACGCATACCATTACAATGCATACCATTACAATGCATAATACTTTTAGGGCAACAGTAGGGTAAGGGTTGGATAGTGTAGGGGTAAAAATTACTATTCCCACTCCAATGAGTGCAACACTAGGGTAAGTGTTGGATAGTGTAGGGGTTAAAATTACTATTCCCACTCCAGTGAGTGCAACACTAGGGAAAGTGTTGGATAGTGTAGGGGTAAAAATGACTATTCCCATGTACCCCAAAACCCATATCCACCCTAAAACTAAAAAATCTCCATTACTTACCTTATATTGGGTTGTAATGGCATGCGCTGGAATGGTATGCGTTGTAATTGTATGCGTTGTAATGGCATGCGTTGTAATGGCATGCGTTGTAGTGACATGCGTTGTAATGGCATGCGTTGTAATGGCATGCGATGTAAAGGTAGTTGCGTTGTAATGACTACGTTGTAAAGGTAGTGTGTTGTAATACTGCGTTGTAATGGATGTTTCCCGCATCAGACTCCTGATGTGAAGAACTACTACAAAAATGAAATAATTAAACTGGAAAGGACTGTTAAGGTAACAGCGATGACTGATATGTAGTATATGATATGAAGACCCAAAGCCAAAACTTGAAACCCTTTACTGCATTCGGAATCCTTCTCACTAGTCTGTTAAGCAACGGGAGAGGAATACTGAAGGTTAGGCAGTGACATGGTCAGCTGGGCTGCCATGCGATTCCTCTATCATTGCCACTATGGCAGTGCAACTGCAAGCATGCATAACAAGGTTCTTGTTTTTACTTTGTTGTCGTTGGCATGGTTTCAAAGTGTATTATTGCACAGTTCCATAGGATAAATGATTTATTGCTAATACCTAGTTAAAAGGAAATGGATAGCATGAGATGATTTGCAGTCCTAATCAATAAGGCCTGGACTCTTTTAATGTTTAACATGTATTAAAGTGTAAAATATGATTCTGATCATTTCTTTGTAAATTGTTCATATATATTTTTTTAATGCAGTGGTTATTTATGTTGATTTTTATGCATCTTAAAGTTGATATTTTTATCAATAATATTGTGTTCAAATAATTGCTTATAAGATATTTATTGACTTATTCTTATTCTTCTTTTTCTATTTTTGTTTGCTTTACATTTTAATGCCTTACTGCAATGTTTTACTTGTTGTCTTTTCATTAATTAATCTATATCAAATGCTAATAAACTGTATCTTTTCAACTTTAAAAAAGCTGCTTCATCGGTCCTCTATTCTCTAACGTTAGATCAAAGATATCCAGTGTAGGCCCAGGAGGGCCCGATCAGTGTCAGATATTCAGGATATTACCAGGAGATTTGTTTACATATAATAAATCTAAATAGAACTAATTTACAAAGTCATTGGCTATCCTGGAAAGTTGGGAAAGGGTCTGTCTGTTTTAGACCTTTGTTGGACACCTCTGACATAGACTCATTTACTCATGCATTTATTAAATATTTGTTTACCAGAGTGTTGCTGTGCATTTGTAAGCATCAATTATAAACCTTTATTGTTTTAGAGGTGTAATCCAAATACAAAATCTTGGCAACAAGGATGTCACTACTTCAAAAGTAAGTTGATCCACGAAACATAATATTTTATAACATGATATACTTAAGCACATCAATGCCTTCTTTCAACTTTTTGAGATGGTGATTAAAGTTCTTTGCCTTTCCTAGTTCTGTTTAGAGTGGGCATATGTTGTTGTTTCCGTGACAAATTGCTCTCCCTTGCAATGACACTCATGGTACCTGCGCCCCCCACGAACTGTTCCTGCAACAGCCAGAAAATCAATGCACCTTTGTTTAGACACTGAGTTGTTAGATACATGCTTTCCTCTATATTACCCTCAGGATGCATCTATGCTGTGTAATGGGATTGCCTCAAGGCTTATATATAAGCAGTTCAAATACGAACAATGTGAGTTTTCTCATGAAAGATTCTTTCGATTAAAATACCACCTTTAATTGGAACCAGATGCAATGCAACCTGAATATATGCGAGTAGTTATTTCAAGGTCAATGGCACAACCACACTGTACACAGCGCTATGCAAAAATCAATAAGTAAATAAATAAAAGTGTATTTTATCATTTAATCTGGAAACGTACATGCTAGATCCTTATGATTTTAAAATGTTGCATAATTTGAACACCCTTATTGTCAACAGTCCATAACATCTTCACACTGCTTCTCATCTTTCTTTATTTTCCTGATTATGAGAGGCTTGTTATTAGAGTCTGCACTACACACACACACACACTCACATGCACACACATGCATGCACGCACGCACGCACGCACGCACACACACACACACACACACTTACTTTTCCATTGGCAAAGTTTGATACCTTCCTCAGTAGTGACAATGAGTGCAGGGGAGAGCCGTGAATAAACAGTTGCAGGGGTCCAGCTTGCTGAAACCCAGTGCAGAAACTAACGGTCTGGCAGTACACAAGGGGATGTTAGGATGTTTTGTAGTTGTTTAGTAATTGGTGTCTAGTAGCAGTGTTCGTGGAAGCAGGCTAGGGTTGAAAAGTATGCTGCGGTTTCTATTCGATGGTGTTGGGATGTCCTGTGAGGGTACATACACCTGCAGGGTGTGTAATGGATAAAGGTGTGATCTTAGGGAAATTGATAATTTCAGTTTTAGAAGAGTTCAGCATGAGAGAATGGAGACCCACACAGTAATAGATGGCTGCAATCAGAGAACTCACATTGAAAAGCAACGTTGAAAGTTGGAAAAGAGTAGATTTGTTTTTCAGCTGCAATGGTGCCCTGGCCTGTAATGCAAGCAAGGAACAAAGAAAAAGAGGCTCTTTTCTTGCTGCAGAGCAAGGCTAGGTTCCATAGTAAGTCCCAAGGAAGCTACATAGGTCAATGTGAGTATTTGCATATCAACACATAGGGCATGTGTTGGACTGAAAATGCGTCTAGCTGACTCCTTGTAGCATTGTGCGAGTTAAGTTAGCATTTGCGGCACCATTTTGTATCCAGCCGCCATTTTGTACCAAGATCGAAATTAAGCTTCTGTCTCATACTGTCTGCCTCAGCAGAAAGCAGCAACAATTGTTTTTCTTTATTAGCCAAGGTTAAGTATCGCTGCACTAATGAATAGATCATTCTGTAACTGCATGCCTTTCCCCGTAGGTAGGCCTGCTCCCACTCTCAGAGAGACGAGCATGGGCAGAGTAACCTTGAAACTAAGATAGCGTGTATCCGGTCTCAAGATGATAGCCTATCCCTCTGTACCTCCATTGTTCATCAGTGACCAGGCTGGAAAATTCCAGTCTGGGCGGGTCTCTAGGGGTGTTGGAAACGTATATCTGACTTTACCATATGATCGGGAGTCAGTCCCTCTGGCGCAATCTGAGGAGGCTGGTCAGACCGAACTCCGCTTGAGCGTATACTAATAAAATACTTTGGTTTGTATTCTCTACTGTCTGACCGACTCTTCATTTGTATGGAAGGCTGAGAGGTGGTCGCGAGTGACCCGGGTGGCCCGAAACTGGTCACTTCCTTCAGTTGGCACCCGAACAGGCACCCCATCGGGTGAATGACCCTTCCTTGCCCGCGGATGGGTGAGGGGGACTGGGCCACGTCGGGTCAGGCGGGCGGACCGGGTATCCCTGCAGGAGAAAGTCTAGTACTCGCAGCTGCCCCGTCTGTCTAACCGGGCAGTGCCTCGGCCAGTGGTCATCCCGGCTGGGGTCCTGAATGGCGAAACCCTTGGATCTGACCGTTTGGTCTGTAGAGTCGGCAGTGGAGAATAACTTCGTTTGACCTGTGTGCACCAGGTGAGTTTGTTGTGGTTTTGTCCCGTGGCTATGGCTCCACTTTGGTCTGTGTTTGGTACGGTCTGAGGATCATTATTGGACAAGCGCTTGAATTTGTTTGAGTTCTTTGTGAACATGGTATTGCTTTGATCAGGATTTGGTGAGGTCTGAGGACCAACTTTGGTAAGATATTTGCAAACATCTGCTTGGCATAAATAGTGAAAACGTTTTCGTTTTAAAATGCCTTGTTTTAGCAAACTATGTTGTGTGAGTTGTCGTCGTTGTTCTACTGATGCTCGATTGGAAGAGAGTCAGCCTGCGCCTCCAGAAGGCACCCCAAAATTCGAGATGTATGTCAAACATGACTTGGCCCAATTATGTTTAGTACATTATGGCACAAATAAACGAGGGACAACGCCGAGTTGCAGTGGCCGTTGACGGGCACTTTTGATGAGCAAAAGCATAATTTCCTGCAGGATAAATTGTTTGCGAAAAGGAGTAGGCAGTCAATGTTTGATTCCCTTAGAACGTGGCAAAAGGAAGCTAAACAGAGACGAATGAAAGCAGAAAAGGAGGCCCGAAAGGGAAGGATGCAGACAGTGACTCAGAAAGCTGTTGCGTATGATAGAGAGAAGATTGAGAAGGGGATAGAGTGTGCCGATAGGAAGTTTCGATTGAAATGTGAAAAGTCTTATGTGGTTCGGGAAGACAATGATACATTTGTGGAGGAATTGTTAGACACCCGACCTCTGCCTCCATACGCCCCGCAGAGAATATACCCTGCTGTGCCACAGCCCCAGTCGTCTGCCTCTTCTGTCCCTGCCGTTTCTGTTTCTTCTGTTACCGACTCAGTTGCTTTATCCGCTGCACCTCCTGTCAATTCTGTGGCTTCGCCTTCCGCGCCTGCGATAACTGCTAGTCTCCCTGCTATGCCTATCGTGTCAATGTCTTCCTTTTCTCCAGCCCTTACACACACAACACAGCAATTAACGACATTGGTGCCTGTTTCTTCTGTTACTACTCCTTCACTCTTCCCTCATTCCCCGACAGTACTGGGTAGTGGGATGCCGGTGCGTGGGTTGGGGACGGGGACTGGGCAACTGCTAGGGAGCGACTGGGACGGATCTTAATACGATCCGACGTGGGGGAGGAAGAAAAAAGGGCAGTAGCAAATCTTGCCGCTCAGTGGGCTCGTCATCCCATTTATAGTACTGAAGATGTGTGGAATGTGATGAGGGATTATGATCCGTTTGTGCAGCAGCATGCCCTTAAGTACATGTCGGCTACACTGATTGGATTGTGGGAACAGTGCTTCAATGCTATAGCGCCCCAGATTATTTACGATATCAGAGATAATGTATACACTGCTGGTATGGCGCCTGAGGAGGTTTTCGGAAATGTTGCGACATTGGTAGGCTGTTTGAGAAGAGCCCGAAGACAGTGTCTCAGTTTCCAATGAGGGAAGTCCATCCCATATATCACCCTGAGTTGCCAGAGCTTCAAAATCAGCATGATGCTGTTATTAGACCAAAGGTAGAGGCCCGTTTTCAAGAACAGTGGGTTTATACCCCATGGAAGAGGAGTGAGGTGTTATCCCTTAAGACTCAGTTACCTGATCCTAGGAAAAATCCTACTGCATACTATAAGGAATTGACGGAAGCTGCTTCATCAACAGTAATGACGCTTGCGGATATTGAAATGTTCTTTGGTCTGCTGGTGCCCGTCGACATTTGGAGGCAGGTCCACACGCAGGACCACGTTGTGGAATTGGGTGGTACATGGGACCAGATTAAAGCATAGGATAAGGAAAGGAAACCTGGAGAAAAGCCTAAGGCCGAGATACTAGCTTTACCTGGCCGCATTATTACCTACATGCACTCTCTTATTCCACCGAGAAGGGTAGATTGGGACAAGTTAACAGCATGTCGTCAGAAGAAAGATGAAAGTGTGTCCGATTTTTTCACACGGTTCGAGGGTATTTTGGGGATTTTAGTGGACAGGATTTGTCAGTGGAAGGGGGTGTCCGGTTGTTCGTCAATAGATTTGTTACGAACCTGCTCCCAGAGATTGCAGCACGGTTGCAGGCTTCAGAGAGCACTTGGTCGACATCCTCCCCTTCTGTTATATTGAGTATGGCACAGTATTATGAACATAGGGAGAACGAAGAGATGGAGAAAATGGAAAAGAAGCATAAGGAGTTAAAGACGAAGGTGTTGTTACAGCAGGCGTCTAGGGGTAACGGTAGAGGGCGTGGAGCTGGTCCGGCCCGGCAGCTTTCCCGTACTAGTAGGAGCACTGAGCCTGTGGGGCCGAATCAGTGTGCGTATTGTTATTGCAGAAGGTCGCGACACCCAGAGGACGAGGTTCTCGTGGACGGGGCCGTGGAGCAAGTGATCAGGCTGGGGTTTGGGAGGATGGGACATCGCAGGGTCGCTCTGACCAGAACTTTTTTGATGACCCTCGAGGAAGACAGTATTATCACGACGATTATGATCTGGATGAGGTGACAGTGATGTCCCACAGCTAGGACAGCCAGGGACAGGGTGAGGGACCAGTCCAGGTACCTGTAGATCAACACGGTCCTTATGTCACCGCTGATTTGCAAGGCTCAGTCAAGAAATTCTTAGTGGATACAGGTGCGACGTTTTAGTTCAGGAAATTCCTTGGTGACTAGCCGTTTTCTATGTTTATTAACAATCCGGAAGTCACAGAATCCCTTTCCAGTGTTCAACCCTTGTCAGTTTCTCTTAAAACTACTCGAGCAGTGTGGTTTTCTGTTCACAAGCCACCCGGAAGTTATATACATAAAAAATACCATTTTGGCATCTAGCCGTCCATACGTGCATTTAAAACCCGGAAGTAAATATTCCCGGGTTAGATGATAGTTTGAATTGAATTACCGGCTCACCGTTCACAGGTGTGACGGGAGTCCACTGGATATAAATAGTCTCTAAAACAAGTTGCCGGATTTACTTTCACCCGGGACACGAACAGAGCCACTTAGAAGGAGAATTGACCCTCTAACAACTGAGTGCAGTACCACCTTTACGGTTAACTGAACCAAGCAATGCGCAAGAGCTTTGGCTTTGAAGTGATTTCTTAACCGGAGTTAGGAAACCACACTTGATATGCTTCTTTGACTCTTATAATGAGTCATTGCACTTGTGCTCTCCCAGCGTTAACTGTCAGAGGTGCAAGTCTCCAAACATGCACCACTCCCGAAGCGTGCATGTTAAGATACGGTAGCAGTATAAATAGTCCAGGTTATCTTAATGTATTTGCTAATCATGGCCTTGTTTTAAGACATCTAGATATTGCCAGAATATATACTTAAAATAAATTTTTAATTTAAGGACAGGGAATTAATGTGTTCTACGTTTACATTTAAAAACGAAATCCAGCGTAGAAGCATTTTAATATGAGTGATATACTGGTAAAAATACACCAAATTCCCTTTCCTACAGATCCAAATTTGAAAAGGGATCTATGCTGGGTCAATCATCTTATCATCGAGGAGCACCAAAATTGTCAACCCAGTTAATGGTAACTGGTCCCCACCAAGAGGGCATATAATCTCTAAAGGTAGGTTACTGATAAATAACATGCACTCTTTTAAGAATCCCGTTTTTTAATTAAAAAATTGTTTCTAAAAAGAACTTAAGAGTGCTGCTAGTATGAGGACTAGATATCTCTCTTGTATATCCCCTACATCTATAGAATCTTTTAAATCCATTACGGGACCGTGGACCAAACCCAGATTTTCCGCCACTGGTAACATTGACTGGCTTCCAGTTTTTTTACGGTGAGAACCCCTCAATAACGTTAGATATCTAAGGATATCAATAAGTCTTAATTTACAGATACTAGATAGTCATAATAATATATGTTCTATTACTTTCAATTCTAGACTACCAATACTCTGTGTTAAATATTTGAATAGGACAGAGGGAGGTAGATGCCCCCTAGGATCCTACCAGACTTCCTGAGACTCAGATCCAGGACGCATTGCAGCTGATCACAACAAAAGGTGATTCATAATTATAGATACCATATGATAAATGTATAGAGAATATAGATATATATGGCAGGGAGGCCATTATTAGTGAACTGTTTTGTTGACCTGTAAACATGGTATGAGTGAGGAGAGAACAGTATAATTGCCAGAGGGTGCATTGAGCCTGCTAATAACTTAGTAACAGCTATGCTCTGTGCAATGTTACACTCAGGTAATGTAATTAGAATATTATATCTGCTAATGTATTAGGTAAACTGAACCTCTTATACAATCGTAGGTGGGACCAGGGGATAGTGTTTTTGATACTATGTAGAATTACCTATGTGATCTTTTGATGTGTAAAGCTTTATTCATTGACATATGTTTTATTGCTTAGGTGGTCCAAACTGTTCCAGGTTTTTATCTGTTATTTGTGAGAGTTACAAATGACTCGGTCTTGAAAAAGATGGCTATATAAAGGCACCATCGAAACGCGTCGACGCTCGATAAATAGAACTCAATCTGTGAGAAAACTGGGACCTTCGAATGCTTATTATCTTTTGGTATCAGGCCTCAGTTACTAAATGAAATAACCACAGATGTGTTCACTCATGACATAGTCTTTTGTCTTTCATGTGTACTCTCTTTGTTCTTTATGTACATTTGTTATTAATGAATTTTATATGTTTTTATTATGTGTTTTGGTGAGATTGAAATGTAATTGAGTCACTGTTTATGTATGTATTGTTTAGTATAAACTTTTTTTAAAAAAGAAATAAATTGAAAATATTTTCTTAAATCTTTTGTCTCGTAGTCAATAGGAAAAAGGTTGGAATTATACTGTTCCCTCAATGTATGTTGATAGTTTGAATGCAGGTGAGTGCGCTGTACAGTAGTATGTTTAGTCAATAGTATTGAATTAGCATTTTCTCCAAAGGAAACACTTCGTTCTCATGACTGTATAGTACCCTATTCCTTTGGTATAAGGGGTCCCTCAACTTTCTAACAGAAGGTCGCGACACCCAGAGGACGAGGTTCTCGTGGACGGGGCCGTGGAGCAAGTGATCAAGCTGGGGTTTGGGAGGATGGGACATCGCAGGGTCGCTCTGACCAGAACTTTTTTGATGACCCTCGAAGAAGACAGTATTATCACGACGATTATGATCTGGATGAGGTGACAGTGATGTCCCACAGCTAGGACAGCCAGGGACAGGGTGAGGGACCAGTCCAGGTACCTGTAGCTCAACACGGTCCTTATGTCACCGCTCATTTGCAAGGCTCAGTCAAGAAATTCTTAGTGGATACAGGTGCAATGAATAGCTCTGTTTCTCGTTCGCTGGTCCCCGGGGCAGCTCTGTCTGGCCAAAATAATGTTTCGGTAGGATTTTCTGGCGTACAGGTTGTAAGTCCTATTTCCAAACCTCTTGCTTTGACTATTGGTCCTTTTACTGTGGATTCACAGTTCTTATTGACATCAAATTGTGGAGAAAACTTAATGGGTTTGGACTTATTAAAGAAGTTGCATGCGACCATCTTTTGCTCTCTGGAAGGTGTTTACATGACAATGGGACCAAATGTGATTAGCTCTAAGCAGTGTCTGTCCAAAGATGCGCCCCTTCCTGCTGAGTTTAAGGCTGTGCCGCCCACTTTGTGGGCAACAGGTGACACAGATGTGGGACTATTGCAAATCCCCCAAATTTCCATTACAGTTAAAGACCATGCCATTTTGCCTCGTATTCCGCAGTACAAAATACCACCAGCAGGGGAGCGAGCTCTGTTGCGGATTATACAGGACCTGATTGAGTCGGGGGTTGTTGAAGAGACGACTGCAAATGTGTGTAATTGCCCTATTCTTCCCATTCTTAAGAGGGCACCTTCAGGTTCCTCCGATGACCACCCAGATGTTTATCGTTTTGTGATTGATTTGCGCGCAGTTAATAAAATAGTGGTCCCTCAGTTCCCGGTGGTCCCTGACATTACTGCCATTCTGACAATGATTCCTTCTTCTGCAAAATTCTTCTCTGTCATTGATTTGAAAAATGCCTTCTTTAGCATCCCAATTCATCCTGATAGCCGCCATCTGTTCGGCTTTACCCTGGCCGGCAGAAGCATTTGATCCTGTTGCGCTCCTCAGGGCTATACTGAGAGCCCTAGTATATATAGCCAAGCTCTGAAAGCTCAATTGGACTCCCTCGCACATTCCCCAGGTAATGTATTGCTTCAGTATGTGGATGACATACTGATAGCTTCCGACACTGAACAGGGATGCAAAGACAGTACGGTTAAGTTGTTGCTACATTTGGCTCACCATGGACATATAGTGTCCCTTTCTAAATTTCAATATTGTCGACAGGAGGTCACCTATTTAGGTCACCTACTGTCGAAGGAGGGTAGGCGATAGACCCCTGAGCGCATTAGCGCCATTGTTAAAATGCCTATCCCTAAAACTCAGAGGGATGTGCACGCTTTTATTGGCATCACTTTCTACTGTCGCCATTGGATCCATAATTATTCATAACTAATAAAGCCTTTGCTTGCACTAACCACTAAAGATGTGCATGAGCCCCTGCCTTGGACGTCTGAATGTCAGCAGTCTTTTGAGCAATTAAAAGTTGCGCTTTGCTCTGCTCCTGTGCTTGGCACGCCTGATTATGGGAAGCCGTTCGTGCTGTATGTACACGAGACGGCTGGTTGTGCGCTCTCTGTCTTAACACGAATATGTGATGTTACAACGCGTTCAAAATGATCACGGTATGTAACATCGCAGTTTTTACAACGCAAGTCGTTACAATGACTTGCGCTGGAGGGCGCTGGACTTAGGAGTAGTAAGATTTACTATTCCAACACCAGTCTACGTACAGTAGGGAAGGTGTTGGAATAGTAAATCTTACTATTCCTTAGGTTATAGCGCCCTCCAGTGCAAGTCGATGTAACGCTTGCGTTGTAATGGCAGCGTTCTAAATGCATAGCGGTGTAATCACCGCTATGTAAAGGATGTTTCCCTCTTAACACAGGCCTTTGGAGGTAAGAAACGGCCGTGTGTTTATTTTTCTGCTTTGCTTGACCCTGTTGCAAGAGCCCTCCTGAGCTGTCTAAGAGTGGTCGCGGCTGTGGCCATCTCTATAAGGCAATCGGCCGGGCTCATACTTGATACTGACCTCACAGTCATGGTGCTGCATGCTATGGATACCCTATTGAATAAGACCAAGACACAGCACCGCACCAGTGCACGTCTGACCGGTTATGAGCTAGCTCTCTTTGCCCCGCATATCACGATCAAAAGATGTGCCACTCTGAACCCTGCCACGTTACTGCCCTTCCCTTCTGAGAGTGAGGAAAGAGACATACATGATTGTCTTTTTCGGACGGAGGAAGAGACGAAGGGACGGGTAGACCTGACTGATGTTCCCTTATCTGACCCCCAAGGGAAACTATATGTCGATGGCTCTGGTTTTAAATTACCAGATGGCACCACCACCGCCGCATATGCACTTACTACACTGCATACAGTAGTTGAGACATCACAAGTTCCCTATCAGTCCGCTCAGGCAGCTGAACTAGTCGCCCTTATTAGAGCCTGTGAATTGAGCAAGGGACTGGCTGTTAATATTTATACTGACAGCCAGTACGCCTTTGGGGTCGCCCATAATTTTGGACGGCTCTGGGCAGAGAGAGGGTTTCTCACTTCCCATGGGACACGTATCCAGAATGGCCCCCTTATACACAGGCTTCTGTCTGCCCTGACACTTCCTAAGAAATTGGCCATAATTAAGTGCAGTGCCCACAAGGCAATAACTGATGATGTTGGAAGAGGAAATGCGTTTGCAGACCAGACAGCTAAGGAGACAGCTCGAACAAAAATGAAAAAGATGTTTGTAGCAGGTCCCGCCAGGTGGGTGCCCGAGGTCATTATGTTCGAGGACACTTTAGACAATGTGAAAGAAATTCAGAGTGAGGCAACGATTGAGGAGTTAGCGGTATGGCAGGAAAGTACAGCAAGTTTAGATGAGGATGGGTGTTGGACAGATAAGTCAGGAAAGCAGAGATGGATGTTACCAGACGCATATGTCCTTTCTGTGGTTACTATGGCGTCAGCCCACATTAGTTAGAAGGGCATCTGTAAATTATTAGATCCTGTATGGCAGAATGACAATATCCCCAAGGTTGCCGTAAATATTGTGATTAATAGGCTCGATCAAGGAGCCACTTGTCTTCTGAGTAATATATTGCCTTATCTTGATGCAAACTACATTCTTGAAGTCACTACCCCTACCTCACTTGAATCACCATCACTCTACCTTCCCCCCCCTTTTCTTTTTTTTCCCCCTTTCTTTTCTCACCTAGGGATATCATTGTATATAATAATGTATGAATTATGTTAATAATATACCAACGCTCAGTGTGAATTAAAACACTAGGAGCAACTAATTTTTTGTCTTAGTTTTATTTATTTTGTAATTTTGGATTTAGAATTGTATGGTCGTATTCTGGGACCACTGTTCTTATGTACTGTACATTACCCAGGTCCCAGAGACTAGTATTGGGTTTACCCTTCTTAGGTAACTGGCCTGCACATCAAGCAGAAATTTCAGGCTGCAAACCACCCCCAGTCAGTAGGCCTGGTTGAGAAGTACAATGGTACTCTCAAACTGAAATTGGCAAAAATTCAAGAGAGCACAGGATTGCAGTGGCTAGATGCTTTACCATTAGCCCTTTTGTCTACAAGAGCTACGGCTCACTCTAGGACAGGGTTGTCACCTTACGAGGTCGTGTTTGGGCGCCCCGCGAATGTCTGGGGCGTCCTGCGACCTCGTAGGTTTTCTGATATTGAATATCCTTTGCTTGTGGACTACCTGTATGAGTTGACTAAAAACTTGCGTTCTATTCACCAATCCATGAGGTCCTGTACCAGCTCCAGAGGGGCCAGGCCATGATATCCAGCCTGGGGATTATGTCCTGACCAGGCATTTTCAGAGGAAAGGCAGTTCGGAGCCGCGCTGGAGGAGGCCTACGCAAGTCCTCCTCGCTACCCGCTCGGCTGTGAAGGTGGCCGGCAGAAAGAACTTGATCCACTCTCAACATTGCAAAAAGGTGCCCCTCCCTTTACCCTACGATCAGTGGGTGCTTGATGGAGTAGGAGACTCTGAAACAGAGCCAGTGCCCCGTTTTGTTCCTTTCTCGGATGCTCGGCTGACGTGGGCACAAACGGAGGAGGAAAGCGACGCAGTGTTGAACGAGGCAGTGCCACCTGAAATCAAGGCCATCCAGGAGCCCCAGCCTGCTGGCCCATCTGTGCTTGAGCCCCAGTCCATTGGCCCCTCTGTGTCTGAGCCCCTGTTTGTAGACCCCTCTGTCCCTGGAGCAGCTAGGTACGATTTGCGCCCCCGACGGAGGAACAGTGCACCAAAGGAAAAGTCAGATTAGCAGGGATGGACTTGACAAGTCTGGCCACAGTAGAATAGGGAGAGGTGAAATTGGTGCATTGTTCGGACATTGGACAGGATTGCTTGAGTGTGCTCCCCTGAGGAAGGGAGTGCCATATCCTGTACAACGTGGGATTTCTTCAAAGAGCTAGGATCGCCTAGCTCCACCGCCGGTGCTCAATAGCGCCAACAATTGATGAACAATAGGAGTCTACCAGCGAGGCTCTGACGGACGCTGGGGACATTTGCCCCTCTCTTGTCTTCTTGTTATTGGCTCCGTTGCATGTCCTTTCCTCTGGTTAAAATGTATCCATTTGGTTGCCCCATTATGGAGGAGGAACGGCCCTTTGCAGCCCCACGTTTCGGGCAGGATGGGTCTGGTTGGTCTAGTTGGTCTACTAAGAGTAAAATAGTTTTGTAGTAATCGTTCTGATTTTTCTGATAACAGTGCTTGGAATAGTGTGGTTCCTTGAGGAGAAATATCCTGTGCACTCTTTGATTGGTACAACGCCTGTTTCCCCTGAACACGTTTTTTACTTTGGCCCCACATAAGGGTGAGCACAGAAAAACATACGTAGATAATGTTTTCTTGCAAATGCTCCACCAGGCACATGATACATCTAATGTTACTAATTGCTGGATCTGTGGACTGCTCCCTTCCGTGACCCATAAGAACGATATATTACTGTCCTTGCCATTTTCCTATTTTGGGAGCTGTGAGGCCTGGTTTCAACTGTTTACCATGGTATATACTCATTTCCATTCTGATGCTATGAATATGACATATGTTGATTATGATACTGTGTTAGAATACATACGTGTTCACCAAGTGTTTACTCCAGGAGAACAAGGGGCCCCTGATACATTGCCCCCAACAGCTTGTATGAATGTATATGAGAACGAAAAAAATGCAACATGGCTTCGAAATAAAATGTTGGATTTCCAGGGGTTCAATGTCACTGAATATTTTAAGTCTTTTCAGATACGCAATATTACTCAAGATGAAGCAATGCCAGTGCCGGTAGTCAACACAACAGCTGGGTTTTGTGTTCGGGGTTTTGGGAATGTTAAAGTAGGTGAGAGTAATTGTAATTATACTTACGTGTTGAGCACAAGCAGTAGCCCACCTTTGCTTCCCCCCCATAATGTTTATTTTGTTTGCGGGTCCCAGGCTTATGTGTGACTTCCGAGGGGGTGGTCTGGCATATGTTATATCTCTTTCCTCCTTTCCCCGTGGATATAGCACCATCCAACTACCATAGAGATCACAGATTGTAGCGTAGGGGTGTCCATCTATCCCGTATTAGAAGGGTTATCAACACAGAGGACGTAGATCAGACAGATACTACTCTACAGCAGTTTACTGATGCTATGAAGGGTATTATTCCCTTTTGGGGCCCTATGTCCAATAGCCTCAATATTCGACGGCTCACAAGGGTTGTAGAAGGGGTCATTAATACCACGGCTGGAATACTGACAAATATTACGGCTGAGCTCCAGGCTACGAGACTCGTTGCTCTTCAAAACAGGATGGTGTTAGACGTCATCCTTGCTGATCGGGGAGGGGCCTGCCACGTCATCGGTAGCAGCTGTTGTGTTTACATACCGGGCCACGCTCCGAATGTATACGCTGCTATACAGAAGTTGCATAGGCTTGCATATGACATTCACCAAGAGAATGGTACCTGGACTCTTTCTGGTTGGTTCTGGGGTTTAATAGCATCCTGGGGTTGGAAGATTCTTATCTTTCTGATAGTAATTGCAGGTGTTATTTTCACTTGTTGTCTGTGTGTGCATTGCCTTCCTGCCTGTTGTACTTACTGTGTTGGAAAGCTGACACTTACACCGAAGGGCCCAATACATGATGCTAAGTCCTCGGCCATGATGATGCAGGCTGCCCATGACCTCATGTCTATTGACGAGGGTATTTTTGAATATTGATAATGTGTGAATGAAAATGTAATAGTGGTGGTTTTCTTACTATGCGAGCAGTTGTTGATTTCCTAGCATTAGACAAAATTGTTAGCAAATGCTAAAAGGAGGGTCTGTTGGACTGAAAATGCGTCTAGCTGACTCCTTGTAGCATAGTGCGAGTTAAGTTAGCATTTGGGGCACCATTTTGTATCCAGCCGCCATTTTGTACCAAGATCGAAATGTTGCTTCTGACTCATACTGTCTGCCTCAGCAGAAAGCAGCCACGATTGTTTTTCTTTAGTAGCCAAGGTTAAGTATCGCTGCACTAATGAATAGATCATTCTGTAACTGCATGCCTTTCCCCGTAGGTAGGCCTGCTCCCACTCTCAGAGAGACGAGCACAGGCAGAGTAACCTTGAAACTAAGATGGCGTGTACCCGGTCTCAAGATGATAGCCCATCCTTCTGTACCTCCATTGTTCATCAGTGACCAGGCTGGAAAATTCCAGTCTGGGCGGGTCTCTAGGGGTGTTGGAAATGTAAATCTGACTTTACCATGTGATCTGGAGTCAGTCCCTCTGGCGCAATCTGAGGAGGCTGGTCAGACCGGACTCCGCTCAAGCATACACTAATAAAATACTTTGGTTTGTATTCTCTACTGTCTGACCGACTATTCATTTGTATGGAAGGCTGAGAGGTGGTCGCGAGTGACCCGGATGGCCCTAAATGGGTCACTTCCTTCACATGCTATATACAGGGTTACTAAAATTATGAGACAATGAAGTTTCAGATTATGCGGCAGGATTGACTAAATTATGTGGTAACGAAACGTAAAGTATGTGGCATGGAACACATTCTGTGGCAGTTATATTTCACTATTTTGTCATTTTAACACATGTTAATACTCTCTGGGCGGACATTCCACCTCATTAGGACCAGTTTAGCACCTGGAAACAGCAATCAGCGACTGAAAGGTGGATGGAATCGCTCTGACTAGAGAATGGTCCGGCTGGGAATGGTCTGAGCAGGGCTTGGATGTACCGTTGGGAAGTGGTTGAAAAAGTCTTTGGGGAATGGTTAGCTTTAGATCAGTCAACAGGAGAATCATCAGGCTGGGGAGCGTTCTGGATGTGTTTGGACTGAATGAGGAATGATCTGGACAGGAATGATCTAGAGTGGGGGGGGGTCGTGATAAGGGGTGATCTCATGAAAGAAGGCCTTACTGCAGAGTAGTATGAGCGTGGGTTGACCTAGAAGGAAACGGGGTGACTGGAGAGTGGTATGGTTGGGGAGCACCCTTGGGATGGTCTTGGTGGGAAGGTCTGGGAAATTAATGGTTTTATCAAATGGCATGGTGGTTCCGGGAGGGGTGAATGATTGGTTGGTGTTTGGTTTGTGTCACAATTGGTCTGGAATGGAATGCTATGGCTTAAGAGCAGGGTGGTCGTGTTGGGAAAGGATCTAGATTGTAGTGATCTGAGTAATGACGGTCAAGGAGTTGAATGGCTTGAGCGGGAGTGGTGTGGTTGGAGAGACGTGACTGGGGAATTGGTTGATTTGGGTTTGTATGCTGCTTTAATGTTGTAACACTGTGTGGCTCAAGGTAGGGTGTACAAACTAAAGCGGCCTTTCATGTACAGTAAACGAGTATAACAGGAATACTAATGAATGAAGGTTTCTGGTTCATATGCTGCTCTTTTGGGACAGAATAGTTCCATGCATGGTATACAGGTGTATTGCCATGCACTTAGTGCCACTCTGCATGTGAATCTGGAATTCTAACTTTTAATTTTTGCTGTGGAGTCGCAATAATCTAGCATGTCTGCAAAGGCCTTGGCCTGTCCTTGTCTATGTGCTCCAACAGGACTTGTCCTGTGACCTGGAGGAACACACCAAGCATGCCCTCATGGTTGAAAGAGGACTACTGTCCCTGTAGTAATGTAGCACATAAAGGAATAGTGACAGCATACCATGTTTTTTTATTGATAGTGTGACCAGACCTGTTAGTCAGCTTTAATGTACCTTACTGGCCCACTAGTATAAAGTTCAATCCATTATGTGAATCGCCAGAACATTGTGCTGACATTCTGTGTGTATGTTCTGCTATAATGCACTTAAAGAGCACACATACAGCCAACGGTTTCTTGGTGCTAAGTACAAGGAGGGTATAGTTCAAGTTTAATGTGCACTTAAAGGGGAAAACTGCCTTGGGTATGAAGAATGTAAATACAGAATAGTAGGCTTAGGGAATGCTCTAATATCAGTTATCATGAATGCAGTCTGCTTATGGAAAAAGCAAAAAAAAAACAGACAAGAGCATTAACATATCTACCCATCCCACCTCTGCCCCCAAACATGGTGGAATTTCGGAATCTCACCCTCCACCCCAAACCTAATTCCCGTGAGGAACCACATATTTAGGAATCATCCCTGGAGGCGGAGTCGAGCCAGGAGTACTGCCAAATCTGATCTAGACTTGGCAGCCGAAGTGCAGAAGTGCTCCCTGAGTACTTCCAAGGGCTCGAAGTAAGCAGGAGAGAAACATCCAATGTGTCAGCCAAAAAGGATGGCCGGCAGGAGGCATGACAATGAGGTTCAGAATCAGGAATGTTGTGGACCTTTGTGGTCTGCATGGTACACGCTCTTTGCAGCAGGCATATTAACCCTCTGTGCTACCTTACGATGAGTCAAAACTTCCACTAGACAAAACTCTGTTCTCTCTTCAGGAAAAACATTAAATCACTGGAGTTATCTTGACATTTTTATTGATGCCTGAAAATTGCTGGAGACAAGGAACGCGTCAGCAGGTGCTTTTAAAACGATAATATACTTGCAAACATGGTGCCCCCACCCCAAGTCAGCGCCCGGTGCAGAGGCACCAATCGGACTGCCTGAGAGCCGGCCCTGTGTGCATTTTAGCTCCATGTGAGATATGGAGTTTAGCGGGGTATAGGAGTGCATAAGTAATGTTCAGTTTTTGAAGTAATTTTTTTGCTCGGGAGGAATTCTTTGCGTGCTGCCTTGCACATAAGGGGTGAAATCTGGATAGAAGGAGAGAGTGTGTTTCCTTGGTAGTGCATCTCCCTCTGTTCTCAGGCCTGGCGGAGTACCACATCTCGATCTTTGTAGTTGAGTAGGCAGCCCACTATGGTTTTGGGTGTAGAGCCCAGTGGTGGCCGCAGTACCAGAGTGCGATGGGCCCTTTCCACGATGAAAACTGGGAACAGAAATTCCCTGAACAGATCACGAAGCATAGCCTCCACGTAGTCCTCTATTTTATCTATATTAGTGGATTCTGGGACATCAGTTATTCAGAGATTGTTGCGCCACAAGCGCGCCTCCAGGTCTTCATTTTTTGCTTTGATAAGCTCCAGAACTTTATCCGTGTGCAGGAGGTGTTCGCTGGTCATAGCATATCCATCATCTACCTCCGAAACCCTAGTCTCCAGATGATCAATTCAATCTTCGCGCTTGTTGACCCTCTCATTCATACAGTCCAGATGACCGTCATGATATCCAGTTTAGCATCGATGATTCGCAGGCTGGATTTGACATCTACAAGAATTTCTTTTAAATCGTCATCGTGGCCATTCGCTCTCCCCGGGTTGTCGCTTAGTTCTTCTTGTGAGGGGCCATGGCTCACTTGTCTGGCATGTTTTTGCCCTTAAAGGTAAGTTTCGACTGGCGTGTGTCTTGTTTGCCCATTATAACAGTGTGGAGAGAGCTTATGTGTTACCGGGCGGACGTGGTGTGGGCATTTGAGCTTCACGAGGGTGCTGTTTTGTTCTATCTAAAAGTGACTGCAGGAGGAGTGGAGTTCAGATCAAGAAGTCAACTCCGATAGACGGCGATGATCACTGATAGGTGATTGTTCCCCTCTAGGTCACCAAAAGCGGTTTGGGGAAAGTAAGTGGTCAAGCTAGGATCAATCTATTTAGCACAATGCCAGGCAGAGGTAGAAGACGAGCCAAAGAGCACCCCCTCAGCCACAGTCCACAGGCTTGACCCCGCCACACCCAAGGAGGGAGGTCTGAGCCAGGGGCACGAGCAGGCCACGCAATGTTGTTCAGCCTTACAAGAGGGCTGCCAATTTGCAGTGTCCGTCAATGAGATTAAGTGAGAGAATGATTATCCAAGTGAGCTCCGGGAGTCTGGCCCCTGGCAGGCAGAGGTGAAATGGTCGAGGCACCTGTCCCCATCAGGGCACAAGTGGAGAGCCGGCAGTCTTCGCGCACGGAAGGCCCAATGGGTGGCACTGCCTCTCCCTGGGAGAGTTATCGAGGCCGGGGGGCACGGGCAGGCTGCCCAACACCACCAAGGATGCCAGAGGGAGGCCACAGGACTGCAATGATTTGAATTAAGTTGCTACAAAACAATGCCTCCCAGACCATAGATTGTACTTATTTCATAGATAGAGAGCTGCAGGAGTCTCTCTAAGCTTGTTCAACCAATGAACGGTCCTTATTTTGGTTTTTTCCGGATACTAGGATTTCCCGTATCTTGCTTCAAATGCGAAACCCAACGGGTTTTGTCAAGTAAATACTCTTGTGCCGGGTTCTTAACTAGTCTGATATTTTTCTTTTTCTGTCTACACTTATATAGAACAGTAACATAAATGATTTAACATGACTCAACAGCGACAAATTACAAACAGAATTCCAGCCTCCACAGTCCGAAACTGAACCACTCCCCATTAGATGACCATGATTTGAATTAAGGCACTGAAATAAAGGGCAATGTTGTAAATGGGCCCAGACACAGTAGGCCGCAGGCAGGTGTTATCTCAGTGTGTGCAATGTCAGTAGTCAGTTAGGCCCAAGCCTGCTGGAGAAGCCCGGGGCACTGGGGGAAGATGAAAAAGGTTTATCAACTGGGGGCCCAGTGACTCTGTGCCAATGCAGGGATCACCTCAGAGGTGTCCCCTCCCAGGGGGCCCAGTAAAGCAAAAGGGCAGTCCACGAGGAGCAGATAAATAATTTGAATTGCGGCAGTGTATGCCATGATTGGGCATCTGTAGCTGGGTCCTCCCAAGTGGCAGGTCTCCTCCAGCTGCGTGCGCAGCTCGTTCCTTGGGGTCCAGCCCCAGCAAAAAATCACACTGCCAGTAACTCACTGCCGCAAGGCCAGGGTGCCCGGGGCCCAGCCCAGTGCCAGTCTCAATTACGTCGGCCCTCGCTCGGCCGGCATGAATCAGTCGTAGCCTCCCCATGTCCCGGACAGCCAGCACCGCCACACCAGCACCCCCGCGCTGGACCGCTGAGCCCCCACAGCAGCTCCTGGGGGCAAGCCGGGAAGGGTCCAGGATCCTCTGACTCCATCCGCGGCAGCAGTGTGCACCATCCTTATATTAAATGGCAATCCTCAGCCCACCAGGTCCGCTGCTTGCGGACATCTCCAGGGCACGCCCGAGTCAGGCGCTGCCATGCCACACACTGCCTCGCAGGGGTCCCAGCCGGTCCTGATGTATCCTCTTTTATCTGGGCTAGACACACAGGAATGAAACTAGGATGGATGAGCCACTAGGATGAGGGTAGATGACGGATAGTGTTTACAGCTGGCAGAGCCTCTCTATAGAGCGGCCATTTTTCTGCCTGGCCAGGCTCCGCCCTTTTTATAGCATCATTGATAACATCACTGCAACATCTGAAAAGACATCATTGACAACATCACTGTGCATGGAAGGGACCCAAGTTATAGTTACCTTAGGGCACAAGTCACAGTTATTTGAGATAACTATAACTGGTGAATTTCAGTTTTATTTTAGTTTTTAGGTTAAAACGTTATGTAGTCACTGATTTTTTCACCTAACTATAGCGTTACTCTAACCTTTATCTTTTCAGTGAAGGGGGTGTGTGTGTGTGTGCATAAACACACACGCATACAGATATAATTCAAACAGGACAGAGGGAAAGACTCTACTTCATGAAGGATTGGTACCCTCAAATTGAAATCTCTGGCAGACCAACATCTTTGAAACTAGTTTATAAGACGTGCTGACTCTGCTTTTCCGAAACTCATGGTAATAGTTTGGCACATGAGGAAAAAGCCCAAGTTTGACCTCTTTTGCCTAACGCTGATTTCCACAGTCCTGCTACTGCCAGGGCCGGGCTGGAACCAATATCAGCACTGGCAACAACATTCAAACCAGCCCCACACTGCAGCAGGTAGTAGCTACAGTGAGGCCATGAAAACATGGTTGGGTAATGGCAGTCCACCATGCTATGAATGCAGTTCCCTAGGCTGCAGTCTACCAGTAAAATGCCAGAGTGGCATAAAACCCTGTTCAGATGTGGCCTTGGCTCTTCTTGACCAACACTACACGCAGCTTGCGGAAAACCCCTCAGGGTGACAGCATGCATGGGAATGTCTAGGCCATGAGGATCCATGCCCCAGTTACATATAGCCTGTTTACACAAGGAGTACACTGTCTTCCCCTTGCAATCTCTGATATGCTCTCAGTACAGAGTACAGAGGTTCCCCAGTTTCGTGGTGGGCGGCGTGCTAAATGATGTTCTAAGGCTTTTAGGTTGTGGAGATTGAGAAACCTGGAGACAGCAAAAGGGAGGGACCTTGCTCACTATTGTATTGTATTGTAATTGCATTTATATAGCGCTTACTACCCCTGACGAGGCGTCAAAGCGCTTTTCGGTGAGTAGCACGCTACTCCGGGACCCATAGAGGATTAGTGTTGAATTAGTATAGTGAAACATGCAAGTACATTTTAAGTGGTGGATAGGTTAGTCAGTTATTTGGATTTGGAATGATAGCAGAAGGATAGAGGAGGAAAAAGGTTTGTATTTATATAGCGCTTGTTACCCCTGATGGGGTGTTGAAGCACGCTACTCCGGAAACCCATAAAGGATTAGTCGTGAATTAATATGGTGAAATATGAAAGTAGTTTCAGTGATGGATATTAGTCAGTTATTTGGAGTGAGAAGGATAGCGGAGGGATAATATGGAAGAAAGGTTTGCATTCATATAGCACTTGTTACCCCTGATGAGTGTTGAAGCGCTTTTCTGGCGAGTAGCACGCCACTCCGGAACCCATTAAGGATTAGTGTTGAAAATTAGTATAGTAAAATATGAAGTAATTTGAGTAGTGGATATGTTATTCAGTTATTTGGGTAGAGAAGGGTAGGTGGCGGGATAGAAGAGGGAAAGAGGTTTGTATTTATATAGCGCTTGCTACCCCTGATGGGGTTTTGAAGCGCAAGTAGCACGCTACTCTGGAACCCATAAGTATTAGTGTTGAATTAGTATGGTGAAACATGAAAGTAATTTTAGTGGTGGATATGTTAGTCAGTTATTTGGATTGGGAAGGGTTGGGGAGGGTAGAAAGGGAAAAGGTTTGCATTTATATAGCGCTTGTAACCCTGATGGGGTGTTGAGACGCTTTATTGGCGAGTAGCACGCTACTCTGGAACCCATAAAGGATTAGTGGTGAATTAGCATAGTTGAAAATGGAATTTGAGAATTGAACATGTTAGTCTGTTAATTTTGATTGAAAAGGATAGTGGAGGGATAAAAGAGTGAAGGATTTTTTTTTTTTTTAGGTCTTAGCAGTAGGAGGAGGCTTTTGGATGAGTAAAAGGGAGTTTTGGAGGGGAGGAGTCAGAGGGAAGAGTTTAGAAAGGTTTGTTTTAGGGGATCGGTATAGTAAAAAGAGGTGTCAGATGATGCAAGGAGGGGTAGAGTAGGAGAGAGTCTAGAAAGGGTTATTTTGGGGATCATAGTAGTGGTATGGGGTTTGGGATAAATGAGAGTGTGGATGTAGAGGATATATTGATAAATGTATAGGATGAGAGATAGGGTAGTGCATTGGAAAGAGTAGTAGAAAGAAGTTTGAGATGAGTCAGAAGGTTGGGCTAGAAGATATATTGAGATAAGTATAGGCTGAGAACTAGGGTAGTGCCTTGGATATGCTAAATTAGAAGAAATTGATAAATATATAGATCCATAAGTACATTGAAAGTATATAGATACATAAAGGAGGTAAGTATATGTAGATTAAAAATATTGATAGAGGCACAGGATGAGAAATAGGGTAGTGCATTGGATATGCTTTTTCAGGAGAAAAGTAACAGAGACACAGATCCAAGTACATGGAAGGTACATAGATGCACAATGGAAGTAAGTACATGTAGACCAAAGATGATATTTATTTATTTATTATTATTATTATTTTTTTCTCTCAACAACATAATTATTCTACATGTTTATACAAAGCAATACACAAAGATAGGTACATGTCTATAGTGAAAACAAATGCTTATATACAGAGGGATATGCTGTAAATTCTGTTTGCGTATGGTGCTTATGTGGGGAAGAGCCAATTCTTGAGTGGTTTTCTGAAGATAAGGTGGTTGTCGGTGGATCTTATGTTGGGGGGTAAAGAGTTCCATAGTTTGGCTGCTTGAACAGAGAAGGATGTGCCACCCATGGTTTTTTTCTTGTATCTTGGGATTTTGAGGCGAGATGCTCCTTTAGAGCGGAGGTTCCTCTGTTGAATGTGTTTGGTGATTTTATTCCTGATGAAGAGCGGTCCCATTCCATGTATTGCTTTGTGGGTGATACAAAGCAGCTTGAACGTGGATCTTCTGGCAACCGGTAACCAATGCAGGGCTTTCAAGGCAGGGGAGATGTGGTCTCGCGGTTTGATATGCAAGAGTAGTCTGGCAGCCGAGTTCTGAATCCGTTGTAGTCTTTTCATGGTTGTTAAAGGTGATCCGTGGTAGAGGCTATTGGCATAATCGAGTTTGGACAGAACAAGGGAGATGGTAGCTTGGACCTTGTGCGGAAATCCCAAATGAGGGAAAATTCGTCTCAGCTTTTTTATAGTGACAAAGCTTGATCTTGCTAGTTTGTCCACTTGGGCATTCATCGACAGCTTGGAGTCCATGGTCATTCCGAGGGTTCTTACTTCCTTCGATACTTTAGGTGGTGATCCCAGTTCATTAGGCCATGCGGCAAGCGGGTTGTAATGTTTCCAATCGCCACACGTGAGTATTTCCGTTTTTGAAGTATTCAATTTGAGATGGCTCCAAGTCATCCACTGATCCACGGCTCTGAGACAGCTGAAAATTGGTGATTTTCCAATGTCTTTGGGGCATTCCAGTTGAAGGAGTATTTGCATGTCATCTGCATAGTTATAGCACGTGAGGTGAAATTGATTGATCAGTACTGGTAATGACTTCATGTAAATGTTGAAAAGCATGGGCGAGATGATAGAACCTTGAGGGACCCCTGCTTTTGTGGAGTACGGTTTGGACGAGAAAGGTGGGGTATGGATGACATTAGTTCTGTTTCGAAGGTAGGGCGCGATCCAGTCTAGAGCAGTTCCCTCTATGCCGGCTTCATAGAGTCTTTGTTTCAGAGTGTCATGGTCAACCATGTCAAAGGCAGCCGAGAGGTCCAAGAGGAGTAGCGCAGCAACTCCGTTGCGGTCAACTGTATTTTTCAGGTCACTATGAGTCTCTACCAGAAAGGTAAAGCCTTTCAGTTGCTTAATGCTGCATTTGGATGTTAAACTGGTACTAATGAGGTGAAACATCTGTGTAGACAGTGTTACTATGTGCAAACATTGCTAAATAATGACGTAATACTAGTACAAAATATGCTGCATTATGCAGTAAAATTTGCCTTTTCTCGCCGCATAATTTAATTAACACTGCTGTATAGTTCCAGTGGTCCTGCCCTCTAACATCTCTGTCACAGCACCTGCAAAGCTTTGGTATCATACTAGCATATGAGTGTGGCGATGTATGGTTTGCTCCCCCCACCCTCCATGCCTGAAATACCAACAAAGTAACACGCCTGCCCCTGGCACCTATATATAAAACTCCCTTGCTGGAAATTAATTCTGGACTCCCCATATTCTCCTTCTTTCTGTTCACCCAACTCAATGGGGACATGAAACAGCCATGCTCCAAGGCTTTCCCCGGCCCCGGGTTAAACCTTTTTTCCAAACACTCGCTGTGTTTTGGCATCCAGGCAAACTGAGGCTGGGGAAGATGACATGAAGTGCCCAGGGTGACAGAATCTGGTAAAGGTGTATAGTAGGGATACGAACTCTGGTCTCATTGTCAGGTGCTCGAAGTCTCTCAGTTTTATTGGGCATGGCAGTCATGTTGTGATTGACTTGTAAAGCAAGGTGTGACAGGCGGCAGACAACACATTGTTAGTAAGTCAAAGGAAGAGGGTTATCCTGACATCAGCACTTTCACGCCTTGCTTTTCCTTCTCCTACGATTTACTTCTTTATTGAGTTAATTTGTAACGGGCTAACAGGTTGTCAAAGCTACTTTGTAGCATAGGTAACAAACTAAAGTTACAAAAATCTCTTTGATAAAACAGAACGGAGAGAAAAGTTCTTTTGCAAATTGATGAGAAACATGACAGGAAGAAAGCCTCAACAGCCAAAAGGTGCCGAACCTTTTTATGAAAAAATAGGGTATGCTGGTGCATGATGGAAATTGGAAACTAAATGTGTATCTGAAGAGGTGGGCTAAAAGCCTTTTTGAAAGATGTTAAAGTGCCAGTAGATGACAGTTGAGGATTCAGTGAGCTTCAGAATTGAGCTCCGACTGTTTTTCTGCCACGTTTTTTTCATTTGTATTTTTAGGGGACAAATCAAATTTGAGGAGCTGGATCAGAAGTGCCGGCCTAGGTTGTAGAGGAGGCTCATGGCTTGATGGTACTAGCAAGGGCATAGCTACCATTGGTGCAGCAGGTGCAGTGGCACTAGGGCCCAGAGCGCTGAGGGGCTCATCGAACCCTGATACTTGTTGCAGTTTACTACCCCAACAGCAGTCAAAGGAGCCATTTTCCTTGGCTGCACCAGGACCCATGGCATCCTTGCTCCGCTACTGTGAACTTGCAAATAGCGGTGAAAAAAGCATAGTTTGTACAAGAGCTCTGGGAATCACTTGAAAGAACAATGTTCGCATAGTGAATGAAATGTAGCTCTATATCCCTGCCTAATGTCTGTATTCTCAGCTGTGCTGAATGTATGTGCACCCCTCTCTGCTCCAGACTTGGCAACCTCCTTAAATGAGGCACAGGAGAGCATCCTCTCAGAGAGCAGCTCTGCCAGGGTGACTCATCGGCCAGGCGGATGGCATGCCGGCTGGCACTCAAGATGCAGCGACAACCTGTCACTGCTGAGATTATGACAAGGACAGATCCCAGGATAGAAGGGAAGATGGGCAGAATGCGGCTGCTTCCTACCCTCGAGGGGCGAGAGCGAGCTGAATCTGATGGAGCGAACATGAGATACAGAACAAGCATGGGCAAAGAAACTCGCTCTCGCCTTTTTAATTGTAATTGCAATTGCATCTATATAGCGCTTACTACCCCTGACGAGGCTTCAAAGCACTTTTCGGCGAGTAGTACGCTACTCCGGAATCTAAAGAGGATTAGTGGTGAATAAGTAAAGGGAGATATGAAATTAATTTGAGCGATGGCCATGTGAGTTTGTTATTTGGATTGAAAAAGGATAGTGGAGGGATAGAAGAGGGAAGGGTTTGCATTTATATAGTGCTTGCTGGATCTGATGGAGCGCACATGAGATACAGAACAAGCATGGGCAAAGAAACTCGGTCACGTCTTTGTAATTGTAATTGCATTTATATATCGCTTACTACCGCTGACGAGCCGTCAAAGCACTTTTCGCGAGTAGCACACTACTCCGGAACCTAAAGAGGATTAGTGGTGAATTAGTATAGGGAGATATTAAATTAATTTGAGCGTTGGACATGTAAGTTTATTATTTGGATTGAAAAAGGATAGAGGAGGGATAGAAGAGGGAAGGGTTTGCATGTACCCCTGATGAGGTGTCGACGTGCTTTTCGGTGGGTAGCACGCTACTCCGGACCCAAACAGGATTAGTGGGGAATTAGTATAGAGAAATATGAAATGAATTTGAGCGGTGGACATGTGAGTCTGTTAGTTGGATTTAAAAGGATAGTGGAGGGATAGAAGAGGGAATGGTCTAGAAAGTGTTTTTTTTTTTGATTATAGCAGTAGGAGGAGGTTTGGGATGAGTAAAGGGGTGGGGTGGATGGGGGGAAGAATCAGAGGGAAAGGTTTAGAAAGGCTTGTTTGGAGGATCTGAATAGTAAAGGAGGTTTGAAATGATGCAAGGAGGAGTAGAGGAGGTAAGGGTCTAGAAAGGGTTATTTTGGGGATCATAGTAGTAGAATGGGGGTTGGGGTGAGTCAGAGAATGGAGGTAGAGGATATATTGAGAGAGGTATAGGGTGAGAAATAGGGTAGTGCATTGCAGAGAGTGGAAGAATGAGGTTTGGGATGAGTCAGAGAATGGAGGTAGAGGATATATAGAGAGGCATAGAGTGAGATATAGGATAGTGCATTGGAGATGCTGAATTAGAAGTAAAGTAATAAATATAAAGACACATAAGTACATGGAAGGTATATATATGTATAAGGAAAGTAATATATGTAGATTTAAGTTGTATTTAATAAACTCAGACATTCAAGTGTCGCTGTACTTTGTGCTAATTTATTTATTTTTATATTTTTTTATATTTTTTACTATTCAATAGTGAAGCAATTGTAGATAAATAGTTATGATAAAAATGTTCTTATTTATGCAGTGACCTATATACATGTTAAATATAGAATAGTATAACCATAAGTAATATGTACGTTTGTTAAGCAGAGCTAACAAATTATATATGTTTAAACATAATTACTATACACGTTTGTACAAAGGAATACACATATGTAGGTACACATCTATACTCCAAATAAATGCTTACATATACAGGGATATGCTGTATATTTATGTTTGAGTATGGTGGTTTTATGAGGAATCTATTGGCTTTCCAATTGTTTTTCCTGATGCTGTAGAGCATTTCCAATGAAAAAGGTGCTTCAGTCCTGTCATTTTGAAGGCAAGCGCATGCACATGTCTACAAAATGTCCTTTTTTATTTACTGATCCGAGATAGATTGTTAAATAAAAAAAATGAACATGGGGTAGGCGGGCAGTGCAAGGCACAGAGGCAGTGTGAGGATCTCAAGGAAATTGGACAGACAACATGACAAGTTTATAGTGTGAGGTGCATCAAATACAAGGCACATCTTGCCAAGACTTAGGAAAAGTGATGTTATTCAAGTATATGAAGGGGGGGGGGGAAGTGAAGATCAATAAAGAGTCTAAGCCAGCCCTGGCCTGCCCTGGTACTCCATCAGTCACCCTTAACCTCGTCCTTAAGATTAATGGTGGGTAGCACCTATATAGGCCAAAACATCCTTCACTTTGAAGAGGGGCCTATGGTTTTCTCAGCCACTCCAATAAGTTATTTTCTGGTGGTCTCGCCGTGGTCTGTGACCCTCCGCTGGACACAGGTGGTAACCTTGGAACTTTCTTTACTAGATCATTGCCTCCTACCCATCTACGTACACTCACGTTTGGGCATCAAAGCAGCGATCACCACAGACTGAGATGCTGCAAATGGGTGAAGGTCCAGGCCTAAGCTGGCCTTCAGCAAACAGCTGGTTGGCTTCTGGGACCTCCTTTGCTAGCTCTGCACTAATGACATACTGCTTCTGGGTGCCTCAAGCATTGTACCAACACTTGTGAAAGCTTTTGGCTCCTATCGCCACCAGGTAGTAAAGTGCTGAGTACAAAGTGACACTGCAAAAACAGCTGGGAGTAGGAATCCAGCAGTGCATCCAGGACCTGAAATCTTCTTTGGAAAGATAGAGACTTGCTAATTCTCCACACGGTTGCCTGGTCAAGCAGTGGCGTAACAAAACTTGAGTGGGCACCCCTGCAAAGGGCATGGAAGGGGCCCCCCATGCTCGGGACCCAGTCAGGAGCTCTCAGGCCAGGGGACTGCTGCCCGTGCACAGTGCCGGAAGGTGTCCCCTGGAGCTCGGGTCCCCCTGCACCTTGGGGGCTGCGGGGCCTAATGTTACGCTACTGTGTTGAAGAGCATAATGCTCAGTGTATACAGGATGAGCTGGAAACTCCTATACAGAGTGGGTTTCTAGCTGTGTGAGGAGTCTCTGTACCGTTAGGCTCTATTACAGGACTCCCAACCACCCCACAAAAGGGGAGACTGAATCAGAGACCCATATTTTTGTATTTCTTTGTCAGGGTGGGGGAATGGTTGGGGGGTTAGATGGGAGGCTGAGTCTCAGAAATTACCAGCACATAGCCCCACCCCCTCTTTTGCCCATTGATGGCTACTCAAGTGGTGGTGGTCTCAGGGCCCCATTACCCTCAAAGACCCCACCTTATTTCTCACACATTTATTGTTTTTACTTTAGTGTGGCAGGTACATAAACTATTGTTTCCCAGTGCACTGCCTCCAATGCTGGCTCTGGTGAAAGGGATGCTGGGAGTCATTTCTTTGGGCTTCCTGTTACCTCAACGCCAGTCATTGGTCTTGACTCTTGATGGCGCAGTTCGGGGGGTTTGAGCTGGAGGCATCTTCACAAGCTAAGAAGGAGATCACATTGGATTGGCCCAGACTTTTTGGGGGGTGGGGCTCTTGGTACCATTTCTGTTTTACAAGTGCACTATTCACCCTTTACCACTGTTTGCATCAATTCAAGCTGTGCTACTCTAGACCAGATGTAATTTCTAAACATGGCACTAAATGCCCCGCCACCCTTACTTGTGTAGTGTAGTGATTGCCTCTTTCATCGCTTAGGTGTGTTTTTGACTCCGAACTCTAAATGACTACCCTTCTCCACCATACGCAAGCAGGGAGTGTCTATGACGTAAAACTACAAAAATAATTAATAAATAAACAAGACAGGCAGGGTTATGGGAAGTATTTATCTTCTCATATACCCTGAATTTATATTTATATCAATACATGTCATCAATTGTTATCATGGGATGGTGGTGTCTGGCATGTGTTTTAGGTTAATGCTTGTTTTGTATTACCTGCTTTTTGCCTTCTTCCTTTATGGCCTTGGCAAGCTCAATTATTATCTGGGCATTCACTTTGATTTACTTATTTTACTAGGGGTATTTACAAAGTGCAAACCTAGCTCTGAAGGGCATCAGAGCGCTATAAAGGTATTTGTATAGTACATTGATAGAGACACCACCTCTCTCCACATCAACAGCATACACAGCCAACATTTGAGGATAAGGAGACATGCTGGAATGTTTACAATTTACACAAACAGTAAGCAGCATATTCACAAGAAAATATCTGTGTGCAGGGCTGCACCAAATTTGGCAGCGCAGCGCTCTGACATCATCAAAATACAGGGATACGCTGTATTCACAAGAATCAGAAACAGAGCAACACGGGGGTTGGGGCAGGGTCGAAATACAGTCAACGACGGCAACGGAAGGTCATTCGGAGTCTTGCTTCACGTGCACAGAAAGCCTGGGCGTGCTTAGCTCTAATAAGTAGTGATTTGAGTAGGTAGAGAACGCAAAACACTATGGGGTATATTCACAAGAACGTGTGATAACTACCGCAAGAGTAGCGTAACGCAACTTTCAATAACGCAGCCCATCACGGGAAAATAACCCCGTGTCAACGTTGAATTCACAACAAGGCGGTACCATGCGATAGTCACCAGATAGCGTGTCAAATGCCAGCGTTGAAATCAACACCACGCCCAAAAAATGCGAAACGCGAGAAATCATGCGATGAGGCCAATCGCGGTACAAAAAGCTGTGAAAAGCAGCCTCAGGCCTGCAACCCCACGCGTCTGGCGGGCAATTGCACCATAAAAACCACAGGCACAACACACCAGAAACAAGCCAAAGCACGTAGCAACATCCATGCACCCTGACCCAGCGCAGAGGGCAACGCGAACACCACAACCCCCACACCACCAGCAAGGAACAAGTGGGTCGGGGAAGGCCAAGGAGAAAAGGGAGAGGAAGACGGGGTGCAGACCGCAGGAAAACAAGACCAAGGCCACGGAGGCGACAGAACACTACCAGCAAATGACCCACAAGCAGACCGCCTGGAATGCAGTCGCATAGCCCAGGAGGCCAATCCAGGAGGCCAAGAGGCTCCGCCAGGACGCGACAACCTAAACCAGGCACAAACCCGCTGCCAACAGGAAGGCAGCAACTGCGACAGGAGGTGGCAGTCCAGCGACACAGGAGGAGCAGGAGGAAAGCCAGGCCACAGTCATCAGTGTGGAGAGGGTGCAAGGAGTAGGGAGTACGGACACAGCTCGACAGGACCTGACACAACAACAACAGGGTGAGGATCCAACAGGGACTGGGGGGACGGGGGGTGATGGGCACAATGCCACACATGCACAATGAGGTGTAGTACACTGCACATCCACAATTACCCAGGGACATGTCCCCCATCCCCGTAGCACACTGCAGCACACACACATAGCAATCACAGCACATACCATGACAATGTGGCACAAAGTGCAACACCCACACTGCAGAACAGGGGACACAACTGGGTACACCCAGGCGCAGAAACAGAACAATCACACTGGACAGAGCAGGGAACTGTGAGATGCACATCTACCCCTACAACCCCACATCAGCCATGTTGGCCAAATGTACACTGTCCCAACTCAAATAGCCACCACCGCCCAAACAGTCACAATGTACATTGTCACACAGTCTGCATGTCCACAAGAACAAGGCGCCAACACAATGCCAACATGCACCTCCCCTTCACAATGCAGAGGGACAAACAACACCTCCAGCAGGTCTGAACACACAACCCATCAGTGATGCCCGAGACGAACACCACACCCCCGACACCGACGCCCTACAACAGCCCATGGACATCCCACACAACCCACCACCTGGACCAGGGCAGACAAGCTACTCAGAGGAGAACCCAGACTCTGCAACAGACCACACAGCATGAAGCACCCGCAATCACGGCTGCCTCACAACACGTCACCCACCCACACATGGCATCCCAATGCCAGGTGGCAGAACGCCAAAAGGAGGTGGCCCAACAGGTGAGGGTGTTGCCTGAACCATGGAATGCGAACTAGAACACATACGTGGGAGTCCAATACCCTTCAGGGACCCCCCACACCCCACAAAGGAGACCCACACCCCCACAGAGACACATATCATGTTGAACTGGCTACGGGCACGTGCGCCCGGCCCCTTTATTGGCAGGGCCACATGTACAGTGACGCCTGTGCTGGATGTGTGTGGGGTGAGTATAAGCCAGCCCGCACGGAGTGCTTGGTGCTGCCAACAACCTGAACAGTGGACACCAGTGTAATGGAAACAGAAAACACCAGCATAACAGACTCAAATGCAGAGCAACATGGAGGGATCCGGAGTAAGGACAGAGGACATCCAATATTCAGTCAGGAGGTTCCTTGAGTTGCAGTGCACTGAGGTAGGGGCACCAGAGAAGAGCGCGCTCATGTGAAGAAATTGCTAGGATTGTGTCCCTTCGGGTTAGTCCTGATGCAGATGCAGTGGGGTGTGTTACACCTGCATCAACTTCCTCATCAACGTCCCAGGTCTCCCACACTGCCTGAGGTGACAGTTTCGTCCGCAGTCCACAGCGCAATACCCAGTATTAGATCCGGGTGTGTAGCTTAACTACCACCACCAGTCTGCATTCCTGCCTTGGGTCTGTTGCCACCTGCCCTCCCATTGTCTGTGCCTTCTCCCATCCGCACACTTGACACATCCTCCTCATCATGGTCCCAGGCCTTCCCCACTGCATGAGGTGACATTGCTGCGCAACCTCACAACAGCACAAAACTCAATCAGTAACGGACAATGGCTTGCGGTGCACTGAGTCACTGGCACCTGGAGTGCTGAGCAGGGTATCAGGCCGATGATGGCATCCACGACAGGCCTGAGCAACTCCGTAGGTCTGTCAGAACCACCGTTTCGACTCTGGCAGATGGCGGTTGGAGGTGGTCCTTGCGGTGGTGGCGTGTGCCTACTGCGGTGATGCGACGTCCGGGCCGGTCAAGACTCGATGCTTTGCGTGGGCCCTGGTGGCCCGCAGTTGAGGCCGGAGGATGCGGACAGCCCAGGGCCACAGACACATGGCGTTGATGACCCCAAGACCATCGCTACAGAGGCCATTCAATGTCTCAGAAGAAGGTGTCCCAGACCTGACCAGCACAGAGTTAGTGGCCCCGGATGCACTGCGGCCGGCACAGGCACCCAGCCACGGGACGGTGACATGCGGTGCAGTCAGATGGGCCATGTGACCTGAGCGGGTCCCCATCAATGTCCGAGGTGTATATTGCGGAGGGTTCCGGGGGACAGTGGAAGGTGTCCTCCAGGGCATGATGCGGAAGGTCTGATGTCATCTGGAAGCAGCAAATGGAGGAGTGGAAAGCGCAACCCTCGTTTGCACCAACAATTCTGGATCAGCTACATGAGGATGAAAACTAGCCCCTAGTCCACAGACTCAAACGCCACCAATGTACGACCAGTGAGTGTCCATGTATGTCGGGGAACAAACTTAGTGGCACAGGTGCTGTGAGGGGATGCAGTCTGCGATGATGCCGGTACACAGATGTGAACTCCAACATTGCCAAATCAAGGCTCTGTGACCTACTGGACCGCAGTGTAGGCCGGAGGCAGCGGTCAGCAGTGGCCCACAGCCACGGGTCGTTGGCTCATGAGGCACAGAGTTGGTGACACAGTGGCAGTTGTCGGTAGTGTTCAATCACCTCCGTGACGCTGATCCTGTTCCCTCCGGACTGCAACGTGTCATCCTCTTACGCCCCTCCGTTCGTGCGAGGAAATGTATTCTGCCTTCTGAATTACCGATGTTCAGTTACAAATCAGTGATCCCACTCGTGCGCAGCGTAGGCCGAGGGCAGTGGTCCGCGTAGGCCCGCAGACACGTGTGGTTGTGATGCCATGCACAGACTTGTTGCCACCACATCAGAGGGTGTATAGTGCCTTAAATGATGTTCATGGCCATAGTGTAATCAAGACTCAGTTCCAAATGTGTGACCTACCTGACCGTGGTGTAGGCCTGAGGCAGCGGTCAGCACGGCCCATTCACATTGTGTCGCCCGCATAGGTTGGATGGCCCCACCGGTCTGCGTAGTTCAGGTTCAGTGGCACCACGTGTAGCAGGCTGGCGTTGAACAGGGTTAGTGACACCACGTGTAGCAGGCTGGCGTTGAACAGGGTTAGTGGCACCACGTGTAGCAGGCTGGCGTTGAACAGGGTTAGTGGCACCACGTGTCGCAAGATGCCCATATGGAACTATGCCTCACTGAACTGGGGGGGTCTGGTGCTGTGGCCGCTGGCCGGGATATGGGGTCACTGCCATTCATGACTCAAGACACAGTTCCACATGTGGGACCTACTGGTCCGAAGAGTAGTCCGGGGGCGGCAGTGGAGTACGTCAACGAAAAGGGAATAAAGCGGGCCTGTGTCGTGGAGGCCTGGTGGTCGGAGCTGACTGCCAAGTTCGCGGGACTCGGGCTTGGAGCTTGCGCCGGCACATGGTGGGCCCTCCTTGACACACGCCGGTGTCGGAAGGTGATCAGTGTGGCCTGGCTGCGCAGGGGCGCGCCTGACGTGTTCGTGGTCCAGCGTGCCAGGGACCGGCAGGCGCACTGCATCGCAGGCAACTCGGCTCACGAGGATGGCGTCGGCCTCGTGGCGGGGTGGGAGGCGCCGCCCTCGCAGAGACGTTGGTCTTTCCGGAAGAGGACCACGCCCAGGCCTACGTGCTTTTTATTCACACCCCTACGCTGGCGTGGCGTATGCCGGGCCATCCCACTCCGCTGACGCATAGGGGGGGGGGCGTAACAGGCAACATTTCCACGATGTCCCCCACTGGCTGTGGTGACATGGTGGCGTCCACTGTCCACTACACTCCGTACGCAAGCGGTGTATGTCGCCATGGATATGGGTGTGTTCTGCATACTGCGAGGTGTCCAGCACATCTCCTGCACTGTTGGCATTGTGTACTTTCCCAATCATGGTTCTCCTGCATCCTTCACACATGCCTGGTTGCCACCTCTCCCCACATTCGGCTATTGTGTGGCTGAGGTGCCATGCCGTTGCTGGGTCATGTTCAGGGCTTGCCCATGTGGACATTGTAAGTTGTTCTGTCGTGTCTGGTGAGTGGGCATATTGTTGTGCCTGTTGTATGTGATTTTGTGAAGTGTGCATTGCCAGAGTTGTGAGTTGCATGGTTGTGGTGTTGAGGTGTGTAGGATGTTCATTTGTATATTGCCAAGGGGCTGTACATTTCCCTTGTTGCCATCCTGGGTACGCTTGTTGATGATGGACTGTCGGAGGATGAAGGTATCATGCACACTGGCTGTGTATTTGGATGCGACATTGTTGGGTGTTCCACGGTGTTCTGTTGTTGCCTGCACATTGGTGTGAGACGTGTGCTTCCTGTTGCGGTGATTGTGTGCTGTGTCACCAGGGGTCACAGGTAGTACATGTGTGCTGTGTGTTGCCCCCAACACGTGCGTGCATCCTGCTATGGCGTATGGTCCTTGCTTGGTCTCCAGCGGATCCTGCGCCTTGTGTTGTACGTATGGGGACTGGGGTACCAGGGTGATGGTGATATCCAGGACAGGTGTGGGGGACTTGTATGTGGCTGGCTGTGAGACTCCTCCGACTCCGGCGGGTTTTGGATGGGGGGTCTCAGTGGCCAACAAGTGCAGCCACGCCATCAGCTTTGTGTGGGGTGGGATGTTGGTTGTCCGCTGTGTTGTTGCCGTAGGCCTGTTAGGCGATGATGGTCAGGATGCGTAGGTTGGTTGTCCCTTTCAGCCTGTAGTGGAAGGTGACATTGTCAGATGTTGGGTCTGTGCAGCTGGTACGTTTCCTGGGGTTCCGCTGTCTTTGTCTGCGCTGCGTCTGTGTTGGTCCGGGGGGTGTTCCGGGTGTGGGATGGGGTCCTGGGGTGGTGGGGGTGGGTGTTGTGGCCCTCTTGGGTGTCCGGGCCGCAAGATGTGTGGCTCCATGGCATCTGTTGCCCTTCGGATGTGGCCCTGGGCTGTGCTCCCTTTTGTGGTGCTGGCTGCCGTCCGAGTTTACACCAGGTCAGAGCAAGTGTAGATTTCCTGGTGCTAACGCGCCTTATCGCCTGTTTTGTGTTTTTATCGCGGATGTGGCTGGTCGTTGTGAATGTTGAGGTGTGCTGTTGTCTCTGCTTTTGTCACGGGAACGCCTACTCTGCATCTCATTAGCGATATTTGCGAGGGTCCTCTGTGGCGATGTTTTTGGCGGCTGCTATCGCGGGTAAACTGGTGCTGTGGGCTGTTAACACAGGCTTGTGAATGGGGGGGTAAATTTATCACGACTTTGGCTGCGATAAAGTGCCGTTAATTCAGCGATAGCTCCTTGTGAATATGCCCCTATGAGGTGAGTTCAAGTTAGAGTCAATACCAGGGGCGTAACGCAGGCCCCCGCAGCCCCCGCGGTGCGGGGGCTGCCCCAAGCTCTAGGGGGCCCCCTTAGCACAGCACTTCGGCCGGAGAGCTCCTGATAGAGTCCGGAGGGGGCCCCTCCACGTACCTTGCAGGGGGGCCCCCTCAATGTTCGTTACGCCACTGGTCAATACAAAAGTTAAAAGGTGTAGAAGCCTTGCTCCATAGTTAGAGAAAGTCTGGGGCATGTAAAGGTCTAATAAGGGACGCAATATATATATATGTACACAACTCCAAACACTATGGCATGGTTCAACTTACAGCCCGCTCAACTTTAAAAAGCCCGAAGTGCTAAATAAGGGACTGGGTTTATATTCGAGAAGCTGGACAGAAAGGTGCCTGATGAATGTTTTGTAAGCAGTACCTTGCCTGTGTGGCCTTTGTGCTTATTGTAGCTCAAAGAGAGTGATTTGAAGCAGAACTTCTGAAACTAGTCATGTGTGCAGGCAATTCATCAAACAAAGGCACGGAAATCAATACCACCCACTATAATGATTTTCCAGCTTCTGTACAATAAGAGCAGGAAATCCTTTTGGTGTTAGTATGCTTTATTTGAGATTGCTGCTGCGTGCATTCACAGACTATTGAGCATGGCCCTGGAAGGCATAGGCCGTTTTTCGGTTTTGCAGGTCAGACACAGATTTCTGTGTGTGTTAGGTTGTGGGTTTTACACAAGGCCCATGAAAATGTGCCCTGACACGGCACAGTATATTTGCTATTGGTACCATCCACCCTGAATGATACTGGTATTTCCAGGTGTTATGTCCCGAGCTCGATGTTCTATCAGCACTCAAGCTGCATCTCAATGATGAAGTCCAACAAAGCCAAAAAATGCCTAGGATTGGTTGTGGGTTTTCTCAAAAGGGACATGGCTGGGTAGTTTGGATTAAACTATATGCCTTATTATGACTTTGGCGGTCTTGGAGCGGGGCCGCCACACTGCCACCCCACTCCAAGATCGCAAAAGCCATAAGAAACCGCACACCAGATTGTGACCTTTTTTGTCTCTGGCGGGTGGTTCTTTAGTGGTCCCACTGCGGTGCCTATGAAAAAGGCACCGTAACGGGAGTGTCAAGGGCAGTTCCTGCAGGGCATGGACTGGAAAATCCATGCCCTGCAGTAACTGGGGGTGCATGCATACAGTGAGGCACACCATGTGCCCCCCTGCATGCATCCCCAGGCGCAGAGGCAACAGGGGGCCCTGTAGGGCCCCCTTTGTCTCCTCACTGCCACACTTTTCATGGCGGGCTCACCGCCATAAAAACTGTGGTGGTGAGGGAACTCCTAATATGCTTGGCAGTGCAGCAGTGGCACCGCCAGCATATAAGGGGGCTCAGACTGCTGCAAGACCGTCAGGGATCGCGGATACCTGGCAGCAGCAGTGGTCACTTGGCAGTCCGACCACCCTACTTGTAATAGGGCAGTCGGACCACCGATGCAGTGGTAGCTGCACCACCACCGTGGGTTTGGCGGTCCATCGGACAGCCAAACTCATAATAAGGCCCTATTGCTTTTCTGGTAAGAAGCCAAGATTGAGTTGCATATGGTTGGTCCAAAAGCAATAGATTGGAATGTACCTAGAGTAATTACCAGTGGTTGAGACAGATTCATTCTTTCATTCACTTTCTTGCAGTCAAAGTTGGTGCCACACACATCTGTTCTTCTGACGTAAAAGCACCAAAACAGTTGCAACCTCAATCGCTCAAGATCCACCGTCCACATACTCTAGAACAAATTAATACATATACAATGGACAACACAAGTAAATCCACTACTGTCACAGTTTTCCTCTACTGCAAGTAACGTCCCAGGGCATATATGGGGGCACTAAACAGGTATTTGCAGCCTTGAAAACTGTCCTCCAAACAGACAACACCTCTCTCCCAGTAGCAAAACTCAAACTGGGTTTAAATGTATGTACCAATAAACTGCTTGAAAACAGAAATGTTTAAAGTTTCTGCATTCCTAACAGCTTATTATGAATAGTGAGATCCAGTCTCAAGTTCAACCCCACAGCAAAAAAGTTAATATTATCTACGAAATCTGAATGTATTGCTGATATAAGGGTGAATTCCCTTCACTGAATATCTTACTCAATGATAAGAATTCATTAAAGATTTCAGGGTGAATTATTTACATAGGATGGGTTATTGTATATAACGCAATAATAGGAGGCCTGCAAACCCAGTCTATACATTTGTTGATACATATGTTTTTTAAAGATCAGAATTAATTGACGACATTAGAGTAAATTCCATCAATGTGTTATTCAGTAATAAAAATATATTACCAATTGAGTGAGATAACTAGTTTCAGGGCATTGTCGGGGGGATAGGGAGCAAAAACAGAAGGTAGGGAAAGGATTACTTGGAATTGAGTGGAAAACAAGAAAATGGACTGCACCAATAGAGATTTCCTAAACAAGCAACAGGACATTCAGTGCATGTTTGTCATTTATGGGGACCTCGTTTTGATTTGATTAGTCCTCTGTTAAAAGTTCAGGGTGAAGTGACTGAAGCTCAGTGAAGATGGTGGTCCATGTAGAGAGGATCTGTTTAATGCAAGAAACCGAAAAGAATCATTTGTGCGACATAGGACAATCAGTTTCACTGTTTCGCTTTACAGGGCTGGTATTCCCAAAATTAGGATATTAATACTAGTTGGCGCACATTCAGAATAAAGGGTCGGGAAAAATGCAGCCTAAAAGCGCTTCGGTGGCAAAATGCTATTTTGAATGGGCTTTCAAATGTATTTGCAATGATCCTGGGTCCCTCCCCATCATTTCTCCCTTTTCACCCAACTGTTCCCTCCTACTCTTCATCCTTTTTTCCGCTAGCATTCCATTGGAGGAGCTTGTGACTGTCTCATACTGTAGAACAGGTTCAGTTTGGTTCCTTTCAAGTGTCCTTCTCGGACAAACTCTAGCTTTGTGTACAGCGATGCGTCTCACAGCAGGTAGCTCTGGGGCTGGCTCCAGGCAGGACTACTTGCAATGTGAACACAATTAAGTGAGATCTCTGCACTTGGCTGTCATTAATCTTTCTGAAACAGCAATTAGGGACCGACAAAGGGTAGGCCTGCCTTGGAAACTTCCTTACCTTGAGCAGAAGCTACAGTCCCCTTTCACCTCTACCATCTACCAAATAGCAGAGCTAAGGAAGAACTAATGAGCACCCCTTTGCTAACAAGGTTCATGGAATTTCTAAAAGTAGCCCCTGCCTACATCCTGCTCAATTCATTGCCTGAGTTTCCATCCCCCAGCCGCAGGAATGCAGTGAATATAATTCCACTGGCTGACAAACTATCCTCACTGCCACAACCAGGGGAATCCAAAATGGATTCCTCTTTTCTTCAGTAGTCAATACTGTGAGCCAAACTTTCACTCCTGCATTTGCTGAATCAGGTTTTCAATGTCTGAGTTATTTTCCTTGTATAATCTCTCACATTGCTATGATCATGAGGCTACTGCTGCCTTTGAGCACAGCCTAAACCTCTTGATATATACTAACATATGCATCCTTGCATTCCTTTATGCTTCCTGCCCTTGATCTAATTAGCTGTTATTGCTATGGCGATGGTCTAGTCGAAGTCTTTCAGGGGATAGTGTTTACCTGATTCTAGTGCTTATCAAAAGTACCTAAAATAGCACTATCTCACATGCAATTAATGTTTCTTTCAACAATTTCCATCCTAAGGCTGAATGCAATTTACAAAAAACTTCTCTGTATTCCCATGAAAATTGACCTTGACTTAAAACTTCAAATAGTCTCTCCTGTTTTTCAAAGAACCTCTCCATAATTTCCATCCTCTTGATGTCCCCTCTCTATAAGCACATCATACTCTAAATCTTGTGGATGATACCTTAATTCCCATTACCATATTTCTGCAAATTGCCAACACCTCGTCTCAAAGATCACAACCTCTCCTTCAAAAGTAATAGCCCTGCACTCTAATAATACCTACTCTCTTGTAGCTTATCTATTAAAACTGCCAACCATTTGCATGAGTTCACATATTCTCTCCTTCTAAAGATCAAACCTCCCTCCTATTAATTTAATCTGCTACATAGAAACTGGAGTAAATGCACGGAATGTGCAAGGATACTCCCAATCACCAACAAAAACCACTGGAAAAAATCCTAACCTGGAGTTCTGGAGCAAGTCATAAAGCACTTAAATACCTCATCGGGGATATTAAGCACTATACAAATGCATTTACAATACAAAACAATATATGACCCTCCTGGCCAACACTAATACTGATACCATAACATTTAGGGGCTGATTATGAGTTTTGGGGGTGTGGGAGCGAGCATTACGCCACTGCCGCGCCCCCTCACCGTCCAGACTCACTGCCGCCTGTCCGCCAGATTACGACTTTAAATTGGTCTGGTGGGCGGGGGGTGTGGCAGTGCCTCTTTCAAAGGTGGCGGTGCCTTTGAAAAACGCACTGCAATGGGACTGCACAACAAGGTTTCTGCATGGCTTGGACTCGAAAGTCCATGCTGTGCAGGAACTGATGTGCATGGACACAGGGGGGCCCCATGTAATGCCCCCCAATGTGCATCTACATGCGGTGGAGGCACAGGGGGCCCTGTAGGGGTTTCCTCTCTGCCACTGTGTACATGGAGGAGGAACCTCCATGACACTGCCAGCGGTGGGGAAATTAGTAATATGCTTGGCGGGACAGAAGCGGTCCCTCCAAGCATAATGTGGCCTCTGACCGCCGCAACACCGCCCGGGAACATTGGTTCCCTGGTGGCGTCGGCAGTCCCAGGGCAGTCCAACCGCCCAACTCGTAATGGGGTGGTCGGACCGCTGGTGCGGTGGTGGCTGGACCACCAACGCCGTGCCTCCGCGTGTCTTGCGGTTCTCCGACCGCCAGACTCATAATCGGCCAGTAGCGGACAGACATTGTGGTTCATAAAGACTGCATAATAATTTCCTCAAACTGTTTGACACTCTCATGCTCACAAAAGACAAAACTGCTACGGGTCATGTCCATCACCCAGTGCTGTACCAGGGCACAGCCTTAAACCATCCACTGCACACACTTAAAATAACTGAAGATATCTGCCACATGCCGCTGGCCAATGGAGAACTTTGTTAGTCCACCACTGCAGGTCCAATAAGCTACATACTATGAGTGCTTCCTGACATCTCACAATGACAGCCAGATATGGCGTGATGTTATCAAAATCCATCTGAGTAGCTCTCTCCTTTATGTCTTCCTCCAGTCTATGCCTGCTCAGGACCATCAACTTTAAACAAAATATCTCGGAATGGACACCACAGTGCAGTAACCAGTTTTGTGAACTAGGATCATGAAAAATATCAAAAAGGGACCAGTAAAGCTGCTTAAAGCTGCCAGATTACTTAAAAACATAAACTGCGCACCTCTCTCACACATCTTTATCCATCACATTGCGTGGCGTCCCATAGCAGTGGTCATCTCGCACAACATGGAAACACATTCCACTTAGGATCAAAACAAAGACAAAGCACTTCCAACTACATACCCTACACGGTATAGCATGCTGCCTATGTAGGCAAGCGCTTTAGCGCCCCTCAATGGGTAGTAAGCGCAATGTAAATGTTGCATTACAATTAAATGCTCAGCTGGCACAGGTTACAGAAATGAACAGGCAATGTCCCATTTTTGAAGGACTTTGTTATAAACAGGAAATGCCAAGCTGGCACAGGAACCAGGTAATGCCCAACTGGCACGCGAAAATATCAGAAGGACACAGTGCCCTTCCGCTAGAATACAAACTAAGGGCTTGATAGCTACAAAGTCAATTCTGAAATGGGCTAGAAAGATGACAGACCAAAGAAGCACATCAACAGGAAACTAAAGCTCCCTTTCAAGTACAAACCGGTCCTGAGCTGGGAATTAGCAAGAACAAAGACTTTTGATCAGATTGGGTGGCTTGTTATGATTAGCCAGACACGTCACACGGTGTATCCAGAGAGCACACGGCACTGCACTTCCATAGATGGTTCTAATTCTGGCAGTAACTTTTGATAAAACAAAGATTGGTCGGGGGATTTTGGTTAATGCATTTCGGAACATAGAACTTAGAAAATCTAACATTCCCTCATAAGCGCGGGGAGGGCTGGCAAGCGTAAATGCCATCGGTTCCACAGTTCCAGTAAGAACCCAGGTAGCGTCACCTGCTGGCTTAGGCACAGACCCCTGACACCGAGAGCCTCCTCCTTCCTATCAAACACCTCATTTGCACTTCAATCCATTGCTAATTTTTTTTTTTATACATATAGGCACATGCATCAAAGGTTTTTGCGAGCGCAAACGGTGCGATTCGCAAAAAACGGCCGTTTGCATTCGCAAAATGGCCTTCTGCAATGCATGAAAGTTTTGGGGACGCGCAATTTAGGTAATCGCAATTTCTTGCGATTTCCTAAATTGTGATTGCATTTAAGGAACCACAATTTGCGTTTCCTTAAATGCAATGCAAGAAGCACTTTGAAATAGCGATTTCGCTATTTGGGGCCGCAAATTACCGTGAAATTAAACTGTTCGGTAATTTGCAAAAACTTTGAAAAATGCACTAAAGTGCATTTTTCAAAGTTGCAGGTTACACACACAGATGCCCTTGGGGCATCTGTGTGCGCAACATGGGTGCACACCACAATTTCAGGGGTGCAACAGGGTGTCCTTCTGACACCCTTGCACCCTTGAAATTGCATGCGCAATTTGCGAGTACCAATTGGTACTCGCAAATTGCGCATGGAATTTCCCATTCATTCCTATGGGCCTACAGGCCCATAGGAATGAATGGGAAGCCATTCTTTAATTGCGACTCGCAGTTTGCGAGTCGCAATCAATGAATGTTTAGGAATCGCTATTTTTATAGCGATTCCTACATGCATAGGCTTTTGCGAGTCCTTAATTGTGATTCCTTAATAATCGCAATTAAGGACTGGCAAAATCATACCTTGATGCATGTGCCCCAGTTCCCATGTTTTCAAACACTTCAATAGCCTCTATATTACAATGTAAAAAACAACTCTCAGAACTCTCACTCGTCCAGTCTAGTTTTATTGCTGTGCATTATGGGACTTGTAGTCCCGAGTTTATAAGCTGATCAATTCCTGACTGCAAAGCAACATCTGTACTGGGTGAGCAACCCATGCACGGGCCTGCGACTCTTGAGAGCTCCGCTGTCTTGAGGAAATGATTTATACTGGTATAGCTTCTCCAGCTACACAACCAGTCAAGATGTGTCTCAGCTGGTGTACCAACGGTGAGCTTCTCTTCATGCTTGGCCTGCTCTAAGCCTCTGCCCACGAGGGCATACGGCTGCCGTGACATTTATTTACTTTTCTTTCATTCCGCCGTGGGGACCTCCGACATCCCCTGTAATCCTTCCAATGAGGCGCGCCGCGGGGCTGCTCGGCCGGGCGCCCCGATCAGATAGCGCGCGCTCTATCAATTTGAGAAGAACGTGGCAGGATATGAAGTGGGTGGGCGAAGATAAGCGGGGCACGGGAAGATGAGTAACTCCGGGAGTTATCCGGTGATGGGCGAGCAGGCGGCGTCCCGGCTGACAGGCAGGGCACGTGCTGCATGTCTCGGAGCACCTGGCAGCGGGAGGCTCCTCAGCTCTGGGCGGGGAGCACCTGCATGCTGCAGGGATTCACAGATACGAGCAGGGCTTTAAGTGGGCCGGGTCCGTCCGGGTCTGAGCACCGGCAGTTTTTTTTTGGGGCCCTCGAAACGGGTCTCTATCGGGCTCTATTTTCGCGGCTGTTTCACTATACTAATTCAACACTACTCGCCGAAAAGCGCTTTGACGCCTCGTCAGGGGTAGTAAGCGCTATACAAATGCAATTACAATACAATGCAATACATCATACAAAACATTGTTGTGACTACCTGATGCACAATTGCCGGAACGTTTGTCATGGAAATGCTTCCTCTCTGTGGCTGTGACGTCAGACTATACGGTGAGTGGGAGCGGCCGTTAAAGCCCTGCTGGGATCAGTAAGTGCCACCCCCCTCCCCCTCCTCTCTTCTACATCCAAATACAGCCAGGACCCGGAAGGCTCAAAATGGTAAGCGTCGCCCAGCTCTGTGCTCAAAAAATATAGTTTCAAGTCAAGAACCCAGACGCAACCCGGCCCGAGGCACACATTTAGCTCCGACAACTCGTTTTGGTTTTCCATTTCTCTTACAGGCAATAATCCGAATTTTTAATGTTTTAATTACTCTCGTTTGCAGTGGAAGTTAGTAGTGTTCTCTCTCCCGATTGAGAAATACTCATAGTACGTGCTGGTGGGAAAGCAGTTCCTCAAGGCCGCTGACTTTGCAACCCCAAAAGCTACCTATTGTTGCTTACGCTGTCACATCACATCCTCGGTTTGCTTTCAAAACAATTTAAGAATAGTTTACACAGTTCTAGCATTCTTCACATGTATTTTTATTTTTTATTTATTTGTTGCTTGAATTGGATGAATTGGACGCCGTGTTTTGAATTGGAGGGTTCGGGGAAATTGGTTTCAGCATTTCTCACCTGTGGAGCCGCATCTTGATAGGTAAGTGCTGCCCTCTTTGTTCCCCCTCTTCCCTCTCTTTCTGTCTCGCTCCTCCTCATTTAGTGAAAACCGAGACTTTTAGAAACCGGTATTACCTTCTCTTTCCTCCTTTCGTTTATTTGCTCCCCTGTGAAATGGATCCAAAAACGAAAAACACTTTTGCTGGAAACGTCCTTTTTCTGACTTTTTTCAAATTCTAAGTGCAGCCTGGGGGGGGGGAAGAGGGCGAGAACTAAAACATTCAAAATATGAAGAGTAACTAGCTAAAGCAAGACAGAGTGGTTACAAGGTGGCCAGATTGATTTATTCACACCTAAACACATTAGCGCCACTTTACTGTGTTTGCCAGTGAAGCGCTACTTTTGTTTTCTCGTCTCTCTTTGAACAACATTGTTTTCCTTAGGTAGGAAAGTGCACTATTCCTGGAGGTACTGAAATACCTACTTGATGGGTGAATTGGAAAACTAAATGTGTACAGCGGCTGTGTGTTCACAAATGTGGTCTTTTTAAACCATACTGCTTACGTTTTGTAAGGATATAAGCAATGGGCATTGAAACGGGTCCCTTCTGGGCCCTATAGTCATGGCCTTAACTTTTCAGGCAAAAGCACTCACTAATTTCTGAATAATGAGTGTAAAAAGAAAAAAGGTAACCATGTTGTTCCTGCTTACATTTCACATGCTTTACTTAATCTTGCATTTCTTATGAGTGTTTGTTTTTCTAGGATGTTGTTAATTATTTTTTTTTAGGCAGCATATTGCTCTTGTCTAGTGCGTAATTTGAATTGAGTCACATCGAGGTGTTTATAGCGGGTCAGTGCAAGTTTCTCTCAGTGGAGCAGTATGGTGTTCAGTGGGGGAGAGGATGTGGCACTATGGTCAGAGCTGCTTTAATTCGGAACTGGGGAACCAGGTTCAGCCTTCATGACCAGTCCACCAGACCACTCCCGCTGAGGGAGCACATTCCCATGCTAGACCTTAGAAGGCCCCGCAAGATCTTAAAAGCCCTGGTGTCTTAGCACCAGCAGGTGGACCCTAGCAGTGGCATGTGTGGGTTAACCTTGAAGGCATGTCCGCCACAATTTATTCTGAAGTTCACCTCCAGTCTTGCAGGCAGGCCTATGAAGCAGCACACCATAGAGAGTGACAGTGACTCTGTCACTGAGGTCAAAAGACCCTTGAGCAGGGTGGCTCTAGGGCAGTGCGACCGCACCAGGCGCTGACCAATCGCGATCCGTGCAGCTAACAGCAGTGGGTAAGGGGGGATTTCAAGGTATGATGCCAAGGGAAAATTAAATAATTAATTTTCTCTCAGCATCGTCCCTCGAAATCCCCACTTACCCGGCCCCACCACTGTTACCTGCACGGACCGGGGCTGGTGCTAACTTCAGGTGGGGGCGTCGTGTTTGCAAGTATAATATGGTTTTAAAAGCACTTGCTGCCTCGTTCCTGACCTCCAACAATTTTCGGCAACAATAAAAATGTCATAACTCCAGTGATTAATGTTCTTAGTAGAGAGAGATGGTGTTTTGTCTAGTGGACGTTTTGACTCATGGAAAGGAAGCGCAGAGGGTTAATGTGCCCACTGCTAAGAACATGTACCATGCAGATCACAAAGTGCACATAATGTAAATAAGTCAGTGGGTTACTGCTTTTTGCCTATTTTATTATCCTTTGCTGGATGCGACTTCATGATTTTCTTAAGCACACAATGCTAGTTATCTTGATTTAGACCACGCCCCTACTCGAATAGGCCACACCCCTTGAAGAGATTTGCCACGCCCCTTTTAGAGCACCCCCAGTTTTTTTTCCCCACTTAAAGCCCTGGATACGAGACAGTAATTACTCACACATTGGCACCGGGGCAGGACCGTGTGTGGAAGGACGGGAATAGAAAAGGGAGAATTTGCTTCAATATCGTTAAACTGGTGAAATGTACATTGTAGCAAAAGTAGGGGTGTGTCGGTTATTCCTTCCTAGTCACAGAAGTGGTCAGGGCAGGAAGGAGTCTAAATATAAAATAGTGGGGGGACTAATGAACATATTTCATTCAAAATGGCATTACGGGAAGTGACGCTACAATAAGTAATGTCGCACTTTTATAATATTTTTTACACTTGAAGGGGCTTGTTTTACAAATACAAGTTAACTTAATCGCTCAGGAATGTGATACACATATTTTGCGTTGTTGGTTTTACTTTATATAAATCACTTGTAGGTTTTTATATTAATGTGTAATTGAAACGAGATATTACTGAAAGAAGCACTATTTTTAAACAAAGCCGTGGAACAGGTTATACAATCTTTAAACTGCGTTTATAGAGTAAACAAAATGAGTTAGTGTGGGGTTTTATTAAATTGTAAAACTTGGTGTTACGACATGTTTGTTTTTTGCTGGCGTTCTGTGCCAGCTTTTAAACACAAAAGTGCTGCATATTTGCAGTTCATTCGGCAATGAAAAGGTTAATAGAGAGAAGTTCCCTACGACTTCTCAGACAAACCATTCAAAGATAACCACAGACCGGGCATCTTTGATGCATAAAGAGGATGATTCTAGCTAGGAGGGTTTAAAAGCACCCACAGGCTAGTTTACACTCACAGGCTTTGTAATGCAAGCGGCTGTGGTGCTGGAACTCAAGGCAACACCTCTCAGGCTCTTTCGGGATCTAAAAATAATGGATGGACTAAGTATACACACATCCACCCAACCCGACTTGTAACCTGGAGGTGATTAATGACTAGCTAGTTGTCGACTGCAAACAATACCACTGACCTCTAAACAATACAAACAGCAGCAGCCCGTGCAGGTAAGAATGGTGGGGCCAGGAGGGGGGGGGGGGAGGGGGGGAGGATTTCGACAGACACCCACGAGGGAAAATTAAATAAATAAATAATTTTCCCTTGTCGTCTGTTGAAATCCCCCCTCCCCCCTGCCCCACCTCCCCACCGCTCTTACCTGCACGGGTCGCTGCTAAATACAAACAAGAAACAATAAAGTACCCAAGCACTGTAAAGTGCGTCCAGATCCTGAAAGTGCTAAAGGACCATGCATGTGGTAGTAATAGTGCGCTCACTCGTGCAATGGTGAGGGGGTCTACCAACCTTACAACTGCACGGTCCTCTCTTCCCTCACAAAGGCAACTGACTCAGCTTCTTGGGTTAGGACTTAGCACATTTACTTCACATGCAACAAGGTGGTGTAACAACCACTGCAACCATTAACATTACACATTACAAAATACACAGCAAACCTTAATATGAAATTGCACATATCCTAATTACATCCCTATTTGGGGGCAGCATAGTACAGTAAGACCGAATGAGATAATGTGACACATCAAACATTTCTGACACCTCCAGCGACCACACAGTGCTTTGGTCCCTGCTGGTGCTTCCCGTGACTTTTGGCCATGCCCCACATATTCTCCGGGCACCCGTGGTAGGGCTAGAAGTGTAAGGCCATCTGCAAATCAGCTTGTCCTTCCAAACAGCTTTACCTCTGAAAGGCTTCTCTGGAAGGAGGCGGCCAACTGGGCAACCTAGTGCCCTCAAGAATCAGTGCCGTTATTAGGCTACAATGGGGTCTAATTTAGTTATGTGAGGGAGGGTGGCAAAAATCCATTGGCGACCTCCGAGTCGCAGCACATCAGGGGACAAAGAGGGTGTCTACCAGGCACCAGCCCATTTTTAAAGCATCTTACTCTGCCCCCTCCCTTAAGTCCCATATCCCATGGCCACTTCCAGTCACTTCCAGTCACGTGCTGATTGTTTCCTTGCCTGCCTGCCACATCGCCCGCATTTTGAGGTGGGGACTCCAACGCCCACACTCCAACGAGCCAGGGGAGGCGCCGACGTGCTTTGCAAGCGCCAGGAGGCGCATAAGAGGCAGCCGGGGCTCCCGCAGCGCGGGAGCCTGTGCTGATTGTTTCCTTGCCTGCCACATCGCCCGCATTTCGAGGTGGGGACTCCAACGCCCACACCAACGCGCCAGGGGAGGCGCCAACGTGCTTTGCAAGCGCCAGGAGGCGCATAAGAGGCATAAGAGGCGGCCGGGGCTCCCGCAGGGTGGGGCGCGCGCGGGCGAAGCCCAGGCCAAGGGCGGGCCCGTCCACGCCCGTCGGAGCCCGAAAGAGGCTGGGCTGGGCTCACTCTCTTCCATCTGCGTCTGGATAAGGTACTGCCTATCCTTCACATTTCCTGCCTGCTGCCATGTCGAATGGAAGGGTTTAAAAGAGAAGACTGGAGGGAGGGTCGGAGCTACGCTGGACTCCTTTCTAGTCAGAGCGGCACGTGTTCTCTCACACGAGATAGAGCTGACCGAGAGACGTCTTTCTTTGGACCCGACCTCCCTAATATTATGTTTGCCTTCAGCCCTTGAGACTACTACTTCCCCAGCAATTCAGTTACCAGTACCTGTAACCCTAACAGCTCCTCCATTAGACCAAAGCGGCTCTTCTCCCCCAAATCCATCAACAGAGAGCGTTTCGGGAAGGGGTTTAGATAGCCCTTCTCAGAATGTCTCCCTACTGGATACTTCTTCACCAATTCCACCTGCCAAGCGAACCAGAGCAGGGGGGGCTACTAACGGTGCTAAACCTAAAAAATCTAAAAACACGTGTGCCCCCAAATCTAAAACTGTTCAAACAAGGTGGCACTCTAAAACAATAGTACCACTAACGCCATCAACCACTCTGTTGTCTCAGGTACTGCAGTCGGATCCTATCGGGCTAGAGATTATACTAAGGCTAAATGAAATAATGGCTCCCATTCTCACTAAATTGTCCCAAATAGAACTGCGACTGACGGAGTTAGAATCGCAGAATCGGACTTTATTAGCTCGTACGCCTCCGATCCACGATTCTCTACCAATAATATCTACAATCACTGATTCCGTACCATTGAGAGATCTACGGGGCCTCTTCTAGCAGCAAAAACGATGCAGCCATTACCTATATCATCTGGTGGCCCCATTAGCGCTGCAACACAGCCCTTAAATGCTACCTCCAACCTTAATTTTACACGAGCCGCACAATGCCTTCCAGGGACGACTGAAGGGGACCTAACCTCCCAGCCACTATTGCCACAGAAGGGACAAACAGGAGTAATCCATGGGGCAGGGTGTCATGAGAAACTTAACGGAGTACAAGAGCATCTCCTACAACAAACCCTCCATCTTCCACCCACTGCTGCCCCATTGGTCCTAGTTTTGGCAAATGTCCCCACCCTTCGTGAAAACCAGATTGAATCCACCCGACAATTAATGGACAAATGCCTTCATTGGTTATTGTGCAATGTTAATGTGACTGAGCGGGGGAGGAGGCAGTTGGCTCATGAAATAATTATGGCTAGGAGAGTAGGTTGGGTGGGGGGACAAAGAAATACTTTTGGCGGGGACTGTGTGGTAATTAATTTTAACAATGCGTATGCAAGTGCTTCCCTTTTAGCTAACCTTCACAGCCCTGCCCTAAGGAATACTCAGATAATACCCTTATCCTTGGAATTTTTTACACTGGCCAGGGTGTTTTCGAGGGAGAACTCTTCCGGTCAGAAACCCGATTCCATTTACTGCCCTGAATGTAGGTCCCATTATAAATCCTGGGATTAGATTACATAATAGATTCGCTGCTTTGTCGAACTTGGAGACGTGTGACTGACTAACTCTGTCACCTCCTCATTTATTTAGCAGGCCAATCACTGTGGCTCCAGTAGAGTGCAGCCAATTGATGCCCTCATCCAGCTCATTACCCTCTAAGATTGCTCATGCAGCTGTAACTTCAGCGCAAAGTACACAGGGATATGGGCAGACCCTACTACTTCCTTTGATTAATACAGAGGGAACTAGTGCAAACATGGTATCATGGAATGTGGCAGGTATAGCCTCCAAAATTGCTAACCCACATTGGCTAAAAGAGTGGCAATCTATGGAGTTAGTATTATTTCAGGAAACATGGGCAAAAGACCCTCCCTACTTTACGGGGTTTCGCACCTTCCACTCTCCAGCTGTCCCCTCAGTTTCTGGAAGGGTGAAAGGAGGTTTACTTACTTTAATTTCAAATACTATCCCACTTCAAGTCAGGCAAGTTGGACCCTTACACACTCACTTCCAGATTTTGGAGCTGGGCACCAGGAGACAGGCCATTTGCACTCTTGTCAACTTTTATAATAATGAGTTTGGGAGGAACTCAAGGGCTGTGGAAGATGCTCTAGTGTTAGAGATCGAGAAATTGCACAAAGGGAAAAAAGGGGGCAACACGAATCTTATATGGGCGGGGGATTTTAACATCCACCTTTGTAAACTTAATGGGACCAGGGTATGTGGCATAGAAGATGCTCATGGTAATCCCCTCTCACATTTTTCACATAACGAGTGTGGTGAGATTCTGAACAGCTTGCTATTTCAGTGGAATCTATCAATATTAAATGTAATGAACGAGAGAGGGCAAGGGACCACCTTCAGAAGGGGCACACAAGAGTCCACTATTGATTTTGTGTTAGTGTCCGGACACCTACTTCGGAAAGTGGCCCTAATGAGTATTCGATTTTCACCCCACAGTGATCATGCCAAGTTATCGACTTACTTAAATATTCTACCCAAACCTAAAAATTATAAACAGGTTGTAGAAGAAGTGAATCTGTCGAGGAAAAATGGCTACCAACTGAAATGGCCAATGGCACAAAAATTAAATCTGGTCCCCGAAATTTTAGTGCGGGTAAAGGATGACATAATAGCATGCTTGGAAGAAAAGATATTGCCCGCAGATCTGGTTATTGGATTTACCGCTGTTTTGGCGAAAATAAAAATAGCACTTACCCGGGTGAAGTCAACAAATGCTACTGCTAATAAGGGGTGGTTTGATTCAGCCTGTTCTAAAGCGAAAATAGCCCTCACTAATGCCCTAAAAACTCTTCCCAGAGATTATCTTAAGATCCGCTCATTACGTAATGACTATAAATTACCCAGGAAGGCAAGACAGAATGATCTTAAGGCACAGGCATGGGAAGACCTCGAGCAAGCAGCTATCTCTGGTAGCAGCAGAGATTTTTGGGAAACTGTGAATACCCCTTATTTTAAAGACATCACTGATCCCGTATTAGATGTGCATGTAGATGAAGAGGCATGGGTGAGTCATTTTGAAGGAATATTTGGGCTACCAGCTTCCTCATCTACCCCAGTACGCTGCCGAGAATCTTTACCTCAGGGAGGGCTAACTTTCTCTGTATCCGAGGTCCGAAAGGCATTACAATCCTGTACCCCCGGTAAGGCCCCGGGGCCAGATGGAGTACCAATTGATTTCTTTCAATTGGACTACGATATGTGGGTCCCTTTACTTGTAAATATTTTTAACAGCATTCAGATAGCAGGCCCACCTCCTTCATGGAGTCAGAGTGTAATTGTCCCGATTTATAAAAAAGGAGATAGGGACTCTCCAAAGAATTATCGCCCTATATCTCTCCTCGATACCACCGTCAAACTAATGGGCCGGGTTCTCCTGGCCAGACTGGAGGATTGGGCAGAGTCGCATAATATAATTATGAAGGCACAATATGGGTTCCGTAGAGGAATGGGGACGGTTGACCAGTGCCTAAACCTCTCCCTAACTATAGGGAAGTACACACAGGCTAAAAGCGGCAAATTATACATGGCCTTCATGGACTTAACATCAGCCTTTGACTTTGTGTCACACTCTAGGCTGTGGTCCATGATGGAGGGATTGGGCATTGACCCACAGATTATTGGATTCATCCGCCAGCTGTACACAAATGCCACAGCTTGTGTAAGGTATGGCAGGAAGGGGGAGTGCACTCGACATTTTAAAATTGAAAAGGGAGTAAGACAGGGGTGTGTGCTCGCTCCGTTTTTTTTCTCAATCTACACGAACGGAGTTGAGTCCTCCCTGTCTGCTCTCACACTGGACGTGCCCAAATTCGATCAAACCCCCCTCCCGATCTTGGCGTACGCCGATGACGCGGTACTGATGTCTAGATCGGGGTTGGCCTTACAAAAATTAATCAAAGCTTATTCCATCTTTATGGCCTCCCTTGATCTAAAAGTTAATGAATCCAAATCATTTATAATTGTGGCCGGCGCAAATAGAGGCGAGAAACACCCCCGCTTTCAGCTGGCAGGCAAAAAAATCGAGGTGGTTGACTCCTTTTCATATCTTGGAGTGCTCTTTGATAAGGATCATTCGTGGTCTAAATTCAGCATCGGATTGGTAACGCGGGCAATCGGGCAATGCCCGAGGGGCCGGTATCTGCGTTCCAGCTGTGGGCTGCTTTTTTGAGCAGCCTGGGGGGGGCGATTTGGCGGTTTCTGCGTTGTTCGGATGCCGACAGCGGCCCAGTGGGTGCCTGAGTGGCCTTTCTGGAGGCAGATGGGCTTCCATTACCTCCTTTTCATCAACAGCAGAGGTGTCACTCCCTTTCTCTCGCTGGGCCGGCCCATTAATATATGCATATTGAGCGGGGGCAGGGGGCCTGAGCAAATGTGGCCTCACTTGTTTTCAGGTGTGTTTCACCAGTGTAAGTTAATCCGTGCATTGTTTTTTTACCCCCCACTTTTTTTTATAAAATTTCGCCAAAGCAGTGTTTTGCGGAAAGGCAATATGCACATGTGGGCCACTTTTTTTTTTTTAGCGTGCCCGGGTCGATTTTTAATCTCCTCCCCCCTCCCCTCTTTTTTTAATAAAATTTCGCTGAAGCAGTGTTTTGCAGAAAGGCAATATGCACATGTGGGCCACTTTTTTTTTTAGCGTGCCCGGGCCGATTTTTAATCCCAATCCAACCCTGTCTAAATTAGTGAAAACAAGAGGCCAGGGTATGCAGAGGAGCCTTAATGCTGTTAAAAGATTCGCAAAAAAGCTGGGAGGTAGCCCACTGGATGTAATCAAAAATATTTATTTAGCTAAAACAAAGTCGGCCGTAACATATGGGGCAGGTGTCTGGGGGATGGTTAAGGCTGCTTTGTTACAGCAAATGGAAGACTCCTTTTTTAAAAATCGTGTGTCTCTAGCCCCAAATTATATTTTACATTTAGAATTGGGGCTTCCCTATGTCAGTGACACCATAAGGTTGGCCCCAGTTCTTCTGTGGCATTCAATATGGCGAAGAACTACGGTGGACCTGACTCAAACTATCGTTAGGGATTGTTGTAACCTAGATCATTACAAAAGGATCGGGTGGCTAAATTACGTAAAGACTGAATTGAAAGCTCTAGGGCTGGGAAAGCTTTTTCAGGATCCCGACTGCTGTAAAGAAGTCACGAAGAAATGGATAACGGATTTATATACTCAAAGATTAAATTATGCACGAAGGGAAAAAAAAACGTATCCATCACTCCTCCATTGCATACGATCTAGTTCCATCAATACCAGGAGAGGGTTTCCATTATTTATCTTGTATAAATAATGCGCAGCATAGATTTATTTTATTGCGCTTTAGACTGAACATGATTCCGTTACTCCTGGTTTACCCACAAAATAAATACAGACTAGCAGATCTGGCTCGCTGCCCTTGTAATAACCATGCCGTGCAGTCAGACTTACATATCATATTATTCTGCAAAAATTATTCAGAGGAAAGGAAAATATTTATACTTCCAATCCTGAGGCATCATAATTTTAGGCAATGCCGGGTCGCCATGTACTTTCTAAAGGCCTTGTCGGACCCATATGTATGCTTCTGTGTCGCTTCATTTTTATGGGCTTGTTTTAGGAAGAGGAAAAAGGCGGGCTCATATCCTACTAGTATTGTGCAATTTTAATCATTAATTGTTTTATTTAAATGATTTTAAGCTTCTTACTTGGATCACAGTGAATTTGTTTAATACTCATTTTAACCTTGTATATATGTATATTTATTGGTCCGGAAATTTTATATGTACTTATGTACTTTTATGGTCTGTTTATAAAAGATCGAATAAAGCTGTGAATGAATGAATGACTCACTTCCTCAGACCCGCACCCCCCCCACGGTGGAGCGACTAATGATGGCCAGACGCAAATAGTGATGAGCTCTTAGTCAAAGCTATGCAAATACACATAAGAAAACAATCAAGGAAAGCTATATTCAAGGTGTCACCGAGTCTTTGCTGCAAACTGTAAACATTGCACTGATGGAACAGGGGTTTACTTCAGCCAGACACAAAGAAAGAACAGTGTACACACTCCACTGTTTGCAACTTGTCGTATGTGTAAGAAAACACAAAGACAGATGTTTTACTGGTATTTTGTAGATTTTATTGTATGGTTTGTATCTTTTACGTATCACAGCAGGACACAAAGACCTGCTGTTAGCAGTATATGTAACTTGTTTTAGTGTAGATAGGAACAATGACTAACTGTGAACACTGTATAGGGTGTTTAGTGCAGAAAAACACAAAGACAAGCTGTAAACACAATTTTTACATTGTGCTTAGTGGAGCCAGACACAAGGATGGATTGCAAACTCTGTATCTTGTGTTTAGTGCAGGCAGGCACAAAGAGAGAGTGGTGTAAACAGCACTCTGTTTGTAACTTGTCTTGAGTGTAAGAAGACACAAAGCCGTTCACTGTTGTATTGTAGAATTTGACTAAATTCCGTTTATCTTTTGCTTAGTGCAGAGAGAGGCAAAGACAGAATGGAAACACTGTTTATAACTTTTGTTTGGTGTAGACAGCCACAAAGATAGTATGAGGACTCTATATCTTGTGTCTAGTGCAGGCAGACACAAAGATCTACTGTAAACACCGTTTGTACATTGTGTTTAGTGCAACCAGGCACCATGACAGGCGGTAAACTCTGTTAGTATGTCACAGACACAAAGAAAAATGGTGTAAAAAACACGGTACTCTTGTATCTTGAATTTAGTGCAGGAACGCACGAAAAAAGAAAGTGTAAAGACTACACTGTGTAACTTGTGTTCTGGTTAAGCAGACCCAAAGACAGAAGTTTCACTGTTGTATTGTAAAATTGTATTGTATGGTTTTTATAATTTGCTGAGTGTAGCCAGTCACACAGAAGGACTGTGAACCCTAGTGGTATTTTGTGCTTATTACAGGCAGATACAAATACCGAATGATGGAACCATTGCACTGTGTGTGGCTTGTGTTTGATGTATGCAGGCACATTGAGTGGTATTTCATAGTGTACTGTGTTGTAGAATTTTATTCCAATGTTTGTCTCTTGTGCTTAGTGGAGCCAGGCACAAAGACAGACTGTAGACACTGCATCTATCTTGTGTTTAGTGCATCAAACATAAAGTCAGACCATAAGAACTATTTCTATCTTGTACCCGCTGCAGGCGGACAAGTTACTCCGTCACAACGGTGACAGATATCCCGTCCGCTGAAATATAAATCCCATTGGATATAATGGAAATAATCTTTTGGCGGACGGGATATCCATCAACGTTGTGACGGAGTAACCCGTCCGTCAAGGTTCAAATCAGGCTCTTAGTCAGAAATCATTTAATCGCTGTTTCTATGTTGTGCTCAGTGCAGGCAGACACGAAGACAGACCTACTTTTTAACACTGTTTCTATGTTGTGTTTAGTGCAAGCAGACACAAAGACAGACTGTAAATATCACAATGTCTGTTTTCATGGGAGACCATTGGAATCACAATTGTGTCCCCTTTTTTCACTGCAATATATAGGTGCGGTTTTAATTGCTGGTCACGAGAATAATTTTCTGGCCCCAGCCTGTAGAGGACGGACCAATGAATAGGGTCACATGGTTCGTTCTTTGTTGCCCTCCTAGCTTGTGGCCTGGTACACATCTAGTAAGGTCATCAGACTTCTTTCCGCCACCACTCCTGGACAGCGAATGAGGTCACCGGGTGTCTCTCTGCAACCCCTCTGCCTTTAAGGGGGTCCTGTCATATAGGATGGTCAGGTGCCTCCGCACCTCAACCCCCCATTTCCTCAGGCTTCAGCTATGGTGTGCTGCATGTGCTATTTGTTACTTTTTCTCCTTTTTTAACTGTATGGTGAAGTTATATCATTGATTGGTAACAAAGCTATACAAAAAAAAATAGAAGAGTTAACCAATCAGTCACTTGGGCACTAGCCTTGCTCCCTCACCAGTGGGTATTTTATTCAATTGATGGTCCCGCTGCACAGCATGTGATCAGAAGTCATTACTGCGCATTCTGAGCATCGGTGACAGGTCTGAAAAGACATCGGCTTCAAGACGTGACAGTCTGACAAGGAGGAAGGATCTGAGGCGGGAGCAGGCCTGGTCCTCATGAATACTAAACTGCCCTCCCTGCCAGTCTGTTTATTACTTCTACATTACAGAATATTAAAACTAATCAAATGTCACATCATTCCTAATCTTGTCCGTGTTCCATTTTGAAGCCTTTGCAATTCGAGCTGAATAACAATCTAACAGGGAATAAACAGACGCGCAGCAAACAAGCAAAACACATCACCCACCCTGCCACAATGTCTGCCCATCATCAGTAAAGCAGGAACTACTACACTTCAGAATTTTCATCAGAACTGAGGGCCTCATTACGATGGTGGTGGGACTGCCACCGTCAGACCGTCGGTGGCGGTCCCACTGCCATCGGACACTGGAGGACCGCCCGCAGCATTATGATGGCAGGCAGGCGGAGAGACCGACTGCCACTCATCCAGCGGGCTCAAGGAGCCTGCCGGACGGTCCGCCAAAGGGATTACAATGTCCCTTTCCTCCAGCCGTTTCATGGTGGTTAACCCGCCATGAAAAGGCTGACGGAAAGTGACTTTGGGGGCCCTTAGCGGGCCGCCTTCCCCTCTGGCCCTCTGATATGGGCCCTGGGGGGGCACCTATGGTGCCCCTCTACATATCTCTGCACCAGGTGGCAGGCACCTTAGGGTGCCTGCCACCTGGTGCAGGGATATGTCAGATGTGTTTTTTTGTATTGTGGCATGTGCTGCAGCCCGCAGCACACGCCGCAATGCAAAAGATACACAATGCGACCGCCGTGAAGGCGGTCGCATCGTAATGCGGCCAGTAGGACCTCCGACTCCTAGTCGGCCGGTCCTGCTTCCGCATTGGTGTCTGCCCGACATCATAATCAGGCCCTCACTGTCTAGGCAGAATCCTATGGGTAATACTGAAGATATGTGTAACAGAAAGAGAAAGTTCCCTTTTCAATTAGTCAAAGAAACAAACCTAGTCTGAGAATACAATAATACCAACAAACTAGATATGCAGATTATGTGATATAAATGACCTATCCCAGGTAGACTCAATCATAAGAAAAAAGGAAAGGAAAAAGGATAAGAGGGTTAACATACAGGTTACTGCATTATGACTCAATGACAATCAATACACAATCAAATAAAAAATATATATTCAAATATATCATGATTTTATTAAAAACTTATATATATATGTTTTACATCAAAAGACTCATCAATATTCAAAGGCGTTTGCTGATGTCCAAAAGATCACAGCAAATGTAGGTCTATGGGTTAAAAAATGAGAAAATAAGGAAATATCGTTTTTTTCTCGTTTTTTTTTTACATCTCCTATATATAATTGAAATTTGATAAAATGATCTCACCTGTGGTTAAAAATAGCCAGACAAATATTAATTTAGGGGCCTATTAGGGGAAGTCGCTGGACATTAAAGGGGCTATATTAACTATTCCCACTCCAATATAAGCTACATTGGGAAAGGTGTTGGACTTTAAAATGGGTAGATTTATTTTCTCCACTCCAATCTAAGGTACATTGAGGAAGGTGTTGCGGTTTAAAATGGATAGCTTTAATATTTGCAGTCCAACCTAAGTTACATTGTGGAAAGCATTTGAAATTGAAGGAGCAAAATCAACTATACCACCTACAATCTAATCTACATAGGAGACAGTGGTTAACATTGAGGGGGTGAAAATAACTATTCCTGCTAACAACTGACCTACATTGGTTACGATGTAGGACTATAATGGAGCAGATTTATCATATCTACTGTAAATATAATGCATTGCAGAAAACGTTGCTCATTACAAGGGGTAAAAAAGACTACTCCAACTCCAAGCTAAGCTACATTGGGGAAAGCGTAGGACATTGAAAGGATTAATTTTATTATTCCCATTCCAATCTAAGGTATATTGTGGAAGGGTTATGACATTAAACAGATGTAATTTACTATTCACACTAAAATCTAAGCTACATTCGGGAAGGTGTTTGACATTGAAGGGGTTATATGTACTATTCTCTTTCCATTCTAAGATGCATTGAGGAAGACCTTGGACATTTAAAGAGTTCAATGTACTATTCCCACTCCAACCCATGCTACATTGTAGAAGGTGTAGGGCTGTAAAATGGGTATATGAACCATTGCCGCTCCAATCTAAACTACATTCGGGATAGCGTTGGACATTAAAGAGGTTACATTTACTAATACAACTCCAATCCAAATGACATTAGGGAAAGCATTGGGCATTGAAGGGATTTTATCTACTAATGCCACCCAAACCTAACATACATGAGAGAAAACATCAAAATATAAATGAGATATGTAAATTATAACTACTTTTATGAAACCAAAGATAGTTTCAATAAATTTAGAAATCATCGTAATTATACTTAACATATATAATCTCATACGTTTTAAAATAATTAAATACATAAATCATTTTCTTAATGGCTCAATCATAAGAACTATTTCTACATTATTGTAAGCAGTATTAAAATGGTTTACAAAGGAAATAATACATAAAAAAATATTTTTTCTTGCAATATTTACTACCACTACTAACTATATATTTACAAAAATTGTTAAAAATTGAAAATCTATTACGTTTTTTAAATAATTTTAAAAATGTATTATTTGATATTAAAATGATTACTTTAGAAATAAAAGTAAGTTTTTTAAAACATATGAGAAGTACATTTTTAAACAAAATATAAAAAAACACTACATTATAGAATTTAAAGTAAAAAAGTTCAAAAATATTTTAAAATTTAGTAATTAAAAAAGTAAAAACATTTTTTAAAATTAAGTAATTAAAAAAATAGATTTAAAAAAAATAAGTTTAATTGCAGTGTTTCCCATTAAACCATTCATGCCACCGCTAAAAAATATAATAAAAAAATACCTCAACATACTACAATACAGTAAATATAAACCCAAAACCCTGAAATGTAATTCATTTTAAAGTAAAAAGGTCACATAAAACAATTTAAAATATTTAAAAAAAAGAAAACTCAAGAATTCTAACCACCCAAATCCCAAACAAACCCAATAACCGATCAATAAACTATTTCAATACTTTTAAAAATTAAAATCACATAAAAATCTGTAACATTTATAACAGTAGAGTAATGTACAAAAAAGATATTATATACAACTAAATTCTAGACAACAATATTTTCATAATATTAAAAATAACGGGGAAAAAAGTATTCTTACCTCCAATATTCCTGATGACAATATACTTGTTGTCACGATATAAAGGCAGCGATATTCTTGTAAGATGATATTTCCAACTCGATATTGTGGTCAAAAACCTTTTCACAATTATTATTATTATTATTTATATTTATTAGGCGCAAAACGGATCATCCCCGCGGGGATCTCTCGGCACCAAAATATCAGACAGAGCAGAGACAACTGATTAGTGACAGAACAGCCAGGTTTTGAGACGTTTTTTAAACTGCCAGAGATTGGAGCATACACGGATGTTGTCTGGCAATTTGTTCCAATGGAAGGGAGCGAGATACGAGAAAGAACGGCCACCCATTCTGATTCTATTAATTCTCATGGGGCACAACAACTGTTGATCACTTGACGAGATGGGATATACGGTTTTAGCTTCTTTCTCAGGTAAGCTGGACCCTTCCCCTGGAGAGTTTTGAATACCAGACATAAAAGCTTAAACACTGCTCTTTTTCTGATCGGCAGCCAGTGAAGCAGTCGCAGGAGGGGTTCCGAAGGAGTTCGAGCAGGCTGATTAAGGGCTAAACGCGTGGCTGTGTTCTGCACAACCTGCAGCCTGGAAAGTAGATCTTCCCTGATCCCTACCAGTAAGGAGTTTCCATAATCTAGTCAGCTCACTAGAAGTGCCTGTATAAGGGTTTTTCTTGCTGAGAGAGGGATCCAGGGAAAGATCTTTCTAAGCATTCGCATCAGGCCGAAACATGTGCCCGAAATGCTTTTCACGTGTTCTTCCATGGAGAGTTTATCGTCCATTAGAACACCCAGATTTTTCACCCATTTTTTTGTTTGGCGTAGGGGGTTCTTCCAGCTCGGAAGGCCACCAATCTGAGGACCAGAGCTCCCCCGCTTTCCCGAACAACAGAATCTCGGTTTTGTTAGTGTTAAGCTGTAGAAAATTTGCAGTCATCCATGCTGCCGTTTTTAACTTGCAGTTTTTGAATTTTTCTCTGGTCGACGCAGGATCCGTATCAATAGTAACTATCAATTGTGTATCGTCCGCGTACGAGATGGTATCAAACCCACAATATCTAATAATGGTGGCCAGGGAAGACACATAGATGTTGAATAAAGTGGGGCTTAAGATGGAACCCTGTGGGACCCCTTTGTCTACAGCTGTGGTCTGAGATATAAACGAATCTAGTTGGACTCGCTGTGTTCTGTCAGCAAGGAAGTTTTCAAACCATTTTAATGCCGTTCCGCTGACACCAATCTCTCGTAGCCTATACACTAGGATTCGATGAGAGATGGTGTCAAACGCTGCTGACAGGTCAAGGAGAATCAACATAGTTGGTGTCCCCTTGTCTAGGGCCAGCTTAATCGTATCCGTTACTTCAGTAAGTGCGGATTCTGTACTATACGACGCGCGGAAGCCTGACTGGGAAGAATCAAGTGCGTTGTCCCGTTCAAGATATTCAGTTAACTGTTTGTTAATCAGAGCTTCCATAATTTTAGAAAAAAAAGGAAGAAGAGAAATGGGTCTATAGTTTTGCAAATCCAATGGGTTGGCCAGGGTTTTTTTTTAATAAGGGTCTTATTTGAGCCTTCTTCCATTTCTGAGGGAAGGTGGCAGTGGCTAACGATAAGTTACAGACTTCAGTGATCGGAGCCGCAAGGGCCGGGGCAAGAGCTGAGATGATAAAAGGAGGAGCAAGGTCTAGAGGGGAGCCAGATTTTATGTGCGCTAAAAAAGATTGCATTTGCTCCAACGTAATGGCCTTAAAAACCTCCAATGGGGGAGAGATGGAATCTTCAGGATTGTGTGATACCACGCTAAGTTCCCGCTCTGTGCTAAAAGAGCTATAGATTTTATCTATCTTTAGCTTAAAGTGATTAGCAAGATCATCACATAACTTTTGAGTCGACGGGAGAGAAGGATTATTAACCCTCGGGTTGGTGAACTCTTTAAGGATCTTGAACAGCTCTTTGGAAGAATTTTTAGCTTCGCTAATTCTAGTCCCTAGGTGAGATCTTCTAGCGGTGTTACACTTATTTAAGTATGCTCTGTGGGCTGTTCTATAGGCTAGTTTATCCACCTCCTGTTTTGATTTTCTCCATTTCCTTTCCCTTTTTCTACAGGCGGCTTTTTCTTTCTTAAGACTGTCAGTATACCATGGTGCTGGGGCTGACTTTTCCCAGATCTTGCCTACTTTACATGGGGCAATAATGTCCAAAGCCTTAGTCACCAAGGCCTCCAGCATTTCCAGTGCTGCATCACTGTCCACACAGTCCTGAAGGACTGGGGCTGTGAACGCGGAGGTGATTGAGGCAAGGGCAACCTTCCTCCAAGGTCCCCGAGATCCCCGGAGATACTGAGGTTTGTTAATAGGCTTAGGAATTTCTAACGAGAATTTTAGAGCAAAGTGATCTGTCCAGGTCAAGGCTATAGGAGGTTCCACCAGTAGGTCCTGAATGTTCGAGAAGATGGTATTCAACGTATGTCCCGCTATATGAGTGGGGCTGAATACTTTAGGAGAGAGACCAAGAGATTCCATAGCTGCTATCAGGCATACGGAATCAGGGTCGGAAGAAATGTCTAAACACTAGCATTTTGATACTAATTCTGTACACCAGACACACTCTACTGAAGAAGTCTCATGGTAATTTTGTGGACTTTAGGTACTATAGTGCATTACCCCGTGACAGTTTGGCTAGTCCTGCTCAGATCACTTCCTAGCTTTCTTCATCTTTAAAGTCCTTCATCTTTAGCACACATCAAGACGATCCAAGGCTGAGGAATTCTCTTCACACACCACTTGAGAGAACTTTTCTCCAGAAACTCATTAAGGAGGCCTGCAGCATTTTTCAGAGGATCTCATAACCTGCTTCTGCCTCTGGCCGCATCTTGTCCTGCATGGAGTAGTAGTTTCATCACTGGAAGACTGTTTCACTGACAAAACCTGTTAAGGTGATCAGATGCCACAGACCCTGCTCTGGATTTCACCGCTTTAACTGGTTCCCATAATCATTTCTAAACAGGAGGACATACTTACAAGATCCAGCCTGCTCTTAATCCAGGTCTTAATGAAACTGCCGACAGAGACACCTGATGGCTCCCATTTTGACCGCTGTCTCTTTAGTGGTATTTTTGCTATTCACACTGGCTTTATAAATAGCCTTGTTTGGAAATTGTGTTCTTTATTGCTTGTTTTCAATGTGCATGTATTTCATGCATCATTCAACACCTCTTGCTGGGTTCAGCCTTCAGCTCTGTAAAGGTACCATGAAAAAGTCAAGGAACACCTGAATGGATGGGTCCTGTTGGAGGTCCTGAATGGTCAAATCCGGTAATGCATTGAGGATTTCCACAATTATTATTCATGGGATCATTTTTACATACATTAGATCTGACTGGACAGGTGTTTACATTTTCTTCTATGGTGCTGAAACTGGCCAGGGTGAGTCCTTAGACGACTTATGCAGCAGATAGTATTGTATTGCATTGCAACATTTGTATAGTGCTTACTATTCCTATGTGGGGCACTGAAACATTTGCCCACATGGACATCATGCTACGCCGTGTAGGCTGCATGGTTGGAAGTGTATTGTCTTTATGTTTTTTTGACCCTATGTAGGATGTGTTTCCATGTTATGTGTGATGACCACCGAGGTGTGGTTATAATGTTATGGGATGATGCGCTTAGCTGTGTGATGGATGAAGAATTTGAGAGAGGCATACCCACTTTATGGTTTTCAGTAAGCTGACAGCTTTGAGTAACTCAGCAGGTTCCTTTATGGTAGTTCTTCTGATCATAGTCCACTTATCTGGTTACTGCAATGGGTTGTCCAATCTGGGATATTTTGCTTAAATGTTTATGGTCCTGAGCAGGCATGGTTGAAGAGAGAAATGGTGGGGAGATCATCCTATATATGATTGTAATTGTGAGATGTAAAGAAGTGGTCATAGTATGTAGCTAGTTGGAACCGGCAGTGGTGGGCTATGTTAGATTTTTTTAAAAGATGACGCTTCAGATGATATTAAGGAAAGGCTTTATTGAGCTCAGTAAAAGCGATCAACCCCTGGGAAGCATCTGCCTAAACTGCTCTTTTCAGAACCCCCCCAAAGTTCTATCTGATGTCACATGGCAACCATCACCAAGTGACATAGCATTTAATACACATTACAACGAGTTTGGCTAGCAGTATGTGGCTGACCTCTTCATTTATGTTGGCGAAGGCTGTTTTATTGTTTGGTGCAGTACTGGGAGATGGGAAGGAACAGTAGCAGATGTGTCTTATGTGAGTGTAGCCTCTGTGCATCAGCGGATACACCTTGGGGCTGCGAATGTTCACTAAAAGTGAAATGAGCTTCTACGTTCTTCTCAAACTTTATCATCTTAATGACTAGCGAACAAGTTCTGTGGTGATACTGTGGATTTGGTGCACTTTATATAGGTGCCATGGCGCTTGCGCAGTACAGTTCAGCACTGACGTACCAGCATGGTGTCCTCTTCTTACTATTATGTGGTGTTGTGATCGAGTGTATGTTCGAGTGCTGAAAGTTTGTGGGCCTGGCTAGCTTGGAACATGGTGATTCCATGTGCCCCAGGATTCCAATACTGAGGAGGGCAGTCAGTGACAGGGCGAGGCAACAAGGTCAGAGACATGTACTTTTCAGCTATGAGGCTTGTTCATCAGTTATCTTAGAAACAGATAGTTTATTCAATTTTTTTCATTTTTATTGCTTTCCTTATAAATTCCAATGATATTACCATGTATAAATTGTTGCTGAGGGGGAATGTTCGGTATAGATAACTACTGTATTCTCTCATATGCTGGAGCACAGACTGCAGCTGCGCGTTAAACTACCAGATTACCTTTTTAAAGAATGTATTGGTCCTCCTTTGAGAAACTCTTGCTGAAATGCTCTGCGCTATTCATACTGCTGAACAGCCTGAACTGCTACCAGGCCTGCACAAAAATTACATTCCGTCGTGGCTTTTCCGATACCAGAGCAATGTGGGGTTTGTTTGAATGTGCAAAGCAGGCTTTATTTGCAGTTGCGAGAGGACAATGCTTGGTGGATACTTCCCCTCTGCTGAGCACTGGCCTGCACCGTCTGCCTTTTCTGAAAATGTGATTCTCAGACTCAATGCAGGAAAATGCAGAAAGACCAGAAAGCAAAACATAATAACCAATGGAGCACTAAATCTTTTTGAAGACAAGTCAAACTGTCTACCAGTATTATCTCTTCCATCTAGGGATTTATGCAGTCAAACCCCTCTTTAGACAGGACTTGCACGCAATAGCATTTTCACCATCAATCCAGTATTAGCTCAACAGCGCCCCTACGCTCAAAGTTCAACTTGTGTAATTGACCTGAATCCCAACCTCTCTGGCCACACCCACTCCCAGTCCCTTATTATGATGTAAGCAAGAGAAAAAGACACATTGAGCCTTTGCAGCGCATGCTCAAGTAAAACACCGGGGCCATGCCTAAGAATAAAGAGTTAGCATATTTGACAATGAATGAAAGTACGCAGAAGAGGGAACATGCCGGATTCCGGTTCCAGTAGCTATTTCCAGGGAAACATGCAGAATTTGTCCTGGTGTCATTATCCAACACCAGGACATATTTCAGCAGCACTCTCATGTGTGCCTGCGTTCCCTTTGCAGTAGCAACATACAGGCAGCATTTAAAGGCTACCAGCCCTCCTCTTGTTTGAGCAGAAAACTGGAAGGGAACTATCTGGAGCCTAATGCCTAGACGCCAAAGCAATGGAAGAAAACAAAGGTGTGCAGCAAATTATTTCTTCACAAGTACTTAAGAGAAACTATGATTTGGAGGCAGGTTTTTAACTTTGTTCAACTCCCTATTTAAGAGATGTGCTTGCACTGTAAGAATGCAAGACTTATCCGTCTAGTTGAGTAATTACACAAATATTGATTGCAAGAACTTGGGTTATGAGTTGAGGTGAGTAAAAACCTCTTTAAGCAGTAACCACAATTCTTGTCAGGGAGAAGTCACAAGCGAACCCTAAATTAACCTGAGCTCAGCCCTCGGGTAGATTGGCACAGAGCAGTCATGGTTAACTCAGAAGCAATGTGTTAAGTATTTGTGCAACAATTCAAACAGTCAAAAAGAAAAAACAGTCCACAAAAGGACCCCATACCCGTTTAGAAACATTGAGCAATTTATAATAAATAAAACAAGATAAAAATGACAAAATTCCAATCAGTAGAACCAGAGATATTACATTTTAAAGATTTTGGTAAAAATAATGCCCAAAAAGCAAAAAGCACCAACTGTGGATGTCTGGTCGCGCCAGACCAGAACAAAGTCACAAATTCAGGCAGACCATGATAGAGCGTGGGCCAGCTACAGGGACCCAGTTATGCCCACTGGACAAAGTACTTTAAATCCTGGTTTGCGGAGTGTTAAGAGGATCCGCATTGAGGATGTGTTGTGCAGACGAAGCAATGCATCAGTTCTGAGATGAGGTGAGGCTGCGGTGTGAGGTCCTGCATCATCATCAAGGATCCCATCGACGAGGGCTTGTGATGTGATGTCTGGCATCGAGGATGTGCCATGCAGACAGGGCGATACATCGGTTCAGAGGAGCTGCGATGCTGAGTCTGTCGTCCTTGTAGAGGCTGCCATCGACGGTGAATGCGAAGGCCTGCGCTGAGGATGTGTTGCGCAGTGGCAGTTCCGAAGCGGCAACCGACTGTGATGCGGCTTTTGCAACAGTTCCGATCCCCGCAGTAGCAGCAATGTTTCGATTCTGTTCGGGGTTGCGCCACGCAGCAGAGGAGATGCACCGGTTCCGCTGGATCCACAGAGCTGGCAGTGCACCTTAGGCCCACTTCCAAGGGTCCAGGACTGGGGTGGCACCACTTTGCAGAGTAAACTCACAGATGTCAGAGTCCAGGTGCCAGGTTCAAGGTTGTTGGAGCCTTCTATCCCTGAGGGTCAGGAGGCCAGCCAACTAGTTCTTGGAGTCTACTTGGAGTCCTGGGTTCAAGAGATGCAGGTTTAGTCCTTCTCACCCATTCAGGAGGGCGGAAGGCAGCAGATCAGCACAGCAGGGCAGCAGTACTTCAGAGCAGCAGTCAAGCAGAGTGGCAGTCCTTTCAGCAGCACAGCAGTCCTTTTTTTCTGGCGGAGTATCCACAGGTCCAGAAGTGTACTGAAGAGTTGGTGTCTGAGGTCCAGTATTTTTGCCCAGTTGTGCCTTTGAAGTGGGGGAGAAGCTTCAAGAGGATTCCCCTTTGAAGTCCCCAGGCATCCTACCTGCCCTGCCCTGGCTCCAGACTAACTACAGGCGTTATGCAGCCCTGTGTGTGGAGGTAGGACACAGCCTATTGAAGTGTATTTAGGGCTGGGTCCAGCTCCGCCCTTCCATCTTGCCAGTGATGCCCCATCCAGGCACATCTAAGCTCTCTTTTGTGTGTGGCCGCCTAGGAGGACTACACAAAGCCCAACTGTCAGCTACACCCAGTCATGTGAACCAGAGACAGGCTACAGACACTAAATGGCTATGGCAGGAAAATGCCAACTTTCTAAAATTAGTAGAAAACAAACAAAGTGTCCAGGAAGACTGGTCACGTGAATTTGGTGAGCACCGTAGACCAACAATTCTAAAGTGCACAAGCTTTATTTAGCTTAATTTATAGTATTTTCATACACAAGACATTCGAACTCAACTGTACATGTCTTAGAATGGACAAAACGTGATTAAAGTACACAATGTCCAACAGTACTCATTTTGACGCATACTCCAATTAGAAACATACAACAAAGCAAATTCAATATGCCAATTAGGATAAGCCAATGTGACCATGTTTTAAGGAGCGAGCACATACACTTTAGCCCTGGTTATCAGTGGTCAAGTGCACAGAGTCCTAAGGCCAGCAAAAACGAGATCAGCAAAAATGGAGAAGGAAGGCAAAATGTTTGGGGCAAGACCACCCTAATGCTGACAGGTCTAACATGATGGCACCTACTATTTGTTTTGTTTTACTTAATTCTTTTTTAGAGCTACTCATCCCATTGTAGTGTCAGAGCACTTTACATCACACACGGAGGTCCAATAAATCCTAAATGTGTGTAAATCAATGTACAGGAAATGTTACATAAGACAACGAGGGTTATAACTTATGAGGTGTAGGAATGACATATCATTCATACTTGTAGACATAAAGGAGTTATTGGTCTGAAGAAACACAAAGTCAAGATATAAAACCTAATGCAGTGATTGTTATTGTCTGTACTAATAAGATGATATAACCTGCCAAAGAAAACCTTCTATGAAATCTTAGAATAACAGCAAATTGAAAAACAACAATAAGGATCTAAGCCCATGACTTACAGGAAGCTCCTTGATGCCCGTAAATAGAACACTGTGCTAGATTAGAAGGCATAAAACGTATGAACTGAAAATGATAAAATGATCTGGGTGTCAAATGCAGTAGCCCATTTAGCTATCGAAATGGATAAACAAAACTGTGATCTGCATGGTACATGATCTGCTCTGCAGCATGTACATTAATCCTCTATGTTACTTTTAGAGACAAAACTGTGACTAGACAAAACACAGAACTCGCCCAGAAATGTGTTAATGGCTAGAGTTATCTTACCACTATTATAATCCCTTCAAACTTGCTAAGCACAATGATCTCTACAGCAGGTGTCTCAATCCTCTTAGATACAATAAAATGCTGCCTCTTTGCGACCAATCAAGTAATCTAGAACACTGTCATATTTGTCCTTGTTGCCAATATCTTTGCAGCCAAATTTCTTTAAATAAATCTGTGGACTGGTAACCTTTGCTTTTCAAGCTCCATCCCTTATGACTCCACACCCTTTCCTCTGCCACACCTTATCTCCCAATCTATGTGTTCCTGCACTCATTTATTTCCAATTCCAGCACTGAACGAGCGTGGATTCATCACTCTAGTTAAGGCTTTACATTTCTATAAACCAAGCTTTCATAGCACCTGGAATACAGCAGAGCAACAGGAGTTGTTCAGCCTAAAGACCAGAGATGGCTGCAAAAAGGGGCAGACAGAGTTGGCCATTGCTCAGATAGCACCCTGGGTGAAAAGAATTGGTGCCCTACTCCCAATTATCCCCTTTAATTGTCAGTGTATGGGGAAAATGGGAAGGGTGGGGTAATGTGAGGAGGGGGTGTTGTACCACGCGGCGTGACACGAGGCCTGTGGGCACCCGAAGTTTGTAGGGGGTGATTCTTGAACTGGAATCTGATCTCCGGTTGACTGTTGGTGATCAGATTTCAGTTCTAGAATCACCCCTTACAACTTCACGTGTCCACAGGCCTCGCGCCATGCGGTATGATAGGGGGACAAGAGAAAGGAGGCAAACGGACTTTAGAACTGTGTTTACTGCACTCTTCTTTAAAGCCAAATTGAAAGGAGACTGCTAACGGCTGCTCCTGTGCCCCTCTGAAGGTCGGTGCCCCGGGCATGGGCTCAGCTCACCCATGCTAAAAACCACTCTTGGGGCAGGTGAAAATGGGGCATGAGCTCTCTAGCTCTTCCATTAATTTAAAGGTATTTCAGAGTAACATCAGAACCAAGCCAGCTATGAAATGGACCTTTAGCCAAACTGTACTGGTGAGCTGCGCAGTGCTATCGGTATAACAAGAGCCTTGGACAGTTGCTTCTCCAAAACTTCTAAAATATTGATGGAAATTAGAACAATTATCACAAATGCAAGCCCAAAGGGACTCTGGAGGAGCTGCGGGTGGTGGAACAATGATCCCCAGGAGAATTCGCAGCTGCACAGATTAAAAGCTCATCAGCAGCGCCCAATGTTCTGCCGTCTGGCTGCCTGCATTGTGAGATAACAAATTGCTGCAAATTAGCAATCGGGAGGAGGCTGGCTGCGCTGTGTTGTTGTTATGGAATTGCTAATGAACAAAAAATTGCTCTCGGTATCGGGCAGTTACTGATCAGGCAGGCGGCCATCTTGGCAAGTTCAGGGGCAGATTTCAGAGTCGAGGAGAGCGCCATTGAGAGCTTGGAATTAGTTTTTATGCCTGTGAGTGGTTGGAGAGCAACAGATGCAACATGTTGAATCACTGAAGCTTTTTAAATGGTTTGTTCAGTGGAGGATCTGGAATATAAACAGATGGAGGAGAGAATTTGAGCCCAAATAACAAAAAAAAACTGGGTGCCCATTTCCGGCAATGCCAAGTAATCTGTCACATAATGCAGAGGCCTGCACCCAAATGTTTGCTTGGTCAAGGCTTGAACATACATTCTATTTTCAATTTTTTTAAAATCACCGTACAGTGCTGCCATTTTTACGTATGCAGCGTTGCTGTGCACCCGAATCAAAAATATCTGTAGATGTAACAGAAATGCTTTTCGCCTTGTATATGCAGACAGAGATGTATCAGCAGATAGTCAGAAAATATGTTATTTTTCCATGAATAGAAATGTTTGGGATTATTTCACATCTATTGCAAGTTATGTCTTCCTAAAACCATATAGTAGGGCACATTCTATAAAAAATCATTAGAAGACAAGACCATCACACTTCAGGTCATTAAGGACATTGATCCAGTCCTGAACGTTTCACATACAACTCATTGATTTCAGGTGCATTAGTCTAATTAGTTCAGTGGCAGCAAAACAAGGCTACAATACCCAGAATGCATTTGGCTATCATACAAAAGTCCAGTAGAGGAATAGTGTCCATAATGACCTGGAGGGAGGTGGTCAGCACACAGCACTGAGCTACAGCTGGCAATGTGTACTGGAGTTTGAAACAACACATATCCTTGCACACAACATATTTTTGTCCGCTTCCAGAGGAGTAAGTGTAACACACTGAACCCTCTGCTATTAGGAAGCATTGTGAGGAAAAAGCTAGGCAGGTCATGGGAATAAGTTCTTAAGAGACTCAAATGGGACAGCCCACATAGGTTAATCAGCTTCCATAAACATATCTTTGGCTCACCTTTGGAAGCTTGGCCTGAACGAAACGAGAACCTTCAGAGAAACCCCATGCATGTGTTGTGCAGAGCAGTCGCGGCCGACATTAATCACGGGTGGGGGGCGGGTCGTGCGGGGAGGGGGGAGTTTATTTAATAATAAATAAATAAACTTGCCTGTTCGCCGGCAGGGTCCTGCGTTTTCTCGGCGCCTGCCCCTGCACAGGAACAGGAAGCAGGCAGCCTCCCTCCCCTAAGCCAAAGCAATGGCAGTGTTGTGATTGTTGGGGACGCCGCCCAGCCAGGGGCTTACGGGGAGGCCATTTCCTCCATGTAGGCTGCATTGCAGCCTGCATGGAGAAAGAGCCGAGTGCACATGACTGGTTTGGGCGACCCGAGAGGGCCAACCAAACAGTATTGCGCCATAAGGAGTGGGCACACCACTCCTCCCTGCTTGCATAGCAGCCCCGCACGCCTGCAACTAAACATAAAATGGTAATAACGGGAAGTTATTACCATTTTATGTTTCTGCTTCTCGCACTGCGAGAAAGCAGTGGGGTGATGCTCCTCCACCCTAGTGGAGGAGCCGCCCCTGATGCAGAGCTCACCGTCCAGTGCAATAATAGAGTAAGAGATAAATAATGTCATTGCCCAAACCAAGTCTAAGTAAGAGACAAAAATTAAATGATAATAAAAAAAACAACTAAATAGGAAATATATTGCCCTTACAGCAAACAAGTGTACATTACCCTGTTTGACTGCATACTATATACCTAAAAAATTACAGTCTCCATCTTTTGTGGTACGAATTCCCTAGAAATTTGCTTCTAACCTAAAGAGAATGGGATCGAAATAGTCAGCAGCCTTAACGCTTTCTTATAAAAATACCCAGTAGAAGGCAGCAGTGTGCCACGAATATTTTTAGGGAAGTCCGGCATGTTCACAAAGCCTGGAGGTGCTGGGGGGAAGCAATTACATTGAGGCCTACACTTTGGGGCCGATTCCGGCCGGAAAACGTACCGACCGACTCGGAGCCGGAATACATTCCGACCGACACGTACCAGTGCAGCCCGACCCGCCAAGTACGATGAGAAGCGAGCAAAACCCGACCGACTCGTACGGCACACAAGCCGAACGACCGAGCCGCGCGGAAAACAGCAATCCGGCCGGAAAAACACGCGATTCGAACCGACCGACTCGCACCCGGAACAATACCGAACGAGACGTACCCGCGGACTCCCACCCGCCAAGTACGATGCAAGGCGTGGAAAACACGACCGAGTCGCACGGAGGACAAGCCGTACGACCGACACGCATACAAAACTGCGAGCCGAAGCAACCCAAAACACCGCGACCGACGCGTACGCAGCATAGAAAACAGCACAAACACAGCGTGAACGAAACGGACAAGCCCGTACGAGACAACTGCAGGGTCCGACTCGGTCACAAGAACGTCTCCTACATGCACGAAAAGTACAAAGGGAAAATACACAAAAAAAGGCCAAACAAGCAATTACAAAGCCAATAAATACTGGTGGGGGGAGGGGCAGGGAACAAAGACACACCCACAACTCCACCCATATAAAGGACACAAATCCCTACCATGATCCTTTGCAAATTCAAATTACCAGCCAAGACTCAACATACAGCAACCACACACCCACAGCTCATCCATCACACAAGCCACACACCATCAGCACCACAACAAATAGAAACCTCACATACACCTAGCAAAACACACACTCACACACCTTCACCTGCACACCAACACACACATCACTCACCATCACCACCCATCACCATGCCCCCAAAGAAGAATCACAAGTTCCTAGATTGTGAATTGGAAGTCCTGGTAGATGAGATCCTCAGGGTAGAGCCACAGCTCTTTGGTACACTGGTCCAACAGACACCCATGTCACAGAAAACAAAGATGTGGGAGAGGATCGTCGACAGGGTGAACGCACAATCACCATGTTTGCGCACAAAGACAGACATCCAGAACAGGTGGTATGACGTGCGCAGGAGGGTCAAGGAGCTGTTGAAGAAGGACTACATCTTGAGCCAACACACCGGCAGTGGCCCTCCTGCCAAGCCACTATACCTCAGGCCCTGGGAGGAGAAGGTGCGGGCCATCCTACCACCAGTGAGCGTCTATGGACTAGAAAACATCCCAGAGCCTGGTGAGTACACAACAAATGTACACAATATACACACACACATCACTGTCAAGGGGAGAGTCAAACCATGCACTCTTAGCAAATACACAGCAACCAGAACAGAATCATCCCAAAATGTGTATGTCACTCAGAGAAACACAACACATGCCATCACAAAGTGACATTTAACTGTGTCATCACATGTACAAACACAACTACAACTACAGCTAGGCAGTGGCACAAATATAACTGACAAACACATCCAGACAAGTAGCCACCACTACAACACCACCACACAGTGAAGCCCACTGAAAGAAAGGAAATATGTGTATGCTGGGCAAGTCAGTGTAGCCAATAGCATGATGGGAGTTGTAGGCACAGATATTGCTCACCCTCACAATTGGCCCATCAACACCACTCTCAACCATGCTCACATCACAGGGAGTGGAAAAGGACTCACAAGATGGCTGACACTGGCTACTGCTGTGGGGAGCACAAGGCCCTGCTGGCAACTGTGCAACAACCAACAGCAGGACACCACTGACTGACATCCTGAAAGACAACTTGCACTCCCTGCAATGGAAGCACGGTCCATGGTGGGATATCTGGCTGGGTGGGAAGGAGGACTCACAGCACTGACCATAGTCACAAGCACCTCCCCTCACACACCCCCTCAACACATACTCCACAGAACCCACCTGGCGGAATGCAATGCCTCACATCCTAACTCAAGGTCCCACAAAGAACCACCACCCTGGGTCATGCTGTGTGAAGCACAGGGACACTCCTGGGACATTTAGCCAAACAACTGCCCGGACAACACTCCCAGCCATCCTGTCAGCACAGGCAGCCCACCCCACAGGGAAGCAGAGTCAAAAGGAAGGAAGTATGGGCATGCTGGGAAGGGGGTGGAGGCAATAGCATGATGGGAGTTGTAGGCACAGATATTGCTCACCCTCACAATTGGCCCATCAACACCACTCTCAACCATGCTCACATCATAGGGAGTGGAAAAGGACTCACAAGATGGCTGACACTGGCTACTGCTGTGGGGAGCACAAGGCCCTGCTGGCAACTGTGCAACAACCAACAGCAGGACACCACTGACTGACATCCTGAAAGACAACTTGCACTCCCTGCAATGGAAGCACGGTCCATGGTGGGATATCTGGCTGGGTGGGAAGGAGGACTCACAGCACTGACCATAGTCACAAGCACCTCCCCTCACACCCCCCCTCAACACATACTCCACAGAACCCACCTGGTGGAATGCAATGCCTCACATCCTAACTCAAGGTCCCACAAAGAACCACCACCCTGGGTCATGCTGTGTGAAGCACAGGGACACTCCTGGGACATTTAGCCAAACAACTGCCCGGACAACACTCCCAGCCATCCTGTCAGCACAGGCAGCCCACCCCACAGGGAAGCAGAGTCAAAAGGAAGGAAGTATGGGCATGCTGGGAAGGGGGTGGAGGCAATAGCATGATGGGAGTTGTAGGCACAGATATTGCTCACCCTCACAATTGGCCCATCAACACCACTCTCAACCATGCTCACATCACAGGGAGTGGAAAAGGACTCACAAGATGGCTGACACTGGCTACTGCTGTGGGGAGCACAAGGCCCTGCTGGCAACTGTGCAACAACCAACAGCAGGACACCACTGACTGACATCCTGAAAGACAACTTGCACTCCCTGCAATGGAAGCACGGTCCATGGTGGGATATCTGGCTGGGTGGGAAGGAGGACTCACAGCACTGACCATAGTCACAAGCACCTCCCCTCACACACCCCCTCAACACATACTCCACAGAACCCACCTGGCGGAATGCAATGCCTCACATCCTAACTCAAGGTCCCACAAAGAACCACCACCCTGGGTCATGCTGTGTGAAGCACAGGGACACTCCTGGGACATTTAGCCAAACAACTGCCCGGACAACACTCCCAGCCATCCTGTCAGCACAGGCAGCCCACCCCACAGGGAAGCAGAGTCAAAAGGAAGGAAGTATGGGCATGCTGGGAAGGGGGTGGAGGCAATGGCATGATGGGAGTTGTAGGCACAGATATTGCTCACCCTCACAATTGGCCCATCAACACCACTCTCAACCATGCTCACATCACAGGGAGTGGAAAAGGACTCACAAGATGGCTGACACTGGCTACTGCTGTGGGGAGCACAAGGCCCTGCTGGCAACTGTGCAACAACCAACAGCAGGACACCACTGTCAGCCATCTTGCCATTGCTCTCACACTCACACACACTGAAGTCCACCCAAAAGCAAGTAAGTATGGGCATGCTGGGAAGTGGGGTGGAGGCAATAGCATGATGGGAGTGGTAGCCACAGATATTGGTCACCCCCACAACTGTCCCATCAACACCACCCTGAACCATGCGCACATCACAGGGAGTGGAAAACAACTGACAAGATGGCTGACACTGGGCACTGCTGTGGGGAGCACAAGGCCCTGCTGGCAACTGTGCACCAACCAACAGCAGGACACCACTGACTGACATCCTGAAAGACAACTTGCACTCCCTGCAATGGAAGCACCTTCCATGGTGGAATATCTGGCTGGGTGGGAAGGAGGAGCGGATGACAACCAAATACAACCAATGCAGACCATGTACACACCCCAACATTCACATAGAAATGCCCAAATAATGCAGGACAATGTGCTACACCAATATCAACCCCTGACTGTGACAACTTAGGACAATGCAATGTACAGGCCCGCATCCAGAGGCACAGTCACAACTGTCATGTGTGTCAACCATTGATGCCTGCAGAAACATAACATACATTGTGTGTGTCTCCCAAAAACAGGTGATGATGGGGACACAGCAGCAGATGCTGAGGAGTCCTCGTCCCAGGTTCAAGAGGATACGGAGCTCACTGGTGTGGAACAGCCTCTGCCCTCCTCGGATGAAGAAGACTTACCTGGCACCTCCGGAGCAAGTCATCATGCAGCACCAGCAGGACCACCAGCTGCACCCCCTGCACCCACTCCTCCAACGACTGTCAACACACATACCACCCCTGCCGACATGGACAGACCAAGGAGCAGCACCACCACCAGCACAGGGACCCTGGACCAACGTGGGGCCATGGACACCACCACCACCAACAACCCACAAGGTGGCCCAGGGTCACCTGTGCCTGCCACCTCAGGTACTGCATGTGTCGCCAGGGGTGGTGGGAGGGGTGGGAGACATAGGTCGCTGCTCACAGAGGGGTCTGGACTGCATGATGACCCACAACTGGCATGCATAGCCGATGCGTACCAGTCAAGCACTGGAGAGTTCAGCCAGGTAGTGGGGCTCCTCGGGGACATTAAACAGCAGCAGGCTGCCCATCATGCCCGCTTGGACTCACACATGTCCCGCGTGGAGTCCAAGTGGGACACACTGCAAGAGATGACGGCGGTGCATAGGGACATATTACAATGCCTCCGCCAGATGAGCAGCAACCAGTCAACACCTCCCTGTGTGCCCACAACATCTGGTGCTGAAACAACTGCAACTGCCACAGGGAGGGCGGATGACTCTGGCGGAGAGTCCCCTGCACCGTAGCAGCCTGCACTTGAGGGTCCCCCCCCCAAGAAGAGGGGCCGTCCGAGGAGGGGCAAGTGAGAGGTTGATGGCCATGTGCAACCCCCAGGAAGCCAAAACCTGTTCTGGATAATCACCTTTGTGCGCAAACTGTTCACCCTGTTGACTGCAACACAACTCTCCCACATGACATGGGGAGCTCAAGTTGGACCAATGTCTCTGATTACTGTGGACTTTACTCTGGACATTTCTGCTACCAGGACTTCCAAATTATCTAGGAACTTTGGATCACAATCACAATGTACAGCACCCAACAACCTGTGCACTATACTCACACATGTATGTCAATAAACTCACTTATACACCATACTTGCCTCTGTTGTGATTCCTATGTTGTCTCAGAAGTTGCGATGATGATCGGGGAAATGACACTGTGCATGCTAACTGCTACAGCAAGTACAACACCGGCATGTGAGTCATGGCGATGTCACACATATGGGGGAGGCACACCAACAGGGCTACACAACACATACACACCATGGCCATCTGACTCATCGCCTACACTGATGTTGCCAGGAAATACGTTGCATTGCACAGACCCAACACCTATTCACAGTCTGTGTTAACTAGCCCACTGGTGCAGTAAGCAAATGTCAGTCAGATGTGTGACCACAGACAACGCACATCACAAAGTGAAGCACAGGTTTATTACACATTTGCAACATGTTGTAACCACCACAGATGCAAGGTAATCCCACCTGGCAGCGGGCACACAGTCAACAAGTGTAGAAGGAAGGAAGTCCATGGGTGTGGTGCACATCACCTGTAGGGACACAACAGCTACCACCCGGGAAGTCGAATCACGGTGTTGGGGATCACAGTTGACCAAACGACTCTGAAAGTACCCTGTGAAGGACAGAAATGACACACAGTCAAAAGCACTGAAGAACAGGACAGAACTGCAATACTCATGCACAATACATGTTACAAGATACCCACCCAGAACCAAGTTAGCATGTCAACACTGTTGGGGAGTACAGACTACCTGCAAGGACACATCGCTATACGCATACAGACATGTAGCCCATGGACACACTCAAACAGCACCAGAGCACCACCAACACATATCATGCAAACTCACATCATTGACATGCCATCTCTGGATACTCACATTCAGCTGAAGAAGTTGGTGATGAGCTGTGTGCGGACATCACCATCATCATCATCATCATCACTGGCATCGTGGTCCAGGCCAGGATCCTCCACAGGTGGCGGACGTTGGTCATCGTCATCCAGGATGAGAGGCAACTCCTTCCACACTGCCAGGTTGTGGAGCATGCAGCAGACGATGATAATCTTGCACACCTTTGCTGGGGCATATGGGAGGGACCCTCCTGTCTTGTCGAGGCAGCGGAAGCGGCTCTTCAGGAGACCAAATGTCCGCTCAATCACTCTCCTGGTCCGACCATGTGCCTCATTGTAGCGCATCTGGGCTGGTGTCACAGGGTTCCTGAGGGGCGTCAGCAACCACGGCATGTTGGGGTATCCGGAGTCACCTACATACAGACAATTGCACATTAGCAGAGTTGGAAAAGAGGGTGGAACACTACATAGCAGAACACACACAATGGTACAAAGTCAGTACACACCAACAAGCCAGGCACGCTGGTTCTGCATCTGTGCCATCATCCTCGGGATGCGACTACTCCTCATCACGTAGGCATCGTGTGCAGAACCAGGGAAACGGGCACACACGTGTGTGATGCTCATATCGGCAAGACAGACCACCAGTGCATTGACCGAGTAGTAGTGTTTGCGGTTACGGTAGGCCTGCTCTTGGGCCTGTGGTGGTACCAAAGCCACATGTGTCCCATCAATGGAGCCAATGACATGCGGCATCCTCCCCAGGGCATAGAAGTCACTCTTCACGCCAGTGAGTCGTTGGAGTCTAGGGAAATAGATGTACTGGTTCAGGTATATCAACATAGCCTCCAAAACATCCCGGAGCACACGGCTGAACATGGTCTGTGACATCCCACCAGCAGTCGCCAGAGTGTGTTGAAAGGTACTGGTGGCAAAGAAGTGTAGGGCTGCCATCACCTTCACCTTGGGGGTCAGCGCTGTAGGGTACGGACGGCCAGGTTGCAAATGTGGTGCCAAGCGCACTGCCAAATTCTCAATCAGCTGCCTGGTGAAGCGGTACCGTCGGATGCTGTCCCGTTCCACCATCGTTGCCAGGTCAGGGAATGGTCTATGGACAGCTGGTGCCCTGCAGTGCATAGGTGAAGAAAGCAAGATTGTCAGTCACCCCACATATGTGGCATTGAACACACTCAACAACACATGATACATCATAATGAGGCACAAGTACAAGATGTGTGCAGTTCCGTACGGATATGTATGGCACATACATGGCCAACATCTAACATCACAGTTCAACAAGTGGCATCAATAAGTCCCAGGTCGTGCCATTGGATACCATGAGGCCGTGTCCCAGTTCCCATCTCCTGCTGCCAAATAACAAACACACCCCACAGTGACATGTGAGGACTGATGTGCCCCAGGCATCACAGCTCAACGACAGGTAGATTCCCAGGGACCCTGTATTGCCACATGGACACTGGCATGACATGGTGTATCATGTATACACCACAGCAAAACAACCATGACCCCCACAGGTAGTGGTCCCTGTTGCCTCGGCAGGACCGACATGGACGTCTGGGACACACACACACACAACATCAAAGTCCATGCACAAACAACGTGGATGTGGAGACTGCCTCCCATTGTGCACATGAAATCAGAGACATTGTAAACACAACATGCACACAGACTGTGGAGGACCATCACCATTGTGCCAATGGGTCACCCTGGGTTGAACATAACGTCCCACATGGGACTCAGGGGGTATGTGACATGACATACACATACACCACCGTGAACTGTGACCATGCCACATGCTCAGATATGAACAGTTGCACATCACAGTGGTCATGTACACGAAACACCAAGGATTCTGTCCCCATAAACACGTGCACAGCCTGGGGGTGGCTGCCCCCAAGTGACACCCACAGAACAACATGTTCACCCCCATACACGGAATAGGTAATGCAGCCTTACATGCCCTAGGATACAGTTTGGACAGGCTGTGGTGTTGTAGGTGTGCCCCTCACTCCCTGGGAAGTATATGTGGCTGGCATATGTTCACCTGTGACAGGCATGGTGACATATGCCAGTGACTTGTACAGGGATGCGTTGGACAGCAATGGACCGATCAGTGCGCACACATTGGCCATTGCATTCAATGTGCGCTGGCACGCGTTGTACCCGCAATACGCGTTGGACAGCAATGGACCGATCAGTGCGCACACATTGGCCATTGCATTCAATGTGCGCTGGCACGCGTTGTATTGGCAATAAGCGTTGGACAGCAATGGACCGATCAGTGCGCACACATTGGCCATTGCATTCAATGTGCGCTGGCACGCGTTGTACCCGCAATACGCGTTGGACAGCAATGGACCGATCAGTGCGCACACATTGGCCTTTGCATTCAATGTGCGCTGGTACGCGTTGTATTGGCAATACGCGTTGGACAGCAATGGACCGATCAGTGCGCACACATTGGCCATTGCATTCAATGTGCGCTGGCACGCGTTGTACCCGCAATACGCGTTGGACAGCAATGGACCGATCAGTGCGCACACATTGGCCATTGCATTCAATGTGCGCTGGTACGCGTTGTATTGGCAATACGCGTTGGACAGCAATGGACCGATCAGTGCGCACACATTGGCTCTTGCATTCAATGTGCGCTGGCACGCGATGTACCCGCAATACGCGTTGGACAGCAATGAACCGATCAGTGCGCACACATTGGCCATTGCATTCAATGTGCGCTGGTACGCGTTGTATCCTATGTACGCGTTGAACAGCAATGGTCCGATCGGTGTGCCCGGCCGGCCCATTGCATTCAATGTGTGCGGGTACGCGTTGTATCCTATGTACGCGTTGAACAGCAATTTTCCGATCGGTGTTCCCGGCCGGCCCATTGCATTCAATGTGTGCGGGTACGCGTTGTATCCTATGTACGCGTTGAACAGCAATGGTCCGATCGGTGTTCCCGGCGGGCCCATTGCATTCAATGTGTGCGGGTACGCGTTGTATCCTATGTACGCGTTGAACAGCAATGGTCCGATCGGTGTTCCCGGCCGGCCCATTGCATTCAATGTGTGCGGGTACGCGTTGTATCCTATGTACGCGTTGAACAGCAATGGTCCGATCGGTGTTCCCGGCCGGCCCATTGCATTCAATGTGTGCGGGTACGCGTTGTATCCTATGTACGCGTTGAACAGCAATGGTCCGATCGGTGCGCACCCATTGGCTATGGCCTGGCCTGGCAACGGACGCATTTTCAAAATTTGAACGAGTCTGATGCTGTAAATTCAGTTGGTCACCCACAACAATGTTGCAATTTCATGGGTGTCATGAAGTTGAACATTTGAAGGATGCTGGGGGCGTGTGTAAGTGGTGCAATTCCATGGATTGGCCAGATTCAGATGATGCAAACGACTTGGACCTATCACTTTGGACACATGGGACAGTATCTGCCTCTGCAGCACACATATAATGCTGGCTGTTCCCCTGAGAGCTCACTTGCCTGCACTACATGCTCCAGGACGACATCTGCCACTACACTGCTGCTGTTTCTGCACCCTCTGGACCCTGCAATGGCACGTACTGTGGAGAGAGCCCCAGCCTTCAGCACTGAGGAGAACCAGGCCCTGCTGGATGGCCTCCTTCCACAGTACAGCAAGCTGTATGGGAAAGCAGGGGAGCAGGTGAGTGTTCTGTCCACTGCCTTTCTAAATGTGCATGTTGTCTGACTAGCAAGGCTAACAGTCTGCACGCCACTGGCTTGCAGGCTCACTGAGTAGTTGTCACCCCCCATAGTGTGTAGTTACATGCACTGGACAGGTATAGTGCAGTGACAGTGCATTTAAACAAGGTTTTACTGCCCAGGCAATGATACCATGTAGTAACTGCTGGCATACTGTCCATGGCCATCGTTGCACTGCCTGTGTACATCATATGCCCCTGTGATTGAGACATGTATATCCAACTGTGTAATGCACGGTTGTTGCACGTGTAGTTATGGCATTCTCACTTTGTCATCCTCACAGGTTGATGCCCACCAGAAGCAGAAGATATGGCTGACCATCGTCCGGGCAGTGAGATCCGTGGGGATCTACAAGCGCCGGATCCGCAACTGCCAGAAGAGGTGGCAGGACCTTCGGGGCTGGACCCGGAGGATCGCACGGGTCCAGCTGAAGCTGTCGCCTCCTCGCAGGAGGGGCGGACACCGGACCCTGACCCCCCACATGCTGAGGATCCTGGCGGTGGTCTTCCCTGATCTGGATGGGCAGCTGAAGGCCAGAGAGCAGCAAGGAGGGGGTGAGTCCATGTCTGCATTGTGAACTATGTCTGCCATGCTATGTGCCCTCCTCTGGCCTGGTTAAACTTTCACAGTACATCAGTCTTGTGGTCCAGGACCCATGTCCCTCTATTGTGCACTGCCCACTCCTCATCTGATACCCAGTTGTGGCCCTTACAGTCAGGGTATTGCGTCACTTGGGTACTGTGTCCTTGCAGTTTGCTTGACTCAAGGTGGGGGACAGCATCTGTTTCCCTGACTCTGTGGTGGGCATCATGGGTGGGTCCATTGCTTACACATTGCCTGTGTTCTGACATGTGTTCTCCGTGTCACTTTGATATGTGGCCCAATTGCTGAGCTGATCCACCATATGTGCCTGGGGTATCTGGCACACACCCATGCTGCGGGTGGGAACAATGTTTGTGCCCCAGGAGTGTGTATATAACGTGTGTCACACATACTTAGCCAGCTGCCTACTGTCCAGGGCTCATCCCTCATTCATGTGGGACAGGACAGTCATGCCTACTCCAGGCCATACAATACACTCTGTACTCCCACTGCCGTGTATCAGCTGACACGTTTTGCTCAGTGATTTGTCCCCTCAGGTGTCTGCCTCTGTGTCAGTGTGCTGTGGCTTCGTTATCAGGTCTGCTGGGGTGTTCCTCGGTTGGGGCTCCGCATGCCACCGGAGATGTGACCATAGGACAGTGGTTCCCAAACTTTTTCGATCCACGGCTCCCTTGACCTATTGGCCATAAGCCGTGTCTCCCCATTATGTTACTTTTTTTAGTGGGTGAGGGGATGTCAACCCTACCTCGGTAGAACTTCAATTTTTCTCCCTGAAAATAATTGCCATGAAGGTATTATAATCATAGATGAAATTAAATAAATATATAACAGCTGTTTATTAAAATATTTTTTGGGGTTTAGTCACAGTGCATTCAAAACAAAGTTAACCTTACAGGCCAGTGCAGGCAATGTATTGTGATGAATGCCCCCAACAGGTGGCTCAATAATAGACAGTGTATGACCCTGACTGTTCATGATTAGTAGGCAATTAACCTGAACTCTTTTTGTAACCATATTAAATATTTGTAGTTAACTGGTAAAGTTCAAGACTGAGGCTACCTAAATCCAAAAGATGTTGAGGAAAGTCATGTCAATGACCTCTTAAAATTGTACTGCATTCTAGTGTCAAAGAATTTTGAGGAATGACATGTATAGTGGATAACTATGCATGTCATTCCTCAAAATTGCCTAAACATTGGAGGTAAAAAAGAGAAAGATCTGAAAATCTTCCACACTACTTCTGGACCCCACTTGCAACTCTTAGATTTAATTTTCCACCACTTGGAACAGTTGGACCCCCACATTTTGAATTAGTTTACTAGAAATATTTAGGGGCCCATTACGATACCCGGCGTAAAAAAATCCGCCAGGCATGGAAGCGGCAAAAATCCGCCCGCACACACCGCCTGAACACCGACCACGCCATTATGAGTACACAAACCGAAAACCGCCATCGGCGGAAAAATCATACAAAATACCGCCCGCCATCGTCCGAGTCGGAGTCAAACCGCCCGCCACGGACGGAAACACGCACGACAACACAAAACCGCCCGCCCACACGGCCGACACACCGCACGTGAAATTACGATCGCACCGCCATGAGCGCGGAAAAACAACAAATATACCGCCCGCCAGCGCAAACAACGCCGATGAGAATCGACACGGCAGAAGCCATGGCGCCCACGTACCTGCACAGAAACCATCCGCACACAAAACCAATAGCACACAACATGGCCAACAAGTCCACACAGCAAGGCACGCACAAATACACAAGCACAGTACACATCCCGAAAACACCCCCCGGACAAACAAAAAATACAAAGGCCAGAACCCCAGACACAACACACCTGAAAACAACAGACCATGAGGACACACCCACATAGGTGAGTACAAAAGCAGCACTCCCACAGACCACAACCCCTTGCTACATTGCAAACCAGAGAGGAGAGGAGAGGACACAGTGACACAGCAAGGACAGCAGCACACCACAGAAACGCACACATCACAACCACCACCACCACCACCAAACACCGGCACCACAAACCCCCTGCACATTACACAACACACACCGCACCAGCACCACAAACACCATGGCACCACAAAGGATGCCCAAGTTCACGCCCATGGAGCTGACGGTCATGGTCGACGAGATCATCAAGGTGTACCCACAAATCTATGGGAACATGGTCCAGCACACACCACTAGCCACCAGAAACAGAATGTGGACCCGGATCGTAGACCAGGTCAATGCAGTCGGGACCCTGCCCAGGAACAGAACCGAGATAAACAAACGTTGGAATGACGTAAAGAGCCTGGTCAAGAAGAAGGAGGGCAAAAACAGAGAGCTGGCTGCCGTCACTGGCGGAGGGAATCCCGCGCTCTTTAAGACCTTCAAAGCGTGGGAGGAGAAGGTGCGAGTCGTAATCCATCCGGAGATCCTCGCCGGATTAGCAGGGGGAGTGGAGGCTGGTAAGTACAAACTAATGTATACTAGCACACCGCTATGTACTCACATGCACTACCACCATGCCACAGCTCCCAGGGACAAACACCCCCATGTCCAGCACACAATACACAACACATCACACACACATGCAACAGACACTACCACACACAGCCCAAACCGAACAACTGTAAGATGCGTGGGGACATGTGTACACTAAGCCAGCCACGTAACCACCAACAGGTCCCCAAATATGCCAGAAGCGCCACAACGAGCACCCACCACACCCATGTGTCCGCCACAGCTGCACTAACCGACAAGTAACAGGTAAGTGGCAGGAACACAAAGTGCAGTGGGTGGGACGGTGGACAGCCCAAGTACAACACACACCAGGCCCCAGTCCCACAGCACAGCAAGGAGGAGCATCCCCCACACCCCACACCCACGTGTCAGCCACCGCAGTGCACAACGACAGCCGAAAGGCAGACATCACGGTCCACAGCAATCGGTGTCAGTGGGTGTACAGCCACCCCCACGACCCACTACACCCCCCACCCCCACAGACCTGCAACATGGAGCACCCCCGCTTAGAGCCATGTGGCATCCAGTACAGTGCACGCACGAACAACTTGCAGGTGGGAAACTGGACAGGGCTGGATTACTGGAGGCATGAGGACCATAACACCACCAACACATGGGACATGTCACGTAGCACACGGACACGCAGCACCGCCCACCGTCACGAACAAGTGAACAATGTGCACACGGACATGAACAGCAGACTCACACCCCACATGACCCATCACAGACATAGCAACACCCAAGGAGCCACGTCTGCATGCACAAGCCACACTGAATATAGTCCCACACGGCAGCCACTGTGCAACTCATCACACACAACCGAAACACCATTGAAGTCCTGTCCATGTAGCCCCTACTGCCTGTCAACCACACACCCCACAACTACGCCTATGTAAGACAAACAACACTAGACGCAACAGAGCGGAACAACAGAAATGCACACGAACACCACTGAACCCATCAAACACACAGACACACCATGCACATACAACATACCATCCATCCCATCCGTCAGCCCCAGTCTCATGAAAGGCATGTCATCCGCACAGCTGCCACACATACAGCAGTCACGCTAAGACACATGCCCATGACCAACCATGTGCCAGAAGTCAATTAAGCGCACGACACACTGTGAGCAACAACACACAACATGGGCCACACCCCCCCGAGCACTGCAGTGATGCACATGGCACAGGGCAGCACGCACACCAAGGAGATGGGACAACTGCAATACGTTGGCTGGCACACAACTATCACTCACTCATAACGATGCGTCCAATGCCATGTCCAGTAACCACAACAGACAGCAAATATGCAGGGCATGTCAGGCATGCACACACCTCAGACCATGCACTGTCATGCTGCCACAACACATGTCACGTTCGGCACCCATGGCTCACAGCATGTACCCCAAAAGCATATCCCCTCCCAAATGCGAATCTGGGGCATGGCCCCCATGTTGCCATATGCGTTCCTAAGCGTTCCATTTGAACCCCAAAAGCATATTCCATCCCAAATGCGAATCTGGGGAATGGCCCCCATGTTGCCATATGCGTTCCTAAGCGTTCCATTTGAACCCCAAAAGCATATTCCATCCCAAATGCGAATCTGGGGCATGGCCCCCATGTTGCCATATGCGTTCCTAAGCGTTCCATTTGAACCCCAAAAGCATATTCCATCCCAAATGCGAATCTGGGGCATGGCCCCCATGTTGCCATATGCGTTCCTAAGCGTTCCATTTGAACCCCAAAAGCATATTCCATCCCAAATGCGAATCTGGGGCATGGCCCCCATGTTGCCATATGCGTTCCTAAGCGTTCCATTTGAACCCCAAAAGCATATTCCATCCCAAATGCGAATCTGGGGCATGGCCCCCATGTTGCCATATGCGTTCCTAAGCGTTCCATTTGAACCCCAAAAGCATATTCCATCCCAAATGCGAATCTGGGGCATGGCCCCCATGTTGCCATATGCGTTCCTAAGCGTTCCAATTGAACTCCAAAAGCAAAGTACAAACCAGACCCAGGATGGGCCAGGAGCCCGCATACACCAGAGTCACAATGAGTAGGGGCAAAGCAACACACCCATCGGCATGGCCAATCCGTCCCATGCCACATGTGCACAGCACACAGTCCCATTGCCTAGCACACACAACTACAGATGCCACAGCCACACACTCGCCTCCGGGAAACCCATGTACGAGATTGCACGAACTGCCAATGTCAGACGACTAATACATACTTCGCCAGGTGCAACACAATAACAAATCTCATTCTCTCCACAGGTGACGAACTGCTGGACGCTGGGGATGGAGACAGCAGCCAGCACAGCCAGCCTACAAGCCCCCAACGAGGACACACGGATCTGGAGGATCTGTCCACCTCTTCGGACACGGACCACCAAGCTGGCCCATCTGGCGTGGCAGGGCCCAGCCGCTCCCCAGGACCCCTCCTACCCACCAACCCATCATCCAGGGATGCTGAACAGTCCCAGTCCCCTGCTGCCACTGTCGTTGCGGCCACACCCACGGTCATTGCGGCCACTACCACTGCCGCAACCGCCACCATCGCCGCACCGACCACCACCGCCTCCACCACCACCACGTCTTCGCTGGCACCAGCCCCAGCGCAGGTGGTGGCCCGGCCGACTGGATCCACCCTGGGAGCCACAGCGAGGACCGTGGTGAGCAATGTGGCTAGTGGGCAGGCCGGTGGCAGCAGGACTGGTAGGAGGAGCAGGGTCAGGGAAACGCCAGCCTCCCCTGGGAGCCATGCCCTGCCTCAAATGGCCAGAGTCCTTGGGGCCTATGAAGAGGCCCAAGGACAATGGGCCAGGTCTGCTACTGACACGCGGGAGGTGCTGGGGGTGCTGAGGTCCATGGACGCCCATATGGGCCAATTCGTGTCCCGTATGGACCAACTCGTGGACCTCATGGGCCAGCTGGTGGTGGCGGTGGGGTCACAGGCAAGGCCAGCAACACCACCTCCGCCACCACCTGCTAGGGCGCAGGGTCGGCCAGCAGTGTCCACTTCCCCTGCGTCCACAGCCAGTGAGCACACCTCACCCACCACCAGCAGGTCGCCACCACACACCCCCCTCCCAAACGTGGAAGGGGCCGTCCGAAGAGGAAACAGATCTCCCGGGAGGACTTCGCACGCTCCAGTCGCAAGTGAGGCAGCCAGCCAGCCTTCCGCCAGCCTTCCTTGACCAGCCACTGCATTGACTTGCTCTACGATCCCACTCCACACAGCCATCTGGATGGCATGTGTGTGTTGGACTATGGACATAGAACCAGTGGGTACACCCTGATCATCACGCAGCCATGACCGACAGCTCATTGTCACTGCACGCACCACTTTTGTCATCACCTTACACACAATCACATGTCACAGTTTGTAATAAATGCACCTTTTTCACTAACTGCTGTTTGTGCCCTGTGTTTTATTTGTACGGAATACATCGGCCACCTTGGGCGGAGGGCACCTGATGCGTGGCATGGAAATGGAATCCGGAGGGCCTGTAGGGACCTAGGGGTGGGAGACAGAACAGGAGCACATTCAATGAGTGTGTCACACACCCATCACACAGTACATGTCAACAACTACAAGCAATGTACACACATCGCACAGAGCAATAGGGCACAATGCCACAGTCACCAACAGTGGCATACTACCCTGGCCATGGAGCGTTGACACACTGCACGCAGTGAACATACGGCCACCCTGACACAGCACACACACACCTGCATAGATACAGACACATCATCCGTCGTACATGGACACTCACCGTCAAGTGAAGTAGCGGGCGATGAGCTGCTGCCGCACATTCCCAGCTTCCTCCTCTCCGCTGTCCACCTCACTCGAGCTGTCCTGGTCTGCGGGCTGGGGCCCTGGTTGATCTCCGTCATCCACAATGAGGGGGATCTGCTTCCGAATGGCCAGATTGTGCAGCATGCAGCACGCCACCACTATCTGGCACACCTTCTGTGGGGAGTACGCCAGTGCACCCCCGGTGCGGTCCAGGCACCTGAACCTGGACTTGAGGAGGCCAAAGGTACGCTCGACCACACGTCTGGTCCTCCCATGTGCCTCATTGTATCGATCGTCTGCTGGGGTGCGAGGATTCCTCAATGGACTGAGCAGCCATGCCCCATTCGGATACGCAGAGTCACCTGGGTGTGAGGGACACAGAGAACCGTTGCTATTCCAACTGGACAGGGGACAGCATCGCACAACCAGCACGCTACACCACTCCACATACTCACCGACAATACAGCCACGATCCTGTTGCAGATTGGCCATCAGTCGTGGCAAGATGCTGTTGCGCATTATGTGTGCGTCATGGGCCGAGCCTGGAAACTTTGCACACACGTGGGTGATCACCATGTCCGCAAGGCACACCACTTGCACATTCAGGGAGTGCGTGTGCTTCCTGTTGCGGTACAGGTGCTCAGTGGCCTGTGGTGGAACAAGGCCAACATGAGTGCAGTCAATGGCTCCCACGACGTGTGGGATTCTGCCAAGGGCATAGAATGCACCCTTCACTGCCGCCAATTCACGAGCCCTGGGGAATCTGATGTACCTGTTCCGGTACAGCATCATGGCTGCCAGTACATCCCTCAGCACCTTGCTGAACATGGGCTGGGACATCCCTCCTCCACTGCCCACTGTGTGCTGGAATGACCCAGTGGCGAAGAAATGCATGGCGGCCATCACCTTAGCCGTGGGGGTGACAGCAGTCGGATACACCCTGCGGGGACGGAGATGGGGCTCTAACATGGCACACAGTCGATGCAGAGTTGGCCTGTCCAGCCGAAACTTCCTGATTACCTCTGTATCGTCCATGTCCGCCAGCAATTGGTATGGGCGGTCAATGTTCGGTCTCCGCCTGGGTTAAATGGCAGAGGACACATGTCATAGCAACACGGCACATAGCAATTTCGCATACACATCACTGACATGACTGAGCAAGCACATGAGCCACAGCCCAGCTGTCAAGCTGGGACGGCACGGCCACAATACACTTACACAGGTCTCCCAACAATGGCAATGGCAAGTGAGACATACCACTGCCATGTGCATGCACATGGGGATCTAGGCCCCAATGACTTGCGGGGCGTGCTGATGGGGACTGACTGCATATTCGTCAAGCGGCAACGCCACGGCAACATGAGTGTCTGCTGAGCATGGTACTGCTTCCGAGGCTGGATGAGTATGGCACACGACGACGACGATGTGGGCACGGGCTGAGCGGCCAATACAAGTGGGACCTGTGGCACGAGGGGATATGAGACAGTAGTAGGTGTCAGCACTGCACCCTATGTACAGCACTGTACGGATCACAGCTCCCGAAACATTGACTGGTGTCCACATTGACAGCCCCATGCCAAGACGGCTGTGTGCTTGCAGTCACACGTCACAGGTGAGAGGTTACATTGCACGTGCCAGGTGGCAGTCGTACATAGTGGGAGCTGGCATGTGTGTGCATGTGTCTCCTGTTCAGGATCCACCAGATGGGCGCTGACTCTGTACTGACCATTGGACACAGCATGTTCCGTGGAAGGCTTGTGTGTGTGGGATGGTGGCACTGGATGTGCCTCCGTTGGGTGGGGGGCCATGCACAGGGCGGGTACGTCGATGATTGCGCATTGTTGGTCACGGTGGGTGCACCAGCTAAGATGTGTTGCCCTGTGTTCAATTCCTATGTCCGCATGATGATGGACTGTGGATGTGGGCAGACTACACATTGGTCGATGTGCTGTCTATATGCATGTGCCTTCACACCAGGCACAGCTGCCCCTGCACATGTGACCCCTGCTGGACTCGCTGCTGGGTCTGTGGAGCTGATGCACCTTCTGCGCGTGGGGCGGACAGCTCTCCTCACTTCCCTCATTGCGCATGTCATGTCTTTGCCGCAGGTGACATGGATCATGGAGGGCCCACATGTACGCGTGGGTAGGCTACACATGATTGTTCACTGGTCGCCACCCCCAGTCAGTGTTTCGAATGGGAAGGTTGTCGTGCTGGTGGTATGTTCGATGTGGCGGATGGGCGGGCCTAGGTGCGGGCTTACATTCCGGACATGGGGGGTAGTTGGATTGGCGACTAGTTGCAGTACACACGGGACACGTCTCTTCCATTCCACATCTGGGTCATCCCTTGTACTAACTGACAGTGATACAGTCATCTTCGCCCCAGCCCTCATGTCCTCCCCTCGCCCCCCAATATGCATGCTCACCTGCGAGGCTAGCGCTTGCACAGGCAGCCCCAAGCTCGCACCAGAGAGGGCAAGGAGTGTATGTGTGGGTCCAGTTGCACGAGTGGGCTGTCTCAGGGTATGATGTGTGGCGGGACGCCGTCCACCTGCGTGGTGCCCCAAATGGAGACCCGGCCTGCATGGACTATGCATCACAGTCTTCGCCTTCCGGATCCGCCACCTGCGACACCCAGTGGCTGTGGCTGCCCTTGCGGCCATGCTGCGTCCGTCTGTGGCTGATGGCCCACACATTCACTCTTTGGCCTCTCTGGGGAGGGCTCAGGGGTGGTGGCGCACGCGCTTGCACTTAGTCGCAATGGCATGTGGCGTGGTTGGTATGATGGGCAATGGATGGGATGGTGCGAGCCACCTCCCGTGACGTCAGTGCTGCTCGTGCTGTGGTGCGTCCCCCTACACTTCCATTTGACTTTTTGCCATGCTGGACGTTGAGGTTCTATTGCCTGCGTGATATGACCAGGAGGAGCGCGAGGAGACCTCTCACACACCATGCTCCACTGCCATCCCGTGCCCTGTATCGCCTGTGCGGATTGACTATGTTGGGGTTACACCTGGTCGACTGGGGCTGTGTGTGCCTTGTCAAGGGGCATGGCGGGCGCACAACAGGATCCAGCTTGTCCACAGAGTGTGGGCTGAGGTGCGCCTGGTACCGCTTTGTACGTGTGCCCGGCTGCTGTGCACACACGTGTTCACTCCCCCCGACAGGTGTCCTCTCACAATGCCCAGGGAAGCGGTGGTGTACTGTTCATGACCCCTCCCAACACGGCGTGCTCCAACTTGGCATGTGCGCATCTACCCGTCGCACCCACCCACCTGAGCACTGCGTCCATACGACTTCACACGACACATGTGTGTCTTCCACAGTAGTGCTACTCATTTGCGTTGACATCCAATACCAGTGGACTACATGGTCATGTCACGACTGCCGTGTACTTCACATACTCTCATCCTCTCTCATTCGTACTTGTGAAATGAGTCAGCGGAGACAGTTCTGGTTTCAAACATTATATTGAGTCTTCTGTCCTCTGTGATGCAGTATAGTGGACACTACTGGCAGCGGAATACATGTTGAGGATATACTGAGCATGATTACAAATGGGATAGGGTGTGGGGTTACATCTGCTTGGCCAAGGCTGTGCTAATGTACATTTACGTATAGCTGCGGAGCTGCGGACTTTGACACAGACGGTATACATGTAGCCTACCAGACCGCTCGGCATCATGGGCACAGTCCATCTCAGTTCCATGTGACAGGTTTGCTGCGGTTGTTCCTCATGCACGCGTGCATGTGAGATGACATCAGGGCATGTGCTTGCGTGCATGCAGCGGCGTGCCACTTGTTGTTGCACTGTGGTGGTTACTGGACATGTCACAGTCACTGGGGTCGTGTTGTTGTTGTATGCACTTGTCGTCCATGCAAAGGTCCTGGTATGGGATTCCCGGGGCGGGGGTGGGAGGGGTGCAGCACCCACAGACTCCAGGCGACCTATTCATGTCCACTGAGCGGTGTGTGTGTCCATGTGCGCTGGATCCATGTCGTGTCCTGGTTGTTCGTGCAGTTCCGTCCATGTGGGTGCGATGCACAGAGCCCATGCCACTGCCTCCCACGATGCATGCGGTGTTCCTGGATGTGATGGGGAACAGTGTGCATGTCCCGGTCATATCCGATGTCATGGCGATGTCGTTGATGGTGTGGTTACAGTTGCCGGTCGTTTGGTATGGCTGTTGTGGTGGTGACTGGCCAGTCCGTGCGGAAGCTGAGCATGGGTGCGGGGTTGGACTTCATAGGTCACTCGGGGAACCTGCGTTGTGGTCCGACGTATTTACAGGTTGACAGGTATGCGATGCCGTCCAGCAGGGCTTCCATGTCATTGGTGGTGTACATGTTTGCCAGCCAATGAAGCGGATGGTGGCTGTCAAGGTGTTGTTCGTAGGTTGTCCCTTGGAGGACCATGATGGGGCATGCTGGGTGACATTCGATGTAGCTGTTCTCGATGATCCGTCGTGTGGAGGCACAGTGGTTCCATTTCAGTGCGCGTGCGATGTTGGCCACATACGCCATGCCCCCATAGGCAGAGCAGGCCCTGTCGTGTGCGTCCAGAGGGAGGAGTAGTGGTAGCAGGTCCGCCTTCAGACATGCCGGGTTGGAGAGGCATATCTCGACGGGATGCTGGTAGGGACACCTCCGACAGTAGAAGACGGGCATGACGCAGCTGAACAATGTGATGCGGTAAGTCAGTCGGTAACTTACGTTCAGCAGGGACAGGAGATCGCATCCCAATGTATGTATCGTGTTGGTTTGGTACAGCTTGAGCTCTTCGGCGTAGTTGGGTAGGTGTGTTGCGGTTGCCATTTCGCAGCGGTTCGTAGAGGTGGCGTGCTCCGGCTGTGTGTGCAGTCTGCAATGTGCACGCTCCGGGGTTGCTGTGAGCTCTGTGTAGTCGTGGGGAGACAGGACTTGTGTTCTGTTGGCTTGTTTGGAGGACACGGGCCCTCTTCCCACATGCTTCTCAGACAGTTCAAGGTCGGTGCTGTGTGACTCCTTCCAATTAACTTGCATGTGGCCGACATGGGGGAGTGTTTTCTTCTTTCTTCCCCGTCCGTTGTGTGCTTCTGTGATATGCGCTATCTGCCGTGTGGTCGGTCTCCTCGGCATGCCTGTGTTGGTCTATTCTTGGACAATGGCTGTATTCACCGGCTTCTGTCGTAGGGCTGTGGTTTCGGTGTTGGAATGGAAGGTCATTCAGTGCTGTCTGCTCTCCCTTGTGTGGGCGGCAGGCTGCCTTTCCGCTCTGCGTTGGGCCTTGTGTGTGGATGTAATTCTTGGGCCACCTGTTGTCGGTCCCCGGGCTCTTTGGTGTTCCGTTTCATGTGTCTTGTTCATATGTGCAGGGTGGTATGGGTTTTTCAGTGTGGTACTGGCGTTCCTCTTCCCGAAGGGGCCCTGCTTCTCCTAGTTGGTGTTGCCGCCGCTGTGTGCTTCGCCATGTTTGTTACACTGGGGTGTGTCCTGCTGTTGCGTGACTTGACTGACATGTGTGCGTCGGTTGTGTGGCGTTGGGTGTTGTCCGTGAATTGGGCGTTGGGGACATGTCTGTGGCCGGCCTGTCACGTGTCATGTGCGTTCGGGGTGGGGCTGGTGTGTGTGCTGCTTGGTTGTGTCCCTGTGTCTGTGTGCGACGCATGCATGGCGCTGCGGTTGGCCTCTGCGTTGTGCGCATGTGTGGCGGCGTCATCGGCGCTTTGGGGCCGTGACGGGGTGGTTGGTTCCTAGTCCCAGGTGGTGTGTACACATGTGTTCCGCGATGTTAGGATTTGGCCTGTGTGTCATATGTGGATGCAATGGTGGATGTGTAGTGTGCACGCGCTGGTGGGGGGTTGTCCGCTTTTTCCGCCCTTGCACTGTGTGCGCTGTTTGCGTGCACTTGTTGTGTGTGTGCCTACCTGCGTCTCCGCGGTACGTTGCGTCCTTGGTAGTGCATCAGCAGAAGCATGGGAAGGGCCTGCAGTGCTGGATTCATGCCCGGGGTGCCGCTTCTTCGTTGTCCGTGCTCTGCGTCCGTGTTTCCGCCTCTCTTTCACGTGCGGTGTCTCTTTGCCGTGGGAGCCGTTTGTTTGCGGCATCGTAATTTATGCGCCGGGCGGGACGTGTTTCGTCGGACGGTGTGTGTCAGTTGTGCTGCGCCGCTACGTGTGCGGGCGCACTTTGATGGCGGACGGTGTTGCTGGCTTGCCGGCGGTGTTTGGCCTGCTTTTCGCATCGTAATTGGGCGGGCGTGTGGACTGCTGCGTGCCGGCGGTAACTGGTGGTTTCTGCATCCGCCAGCACGGCGGTTGTGCTTCCGCCCGCCATCGTAATGTGCCCCTTACTTACTTATGAACATTTCATGGGGAATGTCTAATCATGACTGAATCTGTTATGGAAGTAAATTCTTCCTGGTTAATTGCACTGAGAAAAAGCTACTGAAGAGCTCTTTCAAACTATGAGGAAATAATAAACATCCTGACCAATGGCTCAGAAATAATCAGATACATAGCAGCGATTTGCGCAACAAGTCCTACATCGGACTAGAACAACTGTTGCAGCGATATTGCAACAATTCTAAAATGACATGGAACAAAGAAATTATCAAAGCAGTAGGAAGAAAATTATCGCACTTGGTGTGGGTTGACATTTAAAAAGACTATCAAGATATACGACAAAAACGACAGTCTGACATGTGGAGACAAGGATACCGATGGTTAATGCTCACATTAATCAAAACAATTCATGAAGACTCAGGCATGACTTCAAACACAGAAGTTTAAAAATTCAAACTAATGTGACATATCTCTGTGAGAATCTTCATTCATAGCCTAAAATTTCTGAGTGCTCAAACTATTGACCCACTCTTTATATATCACAGAGATAATTGCCACTAAGGTTAAGTAGACTTGACCAAATTATAAAGTGCCCATATGATGGCCATCCGAGATTAACTGATACTGGTGCGACCAGCTGTTTAAAAATCAGATAATGAATGGTTTTTAAGCTTGCACACTCTGGCAAGAAGTTATAGGAACGCCTAGAGTTATGGCGAAAAACCAAAAGGCGTCAAGACTTACCAAACAAAGAGCGGGGCGCTAGTCCTTTGACTGGCCGCTGTCCCTGCAGTCGGCGTCTGTAGGAGCATATAGGTAAATGCAATGAAAATACAGGAGGCACTTACAGTAGCGTAGAACATTTAAGAAAGTGACTATCTTACAGATGGATACAGAGGGACCAGTGATTCTCATTCGAATTAGATTAATCAAATCACGAGAAATATACCTTAATGGATATCTGTCCCATGAAAGAGACGTATCTATAAAAAATAAATACATATATTAAACATCTTCTTAAGAATATTTATCAACAACCTGTAGTTGATTGGTGCCTCAGAAGATAACCCTCTATTATGTATATCGAGGGACATGACCGCCATGGTTTAAAAGGCTTACCCAATTATAAGGCTCTGGTGGAGTCCCCTTTAAAAGTTTCCTTGATATTTGTGCTTGCAAAAGTCTATGAAACAAACAACGTAATTAACCCATTGTGTACGCTAGGGCAAAAGAGCTTTAAACAATGGCAGAAGTGCCAAAGATACCCAGACTTACCAAATTCAAAACAGAGTGCAACTCCTCTGACAGTCTGCTGTAAATACAGTCGGCGTCTGTAGGAGAAAATGAGCGTGACCGCTAATACTTATGCCTGCGAACGTCTGAAATGCAAACAATAGAATTTACTAAACTGACATGCTCTGACTGAAACGCTGTGAAAATACTTGAGAAAATGGCAAAAATACCACGACTTACCAGACACAAGAGAGAGCGCTACTCCTCTGACGCACCACTGTCAATACAGTCGGCGTCTGTGGGAGCAAGTGCACGCGGCCAAGTTTAAAGACTTCCTTATTGAAATAGAAGACGGACAGGATAACAACTACGCCTAGGTTATCGGAAACAGCTGCCACATTTAAACATTAAAAGAACCGTTCCAGTGGTAAAGAAACCGCAAGATGAAGAAGGGAAAACTCTAATAGATGTACCCTCATTACATCCGGACTCCTCAAAAACATGCAGAATTGAGCGTGACATACCGCGTTTAATCGCTTCATGATCGATGTAAGAAACAGAAAGAATAGCACTCCGCATAATTAATTAGAGAGCCGCTGCCCTATTATTGAATAGTGAAGCTAAAAAACAACCGTACGAAGGGTCATGGATGTAAGGCAAAGGTTTAAAAATTACAAAATGAAAAAGAGGGAAATACTAATGAATGTACCATTGTGTTTAAAAATATAGCATCTCTAAATCTTAAGACTGGGAACCTGTATGTCCATATATATCCTGTTATAAGATATGGACAGGTCGTGTGTATCCACGAATTTTATTAGATACTGTACTTCAACTAAATAGTTAAGCTTTGGCCACCTGTAGCCCAAGCGATTATACCTCAATCAATGTCACATCTCAAAGATGGGGGACATCACACAGCGTCCTCGTGGATATTAAACCCTACTAAAAAAGATTGAGAGCATAGTAGGACAGCAAGAAGTCACAGAAAAGACCAGTGACAGAGTGTGCAGGGTGATAATTTCTGACTGTCAATAAATGGATTTTATACAACCATATTATGGGTAATTTACATAGGTGATCTCAAATTTTACTTATCATCACATTTTTTTATCAGTCATAGATATGATAAGCAGCAAAGTCATGTTCATTAACATTATTACCAAATTCATCTCTACAAGACAGAATGATACATCTTGAAAAAATAACATAAGTGACCCTCCATTAGAGATATCACAAGCAAGATAGGGACATAATCTCGCCAGACACAGATCAACAAATAATGCTCACTCCGTAATGTGATAAAATCAATGGCAGCTACCTTATGCACATGTATACAGTCAATAGCAGTATTAAAACACAAAGGCGAACATCAGTTCAAGGTGGTGAAATCAAACATATAAGGCCACAGTATTAGAAAAAAAGGTACACTAGTAGAAGTAAAAGATCAAGTAACCATAACATTAAAGAATACATGCCAAGGAATGCAATTCTGTTACTGAATTTAAACCCTTGGCTATGTTATCTGTGCGACATATCCATTGGTTTTCTTTCAATGTGAGAATGCGGTCAGCGTTACTTTGTCTTTTGGATGGTCGGACCACTTCCACCACCCACCACGACATGTCTTTCTCTGGATGTTTGGTCCTAGTGTAATGTTCGACCAATGGGGCGTTTTCTACCCTCCATCGAATTATTGATTGATATTGAAGAATACGCTTCTTAACTACTTGTGTTGTTTTGCCTATATAATGTAGGCTGCATGGGCATCTTATGCAATAAACAACATTATTCGTGTTGCAGTTTGAGAACTGCTTAAGTGTTACATCAAGTCCGAATTGTTTTGATTAATGTGAGAATTAACCATCGGTATCCTTGTCTCCACATGTCGTTTTTGTCGTATATCTTGATAGTCTTTTTAAATGTCAAGCCACACCATGTGCGATAATTTTCTTCCTACTGCTTTGATAATTTCTTTGTTCCTTGTCATTTTAGAATTGTTGCAATATCGCTACAACAGTTGTTCTAGTCCGATGTAGGACTTGTTGCGCGAATCGCTGCTATGTATCTGATTATTTCTGAGCCATTGGTCATTATGTTTATTTTTTCCTCATAGTTTGAAAGAGCTCTTCAATAGCTTTTTCTCGGTGCAATTAACCAGGAAGAATTTACTTACATAACAGATTCAGTCATGATTAGACATTCCCCATGAAATGTTCATAAGTAAGTAAGTGTCATTAATTTTTAGTTACCACATTTTCTTGACTTTTTTAATTGTTTTCTCCTGGTCGGTGTTTCATTCTTCAGTGTCCTTTGAAGGTTGCAGTTTCAACCCTATCCACCATTCCTTTTCTGGGTCGGTGTTTTCATCCCTCAGCATCTTCTGAAGGGTGTGGTTTTAATTTCACTGCCCATTTTGGATTAAATTCTCATATGGGTAATTCACTGTTTTCTTTTCTTTTCTTCTTTGCTCACGGGTATACCTTCTTCTTTAGTCTGAATTTTTATTGATACATATATTGATTGAATATTCCATCAATACAGGGGTCATACAACAGTTCATTTGATCGTCCTGAAGATGGTCTAAAGATACGAGAGATATGATTAATAAAGTCGAAAATCTGCCATTTAAACCACAAAGCAACATTCTTGTTACTCTAGACATAGAGTCGTTATATAGCAACATCCAACAGATTGAAGCTATACAGGCAGTTTCGTGGTTTATAGATACCTTTAATGTTCCATGTCCGAAACCTTTTGTCCTGGATTGTCTCGAGATGGTTTTAATTGAAAACACTTTTGAATTTGGAAATAACTTGTTTAAACAGATCAAAGGGGTAAGTATGGGCGCATCTGTAGCACCATCGGTGACCAATATCTATCTGGCCTTATTTGAAACCAAGTTCATACACAACGAAATTGCCCCCTTTTTCGAGTCAATCCAGCATTGGTCAAGATACATAGATGATATTTTTTTCATTTGGACTGATATTGAAGAAAATCTCCAGGAATTTCTGGATTGGTTGAATCTGACAGATGCCAATTTAAAATTTACGGCCCATACCAGCCAACATCAAGTTGAATTCCTGGACATCCTCATTCAACGTAACTCTGAGCGACTTGAAGTTGACCTCTACGTCAAACCTACTGCACGTAACACTTTGTTACATTTTAACAGCTATCATCCGCGGGCTCAGAAGCAAAATATCCCTTTCGGACAATTTTTGCGACTTCGTCGTAATTGTACTAATCTATCCGATTTCGACACACAAGCTATAGCGATGAAAGCTAAGTTTATAGCAAGAGGTTACCCCCATCGCCTCATCAGAGAATCGCTCAAACGTGCCAGGTTCTATGATTGTGATCATTTACTTTTGAGTACTACTCATCCTAAGTCTAAACAACTGGTCTGTGTTACAAAACATTCAACTAAGAATGAAAAGATTAAACAAATTGCATATTTTGAATAGTGACCCTGACCAACCAATGAAGTTGATCAAACCCATTTTTGCACATAAACGCAACAGGAACATTAAAGACATTATTGTACACTCAAGATTCGGTTCCATGACTCCATTAATACAGAAATCTCTTGATGGTACATTGCCTGTCAAAGGTACATACAAATGCTCCGGTTGCAAGTCATGCGAAACAGTGATCGAAGGTGACAATTTTGTCTATAATGGATACAGTATACATGCCAAAATGATGTGGAACTGTAAAACGACAAATGTGATTTACCTCATAATTTGCCCCTGTAACCTTGGTTATGTTGGGGAAACATCTCGGTCAGTTGCAACTCGCCCAACCGAACACCGTTCCGCCATTCGCACTAGTAAACCGAATGCTCCATTAGTTAAGCATTTTTCTGACTCTGGCCATACAGTAAAATATGTTAGATGGCTTATTTTAGAAAAAATAGAGAGCGTAGACACCGACCGGAGTAATGACATAAGGAAAAAAAGAGAAGTTTGTTGGATATTTACTTTAAATACCTTTAAACGAGGACTGAACAGCGAATTGCCATGGGAAAATGCCAAACTGTTTAATAATTTATGATAAAGACAATACCCAGTAGCCCCCCCTTGTTTCTTTTTTATTGGGAATTGTATTATTATACAGAAGAGAATTATTTAGTAGTTCTTCATGAGATCTTACATAGAATTATAGGTAGAATGTACATATCATGTGGTATAGCATGGTTAGAAACCTTATATGGGGCCTGTGTCTGTTCCCAGTCTCTCCATATTATTCTGAGTCCATTCTGCTCCACAATTTAGAAAAATTATTTATATTTCTTGGTTTGATCAGTCAGGGTCTGAATTACGAATAAGAAGTTCAGGGATAGTTCTTCCATAATCGGATGTGATATTTTTAATATCTTCCAGTTGAAACTTTAGTTATATGACCATTTCAATTCCCAATTCTCTTTGGCAAATCATTTTAGTATTATCTTTTTTCACATTCAAGCGTCAGTCTGTCTTCCATTTCAAACATGACGCTAGTCACATGATTCTCCATGTGACCGGGACCGCTTATTTAAGTTTAGATGATGACGGCATCGGGTATTTTGTCTGAACGCAGAAAGCCGTATATTTGATATTCTGCACATCCGAACCGGTAAGATATGATCATTTGTGTAAGCCGCGAATTCTACACAGCGTAGAAGTTAAATAGCTCTCTTCTCTAATACGTACCGTGGTTTTCATTTTTCAATCAAGGTATGCCATCCTGAGTATCTACATAAGGGAGAATCCACCATCACGGGATCTCTCGCTCTCGGATTATGCCTCCACATTTTACCAGTTTGAAGTACTCATGATTAATCTTAGGTAATTACAGTTTTTCACCCTGTTTAGCGCTAGTGCTTAGTAAATGCAACGTTATGTATACTCGCTACAGGGTAAACTTACCGGTGTATTTTCTGTTTTAGAGATAATACGGCTGCAGTGTATTTTGTCGATTAAGGAAGACATATCCGTAGTACCTGCCTTAATTACATCATTTATCAGGTACCTTCAGCTAACAACAACATACTTACCCCTCATGACTAAATATAGACTTTAAGAAATGCGCGTTCACGATATGGTAAATATAATGTGCAAATGTACACTTGTTATGTTTCTTTGCCCAGATGGTTGCCACTGACACTGTGAAGGCAGATTCAGCAACGCTTTATATGGTTCATGGCTTAAAAAGTCTCAGTTCGAATAGGGTAATTATCCTTTCTGACTATTTACCAATAAAGATTTTGCTCCAGTATCAGATAGCATTTATGCTCATTTGATTAAATTCTATGTTTTCACTTTCAGATCAGAATCATTATTCAGTTAGCCCCTTATGCTTTGAGGGTGACCCAGTTCTTATCAAAATAGTAAGCTTGTTCCATTACTCAAGTTGATGTTTGGTTTGCTTTATCATGGGCTCAACCTTTTTCACCTTTTGGAAATTAATTTTGGCCACTAATGAGCCATTTAAAAGCACATATATCCTTTTTTCTTTCTTCCTTGTTTTTCCTTTTTTCTCCTTTTTGTGGTTCTTTGTTCTTCATTGCTTCTTTTCCTTTTCTCTTTTCTGACTGCTTTATCCACCACACTGGAATACAGTGTAGGTGCACAATTTACTAACTTTCATTACAATTCCCTTCTGTTTCTCTTTTTTTGAACACTAAGCCAGCAGTAGAAGAATATCTTTGTACAGTTAATATCTGTTATTCATAATTAGAGTGGAGGATGGTAGCAGATCATTGATTTTCTTTGTTATCTTGACCCTCAGTGTCTAAATAAATATATCTTTACATGGTTCTTAATTTTAATCGTAGGTAACTGTTTGTGGCTTTCCTGATGAAGGCACAGAGTGCGCCGAAACGCGCGTAGAGAAGACGATCCATCGTATAGCCACCGTCTTTTGTGTTTCTCTATTTGTTGTTTGTGAAATTCTATATATTGTCTGTTCCATGGTGTCCATTGACACAATTTATGAAGTGTGTATAATTCTATTATATATGTTATTGTTTATATGTAATTGTTTAATATGTCGTATATTGATTGCTTGTTTTATATATGTACTATGATGTTTTTAAAAAGAGAAGAATAAAAATATGATATTTTAACATAATTAGATAGACACTAAGGGGCCGATTCCGATCTCGGCCGGAAGCGCACCTAACACTATTTGTCCGGAAAAAAACCAAGCCGAACGCGTGTTCCCCGACCGATTCGAACATACGTCCGAACGAGCAAGTACGATGCGCCCAACTGCCCCGATCCCGACCCAGCCGTACTCACCCAATGCAGCTCCTGTTCCCCGCCCGAGCCGGATCCGTAAACGCAGAATCGAGTCGCACGGAAGCCAAAATACAGCACCCTCCGGCCGGACTAGTACGATGCGCCTTCCGTACGTGCCGAACCCGTCGCTACGCACGGCACGTCAGAGCATCCGGGAGAGGCGCACATAAGCTCCGATTCGCGCCACAAGACGAACCACGGCTACGAGACGAACACGCCAGCCACGAGTACGAGTCGAAGCAACGAGAAAGATGAACGAGACGAACCAACCATGAATCCCATCGCGCAGGTCCTACCAATACTCTACATCTATTACCGGAACTGGTACGGACGCGTACGGTGCAGAAGGTAAGTCAAACACCCACCACACAAACAAACGACACATACCAGACATATAACACACACACATAGGGATGCAGAAATGACTCACACCAGCAACAGCAGAACCATAGGGGCGGGATGGCTATCACCAATGCCATATACACCCATAGGGGCCTGGATGCCTACCACTACCACCACCCCTACCCATGGGGGGCTGGATGCCTACCACTACTACCATCCCCACTCATGGGGGGCTGGATACCTGTCACTACTACCATCCCCACTCATGGGGGGCTGGATACCTGTCACTACTACCACCCCTACTCATGGGGGGCTGGATGCCTACCACTACCACCACCCCTAATCAGGGGGTGCTAGATGCCTGTCACTACTACCATCCCAACTCATAGGGGGATGGATGCCTACCACTACCACCACCCCTACCCATGGGGGGCTGGATGCCTACCACTACTACCACCCCTACTCATGGGGGGCTGGATACCTGTCACTACTACCATCCCCACTCATAGGGGGCTGGATACCTGTCACTACTACCACCCCTACTCATGGGGGGCTTGATGCCTACCACTACCACCACCCCTACTCAGGGGGTGCTAGATGCCTGTCACTACTACCATCCCCACTCATAGGGGGATTGATGCCTACCACCACCACCACCCCTACCCATGGGGGGCTGGATGCCTACCACCCACACCACCCTTACTCATAGGATGGGTAATGCATGACACAACCAGCATACTCCAACATAAGGAATGTAAGAAAAAAACAGCCTCCCAACACCATGACAAGCGTGTGTAGACTGTGTCAAATGCCTACAACACTGAACATGACATTGAACATACAATGTGACCCCCTATCACATGTGTCACACATAAATGTGTATGGCCTCCACAATGCAAGCAGACCATGACCACTGTGGCAATGGGGTCCAACCCCCATCATCACAGTGACCAAAAGGTAAGTGTGGGGTCCATAGCTGAAGCACCTTTTGAACATTGTGGCAATGGGGTCTAAACCCCCATCATCACAGTGACCAAAAGGTAAGTGTGGGATCCATAGCTGAAGCACATCTTGAACATTGTGGCAATGGGGTCTAAGCCCCCATCATCACAGTGACCAAAAGGTAAGTGTGGGGTCCATAGCTGAAGCACCTATTGAACATTGTGGCAATGGGGTCTAAACCCCCATCATCACAGTGACCAAAAGGTAAGTGTGGGGTCCATAGCTGAAGCACATCTTGAACATTGTGGCAATGGGGTCTAAGCCCCCATCATCACAGTGACCAAAAGGTAAGTGTGGGGTCCATAGCTGAAGCACCTTTTGAACATTGTGGCAATGGGGTCTAAACCCCCATCATCACAGTGACCAAAAGGTAAGTGTGGGGTCCATAGCTGAAGCACATCTTGAACATTGTGGCAATGGGGTCTAAGCCCCCATCATCACAGTGACCAAAAGGTAAGTGTGGGGTCCATAGCTGAAGCACCTATTGAACATTGTGGCAATGGGGTCTAAACCCCCATCATCACAGTGACCAAAAGGTAAGTGTGGGGTCCATAGCTGAAGCACATCTTGAACATTGTGGCAATGGGGTCTAAGCCCCCCATCATCACAGTGACCAAAAGGTAAGTGTGGGGTCCATAGCTGAAGCACCTTTTGAACATTGTGGCAATGGGGTCTAAGCCCCCATCATCACAGTGACCAAAAGGTAAGTGTGGGGTCCATAGCTGAAGCACCTTTTGAACATTGTGGCAATGGGGTCTAACCCCCATCATCACAGTGACCAAAAGGTAAGTGTGGGGTCCATAGCTGAAGCACATCTTGAACATTGTGGCAATGGGGTCTAAGCCCCCATCATCACAGTGACCAAAAGGTAAGTGTGGGGTCCATATCTGAAGCACCTTTTGAACATTGTGGCAATGGGGTCTAAACCCCCATCATCACAGTGACCAAAAGGTAAGTGTTGACATTGAAAAAGCTGCAACTGCCAAACAGCATGGATGATTCCTGGTCACAGAACAACAAACACATCAGTGGCAAAGTAGTGCTTGTATCCCATAGCAACATACATTGGGGGAGGCAAACAGTGCAGTGCAAATAAGACATACCTTTGGCCATGTGCAGACAAACATCACCCATGGGGGCTGACACTGTCAACATTCATCAATAACACAATGACAGAAGTGACCATCATAATGCAGACCCACATATCTGCACCAATGGGCACACAAATGTAGATATCCTGTGGAGACTGTAGATGTGAGGTGAACAAATACCATACCATGGCAGCAATGGGACACACAAACCATGATCATTGTGCTGACTGATGACCTAGGAGTCCCAGGGACAGCAGGGGAAACCCACCAAACAACATACAGCCAATGGCACACTAAAGATATGCCAATGCAGTGGTGCAGATGCACAAACACAAACAGGCAGCCCCACACTGCATATCAAACACAACAGGTGAGGGGGGGTGCCAGTGTCCCTAGGCAACCACACAACACATGAGGAGGCCTGAATACCAATTACACAGATGTGCATACGGTGCCACACAAAAGAAACTCATGGATCCGAATCCCCAATGTGGGCAATCAGGCATTGTTAGATGAGAGGGAGCCCAAATTACACATGTCAAACAGGCTTGTAGGAACAGCAACTAACACAGCAAGACACAGACCCACCACAGCACTACCCCCAGGGTCCCCACATTGTGGTGACACTGGCCTGCATGATAATCCCACTGTGATGACAAAGCTAGATGTCGTTCACGCTGTGAACCACAGTCATGTGTCCTGAGCAACAAACTACCATCACACCTACACAAGCACAAATCAATCAGCACGGCCTGTCAGCCAAGGCCAACATGGAGGCAGGGGTCTAGCCGTGCAACAACTCTCATCTGCACACACTCAACACCACACACCATGATCTCCATCAATGTGCAGCAGTGAAGCTCACATGGACTGGTGACATTACACATGCACCCATGACAATCCCAGGGGTGGTGGTGGCAACTAAGGTGCAGAAACCCATCACACATGGCCACTCAACAAGACTCGTGAATGTCTGACACACTGCACAGTACGCCGTATATGGACATGACGTCAATACCACACCAACCAATGGGATCCCGGCCACAGTCACACACCAATGAAGAAGCCAAGGTCACCCACAAAGAACACACATAGACAACTTCCAACATTGCATCTCTGACCCTGAGGAGTGGCAGCAGTCACACACACAACGTGTCACAATCACTGAAAGCTAACACAAACTGGAAATTACATGACCGGTGTAACTAACAAGTGCCAAGGGGAATCCTGACTGTGTCCCATCTGCGTTTGCCCACAAACTCAGCCCTGACAGCATACACACCTAGGGGTGACACCCTGATGACCAGTAATGTGCCATGCACCCACATCACAGAGAACCCAGGGAGATGACTTTGGGGGAACATAGGCCAACTCAGCAAGCATCACAAACTGGAACATCACTAGGGATCCCAGCCTGCCTAGCAAAATGGAAGTGAACACCCACAGACATGCTCACACAACACACACCTTGTGCTCAGGCAATGTCACAGAATTACACACTGCCATGAGGGGTCTCCACTCCTGTGTAAGGAAAGCTGTGCCATACGTTGTCTCAGTAGGGCTCTATCATGCCAGCAGAACACTTGGTCACTCAGTCAACAATAAGCACAAAATGAAGGCTCCCGTCATATCAGCCTGGTCATGGGAGTGTCACCGAAATCATCAGCACAGATCCAACACACATGTATAGCAAGTTGCACTGATAACACAGATGAGTCCTTCCCCATTGATGCACAAACTTGCATGTCCAGTGGAGATGGCCACACGGTCAGGGAAATAGACAAATTGAACAATGTCAAGCACAACAGATGTGCAGGGGTGTAAGCCACAGATGTGATATTGCAAATACAAGTAGGAAATTCCATTGCCAAATATTGTAAACATGACACCCTCATATTGCTGCAAAGGATGACATGGATACACACCAGGATAGGACACATTCCCCCTGGACCACATGGGGTCCTGCACAGTAACACTTCATTTCCCTGATATCAAAAATCACCATCAGTGCAGCAAGGGCACAGTTAGCATCATCAACATCATGTACATCAGAAGCAAAACCACTAGAGAACAGAAAGTAGCTTTATTCAGCATTTGTGTGTGAAGAAGTGAAAGTCCATAAATATAACAAAGGCCAATGGCCAGTCCATAACAAGAGTCCAAACAGGGTGACAGTGCCAGATGTCACCCTTTGCATGCCTGCACTGCTACACACCAGGGACATTCCCCTCGGAGGGGCATACGGGGGGCAGGCCAGGCACCGCAGGGACAGGATCAGGGCTCACCAGAAGGAGGCAGGGAAGGGGTGGTGGGTGCTGGAGAGTCACTGACAACTGCAGTGGAGGTGTCTGACATGGTGTGTGCCGGCACAACTGGGGGCATGAGTCAGATGGTGTGGGTGCCGGCACGACTGCAGTGGGCCGGGCAGATGGAGTGGACAGGTTCCCCACTGCAGTGCCCAAGTCAGACGGGGTGGTAGTGGACTCCACTGCAGTGCCTATCTCCAGGGGAGTAGAATGGGGTTCAGGTAAGGTGGGCAGGACAGAGGGGGAGGACACGGTCTCCACACCAGTGGCACAGACATGCGCAGCGGGGGTGTGGTGCTGGAAGAGCAAGTGGCAGGGGGAGAAGGCCGGATTATCTTGGGGATGGTGTATCTGTGGGTGGGGGAACCTGGGGCAGGATGTGGTGGGGGAACCTGTGGAGTGGGGGCCTGAGGGATGGAGGAAGGAGACTTGGTGGTTGAGCTGCAGGGTGGTGGCGGGGTCTTGCTCTTCCGGGTCCGGGGGGACTTGCGGATGGGGGAGTCAGTCTGTCTGCACCTGGGGAGGGTGTCCGGGGGTGAGGGCACTCCCCTCTGTGTGGGTGGACTTCCTCTTCCCCCTGTATGCTGGATCAGCTGGATTGGAGGGGAAGAGGCCGAGGTCACAGAGGAAGAGCTGCTGTGTAGGTGGGGTTACAGGTGAGGCAAGGGAAGGGGCCTTGGAGGGAGAGGTATTGGAGAACTGCGGAGTGACTGTGGATGCCTGTGTGTGTGTATGTACCCCATCCCCTGTGGGTGTGGTATCAGTCCCCTGAGGATGCCTGCGTGCACGTCTTGTTTTTGTAGTGGGTGTGTCTGTGCTGCTTGTGTCTGTGTGTTTGGGTGAATGTGCAGGTGTGCATGTGCTTGGGACAGGTAGGGTGCCAGGAAGTGTGGATGGGGCAGAGGTAGGAGGGGTGAGGGACTGTTGGAGGAGGGACACTGCTGCCGTCAGGGAGGAGTCCATGGACCTATTGCTCCTCTGTAGGGCAGACATGCCCGATGAGATGCCCTCCATAAACGACACCAGCTGAGTCAACAGAGTGGTGTGGGCATGGAGGACACTCAGCATTGCTGTCTGCCCTACATGGAGCTGGCGAAGTAGGTACACAGACTCCTCACTCAGGGCAGCAGGGGACACAGGGGCAGGGGTGCGGTGCCTGGCACGAAGGAGACATGCTCCCGAACACGGGAGCCTCCACGGACCACTGGAATGGGAGCCGATGGGAGGGCGGTGGTGGTGGTGGTGGCGGGGACAGCAATACTAGCTGGGGTGTGGTGGCTGCTGACACCCGCCTCCACAAGGGAGTCATCCTCCGAGCTGCTGTGGTCCTCAGCTGAGGTGGATGGTGCTGAGGACTCCTCGGTGTGGCTCCCCTCGCCCTCCGTGCCACTGGGTCCCTCCGACCACTCATCGGCTGCTGACCCAGTCTGGGTCTGCGGCTCCTCCTGGTCCGTGGAGCTGTCCCCTCCTGTGGCCGTGGATGTATCTGCAAACAATTAGGGAAACAGACAGACATCAGTCACCTGCACTGACCGCACAAAACCACAGTAAGTACAGCACATTACAGAGCAAGCCCTGGCATCCTTAGTTGAACATTGCCAAAAGTGCCCAAACAGAGTAGGAGAAGCCAATTGTCAGTCTGATGGTCAACCATGGCACTCACATCCCTCCTGGCCTTGCACCCATCTGTCTGGTGTCTGTCGGATGGCAATACCCCAGTGTGGACACATGCACCACCTACACAGTAGTTGGACAGTGCAGAGAACACAGTGAAGTATGTGAACATGCACACATCACAACTCTTGCCACTGAGTCAGTACAGGTGTCCGGATAAAGGGATGGCCAGAGTCTATTTTGAAATGCATGTGATGCATACCAGCACCAGACACCATGATGAACCCATGTCCTGATAGTCAATGCCACAATGGGGTGCATGTAGCACATGTCACTCCCCTGCAGGATCACTCTTAGGAAGTTTAACGCCATGGCACAGGCATGCCTGCAAAGTCACACATCACTGTCTCCAGTCACATGGGCAGGGCAGCCAGACAACAACAGTCTGCACTGTGTCACAATCCTAGGTCATGGGGAATGCAAGTCCTGCAGCTGACAAGTGCACATGTCCATCCCCCACAAACCACATCATCTGAACTCTTATTTGTCCACGTCATACCAATTGGACATATGGGAGACATGAACACAACCCTCGGAACCTGAGCACCTCACAATCTGCTGTGAATGGGAAACAGCTGCCTGAACTTCACAGTCGCTTACCCCAGTCTGCACGGTCAAGTGATCAAACACCTATATGTCACACAAGTATCGTCTCCCATGGTCACATCTCCGGTAGCATGCTGAGCCCTAACCGATAAACACCCCAGTAGTCCTGACAACGAAGCCACAGCACAATGATACAGAGGCAGACACCTGAGGGAACATTTCACTGAGCACAACGTGTCAGCTGATACACGGGAGTGGGAGTACAGAGTGTATTGTATGGCCTGGAGTAGGCATGACTGTCCTGCTCCACGTGAAAGAGGGATTAGCCCTGGACAGTAGGCAGGTGGCTAAGTATGTGTGACACACTTGATATACATACTCCTGAGGCCCAAACATTGTTCCCACCCGCAGCATGGGTGTGTGCCAAATACCCCAGGCACATGTGGTGAATCAGATCAGCAATTGGACCACATATCAAAGTAACACACAGATTACATGTCAGAACTCAGGCATTGTGTAAGCAATGGACCCACCCATGAAGCCCACCACAGAGTTACGGGAACAAATGCTGTCCCCCACCTTGAGCTAAGCAAAATGCAAGGACACAGTACCCAAGTGACACAATTTCCTGACTGTAAGGGCCACACCTGGGTATCAGATGAGGAGTGGGCAGTGCACAATTGAGGGACATGGGTCCTGGACCACATGACTGATGTACTGTTGAAGTTTAACCAGGCCAGAGGAGGGCACATAGCATGTCAGACAAAGTTCACAGTGCAGTCATGGACTCACCCCCTCCTTGCTGCTGTCTGGCCTTCAGCTGCCCATCCAGATCAGGGAAGACCACCGCCAGGATCCTGAGCATGTGGGGGTCAGGGTCCGGTGTCCGCCCCTCCTGCGAGGAGGCAACAGCTTCAGCTGGACCCTTGCGATCCTCCGGGTCCAGCCCCGAAGGTCCTGCCACCTCTTCTGGCAGTTGCGGATCCGGCGCTTGTAGACCCCCACAGACCTTACTGCCCGGGCGATGTCCAGCCAGATTTCCTGCTTTTGGTGGGCATCAACCTGTGAGGATGACAAAGTGTAAAGGCCATTACTACACATGCAACAAATCCGTGCATCACACATTTGGATATACATGTCTCAATCACAGGGGCACATGATGTACACGGGCAGTGCAAGGATGGCTATGAACAGTTTGCCAGCAGTTACTACATGGTATCATTGCCTGGGAAGTAAAACCTTGTTTAAATGCACTGTTACTGCACTATACCTGTTCAGTGCATGTAACTACACACTATGGGGGGTGACAACTACTCAGTGAGCATGCTAGCCAGTGGCGTGCAGACTGTAAGTCTTGCTAGTCAGACAACATGCACATTTGTAAGGCAGTGGACAGCACACTCACCTGCTCCCCTGGTTTCCCATACAGCTTGCTGTACTGTGGAAGGAGGCTGTCCAGCAGGGCCTGGTTCTCCTCGGTGCTGAAGGCAGGGGCTCTCTCCACAGTACGTGCCATTGCAGTAGCCAGAGGATGCAGATACAGCAGCAGTGGTGATGGCAGATGTCGTCCTGGAGCATGTAGTGCAGGCAAGTGAGCTCTCAGGGGAACAGCCAGCATTATATGTGTGCTGCTGAGGCAGATACTGTCCCATGTGTCCAAAGTGATAGGTCCAAGTCGTTTGCATCTTCTGAATCTGGCCAATCCATGGAATTGCACCACTTACACACGCCCACAGCATCCTTCAAAAGTTCAACTTCATGAGACCCATGAATTTGCAACATTGTTGTGGGTGGCCAACTGAATTCACAGCATCAGACTCGTTAAACTTTCGAAAACGCGTCCGTTGCCATGCCAGGCCATAGCCAATGCGTGCGCACCGATCGGTCCATTGCTGTACAACGCGTACCCGGTCACATCATATGCAATGGCCAATGCGTGCGCACCGATCAGTCCATTGCTGTAAACGCGTACCCGGTCACATCGTATGCAATGGCCAATGCGTGCACACCGATCGGTCCATTGCTGTACAACGCGTACCCGGTCACATCGTATGCAATGGCCAATGCGTGCGCACCGATCGGTCCATTGCTGTACAACGCGTATTTCGAAAAACAACGCGTACCCGTTCACATCATATGCAATGGCCAATGCGTGCGCACCGATCGGTCCATTGCTGTACAACGCGTACCCGGTCACATCGTATGCAATGGCCAATGCGTGCGCACCGATCGGTCCATTGCTGTACAACTCGTACCCGGTCACATCATATGCAATGGCCAATGCGTGCACACCGATCGGTCCATTGCTGTATAACGCGTACCCGGTCACATCGTATGCAATGGCCAATGCGTGCACACCGATCGGTCCATTGATGTACAACGCGTACCCGGTCACATCGTATGCAATGGCCAATGCGTGCGCACCGATCGGTCCATTGCTGTACAACGCGTATTTCAAAAACAACGCGTACCCGTTCACATCATATTCAATGGCCAATGCGTGCGCACCGATCGGTCCATTGCTGTACAACGCTGTACCTGGTCACATCATATGCAATGGCCAATGCGTGCGCACCGATCGGTCCATTGCTGTACAACGCGTGACACTCGGTCACATCATATGCAATGGCCAATGCGTGCGCACCGATCGGTCCATTGCTGTACAACGCGTACCCGGTCACATCGTATGCAATGGCCAATGCGTGCGCACCGATCGGTCCATTGCTGTACAACGCGTATTTTGAAAAACAACGCGTACCCGTTCACATCATATGCAATGGCCAATGCGTGCGCACCGATCGGTCCATTGCTGTACAACGCGTACCCGGTCACATCATTGGCATATGTCACCATGCCTGTCACAGGTGAACGTATGCCAGCCACATTTACTTCCCAGGGAGTGAGGGGCACACCTACAACACCACAGCCTGTCCACACTGTATCCTAAGGCATGTAAGGCTGCATTACCTTTTCCGTGTATGGGGGTCAACATGTTGTTTTTTGGGTGGCACTTGGGGGCAGCCACTCCCAGGCTGTGCACGTGTTCATGGGGACAGAATCCTTGGTGTGTTGTGCACATGACCACTGTGATGTGCAACTGTTCAGTTCAGGGCATGTGGCATGGTCACATTTCCAGGTTGTGTATGTGTATGTCATGTCACATACCCCCTGAGTCCCATGTGGGACGGTATGTACGTCACAGGGTGACCCATTGCCACAATAGTGATGGCCCTCCACAGTCTGTGTGCATGTTGTGTTTACAATGTCTCTGATTCCATGTGCACAATGGGAGACAGTCTCCACATCCACGTTGTTTGTGCATGGACTTTGATGTTGTGCGTGTGTGTGTCACAGACGTCCGTGTCTGTCCTGCCGAGGCAACAGGGACCACTACCTGTGGGGGTCATGGTTATTTTGCTGTGGTGTATTCATGATGCACCAGGTCATCCCAGTGTCCATGTGGCAATACAGGGTCCCTGGGAATCTACCTGTCGATGAGCTGTGATGCCTGGGGCACATCTGTCCTCACATGTCACTGTGGTGTGTGTTTGGAACGTGACAGCAGTACATGGGTACTGTGACACAGCCTAATGATATCCCGTAGCACAACCTGGGACTTGTTGAGGACACATGTTGAACTGTGATGTTAGATGTTGGCCATGTAGGTGCCATACATGTCCTTACGGAACGGCACACACATCATGTACTTGTGTCTCGTAATGATGTATCATGTGATATTGAGTCTGGTCTATGCCACATATGTGGGGTGTCTGACAATCTTTCTTTCTTCACCTATGCACTGCAGGGCACCAGCTGTCCATAGACCATTCCCTGACCTTGCAACCATGGTTGAACGGGACTGCATCCAACGGTACCGCTTCACCAGGCCACTGATTGAGAAATTGACGGTGCGGTTGGCCCCACATTTGCAACCTGGCCGGACATACCCTACAGCGCTGACCCCCAAGGTGAAGGTGATGGCAGCCCTACACTTCTTTGCCACCGGTACCTTTCAACACACTGTGGCGTCTGCTGGTGGGATGTCACAGACCATGTTCAGCCGTGTGCTCCGCGATGTTTTGGAGGCTATGTTGAGATACCTGAACCAGTACATCTATTTCCCTAAACGTCAACAACTCACTGACGTCAAGAGTGACTTCTATGCCCTGGGGAGGATGCCGCATGTCATTGGCTCCATTGATGGGACACATGTGGCTTTGGTACCACCACAGGCACATGAGTAGGCATACAGGAACCGCAAACATTACCATTCGGTCAATGCACTGGTGGTATGTCTTGCAGATATGAGCATCTCACACGTGTGTGCCCGTTTCCCCGGTTCTGCACACGATGCCTACGTGATGAGGAGTAGTCGCATCCCGAGGATGATGTCACAGATGCGGAACCAGCGTGCCTGGCTTGTCGGTGTGTACTGACTTTGTACCATTGTGTGTGTTCTGCAATGTAGTATTCCACCCTCTTTTCCAACTCAGCTAATGTGCAATTGTCTGTATGTAGGTGACTCCGGATACCCCAACATGCCGTGGTTGCTGACGCCCCTCAGGAACCCTGTGACACCAGCCCAGATGCGCTACAATGAGGCACATGGTCGGACCAGGAGAGTGATTGAGCGGACATTTGGTCTCCTGAAGAGCCGCTTTCGCTGCCTGGACAAGACAGGAGGGGCCCTCCCATATGCCCCAGCAAAGGTGTGCAAGATTGTCATCGTCTGCTGCATGCTACACAACCTGGCAGTGCGGAAGGAGTTGCCTCTCATCCTGGATGACGATGACCAACATCCGCCACCTGTGGATGATCCTGGCCTGGGCCACGATGCCAGTGATGGTGATGATGATGAGGGTGATGTCCGCACACAGCTCATCACCAACTTCTTCAGCTGAATGTGAGTATCCGGAGATGTCATGTCAATGATGTGAGTTTGCATGATATGTGTTGGTGGTGCTCTGGTGCTGTTTGAGTGTGTCCATGTGCTACTTGACTGTATGCGTGCAGCGATGTGTCCTTACAGGTAGTCTGTACTCCACAACAGTGTTGACATGCTAACTTGGTTTTGTGTAGGTATCTTGTGACATGTATTGGGCATGAGTATTGCAGTTCTGTCCTGTTCTTCAGTGCTTTTGACTGTGTGTCATTTCTGTCCTTCACAGGGTACTTTCAGAGTTGTTTGGTCAACTGTGATCCCCTGACACCGTGATTCAACTTCCAGGGTGGAAGCTGTCGTTTCCCTACAGGTGATGTGCCCCACACCCCTGGACTTCCTTTCTTCTACACTTGTTGACTGTGTGGCCACTGCCACGTGGGATTACCTTGCATCTGTAGTGGAAACGACATGTTGCAAATGTGTAATAAACCTGTGCTTCACTTTGGCATGTGCGTTGTCTGTGGTCACACATCTGACTGACATTTGCTTACTGCACCAGTGGGCTAGTTAACACAGACTGTGAATAGGTGTGGTGTCTGTGCATTGCACTGTATTTCCTGGCAACATCAGTGTAGGCGATGAGTCAGATGGCCCTGGTGTGTATGTGTTGTGTAGCCCTAGTGGTGTGTCTCCCTCATATGTGTCACGTCGCCATGACTCACATGACGGTGTTGTACTTGCTGTAGCAGTTAGCATGCACAGTGTCATTTAGCAGATCATCATCTCCATGACAGAAACCACGTTGGAATCACAACAGAGGCAAGTATGGTGTATTAGTGAGTTTATTTACATACATGTGTGAGGATAGTGCACAGGATGGTGGGTGCTGTACATTGGGATTGTAATCCAAAGTTCCCAGATGAGTTGGAAGTCTTGGTAGCAGAAATGTCCTGAGTAAAGTCAACAGTCATCTGATACATTGGTCCAACTTAAACTCCCCATGTCATGTGAGAGAGTTGGGTTGCATGCGACAGGGTGAACAGTTTGCACACAAAGGTGGATTTCCAGAACAGGTGTTGGGTTCCTGGGGGATGTACATGGCCATCGGCCTCTCAGTTGTCCTTCCTCGGACGACCCCTCTTCTTTGGGGGGGACCCTCACGTGCAGGCTGGTGCGGTGGAGGGGATTCTCCGCCAGAGTCATCCTCCCGCCCTGTGGCAGTTGTTGCGGCACCAGATGTTGTGGGCACACAGGGAGGTGTGGCCATGTTGGTGCTAATCTGGCGGAGGCATGTCAATATGTCCCTATGCACCGCTGTCAGTTCTTGCAATGTGTCCCACTTGGACTCCATACCAGCCATGTGTGTCTCCACACGGGACATGTGTGTCTCCATACGGGACATGTGTGAGTCCAAGTGGGACATGTGTGAGTCCAAGCGGGCATGATGGGCAGCCTGCTGTTGTTGAATGTCCTTGAGGATCCCCACTACCTGGCTGACCTCTCCAGTGCTATTCTGGTACGCATCAGCAATGCGTACCAGTTGTGGGTCATCATTCAGTCCAGACCCCTCTGCAAACAGCGACCTATGTCTACCACCCCTCCCACCACCCCTGGCGACACGTGCGGGACCTGCAGTGGCACGCACAGGTGACCCTAGGCCCCCTTGGGGGTTGTCACTGGTGTTGTTGTCCGTTGCTCCACGTTGGGCTGGGGTCACTGTGCTGTTGTTATTGTTGGTCCTTGGTCTGTCCGTGTCGGCGGGGGTGGTCTGTGTGTTGGCAGTTGTTGGAGGGGTGGGTGCAGGGGGTGCAGATGGTGGTCCTGCTGGTGCTGCATGATGACTCACACCGGAGGGGCCAGGTAGGTCTTCGCCATCTGAGGAGGGCAGAGGCTGTTCCACACCAGTGAGCTCAGTGTCCCCCGGAGCCTGGGACAGGGACTCCTCATTGTCTGCTGCTGTGTCCCCATCATCACCTGTTTTGGGAGACACACATAATGTATGTTATGTTTCTGCAGGCATCAATGGTTCACACACCTGACAGTTGTGACTGTACCTCTGGATGCAGGCCTGTACATTGCATTGTCCTAAGTTGTCACAGTCAGGGGTTGATATTGGTGTGGCACATTGTCCTGCAAACTTGAAGCATTTCAATGTGAATGTTGAGGTGTGTACATGGACAGCATTGGTTGTATTTGGTGGACATCCGGCCCTCCTTCTCCCCCAGCCCAGTTATCCCACCATGAAGCATGCCACCCTTGCAGTGGGTTCAGGTTGACTCTCAGGATGTCAGTCAGTGGTGTCCTGCTGTTGGTTGGTGCACAGTTCCCAGCATGGCCTTGTGCTCCCCACAACAGAGCACCATTGTCATACATCTTTGAAGTGGCTTTTCACTCCCTGGTAGGTGTGCATGCTTCAGTGTGAGCTTGCTGGGCCATGTGGGTGGGGGATGTTGAGCTGTGACTACCACTCCCATCATGCTATTGCCTACACCCACCTTCCCAGCTTGCCCATACTTCCTTCCTTTTGACTCTGCTTCCCTGTGGGGTAGTGTGCCTGTGCTGACATGGATGGCTGACAGTGTTGTCCTGGCGTTAGTTTGGCTACAAGTCCCATGTGTGTCCCTGTGCTTCACACAGCATAACCCAGGGTTGTGGTTCTTTGTGGGATATTTAATTAGAGTGTGAGGCATTGCATTCTCCCAGGTGAGTTGTGTGTAGTTTGTGTTAAGGGTGTGTGTGAGAAAAGCTGCTGGTAACTATGGTCAGAGCTGTAAGTCCTCCTTCCCACCCAGCCAGATATCCCACCATGGAACGTGCTTCCATTGCAGGGAGTGCAAGTTTGCTTTCAGGATGTCAGTCAGTGGTGTCCTGCTGTTGGCTGGTGCCCAGTTCCCAGCAGGGCCTTGTGCTCCCCACAGCAGTAGCCAGTGTCAGCCATCTTGTCAGTTCTTTTCCACTCCCTGTGATGTGAGCATGGTTCAGAGTGGTGTTGATGGGCCAATTGTGAGGGTGAGCAATATCTGTGACTACCACTCCCATCATGCTATTGCCTACACCCCCCTTCCCAGCATGCCCATACTTCCTTCCTTTTGAGTGGACTTCACTGTGTGTGAGTGTGACAGCAATGGCAAGATGGCTGACAGTGTGGTCCTGTTGTTTGTTGGTGCACAGTTCACAGCAGGGCCTTGTTCTCCCCACAGCAGTAGCCAGTGTCAGCCATCTTGTCAGTTGTTTTCCACTCCCTGTGATGTGAGCATGGTTCAGAGTGGTGTTGATGGGCGAATTGTGAGGGTGAGCAATATCTGTGACTACAACTCCCATCATGCTATTGGCTACACTGACTTGACCAGCATACACAGAATTCCTTCCTTTCAGTGAGCTTCCCTGTGAGGTGGTGTTCTAGTGGTGGCTACATATCTGACTGTGTTTGTTGGTTAGATTTGTGCCACTGCCTAGCTCTATTTGTTGTTGGGTTTGTACATGTCATGACACAGTTACATATCACTATGAAATGGCATGTATTGTGTTTATCTGACTGACATACACATCTTGGGATGATTCTGTTTTGGTTGCTGTGAATTTGCTAAGGGTGCATGGTTTGACTATCCCCTTGACAGTGATGTGTGTGTATTGTCACACGATATTGGGTATATTGGTTGTGTACTCACCAGGCTCAGGGATGTTTGATAGTCCATATACGCTCACTGGTGGTAGGATGGCCCGCACCTTCTCCTCCCAGGGCCTGAGGTATACTGGTTTGGCAGGAGGGCCACTGCTGATGTGTTGGCTCAAGGCGTAATCCTTCTTTAGTAGGTCCTTGACCCTCCTGCGCACATCATACCACCTGTTCTGGATTTCTTCCTTTGTGCGCAGACATGGTGATTGTGCGTTCACCCTGTCGACGATCCTCTCCCACATCTTGGTTTTCTGCGACATGGGGTCTGTTGGACCAATGTACCAAACAGCTGTGGCTCTACCCTGAGGAACTCATCTACCAGGACTTCCAATTCACTGTCTAGGAACTTTGGATTCTTCTTTGGGGGCATGGTGATGGGTGGTGGTGGTGATTGATGTGTGTGTGGGTGTGCAAGTGAGGGTGTGTGAGTGTAGGTTTTGCTGGGTGTATGTGAGGGTGCTATTTGTCGGGGTGCTGATGGTGTGTGGCTTGTGTGATGGATGAGTTGTGAGTGTGTCTGTGGTTGCTGTCTGATGGTGTTCTGTGCTGGCAGGTCAGTTGAATTTGCAAAGGATCATGGTAGGGATTTGTGGCCTTTATATGGGTGGAGTTGTGGGTGTGTCTTTGTTCCCTGTTTCCCCCCAGTATTTATTGGCTTTGTAATTGCTTGTTTGGCCCTTTTTTTTGTATTTTTCCCTTTGTACTTTTTGTGCATGTAGGAGACGTTCTTCTGCTCGAGTCGGACGCTGCAGTTGTCTCGTGCGAGTTTCTCCGAGTTGTTCACGCTGTGTTTGTGCTGTGTTTCATGTGCGGCGTACGCGTCGGTCGCGGAGTATTGTGTTGCTTCGGCTCGCTGTTTTGTATGCGTGTCGGTCGTACGGCTTGAGCTCCGTGCGACTCGGTCTGGTTTTCCACGCATTGCATCGTACTGCGCGGGTCGGAGTTCGCGGGTACGTTTCGTTCGGGTTCATTCCTGGTGCGTGTCGGTCGGTTCGATTCGCGTGGTTTTCCGGCCGGATAGCTGTTTTCCGTGCGGTTCGGTCGTTCGGCTTGTGTTCCGTACGAGTCGGTCGTAATTCGCATGCATTTCATCGTACTAGGCGGATCGGGCAGCACCGGTACGTGTCAGTCGGAATAAATTCCCGAACCGAGTCGGTCAGTACGTTTTCCGGCCCGAATCGGAATCGACCCCTGAGTGTATTGGATCATGCACGTTCTGATATGAGTCACTTATGAATATGTGACCCATTAATTGCCTAGGGATTTGCATTGCAAGACTAACGGATGCGAACACTAACAAGACAAGGGCTTTCTCCGGGGCAGCACCAAGAATTTGGAACTCTTTCCCACCCGCCATCAGAAGAATCCCTTCTCTAGCACGTTTCAAGAAGGAGGCCAAAACTTTCCTCATGGGTAAATTCCTCGCCTAAGACCTGCCCTCAACCACCAAAATGTGCCCGACGAATCTAAGGCTATCGCTTCTTCCTCAGATCACCAATTCACCCCGCCGAGAAAATGTGGGGCTTCTGTTTTTACTGACTCTAACTATAACTGTAACCATAAACTTGTATCCCCTTTTTCCCCCATGTTCCCAGCACCCCTGCCCCTCGCCAACCGTTTTTGTATATTTTTGTATATCTCTGCACTTTAGACTTTTTGTTTGTTCACCTCTGTATACCGTGTAAAGCGCTCTGATACCCTCACGGGTCAAGTTCGCGCTCTATAAAACACTAAAAATAAAAAAAATAAAAAAAATAAAAATAGACAACTGCATCTATTTCCTTTTTGATTGGTTTTCTTTAGAAAGTGTTTTCTGTTTTGTTCAGATTCACTGTTCTACTTATGTATTTATGTTTGGAATAGATGGTCGCATTAGTGACTCTGAGGTGTTAACAGTGCAGAATTCTTTTGTAAACCTCGGTCATTTTTGTACTGCCCGAATTCTTTGTACCCTTTCTATTTACATCACATAAATTTGTTTTTTGAAGAATTCACACCTGTTTCATCAGTATCTTTTACAGATCTTTTAGGAAGTAATTAACAATTTAATTGTAGATTGTTTAGCTGTAGGTTACCGGTTGGAACCTTGACACATTACTATATGAATTGTCTAACTAAGTACGCCTAAACAAATCCCTTGTAGGCACATTTACCTGTTAATAATTATGATCTTGGCGGTCGGAAAGTAAACCGGCTGGCTTCCGACTGGCTCCAGGAGCCCTTTGGCCAGTCGGAAGCAGGACAGTAATCTCAAGGGCGGGCCTTTCCGCCTTTGAGATTTTGATGCATGGTTTTCAGCATGGTTTCCATGCCGGCATGTCTGACATGGAAACCATGTCGGAAAGCATGCCTGGGGGCCCCCAGCAGGGCCCCCTTGTGCTTGTGGCCTCCGGTTGGGGGCACTATTGATCCCTGCACCCCGTGACAGGCACCCTGAGGTGACTGCCTACGGGTGCAGGGATGAACTGCACCTCCCTATTCCCTATTGGTGCATGTATTACGGCCAGTTTACAGTCGTAATGCATGCTCCCATAGGGAAATGCAGGAATGCGACCAAACAGGGTTCGGTCGCGTCCTAATGTGGCAGTCGGGACTGCCGACCAGAGGTCGGTCAGTCCCAGGATGGAGTTGGTGTCGGACAGAAGCAATTCCACCCGGCATCGAAATCGGCCCCCAAGATGGCTCATTTTTTAACCCTCCCAAATTACTCACTGCTTCAGAAATGAATGCGATCTTCTACTCTGCTTATTCAGACTTCATGGATTACCTTTGGAAATCATTTCTGATTGTGGACTGCAATATAGCTCTACATTTTGGAAATTCTTATGTCAAAAAGTTAGTGCCCGATTCCGATGTCGTTAGGAAGGCCTTCCGAGAGCCGTCCGGAGTAGGACTTTCCAACCGACTCGTATTGGTAGCCGGTTCCTACAAACAACGAAGTACGATGCCCAAATCGCTTTACTTACCGAGCGACTCGTTCGCTCCGAATCCGTCTCCGTTTTCCAAACGAGATGCGTCCAGAGACACAGAATGGAGTCGTCCGGAGTCATTTCCCAAGCCGATTCCGAACGCCCAAGTACGATGCATACTTCCCATGCGCCGAATCGGTCACCAAAACCAACACGTCAGAGCATCTGGAAGGGGAGTATTTCAGCTCCGATTCGCACCACAACTCGATTCCTGCGAACGAGACGGTGCAGCCATGTATCCTATCGCGCATGTCATCCTATACTCTACCTCTACGAACACTACTACAACCCCAACCAACACGCTCGGCGCAGAAGGTAAGTCCGACACCTACCCCCACACAAAAACGCCACTACACCGCAAAAGGCAACATAAAATAAAGCAGGGGCAAAACTACAGTTACACATGGGGTGGGTGCAGTACTTGTAGCAATGTAGAGGCAAAGGGGGTGGGGCAATAGTTACAGCAAATCAGACACAAAGGGGAGGCTGGGGGCAAATACTCCCAGCAATGTATAGGCAAGATGTGGGTTGTGGGGCAAATAGGCACACATATGTACAGACAATCTGGGGTTTAGGGGGCAAATACCCCCATGAAAGTAAATGCAAAACTGGGGTGTATGGGGCAAATACCCCCATGAAAGTAGATGCAAAACTGGGGTTTGGGGGGCAAATACCCCCATGAAAGTAGATGCAAAACCGGGGTTTAGGGGGCAAATACCCCCATGAAAGTAGATGCAAAACTGGGGTGAGGGGGGCAAATACCCCATGAAAGTAGATGCATATCTGGGGTTTGGTGGGCAAATAACCCCATGAAAGTAGATGCAAAACAGGGGTGTAGGGGGCAAATACCCCCATGAAAGTAGATGCAAATCTGGGGTGTAGGGGGCAAATACCCCCATGAAAGTAGATGCAAATCTGGGGTTTGGGGGGCAAATACCCCCATGAAAGTAGATGCAAAACCGGAGTTTAGGGGGCAAATACCCCCATGAAAGTAGATGCAAAACTAGGGTGTGGGGGGCAAATACCCCATGAAAGTAGATGCAAATCTGGGGTTTGGTGGGCAAATAACCCCATGAAAGTAGATGCAAATCTGGGGTTTGATGGGCAAATAACCCCATTAAAGTAGATGCAAATCTGGTCTTTGGGGGCAGATAACCCCATTAAAGTAGATGCAAATCTGGGGTTGGGGGGCAAATACCGCCTGAAACGTAGAAGCAAATCTGGGCTTTGTTGGGCAAATGCCCCCATTAAAGTAGATGCCAATCTAGGTTTTGGGGGGCAAATACCCCCATGAAATTAGATGCAAAACAGGGGTGTAGGGGGCAAATACCCCCATGAAAGTAGATGCAAGTCTGGGGTTTCGGGGGCAAATGTAACAATGTAACTGGTGCACATGCAAAGTGCCACAATACCTACAGGTGGAGTACATGCTGCAGGAATGTCTAAATGAACAAACACAAAAGTAATTTTCCATGAAATGCATTCCCATACTGTTGCAGCAAAAGTATCAGTCAAATTTGAGGAAAGGGCAGAGTGGAGATGCAAGTGCTCTAGGAACTGTTAAAAAACAAACAAGGTCTCATCATCTGACAAATGATCCCTTAACAAACTGTGAAATACTGTGGGCCTGTTGTGCAAACAAGACAGACCAGCCACCTACCGCAGCTCAAGGACTGTATGTGAGTGCGTCAAAGCTGTCTCAGTCTGGGCTGGCATACATTACGGGGGGACAAAGGCTATAAAGCCCTCTGGGTGTTGAGTCGAATCAGAAAGTGTTCAGCATATCCTTGGATTGGCCCTGCTCCCAATTTGACATTGTTTGAAGGGCTGGTGCACCAGGGTCACCTGTGGGCCACGTTATCAGTGACTTTGTAAACCACAACAATATCCTGACTCACTTCCCCAGTCCCCACCAGGCCACAGCAATGTGGTGCCAGTAGCCTGTCCGCTGACCTGCTGTGCTGCAAATTGAGGATGGGGGTCAGACTTTGATGCATACTCACCTTGGCGCACTAAGTCACATGCCTTGCAAGAAGCAGTGTCATCTCCCCCACCGACCCATGAGTATCAGGGCACAGCAGGTGCAGGGAGGCTGCATTGGATGTAGGTGCCTTGCAGGGAGGCAAGTCACATTTGGCCATCGCAAAATGCCCCCCCCCCTTTGATCAGCAGCAGTGTGCCTCATTGAAACCTCCCTTGACAGGTGAAATCGAAGAGGCTACTATGAAAGTGAGGATCATGGAATGTGTGCCAATTACTTTCTGAGTACCCATGCATCATTGTGATCCCAATCCCAACATGGGTCCATAGCATGTTGTGTATGACCAATGAGGGAATGTCTTCATCAGGTGGGTACACTCAGCCCCCTACAAAAATATTGTCAATGCCAACACCTATGGAACTGGGTGTACTGTCCCAGTGCCACATGTGAGTTTGCTCACAGTGCAAAGTGTTGTCCGCAGCACAACCAGAGATATCATCACAATGAGTCCACTCCCCTGGTGCCCCCACACCTTGGTCATTCAAAGTCAGAATGCCATGAATACCCATGCATGTGTAGTCTACTGGGAAGTGTGGGGACGCGTTTCTGGAGTTTTGTGCCCCCAGGTGGCACAACAACACACATCCATGACTATTCACTTGAGGGTGCAATAGCCCCCTAAGCAATGGACTGCTATCCAATGTTCCTGCATCATGACATAACATCAAAAGCAAACACCACCTCCATCCCAGGGCATCATCCAAGTGCAGGAATGACCAATCAGTGACCACAACTACCTACAAAGGTAAACTCGCCACTTATGCACACACAACTCAGACAAGGCAAGCCTAGGTAGAGGATACTTGTCCTGTAAAGCCAATAGGTTTTGCACATGCCAGTGTACTCAAAGTGGCCATCACAACAATCAGTCATGAACATACATTGGCAGACAGCAAGCTGCAGCACACACATCTACATGTTCACTCTGGCTAATGTTTCTGCATACTCACATACACATAATCCACACATATGTACATTTCAACATAACCATAAGGCATGCATGAACTCAAATTGTGCAGGTATGACTCCTCCCACATACACTTCAAAGTGCATGCTCATCTCTCAAAACTACCATACACACAAGCACGTTAGAAGCCCCCTCTGGTGCAGCTATATGGAAAAGATGTCTGCCACACAAGCTCCAGCCATGTTCTCAAACTCTAAGAAGCTGAGTCATACTAAATCACATTTGTGCTGCCCTTCTCACATCCACACCTACACTTGCAGCACCACTCATCATCACTATGTACACAACAGCTCTCACATATATGACATGCCCACAATATACTGTACTCATCATCACAGCCCACTCTGATATGCACACTTAACACATCACCACATCTTTCATAGCTCAATGAAGATGTACGCAGTCATTCGCACATCACCATACACCCAGCAAACTCAGCTCAATTTCTACAGCTTGTCACTCCTAAAAAAAATGCGTCCACAGATCCAAACACAACATACATCAACTATACAACACACAACTGGTGTAAATCCCTTCACATACACTTATACACTCTGTCACATATGACTAGTTTGACCGTGTCTCACTGTGGCCGTGTGACATCCACACATGACTTCCATGCACAATGACCCCATGGACTCATGCACAGTAACAACTAACCTCACTCATACAAAGTGCACTGTTACAGTCATATCTCATAATAGTACCACAGACCACACCTCTCATCACCTGCCATAATCCAACCTTGTCTATCTGGATATACCCCTATCACATCTACTGATTCATATCATACCTTGCACAGCATGAAAGCAGTTTAACAAGCTCGCATACTCTGACTCACACCCCTGCATTTAAAGCACTCACATTGGGACAATGTGGACACTCCACGTCTCATACACAAGAATTGCCTATGAACCAAACTCATACCTCACACTCTCAAACATTCTCCATATTTGTCCAGCCCCCATCAGGTACGAGTCTCCACTACTTAACAAAGTTTTAAACACCAGTCTCTCTCACCTCTACCCTTGTGTGTGCCATCTCTACACATGCAACATTAACCTTGCTAAACACACCTGCAGCTAGGCCTCACAATCAAAATTCCACATATTGCCCTGTGTGGCAACTAAGAGCATGGTTGTGACTCTGGCTCCAGTGGCATCTGCACGGCAGACAGACACACTACACTTCTGTGCACCCACTGTCCACTCAGCTTACCACATGTTGCACAGGCCAATCCAAAAGAAATCACAGCACCCCTAGGTCAGCTCTGTGTGACCTGGCACAGCATCACGCATAGCTCAAAAGGACACCATTATCAGTCATGCACAAATGACTACCTACACACAAATCGTATGCTCAACTACGAATGATGTGTGGCTGTAAACATGAAATTCCATCTTGGACAGACCAAACACGACATCAACATGATGTAGTCAGAAAGAAGCAGGCTGGCACGACTCACATGAGAATTAAAAATCCCTGGACTTGTAAGACCACAGACAACTTGCCAAACAGGACCATCTGTAAATACTTAACTATTTGGAGGCGAGGGTGTGAAGACTGTGAGAATCCAGCTCAGCTGACACTCACCATGGGCTCCGTAAATGTATCGGATGAACCCACAGCCATGATTGGTAAATTTCCTACAGTGGAATGCCACCTGTGTCAAGCTTGTCATTGCCACTGGTCTACCAGACCAAAAGGAGACACAGACATGGCTCAACCACTATCAAGTCACATACAAGTATTGTATCCTCACCTTGTGTACCTGGGTGTGTCCAAACTCACCACCACGTAGTCAAACTCGATATGTACCCAGATGTATTGATGACAGGTGACTCACTGCACATCCCAAACATATTCAGTGTGCTCCTCCTAAACTGTAGCACTTAGCAACACTTGCACTATGTTGACATATGGCAGCATGACCTATGTGCAATTGTGACGGAAACAGATAAAAGGATGGTGAATGCATGTCACCCTCATAGCCAAAACTGTTGTGGGTGATAACATCCAGCAAATGCAGACAAGTAAACCCGGAATACTGTAAATGCTCCCATACTCCATGGACCACATGCAATCCATGACATACCAATATCATTGTGTACTCACAGCAATAATTGAACATGAATGACAGTTGACTTAAGAACAATTTGTGGGACACAGAAATCAGCATTTCAAAACTTTAAACATGCTTTATTCTGCATGTTGTAACCAAGTTCATTAGAACAAACACAAGCCAATGGCCAGTCTATAAAAGTCCAACTTTTGATGGTGTAAAAAAACATACCCATCAACTCTTGCCTGCACTGTGACTGCAAGGGGTCACCTCCACTGGGAGGGGCATCTAGGGGGCATGCCAGGCACCAAAGGGACAGAACTTTGAAGTATTGGTTTGGGATTTGGGAGGGATGGGATCAGGAGTGGTGGGTGGGTCCACTGCAGTAGATGGGCCAGATGGAGGGGGTCATTGATCCACTGCAGTGGATGGGCCAGATGGAGGTGGTGGTTGGTCCACTGCAGTGGATGGGCCAGATGGAGTGGGTGGTTGGTCCACTGCAGTGGTAGGAACAGACTGAAGGGGGGGCAGTTGTAGTGGGAGTGCTCGATGGAAAGGGGGCTGGGCTTGAGATTCTTGGGGATGGTGTAGTGGTGGGTGGTATAAACAGGGATGGGGATGGACTCTGACTCTTTGGGAGGGGTTTCTTGGTGCGGGAGGTACTGGTCTGGGGAAGTATGGGTTGGTGGAGGGGATTTGGCCTTGGGAGAACAGGGGGATTTGCGTGTGGGGGTCTTGGTGCTCTTCCTCTTCATGGGCTGGGATAGGGTGGCAGGTTGAGATGTCAGGGCCGGGGGGTGGGTTGCCTTTTCCCTCTGGGAGGGGTTTTGGATAGGTCGGAAGGGAAGAGGCCAAGGTCACAGAGGAAGAGTCTCTGGGCAGAGGGCGGTACAGGAGAGTCAAGGATAGGGGTTGTGGAGGCAGAGGGTTTTGTTGCCTACGGAGTATCTGTGGATGTATGTGTCTTTTGCTGGCATGTCCCTGGCGGTGTGTGTGCTGTCTGTCACCTGAGTGTGCGTGTGTGTGTGTGGGTTTGTGCTTGTGACTGTGTGTTTGTGTGCTGCGTGGGGCTGTTGAGGTGTGTGCATGTGCATGTTTGGGTGTGCTTGGGTCAGGTAGGGGAGTTGGGACTGTGGATGGGAAAGAGGCAGAAGGGGGGAGGGACTGCTGGAGCTGGGACACTGCTGCCGTCAGTGTGGAGGCCAGAGCCAGATTGGATCTCTGGAGGGCAGAAATGTCTGAGTGAATGCCCTCCATGTATGACACCATTTGTGTCAAAAGAGTGGTATGCGCATGGTGGACATTCAGCACGGATGTCTGCCCCACAGTGATCTGCCTCAGGATGTCAACCGCCTCCGCACTGAGGGCAGCAGGGAAGATGGGGGCAGAGGGTGAAGTGCCTGGCGCAAAGGAGAGCTGTCCCCTGCCATGGGACCAGCCACCTACACTGGGAGCAGTTGGGAGAATGGAGATGGCAGTGGTGGTGGTGGTGGACTCTGATGTTGAGGAATCCTTTCCTTTGTCCTCCACCACCAGGGAGTCATCACCGGAGCTTGAATGGTCCTCGGATGCTGCAGATGTAGTTGCAGACCTGCCCTCAGTGTGGCTCCCCTCATCCTCCCCGCCAGTCGATTTCTCCACGTCCGATTCGGCACTGGACGCAGACTGGCGAACTGCTCCCTCTATACCCGTGGCGCTGTCTCCTCTGCTGGCCGGTGCTGATGCTGAGAACAAAAATGCAAAAGATTCACACAAGTCATTTGTATGTACTTGACACATAGGTAACATTGCAAAACCTCACAGTCCAACCAATTACATCATTTTGACTTGTGCTATCGACTTGACAAACATTTACATACATGGCACTTGTCAATCTGCAAGTTAACCATTGCTCCCTAACACATGTGGTAATCTGCAACATTGGTTTAATCAACATCAATTGACACAACCACCATGGTGAATACTTCACTATGTAGTAGGTGATGTTTTTGTTTTTGGGCACCTGACGGTCTTGTGTCCTGACATACCTGTCTCATCTCCTGCAAGGGAGTATAGAGATAACAATGGGAATAGGATTCACACAATTTAATTGATCGATTCTGCAATCCCTAGTTAACAAATTGGGAGACATTGGTTTCATTGTCACGGGTCAAATCAAGACATCCTTGTCCAACTTTAAGCTTTTGTACTCATTGCATGAGTCATGTCACACAGATACCAGTGATTGCGCTCATTTGTCCTGAAACTTATGCACTCTACTGTTAGGTCACACATCTGACTCTGATTGAGGATTCACCAAGGTAGAAGACATAGCCAGGTTAAGAGGCACATGGACCACTGTCTTGTGTCATCTATGTACAGTGTCAGGAGGATGAATCTGAATGTTGTGCACATTGTAAACAGCTCACTAAAAACAGATGTGTACAATGGTCGACACACTTCTAAGTCCGATGACTGCATCTTGTCATGGCTATGGGCTACGGCTCTAGGGGCACCAACACTGTTTCAATTGGTAATAGCGTTGGTAATAGCTCTAATCGGCGCTGCGCCCTCATTACCAGATGTGCGGTGTCACGTCCTGTCTGCGGCAAAATGCACGGCGCCTTCTTCACGGCGCGCTACTGGTGGCGCTGTAATCACCATTCCCGCAGCTGCCTGGTCTAGTTGTGAGCTACACTCACACTGCTCTACAAACTGTGCTATCAGCCCCAACGCATACTATAAACATTGGGAACTCCTGGATCATGTACATTATGCCCCCAGACTAAAATTTCCATTGTCTTCTCTTGCCCGTATTCTTGCCACAGATCTCGTCATTTGGCCCCGCCTCCAACAACGTTACCGAACGTGGCGGCCATCTTGGGTGGGGCTCTTCTATAAAAAGGAGCCACACCCTTGATTGAACGCTTGTTATTCTTCATCTGGTTCGGGGTCCGGATGCGGCTGACGTCTGGCGGTGTCTGCGGCTTCAGGGGTCACGGTTTGGAGATCTTCCACGCTGTGACCAGTGACAGAAAGAATAACTCGATGCAGGTGGGGATTTGGAAACGCTCAGCTGATACCGGGTAAGAGCGTAAACTCCTATCTCTACTCTTGAACAGCTAACGTTTGTTGAAGAACATTCTGGATGCTAATTTTTGGACATTTTTAAAGAAAATCTGTTCTTGAACCAAGTAACAAAGACTATGGCAAAAGACTTTTGGCATATGGTAATAAGAGAAGAACTATAAGTATTAAGAAAACTATATATATAAATAAATGTATAAAGTTGCGTGGCAGGTCCCGCTCCAATTAAACAGCATTATAAGACAAGTTCAGAGAAGGCGGTCATAATTTAAGTTGCCCTTCGTATTTCTTGCCTCACAGCAGTAACAAGGAAGCTGTGCGCCATTAATGAAAACAGAGAAAAGAGCTATGGTAGGTTTAATAGCACAAGTCCAATTACTTGCATAATTGAATATTGAAATGCCCATGGTACATCTGATCCAACATTAATAAACCCCCACATGTTTTGTCTTATAGCTTCTCTATCTCTCTTCACTGTAAAACGTTTAAAGGCATCCTACAGGTGAATATTCTGTTCATTATTGAGTGAGTTATTAGATATGCTTAGGAACTAGCTAGTCTAACTCATAGTTTTTATTCTCGTTACAGATCTCCTTCCCTGCTGCTTCCCAACATCCTTTCCCCCACCTGGCCACTCTAATAGTCTGTGCCATAACGGCAAGCAGACTTGGAGGTGGACAAGCATCGTGCAAGCTCTGAGGAGAAAACATCCTTGACAGAATAACGAGCGCACGGATTATCTTCCTCCCGGCTTGTTCAATCCTAGAATGGCTACGTTAGACAATATCCTCAAGGCGTTAGGACAGGTGCAACAGGAGTTAGTAGACTCTAAAGCACGTACCGCGGCTTTGGCAGAGAATGTTTCTGTATTACAACAGAAGTTAAAGAGACGAGAAAAGGCAGAAAGAAACCCCTTTGATGTTCCATTCGGAAAATTTCCAAGTGTAGCACATACAACTAGTCAAGGGGCTATGGGGGTGGCACGACTCCAGCTTCCATCTCAGTCACAGTTCCACCTCAAATACCCTTAGCAGTGCCTGAACGTTTCTCTGGTGACCCCTCTAAGATTCAAATTTTCCTTACACAAATTGAGTTACATTTTACCTGTAGGCCGACCTCTTTCCCGGATGCTCAATCCCGAGTAGCGTTTTTAATTTCCTATCTGATGGGCGATGCAGCTGCATGGGCTGTACCATTGGTTCGTGGGGATGATGTCATTTTGTATAATTGGAAGGCCTTTGTTCGAGAGTTTGAAAAAATATTTGACAGTAGAGCAGCCACTCTTTCAGCGGATCGAGAGCTGCTGGAATTGCGTCAGGGCAATCGAGACTTAATTACCTATTTGACTCACTTCAATCGTCTAGTATCTGAAACAAACTGGCCAGGGGAAAAAAGAGCCGCTATCTATTACCAAGGACTGCGTGATGACATGAAAGACATCTTAGCATAGATAGATCCATGGGTGTACAGAACTCATTAATCTAACCTTGATTTTAGATCATCGGTTAGCTGAAAGAAAAGGGGATCGGCGTCGTGCAGATTGTACAAGATATCGATTTGAGCGGAGTAAACCCACAATGAACATCCAGACACAAGATACCCATAGTGAACCCATGGAAATTGGGTCAGTTCGGCCCACTCTTACAAAAGAAGAGAAAGAATTACGACGTTGCAATGGATTGTGCTTATACTGTGGTAAAAAGGGCCATTTTGTTAGGGAATGTCCAACCAAACCAAAAGGTAAAATAGTCAATTCATCCACAAAGACAATTAGTACCACAAACACCTCATCGGAAAACTAACAAACTCAAAAGAAGAGAAGGGGGATCTTTTGACTGCTTGGCAAATCCCCTCCTTAAGTACTGCCATTGGAGATCGAGTGGCTCACCTTACCCTGGAAATGACATTGTTGATACCACCTAATACCAGACAAGCCATTACTGTTCTCCTTGATTCAGGGGCAACGGGCAATTTTGTGGATGCCGCCCTAGCACAGACCTTATCTTTGCCTTGTATACAGAAACTCAAAAAGGAAATAGTGCAAACCGTAGATGGTCGTGTCTTAACCTCTGGCCCTATTACAAAACAAACGGTGGACATGCAGCTAGAATTAAAAGTAGCTGACATGCAACATGTGGAAAAAATCTCTTTCAATCTCATTAGTGCTCCTCAGTATGGGTTCATCCTAGGAATGCCATGGCTACAATTCCATAATCCTCACATAGATTGGGCTAAAAGAAAAATCACTGATCTCTCAGAATTTTGCAAAAAGCATTGTGTTGTTTCGTCCTGTGGAGAAAAAACTCAAGACCATGTAGTGGCCACAGCAGAAAAAAAAGAAACCTCTTTACCACCTCAATATAAACGATTCCAAGAAGTCTTCAATGAACGACAAGCGGATACATTACCGCCACATCGGACAAACGATTGTCAAATTGAGTTGCTTCCAGGATCGGTCATTCCCAATTGTCGCATATACGCTTTAGCTGGCAAAGAAAATGAACATCTGAGGGAATATTTAGACAAATATTTGGAAAACGGTTTTATTCAACCATCCAAGTCTCCTGCAGCCTCTCCCCTATTTTTTGTGCCAAAAGCTAATGGTGAACTGCGCTCCTGCATAGATTATAGAGCGCTGAACAAAATCACGGTTAAGAATAAATATCCGCTCCCACTCATCCCTGTTCTATTAGACCAGATTAAATCTGCAGTGGTATATACAAAGTTAGATCTGAAAGGTGCATACCACGCGAGTAGGAGATGAGTGGAAAACAGCGTTTAAAACCAGGTACGGTCTGTTCGAATGTACTGTGATGCCTTTTGGGCTTTGCAACGCCCCAGCTGCGTTTCAATTTTTTTTTCATGATATTTTGCAAGAATTTCTAGACAAATTCGTAATCGTCTACATTGATGATATACTGATCTATTCAGAAGCTCACAGTCTTCATGAACAACATGTCACAGTAATTCTGGAAACTTTACAAATCCATGGCCTTTACTGCAAGTTAAGTAAATGTGACTTCCATGTCACTCAGGTGGAATTCCTCAGCGTAATATTAACCCCAGGAGGATTCCAGATGGCAAAAAAGAAAATACAAGTGGTGCTTAATTGGCCTACCCTTAAAACAGTACGAGATGTCCAATGTTTCTTAGGTTTTGCTAACTTTTACCGACGATTCATTGTTCACTTCTCACAAACAATAGCACCCATCACTCATCTCTTACGAAAAAATGTTCCATTCCAATGGGGACCTGAAGCTTAAATGGCTTTTGAACACCTAAAACAAGCCTTTACATCTGCCCTCATCCAAATCCAGAACAACCATATATTATCGAAGCAGATGCCTCCGAAATTGCACCAAGAGCTATTTTGTCACAGAGACACGTATCCACAGGACAATTACACCCAATAGCTTTTATGTCAAAGAAACTCTCCCCAGCAGAAAAGAATTATACAATTGCTGAAAAAGAATTATTGGCAATTAGAGATGCTTTCAAAGAATGGAGGCACTACTTATTTGGAGCAAAGCATACGATAACAGTGTTTTCAGACCACCGCAATTTACAGTTTATGAAGACAGCCCGAATATTAACTCCATATCAATTGCAGTGGATGCTGTTCTTCTCGGAATATGATTTTATAGTCACGTTTCGTCCAGGTGCAGAGAATAAAAAAGCTGATGCACTAACACGACAAGACACCACGTTATTACCTCTGTCAGAAACATTTCAAGCTATAATCGACCCGGAAAAAGTTATTAGCATTGTATCAACAGAAGATTTCTTAGATTCAGTAAGAGACCCTTTTCCTAGCCACACATGGAAAACCTGGTTAGACCAAGCTGCTAATCAACAAATCATCCAAGATTTACCATTTCACAAAACATCATTGTTTTTACCTACAGAGCAATTACGTAAGACAGTCTTTGATTGGCATCATAATCATCCATGTTCTGGGCATCCTGGAAGATTGAAAACAATAACAGCGATCCAACGAATCTTCTGGTGACCCACGCTAACTCATGATGTCAAAAAATGGATCACTGAGTGTGAAATTTGTGCCCGCAACAAAAGCGATCATGGAAAACCCAAAGGTTTATTACTACCATTACAAACTCCACAAAGACCATGGGAACATTGTTCAATAGATTTCATTACGGATTTGCCATGTGATCAGGGTCATACATGTATCTTCGTGATAGTGGACAGTTTTTCTAAATTAGGTCATTTTGTGGCTTGCAAAAAATTACCTACATCTGGAGAACTAGCTAACCTACTCCTTTTTCACATCGTACGTTTACATGGAATCCCAAAAAAGATCATTTCTGATCGTGGAACTCAATTTACTGCCACCTTTTGGTCACAATGGTGTCAAGCTCTGCAAATCTCACCTGCCCTGTCCACAAGTTACCACCCACAAACCGATGGCCAGACAGAAAGGCTTAATCAAACCTTAAAACAGTACCTTCGCTGTTATGTCACCTCTGCAAAAACCTCATGGGTACGGTTACTTTGGTTGGCAGAAATAGCGTATAATGCATCTTTACAAACATCTCCATTTTATTCCACGTGTGGCTTTCATCCCAACTATTTACCGATTATCCTTCCTGCTGATCAGGTGTTAGTTCCATCTATCGCAACTGGAGTTAAGCAAATCCACAAAGTACATTCTCATATCATTCAACAACTCACTAGAGCAAAAGCCAAATACAAAGCCACAGCAGACAAACGTCGCTGTCCGGGACCTCAGTATGGTGTGGGAGATAAAGTATGGCTTTCCACTAAAAACATCACCTTCCGCCATAAAAAGGCTTTCCATCCCAAATTTATTGGGCCGTATGAAATACTCAAACAAGTCAATACAGTAACGTACAAATTGCAACTACCCCGCAGTTGAAAATCCATCCAGTTTTTCAAACCTCTTTGTTGAAACCTGTGACACAACTGTGTACTTCTCCACCAGAACCTCTGCAGATTGATGGACATACGGAATTCGAAGTTCGTCGAATTCTGGATTCCCGTAGGCGGGGTTCCCGCTTATGGTATTTGGTGTCCTGGAAAGGTTATGGTCCGGAGCATGATTCCTGGGAACCTGCTGTCAACATTCATGCACCCCGATTGGTGTGTCAGTTCCATGACTCCTACCCTCGGAAACCTGCCCCTAGAGTCCGCTTGGGAGGGCTGAGTACTGTCATGGCTATGGGCTGCGGCTCTTGGGGCACCAATACTGTTTCAATTGGTAATAGCTCTAATTGGCGCTGCACCCTCATTACCAGATGTGCGGTGTCACGTCCTGTCTCCGGCAAAATGCATGGCGCCTTCGTCACGGCGCGCTACTGGTGGCGCTGTAATCACCATTCCCGCAGCTGCCTGGTGTAGTTGTGAGCTTCACTCACACCGCTCTACAGACTGTGCTATCACCCCCAACGCATACTACAAACATTGGGAACTCCTGGATCATGTACATTATGCCCCCAGACTAAAATTTCCATTGTCTTCTCTTGCCCGTATTCTTGCCACAGATCTCGTCATTTGGCCCCGCCTCCAACAACGTTACCGAATGTGGCGGCCATCTTGGGTGGGGCTCTTCTATAAAAAGGAGCCACACCCTTGATTGAATGCTCGTTATTCTTCATCTGGTTCGGGGTCCGGATGCGGCTGACGTCTGGCAGTCTCTGTGGCTTCAGGGGTCACGGTTTGGAGATCTTCCACGTTGAGACCAGTGACAGAAAGAATAACTCGATGCAGGTGGAGATTTGGAAACGCTCAGCTTATACCGGGTAAGAGCTTAAACTCCTATCTCTACTCTTGAACAGCTAACGTTTGTTGAAGAACATTCTGGATGCTAATTTTTGGACATTTTTAAAGAAAAACTGTTCTTGAACCAAGTAACAAAGACTATGGCAAAAGACTTTTGGCATATGGTAATAAGAGAAGAACTATAAGTATTAAGAAAAATATATATATATATATATATAAATGTATAAAGTTGCGTGGCAGGTCCTGCTCCAATTAAACAGTATTATAAGACAAGTTCAGAGAAGGCGGTCATAATTTAAGTTGTCCTTCGTTATTTCTTGCCTCACAGCAGTAACAAGGAAGCTGTGCGCCATTAATGAAAACAGAGAAAAGAGCTATGGTAGGTTTAATAGCACAAGTCCAATTACTTGCATAATTAAATATTGAAATGCCCATGGTACATCTGATCGAACATTAATAAACCCCCACATGTTTTGTCTTATAGCTTCTCTATCTCTCTTCACTCTAAAACGTTTAAAGGCAACCTACAGGTGAATATTCTGTTAATTATTGAGTGAGTTATTAGATATGCTTAGGAACTAGCTAGTCTAACTCATAGTTTTTATCTCGTTACAGATCTCCTTCCCTGCTGTCCCCTTCCCAACACCCTTTTCCCCACCTGGCCACTCTAATAGTCTGTGCCATAACGGCAAGCAGACTTGGAACTGCCTGGAGGTGGACCCTTCTAGCATCGTGCAAGCTCTGAGGAAAAAACATCCTTGACAATCTTCACGATGCTAATGGTGGAACACCATGTCAATGTCCTGTCTGGGTGCACTGTCTGTACAGACTATCAGTACTGAACCTCCACCCTTCATGAGCCCAGTCAACACTGTGTCCCAATCCTGTCTAGACTGCTGAGATCTCCATTTGTATAGCCCAAGTCTTAATGTCCCAAACTTTCATTAGACATATTGCACACTTCCTACAGCTTACATTGCTCTTCTTTCCCATCTCATTTTGTTGATTCACTTCAAGATGATGCATATTTTACACCTCTCAGGCTGACAGTGATGCATGATACACATGCTTAACAAAGCCCCAAGTATGTATAGTCAACAGCAGATACTCACATGGCTACTGTTATGAATGTGTATCTAATATCAGACCTCACATTTTCAGTCATGTGTCAAGCAGTGACCACCTTTGTTTGTCTGTGAATGGCATGTGTTGTCACTGTTACAGAGTCAGACACATGGACTCACCCCTGTGAATGGAACCTTCCACACAATCATGTGACAGCCCAGTGTGACAGAAGACCAGAGTTAGCATACCTGCAATTGGCCCATGTGATACATTTAATAACACAGAGCAGCATGGCTGGGACCTAATAGTGGCAAAATGAGCAAGCAAAACTCACCTAGGGGCATATTATCAAGCGGCAGCGATAATTATCGCTGGCCGCTCTTAGCGAGAAATTATTTATCGCCGGCTATCGCTGGCAATTATCGCCATGCTATCGCTGTATCAACAACGCATAGCGCAATGGCGATAATTTTCCAGCGATAGCGGTATTTTCCATGGAACATCGCTGGTTTTTCAGCGATGTTCCATGGAAAACGGCGATAACCTTGCTGATACGACCCTGTGGTCGTATCAGCATAACCCACCCCCATTGTTAGGTATAGGTAAGTCTGCATTTTTGCAGACGTTAGTTTTTGGCGAAAACCGCGGTTTTCGCCAAAAGCTAACGTCTGCAAAAATGCGTGGGCCTCCTTGTAAATATCGCGATGTACATTTCGCGATATTTAACAAGGTAGTCCGTCAGGGGTACGCCCGGTGACGCCCACTTTGAATCTCATTAGAGATGCGAAGTTAGGCGTGCTGGAAACGGGCGCTAAGTCAAGGAAACACGCGCTAGCGTGTCCTTGATGATATTGCGATAAAATTATCGCCGCTTTTCGCCCGAAAACGGACGCTAAAGCGGCGATAATGTTATCGCCAGCCCTTGTTAATATGCCCCCAAGTCCTCAATCTCGATGTCAACTGCTGCAGGGATGCATAGCATAGCCTAATCAAAACTGTTTGCTCCAATAACAACATGCCTCACACATTTGTGGAAACTAGACTGAGAACAGGTCAAACATTAGTCAATGTGCTGGCACATGTTGGACATTTGCATTACTCAAGAAGCTTACCTCCATGCACATGTTTCTGTGTTTTGTGGCGATCACATGAGCATGCCACTACGGTCACTTCCCTGAACATGACTGACTCACATCTCCCTGATAAAAGGGGCATAACCGAACAACAATTTATCCCTGTGCATATGCATCTTACAAAATGGATCTGTGGGTTTGGCTGACTTATAACCAGTAAAAGGGGCAGCAGGCTAAGGTCCTGTAACATGCATGTCCAACAAAGGTGTGCGAAAAGGCACATACTCACCCCCTCCTTGCTGCTGTTTTTCCTTCAACTGCCCATCCTGGTCAGGGAAGACCACCGCTAAGATGCGAAGCATGTGGGGGGGGGTCAGTTTTCGGCACTTGCCCCTCTTGCCAGGACGTGACAGGCCCAGCTGGACCTCTGCGATCTTCTTGGCCCAGCCACGAAGGTCCTGCCGCCTCTTGCGGCAATGACGGACGTGCCGAAGCTCCAACCCCACGGAGCGCACGTCCCTGGCGATGGCCCTCCAAATCCTGGCCTTCTCATGGGGGTCGACCTGTAAGGATGACATGGTGACAGAACATTAGTGCACATGCAACATTTTTCTCAGTCAGATACCTGTACACGTTGTTAATGCTCAGTTTGGCAACAATGTCTAAGGGCTAGGCATATGGCAGTCTGTGCAGTTGTCCTGGGTTCAATGATGGCTCTGTCCCATGAGAACAGTGATAATATGTTCAGCCCAGTAAACACACTTCTACAGCAGTGTACCTGCCCACAACAGTTATCTACACACTTTTGAAGTCACAGATGACATTTTACATGCTTGCCAATGAGATTCCTAATGGTAGTATAGCATGGTGATTGCACATGTCCAATGAAAATGAAGTTTGATCATCACTCGCCTGCTCCTCTGGTTTGCCATACATCTGACTGTACAGTTGCAGGAGGGTGTCCAACAGGGCCTGGTTCTCCTCCTCACTGAAAGCTGGGGCCCTGTCCACTGTACGTGCCATGGTAGGTAGCTCCCAGAGCATGTGGTAACAGCAGCATAGAGATGGAGAGGTGCAGGAATGATGCAGTTAGTGCAGGCAAGTGAAGTCTCTAGGGAACAGACAGACTTATATCTAAACAGCAGAGGAGGTCTCAAATCCATGCTGCAAAACTGATAGGTTCGTGTCGGTCACATTATCCGAATCGGTCTAATGCATTAAATTGCTTGCATACGACACGTCTACTGCGATGTTCAAATGCTCATCAACGTACCGCAAGTGAATTCGATACATTGTTGATGGGAGGTTACCGAGTCGGTTTCCACACGATGACGATTGGAATTGAAATGCACGTCTGTCACCATAACAACCAACATCCAATGGCTGTGACCGAATCGTTTCAGATGCGGCTACTGCATCCTTTGAATACTCACCCGCGTCGGTCACCATAACAACCAACATCCAGTGGCTGTGACCGAATCATTTCGGATGCGGCTACCGCGTCCTTTGAATACTCACCCGCGTCGGTCACCATAACAACCAACATCCAATGGCTGTGACCGAATCGTTTCGGATGCGGCTACCGCGTCCTTTGAGTTTTCATTCTGCAGGGCTGAAACTACTGGGATAGTTGTCATTTTTTTAGCAATCTTGTGTATTTTGATCTTTTTACAAGCTAAAATGGTCCTGTATATGCATAGCTCAAACACCCATGATGAGCCAAATTTGAGGGGCACATGACACACTGTAATTATGGCTACTACCAACAATTTTCATATGTTTTGAAATTTAGACTTCTTGGCTTTGTCACAGTGCCAATGACTCCATGGGCATGTACAAGTCCATATTTTAAGAATATCATGGTATTAGGTAACCCAGTGTGCAATCAGTGTGATTCCTGACTATAAATAAAATGTGTGTGATTCATGGTTCAAGCATTTACATTTGAATGATTAGACCATGACAACATGCACCCAAACAAATGATGTGTGTGTTGGGTGTTTTACCAGTGTATCTTTGTTGTCCCTGATTCAAGTGTATGAAGGCATCATAAATGCAAATCCAAAAAACAATAATGGTCTGTGTATGTAATTGTATGTGTGATGCTGACCTGACAACATGACAGTGTCCATCCTGGATAGTAGTGTGCATAATTTTCAGAGTGGTATGCTGTATGTATGAGGTGTCCCACATATCTGTCAAATCATAATCCTTATGTGTGTAGATTTTAAGCATGTAATTGTTGTCACACACCTATATCTCAGCTTATATTGTGTTTTTTTGTTTATTATGTTATGCCTGATTGACTTGACCATTGACGGACAGTAGTGACTTTGTCAGTATGGCACACAAAATACTGTGTGACCATACCGTGGCAACAGATCTGGCAAGGGTCATAATGCTGTGATATTTATCTAAGATCAACCATACTCATTTATGCATGTGTTACAAATGTTCCATCCTATTTTTTGTGGTCATTTTTCATGGTCTTTTAGTACGGATGCATGTTATCTTGTACATTTGTATCTAACAACAATTGTGTTTACACGCTACACATAGGTATCACAGACGACTACCAGTCTTCAGGCCCTTCCCAGACCTGCATACCAGTCTCCAGGCCCTTCCCAGACCTGCAGACCATGGGGAAACGTGACCAAATTTGCAAATATTGTTTCACCAGGACAATAATTGAACAGTTGGCTAACCAGTTGACACCAGATTTGATGCCTGGTTGCACATATCCAACTGCACTGACACCCAAGGTGAAGGTAATGGCCGCCTTACATTTCTTTGCAACTGATTCCTTCCAGTATACTGTGGCACATCTGTTGGGATGTCACAGACGATGTTCAGCCGTGTCCTGCGTGAGGTGTTGGAGGCATTGCTCCGTCGCCTGGACCAGTACATCCAGTTCCCCACATCAGGAGAGTTAACTAACATCAAGGGCGAATTCTACGCCTTGGGACATATACTACACATCATTGGAGCAATTGATGTAACCCATGTTGCTTTGGTAACACCACGGGCCAATGAACAGGTCTACCGCAACCGGAAGCACTTTCACTCCATCAATGTCCAGGTGGTGTGTTTGGAGGACATGTCGATCTCCCACGTCTGTGCACGTTTCCCTGGCTCGGCACATGATGCTTACATCCTGAGGAACAGTGTTGTCCCCCATATGATGTCCTAGCTGCAACGTGACCGTGCCTGGATTGTTGGTAGGTGATGTTTCATGTGTATGTTGTAGTGTGTGTTGATTGCATGTCAGATAGTGATCTGTTGTCTGAGAACTGAACTTTTTTCTGTGTTCTATGTAGGTGACTATGGATACCCCAACGTTCCCTGGTTGCTGACCCCTCTGCGCAACCCAGTCACCCCTGCAGAAGTGCGTTTCAATGAGGCACAGGGTCGTACCAGGCGAGTGGTTGAACGTACATTTGGTCTCCTGAAAAAAAGGTTCCGGTGTCTGGATCGCACAGGAGGAGCATTACAATATAGCCCCCTGAAGGTGTGCAAGATTATTACAGCCGCATGCATGCTCCACAACCTTGCAATCCGGAAGAAATTCCACTTATACTGGATGACGGAGACCAGCAGCCACCAGCAAGGCAGGATCCAGACGTGGGAGATGATGCCAGTGATGATGAGGATGGTATTGGGGATTTGAGACAAGAACTTATTCGCAACTTCTTCACGTAAATGTCAGTATTCAATGAGAGGTGCAAACCCAAATTGTTTGTTTGTGTGTTGCTGTTGTCCTATGTGTATGTATGCTGCTGAGTGTATGTTATTCTTCAATAGGTTTGTACTGAGTTGCTTAATCAAATTTTGCATGACATGTACAATGCTACACTCAATACTAGCTTGTGTTCACACTGGCATTTGTATGCTTTAGCTGAGACAGTTAGTAACATTAAGCAACATCATTCCTGAGTTTATGACTCGATTCTATGTTACTCCTTACCAGGATCATTCACCATGTCAACCTTCAGCGTTGTGACCACACCAGAGCCATGATACTGTGCCATACTCCAACAGTGAGCAGTTGTGGAACTCCCTGGACCGCACTTCCTTCTGGACTGATGATCATTTCTTTTTACTTGTGACCATTCTGTTACTGTGTGATGTCATTACAGTATGGGTTAAGGTGCAAGGTTGTATAATTTGAATAAACCTGTACTCCACATTCAGGTGTGCCTTGTCTGTTTGCACACATCCAAAGGTTATCCTGCAACAAAACATATTCCATGATGATCTGTTTTGGTGACAAAGATTGTTGTTTGTGTTTGCCAATGGTTATATGTTTGCAGACAGTAGACTACAATTGCATCAATACCATGTACTATGGGTTGTGTGATAACCTGGTTGTGTCTATCTATCATGCTGTGACAGGTTACATTTACTCCCAAGCCAGTAGTCAACATATCAGAATTTAATTCTTATCCAATTTTCTTGACACTTTCTTCTTTGTTATTTAGTGCGTCATTTAAGTCGGTACATTTGTGTTTCAAATTCACGACATGAGCCAGTATTTTGTGCAAAGTGATTTATTTTAGTGCAAGATTTGATGATAAAAATTCAGATAATGGAGGAGTGCACAAACAAAACATGGCAAAAAAAGTGCAGAAAGGAGTTAGTAGTGTTTGTAGATGAGATCTTCAGAAGTAAATCCACAGTTATTTAAGTCCAAAGTCCAACTTAAACACTACAGCCAATGTGGGAGAGTTCAATGAGAATCAACAAAGTGAATGCTTGGCACACAATGGAGGGTATCAGGAGCAGGTTGTCACTTGCTGGGGGTGATGCGTAGCCTTCGGTCTCTCAGTGATCCTGCTTCGGCGACCCCACCCACGCTTGGGGCGGGGACCCTCATGTGCAGGTAGCCGCAGCGCAGGGGTCTCTCTGTCAGAGTCCACATCCCTCCCTGTGGCAGGTGCGGATATTGATACACCAGATATTGTGGGCAAACAAGGAGGTGTGGACATGGTGGCAATCCGGCGGAGGCAGGTGAGAATGTCCCTGTGCACCGCAGCCAGGTCATCAATTTTAGACATGTATGTGTCCATTTTGTCATAGTGGGCTGCCTGCTGTTGTTGCATGGTCCTGAGGATCCCAACTACCTGGCCAAAATCTCCTGTGCAACTGTCATACGCATGGAGGATTCTGGACAAGTGTGGAACATCTTCAGCAGCAGCACCAGCTGCATGATGGCGCATGTCCCCACTGCCCACCTGAGCAGAACCAGTTGGTGCTGGCACAGTCCACACTGAGCCTCCTTCCTCGTTGACAGTGGTGGTGTTGTCTGCCAACTCCAGAGTGCCCCGTGTTGCTGTGCTTTTGGTGGTGGCTCGGGCTGGTGTGTCCATGAGGGTAGGGGTCAGCTGGGTGGTGTTAGCTGAGGAGGGAATGGTCGCAGAGGATGCTGATGTTACTGCTGCTGGTGCTGCGGGCTGACCCACACCTGATGTGCCAGGTAGTTCATCGTCATCCGAAGATTGTTGAGAGACCTCAACGCTGGAGAGCTCAGGGTTGACCAGAGTCTGAGACTGGCTGTCCTGGTTTGTGCCAGAGGTGTGGCCAGCTTGCCCTGTGGGTACATAAAAGACACAATGATTGATGTGTATGTCCACAGCCCCTCAAATCATACCCATTACATAGGGTAAGGATGAATTTAAGTACATAGATTGGGCTCATTCAGCAAGGAGGATGAGTGTTTTCAGTGGCCAGATCACGCATCAGGCCCTGCATTACACACACATTCCAAAAAGCAAAAGCGCCCCTGGAACTATGGTATCCACGAGAGTGAGTGGATATGTACTGACAAGGAGGTCTGACACTGGTGTCTGGTGTTTAAAGCCCAAGGCCCTGTTGGTAGTTGTGGCAAAGTCAGATACCAGTGACCAGTGAAATGCATCCTGCTAGTAAAATTGTGCACACTGTGGGTAAACTTAGTTCCTGTTGGGCTTTTTGTGCTATGTGGGAAGGTGTATGTTGCACAGGGCCTGATGTGAGTTGTGGCCTTTCCAAATACTCCCTCCCACCCAGCCCAGCTAACTCCTCTGAAACGATGGCTAACTGTGAGTGAAGGGAATTGTAGTAGGAAGGAGACTGACACTGCTGCATGTTGTTAAACTTTTAGGCAACTCCCAACAAGGCCTTGTGCACCAAACGCAAAAACAACAGTTGATGGACAGAATGCAGAACAATGTCATACATTCACCCCAGTACAGAGATCTGGGCCTAAATCCATCGTTTTTTTGCTCACCATGCCATTCCAGTTTGAACCCAGCCATATGCAAATCAGTCTTGACCCTGTGCCTCATGGGAACTGTCCAGCCCGAACTGCCAAGCCAGGTCCTCCCTGGACTGGAAACAAGCATCCTAGGACCGGTTTCGGGGTTTCACCCCTCTTCAGCCAGGATAGCTTGATTCCAGTGGCATGGAGAGCACGGGACCCACGTCAGGGCATACCCGTCCCACTCGGGGTGACAAATGCAAAAACAACAGTTGATGAACAGAATGCAGAACAATGTCATACATTCACCCCAGTACAGAGATCTGGGCCTAAATCCATCGTTTTTTTTCTCACCATGCCATTCCAGTTTGAACCCAGCCATATGCAAATCAGTCTTGACCCTGTGCCTCATGGGAACAGTCCAGCCCGAACTGCCAAGCCAGGTCCTCCCTGGACTGGAAACAAGCATCCTAGGACCGGTGTTGGGGTTTCACCCCTCTTCAGCCAGGATAGCTTGATTCCAGTGGCATGGAGAGCACGGGACCCACGTCTGGGCATACCCGTCCCACTCGGGGTGACAAATGCAAAAACAACAGTTGATGGACAGAATGCAGAACAATGTCATACATTCACCCCAGTACAGAGATCTGGGCCTAAATCCATCGTTTTTTGCTCACCATGCCATTCCAGTTTGAACCCAGCCATATGCAAATCAGTCTTGACCCTGTGCCTCATGGGAACAGTCCAGCCCGAACTGCCAAGCCAGGTCCTCCCTGGACTGGAAACAAGCATCCTAGGACCGGTTTCGAGTTTCACCCTCTTCAGCCAGGATAGCTTGATTCCAGTGGCATGGAGAGCACGGGACCCACGTCTGGGCATACCAGTCCCACTCGGGTGACAAATGCAAAAACAACAGTTGATGGACAGAATGCAGAACAATGTCATACATTCACCCCCAGTACAGAGATCTGGGCCTAAATCCATCGTTTTTTGCTCACCATGCCATTCCAGTTTGAACCCAGCCATATGCAAATCAGTCTTGACCCTGTGCTTCATGGGAACAGTCCAGCCCGAACTGCCAAGCCAGGTCCTCCCTGGACTGGAAACAAGCATCCTAGGACCGGTTTCGGGGTTTCACCCTCTTCAGCCAGGATAGCTTGATTCCAGTGGCATGGAGAGCACGGGACCCACGTCTGGGCATACCCGTCCCACTCGAGGTGACAAATGCAAAAACAACAGTTGATGGACAGAATGCAGAACAATGTCATACATTCACCCCAGTACAGATATCTGGGCCTAAATCCATCGTTTTTTTGCTCACCATGCCATTTCAGTTTGAACCCAGCCATATGCAAATCAGTCTTGACCCTCTGCCTCATGGGAACTGTCCAGCCCGAACTGCCAAGCCAGGTCCTCCCTGGACTGGAAACAAGCATCCTAGGACCAGTTTCGGGGATTCACCCCTCTTCAGCCAGGATAGCTTGATTCCAGTGGCATGGAGAGCACGGGACCCACGTCTGGGCATACCCGTCCCACTCGGGGTGACAAATGCAAAAACAACAGTTGATGGACAGAATGCAGAACAATGTCATACATTCACCCCAGTACAGAGATCTGGGCCTAAATCCATCGTTTTTGCTCACCATGCCATTCCAGTTTGAACCCAGCCATATGCAAATCAGTCTTGACCCTGTGCCTCATGGGAACAGTCCAGCCCGAACTGCCAAGCCAGGTCCTCCCTGGACTGGAAACAAGCATCCTAGGACCGGTTTCGGGGTTTCACCCTCTTCAGCCAGGATAGCTTGATTCCAGTGGCATGGAGAGCACGGGACCCACGTCTGGGCATACCCGTCCCACTCGGGGTGACAAATGCAAAAACAACAGTTGATGGACAGAATGCAGAACAATGTCATACATTCACCCCAGTATAGAGATCTGGGCCTAAATCCATCGTTTTTGCTCACCATGCCATTCCAGTTTGAACCCAGCCATATGCAAATCAGTCTTGACCCTGTGCCTCATGGGAACAGTCCAGCCCGAACTGCCAAGCCAGGTCCTCCCTGGACTGGAAACAAGCATCCTAGGACCGGTTTCGGGGTTTCACCCCTCTTCAGCCAGGATAGCTTGATTCCAGTGGCATGGAGAGCACGGGACCCACGTCTGGGCATACCCGTCCCACTCGGGGTGACAAATGCAAAAACAACAGTTGATGGACAGAATGCAGAACAATGTCATACATTCACCCCAGTACAGAGATCTGGGCCTAAATCCATCGTTTTTTTGCTCACCATGCCATTCCAGTTTGAACCCAGCCATATGCAAATCAGTCTTGACCCTGTGCCTCATGGGAACAGTCCAGCCCGAACTGCCAAGCCAGGTCCTCCCTGGACTGGAAACAAGCATCCTAGGACCGGTTTCGGGGTTTCACCCCTCTTCAGCCAGGATAGCTTGATTCCAGTGGCATGGAGAGCACGGGACCCACATGCCTGATGTCAGAGTTGACCACAAATCCCATCATGGCCTTGTGCTCCAGACACCAGTCCCAAGTGTCAGCCATTTTGTCAGTACATTTCCACTCACTGTCAGGTAAGCAGAGTTCCAGGTGGGCTGTTTGTGCTGGGTGGTACAGGTGTGAGTAGAACAGGGCCTGCTGGGAGATGTAGTCAGGGCTAACACTCTTCCTCCCAACCAACACAACTAGGTCATCTGGGCCAATGGCTACCTGACAGTGAATGGAAGTACAGTAGCAAGATGGCTGACATAGTTGCATGGTATTTGGTGTACAGTGCCTTGATGGGAGTTGGATTCAGGGTCAACACCATGCAGCAGTGTCAGCCACCTTGCCAGTACACTTCCCCCCACTGTGAGGTAAGCATAGGCACAGAGGAGTTAGCAGGTGTGGGTGGGAGGATGAGTATTTGCAATGGCTACAACTCTCATCAGGCCTTGTCCCACACACACCTTCCCACCCAGCATCAAAAGCTTACCTGTAACTCTGCTTCCCTGACATTGAGTGGGAATGTACTTGCAAGCTGTCTGACACTGATGACTGGTGCCTATTTGTCCACAACTCCCAACAGGGCGTAGTTGTCCAGACACCAGCCCACAGAATCAGCCATTTTGTCAGTACATTTCCACTCACTATCAGGTAAGCATGGTTCCTGGTGGGCTGTTTGTGCTGGTTGGGAGGAGGAGTGTTTGCCCTGACTCCATCTCACATCAGGCTCTGTCCTCCACACACCTTCCTACCATACCAAATAGCTTACCTGGGACTCTGCTTTCTTGACAGTGAATGGCAATGTGCTGCAGAGATGGCTGACACTGTGGACTGGTGTCTGATTTGTTCACAACTCCCAACAGTGCCTGGAGCTCCAAACACCAGACCGCAGTGACAGACATCTTGCCAGTACATTCTCATTGACTGTCAGGGAAACACAGTTCTAGGTGGGCCTGTTCGGCTGGTTGGGAGGAGTGTTTGCACTGACTTCAACTCCCATCATGCCCTGTCCTCCACACACCTTCACAGCCAGCCCAAAAAGCACACCTGGAACAATGCTGTCCCTGACAGTGAATGGAAATGTACTGGCAAGATGGCTGACACTGGGGCCTGGTGTTTGTAGCACAAGGCCATGATGGGATTTGGATTCAAGTTCAACACCATGTAGCAGTGTCAGCCATCTTGCAAGTACACTTCCCCACACAGTCAGGTAGTCATACGCCCAGATGAGCTATTTGGGATGGGTGTGAGGTGTCACTTCAACTCCCATCAGGCATGGGCCCACACACACCTTCCCACACAGCTCAAACAGCACACCAGAAAGAGTGGTATTCAGACAATGAGGGGTAGTGTACTATCAAGATGTCTGACACTGGTGCCTGTTGTCAGAGTTGACCACAAATCCCATCATGGCCTTGTGGTCCAAACACCAGTCCCTAGTGTCAGCCATCTTGCCAGTACCTTTCCACTCACTGTGAGGAAAGCATAGTACCATGTGGACTTGTTGGGCTATGTGGGAGGAGGAGGGTTAGGTCTGATTACAATTCCCATCAGGCCTGTGCCTAGACCCACCTTTTCAGGCATCACAAACATCCTTCCTGTGACTCAGCTTTCCTTTGAGTGAGTGGAAAAGTACTGGCAAGATGGCTGACACTGGGGACTGGTGTGTGGAGCACAAGGCCTTGCTGTGAGTTTGTAAGAAGTATGTACATGTTAGGAGAATGATACACTTTCTGTTTCATTGCAGGTATGTTGTTTGTCACTCTGGCATACACATCACATGCTCATTTACTCTACATTTTTATCCCTTTGCTAACAGTCATTTGTATCACTGTATCCTTGACAGTGATGTCTGGGGATGTGTAATTGGTTCAATGGGTATGGATCACGCACTCCGCTTCTTTTGGTTATCCTGGCTTATAATAATATTCAATGGCAGGTGTGTGATTTGTTGGCGTGCAGTAAGGTATCGCCCTCTGAACCTGGACGTGCGTAAACATAACAATTGTTGCGCTGCCCCACTGGGAAGCGTCCCTTTAGTGCACTGCCGGGTTCCAATTGGAAGACTTTAATCAATTTGATTCAAAATCAACTTGCAACTTCAGTTTATTATTCAACAATGTAATTGTTTCTCAATGACATGGTTGTCCACATAGTTCATATGAAAACATATATCAATTGCTTCAATAATGAACGTGCAACAAAATTGTATCTGATGGTGTTTCCGAACGGAGAGAGACACGCGGCTCTAAGCCGTACTACACAAACAAGAAACATAACCCCTGATGAAGGGCAGCGATATGCCCGAAATGCATTGGGGATAACTACGACTTCGTTGCACGTTCATTATTGAAGCAATTGATATATGTTTTCACATGAACTATGTGGACAACCATGTCATTGAGAAACAATTACATTGTTGAATAATAAACTGAAGTTGCAAGTTGATTTTGAATCAAATTGATTAAAGTCTTCCAATTGGAACCCAGCAGTGCACTAAAGGGACGCTTCCCAGTGGGGCAGCGCAACAATTGTGATGTGTAATTGGTAACATTAGTGGTCAATTGAGTAAGTACTCACCAGACTCTTGTGCTCCTGGTATTCCATAGACGCCCTCCGGTGGAAGGATGTCACGCACCTTCTCCTCCCAGGAAGTGAAGTGCACAAGTGGTGCAGGAGGGCCACCGCCAGTCTGCTGACTCAGGGCATGTTCTCTTGAAATCAGTTTCTTGACCCTCCTTCGCACATCACAGTACCTGTTCCTGATATCTTCCATTGTGCGCATGCAAGGTGCTTGTGCGTTCACCTTGACTATCCTCTCCCACATCCTATTTCTCTGGGACGGGAGGTCTGTTGGACTAGGTTCCTAAATAACTGTGGCTCTACTCTGACAATTTCATCTACAAGCACTTCCAACTCCTTCTCTGTGAACCTTGGTTGCTTCTTGGGGCCATGGTGAGGGTGAAGATGGAGGTGTGGTTGAGTGTGAAGGTGAGGGTGAGTGTGAATAATTAAGAGTGTGTTTGAGGGTGTCCTTTAGCAAAACAAAAATGTGTGCAAGTTGTGTGGTGGCTGAAGTGTGTGTATGAGGCAGAGCAGTGAATCAGTGGCTATTTAGGTGTCCTCTGAGCCGTTCTGTTTTGCAAAGGATCATGGTCATGAGTGTGGGCCTTTTTATCGGTGGATTGGTGGGTGGGTGTGGCTAATGTTTTTGGAGTTTTTTTAATTTGGCGTTGCCAATGCTTGTTTTTACATTATTTGATATTTTCAAGTTTCCTTATGTGACACAAAACGACACGGTTCAAAAACCACGTCGTACGCATTGTCATCCGTTCGCGGGGTAAACCGAGTCTGATTCATGCCCACAATGCTATTTTCTGTGTTTACGTACGAGTCGGTCGGTTCAGGCTTGTTTCCGGACGAATCGGTCGGATGGGTTAAACTCCGGACGAGTCTGTGGGAGTTAACATGCAAAGCATCGTATTCCGTCGTTCGGGCAGCTCGTGGTCGACTCATTCGGAAAGCATTCCGGAACCGAGTCGGTCGGAATGCTCTCCGTACAAGATTGGAACCGGCCCCTTAGTATTCAAAGAGCATTGACTTCTGGTTTGCATCCCCAAGCCAATGGCCAAACTGAAAGGTTAAACAGAACTCTTGAATAGTTTTCAATGTGGAACTCTGCCTCCCAAGATAATTGGAATTCTCGCTTACCTGCAGCAGAGTTTCCCGTTATAATAACTTTCTTCTTGCCTCCACTGGCCTTTCACCTTTCTTTGTCTTAGATAGATTTTTTTCTCAAACCTTTCCATACTCCTTGGAAACTGAAGATCCAATACCTGAAGTCCAAATCTCATTGAAATGGTTGAAAGAAGCCAATAGAAATTATTCTAAAATTTACAGATTGCTAAATCTAAACAAAGATTACAGGCCAATCGGCATAGGCAACCAGCTCCCACTTATGATATAGGAGATAGGGTATGGTTATCCTCAGTCAACCTACCTTGTTCTGTCTGACGCTCAACGTTTTACCCTACATTTTATCTAAGATTATAAATCCTGTCACAGTACGGCTCAAGCTTTCTCTTTCCTGGAGGGTTTATCCTGCATTTCATATTTCTCATTTGAAATCTTATATCCGTTATAGATGTCATCAACTGAAAAAGAGACTATGACCCATAGCAGTTGATGGGCAACCTGAATATGAGTTTTATGAGATTTGTGACTCCTGATACTTTGAAGGGAAGCTTCAATATTTTATTGATTGTAAAGGGTATGATCGTTGTGTTCAGTCCTGGAAACCAGCAGAACAGATTCATGCTTCTTTTTTGGTCAAACAATTTTATTTTAAATGTCCCCATAATCCAGGAGCTCATAAGAGGAGGCAGAGTGTAAGGGTTTTTCCCGTATCTCACCAGCGCCACGGTCCGGCGCGGGTTAAGCAGGCCCGAAGCAGCTTCTCCTTTCTGCTGCTATCCACCACTCTTCCTCAAGCTCGCTGATTAGGATACAAAGATGTCCTATGGCGGCACCATCTTGTTTTTCCCTGATGCGCTTCAGCACGTGTAGGAACCTATGTGACTATCTCTCTGCGTGACAGCTTCTACACCGCGTGCAGGAAGGATCTATTCCACAGTATTTATCATCATGTAATTTTGGCCTGCAGTTGTTTTGATATATTTTCTATATGCTGCAGTGTATTATTTTTACTTTAATTGATTATTTATTATTTAATTTATTGCTAATCCAAATTGGCCTAACCATTTTCAAAAATTGGTCACTTCTTCTTTGGCACTATAAAGGGTAGTCCATTTTCAGTCCAGTTGTGTTGCAATTGCTAATGCTAGATGGCTCACTCACTGAATCTGCATTCTCCAGTTCCTGCTTAATTCCTGCTCTTCACTTTGCTGTTTAGCCTGGACAATTAGAAGATTTTTCTGGTTTTGAATTTTTTCCTTCCTGCGGGATATTAATTTTTGGAGCATTACTAAATTCCAGTTTCAACCTGGCATCTGGCACTCCCTCTGGAGATAGTAGGCCCTTTCTGAGAACGAAGAAGACTTTCCAAGCATCGCTAAGAAGACCAACTCTAGACATTAAGAGGGCTACTAACATGGGACAGTGCAATGGAACACAAGAAGGCTGAAGCTAAACAAACTGAACTGGAACTTTGTATCAGATATTCCATGAAGCAATAGAGTGCCTGTCTAACAAGGATAGCCTGAGACAGTTTAAGACCTGCCAACGCATGCGATGCCGCAGTGTGTCACATGATTTCGGCTCCCTTCACACGATCACCTGGTGTGGAGTCGAAATCCCACGGTAGCAGGGAAGACAAGCTGGAAAGCATTGCAAGTAGTGGCTTTCCAGCTTGTCTTTGGAGGCTGTAGCCTGCCAATGTCCATTAAGAGGTGTGAAAACTCCCCAGGACATCAGCAACAGCCTCGGAGACCTTTCTTATTTTTTTTGGGAAGGGGGGGTTAATATAGGAAGGCAGATATGCAGTTTGAAAAAAATGTTTGCTCTGAACTCACTGTTTACTGACAAAGATGAGTATTCCTTGCATAAGTTCTGTTATAGATACTATGAACATGGAAAAAAGGCAGGCCGCTTACAAGCTGCCAAACGGAAACTATCAGAAGCCCAATGCATTAAAAAACAGTACTGGTGATTGCTTACATACCCTCCCGACTTAGGGGGCGATTACGATGTCGTTCGGAAAGGCTTCGAATGGGATTCGGTTTTACAGAATCAAATTCGGAACCCTTGTTTCTGAACGAATCGTTCACATTTCCCAACAACCGATTACGATGCCCGGAAACCGTTTGAGCAGTCCGAATTGGTTCCGAAAGCCATTCAGACAGCCCGAGTCTTTCAGAGCTGATTCGTACACCTCTATAGACACAGTTTCCAGACGAGCGATTACGATGACCAATTCGGAGAGCTGTTCCAATTCGGTCTACCCGACAAGAAACAGCTGTTGGAATCTGTCTTTGGGGGCCCATTGCGGGCCCCCCTTCACCTGGAGGCGTACGAATGGGACCCGTACGGGTACCCAAGGGAACCCTCTTCCCAACCATGCACAATATGGCAGGCACTATGGGGTGCCCGCCACAGGGTGCAAGGTTTTCCACAACCACCCCTTTTTTCAATGGGAGCCTGTGTTCTCTTTCGAAACACAGACTCCCATTGAAGTCAATGCGAGTCCGATTGAACAATGTTGGTAAGCATCGTAATTGGTTGTCTGGACTCACAGGACCCGATTCGTTCCGAAACGAGTCCGAGACCGATTAGTTCAGAACAGTTTCCTAACGACATCGTAATTGGCCCCTTAGTAGAAAGATATGCAGTTTTTTTACATCACCTCTGTGTATCAAATAATACACATAAACTGACTGCAGAGGAAGAATTCTTTATAAAATACCTGGTGCCTGGACTCTTGGAGAAAAGCAGGCACCTATTAGATGGAGAAATAACTGTGCAGGAAATAGAAGAGGCAATAGCAGACCTGTCTGAAGTGGATAGGTTCCCTGCCGAGTTTCATAAGGTTGGTGGAGGCCAAATTATTCACTTACTGTTTGAACCCTAAAGAAAGCTGACCAAATAGGGAACTTGCAGTCTTTCTCAAGTAGAGGCCTGATTGCAATGATAACTAAATTGAATCAAAATCATGCAGTATGCATCAGCTACCAACCTATGTCTTTAATAATCACCAATATGAAAATTACAGTGAAAATATTAGCGACTAGGCTCCACAGAGTGATTTCATCTTTAAATTATGAGACACAGGTAGGATTTGTCCCTGGACGTTCTTCTAGCCATGATTTATAAAACCCTCACCCACCCACTACAGATCTCTGGAAATTCCCCCAAACCTAACAGTGGGTCCTAGATACAGAAAAAGCTTTCTACCAATTGTAGTAAGAATACCTATTCAGAACACTGTAGAGATGTAACCTGGGCAACAGTTTACTTTTAAGTTCGATGGCTGTATAACAATCTTTCAGCCCAGGTCATTAGTGGGGGATGTGTGTCTGAATAATTTCCAATACTCTGGGGAACTCAGCAGGGCTCCCACTATCACCTTTCTTTGTTTCTATTGTCTTTAGAACCACTAATACAGGCTTACTTCTTCCATCAAAAGGATCCACTCCTTGATAGGGGAGGTGAAGGCCCTTCTATACGCAGACAACATTATGCTCACGATTATAAATCGTACAACTTCTTCTCCCACCATCAAAACTTTTATTGATTCCTTTTTTATTTTTCCGGGATACAAAATTAATTGGGCGAAGAGCAAAGTGCTCCAAATGTCACGCACCACCCCTAGAGGGGCACTGGAAGCACATGACTGTTGATCGGTGACACACAATCTTAAATACTTTAGGATTTTATTGAATACAGGTTAAGCTTCCGTGGTCACTGACAACTTAAACCTCATTATCCAACAGATGACTTTGGACATCCAGAGATGGAAGGTACGACAATTATCCTTTTAGGGAAGGGTACAGATAATCAAAAAGGTGGTAGCCCTTTGTTTCAATTACACAAGGAGTATGCTTACTATTTTGATTCCTCGTAGCATACTAAACAAAACAGATTGTGACATCAAACTTTTTCAATGGAATAGTGCCATACCTAGGGTTAACTCGTCCAAACCATATGCACATACCACCTCGGGGGTTGTAGTCTCCCAAATGTAGAAAATTATTACATGCATCATCACATACTTTACTTTATTAAAAACTGTCACCTGCTCCTTACTAGACTAGGCTAGAATTGAATGAACTTGATTATCTATTTGGATTGGATGATATCCATGCATTTGTCACACTCAAAGCCAAAATCTGCATACTCCACCACTGGAAAATCACAGCACCACTTACCCATAACGAATGAGTGAAAGGATTCTTCCATTTAGATTCCCATGAGGGTCCAGGATGCTGTTGATATCTTTGATACAGTTTGGGCCCAGTTATTGGAATACAGACGATACAACGTACTCCATTTTACTATTGTTTTCTTCTTTTACATTTATTTCATTTTCAGATATGTCAATGAATTGCAAGATTGGTATTTGAAATTTAAATGGTTCCTTTACATCCTTTCTATTACTTTACCCATGGCTATGCCCCTCCCTCCAACCCTGGTACAGTACTAGGTTTGGATTTTGAAACAGAAATTATACTGTACTGGTGATAACATGTTTTTTCACTTAATTACAAAAAAGTAGAAATGTGTTACCCTTAAGATCCTGCATCTAGAACAATAAAGTTTGCTTATGTGTAGTAAATCTGCCTTTTCTGCATGGTCATCCCAGGTTTTTTGCCGTTTGCTCTAACCTATACCTTTTGCTGGCATTAGAACTCTTTGTACTTTACCCCTGCTAACCAGTAGTAAGGTGCCTTTGCTCCCCCTTTAAACATGGTCAAATTTGCATACTCCTAATTGATATATTTAACTTACATATAAGTACCTAGTATGTCGTACAAGGTGTACCCATGGCCTGGAAGTTAAATGCCACTAGTGGACTGCAGCCCCCATTGTGCTATCCACCACATTGACAGTACAAACATGACTGCAGGCCTACCATTTGTAGTCTGGCTGTTGCAGTTTTAAATTGCCCATTCAACCCATCAAAATAACCCCTTTTGACAGGACAAAACTTTCCTTTTAAAGATTGATAAGTCACCCTTATGTAGGCTTTATTGCCCATACGGCAGGGTGCATGGCATTTAAAAGTAGGACCCGTAGGAGATTAATGTTAAACAAGTCATTACAGTGAAAAAGCCCCAAAAGCTATTTTCACTGTAGCAAGGCTGGCTTTTCCACATGAAAGATAGAATATTACAATAATTATGCTAATTTGGTTAGGAAACAGCTAGAAAAATAAACAAATATTTTTATAGTTATAAAAAATCCAATAATTGATGAAGTTGGATTTTTCATAAAAATTAAGGTAAATGTACTTTTAGAAAGTTACCTTCCCCCTGTCTGAAGCTTCTGCAGGACCATTTGCATTTGCTCTCCCATTTCTGTGGCCAGTAATTTGCATTTGAATAGATGTGAATGGGTGTGAAATGTCTTCCAGGAGCAAACAATAGGCTGAACTGAATAGACCTGGCCGGCCCCTCTGAACCTGTCAGAATATGCAGGGTGGGGCTGTGAGCATCATTTTTGACATTACAGTGTCGAATTGGTTGTATGATGGTACAACGCATGCCTGAACAATGCATGCCTGTACCACGTGGTCTCAACCATGACCGCGTCTTTACCATGCATGCCTTTACCACGCATGCCTTTACCACGCAATTTCATGGTAAAGACATGATGGGTAAAGAGACATGTGTGCTAAAGATTATACCCCTGCCCTGTAAACTGTCCCTTTTCCCCCTGCCCTGAGCCCTAAAAATTAATCCCACACCCCAAAAACTATCCCAACCCCAGCCTCCCCTTCCTTGAGCCCTAAAAATTGTCCCCTACATCCCTAAATTATCCCGAACCAGCCCCCTTTGCCCTGAGGCCTAAAACTGTGCCCAGTCCTTCTCTTTTCACCCTGCCCTGAGCCCTAAAAACTGTCCCCAGGCCCTAAAAACTACCCCAACCCCAGCCCCCCGTCCTGAGCCCTAAAAACTGTCCCCTACACTTGTAAAGTACCCCTACCCAGCCCCCCTGCCCTGAGCCCTAAAACTGCTCCCTGCCCTATAAACAACCCCAATCCCCTCCTGGGCCCTAAAAACAACCCCCCAGACCCTGCCCCAGCCTCACTTACCTCACTGTGTCCTCTCCCGATCCTTCCTCTTCCTGTGCCCACCCATCCGTTCTGCAACTAGACCGCGCATTGCCTTAACCACAGATATGTGTTGTTAAGGCTTATGCGTGGTTAAGGCATGCGTGGTTCGGCTTGCGGGGAAATGGCAGGCGTGGCTGAGCCCGGGTTGTTAAGGCTGTTTCCCTGTCAAATCATGCTCGAATGTTAACTCCTGTTTTTTTGTCTGAATCTGTCTAATTGCAATTTTTGTAATATTTTCATTATCATGTACATTACATCGTAATTTGTGGCAAGTCGTCACAGGTCACACGCTCAATAGCACATCCGACCGTCAATGTCAACTGCTGCGTGATAGGTCGCCGAGGTTTTACATATAATACTTGGGGTGCATTTCAAAGAGGCTTCCACTGTCACAGGCAGATTACTGACACCTAGGCAGGGCCCCTCTTATGTCCGTCAACCAGACAGGCTCCAAACACAGTGGGCCTCATTTTGACATTACAGTGCCAAATCCTGCTTGGATGTCAAATCCTTACTTGACAGGGCTGCTGGGGTTTTACATATAACACTTGGGACGCACTTCAAAGGGCGATAACAGGTGCAAGACAATTCTTGTACATCCACGGTGTAGTTGCTGGAAAACTCAACTTTTGTTTTACAAGACTTTTGCCTCCGGATTTGTTGAGGGTACAGTGACTGCCCCAAACTGGATTTTAGTGTTAGATGTGGGAGGACACTGGATTTCCGTTGTGCTTATAGTTTGGCCGAAGACTTCCACCATCTTGAAAATGCCCAAAGTGGGTAGGGTTGGCCGCAAAAACATTTACTCCATTGGTTAGGGCATGCCCAGGAGTCATTCCCACCCACCAGCTCTTGCCTGGCATAAATGTGGCATCTCCAGGCACCCACTTCAGAGCACTGGCACTGTGGAAGATCAAAAGAAGATTGAACTTGTTATCTGTGTCCTGAGAAGAGATTGGACCTGCTCTCTATTGTACCCAAGTGGACTCCAAGGTCATAAGGCTGATATCTTGCTAAAGCTACAGGGACGCAACAAGTTACTAGAAGCCTTTTACTGCAACTGCCCAGCTGACCAGTGGCAACTGGACCCTTCTGTTTGGCCTCTGCCTGACACACTGTGAATCTCTAAGTGCCTCCTCTGAGGTGCTGAAGGGCTCTTTAGAAGTGTACTCCTGTGGCAGATTGGAACTTAAAGGACTAAAGTCGGAAGGTAAAATTTTTGACCAGGACGAACCTGGTGGGTGTATCCCACCCGTGCTCCATCGCGGTCAGCATTAATTTGCAACTAGGTCCCGGTCACCGAGACCATTGCCTATCATTGTGACTTTATGCTTCTTGGTACTAGTCCTACTTAAAACTTTAAAAATGCATAGCTCCAGCTCCCCTTATTGGATTTTTGCCATTTTTATGTAAATTTGTTTATTAACTTTTACTCTACTTTACTCACTTGGTTAGGGATTTTTATTGTTTTGCATTTCGACTTTATTACTGTTTTGGTACTGCATAAATACTTTATGCATTGACATAAGTGAAGCCTGTTGGCTCTGTGCCATAGCTGCCAGGGGGTTGAGCTCAGTTAATTTATTTACTTTGAGGGTTCCCCCTGTCAAGGGTTGTGATTATTACTTGAGGTGGATAGTCATTCACCTCAAATAATAATCCAATTTCTTACATCTAAACTTTACTTGTTCCTAGAGATAGTGTATAGTGCATGACAATAACCCTGACTCTGTTATATTTTTATTTGTGAGAAGATTCAATAAAAATGTATTAAAAATACACAGCAGTCTCAAACAGCAAACAACTACAAATTCTGTAAACTATTACAGGAATCTGTAATGGATTGAATGTATAAGGATTGGATTCTTCATTGGGCTTTGGTGCAAAAAAGGACACACTTAGTCATAAATGGACTGTGTGTTGGGGCCTGCCAGATAAGCCTTATAAACAGCATGCTGGAGTTTTCATGAAAAAGAGGATAACTTGTGATAATGTTGAAGTTTATGGAATAAACAGGTTACTTTTCATACTTAAAGAAGAGGTGACTTTATACATCTATAAAAGGAGAGAAGGCCTGCGGTCGCCGGGTTACTCCGCTCCTGAAATTTAAATGGAAAGTGATAAATAGGTGGAAAGAGGGAAACGGTATTGGGAGAAATATGAAATGGCGTCCGCGATCCCCGGAGAGCTCGCGCGGTGATAACTGACCTCCAAGGAGGGGACATTTGTTTCCGCCTCTGGCAGCTTTATAGGTACTTTTCGGCCTTTCAAAAAGAACACCAATTTGCGGCTGCAGTTTGTTTTGATAACTGAAAGTTTCAATAAATCTATATTAAAATCACAAGGAAAATTAAGCAGGTCGAAGCCTGTGGGGCAGCGGAGATGGATGTCTCCTGCCTTGGTTGATGACTTTATGCTTCTTTTCCCACCTCCTTGCTGGCAGTGTCACCGTCTGGTTCACGTGCAGGTCACCAGTGTGGCTCGAGTGCACAAAGGCAAGACCGCAGCATAAGGCAGTGTAAATGTGCTTAGTACCCAGCGTATGTTCAGGAGGACCAGATTCACGCCAAATATTTAGGATAACTCCTGACCAACGTAAATCACTTCAATTTACAATGACTGCATGTAAATGTCCCTAATATGCAAATACTGAAAATCTGGCTCAGATCCAGCCACGATGGTTTGGACATCCCCACTCTAGTGTAAATATGAACACACCAGAGTAAACCATTGTGATTGGGCGAAGGAGTAGAGGCGAGTGCAGCAAATTCGCAGCAATGGTGTGAAAGGGTAGGGAAGGCTTTTGTACTGGAGAAACGGGTGGGTCTGACACTACCCCCTCAAATAGCATGGCTGTCAGACGTGTCTTTTGGTTTTCTGTGGCATAGTGAACCCACCGGGTAGCTATACACTCGTTTCTTACTGGACACGAGTCTAGGTGAACTGAATATCTCATTCCCTAGTTGTTGCTATCACATCCTACTCTCTTTGGGTTATACTACTTTCCTTTGGAAAACATTACAAGAACCCTATGGGGTATATTCTCAAGGAGCCATAGCCGATTTATCAGCACTTTAGCGCCGCAAAAGTGGCGATAGACTTATCGCCCCATTCACAAGCTGGTGTAAACTGCTGACATCGCCAGTTTTCCCGCGATAGCTGCCGCAAAACACATCGCCACGGATGACAGCGACAACTAACGCTAATGATATGCAGAGTAGGCGTTCCCGTGCAAAAACACACGAAAACACCAGTTCGCAATATTCTCAACGACCAGCCAGATCTGCGATGCTGGACAAAAACAGGCGATAAGGCGCGTTAGCAGCAGGGATTCAACACCTGCCTATTACTGGTGTTAAGGGATACCAAAGGGGATGATGTACGGAGCGTTTGAGCTAATCAAACACTCACCCCCAGTCAACTGATCTGGGTTTAGTCCATCATCATTCTTTAGCTCACTCCACCACCCCAGTTCAGACATGGCCATATGCAAATCAGTCTGACCCTGTGCCTCATGGGAACAGTCCAGCCCGAACTGCCAAGCCATGTCTTCCCTGGACCAGAAACAAACATCCTGGGACCGGTTTCTGGCTATTCAGCCGTCATCAGCCAGGCTAGCTTGAATCCAGTGGCAAAGTGAGCAAGGGACCCACGTCTGGGCATACCCTGCCAACTTAGAGCGAACAAAGCAATACCAAAGGGGATGATGGACGGAGCGTTTGAGCTAATCAAACACTCACCCCCAGTCAACTGATCTGGGTTTAATCCATCATCATTCTTTAGCTCACTCCACCACCCCAGTTCAGACATGGCCATATGCAAATCAGTCTGACCCTGTGCCTCATGGGAACAGTCCAGCCCGAACTGCCAAGCCATGTCTTCCCTGGACCAGAAACAAGCATCCTGGGACCGGTTTCTGGCTATTCAGCCGTCATCAGCCAGGCTATCTTGAATCCAGTGGCAAAGAGAGCAAGGGACCCACGTCTGGGCATACCCTGCCAACTTAGGGCGAACAAAGCGATACCAAAGGGGATGATGGACGGAGCGTTAGAGCAAATCAAACACTCACCCCCAGTCAACTGATCTGGGTTTAATCCATCATCATTCTTTAGCTCACTCCACCACCCCAGTTCAGACATGGCCATATGCAAATCAGTCTGGTCCGGTCCAGGGAAGACATGGCTTGGCAGTTCGGGCTGGACTGTTCCCATGAGGCACAGGGTCAGACTGATTTGCATATGGCCATGTCTGAACTGTGGTGGTGGAGTGAGCTAAAGAATGATGATGGATTAAACCCAGATCAGTTGACTGGGGGTGAGTGTTTGATTTGCTCTAACGCTCCGTCCATCATCCCCTTTGGTATCGCTTTGTTCGCCCTAAGTTGGCAGGGTATGCCCAGACGCGGGTCCCTTGCTCACTTTGCCACTGGATTCAAGATAGCCTGGGTGATGAGGGTTATGAACCCGAAACCGGTCCCAGGATGCTTTTTCCGGTCCAGGAAGACATGGCTTGGCAGTTCGGGCTGGACTGTTCCCATGAGGCACAGGGTCAGACTGATTTGCATATGGCCATGTCTGAACTGGGGTGGTGGAGTGAGCTAAAGAATGATGATGGATTAAACCCAGATCAGTTGACTGGGGTGAGTGTTTGATTTGCTCTAACGCTCCGTCCATCATCCCCTTTGGTATCGCTTGTTCGCCCTAAGTTGGCAGGGTATGCCCAGACGTGGGTCCCTTGCTCACTTTGCCACTGGATTCAAGATAGCCTGGCTGATGAGGGTTATGAACCCGAAACCGGTTCCAGGATGCTTGTTTCCGGTCCAGGGAAGACATGGCTTGGCAGTTCGGGCTGGACTGTTCCCATGAGGCACAGGGTCAGACTGATTTGCATATGGCCATGTCTGAACTGGGGTGGTGGAGTGAGCTAAAGAATGATGATGGATTAAACCCAGATCAGTTGATTGGGGGTGAGTGTTTGATTTGCTCTAACGCTCCGTCCATCATCCCCTTTGGTATCGCTTTGTTCGCCCTAAGTTGGCAGGGTATGCCCAGACGTGGGTCCCTTGCTCACTTTGCCACTGGATTCAAGATAGCCTGGCTGATGAGGGTTATGAACCCGAAACCGGTCCCAGGATGCTTGTTTTCAGTCCAGGGAAGACATGGCTTGGCAGTTCGGGCTGGACTGTTCCCATGAGGCACAGGGTCAGACTGATTTGCATATGGCCATGTCTGAACTGGGGTGGTGGAGTGAGCTAAAGAATTATGATGGATTAAACCCAGATCAGTTGACTGGGGGTGAGTGTTTGATTTGCTCTAACGCTCCGTCCATCATCCCCTTTGGTATCGCTTTGTTCGCCCTAAGTTGGCAGGGTATGCCCAGACATGGGTCCCTTGCTCACTTTGCCACTGGATTCAAGATAGCCTGGCTGATGAGGGTTATGAACCCGAAACCGGTCCCAGGATGCTTGTTTCCGGGTCCAGGGAAGACATGGCTTGGCAGTTCGGGCTGGACTGTTCCCATGAGGCACAGGGTCAGACTGATTTGCATATGGCCATGTCTGAACTGGGGTGGTGGAGTGAGCTAAAGAATGATGATGGATTAAACCCAGATCAGTTGACTGGGGGTGAGTGTTTGATTTGCTCTAACGCTCCGTCCATCATCCCCTTTGGTATCGCTTTGTTCGCCCTAAGTTGGCAGGGTATGCCCAGACGTGGGTCCCTTGCTCACTTTGCCACTGGATTCAAGATAGCCTGGCTGATGAGGGTTATGAACCCGATACCGGTCCCAGGATGCTTGTTTCCGGTCCAGGGAAGACATGGCTTGGCAGTTCGGGCTGGACTGTTCCCATGAGGCACAGGGTCAGACTGATTTGCATATGGCCATGTCTGAACTGGGGTGGTGGAGCGAGCTAAAGAATGATGATGGATTAAACCCAGATCAGTTGACTGGGGGTGAGTGTTTGATTTGCTCTAACGCTCCGTCCATCATCCCGTTTGGTATCGCTTTGTTCGCCCTAAATTGGCAGGGTATGCCCAGACGTGGGTCCCTTGCTCACTTTGCCACTGGATTCAAGATAGCCTGGCTGATGAGGGTTATGAACCCGAAACCGGTCCCAGGATGCTTGTTTCCGGTCCAGGGAAGACATGGCTTGGCAGTTCGGGCTGGACTGTTCCCATGAGACACAGGGTCAGACTGATTTGCATATGGCCATGTCTGAACTGGGGTGGTGGAGTGAGCTAAAGAATGATGATGGATTAAACCCAGATCAGTTGACTGGGGGTGAGTGTTTGATTTGCTCTAACGCTCCGTCCATCATCCCCTTTGGTATCGCTTTGTTCGCCCTAAGTTGGCAGGGTATGCCCAGACGTGGGTCCCTTGCTCACTTTGCCACTGGATTCAAGATAGCCTGGCTGATGAGGGTTATAAACCCGAAACCCGTCCCAGGATGCTTGTTTCCGGTCCAGGGAAGACATGGCTTGCCAGTTCGGACTGGACTGTTCCCATGAGGCACAGGGTCAGACTGATTTGCATATGGCCATGTCTGAACTGGGGTGGTGGAGTGAGCTAAAGAATGATGATGGATTAAACCCAGATCAGTTGACTGGGGGTGAGTGTTTGATTTGCTCTAACGCTCCGTCCATCATCCCCTTTGGTATCGTTTTACTGGTGTTAAGCAGGACGACAACCTGCAGTATGAAAGGGAGCCCAGCCTAGAGCCTCATCTGAAGACCAACAGATGCCATGGAGCTACTAATCATGCAGCTTGGAAACCCAAGAGGGCCACAACACCCACCGCCACCACCCCCAGGACCACCCCCACCCCCAGGACCACCCCCCCCCCCCGGACCACCTCCCAGGCAGCGCAGAACAAGACAGCGGACCTTCCGAAAACGCATCAGTCTCACAGACTTAACGCCAGAGGTTGTCATTGCCCACTACAGGCTCAAAAGGACAACCATCCTCCGCATCATGACCCACATTGCCCACCGGCTGACGGTACCAACACAGCGGACAACCAACATCCCTCCGCAGACAAAGCTGCTGGCTGTGCTGCACCTGTTGGCCTCTGGTACCTTCCAACCAACAACTGCCAGAGTCGGAGGAGTCTCACAGCCAGCCCTATCAAAGGCCATCACACCTGTCCTGGATGCCATCATCAGTTTCATACCCCAGCACTTTCACTTCCCCCACTCTGCGCAGAAACAGCTGGAGACCAAGCAATGCTTCTACGCCATAGCCGGATTCCCGCACATGTTGGGGGCAATCGACTGCACACATGTCCTACTTGTGCCCCCTGGGGACACTGCACACCGTTACCGCAACAGGAAGCACACGCATTCTATCAATGTGCAGGGAATAGTGGACCACCGGCGACTGTTCACCAATGTCGTCGCCAACTACCCAGGCAGTGTGCATGACTCATACATCTTCCGACAGTCCATCATCAACCAGCGCTTTCAGGATGGAACCTATGGAAATGGACTGCTCGTTGGTAAGTACCAACGGAACACACCACACACCTCAATTCCCCAATCACACAACGCACAACTGTTGGAATGGACACGTTACAAAATCACATCCAACATGCCAAACAACATGCCCACCTGCCAGACACAAGTAACCGTGGTAAGAGGGGCCAGAAATGTGGACAAACCATGCACTAAGGCATAGACCCTCTGCCACACATATGCAGAATGTGGGGAGAGGTGGGAACCACGATTGTGCGAAGGAGGCAATGGACCTATGAATAACAATGTACACAATGCCAAGTGTGGCGGTGATGTGCTGGACAGTCTTGAGTATGCAGAGCACAGACATGTCCATGTGGACACATACTGCTGGAGTCTGTAGTGTCGTGGACAGTGGACGCAACCATGTCATCACAGGCAGTAGGGAACACCTTGGACAAGTAGCCATGTCGGCCCCCCTGTAAGCGTAAGCGTAATGGGCAGGGCCGGAGCATGCCAGTCCAGCGTAGGGGAGTGACTAAATAGGCCGGGGCTCAGGGAGTGGTTCACTTCCTTGACTGCCACCGAAGTAACTACTGCGTGTTGCTCTGTGTCCGCCATATCCTGACCATAGGCCTACACACACGTGGCCGACCACCTACAACGGGCAAACTCACACCGGCGACGAGGTGGCTACGTCCCACGCCACCCGGCGCACATCTTGTCACCGCCTGCAGTGGCGTGTCTACCAGGGCGGCGTCCCTCACCCTGCAATGAGGCCACCGGCGTGACCGGTGATGCCTGCGCGATCCTGTGTGCCTGCCGCACCCCAGCCCGCTGATCCCCAGACCCGACCTGCGTCCAGCGGTGAATGCCCGCCCCTGCGCACCCAGGCCTCACTGCTCACCTGCCACCACCGGAGTCTCTCCAAGAGGGCCCACCACGTGCCGGTGCAATCTCCAAGGCTGGGTTCCGCGAGCTTGGCAGCCTCCTCAGCCTATCGCTGGCTTCTGCACAACAGGCCCCCAGCGCACCCAGCGGCACCGCACCGCGGAGTTGCGAGTTGGCTACTGCTGCCTTCTGACCACACTGCGGTACAGCTAGTAATATACACATCCTTTCCAGTCCGCCCCTCCAGGCCTGCTGCATCATCGCAGGCTGCACACCCGCTCAGCTCTTCCGGTGGGCCGAACTCAGTGCACCACAAGTCACCGTCCAGCCACCAGGCCTCCAGCATTATAGCATGATGCACACCCGCTCAGCTCTTCCGGTGGGCCGAACTCAGTGCACCACAAGTCACCGTCCAGCCACCAGGCCTCCAGCATTATAGCATGATGCACACCCGCTCAGCTCTTCCGGTGGGCCGAACTCAGTGCACGGCAAGTCATTGTCCAGAGGGGCTACCCCACAAGTCCGCCTCCAGTAGTGAACAGCATGTCCTCGGTAATGCCACTGGAGCCCTTCACAGTCACGGGGCCACCACCGTCCCAGGCAGGCCGCCGGTAAGCCTGGGCAGATCGTCTGGAGACGTACTCCGAAGCGCACGACATCCCAGTGCCGCCGCGGCGGCGCACGCGTGTGAGGAGTGTGGAGAAATGGCCCGGGGCTCTGGGCGTGGTTCAGTTCTGGGCTCTGGGCATGGTCCAGTTCCGGCCTGGCCACAAAAGTGACAATGGCGTGTGTCTCCGTAGTAGTGTCTGCGCCACCTGGCCTGTAATCGACAATGTTGCAATGTAGCATGCACCAGGAGGGCGGCCTCGCCCGAATGGATTAATAAAGGAGCGCGAGACCGTTCGGGGTCTCGGCTCATACATGCCAACTGTTGTGTGTGTATCTACATTGCCGCAGCCTGAACCGAAGGCCTAGCCTCAATATCAGCGCGAGTTCAGCCAGGCCAGAACTCCACATCTGTGTCCGCCCTATCCTTACCATAGGCCCACACACACGTGGCCGCACACCTTCAATGGCCAACATTTCAGTCTTGCTGTCAGTCCTGCGGACATGCGCAGACAGGCATGACAATGGTGTGCCGTAGGAGTGCAAGTGATGCAACCGCGCAGCTCACACAAGTAAATGGGCTCGGTGGGAGGGGGTAGCAGCTGTGAGGCTACGTAATACACATTGTCCTACCACATTTGCCAGCAGCAATACATGGCTAACATGAATCCCAAGGTCGCACAAATCACACACCACGAAACTTGTATGTCTGCCAACACACCATGCAGAACCACCAGTTGACACTAACCTCACTTACCTCTTACAGCTGATCAAGGATATGCACTCTGCCCGTGGATGATGACACCCCTCCGAGACCCGAACACCCCGGCCCAGAGGCAGTACAATGTGGCCCACAAACGCACCAGGGGCATTGTTGAACGCACGTTTGGCGTGTTGAAATCACGTTTCAGGTGCCTGGACATCACCGGTGGAAGACTCTTGTACAGCCCAGAAATAGTGTGCAAGATGATCACTGCATGTTGTGTATTGCACAACATATGTGTACGCACCAATGCCCCATGGATCCAAGTCCCAGAAGCACCGGACGATGATGAGGAAGATGATGCAGGTGGACCACACCCCACTGCAGCCGCAGCAGGAATAGCCCGAAGGAACACAATCATCAACAATTTCTTCGGATGAGCACGTCACATTGTGACTGTCCACAGCAATCATGGCACAGTACAAGATGACCACATGACCAGCATGTGCAAATAAAATCTTAGCAACACACATTCCCCGTGTGCATGTCAGTCCTCTGCATTAGCACATTACTCTGACGGGTGTAAGTGCAACACTGAGTGCTTACATTCGCATATGTTGCAAGAAGAGATGGTGTGTAGGTCCTCTTCATCATCGGTGATGAGATGTACGGTCTGCTCTGCAGGAGGTGATGATTCTCCCTCTGCAATGTGAGGGGGAGATGCAGTTTGACATTGTGTTCACATGTATATTGACGCATTGGCCAAGTTTACCAACAGACTGCATGTCAATGTACATTGTGACTGTTTGTGTGGAGATGCCTATTTAATGCTGGACAGTTGACATTTCGCCACCATCACAGATGTGAGGTTGTCCATTATCATCTCACAGTTTTCTGCTATGCCAAATGCGAATGGCCATTTTCTACACACAAGCGGCAGCAGTTGTGTCCTCTGTTCTGTTGTGAAAGTGTTGCAGTTTGGTCCACTTTGTTGTAAATGTTGAGGTGCTCTGAGTGTTATGTGTGTGTGCTGCATTGTAGGTGATTTGCCCCTTCAGCTCTGATTTGGCTGGCCCTTATCCCTTTCAGGCGGTGTGCCTTTCACTTCTGTGCTTATACAGTGCTGAGCTATTGTGGACTTGGGTAAATTGGTCGGATTTGTGACTCTTGGGCATGGTTTGTCCGCAGATGTGCTGTACTTACTTGTGCATGTGTGCCATTGTGCCCATCTCCCCCGTCCCCCCAGTCCCTGGTGGTTACTGACCCTGTTGCTGTTGTGTCAGGTCATGTTGAGCAGTGTCCGGTCCTCCGACTCCTGCCACCGTCTCCTCACTGATGACTGTGGACACCATTTCCTCCATCTCATCCAGCCCCTCCTGTGGCGCAGGACTCCCACCCCCAGTCTGCATTGCTGCTTTGCGGTTGTTGGCGAGTTTCAGCTTGGTTTTACGCTTCACATCATTCCAGCGCCTCTTGACCTCTTCCATTGTCCTCCTCAGCACTCCGACTGCATTCACCTTGTCCAGGATGAACTGCCATATTCCATTTTTTGTTGCCAATGACACAGTGGAGGTGACGGACAGTTGTTGATGGTGTTCTGTCACCTCCGTAATCAGGTTCCTGTTTTCCTGCGGACTGAACCGCGTCTTCCTCTTCTTCTTCTCCTTGCCCTTCCCTGACCCCGAGGTCCCAGGCTGGTCCTCCGTGGGGCTTGTGGGGTTCGTGTTGTCCTCTGTGCTTGCTCCGGCTACCTCCATGGTGCTTCGCAGTTGTTTGTGTTTTATTTGTATTTCATTTTTGCCGCTTTTATGGTGATTGTTCCTGCCTTACTTGTGGGACTTGCGGGCCTGGCGCTGCTTTTCGCTGGATTTTTATCGCAGTTGGGCCCATCGCAACTTTTTTCACGTTCGGGTTTCCTTTTTTATCGCCGTCGCGGTAGTTGTATCGCGGACATTTGAGGCGTTATAGGGAAACTATCGCATGTTACCGCCGTGTTGTGAATACGACGTTGACACGGGGTTATTTCCCGGCGATAGACGTCGACATGAAAAATTGCGTTAGCCTATTTTAGCGATGTTTATCGCACGTTCTTGTGAATATCCCCCTATATTTCCATAGATGAGTGGGAAATAACTAAAGGAGTCTGAAAAGGGATCATTGCACCAAACATGAGTTAGGACCAGTTTATGACTTAGGATGAGAGTGTCCAACATAGGTCCAGAAGAGCCGAGCCGATACCAGAAATGCACTAGGAATCATCCTACATCACGTTATACTGTGGTAGGCAAGTTATGAGCTTCAGCCTGCTGCCTAATCTACGAGGCTACAATCACAGTTAGGTTGCCATAAAGAGCAATAGCATAATTTTATGTGACACAGTGGTATGGCCCAGGGGAACCCATCTTACACCCAATGCGTCTGCTGAGGTATTTCACGTTGCATTTGGGCTGCTGCCTCCTCTGAAAGGCTAATGGGGCCGAGGAAGATTAATGTACAGGTGCATACCATTAAGAGACACTGGCAAATCCCATGAAAATACCACCCACTGTACCTTCTGCCAGTGTGTTTTTCTTTGCTGATACACTTGTAGCGACTTTTCAATGCGGATATGTAAGAAACTGAAAGGGCATGTAACAAAGCACTCTATTTATAAAGCACATGCTCAACAACAAATTGGTTTCTTGTCACTGATAGGAAATGTTTTGGTGAGGACCTCTTGGACCTCAGTTGGTTCCCCTGTTCTTAGCTTCATTGCACATTTTATGTCTTACACATTTTAGCCACATCGCTTTTAGCAATGACCTTTTACATATTTTATTTCAGCCTTGCTTCAGCGATATTATCTCAGGTGTATATTGGATGAGTTGCTTGTTTCAGTTAAACTTTCTTCGACATGTAATATGTACATTATGTTCAAATCTAGGAACAGTACACAATATCCTAGGGCCTATCTTGCCTGTTCAGGGGACAGCTTCTAACATCCAGACATAGCATAACATTAGAGCAGCGCTGACGGTACAGTGTGGTTTTTATTATATAAATGATGCACTGACCCGGAAGGGGCAGAGGGACATTCCAGCCACGGCCATGCTGGGACAAATGCTGTCTTCACACTGCAGCTCTTGTGGCACTAACCTACGATCTTCCTGAGAGGATTACCATTCACACTACAGGTTGATTCCTGACTCTGTTCCAGGTATGGGGCTGAGGCTAATCCTATAGATCGAGCAGGAAGAAGGGTACACATGCTATGCTCTCAGTATAGTCGCAGGGTTAAGTAGGAATCTCTAGAACCTCTAGAACCTCTAGCACTCAGTTATCATGGTTGGACCGTTCATTATCTTTACCATGTTTGTAATGCTTGTGACTTTGCTTTGTTTCATCTGCCTAATTATCGCAGCTCATTCTCTATGCAAGACTACGATTGTTTCAATAAATGTACCGAGAACGTATTTTTGTACCTCTCTTGTGTTTTACCTGGGCATGCATGAGTAATACAACGAAAGGGTGAGATCTGTTTCCACGACTTCCCTGGGGAGTTCGAGTGTCATGTTCAGGTTGCCATAATCACCTTTCACCCAAGCACAGTTGGGGGTTTAGGTGAGGCACTGTGAGCTAGCCAGGTATTGGGCTGGTGGCTTCTGATGGTGTGGAATGACTCAGTCCCCTATATTCTGACGTTCCTTTGTCCTAATTTTTTTGATGAATTCTCTTTATTGGTTTTTAATGGTATAAGACAAAATACAGGTACAAGGTATGGGTTAGTAATACTGCACAGATATTTGTCATACATATTTCAACAATACATACAGAGAGGCCTTTCATAGTGCCACACGTAGGACAAGGTGATGTCTGCGTTGGGGTAGTGTATGACATAATAGGCTAGTGTTATCTAAATTACCTTGCCCGCTTGACCCCCGGTCGCAGGGCACCAGTGTCCATTACGGGGTCTGCAGCGCTGTCAACGCAAAATGCGAATTATGTGTTGTCGCTTGGAAGGAGATCTGGTACTGGAGGTTATGGGTAATGGCGAGTAGTCATAGGGAAGCGTGGTGATGGGGAAGGAAAGTTTGAACAAGGTTTTTTTAACTCTGCCCAACTCAGGTCACCCCTGCCCACCCTCAGCTCCCTCCTTACGCGTGGTTAAAATGTAGTGTCCTGCATGCTGTCTCTCAGGTAGCTTGCAAAGGAGCAGCTTAGTGTCTCGCCCTCTGTGCATGCCAGCTGTGTGTGATTCTGTGGCACTATGACTAGCATTCCTGTTTCGTCTGTTCCTGCTTAGTGTTCGGCATCTGTATGTTGGTCATTTTGGAAGTCTTGCAATATGGCATCCCAATTAGCAGCGATCTAAATTTTGCGGCGCTGCAGGGTGTCTTCCCTAAATAATGCAGTGCTTTCAGCCTGCGCCCAGGTCAGTAGTGAAGGGGTCCATGCTATTGTATGTGTGGGGGGGGTGGGGTAGCTTCCACCTCTTAGTTACTAAGCGTTTGGCTGCCAGTAACCCCAGGTCAATAAATCGGGAGGTGACCCTGTTCGTTTTTGTTCTGTGGTATAATCCCAGGATGGTTGTTTCCCATGTGTGGGCTACCACTCGCCCAGTATACTTGATCAATTGGGTGGTTACATATTGCCAGTAAACGGTGAGAGAAGGGCAAGCCCATAGCATGTAAAGTAGGTCTGCGTCTACCAAATGGCATCTAGGGCAGTGGCCATCAGAGTGCATGAAATATCTATTTATTTTAGCCGGGGTCAGATGAACTCTCTGTATTATGTAGTATTGGATGAGACGGAAACAAGTGTTTCTAGGGATGAAGGTTGGACCCTTCAGAATGGCAACCCATTCTCGGTCTGTACATGGGCGGTTCAAGTCTGTGTCCCAATGTTGCGGCAGGGGTGCAAGAGAGTACACAGTGTGGTGGCATAAAGAGCTTGCAAACCATTTCATAAGGTGTCTCCCTGTGCCCATAGCATGTAGATATTGACCTGTGAGATGTATAAGGGGTTCCCTTGTCATATCTCCCCACATGGATCCCAGTGCTGTTATCAATGAGTTATATAAGAGGAACTGACCTTGTGGCAGTCCGTCATCTTCCACTAAAGTGTCGAAGGGCGTGAGCACGCCATCATTATAAAGGTCACCCAAGCTGTGACAGCCTGTCCCCCGTCAAACCGAAAGTTCCACCTGCGAGGTGGTCCGGCCTCCCCAGAAGGGCAGTTCAGGTGCATATGGGGTTGTAGAGCACGAGGCGCAGGCTGCGGTGAAAGCATCTATAATCCACCTCTAGTAGTAGTGGGGTAGGCAGTTTACCTTGCCTACAAGGATGGAAAAGCTGGAGAATCAACGCGAGGGAGCAGGGCGGCGAGAACGTGGCCGCACCGTGCAGGTTCAGCCCACATGTCCATTTAGCCCCATGTCCATTGGAGCGGCGCGGCAAGATAGTATTGCTCCATATTTGGCATGGCGAGTCAACCTTGAGGACAGATACAGCTTGGAGAGAGCGACTCGGCATCGGGACCCATTCCACATGAGTTCCCTCATAGTGCTGTCAAAGGAGCGGAAGACAGGGAGTTGGATATACAATGGTAGGTTTGTGAAAAAGTAGCTGTGGCAGAGCTACCATCTTGAGTAGCACTATGCCCCTCATGACAGTTAACGGCAAAGCGCGCCTGAAGAGCATCTGTGACCTAATGGCAGCTATTACCCTCATGAGGTTCCCTCGAGGAGGTCTGTTGGTTGATGGTATACCCTTATTCCAAGGTCCCTGAAAACAGTGGGCTACCACTTCACCGGGATGTCATTGATGAAAAATATGGGATCAGGATAGGAGGAGTTGAACAGGTATAAACAGGATTTGGCCCAATTGACCCTCAGGCTAGTTAGTGGGGTATAGTGGATGAAAGTCCTAGCCAACATTTTCGGTGTTACCCCCATATCTCGTTTGTATAGAAGTAGATCATCTGTATATAGTGAGTTAGTGTGTGTCCCGTCTCCCAGTGGGATACCCCATTCTGCACCGCTCGTATGGATGGCCACCGCAAGTGGTTCTAAGGCTAATGAGAATAACAAGGGTGATAGCGGGCAACCCTGACAGTTGCCCCTGTTTATTGGCTCTGGGTCCGATCTGAAAGTACCCGTCTTAACTCTAGCCGATGGCGAAGTATACAATAACTTCACTAGGCAGAGAAAGGTGTCCCAAGTCCATGGCGCAGTAGCACATCAAACAAGGATCCCCATTCGAGCCTGTCAAAGGCCTTCTCGAGGTAAAGCACTAGGCACCCCGAGTGAGGCCATCGCTGTGTAGAGTATTGAGAGACCCAAAAGAAATGGCGCAGGTTAAGTGATGTGTTGTGGGACGGAACAAACCTGTTCTGGTCAGTGTGGACTAGGGTTAACCCCAGAGGTGCCACGCGGTCCGCTAATACCTTGGCCAATATCTTATAATCGGTGTTGAGCAGCGCCAGTGGGTGGTAGTAGCCCAAGCTGGTAGGATCTCTGTCTGGTTTAGGCAAAGATAAGAGCAGGGCCTCACGCAAGGAATTTAGGAGGGAGGAGGTCGTTAGAGACGCTTCGTAAAGGGCAAGTAGCTGGGAGGCCAACACAGGGGCATACGCTTTATAGTGTTCCACTAATAAACCCTCTGGCCCCAGGGCTTTGCCTGTAGCCAGGGCTCTGATGGCTTTGCGGATTTCGAATAGTGTGATGGGTTCCTCTAATTCCGCCCGTTTTGCTCAGGTGTGATGGTGGGTATGCAAAGTGTTGAATAGAAATCTGCCAGACTGTCCGAGCTAGCGCTAGTGGTCAGCTCGTATAGTAATGTATAGTGTCTAATCAGTTCCTCGCGTATTTCATGTTGGGTATGAGGGAGAGACCTCATTGAGGATTGTAATAAAATGAGAGAATGCACAGGCTGGTCCTGGCATATACGCCATGCTAGTAGGCACCCTGCTCGATCCGCAGCCACATCTGTACAGGCTGAGTGTGCAGAATAATTCTGGCACCTTAGGCGGTCCAGCAGTGCAGTATGTTCACGTCTTGCTTCCGACAGTCAGCAGGCGTATTCCGGGTCAGTTATTGAACCCATCTCAAGCCGGAGAAGTGTGCGTTCAATACATGCATTGTCATTGTCTAATTGACTGGGGATGTTCCATCTCACAACCAAGCAGTGTGCCCTGATAGTAGCCTTGAAAGCATCCCATTCTACCCTCCTATCTGTTGCAGTGTTAGTGTTAATGTCGAAAAAATCCACTCTGGTGGTTCCCAATGACGCGCGGAATGGCAGGTCTTCTAATGCTGCGGGTTACAGGTGCCATGTGGCACAGGGTCAGACTGATTTGCATATGGCCATGTCTGAACTGGGGTGGTGGAGTGAGCTAAAGAATGATGATGGATTAAACCCAGATCAGTTGACTGGGGGTGAGTGTTTGATTGGCTCAAACGTTCCGTCCATCATCCCCTTTTGTATCGCTTTGTTCGCCCTAAGTTGGCGGGGGTATGCCCAGACGTGGGTCCCTTGCTCACTTTGCCACTGGATTCAAGCAAGCCTGGCTGATGACGGCTGGAATGCCAGAAACCGGTCCTAGGATGCTTGTTTCCGGTCCAGGGAAGACATGGCTTGGCAGTTCGGGCTGGACTGTTCCCATGAGGCACAGGGTCAGACTGATTTGCATATGGCCATGTCTGAACTGGGGTGGTGGAGTGAGCTAAAGAATGATGATGGATTAAACCCAGATCAGTTGACTGGGGGTGAGTGTTTGATTGGCTCAAACGCTCCGTCCATCATCCCTTTTGTATTGCTTTGTTCGCCCTAAGTTGGCGGGGGTATGCCCAGACGTGAGTCCCTTGCTCACTTTGCCACTGGATTCAAGCAAGCCTGGCTGATGACGGCTGGAATGCCAGAAACCGGTCCTAGGATGCTTGTTTCCGGTCCAGGGAAGACATGGCTTGGCAGTTCGGGCTGGACTGTTCCCATGAGGCACAGGGTCAGACTGATTTGCATATGGCCATGTCTGAACTGGGGTGGTGGAGTGAGCTAAAGAATGATGATGGATTAAACCCAGATCAGTTGACTGGGGGTGAGTGTTTGATTGGCTCAAACGTTCCGTCCATCATCCCCTTTTGTATCGCTTTGTTCGCCCTAAGTTGGCGGGGGTATGCCCAGACGTGGGTCCCTTGCTCACTTTGCCACTGGATTCAAGCAAGCCTGGCTGATGACGGCTGGAATGCCAGAAACCGGTCCTAGGATGCTTGTTTCCGGTCCAGGGAAGACATGGCTTGGCAGTTCGGGCTGGACTGTTCCCATGAGGCACAGGGTCAGACTGATTTGCATATGGCCATGTCTGAACTGGGGTGGTGGAGTGAGCTAAAGAATGATGATGGATTAAACCCAGATCAGTTGACTGGGGGTGAGTGTTTGATTGGCTCAAACGTTCCGTCCATCATCCCCTTTTGTATCGCTTTGTTCGCCCTAAGTTGGCGGGGGTATGCCCAGACGTGGGTCCCTTGCTCACTTTGCCACTGGATTCAAGCAAGCCTGGCTGATGACGGCTGGAATGCCAGAAACCGGTCCTAGGATGCTTGTTTCCGGTCCAGGGAAGACATGGCTTGGCAGTTCGGGCTGGACTGTTCCCATGAGGCACAGGGTCAGACTGATTTGCATATGGCCATGTCTGAACTGGGGTGGTGGAGTGAGCTAAAGAATGATGATGGATTAAACCCAGATCAGTTGACTGGGGGTGAGTGTTTGATTGGCTCAAACGTTCCGTCCATCATCCCCTTTTGTATCGCTATGTGGGGATTGCCGGCACACTGTGCTCCCAGTTTATTTGAAGGAGTTGGGGGTTGTGGTCTGAGTGTGTTCGTCCCAGTTAGTCTGTGTGGCGAAACACAGGGAGTAGCAACACAGATCCCACTATACGATCAAGTCGGACGTGCAAGTTGTGTGGGGAGGAGTAGGAGTACACTTGTGTGATGGGGTTCAGGGTGCGCCAGATATCTATTAATTGCCAGTGAAGCAGCCAGTCACTCAGCGACTGGGCATTGGATGTAGTGACTGTGCGGGAGAGAGGAGGGAAGGACCTATCCAGAGTGGTGTCCAGTACAGAGTTAAAATCCCCCCCTATGAGCCAAGGAAAGCTACTTCAGTGAGCTAGTGCACCAGATAATGTATGTAAGAATGTCATTTGGTCTGTGTTGGGAGCATATATTGTCCCTAATAGCAGGTGCCGGCTATCAAGGTGGCCATGTATGAGCACATACCGGCAATCCCCATCAGTCTCAACTTCTTCTGCCACAAAGGGCCTCACCCAAATTAGTACCCCCCCTGGCATATGATGAATAATCGGTGGCAAATACTTGGCCTCGCCATCTCTGTTGAAGTTTATGGGCCTCACTCAGTGTTAGATAAGATTACACAGCATAGGATAAAAGTATACAGCATAGCTGCGCGAGGGCGTGTGCATACCTTTTACGTTGCAGGTTACAATGTTAGTATGTGCCATGCAGGCGCTGAGGCGGAGTCATGCTTATTACTATGTGACGCAGTGTGTCCTGAGAGTGTTGGGCAGGAGGGGTGGATGCCTCCAGAGCAGTGTAACGTGCCTATGGGGGTGGGTGGAAACAAGGAACCTTATGAGAGCAGCAGGACAACATGTATCTGCCCAAACTAGCAAGAATGTGCTGTAACAATTACCAACCGATGGGAACTGTTAGAAAGAGCAGAGGACTCTTGGGAGGGCGTGAGTCAGATGTGGCAATTACCCATGTGCCAGAGTGGAAGAACGCCAACTGCCATAAATGGTGTGCGCTGGTGCGCATTCATGGACAGTGTATCATTTGCTAGAGTGCCGATGTGCTTGATGGATTAAGATAGTGCCTCCTGTAACACAGGATAAGGTAACTGGCCAGCAACATCATGATACATTAGATTGCAAAGGTTACACAGAGTTCTTATCTAAATTATGTAGTCAGGAGTCACTGCTCTCCCCCCATGCAGCTCCACCATTAAGGCACTGCCCTTAGTGCCAACTTGAGCTTCAGGTAGGTGTTCGAGGCCCTCCTTCACCCGCAGGCTCCTGCCTGCGCCTCATCCCTGGTGGTCTAGTGGAAGAGCCTGCTCTTCTGCTTGTCCGCTCTGTGTGTGTCATCCTTTTTCTGTTTTGCCTTTTCTGTTTTGTCTTTTTCTATTCTGCCTTTTTCTGTCTTGCCTTTTTCTGTCTTGCCTTTTTCTGTTTTGCCTTTTTTCTGTTTGCCCTTTTCTGGTTGCCTTTTCCATTTTCCCCGCCGCTGCTGCTCCCGCGGCCCTTCCCCTCCCCCCCAGTGTGTTCCAGCTCCCACCTCCCAGCTGCTCACCCTCCACAACCCCTACTTAATGGCGGCCGCTGCACGCCAAGGAGAGCAAGACCTCTGACCTCCTGGTCGGAGTCACTGCTCTCCCCCCGTGCAGCTCCACCATTAAGGCACTGCGCTTAGCGCCAGCTTGAGCTTCAAGTAGATGTTTGAGGCCCTCCTCCACCCGCAGGCTCCTACCTGCGCCTCATCCATGGTGGTCTAGTGGAAGAGCCTGCTCTTCTGCTAGTCTGCTCTGTGTGTGTCATTCTTTTTCTGTTTTGCCTTTTCTGTTTTGCTTTTTCTGTTCTGCCTTTTTTCTGTTTGCCCTTTTCTGGTTGCCTTTTCCGTTTTCCCAGCCGCTGCTGACCCTGCGGTCCCTCCCCCCCATCGTGTTCCGGCTCCCACCACCCAGCTGCTCCCCCTCCCCGACCCCTTCTTAATGGCCGCCGCTGCGTGCCAAGGAGAGCAAGACCTCTGACCTCCTGGTCGGAGTCACTGCTCTCCCCCGCGCAGCTCCACCGTTAAGGCACTTCCCTTAGCGTCAAATTGAGCTTCAGGTAGGTGTTCGAGGCCCTCCTTCACCCGCAGGCTCCTGCCTGCGCCTCATCCCTGGTGGTCTAGTGCAAGAGCCTGCTCTTCTGCTAGTCCGCTCTGTGTGTGTCATCCTTTTTCTGTGTTGACTTTTCTGTTTTGTCTTTTTCTGTTGTGCCTTTTTCAGTCTTGCCTTTTTCTGTCTGGCCTTTTTCTGGTTGCCTTTTCCATTTTCCCCACCACTGCAGCCCCCGCGGCCCCTTCCACCCCCAGTGTGTTCCCGCCTCCCAGCTTCTCCCCCCCCGACCCCTACTTCATGGCGGCCGCTGCACGCCAAGGAGAGCAAGACCTCTGACCTCCTGGTCGGAGTCACTGCTCTCTCCCCGTGAAGCTCCATCGTTAAGGCACTGCCCTTAGCGCCAACTTGAGCTTCAGGTAGGTGTTCGAGGCCCTTCTCCACCCGCAGGCTCCTGCCTGTGCCTCATCCCTGGTGTTCTAGTGGAAGAGCCTGCTCTTCTGCTAGTCCGCTCTGTGGGTGTCATCCTTTTTCTGTTTTGCCTTTTTCTGTTCTGCCTTTTTCTGTCTTGCCTTTTTCTGTTTTGCCTTTTTCTGTTTGTCCTTTTCTGGTTGCCTTATCCATTTTCCCCGCCGCTGCTTCCCCCGCGGCCCTTCCCCCTTCAGCGTGTTCCTCCCTCCTAGCTGCTCACCCTCCCCCGACCCCTACATAATGGCAGCCGCTGCTCGGCCGCGCCACTGGTGAGCCAAAGCAAGCCTGTCTGCGCCCGTCTGCGCCCGTCTGCGACCCGTCCGCAACCAGCGCCAGGGACCCTGGTCCCCCGATCCCCCGCCGCTATGACCCCAGCACTCTCCACACACTCCACCCCGGACGCAACAATAACTGCCAGCTTTCAATGCCGAGCAACACCCAGGGCCCAATCTCCTGCCGACACTGCAGCCGCACCTTCACCCACCTCTGGACCCAGGCAGCCACCCCCAACCCACCGGATGCCACTGAACTACATCCTCCTCAACGTACGCTCCCTGCACAGACACGCCGTAGAAATCTGAGATCTCCTTAACACTCACTCACCCGACGTCGCCATCCTCAAAGAGACCTGGACCAACGCCAGGTCCGCACCCGACATCGCAACCGCCATCCCCAACGGATACAAGATCCTCAGGAAAGACTGCCCCAAACGCCCAGGAGGAGGCCTCACCATCATCCACAAAAGCTCCCTCCAACTAACAACCACCAACTTGGATGACGCCTTGCCCCTCATGGAACACATCCACTTCCTGACCAGCCCAACCCCAGAATGATGCTCAGTGGAACACTTTCCTACAGACCTCCCGGACCCCGCTACCCCTTCACCAACGTCATCACAGACCACATCGCTCCCCACGCCCTCGCCTCCATGACGGACTACATACTACTTGGAGACCTCCACCTAGAAACCACAGCGATCCCAACACCACCGCCCTCCTGGAGAACCTCACCAAAATACGACTGAAGCAACTTGTCTCCACCCCCACTCACCTAGCAGGACACACACTCAAGCTCATCTTTGCCAGAGGAAACAACATTCGCTTCAGCCACACCACTGAACCGCTCTGGACAGACCACCACTGCATCCATTTCTCCTTCTGGAAACCCACCACATCAAGCGCACGCCGCGCCCCCCATGCAGAAGCTGGAACAAAGTCTCCGAAGAATACCTCACCTCCGCCCTCAACTGCACTCCTCCCCCAACTGCAACAGATGCCAACACAGTGGTGAGCAACCTCCTCCAATGGATCGCCAACTACGCCAACACTATCGCCCCCCTCCAGAACACCACAAGACGACACAACAAGAAAGCCTACTGGTTCACCACGCACCTCCAAGAATCCAAGCGCTCTTGCCCACAACTGGCGAAGACGTGGAGAAACAGCAAAACCCCAGAAGCACACTCCACCTACAAGGTAGCCACCATGGCACACTACCAACTCATCAAATCAACAAAGAGAAACTTCATCCAAGACAGAATCCTCTCCAACTCCCACAATTCCAAGGAACTCTTCACCATCATACAAGAATTCACCAGCCCAACAGCGAAACAACCGATGTCCCTCTCTCCCTAGACCTCTGCAACAAACTCAGCTCCTTCTTTCACCTCAAGATCAAGACGCTCTACGACAACTTCGACGACCAAGTCCACGGCATGGCCTCAACTCCCACCCCCAGCGATGCCATTCAACTGATCCTCCTCACCTGGACCCCTCTCACCACAGAAGACACCGTAAAGACAATGAAAAGCATCCACTTTGGAGCACCTACTAACCCCTGTCCACCACACATCTTCCACAGGGCCACCACTGCCATCGCACCCGAACTACGCCGAACTGTTAACTGCTCCCTCGAGACCGCCACATTCCCCTACAACTGGAAACGCAACACAGAGAACGCCAGCTCTCAGCAGCGAAAACCCAACAGAGAGCAGCTGCAATATGTGGTCTTCCTCCAGGTAAGTGATCCAAATACATACGTGTGGGTCCCAGGGCTCCGTCATCGCCGAAGGACGGGACAATCACCTCACAACGCCGCCACCGGGAGCTGCAACTTTCTCGGGTTTGAGTTTCCAGCACAGCGCCCTCGGTAGGTGTAGGTTGTTTTCACTTGTGGGGTCTGGGCCTGGCACGACCCCTGGGCCCCCACAACCAGTGCACCACAGTCGAGAGCTCCCCCCTCACCTGGGCCCTTAATGCAGTCCCACCATCAGGTCACAGGTGTTTTCTGTTTAATGGAGGGGGGGCCCAGAATCCTGGGCCTCTTACGGCTTGGCCTGGGGCGGTAGCAGCAGGGACGAAAGGTGCCCTTGGCAGGTGTGGGCCATTTTCCCTTGTGGGGCCTGGGCCCGGCACGACCTCCGGACCCCCACAACCAGTGCAGCACAGTCTAGAGCTTCCCCCTCATCTGGGCCTTCAATACAGTCACACCAACAGGCCACAAGTGCCTTTTGTCTGAGGAAGGGGGGAGCTGGAGAGCCCAGGCCTCCTACAGGTCCATCTGGGCTGGCAGCAGCAGGGACGGCAGGCGCTCTTGGTACTTGTGAACCGCTTTCACTTGTGGGGCCTGGGCCCGGCACAGCGCCAGCATCCAAGGTGGCACAGTTTGAAGCTTTCCCGCCTCCTGGGCCGCGGTGCAATCTCTGTGCAAACTCCAGCAACTCCAAGGAACTCTTCAGCGTCATTCAGGAATTCACCAAACTCTCCAGCAAAAACACAGACATCACCGCCCTCCCAGGACCTCTGCAACAAGCTCGGCTCCTACTTCCATCTGAAAATCAAGGGCCTCTACGACAATTTCAATGACCATACACCAGACGCCGACACCACTCCCGCCTCCAGCAACGCCAGCCAGCCCACCATCTCCTCCTGGACCCCAGTCACCACCGAAGACACCACATTGACCATGAAAGGCATCCACTCAGGAGCCCCTATGGATCCCTGTCCCCGCACATCTTCCCCAGAGCCGCCGCCGCCATGGCACCAGAACTACGACACACCATCAACGCCACCTTCGAGACCGGCATCTTTCCCGAAGACTGGAAACGTGAAATTAGACCCCCACTCAAGAAGCCCTCAGCAGATCCCACGGACCTCAAGAACTACCTACCCATCTCCCTCCTCCCCTTCGTGGCCAAAGTCACAGTGAAGACCGTCAACGTCCAACTAACAAAATTTATCGAAGATAACTCGATCCTCGACCCCTCCCAATCCGGATTCCGCAGCAACCACAGCACTGAGACTGCCCTACTCGCCGCCACAGACGACATCCGCACCCTCCTTGACCAAGGACACACCGCAGCCCTGATCCTTCTCGACCTCTCTGCAGCCTTCGACACCGTCTCCCACCGCACACTCACCGAAAGACTCCACAAAGCCGGCATACAGGGAACAGCCCTCGACTGGCTGCGACCCTTCCCCACCGGCAGAACCCAAAGAATCAGACTCTCACCCTTCCTCTCCGAACCCACAGAGATCAACTGCGGAGTACCCCAAGGATCGTCGCTCAGCCCAACGCTCTTCTACATCTACATGGCCCCCCTCGCCGCCATTGTCAGACAGCATGGACTCAGCCTAGTATCCTATGCCGACGACACCCAGCTCATCCTCTCCCTCACCAAGGACCCCATCACCACCAGGCTCAACCTTTCAGGAAGGAATGAAGGACGTTGCATCCTGGATGAGCAGCAGCTGCCTGAAGCTAAACTCAGAGAAGACAGAGGTCCTCGTCCTTGGACCCTCCACCTCTGCATGGGACAACACCTGGTGGCCCTCCGCCCTCGGCAGCCCTCTCACCCCCACCGACTACGCCCGAAACCTCGGCATCGTACTCGACTCCTCCCTCTCCATGACCCGACAGGTCAACGCCGTCGCCTCCACCTGCTTGAACACCCTCCGCATCCTCCATAAGATCTTTAAATGGATCCCCCCCCGAATCAAGAAAGACCATCACCCACGCACTCATAACCAGCAGACTGGACTACGGAAACGCCCTCTGTGCCGGGATCAACAAGTCTCTGCTCCACAAACTCCAGACCATACAGAACACCGCAGCCAGACTTGTCCTCGGCATCCCTCGACACAAACACATCTCCCAACACCTGCACAGTCTCCACTGGCTCCCCGTCGGAAAGAGAGTAACTTTCAAGATACTCACCCACGCCTACTAATGCCTACACAACACCGGACCCCAATATCTCAACGACACAATCTCCTTTCACGTACACAAGAGGAACCGCCGATCCGCCAACCTCGCCCTCGCTGAAACCCCGCGCATCCGCAGAGCAAGAATGGTTGGCAAATCCTTCTCCTACATCACGGCCAAGACCTGGAACGAGCTCCCGATAGACATCAGATGCGCCCCCCCGCACATCTTCAGGAAGACCCTCAAGACCTGGCTCTTCGACTAACCGGCTCTTCGACCGACCGGAGATTGATTGATTGTGTCAGGCCTGTCAGACGAGGGGTTCGCTATGTTCGGCATCCACCACCTCGATGCCGCAGGCCAGCACTGCCGTTTCGGCCGATCGCGATATGCCCTCAACCCGGTCGCGAGGTTCAGTCGGGGGTTCGCCAGGGTCAGGCGCTCAGCAATGTAATGCACCAGTGTCCCACAGCAGCTGGAGACCTCAGGGATTTCTTTGAGTGGTGGATGGTGTCATCAGGCAAAGATTTATGCCGGATAAAGGGGTAAGGGTGCAGAGCCTCCCTAGAGCCTCCCTAGAGTGCGTCCACCATCTTGGCTCGCTGGCCTCGACCCAACCCTGAAGTTTCGTCATCCTAATGCACAGTCCTGTTATCATAGTAGGACCTTATAACATGGTGCCACCAACATACAAAGGTTAGGTACTAATTTAATGGGTCCCCTGAGTAGTTTTCTCTTGTGGGCCCAAGGTGCCTTACTCATCTTCAGACAGAGATGTCCGTGGTGTTATGGATTCACTGCACTATAGGATAGCACTATATTTGCCTGTAGATTGATCAAGCTTGAACCTTAAAAGGATGCCCCAAATTAGTGCTTTCCTTCTCTGAATTCCATTATCAAAATGGTGAATCCAGTTAAAATTCCTGTCAACTACAGACACACTGTTACACAACATTACTGCAAAATGGGTTAGCTAATGTGGGTGGAAATGTTACCTTTGTGGTTGAGTCACATGATGCATACAAAACTGACGTTTTTTTATTCATGGGTCACTTTTCCTGTAGTCATCGCCAACACAAAGATATTTCCCACCAGGCCAATACAGACCATACCAACATTTAGAAATATCATTAACAATTCAAGAACACGAAAATTGGTTCCAAGGCTCCCTACCACATGTTGTGGACAACATTAGATTGGGTCCCCTTGGCAGTGAAGGGGCAACATCGACAGTTCTAGCTGGCTATACACCATATCCCAATATACAAAACCTAGCAGTAGGCAATTTGCTCCCTTTATATAATCACTTAGATTATGCAGACATTTAATACAGTTTGTTATGCGTACTTTAACAGCTGCCCCAGCAAGGGCTGCTCAAGCTGTCCAACCACAATTGGCTACACCTGAGATAAGCCCAGTAACAATTATTGCTGTTATGGGTTAAGTACCCACCAGACGAGAGGAGACTCTGTTCTGGATCGCTCAAAAAATAAACCAGCTTGAAGCAGTGTTTCCCCATACGGGACCTGAAGATAAACATAGAATTCTCACAATGTGAGAATTGAGGGATGGTATCCTCAATTGACAACTGTGCCACATGGGGTACAGTTTTTGTTGGAAGCTATACCACAACTCATGGTACACCATCTCTTGCTGTTTTACCAGATGTGTTAAAACTGATACAAAATGGATACAGGGCTGCCACGACCCTGGACTTGGGATGAAACTAATCGGCAACTTAGCCACTGTCTCTTCAATTATTTGAGGAAATATTAAATGGGAAGCAGCAGCACTGGCGGTTTGCCAGCACCTCACACAGGTCCCATTAATAGACTAAGAGCGCAAGCTACCAAAAATGATTGCCGAGACCTATACATCTATAGGACGCAATAATCTAGTGGCTAGACCAAATAAGCCACTTCTTAAAGGTAATCATGAAAAGGATAATACCAAACAAGCACCAAGTCTTCTAAGAAATGCTGGGATAAACAAAAAAATGAAGAAAAAGCAAAGGCACGGGGAGGATCTCCACAACAGGAGAGCTCTGAAAAACGTTATAATTTACATAACTGTGATAATTTGAAACAACCTGACAGGCAGCAGTATACTGATACCCTTATCGTTCTTTTCAGGACTCGTCTGACAAATGGTCTGAGAGAAGTAGGTGGTCAGAACGCACACAAGAAAAGTATGTGAAACCAAAAAATGGCTCACAACGCTTTCTGATGTAATAATAAAGAGGGAAGAGAAACTTCCACAACAGAAACCTAAATTCCAAAAAGGTTGCAGGAGTTTCAGAAAAATATGCCACACATACTGAGAACATTACTTTAGAACAGGACGTGGTCAGTGACAGTGCTAGGCAGTGCGGCAGAGATCCCAAAAGTTCACCAAAATCTTCGAGAGTTTCTGAATGCAAAATCAACTAATGACTACAATGAAGTAGAAACCCCAGTTAGGCAAGTAGCCCCTCCTGACAGAGTGTATAAACTGAATATACAAATAGAGGGGACATAAAATGCACAATTAAAGTAGTTTTCTGGGAAACACTAAACTTAGTTATGATATTCTATTGCCTGAAAAGGATTAGCCTCTGGAGTTCGTTAGAACCCTCCCACAAGGGGAAGATGTAATATCACCATCTTTCTCGGTCCTTCACTGGAAGAAGTAAAACAAGCTTATGCCGCAGAATGGACTTTTGCACAAGCACCGGCATTATACCGCAACCATGTAGGCTGGGATAAAGACTCATCTTATCATGTGATACTCATAAGGTCCAGCTCACAAGTGCAACCTCAGTATCCAATTAAGCATGAAGAAAAAGCTTCTGTGAGAGAAATTCGCTCACAACTTAAGTACCAGAGAGTAATTGAACCCTGTGTATCTCTCAAGAACAACCCTTTATTTCCAGCAGCTAAGCCGGATCATTCTGATAGAATAGTCTTAGACTATAGACATTAAAACAGTCACGCACACTTGCAATACAAAATTCACTCAGTATGGCTTTAATAAATAATATTGTCCCTAAAAATACAAAAAGACCCGGGATATATTTTTAATGGGTTTTTCTGCCAAAACATTGCACCTGACTGCAGGGATTTAAACTAATTTTCCACACTCTGGTCTCAGCATGGATTTTGTCGACTCCCTCAAGGGTATAAGAACAGTCCTGGACTGTTTGCTGCCCGTGTAACATCACTATTGCATGATATTGATCCAGAAGCATTGTCCAACGTTGATGACATATATCTAATGGACGATGACTTAAACACCCATCTAGCCAGAGTGGATCGCATTGTTATGGGATTTGCTGAGCATGGCTACAAATTTAATTTTAGGAAAACTAAAATTGCTTTTCTCAGTATACTGTTCTTGGGATACGAGTTATTAAATGAGGGGAAGAGGCTGGCACCACACTTCCTAGAGAAGTGTTCTCAACTCCAACCACAAAGCACTATTAAAAAACTACAATCCTTACTAGGGTTCTTCAATTTTGGGAGAACCTACATTCCAGATTATGCACAACAAATAAAACTATTATACAATTTGATTCATCCAGACCTCCAATAAATGTTGGATACCTGAACATACACAAATTCTCAGATCATTACAGACTGAGATGCTGGCAGCACAACACTTACACGTGTAAAGAAAACAAACTTAATCATTCGGATGATACAGAGTGCCATTGGCTTCACTTATGTTACATTCAATGAAGGTGACACACTGCTGATTGCATATAAGTCGCATTTATATTCTAATGCAGAAATGCGTTTTGTATCCACTGAAATGTTTTTTGACTACAGTTCAGATGGCTGTTATAAAGGAAAAACCACTGGCACTGGGCAAATGCATAATTGTCGATACAACCATTCTAGCCTTAGCAGTCACAAAAGCCAGCATTCTGAACGCAAAAGCCTTACATCCTAGATGGATACACCGGTCCACTTCCTTGACTGCCACTGATGTAGACTATGTTTTTGACCCAATGCTACACTCAAGAATTTCTCCAGTATGAACAAGAATACACCATGCCCACTAACATTTTGACTCTCGATCAGTTAAGTATATTATTTATACTGATGGTTCAACTCAGCCTGCTATAGGCACTAAACACCAGTACTCCGCAGCTTGCGCAGCTGTTTATGGAGTACTGAGAGATGGCGAATTCCACCCTCAACAAACATTCACACAGTCCCTGGAGGATTGCACTGCACAAGGAGCTGAACAGAAAGCTGTACTTTTGGCACCTGGACACACGGATCCTCAATTCTCCCTCTCTTACAGTGTGTAATTCATATTACTGTGCACAGTCTTTTAATAAAAATGTACATTACTGGTGCCTAAATAGATTCAGAGATTCAAAAGGAAACACTATCAAGCATAAAGTGCTTTGGGGAAATGTGGCAGAACTCGAAGACATTCTTCCACAGGCTCATGTAATACATACATTGAGTCACCAACGTGTTGAAATAAACGTTGTAGGGAAGTCATTGGCTGATGAAGCATCCAAATCTGCAGTCAAGTCTGCTACTATAGCTACGATTACTTGTTCTCACACGAGGGTAGATGAAGAAATAATGACTGCCATCAATGGTTCGAGCACTCGCACTCCTTTACCACAAGCATATCCAGCAAAATATTCCTACCACTTAAGTGGCCAAAATATTCCTTTTGCAACAGTTACCGGGTTGGGTGATCGGGTGAACACCAACCATGAGGGTGTTGCATCTGCATATGCTGGTGTGGCGGCCATAGTATCTCTATTACAAAAACATTATTGGTGGCATGGTTGTACAAGTAGATAAAGCTGTATGTCCTTGGTTGTGACATTTGCCAACAAATTAAAGTTTCCACCATCATACGCCCACCGCAGACACCCTTCTTGGTTTCAAACAAATCTCTTCAATGCATGTATCGAGACCATTGCGGCCCCCTAAATTCGGATGGTGCTTTTAAATACATTCTACTTGCTGTAGATTCCTCTGGGTGTGGCCACAGCGATCGGCTGACACTTGCGCTGTTATTAAAGATTTGCAAGCCTTTATCAGGACATATGCAGTAGCTGCATTCCATTTGGACCAGGGCCCTGCTTTTGCTTCTAAAGCATACAGTGACACCATGAGAACCCTGGGTATGGCTGTGCATTATTCTTCCTCATATCATCCCAAGGAAAATTAGATAGTGGAGAGAAAAAAAGGAGACTTAAAGCAATCCTTAACAGCTAGATTAGTAGGTACAGGTTGTAGTTGGATCCACCACTTGTATGGCGTCCAAGGAGAATTCAATAATCTGCCTAGGAGATCTTTGGGTGGCCGAATGCCTTACGAAGTCCTGTTTGGCATCCACATGTATGTCCCAGACCCTGATGGCCCTGGCGCGGTGGTGGTAGAAACACCTTTTGACGTCAATGAATGTGTTGCTGTCTTACAGAAACTACATGTTTTCCGAGGTGAGCGTTCTACCACACACACTGCCACTGAAGGAGTGAGGAGCAAACCAGCACCTACTGGCTGGTTTCCAAAAGTTGGGGATCTGGTTCGAGAAAAGATTGCGGTGAAGAAGGAATTCGGTCCATCATACCGTGCACCAGTGCCAGTCCTTGGAATTCAAGGTACCAGAACTGTGATTTTGCCACCGCTTGCTGGTTGTAAAGATAAAATGCTTTGTCTCCATTGATCAAGTAAAATTGCATCATGTGGCCAATCTTACACAGTAGGCCCCAAGGACTCCTGGGTAGTTTCTTAACCCTTCTCACTACCCTACAGGAAATACCTCTTCAAGCATTCACCAGCACTAATGTTGTTTGCCCTAGGCTGGGGAGGGCAGAGAATGAACTTTTGTTGATCTCTGCCACCACTACAAATGTAAGAGAGACATCAGACGTAGGACTACAGTTTTCTATTGATACTCCAGACAACAGAGTTGTTTATGATGAACCACCTTCGGATGTGTCTATCAGTGCCCTTTCACCTGCTGCAGTGCCTGTGTTCACACAGACTGCTTCTGTCAACATTGATGACTTCTCTTCTGATTCTTCTACAACTTCACTTCATGGTATACGTAATTTACTTCACTGAATGTAGCGTACCTATCTGATCCGTCCTTGGTCCTAGTTTTGGATTATACTGGCTCTGTTTTCTCTTTTTCTATGGATTGGATTAATCAGTGTTCTTCTCGTTTATAAATGGCCATTATCTTCCAGAACGTTCTACTGTGGAACTGGTAGTGGAGGTGTTGAAGTCTCATTCTTTTTCTCACAAAGTGCGGAGAGACCTGTCCCTTGTGAACATTTCGACTGTTCCTGATGGAATTGTTCAGGAGAAGGTCCACTTTGACATCTTTGGTCTACAGAAACTATTCAAATTTCATGTTTTTAAAATAGCTGTGGATGATGTGAAAATACCGGGTGTTGTATCTGATGATTGGAATGTGAAGACAGTCTCTTCAATGCTTGCTGAGCTTGAATATTATACTGTATTTGAAAGTGAGGATATGTACATAAATTCTGCCAATTACGGTGATAGGTTTTGTTATCATCACTATGCACACCATTTCCTACATATAGCTAGTACACCACATACAGTTTTTAATTATACACAGTGGGAAAATTGCCCGACTCAAATAGTGGGTAGTTCAAAAACATATTTAGACAAATTCCCATATTTTTCTGGGCACAATACTTCTGATCCTGTATCTTATTATTTTAAGTTAAGGGAAGAAAAATATGCTGACCAACACAAAATTAATTTACTCAAATTCATTAGTTTCCAGGCTGGCTAGTAAAGGCTTATGAATTTTGGAAAGATGCAATTGATTTAAAATCAGTTTGTTGAACGAAAAGCTGGCAAATGCAAGGCATGGATGACTTATTCAGAGTGTGTCTAATTCCATTTCTGAATGACACAGTGCAGCATACAATTTATCTAGGTCTAGCAAAAATTAAAGAAATGAATGTGCCCAGTATCCCCTCAATTGCACATTTTGACAATTGGCAACATTTAGTAAATTTCACTGAGGAACAGCTCAATGGTATGGTGCAGAATGGTTCATTTAACTCTACACGTTCAGGCCCCAACAGGTGGTTATTGTGGCCAGTGGACACAAATGGTTGTCATGCATGTTTTATAAACTCCTCGCAGGGTTTTAAAGCAAACAGGACGGACCCTCATTATAAACAGTCACAGCACACAGGGATTGTTACTACATACAGCGTTGGAGAAGTATGTCAGCACTGGTTACAACATTCTACACTATCAGCAGTAAAAGAGCATCTCTCTCTCCTCTCTGATGACATGCTTTTTGTGAGGTCCTAAGTCACCATGTTGCAAAAGACTCTTGTATGCCACGTACAATGACATTTGGAAGCTTTCTCAAATGGAAGCATCTGCAGGTGTTGTATTCCTCTTAGGGTATCCATAAACGGGCTTTCCAGTATCATGTCCTTATATAGGCACAATTCGCCCTGCCCTTATATAGGCATAAAATCCCAGCCCTTATTTAGGCATTAAACCATGCACTCCAAATACAGGCATGGTCTCTGACATCCGTCCACCCTAACGTCACAACGTGTTCATGAAGAACAGACCCTTAGGCTGCGGGAGTTTCCCTAGTCCAGGACTATTGATTTCTTCAAGGACTCATACATTATGCATGAACCATTATTCCTTAGGGGGTTCATTCATGACGTCTTTCGCTGTCCAACTCACGTCAATACTAACATTCTTAGGTGGTCTCAGGTATAAATATACCTTCCCTAGCCCCTGTAAACCAGAGGAGACCTCGACTTCAGAGGAGCCCGTTTCCCGGCCTGACGCACTGAGAAGACGCTGCCATTCCCTGCACGCAGCGAGCCCAGCTTCCAGCTTCCAGTGATCTGACTTCCCTTGCGGGGTGTTGGAGTTCGAGTCTGGCAAAGAGATTCCTACCTCTCTCATTCTTCAGGTATGGAGCTGACTAGAACCTAGAGGGACTCTTGGCATACTAGGCATACTAGACTTAACATACTCTTAGTATACCATAGTAAGGAATACTTCACCTACTTCTTCCCTCTTCCTACACCTAGGTCAGGTTAGGTACATTGGGGTAGAATTAGCTTAGCAACGCATCGTATGAGTACTCGCATTTTTAGTCTGTGTTATTTATGTAAATGCATATGTACTAAAAGATAATGCTATCGCAGTATTATTTATTTCTACTGCTCACCCTGTACATTATTTATCTCGCATACTGTCTTGTGATTGTAACAGCACATTTTACTTACACCAGAAACAAGACTGTTCAATAAATCCTTTATTGAAACGCCCGTCTATTTCTTTCTGTGTAACTTGGAGAAAACTAAGCATGCACGACTGAGCTGAGTGAAATAGTTATCTATTGTTTCCACAACTCTGGGACACGTTCTGATTCTAAAGGGAAACACAGTGGTCATGTTTTGCGGCTGCCAGAAACTATTCCCTTCTTGTTGTCAAGGAGTTTCTAGTGGCCTCTGAGCTAGCTGGCACAAGTAATTAAGTTTAATATACTCAATAGGGACATACTGACCTTAGTCCTATGTCAAACCTATAGGATATATTATTCCAATGCGCAGAGCCTATTAGGGAAATAGGAGCTACACTACATGGCGCCCAACGGTTTGGTAAGGCAGTAATTCAACGTTAGATACTGAGTAACTCAGCCGTGCTTTTTCTCTCAAGACCCCTACCCATATACTCCAAAAGACGTCTGGAGTGGGCAGGGTTAAGTATCCACCACGGCTACATAGGGCAGTACCCTATATATTAGCTGTTTGGTTTGCTCAACGTTGAAGGATACAGTGTTCCACAATATTGTGCACCTTATCTTTGTTTCCTTGAAACTTGTTTTACATTTTTCAAAAAACAAAATGAATGAAGACGCCGGAGACGGTGTAGCTGCGGCTGATCCAGCCCAAGCAGCAGTTTTTAACTTTACCGGTTTAAATGAAACCGAGGAGGGTGTAATAAACATCGCTCAAAACTTAAGAAGAGCCATCACTCTAAAACTTATAAAACATGGCCTACCACCAAGAGGTGGTAGAGCAGTTTTCGTGATAGAGGCACATGAATCCTTTCAGACAGAGGTATTCTATTCATGGGTAATATTTCCTGAATCCAATCCAGTAACACACATGTTTCACTTCTACAAAGAAGATGAACCACCAGAGGAATACAGTCCTTTCGAGGATATAGAAATTCCATTAACATACCAAGAGCATCAGCTCTGGTTTAAAGGCGCCCTAAAACATCACAAAAACATTACCAGGCTCGGTCCACTAGGTAGACCAGGAGCAACATGGCCGATTTTAGCCGAGCTACACACCTCATCCTGACATTGAAGAGATGTCAGATGAGGAGTTACGTACTCAACTCACAGAGTTAATAAAAATTTACAGACAATTGGTCCAATATGTCATGCAGACTTTTACAGTCCGACCACCATTGACATATCCAAATCCAACTCCCCAACAGGGGAATACACTAAAAATTACACCACAGACTCTCAACTCAGTCATGGGTAAAATGCCCACAAAACGTGAGCAAATTCCGTTTTGGATAGCTCAAAAAATTACTCAAATCGAAGCAGTATTTCCAAATACTAGCCCGCATGAGAAACACAGAATCCTAACAATCAGTTTACCGATGGGGATCACACCACAACTGGAAGACTGCACCACTTGGGGCTCAGTCTTTGCTGCCATCTATACAGAAACACATGGTATTCCATCAATTGCGGTAATACCTGATGTCCTAAAACAAATTCAAAACGAATACGGGGCAGAGCCTGCTCTAAATTTAGGTATGAAATTACTGAAAGATTTCGAGCAGGTCTCAACAATAATATTATCTAATATTAAAGGGGAGGCAGCAGCAGTTGCGATGCGCCAAAAATTGAGGGAATTCGATGTTACAGAACATCAAACTGAGCTACCCAGAATTATAGAACAATCTTATGCAGAATTAGGCAGAGATAGTTTGGGTGGAAGACCAGTGAAGCCAAAACTATCTGAAAGTCCTGAGAAGGACTCAATAAAGCAAACTCCTACATCTTCTAAAAAGAAGTGGAGTCTACTAAACAAAAATCAAACGAGAAACGTTCTCAATCCCGAGGTAGGTCTCCTCAAAAGGAGCCCTCTGAAAGGAGGTATAACCTCAGGAATAGGGATAATTTGAGAAAACCTGATAGGTATCAAGATACTGATACACGTTCCTCTCGTCCCTTTCAGATCTCATCACAGACTTCGGAAAGAAGAGGACGATCAGAACATAAAGAAGAACGCGTTAAATCGAAAGACGACAAACACGCTCCAAAAAATAAAACAAAACCTCAATTCTCCAAAAAGAAGGTAGCAGGTCTGAAGATCAGACATGCCGAGAATACTGAGAACACAACTCAGAACGGAGAATGGGCTCAGACAATGCTGGACAGTGCAGCAGAAGTCACAATAGTTCGCCAGACCGTGAAGGAACTTCTGGAGATAGTGGACTTGAATGAGTACATCACAGTAGAGACTGTAGACACCAGGGTTAGTACTCCACAAAGGTTACATGAAATAACACTCCGGATGGAGGGAGACAAACCTAGACAGGTGAAAGCACTTTTTTGGGAAAGACTATCAAGAGGCTATGACATACTTCTAGCAGAAATGGACTGGCCACCACAATTTGTCAGGGAGTGCCCACATGGCGAGGACATTATTATGCCTGCCTTCTCCAACCATATTCCAATTCACCTAAAATATACATATGCCAGGAAATGGGCAGTAGCCCAGGCCCCAGCATTATATAAAAATCATGTAGGATGGGATGAGGATTCACCTCACCATAAAATACATCTGAAACATGAACCAACTGCACAACGGCAGTACCCTATAAAGCAAGAGGCTAAAAACAGGTCAGGGAGATCTTAGATCAACTTGAATACCAAGGGGTGATTGAAACATGCACCTCCTCAATGAACAATCCTTTGTTTCCTGTCTCCAAACCAGACAATACATATCGTCTAGTTTTGGATTACAGACACCTAAACACTTGTTCTAAAACTTTTACAGTGCAAAATGCACATAGCACAGCATTAATGAATAACATTGTGCGTAAAAAATATAAAACCACATTAGACATCTCAAATGGTTTCTTTTGTCAAAACATAGCACCTGAAAGCAGGTACTTAACAGCATTCTCCATAATGGGGACCCAGCGTCACTTTTGTCGACTCCCACAAGGGTTCAAAAACAGCCCAGGTTTATTCTCAGCGAGGGTAACGGAGTTACTACAAATTTATGACAATGAGGCATTGTCCTATGTCGATGACATATATCTGACAGACGATGACCTGAAAAAACACTTGAACAGGGTGAGCACCATTATACTGGGTTTCGCCTCTGAGGGCTACAAGTTCAACTTTAAAAAGTCCAGAATTGCCCATCTCAATGTCCTATTTCTAGGATATGAGCTTTCAAGTGAAGGCAAGAGCTTAGCAGCTAACTTTTTAGAGAAGTGTGCGCTGTTCCAACCTCCAAAAACGCTAAAAAACTTACAATCAATCCTGGGTTTCCTAAATTTTGGAAGAACATACATACTAAATTATGCAGAAAGGGTTAAACCTCCCTACGCATTAATCAAACCTGATTTTTCAATCAAAAACTGGACACAGGAACACACAGAAATCTTGCGTTCACTCCAGCCTAACATGTTAGCAACAAATCACTTACAAACACGTGTAAGTCAACGAAATTTGGTAATCCGAATAATTTCGGGTCAATGTGGATTCACCTACTTAACCTTCAATGAGGGTGAGAAAATACCAATTGCATACAAATCCCATTTGTACACACAAGCGGAAATGCGCTTCAGTTCAACTGAAAAATTCTGACAGCAGTTCAAACCGCTGTAGCAAAAGAAAGAGCCTTAGCCCAAGGGAAACGCATTATTGTCGTAACCCCAGTACCGGCTTTAGAAGCGGTCACAAAAGCGAGCATTCCAAATGCTAAAGCATTACATCCAAGATGGATACAATGGGTTAATTCGCTTGCTGCAACAGATGTTGAATATGTTTTTGATCCAGATTTAAAAACACAAGCATTCCTACAATATGAACAAGAATGTCCTCTGCCTACTGAAATTCTGCCTCTTGATCAGTACGAATTTATAATTTACACTGACGGATCCGCACAACCCGCAATAGGGAGTAAGCAAGCTTACAGTGCAGCGTGTGCAATCGTTAAAGGTTGCATGCGAGATGGCATCTTCAGACCTATGGTCACTAAAACACAATCTCTAGGGGATTGTACAGCTCAGCGAGCTGAACTACAAGCATTCAAACTGGCACTTGAAAGTACAGATCGAGAATTCCCCACACTAATAGTGTGCGATTCCTTTTACTGTGTTCAGTCGTATAATGACTATATACAAAACTGGCTTGAAAATGGTTTCAAAGATGCGAAAGGTGGCACAATAAAGCATAAATTGCTTTGGGAACAAGTAGTTCAGTTGAAAAACGAACTACCAAAGGCTCACGTGATCCACACACTGAGTCATCAACGTGATGGCGTTCACGTTGCAGGGAATTCATTGGCTGACGAAGCCGCAAAGGGGGCTGTGCAAACGGCTTCCGTAGCTGCGATCACTCGTTCCAAAACAAAAATAGACGGTGAGATAATGTTGGCTGTCAATGAATCAAGCAAAGGCAGCAGTGCAGCGTTACCAAAAAGTTTCCACTCAAGTACTCTTATGTAATTGATGCGAACAACGTTCCTTTTGCTCGAATCCCTGGAGTGGGGGATAGGGTAATTCCAAACAAGGAACGCAGATTAGGACTAATCCTAGCAGCACATGAAGGGATAGCTTCTGCCCATGCAGGTGTTTCTGCAACAGTATCGTTACTCAAGCAAAGATATTGGTGGCCTGGCATTAGAAAACAAAAAAAGAACTATGTTTTAGAATGTGATATATGCCAACAGATATAAGTCTCCACAGTGAAACGTCCTGCGCAGACACCCCTGTTAATTTCAGATAAACCATTAGCTTGTGTTTACCTTGACCACTGCGGTCCCCTGCAAAGGGACGGTAACTATAAATACATCTTGGTTGCAGTGGATTCATGCTCTAGGTTCCTATGGTTATGGCCTCAGCGCTCGGCTGACGCTCGAACTGTTATAAAAGATTTGCGAGTCTTTATCGGCACATACGCAATAGGCATGCTACATTCTGACCAGGGTCCTGCGTTTAGCTCTAGGGCTTACAAAGAAGCCATGGCCAGTCTGGGCGTTGCATTGCGGTACTCCTCTCCATTCCATCCTGAGGGAAATTTGGTTGTGGAAAGGAAAAACCGGGATATAAAGCAGTCTATAACTGCTAGGGTATTAGGTTCGGGTGATGGGTGGGTCAAACAGCTTAGTGGCGTACAGCGCGCAATGAACAATCTGCCAAGAAGTTCTCTAGGGGGGGTCACTCCATATGAGATCCTATTTGGGACAAGAATGTGGGTACCAGACCTAGAACACGTAGGCACAGTGGTGGAAAATAAACCATTTGATATCAAAGATCGTTTGGCTGTTTTACAGGACTTAAACAAATTAAGAACGAAACAAAGCAACGTATTCCTACAGTCAACCACCACTGGGGAACAACCGGCTGTCCCAGCAAGGCCTGTCTGGATTCCAAAAGTTGGGGATCTAGTCAGAGAAAAATTGCGGTCAAGAAGGAATTTGGACCTTCTTACAGACAACCAGTACCTGTCCTAGCAGTTCAAGGAACAAGAACAGTACTTCTGCCGCCCCTTGCTGGAAGAAAGGAGAAAAGATTTGTGTCCATCGACCTGATCAAACCACAGTATGTGGCCAATACTAAATAGTAGGCCTCGTGGACTCCGACCTAGTAGCAGACGCACTCCTCTCGCTACTATCCAAGAGGTTCAGACTGAAAGACTGATAACAATCGAGAATTCAGCTGTAACAGACGGAGGACTATGCAACAACGCTATGGAACTCATCCCTCTTGAACACCAAGTAACAGTTCGTCCAAATACACCTGTCTACACCAACGTGGCAAGTGATGAACTGGTTCCAGTGATTGCTACAAATCCTGATGCAATTCCAACAATTGACAGAACTGCTTCTGGCTATTTCATTAACTTTGATACGTTCTCAGAAGATCCGAGTGAACCTGAAACGACGCCAGTGTCATTGAAATTCAAGCAGCAAGTACAACACTTTCTTCATTTTGTGAAAAAGGCTTATTTGGTTTCTCCATGGATTGAACTCTGGATTACATCTGGACTTTTTGTTTTCCTGCTCTGGCTAGCGTTGGTTACAACTGTAAGCGTGCTTATAAGTGGCAGATACATCCATGTGAACACTGAAGGAAAAGACGTAAACGTACTTTTGAAACCTCATAAATCTTCCCATCGTGAAGCAAGAGTCTTATCATCAGTGAACATCACAGCTGTTCCTATACATGATGGTATAGTGTGGGACAAAACAGATTATGATATCTTCGGCCCGAATGAACAATTGAACATTCCACATTTGTTTAAAATTTCACTAAGTGATCTAATTACGTCCAGTACCTATTCTGATGATTGGGACTTTGAGACTGTGACTGACATTATGTTTGACCTAGAAAAATCTGCTGCATTTTCTAAACATGAATATTTAGAGGGTTCATCAGACTATGAACAAATGTATTGTTATAATCACTATGGTCATCATTATTTGCATAAATCTGCATATCCAAGAAATGTGTTTATGTTTAACCAATGGGAACATTGTCCTACACCACCTAAAGGTAGTTCAAAAACATTTGCTAATAAGTTTCCATATTTTTCAGGATACAATACATCTGAACCAGAAATGTTTTACTATAAAAATGTAAACAAGACAGGACTGAAAATTATGTTAACAAATACAAAACAGATTTATTCTGCATTTTTTAATGCCCAACTGTCTAGACAGGGTTTTGACTTTTGGAAAGACACAATTGACACAAAAACTGTGTGGGGTACTAAAGATTGGCAAGTGCAGGGGATAGAAGCTTTATTTAGAGCCTGCATCATCCCAGAACAAATAATGTTTTTGAATGAAACTATCCAACAAACATCTTGTCTTGGATTAGCCAAGATAAAAGAGATGAACACACCTTCTGTACCAACACCTGCCAGTGAAAATAATACAAAGGCAGTGGTGACAGTCGAGAATATACTACAACTCAACAGATCTAATCCTACTTGGAAAAAATGGTTGATCTGGCCCACAGACACGAAAACTGTCAGGAAAGATTCCTCAATAAAACTCAGGGCTTTACTATTCATAGGCCAGATCCAAGATACGTCCAAAAATAAACACCCGGGGGTAGTAACAACATACAGTGTAGGGAAATTATGCCTCGATTGGCTGCATAAGTCTACACTACAGGATGTGAAACAACACTTAACCTTACTTAAAAAGGATGCAGACCTTAGGGATTTCTTGCTTGGACCAAGAAAACCGCGTCAAAAACGTTTCATATATGCCGGCATTTATGCTGCTTATAATGAAGCTTGGAAGGTATCACAGATAGAGGCCGCAGAACGAATACGTGAACTTGATCATATTAATTTAGAGAAAACACTCTCTGTGGTCGACAATGGGTTAACAACTTTGTCCTCCAGAATATATTCATTGGACGGCATTGTATCCTCTGCAATCGACATACTAGAACAAGATTTGGCGATGTTACAACAAGGCCAATCTCAATTACGTTCTATTATGTTATTAAGCTGGACGCTGCAATCTTTGCGAGCGGGCTATGTGCCTTGGCGTTTCATCAACACAACGGCTCTGTTTGCAGAATACAATCTCACTGATAAACAGATCGAACTGGCACAAAGAGGAGCAAAGTATACAGTGCTGAGCATTGAAAAATTGGAGAAGTTACCATTCACTGTGGCAGAAAAACCAGCTACAGAATGGCTTATTCATGGCAAAATAACATTACCTGTGAGTACTTTTCAGTTTCAGTATTGCCTCAGACAAATGCAAGCAGGCAAATATGAAAGGTTGGGTAAGGAATACATTAAGACATCATGGGATTTACCGTATACATATAGATGTTGGAGTGGGGATCGTGAAGTGTTTTTGAGCGGCTCAAACTGTAAACTTGCTCTGAGTGGTTCACTTATATGTCAAGACATTTCCTTGCACGGGGCTTGTAATGGTTCAGTGGAAAATGTGTCTTGCCATCAGCAGGGTACTCCAGCTGCTGTGATTAATCCAATGTTTGGACAACTTTCTAATGGGAGTTACCTCATGTTGAATGATCAGAGCTGCTGCGGAATGCTGCCAGGCATCCCATATCTAGTAACAGTCAACTCCAGGGTCACTTGCTGTATGCAAGTATTGTTTCCCCAATAGACACAGTCAGGGAGTTGCCTCTATGGCCTTCGCTGAACGTCTCTTTTATAAGATTTGATACTCTAAGCAGAATGAAAGCCATGCTTTTACAGCAAACAGTGCCTTTGACCTCGGCCAAAAAAACCTATGATCTACAAGTAGCAAGGACTTAGGCTGAGATACAGACTTTAATACGTACAAACTGCCCTATACATTTCGTGGAAATGATATCACGTATCTTCAACATGTCTGATACAACAGGAATTGTACATGTATTTAAGGGCATCTGCTCAGGTCTGTTAGCACCTTTCCAGGCAATACTCGGAATCATCCCGAACTTTGCACATTCGGTGTTTGGTGGCATACCATTAATTCTAGCACTTGTTGCCGGAATTCTATTTCTCTTCCTGCTATTGCGCAATGGCCAGCCTATTTGCAGACATCACTCCGAGCGAACTGGAGAAAGCTCTCCTTGAACGAAAGTGCCGTGAGCAAATAGTAAAGCTTTTGGGCATGACTCGTCTACGGGACCTTAATACAACCTGGTTCCTGTCGTTCAGACCAATCTGGCAAGATTGCATCTTACCTGTTCTACGATGCCTGCTATGCGGTGAAGAATGCGTGTTGGACACCTGTCTAACATTTCCATCAGCAACGCCAACGGATGTCGATACTCTGCTGGACCCGATAACGGCCCATGCTCTGTGTTGTCCCCAGAGGCTTCCTATCCTGCTGTCAGCATTCATTGAGATCTCACAGACGCTTCCGGCTGCTGCTGAGGTACGAGAAAGAACTCCAGGCACACAGGTAACAACGGACGCGAACATTGCTGAGGCAACCTATGCTGGAAGCAATGCTTCCCATCTCTGTGCAATTAATCTACTACACGAGGTGTTCCAACTGACACCAACAACAGTGGATGATGTTTTGTCTATTGAAATAGATGATCTCATGTTTACACCAGACCCGTGAACTAACTCTGATTCGGCATACAGTGTTCCAGAGCTGCAGTGACAAATTTGGCCTTCATTTTTAAACAACTTGGAACTCTACCAAAAATTGAACTTTTTCCCCATTTTTTTAAACGAAAATGGCACATCGATCTGCTTAAAGTAGAACTAGCCTTATAATACAGACTTCTAGGTACTTCCACGGACACTTAGTCATCTTGTGTGTCTAAAACAGTTCATTAAATTTCTTGACATGAAATGACTTTGATTTTTGAAAAACTTATTGATCATTTTTTGTCAAATGTAAATATTACTGCTTATTTCATTCCAATTGCATTTATTATTCGAACTTTATGCCTGTAATGAAAAGCAATGCTTCAAATGTACAGTACCTTTTGCATTCTAATGGGTTTTTTAAAGAAATGCCTTTTTTAAATGGTTTTATGAAAAATTTTAGAAATATGCGGTACTCCATTTTAATGTTTAGCATTTTAAATGTTTAGCATTTTAGTATTATCGTACACACGAAAGAGGAGTGGGTGTTGTATTCCTCTTAGGGTATCCATAAACGGGCTTTCCAGTATCATGTCCTTATATAGGCACAATTCGCCCTGCCCTTATATAGGCATAAAATCCCAGCCCTTATTTAGGCATTAAACCATGCACTCCAAATACAGGCATGGTCTCTGACATCCGTCCACCCTAACGTCACAACGAGTTCATGAAGAACAGACCCTTAGGCTGCGGGAGTTTCCCTAGTCCAGGACTATTGATTTCTTCAAGGACTCATACATTATGCATGAACCATTATTCCTTAGGGGTTCATTCATGACGTCTTTCGCTGTCCAACTCACGTCAATACTAACATTCTTAGGTGGTCTCAGGTATAAATATACCTTCCCTAGCCCCTGTAAACCAGAGGAGACCTCGACTTCAGAGGAGCCCGTTTCCCGGCCTGACGCACTGAGAAGACGCTGCCATTCCCTGCACGCAGAGAGCCCAGCTTCCAGCTTCCAGTGATCTGACTTCCTTGCGGGGTGTTGGAGTTCGAGTCTGGCAAAGAGATTCCTACCTCTCTCATTCTTCAGGTATGGAGCTGACTAGAACCTAGAGGGACTCTTGGCATACTAGGCATACTAGACTTAACATACTCTTAGTATACCATAGTAAGGAATACTTCACCTACTTCTTCCCTCTTCCTACACCTAGGTCAGGTTAGGTACATTGGGGTAGAATTAGCTTAGCAACGCATCGTATGAGTACTCGCATTTTTAGTCTGTGTTATTTATGTAAATGCATATGTACTAAAAGATAATGCTATCGCAGTATTATTTATTTCTACTGCTCACCCTGGACATTATTTATCTCGCATACTGTCTTGTGATCGTAACAGCACATTTTACTTACACCAGAAACAAGACTGTTCAATAAATCCTTTATTGAAACGCCCGTCTATTTCTTTCTGTGTAACTTGGAGAAAACTAAGCATGCACAACTGAGCTGAGTGAAATAGTTATCTATTGTTTCCACGACTCTGGGACACGTTCTGATTCTAAAGGGAAACACACTGGTCATGTTTTGCGGCTGCCAGAAACTACTCCTTCTTGTTGTCAAGGAGTTTCTAGTGGCCTCTGAGCTAGCTGGCATATTAAGTTTAATATACTCGATAGGGACATACTGACCTTAGTCCTATGTCAAACCTATAGGATATATTATTCCAATGCGCAGAGCCTATTAGGGAAATAGGAGCTACACTACACACGTTGAAGGCAAATAGACCAGTCTAATTTAGAGAAAGCATTGGCTGTTGTTGATAACAGGAATGAAAACATTCACCACTTGCATTTACACATTGAACAACATAGCGTCTTCTACAATTTACTTTATACAACATGACGTCTTTTTTACAGCATGGGAAAAGTCAACTTGGATCAATTATGCAGTTAGGTTGGACATTATAAGTTCTTAAATCGAACCATGTGCCCTGGAATCACATGAACGACTGAGTTGTTCTTGCCATTTAATTTAACTCGTAGACAACAGATAATGGCAAAGAAAGATGCTACATACACAATACTTAACATAGAAAAGTTAGAGAAATTGCCTTTTACAGTCACAGAAACACCATCAGCAGTATGGCTAATCCACTGAGTTATCTCCTTGCCCATCTCCACATCATGCATGAAACATTTTCCGGTGAGCAGATATGAGGCTTTAGGGGAGATTTTCATTCATGAGGTGTGGGATCTGCCCTTCGATTATAAATGTATGAGTGGGGGAAAAGGAAGTTTTTCCTAGCAGAAACGAATGCGAAACTTCTCTAAGTTACTCAGTGATTTGTGAACAGGTGACAGTGCACGGAGTATGTAACGCATCCGTAGTCAATCTGGCATGTTACTTGAAGGGAGTACTAGTGTCACTGATATACCCAGTGTTTCAGTTACTTTCAAATGTAAGTTAGTTGGTGCTGAATAATGAAGGCTGTTGTGGGATGAGACCAGGTGTTTCTTATGTGGTTTCTGTTTCTCAAGTAGTAACCTGCTGCAGTAGCATACTTTTCCATCCCACTCATGAGATTAGAGTAGCTGGCTTGTGGCCTTCCACTCCTACCTTTAATGTTAACTTTAGCCGACTAAAAATACTATTGTTTCAGAAACATGTGGCAATTACATCTGGCTGTGGAACGTTTGAGTTGCAAGTTGCAAGGTCATCCTCTTAAATACAGTCACTGTTAATCATCAATTTTCCAAGACATTTCGCTGAACTTGTGACTTGCATTTTCAATGCCTCAAACATTGCAAGTGTTGTATACTTTTTTAAAGTGATTGTATCTGGGTTTGTCAGTACTTTCCAGACAGATTTCAGAGTGATCCCTTCTTTTATACACTCTTTGTTTTTGAGTGTATTTGGAGGCATACCACTTGTGTTATTCCTAATTGGTGGCATATTAATACTACTTTTCTGCTCCAGAATGGATGTCCCATTTTGAAGCCAAATGGTGAAGGAGCTACCACACGTCCAGCTGTGTTGTGAACGCATGATACAGTACTTTGGTGTACCATTATTGGAGGAACTAAATGAAGACTGGACTTTGTCTTTCCGGCCAGCATGATTCTACTGTGTGCAGCCTGTGTTCCTCTGTCTTTGGTGCCCTTTCGAGTGTACACTTGATATCTATCTTGCACACAATTGTACTATCTATGGACATCAATCTGCTGATGTTCCTGCTAAGGGTTCATTGTCTGAACTGTCCTATGAGACTACGATTGCTTCAGGATGCCTTTTATGAGCCATTCTACATGGCTATGGTTTCTAAGGCTCCAGAAGTCCTGGCTTCTGGCTCATCTACTGCGGATGCATCCACCTCAGCAGCGGCTGCTGCCTCTGGCCATGTTTGTCCCTTCGACTTACTCACCAAGGGTTTTAGTGGTTCTGTACTCTGCGGATGCTGTATCCATTCTGGATTCTATTGACACTGTCAGTATGGATGACATCTTGGAGGCCTCCAATAACTTTTGAATTTGGCCCTTGTTTTTAGCAAATTGCTTATATTTTAATTGGCTAATTTTACTTCGGGTTTGCTTGTTGTAGTCAACATTTCTATCCTTTTAGAAACTTTTATAGTGTGGGTTTTAGTATCTGTCTTTTTCATGGGAGGGTGTTGTGAGGACCTCTTGGATCCGAGTTGGTTCTCTCGTTTCTTAGCTTCATTGCACATTTTATGTTTTACACGTTTTAGACACTTCACTTTTAGCAATGACCTTTTACATATTATATTTCAGTTTTGCTTGCATGATATTATTTCAGGAATATATTGTATGAGTTGCTTGTTTCAGTTAGCCTTTCTTCGACATGTAATCTGTACATTCTGCTCAAGGCTAGGAATAGTACACGATATCCTATTGTCTATGTTGCCCGTTCAGGAGACAGCTTCTAACATTCAGACTTGGCACTACATCAGAGCTGTGCTTTTGGTACAGTGTGGTTTTTATTATATAAATGATGCACTTAACCGAAAGGGGCAGAGGGGCATTCCAGCCGCGACCATCCTGGGCCAAATGCTGTATTCACCCTGCAGCTCCGCTGGCGCTAACCTACCAGCTTCCTAAGAGGATTGCCATTCACACTACAAGCTGATTCCTGAGTCTGTTTCTGCTATGGAGCTATGGATAATCCTATAGACTGGGCAGGCAGAGGGGCACACCCGCTATGCTCTCAGTATAGTCTTAGTGAGTATAGTCTTAGGGTTAGATAGGAACCTCTAGAACTTCTATAACTCATGGTTGGACTTTTCATTATCTTTACCATGTTTATAATGCTGGTGACTTTGCCTTGTTTGATCTGCCTAATTATCCCAGCTCATTCTCTCTATGCAAGACTATGTTTTTTCAATAAATGTATTGAAAACGTGGTTCGTACCTCTCTTGTGCTTCGCCTGGGCATGCATGAGTGGTACAACAGAATGGTGAGATCTGTTTACACGACTTTCCTGGCGAGTCAGAGAGTCATGTTCAGGCTGCCACAATCACCTTTCACCTTGGCACGGTAGGGGGTTTAGGTGAGGCACTATGAGCTAGCCAGGGATTGAGCTGGTGGTTTCTGATGGTGTGTAAGGACTCAGTCCCCCATATTCTGAAGTTCCGTTGTCCTAATACGCAGGCCTATTATCATAGCAGGATCTGCATAACAATGTTTATTTTTACATGGTGTTTGACCCAGTGAACATGCAGTTTAACAGAGGCCCCTCAGGATGCGGTAATCCAGAGAGCCACCAGACCAGCAATGTGACCACCGGAAATGTGGTCTGGTGAAGAAGAACCATGCACTTATCTAACATACCTAAATGATGACATTCAGTGGCTGTAGACAAACCACTTAATTTCCATGGGCCCCTTTCCCCTGCCTGTGAACCTTAGGTAGCCCTGAGACATTAACCTAATGCTGCTTTAAATCAGCAGATCAGGAAGATGAAGCTTGACCAAGCATTACTAGTGCTTCCCAGTATGCCAAACGCAGAATGAAGGTAGCACCCTAAAAGATTAAAAATTTATTTTATATTAAAAAAATATCCACTAAAATTAATGAAATGTTGGACACATTTCATTCCACTTTCTATTATTTTATATTGTCCACAAATTGGTTAGTTCATTTTGCATTTTACAGGTAACATGTTTCTCAACACCATCGCTTCCTCAGGGCATACCACAGTAATAATGAAGTATACAAAAAAGGGATGGAAGGAATACTTGAATTATTCTCAGCCACTGGTATTTACTGGGGCCGCATCCCAGTCCATTGTTATTTTGCACACCATGCCACCTCAGTTTGAATCTAGGCATATATAACTCAGTCTTGACCCTTCTCCAATAGGAACAGTCCAGCCTGAAACGCCAGGCCAAGCCCTCCCTGAGCCAGAACATCCCAAGTCTGATTTCACCCTTATCAGAGCTCATCAGTCGGGTATAGCTTAGTTCCAGTGGCACAGTGTGCATGGGACCCACATCTGTGCATACTTGCTCGTCCTACTTAGGGTGTGGTGCTGAAGTATACAAAAAATAAGGTGGATGGAATGCTTGAATTAATCTCAGCCACTGGTCATTCCTCAGGGCCGCATCTTAGTCCATTGGTATTTTGCACACCATGCCACCTCAGTTTGGACCCAGCCATATGCAAATGAGTCTTGACCCTTCTCCAACAGGAACAGTCCAGCCAGAACTGGCAGGCTAGGTCCTCCTTGAACCAGAACACAAGCAACCCAAGACTGATTTCGCTCTCATAAGAGCTCATCAGTCGGGTATAGCTTGGGTCCGGTGCCACAGTATGCACGGGACCCGCATCTGGGCATATCCGTCCCTCCTTAGGCGTGGCACTGAAATATATAAAAAACTGATAGATGGAATGCTTGAATTATTCTCAGCCACTAGTAATTACTCAGGCAGCATCACAGTCAGTCCATTTGAAAGATCGCACACTATGCCACCTCAGTTTGGACCCAGCCTTGTGCAAACCAGTCTCAACACCTGCTCCAAAAGGACTAATCCAGCCTGCACCGGAACATAAGCAACCCAAGACCTGTTTTTCCAGTATTATAGCTCATCAGTCAAGTATAGCTTGGTTCTAGCGTCACACTGTGCACGGTACCCACTTCTCGGCATACCTGTCCCACTTAGGGCATCCCAGTTAAGTATACGAAAAAGTAATGAATGGAATGCTTAAATGATGATAGCCCAATCAATATCAATCAATCAATCAATCAAGCGTTTGTTAAGCGCGACTACTCACCCGTAAGGGTCTCAAGGCGCTGGGGGGTGCAGGTTCTAGTCCATCAAGGAGGTGGTCCATCGAAGAGCCTGGTCTTGAGGTCTCTTGCGAAGATGGGGAGCGATGTTGTCTGCCTGAGGTGGAGCGGAAGGGCGTTCCAGGCCCCGGCCGCGAGGAAGGAGAAGGAGCGGCCTCCCGATTTGGTTTTTCTGGTGCGTGGGACCACGGCGTAGGAGAGCTGGGCTGATCGCAGGGTCCTTTGGGGTGCGTGGAATTTGAGTCGGCTGTTCATGTATGCTGGTCTGGTGTCGTGGAGGGCCTTGTGTGCATGGGTGAGCATCTTGAAGGTGACTCTTGCCTCGATGGGGAGCCAGTGTAGTGTGCGCAGGTACTGGGAGATGTGGCAGTGTTTTGGCAGGCTGAGGACCAGTCTAGCGGCGGCGTTCTGGATGTTCTGTAGCTTGCGGTGAGGTTTTTGTTTATTCCGGCATAGAGTGCGTTGCCGTAGTCGAGTCTGCTGGTGACCAGGGCGTGAGTGACGGTCTTTCTGTGTTCAAGGGGGATCCATTTGAAGGTCTTACGTAGGAGGCGGAGGGTGTGGAAGCAGGAGGACGAGACGGAGTTGATCTGGCGGTCCATTTTGAGCTCGGAGTCCAGGATGATTCCCAGGTTGCGTGCGTGGTCTGTGGGGGTGGGTGGGTTTCCGAGGGTGGGGGGCCACCAGGTGTCGTTCCAGGCATCGGGGTTTGGGCCCATGATGAGTACCTCCGTCTTGTTGGTGTTTAGTTGTAGGCAGCTGTTTTTCATCCATTTGGCAACAGCTTCCATACCTTCTCGAAAGTTTTGTCTGGCGGTGTTGGGTTCGTTGGATAGGGAGAGGATGAGTTGGGTGTCGTCTGCGTATGACACAATGTTGAGACCGTAGGTTCTGACGATGGGGGCGAGCGGAGCCATGTAGACGTTGAAGAGCATCGGGCTGAGGGAGGACCCCTGAGGGACTCCGCAGGTGGTTGGTGTAGGGTCCGAGAGGAAAGGGGGGAGTCTGACCCGCTGTGTTCTGCCGGAGAGGAAGGAGCTGATCCAGTCGAGGGCCTTGTCCTGGATCCCTGCATCGTGAAGTCTGCGTCTTAGGGTGCTGTGGGAGACTGTGTCGAATGCCGCTGAGAGGTCGAGGAGGATGAGGGCTGCTGGTTCTCCTTTGTCCAGTAGGGTGCGGATGTCGTCTGTTGCAGCGAGGAGGGCGGTTTCCGTACTGTGGTTTTTCCTGAAGCCGGATTGGGAGGAGTCGAGGATGTTGTGCTCTTCGATGAATGTGGCGAGTTGGCTGTTGATGGCTTTCTCGATGACTTTTGCAGGGAACGGGAGCAGGGAGATGGGTCTGTAGTTTTTGAGGTCGGTGGGGTCCGCAGAGGGTTTCTTCAGAAGGGGGTTGACCTCGGCGTGTTTCCAGTCGTCGGGGAACGAGGTGGTCGCCAGGGAGCGGTTGATGGTGTGGCGAAGCATGGGTGCGATGGTGTCGGCGGCTCTGTTGAAGATGTGGTTGGGGCAGGGGTCCGTGGGGGCCCTGGAGTGGATTGACTTAATCATCTTCAGTGTGTCTTCGGTGGTGAGGGTTGTCCATCTGTCAAACGTTGGCTTCGGGGTGGTTGGTGGGGGTTCCGTGTGTTGGTTGTCTATGTTGAAGTTGTCGTAGATGTTCTTGATTTTGTGGTAAAAGAAGGTGCTGAGTTTGTCGCAGAGGTCTTGTGAGGGAGGGATGTCAGTCGACTCCCTGGTGGGTTGGGCGAACTCCTTGATGATGTTGAAGAGTTCTTTGCTGTTGTGTGCGTGTGCGGAGATTCTGTCTTCGATTGCTTGTTTTCTCGTTTTTCTGATGAGTTGGTGGTGGGCGTTGGTGGCGGCTTTGAAGTTGTTGTGAGATTCTGTGGATTTGGTGTTCTCCAGGTCTTTTCGAGGCGGCGGCAGGTGCGTCTGGACTCTCGAAGTTCGGTGGTGAACCATCTGGCTTTTTTGGCGTGGGTGTTGGTGTTTTTCTTGAGGGGGGCTATGGTGTTGGCGCTGTCGGAGATCCATCTGTGCAGGGTTCGGGCTACTGTGTTGGGGTCGTCGTTTTCCACGATGGTTGGGGTGGAGTTGCTGAGTGAGGAGGTGAGCTGGTCGTCGGTGATTCTGGTCCAGTTTCTTCGTGGGAGCAGGTGCTGGTGTCTGTGGATGGTGGGTGTTCTGAAGGTGAAGTGGACGCATCGGTGGTCGGTCCATGGGAGTTCGGTGGTGTGGCTGAAGGTGATGGAGTTTCCCGTTGTGAAGAGGGGGTCGAGGGTGTGTCCTGCTGAGTGCGTGGGTTCGGTCACGATTTGGCGGAGTCCAATGTTGTGGAGGTTGTCCAGGAGGGATGTGGTGTTGGGGTCCAGTTGGTTGTCGAGGTGGAAGTTGAGATCTCCCAGCAGGGTGTAGTTGGTGGAAGCGATGGCATGCGGGGAGCTGATGTCTGTGATGGAGCTGGTGAACGGTCCGCGGGGCCCAGGGAGCCGGTAGATGAGGGTCCCTCAGAGGGTGGTTGTAGGGTTGGTCTGTATCTTGAAGTGTAGATGTTCCATCATGTCTGTGGGCTCGTCGGGGAGTGTGCTCAGGCGGAGGGTGGATTTGTGGACGATGGCGATTCCTCCTCCCGGGTGGGTGTGGCGGTCCTTCCTGGAGATCTTGTACCCTTGGGGAATGGCGATGTCTGGTCCCGAGGTGGTGTTGGTCCAGGTTTCGGTGAAGAACGGTACGTCCGGGGTGGTGCTGTCGAGGAGGTCCCAGATTTCGGTGGCGTGTTTGTGGAGTGATCGGACGTTGAGGAGGATGCATTGCAGGGTCTTCGGTTCGGGTGTGTTCTTGCGGTTGGGTTGTGCTGGGTCCGTGATCCTGGCGGTGCTGTAGGTTTGGCGGCAGTGGTGACAGCTGAAGGGTCCGTGGGTGTCGGCCGGCGAAGCTAGCTTGCAGTTGTTGTTACAGCCTGGGTTGAGTGTGTGGAGTGCTGCTGGGTCGTAGCGTTGGCGGGGTGGAGGTCCAGGGTTCCTGGCGCTGGTCGCGGACGGGCGCAGACGGGCTTGCCTTTGGCGCGCCTTCGGCACGCCGGAGGCGTGCCCGCTGCGCGGCCGTGCAGCGGCCACCATTAAGTAGGGGTCGGGGAGGGCTGGAGTAGGAGGCGGGGAGGGGAGCTGGATTGGTCGCGCTGGTCGTGCTGGGGGGGAGGGGCCGCAGGGGCAGCAGCGGCGGGTAAAGCGGGCGGGAAAGGGAAGAAAAAAGAAAAGGGAAAATCAAGCAGAAGAGACACACAGAAAAGCAGCAGAAAACAGCAGAAATGCAGAAAAGTGCAGAAGGGTGACAGATGAGGGTAGAGAAAAAACGAGTGAAAAACGAGTGAAAGCGGAGTGAGGGGAAGGAGACACGCAGAAAAACAGCAGAAAACAGAAATGCAGAAAAGTGCAGAAGGGTGAAAGATGAGGGTAGAGAAAAAAACGAGTGAAAAACGAGTGAAAGCAGAGCGAGAGGAAGGAGACAAGCAGAAAAAACAGCAGAAAACAGCAGAAATGCAGAAAAGTGCAGAAGGGTGAAAGATGAGGGTAGAGAAAAAACGAGTGAAAAACGAGTGAAAGCGGAGCGAGAGGAGGGGGACAGAGGTCCACTGGACCACCAGGGATGAGGAGCAGGGAAACCTGCGGGTGGAGGAGGGCCTCGAACCAACACTCGAGAGTGCAGGGGTAGGCCTCACTTGATGGTGGAGCTGCGAGGGTGGGAGAGCAATTTCACTGACAATAAGTCAGTGGCCTTGCTCAATATTATTAGATTTACAGTCAGAATTGAAATGAATCATAAAAACTATTTTTTTTACTTCAAATTTTAAATGCCCAAGATACAAATCCTAAGCCGCAGAGATTCTCTCCATTATAAGAAAATCACTTAGAATAAATTCATTAAAATCATGGGACTGAAATGCTTATCAACAGTGTCTCTCATGAAGAATACACTATGTGGCAGTTTGTGCTATTTCTTTAGTGACAATGAACCCATGCTAGTTCTCTCTGGGGGTGACAACAACAGTGGTGTGTGATCTCTGAAGGTGTCATAAAGCTATACTATTAGCAAACTATAGACCAGCAAAATATTTCATCCACTATATCATGAAAGTAAGCAGATGTAGCATTAAGAATAGTAAATCTATAGTTACTTGTGAACAACTGACATGAAAATATAGTGATATATAGAAGATACAATATTTTTGTTGAGCGATATTTTTACTACGACACAGTGGCATCCAATCATCTGTTCTTACAGATGGAACTCTGGGCCCGATTACGATGTCGGATGCACCACCGTAGGGATTACGAGGTCAGTTTTCCACAGCCTTTTCCTGGCGGTACGACCGCCATGAAAAGGCTGTCGGAAAGTGACTTTGGGGGCCCCTAGCAGGGCCCCCTTCACCCGTGGGCCTCCGCTATGGGGCCAGGAGGGCACATGCGGTGCCCCCCCAAACATCTATGCACCTTGTGCCAGGCACCACATGGTTCCTGGCACACAGTGCACAGATGTTTGTTAACATACCCTTTTATTATTGCGGCTTGTGCTTGGGCCCTTTTGCGTCCGTCAGCACAAGCCGCATTAGTAAACGGCATGTTTCTGAACACCGTGCTGGCGGTCCCATTGTAATTCGGCTGGTGGGACCTCTGACTCCTTGCCGGGCAGTCTCATTCCCACTACGACGTCGTCGTACACTCATCCGACCGGCATCGTAATGAGGGCCTCTGTTCCCATGACAAAAACTAAAAACAAAGATCAGTACCATGGTGACTATAATGGTCATGTTAATAGATAATGTGAAATTAAAACTAAAATGATTACTTTAGAAATTGAATTCTGTGAATGTAACATCAAATCATGAGACTGTATAAAAAAACTTTAACACATTTCTAACAATTCCTAAATAATTAGGAATTGAAGTGCAAGTCATTTAATAAAGAATAAACTAAAATTATAAACTAAAGGTGACTTTGTTGGCAAAAAACAAAGATAGACTGCGGTTTTCTGGCTTCTATGTTAACTGCAGTATATAATGAAAGGAGGATCCCAGAAGCAGCCTGACTGGATAAGCAGAAGGTACCCTGTGAGGTTATAATTTTAAATATAGGACACAGAAATATCCAACTACAAAAATAATGATGTAAAAATATCTACAGTCAAAAATTGACTTTCTATACCTATAATGAAAATAATAAAAATTTCTACTACAAAAATATCAAAAGCAGAAAATATGTATTTTAAAAATACTGGTAGACTTAACAAAAGTATCTTCTACAAAAAAATAATATTCCAAAATATTGGGTACATCATTTAAAATATATATTTCTAAATAATACAAATTAAACTTAATTAATTTTTTTTATATTTTAAAGTATATTAATTTAACACAATTGTATTTGATATTGTAATTTAAATAACATTTAATTATAAAATTAAAACATTTTGTTTTAAAAACCCACCTACAGTATAGAAACATTTAATTGTTACAGTTTTTAATAAATAAACATTTTAAAAATAACAGTCAAAGAACAGCAAATGAAATATTGTTACAATTTCTAAAATATACATCATTAATTGCAATCATATAAACATTAACAATATTTAATTTTATAAGAGGGTGAAATTTGGTATTCCAACTCAAAGTCAACAAACATGGAGGGAAATGCACACAATATTGAAAAGATTTACTTGCTTAGTTCCAATTCAACAAAACTTGGGGGAGCATGTGTATATTTTTTGAGGCTGGGTGGTGATTTTCTATTCCAGCTTTGGTCTAAAAATACTGTGGAAAGTGCATATAATTGGCAAGGAGCCTTACCCACCTGGCAGAATAGGGCTATGGCTCTGAACCCACTGCTGACCGCCCGTAGGATGATAGCTCTCAGGACATCGACCTCAGGGAGCTACTCATGGGCGTAAAGACCAGTCTGAAAACAGTAGAAGCTAAACTTAATTTGCTCACCAGCCATTTGGATCACATCAAACAATGTGTTGGCAAACACGAAACCAGGCTTGATCTAGTAGAAAAATGCATCTCCAATGCGGACAACTTCAGGCAGACTCAAAGGAACACCTACTTCGCATGGACAAGGTTCTTGACCTCATCAAAGCCAAAAATTAGGATTTGGAAGCGAGATCAAGACGCAACAAGCTACGGATCACGGGATCCCCAAACCCACTGCAATGTCCAAAATGGAAGACTTTGTTGAGACCTTGTTGCGTGACCTTTTTGGCGAAAGACTGTCCACAGTCTTTATAGTTGAGTGCACTCATTGCTCTCTTGGTCATACTATGGGGCGCGGCTGCTCGCCCCATAGTTGCCCTTCTACTAAACTACCGTGACCGGAATGCTGTCCTACGGCTGGCGAGGGAGCGCGGTACGATTCAATACCAAGGCAACAAACTCTCCTTTTACCCAGACTTTACATTGTCGGTACAGGTGGCTCACCGTGACTTCCTGCCTGCCAAAAACCTTCTTCAAAAGGCGGACATTCCCTACGCCCTACTGTACCCGGCCAAGCTGAGGGTGTCCTTTGACAGCAAGACTCACTTCTTTATGAACACAAAATCTGCTCTGAAGTTTGCCAAGCGTGCGGTCAAGGACCAACGCCTCGAAGGAGACCCACCTTAGCAACAATGACTAAACTGTTGCTGCCCTGAACCACCGTCATCTTCCACATCCCTTGCAAGTATTGGGGGGGGTTGTTTCTTCTAGTTATCACTTGTATGTACTATGCATGGAGCATCCCACCCGCTCCCTTTATTAGATATTTTTTCCCACACTCTGTGCTGACGATCATACTCCAACAGCTTTATCGATCGCCCTTTCGACTCTTTGTTCGGCCACCCTGCCAACCATGGTAGGGTTTTAAGTCTGGTGTTTCCCCGTCCCATGGGATGAATCCCGCTTTGCTCTGTTTTTGGGAAGAATTTGCTGGGTGGGGGAGGGCTTGCGTATCTCAAACTAGTTCTGGGTTTGGAGTGGGTGGTGGTTGACTTGGTTGTGTTTTTTTGTGTTTGGTTTTGGTGTTTTGTTTCTCTCTTTCCCCTCAGGAACTGCCACTGACTCTCCTTGTCTTTGTCCACGCCTGCTCGCTCTATATCGCACTGCACATGCCCTATATGTTTGTCCCCCCTCCCTTGCAAATAACATGACCACCATAAATCGCATAACCTGGAATATTTGAGGTCTCAATGATCGCAGGAAAGCACTCCATGTTAACACCTATCTCTCCGGACATAATATCGACGTTTGTTTCCTACAAGAGACCCACATACACAATCCCTCATCCCCTGCACTGCGGGCCAGATGGTGCAGTGAGGCCTATTCCGCTGTCTATTCCAACTAGGCCTGGTGTGTGTCGATTCTGCTGCGCAAGGGACTCCCATGGCAATTGTCACACTCCCTTATAGATCCCGACGAACGCTATGTCATACATGCGGGCTCCTTGCACCAGCAGCTGGTGACAATGGCTGCGGCTTTATGGACCCAATAGGGGTGACCCCGAGTTTTTCTCAGGTATTTGGGAGAAGATTTCTGGACTTGTGGCTTTGTGCCATCCTCTGGGGGGACGACTTCAACGCTGTTTTGGATGACTGACTGGATAGTTCTGGCACCTCTAGATGTCTACATCCCCAAGCTGCAATGACCCTTGACATGATAGCACATGACAACTGTCTCCAGGATTTGTAGCGCCTTTCGTACCCCATGTGCGGGAAGTCATCTGTATCTCGGCTTATCACAATGCTTGGTCTAGGCTGGATTTCTGGTTGGTCTCCATGGATGTCCAGATCTGGGCGGCCAGAGTATCCCACCTTCCGCGCACCCTCTCAGACCATGCCCCGGTCTTGCTGATGCTTCAAATCAATCAGGCTACTCTGTGCGCCTTTACGTGCCGCTTACCGGCAGGAGCGCTGCATGATTCAGTATTTCGGGAGGAGATCTGCAAAGAAATCATAGACTACTTTGCACATAATGTGGGATTGGTTGAATCGCCCTCAGTGCTTTGGGAGGCTTTCAAAGTCGTAATACGAGGTGCTTGCATTACAAAGCAATCAGGGGGCTTAAAGGCTATCTGGGGATTCTTAGCTCGGCTTCAGCAGAATATCCGGGCTCAAGAGCAGCAATATTTCCAATCCAAGGACACTGCCAAGTTGTCCTATATCTGAGACAAGATGACGGAGTTTCAGGAGGAAGCCCTCCGCAAGACTTGCTTACTGCATCGTGACGCCCAGGCCAGACGGTACAGGGAGGGCGACAGGCCAGGCAGAACCCTTGCAGGTCTGCTGAGGATTCTGTACGCATCCTGCTACATAGCCGAACTCCTTGACTCCGAGTCTAACCCCGTGCCCTCCACTCCAGAACTATTGCAAGGATGTCCTCCTTTTATGCCCAACGTTATTCTGCCACGCCGGTTCGTGGCTCGACTGAGCTACATGAGTATTTTGGCACTATACAACTGCTCTGGCTGGACCGTGCCCACCGCACTTATCTTGACTCCCCCATCACCAGGGAGGAGATAGAGCAGGTTATGAGCACCCTTCCTGGAGACAAGGCGCCCGGTCTTGATGGGCTCACCACCACCTTTTACTAGGAGTTTGCCTCCCTGTTGGCTCCACATTGCTAGAAATGTTCCAAGACTCCCTGAATACGGGCTTGCTGCCACCCTCGCTACGGGAAGCAGTTATCATTACACTCCTCAAACCAGACAAACCTGCTGACGGTTGTGATTTGTACAGACCTCTCTCCCTCATAAATGATGACAATAAAATATTTGCTAAGGTGCTGGCCAATAGACTACTGCCCCTCTTGCCCATGATCGTGGGGCCTGATCAATCAAGCTTTATTCCGGGCCGCTCTACGTTGCATAACGTCCGCACCATCATTGTGTTTATGCACCATCTTGATCCTCAGGTGTCCGCCGTGGCCGCTCTACTTGACACCACTAAAGCGTTTGACTCCCTGGAATGGGCATATCTCTTTCCACTGCTGTCACCGCTTGGGCTGAGCCCACGTTTTATCAAATTAATACGCCTCCTATACCTGCTTCCCAATGCTCGAGTACGCCTTAATGGGCTCACTTCCGATCCATTCTCGGTCATTAAGGGCACAAGGCAGGGGTGCCTGCTATCACCACTACTATTTGCCATTGCTATGGAACCCCTGGCAGCAAGGCTTTGACTATATCACTCAAACAGGGGCGTTGGTTTCACTACTAGAGGCCTGGTGGCCTTGATGTACTCAGACAACATCACTCTATATGCTTGTAATCCAGGCAACAATCTGGCCCCATTGACACGCGAGGTGGTACGATTTGGTGGCTATTCTTATATCCAAGTGAACTGGGCCAAATCCATTCTTTTTCCTCTCACAGACAACACATGCCTGTTTCCCACTTAATACCCCCTGAAGTGGGCAGATGACCCAGTGTACCTGGGTATATGGCTGTGTTGAGATCCAGAAAAACTATGGTGCGTAAACTATGCCCTGGCTGGAGGACAGAATCCCCTTGTGGTCCAAATTACTGCTTTCTCTAGCTGGCTGTATCACAATTGCGAAGATGGTCAGCCTTCCCAAGTTCCCCTGCCTCTTCATAAATGCCCCCTCCCTCTCACATCACAGTTCTTCAAGTGCTTACATTCCAACCTGGTGTCTCTGACATGGGCAGGTAGACAGCCGTGTATCTCCTGGAAGCTCCTCACCCTGCCACTCGTGCAGGGCGAGCTGGGTGCGCCGGACATGACGCTGTATGCTTTATGTACCTAGCAAACACAAGGAGATGATGGACGGAGCGCTGAAACTTTTCAGACACTCACCCCCAGTCACAGATCTGGGTTGAATCCATCATCGTTCTTTAGCTCACTTTGCCACCCCAGTTCAGACATAGCTATATGCAAATCAGTCTTGACCCTGTGCCTCATGGGAACAGTCCAGCCCGAACTGCCAAGCCATGTCTTCCCTGGACCGAAAACAAGCATCCTGGGACCTGTTTCGGGCTAACAGCCCTCATCAGCCAGGCTAGCTTGAATCCAGTGGCAAAGTGAGCAAGGGACCCACCCACGTCTGGGCATACCCTGCCAACTTAGGGCGAACAAAGCAAACACAAGGAGATGATGGACGGAGCGCTGAAACTTTTCAGACACTCACCCCCAGTCACAGATCTGGGTTGAATCCATCATCGTTCTTTAGCTCATTTTGCCACCACAGTTCAGACATACCTATATGCAAATCAGTCTTGACCCTGTGCCTCATGGGAACAGTCCAGCCCGAACTGCCAAGCCATGTCTTCCCTGGACCGGAAACAAGCATCCTGGGACCGGTTTTGGGCTAACAGCCCTCATCAGCGAGGCTAGCTTGAATCCAGTGGCAAAGTGAGCAAGGGACCCACGTCTGGGCATACCCTGCCAACTTAGGGCGAACAACGCAAACACAAGGAGATGATGGACGGAGCGCTGAAACTTTTCAGACACTCACCCCCAGTCACAGATCTGGGTTGAGTCCATCATCGTTCTTTAGCTCACTTTGCCACCCCAGTTCAGACATAGCTATATGCAAATCAGTCTTGACCCTGTGCCTCATGGGAACAGTCCAGCCTGAACTGCCAAGCCATGTCTTCCCTGGACCAGAAACAAGCATCCTGGGACCGGTTTCGGGCTAACAGCCCTCATCAGCCAGGCTAGCTTGAATCCAGTGGCAAAGTGAGCAAGGGACCCATGTCTGGGCATACCCTGCCAACTTAGGGCGAACAAAGCAAACACAAGGAGATGATGGACGGAGCGCTGAAACTTTTCAGACACTCATTTGCATATAGCTGGGTCTGAACTGAGGTGGCGAAGTGAGCTAAAGAATGATAATGGATTCAACCCAGAACTGTGACTGGGGGTGAGTGTCTGAAAAGTTTCAGCGCTCCGTCCATCATCTCCTTGTGTTTGCTTTGTACACCTTAAGTTGGCAGTGTATGCCCAGACGTGGGTCCCTTGCTCACTTTGCCACTGGATTAAAGCTAGCCTGGCTGATGAAGGGTGGTACCCAGAAACCGGTCCCAGGATGCTTGTTTCCGGTTCAGGGAAGACCTGGCTGGGCAGTTCGGCTGGACTGTTCCCATGAGGCACAGGGTCAAGACTGATTTGCATATAGCTGGGTCTGAACTGAGGTGGCGAAGTGAGCTAAAGAATGATGATGGATTCAACCCAGAACTGTGACTGGGGGTGAGTGTCTGAAAAGTTTCAGCGCTCCGTCCATCATCTCCTTGTGTTTGCTTTGTTCGCTCTAAGTTGGAAGGGTATGCCCAGACGTGGGTCCCTTGCTCACTTTGCCACTGGATTCAAGCTAGCCTGGCTGATGAAGGGTGGTACCCAGAAACTGGTCCCAGGATGCTTGTTTCCGGTTCAGGGAAGACCTGGCTTGGCAGTTCAGGCTGGACTGTTCCCATGAGGCACAGGGTCAAGACTGATTTGCATATAGCTGGGTCTGAACTGAGGTGGCGAAGTGAGCTAAAGAATGATGATGGATTCAACCCAGAACTGTGACTGGGGGTGAGTGTCTGAAAAGTTTCAGCGCTCCGTCCATCATCTCCTTGTGTTTGCTTTATGTACCCAGGCAGAGTTTCTCCCCTTTATGCTTTACCACACCCCGTTTCTGACCCATACAGCAGTTAAAACAGATCGAACAGCCCCATGGACCCTACCGACCGCCAAAGCTCCTAAAGCTGAAATCAATACTGTTGAATGCTCCAAACCCTCCGAGAAAAGTGGCAAAATGATGTCGGACCAATCGAGGATGATGATTGGCAAATGGCTTTAATGTCCCCAAAAGAGGCAGCCATCCCTCTTAAATTTTGCCTTATTCAGCTAAAAATGCTACATAGAGCCTATTTTGCAGGGGTCACTCTTGCGAAGATTGGGCGCAGAAAAGATGCTCTGTGCCTCCGCCAATGTCGCGAGGAGGCAACCTTCTATCATATTATATGGGAATGCCCAGGTATGCGGGCCTTATGGGAAAGAGCCACACGCCACATGCAAAGAGCCATAGGTAACGAGATTAAAATGACACCACAACTGGGGCTCCTTAACATATGGGAGGCAACAGACCTTACGGGGTTGGAACAACAATGGGTCACATTGGGCTACACACTGGTGAAACGCACGATAGCAATGAACTGGGGTGCAGCTGGGGTGCCATCTTCGGGGAGCTGGGCAAGAGAACTAGATTAATGCATGATTGCGGAAAAAGAGGTATTTAAAGCCAGAGGATGTCCCAAGAAATGGTATAAAAAATGGGGCAAGTGGAACATGTACCGGGGTGAACTGTGTACTTCACCTACTAGTGAGATGGAAATGGAAAAGAGACGCTGGAATGAGTAAATGCAGATGGCTGAATAGAAATGTAACTTTTATTGTACTAGTACTGCAATGTGTTAATTGTGATATGATGTACTAAATGCTGATATATTTGTGACTTATATTTTATAAAATAGTAAAAACATTTATAAAAAAAAAATACTGTTGAATGCGTGCACTGGGCCTGGGAGGGTTTGCAGAAGAGAGCAGAGATGGCACTGCTTTATGCTTTCTCCATCCCACTGGCCAACAACCCCATGCTTCCTCCACTCTCAGAAAAGGGCGCTATAGCTCGAGCACACAAACACGGCATCAGACTGTTCTCCAATCTCCTCCCTGAGGACCAGTTCATCCCATTGTTTGATGCTGCGTTGTCCCTACCCCCTTCCTTCCTCAACACCCTTTTGTATTACTAACTGTGAGCCACCTGTCACGCCCTGCATGATACTTTCCCTTCCCTGCCAATCCTCACTTGAGCGTCCCCCCTGCAAACTGATTACTCGCCACTACAATACTATGCAACGTTACCCTCCAGTTGCATCCCTGTGGCTTGGGAGGACGATATTGATTCGGCTCTATTGTATGCTCAGTGGTCCTTCTGCTGTGGCCAACTGGAGCTGCTCTCCCCATTTATAGACTCCGGCTCATTCACTTTAAGGGGTATATTCACAAGAACGTGCGCTAAACATCTCCAAAAAATGTTAACGCAACTTTACACATCGCAGTCAATCGCGGGAAAATAACCCTGTGTTAACGTGGAATTCACAACACGGCGGTACCATGCGATAGTTTGCCGAAAACACGGCCAATGTCCGCGATACAACCACCGCGACGGAGATAAAAACACAAACCCCAATGCAAAAAAACGTGCGATGGGCCAAACCACGATGAGGAAATCAGCGATAAGCAGCGCCAGGCCTGCAATACACACACGGCCGGCGGGAAAATCACTACAAAAGTAGAAAAAACACACAAACACAAACTAACCAACACCGAAGCACCATGGAGGCAGCCGGAGCAGGCGCAGAGGATGAGCGGAACCCCACAAGCACCCCGGACGACCAGCCTGGGACCTCGGGGACAGGGAAGGGCAAGGACAAGAAGAAGAGGAAGAGGCGGTTCGGTCCGCGGGAGAATAGGATCCGGGTCACGGAGGTGATGGAACACCATCAAGAACTGTTCGTCACCTCCAACGTGTCATTGGGCACCAAAAATGGAATATGGCGGTCCATCGTGGACAAGGTGAATGCCGTTGGAGAGCAGAAGAGGTCAATGGACGAGGTCAAGAGGCGATGGATTGACATCAAGCGCAAAACCAAGGAGAAACTTGCAGGCAACCAGAAGGCAGCAATGCAGACTGGAGGTGGGAGCCCAGCACCACAGCTGGAGCTGGATGACATGGAGGAGCTGGTGTCGACAGTCATCAGTGTGGAGACCGTGGCAGGAGTCAGGGGAGCGGACACTGCTTGACATGACACAACACAACAGCAACAGGGTGAGTAACCACCAGGTACTGGGGGGACGGGGGGAGATGGCCACAATGGCACACATGCACAATCAGGCAGAGCACAGTGCACACCCACAATGACTCTGGATCATGGCCCTGATCTACAGACTGTCACAATGTACATTGCCATGCTGTCTGAATGTGAACATGTACCATGCGGCTACATACATGTGGACACATTGTAATACAGCATTTCCCCTTCACATTGCAGAGGCACCGTCAACACCTCCTGCAGAGCAGTCCCAGCCACTTTTCACTGATGACGAGGAGAAAACCCCCAGCATCGACACCCAAGCCCTCCAAGACATCATTGAACTCATCCGCCAATCACCTCCAGGACCAGGGCATCCCTGCTGCATCGAGGAGACCCCACCCACTCCACAAACAACCCAGCAGGAGGCACCCACAACCCCGGCTGTCTCCCAGGACCCCCACGAACAACACATGGCCTTCCAACGCCGTGTGTTGGAGGGCCAGAGGAAGATGGCTGAGCAGGTGCGGGTGGGGTTCGACCTCATGGCTACCAAACTTGATGCCATCCATGGGTGTCTAAGTCCCATCAGGGACCACCTCCAGTCCCTAACGGACACCCACAGGCCGCTCCATGGTCTCCAATGAGCCCTGGCTGACATCGCTGGAGTCATGACTCGGAGACAAGAACACCTGTCCGCTCAGAGTGGCTCCGGCGATCTCAGCCGTGAGCTGGCACACATGCGGAGGCTCATGGAGGACATGGTGCGGATGGAGGCAAAAAGGATGGCAGCCACCGCTGCACATCAGCAAAATGTAGCTGGGATCTACCATGCCCTGCAGATCCTCATCATGGAATTGCTGCCACAAGGCGTGGCGCAGATGAATGCTGCTGCTCCTACACCATCCACATCTCCGCCCCCTGGTGTGTCAGTGCCTCACAGTGCGGCAGACATTTCCACTCCGGCACCTGATGTGTCACTGCCACACAGTGCGGCCGACAATCCACCTCCGGCCCCTGATGTGTCAGTGGCACACAGTGCCGCAGCCGGAACTGCACCACCCACAGGTGAGGCAGAGCACACATACGAGGACGTGGATGGGATTGAGATCAGAAGGAGGCACTAGCATTCATTTCTACCATCTGGCCTGTTGCTGCTTGGTGCCGCACATGGCCCCATGACCTTCCACTGACCCCCGATACACTCTGCTGCACTCACCTTGGACCGCGACATGGACTGCCATATCCTGTTTGGTGACCAATGACACGGCGACTAGACTGCGGACTGTACTCTTCCTCTTCCGCTGTACTTGTCATTCCCCGATGGACTCTGGCTGGCCCTCCACGGGCCCATATTGTGAAGTGGGGGTGGCATGGCCCTGTACTGCTCCAGCTGCAAAACTCCACTGGATGTGCATTAAACATTCAGAAACGCACTGCTGTGTCATGTCTTTCATCATTCAAGTATGAATGTGTGGATGAATGTAGGGTCAGTGACTCTCCTAACGTCAATGATGCTCATCTAGTGGGATTCCAGTCACAGTGTGCTACATTGCCGATTGCGTTCCGGGTGCCGTAGACACTACAACAGGGACACACGCATTAGTCACTTCCTTGTCCGGACATGGACTGAACCACGCCCAGAGCCCCCGAGTTATTGTTGCACGCCCTGCGATGGTCCGGCGTACGCCAGGCCAGACCACTCCACTTACGCTCCGAGGGGTGGGCCACATAGCTACATGTCGCAGGTTTACACGCTAGTGGTCTGCAGGTCACTGGTCTAGTTGTCAGCATGTCACGGCCACTCCCTGAGGGCAGGTTTGCACACACACCACACCCATCCGGCACAGGCGTCACAGGCCATGTGACCCCGCCAACATAAGGGGCCAACAACGTCACATTCCCCACTTTCGGAGGTGACTGGATGACGGACGTTCCACGATTCTCAATCATAAAGGGCCCATGAGTTGTTGCGCACAGGGTTAGTGGCACCCGAAGCCATGCGGCCGTCACGGGCCTACCACCACGTGGCGCTGACTGGGGTTGCACAGGGTTAGTGGCACCCGAAGCCTTGTGGCCGTCACGAGCCTACCACCACATGGCGCTGACTGGGGTTGCACAGGGTTAGTGGCACCCGAAGCCTTGCGGCCGTCACGGGCCTACCACCACATGGCGCTGACTGGGGTTGCACCGGGTTAGTAGCACCGAAATTGCTGAGCGGGTGTGCAGCCTGCGATGATGACGTGTGCACTGATGTGGTCTCTGCCATTGATGCCTCAGGACTCAGCATCATGTGTGGGACCTGCTGGGCCGCGGTGCGGGTCCGCATGATGTGGAGCATGCCATGGTGGCGGGACCGGGGCCTGGAGCTTGCACGGGCACGTGGTGTGCCCACTGGTGGACACACCGTTGGTGGCAGGTGAGCAGTGGGGCCTGGGTGCGCAAGGGCGGACAGCCAGCGCTGGCCGGCGGGAGGGGGTAGGGTGCGGCTGCATGTGTGCGCAGGGACGGACAGGCGTTGTTGCCATGTGCAGTGAGATGGACTCTGCCATGATTGACTCTGGCCTCGATTACAGATTGCAGACCTGGTGGCTTGCAGTATATACCGGCTCGTGGTTGGAGACACACCGGTGGCAGCAGGTGAGCAGTGGTGCCTGGGTGCGCGGGGGCGGCAGAGTCCCTCCCTCTCTCTCTCTCCCTTCCTTTCCTTCTCTCTCTCGCTCTCTCCCTTCCTTTCCTTCTCTCTCTCTCTCTCTCCCTTCCTTTCCTTCTCTCTCTCTCTCTCTCTCTCTCTTCCTTTCCTTCTCTCTCTCTCTCTCTCTCTCCCTTCCTTTCATTCTCTCTCTCTCTCTACCTTTCATTGTCTCTCTCTCTCTCTCTCCCTTCCTTTCCTTCTCTCTCTCTCTCCCTTCCTTTCCTTCTCTCTCTCTCTCCCTTTCTTTCTTTCTTTCTCTCTCTCTTTCTCTCTCTGCCTTTCTTTCATTCTCTGTTTCTCTGTGTCTCGCTCCTTTGATGTGCGCATGACACACGTTCTGATTTTGTGCTTTATTTTCCAGGCTGTGACAACAAGATTGTCCCGGACGGACCCGACAGGAGTCTTCCGCATTGGTGTTTTGTGTTGTATTTCAATAAAGTTTTTGGTTGTTACTTCAATGTTGAGTGACTGTTTCTCGTTCTTCTGACCACACATGTGTGTTTCTTTTGTCATTGTGCGACATCATGCGCTTTTTGTGGCTCTTGTGTCGTGCACGGTATGTGTTTGTCCGGGGGTGGTTCCGGGGGCCTGGGAGTGGTGGCGGTGGGTGTTGTGGCCCTCTTGGGTCTCCGAGCTGCATGATCATTGGCTCCATGGCATCTGTGGGTCTTCCGATGTGGCTCTGGGCTGGGCTCCCTTTTGTACTGCACGTAGTCGTGCTGCTTAGCACCAGCAGAAGGCAGGTGTTAATTCCCTGCTGCTACCACGGCTTATCGCCTGTTTTTGGTTCGCATTGCAGATCTGGCAGTTCGTTGTGAAAGTGGTGTTGTGGTGTTTTCGTGAGTTTTTGCACTGGAACGCCTACTCTGCATCTCATTAGGGTTAGTTGGTTGTGTCACCCGTGGAGATAAATTTTGCGGCAGTTATCACGGGAATACTGGCGATGTCTGCAGTTTGCACCCGCTTGTGAATGGGGCGTTAAATCTATCTCCACTTTTGATGCGTTAAGGTGGCGATAACTCGGCGATAAGTCCTTGTGAATATGCCCCTAAGTTTCTACATCGACTATATCGCACCCCACTGCAGCTTTTCAAAATGGGGTTGGCTCCTGATCCATGCTGTCTGCAGTGCAACTTTCCCTCTGCTTTCTTTATCCACCTTGCCTGGCGGTGTCAGGGGGTAGCATTGTTCTGCTCGAAGGGTTTTGCCACCATCCCCATGTTCACTGGACATTCACCTCTCTAGTGGGCCTCTTGGGTTATGTTAAAGATATACCCAACTCGTCGTCGCCTCACTGCCATGCTTCTTCTGCTGGCTAAGCGCAGGGTCGCCATACACTGGGTCAGTGAGCCCGTTCCCTCCTCCAAATCATGGTTGAATGATGTGGCATACTTCCAGGAACAATTGTCTAACTTCTGGGAATTCATGCCACTGAGCTCCCATACCAGAGTCATTTGGGAGCCTTTTGTTGCTTTTCTTCGCACCAGAGACTCCAATTCCCCTGGTTGGTTCCAGCTGAGGATGCTATACAATCAGATGAGGATGTGTGAATGTCGATTCACACATGCTACATGTCAATCGTTAATGCCTGGTTTCCCTGTCCGTTCCCAATACCCCTCTTACATTATGTCCATGTACTTCTCATTCTGTGCCTCTATCTCGCTCGCACCTACAACCCGGGCCTGTGCAATGAGAAGTGCTTTTTGAGCGGCTTTGTATATGCATCTTTGAGCAAGACTATGTAACTGAAGCGTGTTCCCTGATTGTTCTTCCTAACGTCCTCCAAGTCTCATTTCCTCCCCTACCTTCTGTCCCCCCACCCTTCCTAATGCTGTCGTTGTACTGTTACTACTGCAAATGCCAATAAAAACAAGTTTTAAAAAAAACTCTTTCTGGGTGGAGCTATAAGGGTATAAGCACATAGACTTGTTTAGATCGTGTAAGGTCTTAATTAACCACTTCAGATCCAAATACAGTTTTTGATCTTGTAATAGGGAGTAGCTCCAATAAAAGTTGTCTTACCTCCTATTACAAGATTTTAATCCCATTTGACCCCATTAAATGTTCTTACACCTGGACCACACAACATTACTTCTATACATTTTGAAGCTCTCCCTGGACCCCTGTTCAAGGATGGAAGCTGACTTGATGATAAAGCATGCCACAAAATAAATATGGGTGAGCGTCCTGTGTCCTCCAAGACAATATTTCCCTCTATTATAAAATATATTGGGGTACAGAAAATAGGCATCTCCTCCTGTCACCCGAATAGAACATCTTATTCATTTAACAGTGGTGTTTGTGGTAGACAGTTCCTGCTATATATCCTCCTATGTTGTTCCTCTGAATCCCCATCTTTCTAGAGTTCATTGTGAAGACGCTGTATCAGTTGGACTGTGACCAGCCATACGGATGGAAGGACCTTTTGTTGCACTGGACCTGGACCCAAACCAGTACCAGTAGTCAGTCTGTGACCCAGACAGAGCAACACCTAAATAAAACAATGGCTAAGAGGCAAGACCAAGGCAGCTCCCCATTCCCCCATCCAGTGCTTTGTGTTTCTGGAGAAGACGTCAACGGGAAAGCAATGCAAAAACCGACAATGGCAATTTCATCTGAAACTGTTTGACATGGAGCTCTGGCACACTGATAAGATGCACACCAAGTTCATTGCCCGCCCCCCCCAAAATATTTTTTTTTTGCTAACTTTGAATCTGGCCAGACAGCTATTTTGGAGTGGGATGCTCTCCCAAACTCTCCTGCAGCATGCACGTGTTTACCATTTACTTGAAGAAAGCTCTGCACACCCGAAGGAAAGAACCAGAAACAAAATTCTTGTCTGTCTCCCTTTGAGGGGTTGGTACTATATCCCTGGGACGGAGGAGAAGATCTGAGCCCCTCTGAAGAAGGAGAGTGACTACCTGGAATGCTTTAAGACTGCCTTGCACCCATTTTGCTGTGACGTCCTTCCTGCTGCTATGTCAGACTAAGACCAGAGGCACCATACCTCTGCTCAGCTGGAAGCTACTCGTCAATTTGAGCAGCTTTCTCAATAAGTATCCCAGTGTAGGAACAAGACTAACAAGTGACAATGTCATGTCTCTCCGAGTTGGTGATCCCATCTCTGTTGTCCCTCTATATGGAGCATTAGACTTATGAATACCAGCACCTCCCTATACAGGGTGAGACAGACTTTCATGACCCTATTGCCTCACCTTGAGTGGTTGCCCGTGATGACGTTATTTTCTGATCTAAATCTAATGTGCATATTAATATGACTAATTTGCAACTAAAGCGGAAATGCTGGGATGTATAGAACTATGGGGTATATTAGCAAGACCCACGTTAAAATTATCGCCGTTTTAGCGGCAGGAAACTGCCGCTAAAACGGCGATAATGGGCTTGCTAATATGCGTTATGGAATTCCAATAGAAGCCCAGGTTAGATGTCCTGCACATCTAACCTGGGCTTCTATTGAATTCCATAACGCATATTAGCAAGCCTATTATCGCCGTTTTAGCGGCAGTTTCCTGCCGCTAAAACGGCGATAATTTTAACGTGGGTCTTGCTAATATGCCCCTATGTTTTCCTGACTTATCCTAAATTAGGCCTCAACTCCATTTTCTAACAATATGGCTGCTGCTTCAAAATATTGATTGTGTGTATATATCTTTCATTGACACCACATGCAGCAAAATATGGGCTGCTTGTTATGAAATTACATGTTGTTTTCAAAAAAGCTCCGGAGGAAGCTATAAGATACTTTTCAAGGCTCTTCCTGCTCGCACAATTTAGTCCATTCACTTATGAGTCCTTCCACTGTGTATGTAATCAGATTTGTTCCGACACGTCCAATGATATTAGGTCAGAAGGGGGGCTAAGTTCAAATGTATTCATGTAGTGGGATAGTTTTAGGAGGGCGGTTTTATATGAGGTTTTCAGATGGTGAATTTTGATTTACTGTTGTGTTGATACATTTGCTCACTCCATGTTGACTGTGCGTTTGCCATTGCTTTCTATGGTGAAAATTACCAACTAGATCTTTTTGGGTCTCTACTAGGGAGGGATGCTGTCCGATTCTCTATCGATTTGCTGTACATTTTGGACTTCGCTTATTCTCTAGATTTTGCTCAATGCTGCATCTGTTTTAAATGTTAAAAACCATCATGGTAATTGATTCTGAACTTTATGACTGATTTATTGGAGCTGCTATAGTTTGTATTTCTGTATTACACTTTAATATTTTAATAAACCTTCATGGTTTTCCAATTTACAGAAATGTAGCTCCCTTTTTTAGTCAGTCCTTTATCATTGACTGTGTTTTGAAATGCTGTTCTGAATCTTATGTTAGGGGCACATTGCCTCATCTATTCTTTTTGTTTTTTGAATTGTCTTTATTGAATTTCCTATGCAAACAAAGAGACATTTGACAATTGTAAATTATCAACCGTACACAGCACTAGGTTTCAAAGACTTATCAACAACACATGATATCTGAGCCATCTCTCATATTATCAGTATAGTCGGGCCAATAAAATGCGGATCTAATCCATGGACAGATTAGGTGGCAGTGGGGTGCCCATGGGCAGGTGACCCAGAGGTTTGGGATTGATCAATGGAGTCATCTGTCAGAGTGTGGAGGTATGTGTGGAAGGGTGCCCAGCTATCTCTAGGGCGGGATGTAGGGGGCTGTAGGTTGGCATAGTCTCCCACCATGCTCTTGCAGCGGCCCATACTCTCCAGCCATTCCGAAGGAGTGGGTGATCTGGCACGTCCCCATCGCAGTGCTACCTCCCTCTTGTCCAGTAACACAGCCATAGAGACCAGGCAGCGAGAGACATGAGGCACATTTTGTGTATAGCCCAGCAGAGCCATTACGGGATCTGGGGTCATGGCGTGTTCGAACATGGCAGATATATGTGTGAACATAGCCGCCCAGTAGGAGGTGATTGCCGGGCTGGTCCAGGTTAGATGTGCCAAATCCGCTCCTGGGGCGTGGCATTTCAGACAGTTATCTGATCTGGGATGGTCAAATTTGGCAATATCTACTGGGGAGAGATAGTATTGGTATCTATACTTAAAGTGCAAAAGCCCATGTCTCTGATTAATAGAAATGCTTTTTATTTGTGCACAGCAGTAGCTCCATATCTGGTCAGTGAGTGTTGTCCCCAATTCCTCCTCCCACTTACCCTGGACCTGTGTGGTAGTATCTGGTCTCAGGGACATGCCCGAATGGTAAAGTCTGGAAGTCATGTGCCTACAATCTGTGGCCGCGGCCACCATTGTCAAGGGTGGAAAATCATCTGGTGGAAGCGGGTAGGAGGGCAAAAGAGAGTGTAAAGTGTTATGTAATCTCTTAAAGATGAAGAGGTCCATGTAGGGGATATCGCCTGCTGATGCAACATCCGTCAAGTGTAGAATGTGGCCGTTGGGGAATAAGTCGCCCATGGTGGACAGGTAATATCTCCCGAGCATGCGTTTCACTAGTGCCTCCTGCATAAACGGGTGCCACGGATTGTCTGGGAGCGGGAGAGCGCATTAGTAAAGAGGACCCCCATCTAGTGAGCGTCGCATTTTACGCCATGCCCAGCATGTCGTGGAGACCGTCTGAACATCCTGAGTCTCAAGTGGTATGCCCCATGGCAAAATCTTTGAATGTGAAAAACCGTCCAGTTGTGCACGTTCAGGGCGAGTATATGGAATGCGGGCATCAGGGTGGTACCACCAGTAGGTGTAATGACATCGGGTGGCAAGATAGTAAAAGTAGACATCTGGTACTCCGAGACCCCCGTGTTCGCAAGGAAGAGTAAGGGTGTCCCAGCGGACTCTCAGGAGCACCCCCCCCCTACCAGGCACTGCAGAGTGCTACTTAACGTATGAAAGAAAGTCTGTGGCAGCGGAAGGGGAATATTTGTGAATAAATATAGCAATTTGGGCAGCACCACCATCTTAATTATGGCCACTTGTCCCGCCATGGAGAGAAGTAGTCTTGTCCATCTGTCTACTTGCGTCGTGAGGGATGACAGAGCCGGGCCGCAGTTGCACTGTAGGATCTGATCTCTGTTTCTATGAAGATGGATTCCAAGGTATTTGGTACCGTCTTCTGCCCATTGGAGGGGAGAGTCAGCAGGTGATGTTTGAATGGCGTCTGTCATTGAGAAGAGCTCTGATTTTGTCCAATTATTGCGGAGTCCTGAGAGGTCTCCATATCTAGCTATTTCTTGCATAATTGAGGTTTGATTATCCTGCGGGTGTCTGATGAAAAGCAGGATGTCATCTGCATACAGGGAAAGCAATAGGGGACCATATGTTAGTTGTAGCCCGCAGTGCGAGTGACGATCTAAGAGGACGCGGACCAGTGGGTCCATAGCGGCTATGAAAAGAAGAGGAGACAGTGGGCATCCTTGTCTGGTGCCCCGGTATATGGGAAAGGTGACTGTGAGTGCGCCGTTCACCCGCAGACAAGCCGTAGGCCTAGTGTATAAAAGCATAATCAATGCGAGTAAGTGGGAGGTATGCCCAGCTTATGCAGGACGGCGCGAAGAAATGGCCACTCAAGAGAGAGTTGAATGCCTTCTCAGCGTCAAATAAAGCTACAGCTGCTGGTGTGTCAGGGGAGACTTTATTGAGCACTGCAAATATGGTGCTGAGGTTTAGAGAGGTCGATCTATGCAGAACAAAACCAGATTGGGCTGGTGAGATGATCTGCTCCATCAATAAAGCTAATCTAGTCAGCCCCGGCTTCATACAGCAGATCCATCTCCTTTACTCTCAACCAGCTGCCCGGGTAAGTCTCAACGGGCAAATATCAGAAAAATGTGAGATCACCAGGGGTACTAGGCAGGGCTGCCCCCTTTCTCCCCTTCTCTTCGCTGCCGCAATGCAGCCTCTGGCTGCCAGGCTGTGGCAACACCATGCGGAGCGTGGCATCGGGTTCACCACCCGGGGACTGGTGGTGTCGTTGTACGTTGATGACATAACACTTTACATCAGTGACCCCAGCACTAATTTCTCCACTGACGCAAGAGGTCATTCGTTTCGGCGGGTACTCAGGCATACAAGTTAATTGGATCAAATCAATACTCTTCCCACTTACCGAGTCGACTGCCCGTTGCCCCACGGAATATCCCTATAAGTGGGCCACTGAACCAGTCAAATACCTGGGCATCTGGCTGAGCCGAGACGTAGAAGTGCTCTGGAGGACGAACTTTGGCTGCACTATCGAGTGGCTCGAGTCGCGCATACAGACCTGGACTAAACTACCACTGTCCCTTGCTGGCCGCATCGTGTTAGCAAAAATGGTGGTCCCCCCAAATTGCTTTACCTTTTTATAAACATCCTGATTCCCCTCACTGCGCGGTTTTTCAAAAGACTAAGGTCTAACTTGGTGACGCTGGCATGGGCGGAACGTCAGCCCAGGGTTCGATACGAGGTGCTGACCCAGCCCTTAGCAAGGGGTAGTATTGGAGCACCGGATCTGCAGGCGTATGCTCTCAGTGTCCAGGCGAGCTACCTACATCATTGGCTATATCCTGCTCCCTTCCAGCCACACGTGGCGGTTGAGACAGACCGAGCTACACCGTTGCCATTGAAGACAGCTGTGTTTGGCAAACACAAGGTACCGTAGGGAGAAATTGACCCAGTGGAGTGTGTAAGGTGGGTGTGGGACAGACTCAGGCGCCGAGCTGGCTTCCGGGCAATGCACGCTCCGTTACCTCAGTTATCAGACAATCCACTGTACCCCCCCCGTGTGACAAGGGGGCGGCGGACAGGGCCAAGGAGATGGGACTTAAAACTGTTGCAGACTTGTTCTCTGGGGGAAAGTTTCTTGATTCAGTACCCAGCCCAACTACACAAGAGGTCACGGCACTAGACACACTGCTTTATTACCACTTGCGGGCGACACACAACACTTTCCCGGAACCTCCTTCAACTCTAGAGGCGCTGGAGCATATATATACTGCAGCGTCCCTGAGGAAATTAGTCACCAGACTCTATTTGATCCCAACATGCACCACCCAGCAGGATGCATCCCGTGCGAGGGAGGCCTGGGAGAGTGAACTGGGTGAGGAACTCCCAGAGGAGAGATGGGCGTATTGCTGTGTGCAGACAGAAAGACTATCCCCAAACTACAGACTGAGGCTGATCCACTTTAAATACCTTAACAAACTATATCGCACACCACTGCAGCTGCACAAAATAGGGCTTTGCAAAACCTCAAGGTGTATCAAGTTGCGCCGCGGGTGAAGCATCGTTTCTTCATCTAGCCTGGCAGTGCCCCAGGGTGGCGCAATTCTGGAAGAAGGTGGGTGAGACAATTGGGAGCATTATGGGGGCTCCCCTAGAGCTGCATCCCGTGACTTGTCTGCTGAGATATGTTGAGGTAGTGCCTACCGCTGGTGCCCAGCACCCGCACATGCTGCATGGTTAAAAGACGCCACATATTGTCGGGAACAGCTGAACACATACTGAGAAATCATGCCAGAGCGCTCTAGACCAGTGGATATTTGGGAACCCTTCACCACATACCTTAGAATCGAAGTTGAGAACGCCCGGGTGGCCCCGGAGTAATGTGGAAGAGAGCATGTAATTTGCGGTGTTATATTCCATATAGGTAACATAATATAGGCCCGGTAACTTCATTACCCTTCACCTATATTCTTCCCTACATTACACTTGTCACGGTTTACAGGGACTGACCTTTTACCTAGATACGACCCTGCATTCAGAGCGCGGGTTTTCCCTAGTTCGAAATCTCATACATTATGCATGAGGGTTCTCGGAAGCACAGCAGGACTACCATCTACTGTTTAATATCTATGTATAAAGTTCATGCCCGACGTCATCCTTCGGCCGACACAGTAATACAGCGAGGTAGGACCCCTGGGGAGACCTATGGGTATATACATCACATCTTGCTAAGATAGACAGAGGAGACCAACACTTCCTGGCAGACACACTGACCAGAGACGCTGAGGTTCCTGCATGCAGACACTACAGCTCGCAGTGGTCTAATATTCCTCGCGGGGTGTCCAACTCGAGACCAGGACGGGGTCCCACAGTCTCTCACTTCAGGTAATGGGGTTGACTAAATCCTAGAGGGATTCTTAGCTTAACACCTACACACATGCTAGGTACATGTAGATACATCTAGTTAGGGAAGCATCGTAGGAGTACGCATCTTTTTATCATGTGTTTTGTATACTTGTATGTATTCATGACTATTGTAAGATGGTAGAGCTATACCATCCATTCACCTTTATAGTACAGCTAATCATTTATATCATATACTGTCTAATGGTTGTTGCAGCTCATCTCTTCTACACAAGAATAACGACTGTTCAATAAATACTTATTGAAAACGCCCAGCCTGTTTATTCTGTGTATCTCTCTGAGAAAAAATAGGTAAGCACGAATGACTGAGCGAAAAGTAGTATATTGTTTCCACGGTCCTGAGGGATCAGAGTTGTCATGTTCGATGGTTGCCAAGAACTATTCTCTCCTTGGTAAGAGGAGAGTCTAGTGGCACTGTGAGCTAGTTGGTACAAAAGGCATTCAATATACCCGGTGGGGGTGTCCGGAATCAGTCAGACACCAATCCTACAGTGTATGTTGTCTAAACGCGCAGATCCTGTATACTTTTTATAGGAACTACACGACAGCGGGCTGGGTGGCATTGGCCTCAGGCTTATCGATGAAGCATAGTACATTTTGGACTTGCATGACCGCTGTGTAGGATGCAGGGGGTGAGGCGGGAGGGGCAATGATATCGAGTTATGCACCTTTGTATGATTGAACCAAGTGTCCTGTGCTCAACGCTTTTAAGAACAATCTTGTGCCTGTACTGCAAGCCTGTTAATTTATCATAAAAGAGTTAATAAATAAAATTAAAAAATGTAAAAAAAGGTAGTAAGAACCTAAAAACAAATACACAAAAAATAAGGCTAATCTAGTGGTGAGTATCTTTACTAGTATTTTGTTGTCCAGGTGAAGTAAGAAAAGGGGTTGGTAGGAGGCGCAAGTGCTGGGGTCCTTGCCTGGTTTTAGCAGTACTGTCAGGACCACCTCGCGTAGCGTGGGTGGTAGCTCGCCTGTATTAAGAGCCTCATTGTATACTGCAAGAAGTCTTGGAGCTAGCTGCTGTTTAAAAGCTTTGTAAAAAGCTCCGGTCAGTCCATCCAGCCCAGGTGCCTTGGCTCAGTCTAGGGCAGGGGTCTTCAAACTGTGGGGCGCGACCCCCAGGGGGGCCGTGGAGCGATGCAAAGGGGGTCGCGCCTTCCCAGTCACACTTCTGCCGAGGCCCAAGGGCTTCAGCCCCCCTCTTCCCCCGTCCTGCGTCTCAGCCCGGGCTGCTGCAGTGCAACTCGAGCTGCTGGGGGCTCAGCTGGGCAGTGTCTGGAGTCTTATCTCCGGCACGCCCGAGTTTTTCACAGGTCTTTAAAGACCATTTGCATATTTACATGCCTTTGTAAACTGGTTACAGAGGCTTAGATTTTTTCCTGGTTCCAGTACCCCTGGGCCCCACTCTGCCTATTCCTTACATTTGTATTTTACCTTTACTGCTGCAGTGTGAGAATGCATTTCATGAAAAGGAATATAAAGTAGGGTTGCCAAAAGAAAAATGCCTGCCGTGTTTTGTTTAAAGAGCCCGCAAAGACCTCCTCTTGACACTAAATAGACTTATAAATAAAAAGTATGTATGCATTCGTTATGTGACTTTTCTGTCTTTGTTCTCTTTAATTATCAGTCATGGATCATTGAGGCAGCCCTAGAACACAATTAAAAGTGCTTTCTATTTATATTTGCTGTTCGAAGTATGCACAGATAAGTGCTTAAAATACAGCTTTAGGTGACTGCTTATTTTTGTACCGACTGGGCCATCAAAATAATCTGCTGGCAACCCTAACCATAGGACTGGAAGTTTGTTGCAGGATCAGCACATTATTTATTTCCTCGATCCCCGATTAATGCCATAATAGCAATAGTTTAACTTAGATCTTAAACCCTACGCCGCCGTCCATAACATGCTGAGTTACTTCAAGTGTCTGGGAATGCACTCTGCATTCAGACAACTCACTCGTCATTCTCGCCCTTCACTTTCACGCTCACCCTGCATTCACAGCGATCACAATGCACTCGCACCATTCACCCGCTCACCCTGCACTCACAGTGATCACTCTGCACTCACAATGCACTTGCGCTGTTCATCCTATACCTCACCCTGCAGCCACACGAGTACACTACTCATCCTGCACTCATGTGACACTTCACTCACCTGTCCCCCTCACTGCTCAATATGCAACTCACTCAAACAAGCCCATCAGTAATCATACACTCATTCGTCCCATTCTGAACTTGCATCCGCACCTAAATTCATAAGCCACCTCACTCACCCTGCAGTCACTCCTCTTACCCTACTCTCACACTGTTGCATCGCTCCCCGTGCACTCACATGGGCACTCTTGTCACCCACACAGTGCAGAGGGTTAACATTCCTGCTACAAAGAATATGTACCATGCAGATCACAGAAATGAGTGTGAGTAAACTATGAGTAGCGCTATAAAAAAATGAAATGTTTGTCAGAAAGGTGCTATAGAGAGATTAGGTGAATTGTTGGTGAGTGGCAGTGAAGGAATTCATGGAGAAGGAGGAAACGGGGGTGGGGCACCAAAAAGACTGTTGCACCGTGTGCGACCAGTGTTAGGACCATCCCTGGCTGGGAGTGTTAAAGGTGAAGTGAGAGGTTGAATGGGGAGAGTTCAGAAGTTGTAAAAGGGGTGAAATAAAATGGCCTGCAAAGTGAGAGAGGGATCCGGGGTTAGGAGAGGACAGAGGGATGGAAGGGAGGGGGTGAGAGGAAAGCTGCATGGGTAAACTGCTTAACTCTGCACAAAACCGCCAGGGTTTTAAGGGACCCCTGCTTCTCCCGGCCAGGGCCAAGTGAGCTTCTAATGTGGCAGCACGTATTCCTGCGGAGTGGAAGGCCCTTCACAAAGGTTGACTAGAAATCTTTCTGATGTTAATTGCTGTATTTTGGTTATACACTGGTACTGATGGGGTGAAATCTTTCCTCAGTGTTACTGTGTACGCGGCATCACATAACATCATTTACCTTTTCTTCCCACACAATTTAGTCAAGCCTGTCACGTAATTTGGTCCTCACCTGCCTCATAATTCCAGTAGCCCTGCCTACAGGTTTAGAAATTTTTGTCAGCAGGGGGTCCTTACGCCTCAAAATGTTGACAGGGGGGTCTCGGCATCCAAAAGTTTGAAGACCTCTGGTCTAGGGCCATGATGGCTCACTGAGAAATACCCGTTGTCCATTCGTTAGCCACACCATCTCAATCTCCTCAAGGCATGATGTGATCTCAGAAGGATTGTCTGTGACCTGCGCTGTATACAAATCCTGATAGTATTTTTTGAATTAATTCAGGATGTTTTCTCCGTCCACAATGGTCACTCCAGTAGTGGAGCAGAGCTCCGCTATATAGTTTTGTTGCCTAGCTGGGCGTAGGAGGTGAGCAAGCGTTTGTCCAGGTCGTTCCCCCTCCTCGTATCGACGGGCACTGACATACTTGCCCATGTATACCACCTCCCTGTCTGCTAGGTCCTTAATCTCCGTCAACAGGTCAGTCCACTGTTGCAGACAGTGGATTGTTCCAAATCGTGTAGCGCCTTCTCGACCGGTTGTAGCTGGGTGCAGATGTCTCAGTGAATATATGCTTTAAAGGCCTCCCATAGGGTGGCCTGTGTGGACACCGTGCCTGTGTTGATTGCCAAGTATTCTGTAATGGCGGTCAGCAACTCGCTATGAAATACGGGGTCCTGTGGGGCGTCCCCCTGAAAACGCCAGTGGTACGCTGCCGGGCAGCTGTATGGGATCTCTAATTTAAAGAGGAGAGAACTGTGGTCTGACAGTGTCCAGGGGAGGACTACGACCTCAGAAGCCCACAGGAGGGAACCCTCCGACATGAACCAGTAATCTAGTCCGGTCCAGATGGAATGGGGTGGGGGGGGAGTAGAACGTATAACCAAGTGTATGTGGATGGTGCATACGGCAGGCATCTAGCAGAGAGTATGCGTCAGTAATGTGCTTTTATGGATCAGGATGCAGGTGCACCGAGAATGTGAACTGTAACATGAGAAATATCGATGGGAACCCCATTGCTTAGCAAAGACATGGTCACTTCGAGGGGATAGGTGGGTCTCCTGTAGAAAAGCGATTTTAATATCATGTCTCTGTAGGTAGGAGAGCACCTGCTTGCCCTTACGCGGGTTGTTGATGCCGCGGATGTTCCATGACATAGCAGAGAGTTTTAAACTTTTAGCCGGAATGGGTGCTATAAATGTCCTATTATGGGAAATGGCCATGTTAGGAGTGTAGTGTAACTATGTGCGAACAATATTGTGTAGTGCGCCATTCTGTAGCAAATGAATATCATCCAGTGAATCCTTTTCAAACTGTCAACACAAATAAACAAGAATATTTCCAATACAAAAACAAGCGGTGATCACCAAAGGGGTGTGACTGCATTCCGGCCTCGGTGGCCCATCTGGACAGGTTGCTTACTATACATTGGGTATGCAACTGCTAGGAGCATATGACAACATGGGACATTTGCAGAGTCTTGAATATTTATTCAGATAGAGTCATGGAACCAGGCACCTCTTTCAGTGGATTCGTAAATCTCCCGGTTTGGTGATCTTCAAGTCGTGTTGTTACGGGCTGCAGGGAATGAGCACCCTGAGTGTTCCACTCCTGAGTCTGCAGGTGTTGAGCGTTGAGATGGGGGGAGTCAACTTGAATCTCCCTGCAGAAAGCAGCCACGTCTGCGGGAGTGTCCATGATCTTGTTGCGACCCTTGTGTTCCACGCTTTGGCGTGCCGGGTAGAGCATGGCGTAGCGGATGCCCAGTTTGCCCAGGTTATTTTTGACATCATTGAATTCCCGTCTGGCCTCCTTTACCGTGGGAGTGAAGTCGGGAAACAACCAATTGTAACGGCTTGATGCCTGAGCAGACCTTGTTCCCGGGCCAGCCTTAGTGCAATATCTCTGTCTCTGTAGTTGAGCAGGCGAGCTATCACGTAGCGAGGCGGAGTGGCCTCTGGCGGTCGGGGTCCCAGTGAGCAGTGTACTGTTTCCACTGCATATGTGGTGGAGAAACTGGAATGTTAGAAGAGTTCTCTTAGGATCTGCTCTACATATATATGTCCGGGGGTCCCATGTTGGTAGTTTTGTCGATGCCTGCAATGAGTATGTTATTCCTGCGGGATCTGGCTTCGAGGTCTTCATTCTTTTAGCCACCTGCTTGAGTACTCATTCCATTTTTTCCATTCACTTCAGTGTTGTATTGGAGGTGTCCTCCAGGTCTGATTTCCTTTTCTCCACCCCCTCAAGGCGCACCCGGGGCTGTCCAATCGCTCACCCAGCCTGTCAATGCAACCTGTCAGCGTATCAAAACGGGCGTCCATGGCGCTAAAGCCTGCCTTGAGTTCAGTCATTATGGTTGCCATGTTGCTAGAGGAGGCGGCTTCTAGGCATCCATCTGCAGGTTTGTCCATGTCTGAGTGCGCGCCGCGGCCTTCTGGGGGCTTCGAGCAGTCGAATGTGAGCCTTCGCTGTTTAGGGTCTGTGTGGCCCATAGCACAGGTCTGATATGCTGTAATGAGATGGTGTGGGCTGGTATTGTGAGAGCGATGATGTTCCGATTGTGGCTATCTGTACTTATGGTGGGCTGCCTGTTGAAAATGGGACCACCACAAGAAATCCCAATCTCGTCTGTGTATAGTTTATTTCTTTACTGGGGAGGGGCTGAACCGAACCTCTCCAGTAACTGCATGACTGCTCAGGCTATATGGGAATGGATAGTGTCAGTAGTCTGCTCCGTAGAAGCAATTTATCGGGGTGGCGATCCGATATATCCTTCCCCCTCCCCCACTCCACACCATGTCCAACTTGTGATCAGTACATTATTTCTATCAGCTCCTTCGTATGCAGCGTGCCGCTTCAGGATGATCAGAGGTGTTGTTGATAGGCTGGGTAATTGGGGGATGGTGCCCGGGCATATGACTTACCGCATCGTACGCGTCCCCGTGCAGAGCATGTCATCATAGGGAGTCCAGTGCGTTCTCAGCGGTGGGGTGCTCAGACCCGGCTTACAGCGCACTCTGGTCTCCGTGGGGCCCGCTCTGCCATGACGCGCGGTGACTTGCGCCGGGCCTCTCCTTCCGCAGCAGCCATCCCCGGCAGGACTGCGCAGTCAGTTCCTGCCGTCGCAGAGAGAGGACCACCTTCCGGCATTGTAGTCATGTGGTACGTGGAATAGCGGTGAGGCAGGGGGAGAGAGAGAAGGGGAGCCAGCGTTCCGACCGACGGTTCAGGTGATCCCCGCCTCAGGCTTGCCCGCGGCCCATGTTGCTGCAGGGCCTCCGAGGCTGTGCCGGATGCACCCTGCTCCCCCACACCATGCGTGTTCGTCAAGCCTCGGTGCCCCCCTCCTCCCAGCTTTGAGGTGTCTCTAAGCTCCCCTCTACCTCATCTCGGTCTGTGCAGTGTGCTGCAGGCGGGTTTGTAGGCATTTGCAGGCTGATTAGGGTGACCACCGTCGGAGCCTCACAAAGATTCAGCCATCTTGGCGGCGGTCACTGCCACGCCGCCCTGCCTCATCTGTTCTTGAGGGCAACACTGTCCCCGACCCCACCCTTCACTGACTTGAACCCAAGCATCGACCAGAGGTGCTATCAGAGAGTCTGCATGCCATTGTGTCACTCCGAAACATGTTGCAGCTCTCCAGCGCTGCTGGAATCCTCCCCAAAATTAGCATGACTTGGAGAACAGACAGGGGCGTAGCTCCAGGGGGGTGTTTGGGGTGTTTTACCCCCCTAAAAAATGTATTCTGTAGTAAATAATTGGGTACAAGTTATTCAGTCGGATAATGTAAAGTGTCAGTCGGATTTCACCTGGAATTTTTACATGCCCACACTGACAAAAACAACACACACTCTCTCTCGTCTACGTATTGAAAGCCTTAACAAATGTTGATTAGTTTGAAAACGATTGCGTTTTAAGTACCCCAAACAATCAGTACTCCTCTCTCTTTCCACTGCTCCTTAAACCCCCCTCATGTCTGACTCCTCATATAATGTCTTTTAACAAGATGTCCCAGCGCAATTGTTGGGAAATCTGAAGCTCACAAACCTCCAAGCTACGCCCCTGACGACAGAAATTGACAATCCAAAGAGCTAGCATCATCCATTCTGACATCATCAAGCCATCCCTTGTGTCGCTTTTCCCTACTTTTCTCTCACCCAACAGCCCAGCAGAGACCCTGAACACTCATAGGAGACAAACTGACCTGTAAGTTATTCTCACAGAAACCGTGCCACCGATCAGGCACTGTATGGCTGTTTCAAGCTTATCATAGTAATAACCATGCTTCCCCCATGCTCCCACCCCTTCTGCTGAGCAAAGAAGAATTATCATGCTTATCATGTATATCGTTAGCATGTTAAAGCCAAGCGAATTACGAGCCAGATTTATCAATATTGGGAATAACGAATACCTAATTGCAATTCTCTGCAAATCACAATTAGGTAATTGCTATTCCTAATGTATGAAACTCATAGAGATTCATTTACCGATTCTTAGTGGGTCGCAAATCGACCTACCTCATGAATATTGAGATAGGTTGCAATTTGCAACACATTAGGAATCGCTAAAATCACAGAGATGGTGGCCTACTGGGGTCAGCAGACCACCATGTTTCTGATTGCTTTTAAGTAAAGCAATCCTTTTTTTCTAAATGCAGTGGAACCACTGCCTGCTCTTAAAAAATGTTGCCGCCCACATTCACAAAGGGGAAAGGGTACCTTGCGGACCCCTTTCCGGTAAAATGCAAATGTTTAGCGACTGCATAACGGTCATGAAACATTATTACATACCACTGTGATTCGATATTCGGAAGGGACGCCCTAAACATGCCCCTTCCTAATATCGAATTGGTATGTATACACAATTCCAAAAAGCGATTCAGTAACATGTTACCGAATCGCTATTTGGGAATGATACATACCAAAAAGCATTTTTCCGGTCGCAAACAGCCCAATTCAGCAAACGGCCCAATTCTGCAAATCGGGCCATGTGCGTGACCGGAACAATGCTTGATGCATCTAGCCCTAAGTTTCATAAACCTTCCAAAAGTTACTAGCATCCTTACATAATACTTATAAAAGTTTTACCGCTTTATTCCTAAAAGAATAACTGTGCTTGGATATTACATTTACTGCAGAGGATGCTTAGGCAAACTGAACTAGTCATTCTGCACAACATCATGCTCCTAAAGTAAGGCTTCACTGTTCAGATCGCTACGTAGTAAGGTCTAAACATAAAGAATCGTCTCTCCTCTGTCTCTCCTCGTGTCTGGAACGGAACAGGAGGCACCCAGGCTCCCCTGACCAATCACAACGCTGCAGTGCAGCGTTGTTATTGGTCTGAGCACCGTGGTTCAGCGCTCAGCCAGGGAATGGGAGCCTGGGCATGTTCTCCACCCAGGCTGTAATGCAGCCTGGGTGGAGAACATGCAAAATGCGCATGAATTTGTGTCCAGCCCGAGACGGCCGGCCAAACATTCATGTGCACTTGGAGTGGGCAAACCACTCATCCTCCTGCTCCTCTGTCATCGAAGCAGCCCTGCCCCGCCCTGCAAAGCTGCTGGATCAGGAACAAATAAAATGATAATAACATTGAGTTATTGTAGTTTTCCTCTATTTCACTGCTAAAAGCAGTGGGGCGATGCTCCTCCGCCTTAGCCGCCACTGTATAGTGAGCCCGCAGTAGTACCTGCCCTCTGTTTTCATGGAAAGTGTCACAACTGTTGACTAAATTCCCTTGAGTCACACGGGCCCAAAGAACACAACTGATGGGCCCCCTTTAATCAATATTTAAATTGTAAAGAAACAAGTCTGCGTGTTGTGAGAGATAAAATAAAAACGCATATAGCTGGGTCCATGTTCGACAGAAAAAAGCATAATCAACAATGGACAGTGAAATGGTGAGAAGAATGCATCACTGTTTTCCACCCTTCCACTAATGCTCAGCAGGCCTCAAAAAATTCACACGCCCACTCGCAATTGCAAGTGAGATTTTATCAGGTCGAACTATTTTTTAGCACTTACTCCTCGTTGCTGGGAGTAAACTTAAGCTGGAAGAAACCAGTGTTCTGTAAATTCAAAAAGTGAATGAGCAATTAAGACACCTTTAAATCTTGTTTTTATCTTGACACATTTGCTGACTGCTCAAGGACAGAGGTCAAATGTCAGTTTGACTTTTTACTAATTGTTGCCTATCTGTTCCTGGAAAATGGTTTTTACTTTTCTTTCACTTTCATGGTTTTTGTCAAGTGAGCTGACAAGAATATAAAATTGGCTAGCATTCGCGCCAAGAATTTTCAATTCTATTAAGGACACGGAGGCGAGGATTATGCTTCTCTTTCTATTTATTGCCACACACAGCAGCCAATGAGAACTTTGTTATGAAAAAATAAACTAATTTCCCATGATGCTCATGGTATACATCATATCCTGTATAGCCCCATAAGAGCCACCATCACCGGAACTCGTCCTCTTTCTTTGCTTCGAACAATAAAAAGTCCAACATAATAACTTAAGTCCAACACAATCCTCCAACGTGGAAGAACCAGTCCAGCTGGGAAATACGTCCTCTTTAACCAGGATTACACTTAATCCATTTTCTTCTCAGATCCTGAAAAAATGAGAGATAAAACAACCCGTAACTTCTGTAAAATCAGAATATATACACAACGGGTGGGTATTAATTACAATACTGTAATATAATCGGGTGGGATAATCCTCGCCTCCGTGTCCTTAATAGAATTGAAAATTCTTGGCGCGAATGCTAGCCAATTTTATATTCTATTACAGGACCGGAGGCTTCGTATTATGCTAGTTTAACGCTGATTAAAAACCACAGAGGATATATCACCCACCGGTTTATAATAAAACTGTTTAAATGTTGATTCAGAGGACCAATCTGCAGAGTGCATGATATCTTGTACAGTAGAACCCAACATGAACGTTTTAGAGGTCATGGCGCCTCGAACAGAATGTGCTCCAAACACTTGAGTATTAATACCTGCTTCTTGCATAACAGATTTTAACCATCTGGCTATAGTAGCCGCAGTGACAGGTTTGTAGGGTTTCTGTAAAGCAATTAATAATTGCACCACACCATCAGGCCTAAGAGACCTGGTACATTCCTCGTACGCTTTAAGGCATTGAACAACACAAAGCTTGGTATTACTAGGAAAAGCATGATATTCGACATTACGTGACATTGTCTTTGTTCTGGAAGTAATGTTAAAAGAAACTCCCTCAGGAGTAAATACTCTACCTGTAAGGTCTAGAGCTTTGATATCCGATGAGCGTCTACACGCTGCCAAACATAATAACATGGCCAATTTGGAGGAGAGTTGTTTCCTTGTCAACATCTCATTGCTGGGCCATTTATTGAACAAGGAAAGAACTAGCGACACATCCCACAAAGAGGAATACTTTGGCGTGGGCGGATTAGCCACTCTAATACCCTTCAAGAGTTTGCAAACCAATGGATGCATCCCTATTGGTTTGCCCTCCAGCTGAGCATGACCCGCTGAAATGGCTGAACGGAAATTATTGATAGAACGATATGCCAAACCATCAGAGGCTTTTTTGGACAAAAAATGTACAACATAGGGTAAGTCTGCCCCCACGGGATCCACGTGTTGTTCCACGCACCAACGAACCCAGCCTTTCCAGGCTGAAGAATATCTTTTCCTGGTGGAAGGGGCCCAAGCATGGTTGATAAAGCCTGAAGCCTGTTCCGAAATTCCTGGCATGTGCCAACGTTGCCGGAAAGTCTCCAGGCCATCAGGGACAATTGCCCCGATGTTACCATCGGGTGCATTTCTCCGTGAGTGCCCTGGAGCATTGTTGAGGATTACGGTATCCTCCTGGGAAAGTCGCAACTTGCCTCCAATAATAGTGGGAACCAGGGTTGCGACTTCCACAATGGAGTCACCAAAATCACCTCCGCCTTCTGGCGCATTACCTGTGTGAACACTCGGGGAATTAGGATGAAGGGAGGAAAGGCATAATTCAGATTCTGTGCTCAATCTTGTGAAAAGGCATCCGTCGCCAGAGCCAACGGATCCGGCCTCCAGCTGAAGAACTTGGTCATTTGACGATTCAGTCTGGAGGCAAATAGATCTATCTCGCAATGTCCCCAGATTGCCTGTAGCCATTGTACCATCTGTGATTGTAGTTGCCAATCGCTGTAATCCTTGAGATGTCTGGAGTTCCAGTCCGCTACTACATTGGATTTGCCCGGAATGTACTCGGCTATGACCGAGATCTGATGACTGAGGCAAAAATGCCAAAAGTCCTTCGCTATTTCCACCAACAGGGACGACCTCGTGCCTCCCAACTTGTTGATGTATTGAACCGCCGATATGTTGTCCATCCGCAAGAGGATGCAACACGATACTTGTTTGGGTGACAGCGTCCGGATCGCAAACGATCCCGCCAGTAGTTCTAGACAATTTATGTGGAGATCTAGCTCTCCTAAGGACCAACGCCCTCCTGTGGAAATATTTCCGCAGCGCGCACCCCAGCCCCAACTGCTGGCGTCGGACTCTATGATGACTTCTGGCAGAGAGCCGAAAATGGCCCTGCCGTTCCATGCCTCTACGTGAGCAAGCCACCACTGAATCTCCTCCCGTACGTCCCGGGAAAGGGGGACTAGATCGGTGTAGGAGAGACCTTTCTGTAGGTGTTGAATCTTGAGCCTCTGAAGTGCCCGATAATGCAAGGGCCCTGGGAAAATTGCTTGAATGGAAGACGCTAGAAGGCCCACTATCCTGGCAATCACCCTGAGTGAGACCATCTGTTTGGATAACAGGGAGCGAAGCTCCTTTTTGATATCCCGAAGTTTGGAGCGTGGCAGACTCAGCTGAGCCTTCTGAGAGTTTATGACAAAGCCCAGGAAATCTATCGTCTGGGTAGGGTACAGAACTGACTTCGGTTCGTTGATCACGAAACCCAGGTTTTGTAAAGTAGCAATGGTCATGCGTAAATGTTGAGCTGCCAGAGTAGGAGATTGCGCCATGATAAGAATGTCGTCTAGATAAACTATCATGCGAATTCCCTGTTCCCTGAGATAAGCTATCACTGGTTTCAGCGCCTTGGTGAAGCACCATGGAGCCGAGGAAAGTCCGAAAGGAAGGACCAAATATTCGTACCATCGGTTCCGCCATTGAAATTTCAGGAATCGGCGATGGGGAGGAAAAATGGGAATAGATAGATAGGCGTCCTTCAGGTCCAAACGGACCAGCCAGTCCCCTTGTTTGAGGAGATCCGCCAAGAGATGGATGCCCTCCATCTTGAAGTGTTTGTAGGTTAAAAAATGATTGAAGTCTTTCAAATTCAGTACTAACCTGTAACCTCCGCCTTTCTTCTGTACCAGAAAAATATTGCTGCAGAAACCGTGAGGGCCCTCGTTGCAATATGCTATCGCGTGTTTCTGCAGCAATTCTTTGATTTCGGAATCTATAAAATCGCACTTTAGTCGGGAAAAAGAAAGCTGCCGGGGTTGCTTGACCTGGACGGGGGTCTGAAAGAAATCGAGATGGAAACCCTGAACTGTCTGCAATATCCAAGCATCTTGAGACAGTTGAACCCAATTGTGATAAAAGAACTGAATACGCCCTCCTAGAGGTAACATAAATTTGTCCGGAGCACTCACCTGAGGATTCAGTATTTTGGAAGTTTCCCGGTAGTATCCTCTGTTGAAACGCCTTTTGTTAAAGCGCTGCCTGGTGGGGTAGAAAGTGCCGCCACGGGTGGAGTCCCACTCTCCCCTGCCACGACCGAAGTCTCCTCTCTGAGGACCTTGGGAGAACTGTCGGCCAAGCGAGCGTCCTCGGCCTCGTCCGGCCCTGTTGAAAACACCAGCTTGAAAAACTCTTTTATGCCTGACTGCGCCTTATCCAGAGTTGTGAAGGTGCCCACGTACTTGGCCACGTCTTTGACGAAGCGGTCTCCGAACAGGTTCCCGTCCGCTAGAGGACCAGGTTCCGCTGCCGCCAACTCCGTGAGATTGGAGTCCATTCGCATAAAGATCGATTTGCGCCGTTCTGTGGAAATGGCACAGTTGGCATTGCCCAAAAGGCATATAGCCCGTTGGGTCCAGCCCGCTAGGACATGGGGGTCGATTGCAGTCCCGGATTCCTGCGCCTCTAACGCCATTTCCAGGACCTTGGCTAGAGGGCCTACCACATCTAAGAGTTTATCTTGACATCCACGCCAGGCGCGATCAATACCCTTTTTGGGGTCCTTCGCAAACTTTTTTAAGAATGTCAGGAGACTGGAGTCTATATCCGGGGTCTCTGCTACCTTATCGGAAATATCCGGTCTAGGGCATTCTGACCGGAGACGGTTGCGCACCTCCTTGTCAAAACTTTTACGAAGGTTGTCATGTAAGTACGCAGCAACCTCGGGAGCAGGTAACTAGTCAGACGATCTGGGATGGACTATCTCTGCTGGATTAAAAGTAAAAGGAGTAGCTAAGGGCACCTCCGTATTCTTTGACTTCTTCATTCTTTTCTTGGGAGGGGACGTGTCCGGGGTGTCAGAACCCGTAGTATCAGGGTCCGTGTCAGTGTCCCTAGCTTTAGCCTTGTCCGCGTCAGGGTGCGGAAGTGAGGAATATGAGGCGGAGTGAGGCCAGGACTTAGGTTGGGGAGCGTCAGTGGGGTTGACTGTGGGTGCAGTGAATCCATGACGTTTAGCAAATTTTTCAAGCTGTTTGGTTATTGGCTTCAAGGCAGTAGCTAGAGCCTGTTGTACAGTTCCCGGAACTGCTTTCTCCAGGGCCTTGTTGACCGACTCCTGGACCGAAGCGTCCAGGGCCTCAACAATATTGTCCTCTAAGGAAGGATTAGTAACTTCCTCTTCATAAAAAACATCATCCTCGTTATAATGCACCCACTCTTCCATTGTGGGACCAAGCTTAAGTTGTATATAATTTGCACCTGAGGCAAAAGATCAGCGAGGAGTACAGGGGGGGACCAACCCACAGCACAAATCCAAATTGGTACCTAGTCCCTCAGCAAAAGCTGTAGTATAGTTGTTACAGCCCACAGGGCGTAAGTGGAGCCAAAGAGCAGGTTTCTTTCAAGGAGGTGTGCTCCCTCCGGGCCCAGAACTCTGTTTGCAGCCAGTCAGGCGTAGGGAATGTTGCTCGGGGAAGAAAGCAGGAGAAATGCTGGAAAGGGAAAGAAAAACGGGTCGTAGCGACGTGCGTAGCCCAATCCTACTAGATATAGCCCAATTGGGCTACGCACGTGGAAACACGAAGGAATGGTAAAGGGGGGCTCCTAGCGCACACGGCCTACGAGGGGAGTCTCTGCGCTTGCAAAATATAATTTTATCACCGCCGTAGGCGGAGCGGTACCTGACAGTCGAGCGGAAAGGCAAACGGCACCACCGCTGATCGCGCTAATCCCCGCTTGAAAGCGGGAGATTCAAAAAATGCTTTTCCAGCATCTGGCACACAGCGCAAAGCCTCCGATGACAGCGGGATGCCGCAGGTCGTCAGGAGGTCGCGCGAGGAGAGTAAACCCATAGATAAACAATGCGTCAATCCCGTACACAATTGGTAAAGCTGCGCAAGCCTATAAAGCAAAATACATTTGGTAAAGCTGCGCAAGCCTATACATCAATATACATAGCTCAATAAGAAGAGAGCTTAAAATGCACTTAACTGACTGCGTGAGCAGCAAAGAAAGAGGACGAGTTCCGGTGATGGTGGCTCTTATGGGGCTATACAGGACATGATGTATACCATGAGCATCATGGGAAATGTAGTTTATTTTTTCATAACAAAGTTCTCATTGGCTGCTGTGTGTGGCAATAAATAGAAAGAGAAGCATAATACGAAGCCTCCGGTCCTGTAATAGAATTATGAAACAAAAGGATGTAAACGGTCAGTTTTTTTTCTCCAACATTTAAACTGCTTGTAAATGAATAGTACAAGTACTTCCAAATATAAAGGAAATTATGAAAGAACATTTTTTGTAATTCAGAAGTGTGATGCAAACAAAGATTTAAATAGGAGCAAAGTAAATCAGAACACTTTACTTGGTGCTGTGCAAATGACAAATATTTGCAGACACTTTATTTCCAAACATTGTACACTATATAGTTTTAAAACCACATGTCAGTGACAAATTCTGTGGCCATTTCATTGTAAAATCTGCTGATTGCAAATGACAGTGTGCTGCTACTTTATGCTTTAGTTATGTATTTATTAAAAGTCAGTTTTTATACATGATTTTAGAAACATTCCTGCCCCCTCCCTCATGACAATGCAGTTAATGAACGAAGAGGCAAGTCAGCGGTCATGTGTATCCTTTATGTGGTTAGATTTGTATTCTATATGGAGCTAATGTTTAGTTTATTAAATCAAACAAAATAGCTTTCTGTACAGCAGACGTGCTGAACTCGTGTATTTGAAGGTGCTCTCATATGTGATAAAGAAGAAAATGGCGTCTTAGTGAATTAAAAGACTTGCCCAGGATCACATAATTTGAAACCCGTTTATGGGTCAAGAGCATTATAATTAGGTCAAGTAGATTATTAAAGTCACTAGACCTGCAGGTCTATTAACATTTTTAGGATTTTTCAAGGCCTACTCAGTAAAGATTTCATATATAAGCTATGCTTGGCAGTGCTCAAGTGTATGCACGGTACCTTTATAAGACAGACACCCCATAAATGTGAAACCATCAAGACGTAGGGAAAGCACAGTTTATATTTTGTCACCTTTGATCCATCCCCGGGTAATCCCCAAACTGCACAAGGTTTGCTTAACTTGTGCTAGACTGCTTTGCCTCTTAGGCAACGGCAGTTCCCCAGTTTTGTGTGTGTTTCGTGAATCCAGCAGCAAGGAGAATAAATGTCCTGTTTTGTCAGTGGTCTTCAAACATCATGTTTACATTTCTTCTTGCCCCTTAGGTAAAGAAATCCCAGTAAGGATTAAGAGTCAAGAGCAATCTTAGCTTTTTTCTTTGAGTGCTCAGTTAATCAATCAATCAGGGTTCTTGTAGAGCACAGCTAATCACCCGTAAAGGTCTCAAGGCGCTGGGGGGTGCTGGTCTGCAGTTCAGTTGAAGAGCCAGGTCTTGAGGTCCTTCCTGAATTGAGGCAGTGACGGTGATTGTCTGAGGTGCAGAGGCAGGGAGCTCCAGGATCTTCACAGCAAGGTAGGAGAAGGATCTTCCTCCACCCGAGGTCTTGTGGATCTGTGGGATAGTGGCCAGGGCCAGTTGGACAGAGCGAAGATGTCTGTTGAGTGTGTAGAAGGAGAGGCAGTGGCTGAGGTATTCAGGTACAGTGTTGTGGAGGGTTTTGCAGGCGTGCACGAGGAGCTTGAAGGTGATTCTTTTGTTGATTGGGAGCCAGTGGAGCTCTCTCAGGTGACCGAAGATGTGACTATGACAGGGGATTTTCGGGATAAGTCAGGCAGAGGCGTTCTGAATGTGCTGCAATTTCTTTTGGAGTTTTTGGGTGATGCCAGCACAGAGTGCGTTGCCGTAGTCGAGCTTGCTGCTGACAAGCACCTGGGTGACCGTTCTCCTGGACTCAGTGGGGATCCACCTGAAGATCTTCCAAAGCAGGCAGAGCCTGTGGGAGCAGGAGGATGATACAGCGTTGATTTGGCGGTTTATTGAGAGTGAGGAGTCGAGGATGATGCCAAGGTTTTGTGAGTGGTCAGTGGGTGTGAGGGGGGGGTTCCGAGCGCTGCTGGAAACCAGGAGTCCCATGTGGAGGGAGTGGAGCCCAGGATGAAGGCTTCGGCTTTGTGGGAGTTGAGTTTGAGGCAACTCTCCTTCATCCAGGCGGCTACTGCCTTCATCCTGGTGTGGAAGTTGCTCTTAGTGGCTGTAGGTTCGTCGTTGAGGGTGAGAATCAGCTGGGTGTCTTCGGCATAGGAGACGATGTTGAGTCTGAGATTTCCGACGATGACTGCAAATCAAACACTTACCCCCAGTACAGAGAGCACTAAGTATCCCAGGACTGGCTTCGTGGTATCACCCCTCATCAGCCAGGATAGCTTGAATCCAGTGGCATGGCGAGCACCAGACCAATGTCTGGGCATCCCCGTCCCATTTGGGGTGACATGCAAAAAGAACAATTGATGGACGGAATGCTGAACGATATCAGACACTCACCCCAGTACAGAGATCTGGCCCTAAATCCATTGTTGTTTTTGCTCACCACGTCACCCCAATTTGGACCCAGTCTTATGCAAATCAGTCTTGACCCTCCTCCTCATGGGAACAGTCCAGCCCGAACATCCAAGCCAGGTCCTCCCTGGAACGGAAACAAGTATACCAGGACTGGCTTTGGGGTATCACCCCTCATCAGCCAGGATAGCTTGAATCCAGTGGCATGGCAAGCAATGGACCCATGTCTGGGCATCCCCGTCCTACTAGGGTTGACAAATGCAAAAAGAACAGCTGATGGACGGAATGCTGAATGATATCAAACACTCACCCCCAGTACAGAGCTCTGGGCCTAAATCCATCATTTTTTTGCTCACAACGCCACTCCAGTTTAGACCCAGGCATGTGGAAATCAGTCTTGACCCTGCACCTCATGGAAACAGTCCAGCCCGAACTGCCAAGCCAGGTCCTCCCTGGAACCGAAACAAGCATCCCAGGACCGGCTTCGGGTATCACGCCTCATCAGCCAGGATAGCTTGAATCCAGTGGCATGGCGGGCACCGGACCCACGACTGGGCATCTCCGTCCCATTTATTTATGCAGCATTTTTCGTCCTAAGTGGGATGGGTGCCCAGGCTCGCTACACCACCGGACTCAAGCTAGCCTGCCTGACGATGGGTGTTCATTTCAAGCATCCCAGTAAATAAAATGACCAAAATCCTGAAGTTGCACAATGAGTTAGATAGGACCAAGAAATTAAGGTGGGACACATCTCCCGCAGTATTGAGGAATGGCACATACTGCTGGCATTTATGGCGCCATAAACTGTAGAGAGCACTGTTCTTAGTTCCAGCTGCTTTGATGATTCTATTCAGTCCTTGTTGCAAATTTGTAACTTGCCTGATGGGAATTAATGACTTTAGGAGAGACCCAAAAAAAGACTGCTGTTATTGAAGTTTGCTAAAGACAAGCGAGGGCACCAGTGACTTGGGTGTGTGGAAGGAAACATGGACAGATTTTTTTAAATGTTCAGACTGCAGTAGCTGTGTTGGTTATGAACGTTTTCTAGTTCAATGAAGCACACTCAAAGGTTTCTCGCTGAGTGTGTTAAAGTTACTTTATCTGGGAAGGGAAGAAGTGCATGGTATAGAGTATAGAAATGGATGGCAAAGTGGCAGAAAAGTACATTATTTCAATTTTGGGTGACCTTCGCACATGTGATCTGGTAGCCGTCCAGCTTTGTGTTGATATGAGGCACTAAGAAATCTCTGTTTGAAGATGGTGGGTAAATATGGGAAAAGAGAGAATCAGTTGGGTCTCATCTGCTTGGAAAAAATGTGATATTGAGAAGAAAATGAGAGGAACCTGGACTGGGGATTAGAGAACACATACTGGTGGAGGTGATGGGAGGGGAAGAGAACTTGGAGTACCAAGATATAGAGACAGAACATTCAGACTGATAGGATGAAAGGCTATTTTGTGTTTTGTCTGTGATACCAAGATTGAAGTACAGCATGGTGCAATATGTAACGGTTATGCACCTGGACACATGAGCAATGGCAGTTTATGGAGAGTGTAATACATCCCATACCATTTTTATGTACTTCCCACTGTCCCCAGAAAAGAGTTTAGCGTGTGGTTGGGTAGTCACATGCGGTTCAGGGAGGGAAACATCGTTTACAACGCACGCGTTACAACGCGTGTCATTACAATGAATGTTTTACAATGTGAAATCCATTACAACGTATGTCATTACATCGCATAATCCATTACAACGCATTCTCCAAAGTAACGCCCCGGCGGAGTTAGAATAGTAATTGTGTTGTAATGGATTATGCGTTGTAATGACATGCGTTGTAATGGATTTTGCGATGTAAAAAATTTGTTGTAATGACACGCGTTGTAACGCGTGCGTTGTAAAGTGTGATATTCGTTCAGGGAATTGTGTGGAAACCAAACACCAATAATCTACTTGATCATGATTTCTCAATTTTTAGAAACCCCAGATTTTACCTTAGGCAGTCCAGCTCCGTGAGTCTTCTCATTGATCTAGCGATAAGAGACTAACCCTCCCCATCAATAGCACAAATGTAGCTGAGTAAAATCATAATTAGAAACTGGGACAACTTAGGAACTGAGTTCTAAATCAAAATTAAGTTTAAAAGGCTTAATACAGAATCATTAATAAAAACATGACAGAGAAAATGTATAATTTGCCATGAAGGCTCAGATACAGAATCATAAATCATAACAGAAACCCTAGTTAGTCAATAAAATCTCTCTACATTCTAAGGGCCTGATTACGAGTTTGACGGTCCAGGAGTGGGCCGCCTGCTAGATTACGAGTATTTTCGTTGTCTGGCGGGCGGTGTGGCGGTTCTGCTGCAGTTCAGCTTAAAGGCTCATAATGAGCCTTAAACTGCACCACAGCTGGACTGCCAGTGCACGTTCCTGCACAGGAAGGAATACACCATGTCGTACATTCCTTCCCATGCAGGAACTGGGGGTGCAAAAATACAAGGTAGCACAACATGTGCCTCCCTGCATGCACCCCCAAGCACAGTGGCAAGAGGGGGGGCCTGTAGGGCCCCCTTTCTTTCCTCACTGCCAGGTGTTGCATGGAGGAGGAATCCCCATGAGACCGCTGGGGGTGAGGAATGTTGTAATATGCTTGGCGGTGCCGCAGGGCACTACCAAGCATATTGCGGCCCTCAGACCACTGTGTCACCGCCAGGGATCGCAGATCCCTGGCAGTTGCAGCAGTCTTCTGGAGGTCCGACTGCCTTAGTTGTAATACGGAGGTCGGACCCCTGGTGCGGCGGTCAACAACCGCCACCGCACCACCAGTCCTATGGACCACCAAACTAGTAATTAGGCCTAAATGTCAAAGTGATAAAGAGTACTGACAGCATCCTAAGTGAGGAAATAATCTCAAAATAATCAGACAAAGTTTCGGGAGAAAAATGGAAAGCCGTTCTCCATCTATCAAAGCCACGGGTGTTTAGACACAATTTATGCATAATAATTAATAAAACTACAAACTCAACATGGTACGATCATTGTTAGGTCACATTGGTAAATCAAAAACAGTTTCATAAATCTGAAAGGTTCTTAACACTGACCCATTTTTTAAGGTAGGATAAATCTTCTGCTTGCTTCCTCAGCAACTACCATCCCATGATGTCCAACACAATATGAAACATTTTCTTAAGAATACCCCATAGAATTATGTTCTTCTGCGCGCCTACATCAGAACTAGCAGCGGAAATCCTTCAAAACGATACATCAGGTACACAAAGGAAAGTTTCATTCACAATATATGCATTCTAACACTACAGTCAATTTACATCATAGCGAATAATTTACGAACTCCACCCTTTTTTGCCAAATGAATATACCAGGCAAAATGGTTCTGCGTGACGACTGCCCTAATTACTACAATATCTACATTTACTAATTTAAAAGACCGTGCTGCATCTACTGCAAGTCTATCTACTACTGTAAACAATTGTCTAATTTTCACATCATTCATGGCTACACCCATTGGCAGAATAATCGCTCCTAAAATGTCTAAAACCACTTCTCCAAAACTTTGTTTTACTCTTCTCATGCCATGTTTTTAATCTAACTCATCCACCTGATAAATTATAGGAAAAACTAAAGCCAAATAACACAAACCTACCCAATTTCGTGGCAGGTTAAAATAAACATTCTTGCCACAAACAATAGATTCCACTCACAGTTCCCCCGAAACAAAAGATCTCCACTGACCGCATAAGATTTGTCACATACACTTTCACCTACAAATTCTACTTTCTCCCTTTCCAAAGGACTATGCCTTACCATGCACATCTAACCTTTTCTTTCCTGATCTACTTTTAACCTAGGATTCCTACCGGAGAATTTAAATTGTTCCTCTTCTTTTATTTCTTCTAAAGCAATCGTCTGCACCTCTAAATTTCTCACTATTTTCACTCCTCTCTCATTATATTCCCTAATGAAATCATATTCTTCACTCATCAGTAAACACAAATAATCTCTATTCAATTTATTATCATATCAGGTTTGGGTTTTCACCATTAAATATTCACCATATTTAAATCCTTTATCATTCTCATTAATGAACAAATTCTCCAAAGACAAAATTAAATCAGTAAGGTAAGGAGAAAGAAATTCCTCCTGGTTAAAAAGTGTTACACAACAGGGTATACAACATATCTAAATGTACATATGTTGAGCCTTCTCCTACTGATGTTGGAAGATAAATGCACACATATCTCTTGCTAATCTTCACTATGTTAATGTATCCTCTACTCATTTTAGTATACACATTTTCTTTAAAACCACTAACCAAATGCTCTAAATTTGTTTAAACTCTTCAAAATTTGTTTTAGCTTTAACATTACTATTCACATAACTTAAAACATTTCCCACAGGAATCAGTAGCACACCAGCAGGCCAATAATATTAATAAGGTTATACTAAGCAGCGTTATCTCTACAATTTCATCTTCTTGTTTGAGACCAAAAAACATTTTCTGGCAAAAATCAATATTGAACCAAAATGTTCTTTAAAACAATAATATTTTCTTCTTTTCTTCTTATTTCTTTAAAACAATAATAAACATAAAAAAGTGGAAAACATTTAAGCAGCTTTCAGTATTTGTAAAAGTTAAAAACTCAAAAGTTCAAAACAAATCTGTCATAAAGTCTCTAGAACACTTTCTTAAACAACAATCTGTTTACATTCTTTAATGGATTTTCTTCATTAGTACTATATAAAATATAGTTGCTATTTCTCCTTTCTGTCTCGGGGTCTGAACCACTCTCAAAACGATATTGACTTTTGCTCATTCGAAAATATTCCTCCTCAATTTAATCTGCTTCTTCTTCTTCTGATTCTAACCCAATCAGATGAGGTGTATTTTCGGTTCGGATCTCTCCTTCTGGTTGATCTTTCAGCAACTGATGCAACTGGTGATTCACTGTCACTAGTTTCTGACCTCAACTGTCTCTCAAAGTCTCTTAAATCTTTTTCTGGCTCACAATGCATTTGTTTACAGGTTCTCTTTCTTGGAATGTCTTCAACTGTCTGTTTTCTACTATAGTTTTTCGATTTTTGTCTTCTTCTTGACTTTGACTTGAGCCCAGTCCAGAACTCGCGCTTGCTCTTTGATCAAATTTGACTCCGTCTGCTCTTTCCACAATGAATACTTTTCTTACAAAATTTTATTTCACATTAATTTTCAAGTGCAACATGTCATTGCTTTAATCAGAGACTACTTCTTCTTGCTGCCACTCATGCTTTGCTCTTTTGCCTGGCAGTAATCCTTCACTCTGTAACTGGACTTCAGAAATTTCAGGTTCTTCATCTGAACTTTCGCTCACCTGAAATTGAAATTTTTCTCATGTCTTTTCACTTTATCTTCACCAGTTCCATAGAAATCTTCACCGCCCTCTGGATTCACGCTGTAATCTTGGATTGGCCTATGAGCTTGATGAGCATACTGCGTTCCTTGTTCATTCGCTTCATCCACTACTTCAGCTACTCTTACTCTCTTCATGTGAGCAGCGTGGATCCTTTGAGGCATGCCGGCACACTTGTTAGCACTATTCGTTGTTAATACGATCTGGAAAGGACCTTTCAATTCTTAATTGTGGCAGCCTCTACGAACGTGCTTTCAGATAATCACCTAATCCCCCGCATTCAGACCGTGGCAGAGTGTATCCTTATAGTCTTCATTTGATACGTACACCTAATGAGAGACAGATTTTACCATATCAGCAAGACCTTTACAATAATCTAGAACAATGCCATCAGTTATTGAAACTAGTGCTGCTAAAGGTACAAATGCAAGTCTCATTGCCCTGCCCATCAGTATCTCATAGGGAGTCAAGCCTGTCTTCCTGTATGACGTACATCTAATTTTCATCAAAACAAGAGGAAGAGCATCAGGCCACTTCAAACCAGTTGAGGCACAGACCGTCACCATTTTATGCATGAGTGGGACATTGGTATGTTCCCCTACACCTGAGGTTTGTGGTCGATAACTACAATTAAATCTTTGCTTGATCTCAAAAGCTGTGCAGAATATTTGCAACACTTCATTCTTGAAGTGTGTGCCTTGATCGGTCTCAATAGAATTTGGGGGTCCAAATCTTGAAATCAACTCCCTCAACAGCTGTTTGGCAGCTGGAAGACTATCTGCTCTTGTGGGAAATGCTTCCACCCATTTGGAGAACAGGCAGACTATTAACAAGACATTCTTCAAGCCATTACTCTGTGGCGTCTCAATAAGGTCTACCTGCAATCTCGTAAATGGGCCTTCTGATTTGACTTTCCAGTTCATTATTGTAACAGTTTTTTTAAGTCACATGTTAGACAATGACTACATACATTTTCAGCACCATATCGAAATCCTGTTTTCTCCCAATATTTCAGAAACATTCTGACCAGACTATCTTTTCCTGCTTCAGCCTGATTATGCAAATATTAACACATGGGCTGTTACACTGAGTCTGACAGGACATATTTCTGTTCTGAATTTATATACACATACTGATAATTCTTTATGTAGCCTACCTTTTCCCATTTCTTTTCTCATTTTCAGGAGCATACTCCTGCAAGTCTCTTAGTTCATTCAAAGACATCTGCATCAAATCCATAAAGAAACAATTTACATTATTGGAACTCTTTACAGTATCATTTTTGAAATGACCACTCTCATTTTCTTGAACAATTGACTTCTCCTGTAGGGAACTATATCTGGCCATCTGATCTGCATATCTATTTCCCAAGGGGACCATGTCCTGGGCTATGCACTTAACCAAAGCCACTTCTTTTGGTTTCTGAATTGCACCTAGCAAATCCAAAATATATATACTATTTTTGATTGGAGCTCCCAAAGATGTCATAAATCCCCTTTGTGACCACAGCTGCCCATAATCTTGAACAACATCAAAACCATACTGGCCATCTGTATAGATTGTCACATTCAAATTTTCTGACAAGCAGCAAGCTCTCGTTAGAGCAATTAATTCTGCCACTTGTGCTTATGTCACATTTAGTAAGGAGGATGCTTCAAGTGTCTCTGTGATAGAGCATATGGCATAAGCAGCTTTTAATCCTCCATATTGATCCCTTAAACAAGAACCATCAACAAATATTGTCAGATCTGACAATTCCAATGGAATTTCCTTTTTGTCCGGTCTTAGTTTTGTGCATAATTCGGTCACCTCTATGCAGCTGTGTTTCTAGTCATAATCAATGTCATCTTTCCTGTCTTCACACACCTTGTCTGAAATTGGAAGCAGTGTTGCTGGATTTAGGACATTACACCTTCACATGGAAATATTCTCTATTGCAAAAAATAGTTTGCTCATAACGCGTCAATTTACCATTCGTAATATGCTCTGTTCTTGTCACTGTCAAAAGGATCTCAATTTAATGAGGGACATAGACAATTAATGTATGGCCCATCACAATTCCTTCACTTTGCTCAACTGCAAACAACCTGCTGCAACCAATTTCAAACAAACTGGAAGACTTACAGCTACTGGCTCCAATACACCTGAAAGATATGTCACTGTGCGCATATGGTCACTGTGTTTCTGGGTGAGAATTGAAAGTGCACATCCATCTTTTTCATGACAAAATAGGAAAAACATCATATTGTAATCAGGCATCCCGTGTGCGGGCGAATGACACAAACCCTCTTTTAATTTCTTAAATGCACCAAGACACTCATCATCAAAGGGTACCGGATCCTGTACATCATTACATGTAAACCTTACTAAAGGTTTTGCAATCAAGGAAAAGTTTGGAATCCACTGACGACATTACCTCAGAAACACCCGAACGTCCCTCTGGGTGGTTGGCAGGCTCAATTTCAGAATTGCAGAAACACATTCTTTATAGACTTTCTTCACACCCATTTCAATATGGTTCCAAGATAAATTACTTCTTTTTCACAATACTGCATTTTAGTTGAGGAGACTGTATGCCCATTTTCAGCTAAGTAATTTAACTGGGCAACGGTATCCAGTTTGCAGTCCTCCTCCATCTTAGATGCTATTAACAGATCATCTATATATTGAACTAGAACTAAGTTACATATAATTTTAGATTTTCTAAATCTTTCTTTAGTATTTGGGAGAAAACTGAAGGACTCTCAGTATACCTTATGGGATTCTACACCACACAAGAGCTTTATTCGAAAAATGAAATGCAAAGAGGAACTGTGAATCCTCATGTAATAAAATCAAAAAGAATGCTTGGTATAAGTCAATAACTGTTTACCATTCTGATGGAATTTGAAACAATATTACTCCTAGATACAGTACTACCAGACAACAAGGTAGAACAATTTTATTTATTTTTCAGAGGTCATGCACGATCCTCCATTTGCCATTCAGCTTTTTAATTCCCTTGATAATTGCAAGGACTACCAAGCACTTCTCGGAGAATTCCCTGCTCAAACTTTTTTTCGATTACTGGTTTCATTTCTTCCTCAGCCTCTTTTGTAAGTCTGTACTGTCTAGTATTGGGAAATATTGCATCTTGTTTAATCTTTATTTTGACATGTTCTACTTTTTTAATCAATCCAATATCTTTGCCAGTGAAATCCCATGCTTCTTCTTTGACAGTATGTCTTAAACCCAGCAACAGGTATTATTTTGTCAAGACTGGGTACAACTCAACTCTTGTGTCTTCTGAGTAATTTTAAAAACTGAATCCTCATCCTGCTATACCATCCAGTTGCACATATGTCAAACAATTCATTCTGCAAAGAAGGTCCCTTCTGAATAAATTTACAGGACCTGAATCGCATAATATAAACTGATGTTTATTCTTTAACTGTCCTATTTGTTTAGAAGATCTGCTATAAAATGATTCACAATTTGTTTATTGCTGATCCCTACAACCTGGATTTCTTTTCCTAAGAGGGGTAGGTTTGGGACTTACACAGAACAGACTGTAGAATGGGTGGCACCTGTATCAACCAGAAATAAAAAGGGATGGCCATTGACTTCTCTGTCAGGATATGGCCCACTCTGGTCTACTTCCAGGACTGCAAGAAGCAAGCAATCCTACTCCCCCCTCAGGCACCATCATTATAAACTACTCCCTGCCATCTCAACGTTCAAAACCATAGTATTTTGTTGGTACCCTGCATTATATGGCATTTTATTTCTCATATTTTGTTGCATTACTGAAGCTGTTGGCATAGTCATTCTGAATTATTTCTGATTCTGCGATTTCCGCTCAGTAGTTTGCATATTCAACCTCATATTACCTCTCTGGTTTTGCTAGACTTGTTCTGAATTTACCTGAATCCAGTTAGGATTTTGTCTACATTTTCTTTTACAAGGTCCAATCTTCCCACAATTATGACATGCTGTGTTCTTTTTCAACATTTGCACTGATCCCATCAACTATACCTTGCAGTTCTTGATTCATCCCATTTATTCCATTCTGTACAAAATTAATATTTTAACCCATTTTATTCTGCAATCCCTTCTCAAACTGTTTTGTTTGAGCAATTATCTTCTCATTTAACTTCTTTTGCCTTGTTTCAAAATAGTCACTACTATTTTTCGCCAACATTGAGATCTATATCTCTCAACACAATTCACTTTGTTGAATATGATTACTAATCTGATCTCAATCCTTAACGAAAGCAGAAACAAAACCACTAGCTCCAGCCTTCTCTGCATTCCTAACTCCACTATGTTTCTTAAAAACATGCATCACCCTCCCATAAAAGGAATACACTGATTCTTCAAGTTCCTGTGTCGTTCTTAAATCCATCCCCCCATGTATAACTTTTACAGGAACTCACTTTTTCAAATGCTCAGTCACATCCTTGTATTGGTCTATTATTTCTGTTGCTGGTGCATTATTAGGACCAAGCCTAGCTGGTTCTTGTGTCGGCCACCCAGTGATAACTTTACATTCTAATCACAGATCCCCAGGGACTACAATCTTAAACAATGTATTTAAATCAGTCCATAACACTGGGGAAATTTGTGTCAACCGATTTATTTCTTCATACCCCTTTTCAGGGTCCTCTCGCAATTTCAGAAATGTATGCATAAAAGCATACAAATCAGCCTTTGTCCATGGAACATGCACCAAATTCCCTCCATGTACTTCTCTTAAAGGGACTTCTACTACTTAAGTTGTCCCTCCATCTGAGTGAGTCACTTGCAATATTCCTTGCTTTTCCCTCAACCCCTTTCATTTAACTTTTATTTGCTGCCTCTTTCTTCCATTTTTCTTGATATTTCTTCAAATCATTCCAGTCTCTTGTTTTCTCAGTTAAATCTTTAATATGAGCTGTTAATCTAGCCCATCTCTTTAATCCCATCATGAGTTAAATCCATTTTACAATTCAGTTTTACAGTTTACTTTTTGATAATGTCTACTTTTAACGCATCAGCTAATTCTTCCAATTTATTGTGTGCTTCAATAGCACACCTGGCTGCTTCTTTTATCAAATACCGCATTTCATCAGCATTGTAATTCAATAGTTTGTTCAAATCCACATTCCCTTGCAAGATTTCACCATATTCGATTTTCAAAATTCCAATACAAATTTCATTAGGTAGTGGCTCTATCACCACTGCTCTCACAGGAGTAACCTGTGTTTGATCCTCTAGTACCCTGCTCCTACTTGTACTAGGCACTGCCACTGGGGCTGTTACTTCTGTCGGGGCACTTGGTACAATCCCAGTAGGGATTTGTGCGATTCCTGTATCCCCCTAGCATCCTTATCAGCCCCTGCAATAGTCTGAATTGCCTACATTAATCTATCCTTATATAGAGGGGGTCTAGAATTCAATAATTCACTTATGATTTGATCATCATCATCATCTGATTTCACATCTTTCTTTTTCTTTTTCTATCCTTATCCTGCTCTTTTCCATTAATTATAGTAGGAAAAATCTTTACACATTCAATCATATTTTTTGTATCCAATTTATCTCTTGAAGATCTAGTTTACTTTCTATCCAACCTCTGGATGACTTCTTTATGGTTTTCTATTTCTTTTTTCTTTCCTTTTTTGTTGCCATGTGATACCATATATAAGGCGCCTCAAACTGAGTAGTACTAGGCATCAGCTTTATATGGTATAGAATTTGTCTTAGAAAATCTAGCTTATTAATACAGAAGGTGCCCGCTAATGGAAACTGTAAACCCTTATCATGTGCTGTATATTTATTTCACTCACAGATCCAGGTACAGGTGCAATACCCGACCTATACCATTATTTCATATGCAGGTGTTCTTTCACTTGGTAATTTCTCACCCTCTCTAGGTATCTCGCTTTTTAGTTTGTGTTTCGTAAATATCCCCTTGATGTTTCATAGCTAAATAGACTAAAAACAAACTCAAAATCACAATAAAACTCTTTAAGCAAACTTAGCGAATAACAGCCAATAACAGTGTGGCTCAGTCAAAGGTCAACCTATCACAAGGCGACTATGCCAGCAAGCAACTAATCAGAGCGCGTGGCTTTGAGATGAAGTCTCACCAATCCCAGCCTGGCTCCCTGGCTGAGCAACCAATCACATTGCGACTTCTTTGTGAAGAGAAAAACAATTAAGGAACCACTTTAAATAATTTACCATCAATAAACCCCTTTTGTCTGTTTTCCCTAGAAATGAATAAAAGTCAGTGTTTGAGTGAAGTAACTTAATTGCAAACCAATGAGCAATGAAAAAAGAAAATAACAACCATCCTAAAAAAGTTCTCGCTAGGCAAAAAGTGACTAGCAGAAATCTACCTTCAAGTGAATGTACCTTTCCCTTTGCACTCAGGGGAAGCCCAGTAACATAAGTTAAACTTCCAAGCCTGAAAAGAAAATGTGTTAATTCACAATCCCTACAGATGTGTAAGCGGCACTTCAGTTTACATATCACAGTACAGACAAATAATAAATATCTTGAGATCTTGGATTTTCCCTATTCATAGTTACCCTCCAATTTCATGGGGCCCCACGTAAAATAAGAAATAGATCTAGCAACATGGTCCCATGAGTGATGAAGATTACGATAAGGACTCCAGCCATCAAAGCAGTATTAAAACACAGCTAATTACATTTACTTTGTTTTGTTGACAAAAAATGATTGTTGAACTTCTGCCTCGGAACATAAAAAAAGCTGAGTGTTGATAGTGACATTTGTGTGCTAGATGGAAACACAAGTGAGCTGAAGCTCGATTCTAGTGGTGCAATAAGCACGGTATCTGTGTCAGGGTACCTGGCCTGCATGTGGAAGAGAAAAGACAGTATCTTGTATACATCCCTGTTCTTCCACCTTCAAAACCCTCCTATTAGCACCTGCTTTTCCACTCACTTCCAAGAACCTATCACATTTGCCTGTGGAAGTGAAGGTAAGGGAAGTGTGGATACCTCACCCTTGATCCAGGAACAACACAAGCTGACTGGGCATCTCTACTTTAAGCAATCCACATATTAGCCATCTCCTCTTATCCCATCCCTCTGTTTTCTGGATAGGGTTCTAAACCAGTCCATGACTGGTAGGTTAAAGTTTCACCATTTAAACAAAAAATTTGGAGTGAATACTGGCCCTTCTTTTTGGTCACCGTTTCCATATTCTCTCATACCCCTGGTCTTCTACTCCTGGTTCCTTTCCCTTGAGTATATAAAATGTGGCCATAAGACTCTGGGGATCCATCATGTGGCTGTGCCAAGAATGAGAGAGCCTTTTGAATCCATCAGAAAACTGCATGGACAGCGATTATAGCTATCCGACACTATATATGGTTTTTATCCACCATAGCCCAGGGTGGTGCTCAAACTCACATAGACAGTGATAAGAAACATTTGATGCAATACTAATAATGGAGTCTCCGAAGAGGGACCCAGTAGAGCTGATTAACAAACCTTAAGTCTTTGAGATGCAATGCCAAGGCTACCTTAATAAGGATGCCAGTACCATGAGCTCCTCCAGCCCATGTTCCTCTAATTGCTTAAATCCCAACATCTATTCAGGGAGGATAAAAGATAACATAATAAAGGCTGCATTCCTTTGCCGTCTACCTTGGCAGTGCATTGTGGAGAATTAGGCTATAGAACCAAGAGCCATCTCAATGCCTATGAGTCAGGTCAAAGGTGCATGGCTAGTAAATACAGTAAAATGTCTGATTAGAAGATAATATTTTGAGCCAAAACCTCTTACTCCATCTTGAAGAGTATGGAAGGGATTTACAACTAATGTACAAGAACAAGTGAATTCATTCACACTTTTCCTGAGGTATCCGTTAGCAGGAACAATTTAACTGAAAAATCAGGTCAAGTTGATAGTGGTTCTTCTGATCAAAGGGACTATTAAAAAAGAAAGGTGCTACCTTTCTTTTCCAACTATTTTCCCAATTTTGGAGCAGTCGGTTTCTATTTTAAAAGGTGATCCATGTGCAGATATTTCCAAAAGTTTGGGTAGAGAAAACATCTACAGTGTTTAACAAAGCATAGGAAAGTGATTTCCTTTTTCGTTGTGGATATAGCCATTTTAAGGGCCCACACTTTTCTTATCTGGGGCTTAATAAGTCTGATACTTTATGAGTAATCCAGACATGGTGCTTGCAGTGGACCGAGGATACACATCACTTTTCAGCTGATTCACTCTTAAACCACTTATATTTGATAGGTGCTGCATGAGTGTATTCCCATCCTGACTGTGTTTTACAAAGTCCTATAAGTGTGCAGATTAATGTTAATCCTTAAAATGAATCCTTAAGAATTTATCCACTGGCCTCTAAAAGGTACTTCAGTGCACCAAGTAACCAACTGAACAATTTACATACCTCCTGTAATGCTCTTTCTGGTGGATTCTCTATCTACCCGCAGATAATTCTCCTTTAGAATATTACCCAGGCATCAGACTGGATCCAGGAACTTTTCATAGCAGTCTTCCTGCACACCACTCAGTGGCCCCATGTGGCTCCGCATAGGCTTCGTTCTGCCCTGGAAGAGACAGAGCAAAGCTGCTGTCAGTTTCTTACTTGACGCTTTCCACGCCCTGGGACACCGAACACAACATACATGTCAGTGCCATTATGCAGATCCCTAATTTGAGGCACCTTTAGGTAAAAAGAGACCACGCAATAGAACGGGGAGGTGGGAGGGCAGTGAGGAATCTGCAGTAAGATAGAGTATCCCCCAGAAAGAACATTACCGAAGGTAAGTAACTTGCTCTTTCAATTGATAATTGTCACTGCAGAATCCTCACCGTTAGAATAGATACCAAAGCAGTACCTCCCAAAGGTGGAGGGTCTGAGGAGTGGATTTGGACCAGAAAATCCTGCAGGGCTGAAACGGGAAAATGCCCTTCCAGTTGGATGTGGTTGTCAAGGCAGTAGTGCTCCATGAATCTCAAGAAAGGGTTAGTTCCTCCTTTGCCCAACTAAGGGTTGACCCAATTGGCTAATAGTCCTGTCGCAGGAAGGCCTGAAGTTCAGCTCTTGGTGCCCTCACACACCCGTTAGGGTGTCATGCTTCATCATTGGGCTCTCCTCGTCAGGCCGGCGCTGCAATGCCTGATGGGCCTGGGGGCTCTTTGGCTGAGATCTTTTATATCTGAGGACGCCGTATAGATGAGTGCAAGTGAGGGGGCTACCTAACCGTGTAGCTGGTGAAGTGAGTGAGTGCTGGATAAAATAGGCTCTGGTATCAAATGGACGAATTTTATAGAGAATGGATACCAGGTCTAACTAAAAACAGTGGTGCTATCATGTGGTCTTAAAGTACCAGGATAGCTTCTAGTGTGGAGTGATCAACATGTTTCGTGCCTCAAGTGCCCATGGTGCGGGCGGCGCTTTGTCAGGACCAAAGATTAGTGAGGTATGCCCCTGCCTGGGGCTTCAGGTCTCCCTCTAATAGGGGATGACCCAACGAGGTTGACCGGCTTACCCCTGAGTGTATGCCGGCCTATTGTTCCACCTAGAAGAGAGGGAGACATAATGTGGAAAGATACCTACGACAGGTGAGTAAAAGGTAAATTCTCAGTCACCCTAGTGGTACTCTGGTGAATCCACCCAAGTATCAAGGAAGAGTGACATGTGTCTGATCACCCATACAGTGAGGTGACCAACGCTCGCTGATCGAGGCTCAGTGATCGAAACTCAGCAGGCATGCAGTACAAATCAATATATCTGAGTAAAAGTAAAAACACATAGAAGAACCGTGTGGATGGTGGTATGGATATATATATATTTTTTAACCGCGTACGTGATCAGGTAAAAAAGGGCTACCACACGTGTAGTGGTAATATGTACATATGGACATGTAAGTGACTTACCTCGAAAGAGGCCGAAAAATGCTCCTTAGGAAGACGGAGGGTCCCGGCTACTTAGAGGAACACCTTCCTTGTAAAAGGAGAGAGGCATTCAAGGTCATAGGTTACACATCAGGTATCATGTGCTCAGACAAACATGTACTCTATTAGTTTCAGGAACTGTGAGAAATTGTCAAGGGGCTACGATTCCTCAGGGCTTGCTCGATGATAGAATGTCCACCTCCAGGCACCACCAAGTCTGAATGCCGTTATGGCGCAGACTGTTGGAGTGGCCAGGTGGGGGAAAGGGTGTTAGGGAAGGAACTGCGGGGAAGGAGACCTGCAAAAGACAATCAAGATCGTGAATCCACGTCTTCCGCACCTTTACTACTTAGCTAACTCTGTATTCACTGATGAGATATTCACCTAAAAATACTAATCTGTTGATAAAGGACTGCAGCTGTTTGAAGGAGGATTACTGTGGTGAAAAGGATTTAAAACACAAGATAAAACATAGTCACTTAAAATAAAACAATCATAAGGATTTGTTAATAATCCTACATAGATGAGTTATTTAATGTCTTACCAGATTACACCCTTGACACTTGGTGGTGATTGACTCTTATCAGTCTCATCAAATGGTATGTAATACACAGTTCCAAAAGTTTCTTATAGGTTTTGAAGGAATAGGGGGACCAGTCACGCAACATTATACAAGAGTATTGTTCAACGTTCAACTAGATTTGACAATGTTACCAAAAGGTTGAAATTCTGGCCTTTGTTTTTTAGAGACAAAAACCCAATGGAAAAGGCGCTATAGTTTTAGAACACAATGTTCCCAAAAAATAGTCTTTGGCTTCTTATTAGCAAAGTTCCAACACTCTTACCGGAGAGATCAGTCCGATCTCATTACCTCTTCCGGTTTTGTTGAATATTCGTGTCCGATCTGAAGTGAGAGTAGATTCCCCTCTGCTCTCCTGCGCTCGCACAATCCTCTAAGGACGTCAAGACCGCACCCACTCCTGGGTGCTGAAGACAAGATCCAGAGACGTCCACACTGAACCTCGGCAAAAGAATAACGAGCACGCGGTGATGGGCGGGGCTCATTTTATACGCGAGCCCCGCCCTTCCTGGCTGCTGCGCTCATGCTTAAATCCCAATGCCGGTAGCAGTCAGAATTGCAATGTATGACTGCATAATTCAACAGTCCATGCAATCCACACCAGAGAAAGGAAAACAAACAATATGTAGCATAGACAAAACAAAGATATGGCAGTCAATAATGACAAATAAAAGCTTGACAGGCAGTATCATACTGATTCTTAGTGTTGCCATTGACAGGGACATCTCCACCAGAATTTTGCCAAAAATATGGACCTTGCAACTTCCCACACAGTTTCCTGAAACATCCGCTTTGGAGTTTCCGAAATGTGGCTGTGCCCCTAGAGCCGCAGCCCGCAACCATGACAGAAATGACATGAAAGAAGAGGTACATCTATAGAAGAAATCTCTTATTAAGCCGGTTCCAGTTAGAGTTCCATTGTTATCGCTGTGAAGGCAATATAAGCAGCGGGGTGGTAAATGAGTGACCAGGACTGAAAAGAGGTCTAGAGAAGTGCATGGTTGGGGAGGCGTCGCCCGTGTCAAGTATTCCCTCCATTTTACGGGACAAAGTAATGCATCCCATTTCTGAAGTGGCAAGGAAAGTTCCTCGTTGCTTGCTATTGCTGGTAACATCTACACATACTGTATTGTGGAGTACCAGTGCCATACCGCGATGCTTGCGCGTCAAGGTCTAACAGCAGACGCGGAAGGCAAGTGGTAAAGTTAATACTATAGCCAAGTGGTCATAGAATGTTGAGTACAAGGGAATATTGCCATTGCTGTGGGGCCCAGGTGTGCCAAATCGTAATGAGTGGTAGGGAACCGGGACAATTACCCAGCAAATCTCACCGTGATTATAGCAAACTAACATTGCCTACGTGAGTAAGCCACAGGAGGCGTGGGGCAATACTGCGTAATGAATTGCCAGGTATCGAGCAGGTATTAACCCTTAGCTACGTTAAGGTGTAGAAAGACCTCCACCCCCCGTCCCTGCGCACTTACTTGTAGGTCGTCAGGACACAATGGTCTCACCTGCCCTCCTCCATCGTCCTGGAACACTGCGACCGCGAGACTTTGTCTCTCAAATAGAGGTTCCGGTCACGTGGTCGCGTGTTCCTCGCTGCTAGCTATGCTGCTTCCCAAGGGTAGTGCGGCCAGTTCGGCGGCCATATTGCAAGTAAAAAAAGTGCGTAAATGTCTATTGTTTCCTGAAGTGAGGTAGTGTGAGTCCTCATACAAACTACGAGTAGATATCAGTGCAGCATTAAGTCTTAGCTTATAAGCCATTGATAAGCCTAGGCTCTATGCGAATCTGTGGTGGTAGCGTAACATAGAAGGAGAGGCAGTGGCTTGATATAGTGGCCATCTTGGAAGTAATAACATGTGTGGTGGTATACGTGGGGAATGACCTGGGGAGGTTGCATCCCAGTCGAAAGCCACTGTTCGTAGATGTCCTGAAGGGGGCCTAATATCATAGGAATATGAGGGCATTTTGTGCATAGGGTCCCTTGTATGGATGTAAATATAACTCTTGTATGTGGTCAAGAGCGAGGGCCTCCAAGATCAGGTGGCCATATTGTAGTAGGTCGTGAGGACATGCCAACTTATGGAGTCCGAGGTCAGGCGGTGTGTTCTAAATTGATTCACGGTGTATCCCTCCTTTGCTAGCCCAGAGGGAGTGCAACACTGGGAAGATGAACAAGGTGTTTAAGCCAGGGAATGCAATAGCAGAGTGGGGGATGTCATTGGAAAATGATCATGTATTGAACTCTTGCCACGGTATATCATCATTCAGGCCTGTAGTATGAGTGGACAGGCGGAAAATCCAACGCTGCTCCATCTCGAAGAGTTTCTTCTTCTCCCAGGATATATTAGTTTCAAGTACCGTCCAGTACAAGTCCTCAGCTGATTGATGTTGATCAATAAAGTGTGCGCTCATTTTGGTCGTGTTTCTTTTACAACAGATGTTGCTCCGGTGTTAGATAATTCTGGTTTTTACTGTTCTCATAGTCATACCTATATATCTCAATGGCCATGGACATTTGATCAGGTAAATGCAATTTTTAGTATTGCAATTGGTATGAGTGCGTTGGGTCCAAATCTGGTTGTGGTTGAGGACCACCTCTTTCGAGTGTTTGGTTAAGTGGCATACGCCACATTGACCGCAGAAGTAGTGTCCCTTGACCGGAGGTAGATTCCAAAGTGTTCTTTGCGCTGGTTGCTCCTTTCTTTTTGGACAAGTGTGGACCAGCATGTCTTGCAGATTGCTGGTTCACTTGAATGCAAAGCGTGGCATCGGGATATCAAGGTTACCAGATTGGATGATCCACCAGTGTTTTCTTTATCACCTTCTGTATTCTGTTGGAGTTAGGTGTAAAAGTGGTCACACAAGAGATGGCGTCTTCCTCCTCTTTTTGCCTAGTTTCCAATAGTGCCTCTCTGTGGTTGTTCTGAGCCCTCTTACGGGATCGTTTATCACGGATGTTGGGTATTTTCTAGCCCCCAAGTTCTTACTCAGTAGTGTGGCTTCATTGTGAAATTCGGTCATCGAGCTGCAGTTTCTGCGCAGGCGTAGGAACTGGCCGAAAGGAAGGTTATCCTGGAGTGCTTTGGGATGGTGACTGTCATAGCGTAGTAAATTACAGTCCGTGGGTTTCTTGAAAGTGCTCGTAGCAAGTTGTCCATTCCTTAGTGTGATGGATAGATCCAGGAAATGGATCTCTGTTGCGGAAACTGTGCAAGTGAACCTTAAAAAAGGATTGAGTGTGTTGATCCCTTTGTAGAAGGAATCGCAGGTTGCTTCATCTCCCCTCCAGAAAATGATAATGTCGATGATGTAGCGACGCCAGATCAGGATGTTGGATGAGTAGGGATTGTTATTATGGATATGTATCCTTTCAAATTCAGCCACGTACAAGCAGGCCAGACTCAGGGCAAAGGTGCTGCCCATTGATGTACCCTGGATTTGGTGGTACATGGTGTTCTAGAACAAGAAGAAGTTCTCATGCATCGCTATGGTGGCACAATCTATGATGAAACTTATTGGAGTTTGAGAGGTCCAGTTTTCTGCTGACAGGTACGACTCTACAACTGTCAATGTGGCTTCCTGGGGGATATTGGTGTATAACGCCTCTACGTCAAGAGTCATCAGCAAGTTGATCTCATTACTCATCTCGATCCCAGTGATCATATTAAGGGCATCTCTAGTATCTTGATATGATAGAATCCTCTTCACGAGAGGTTGCAAGAAGAGGTAGCAAAATTTGCTTAAGGGTTCCAAGAGGGACCCAATGCCTGAGACGATGGGACGGCCTGGGAGCGGCAGGATTCCCTTATGGATTCTTGGTAAAATGTAGAAGTAGGGGTCCTTGGTTCCTTGTTAATAAGGAAACCCGCTTCATTTGGTGAGATCCATCCTTGAGCCTCGGCTGAATCCACCAAGGACTTAATCCTTGTAGACAAAGAATCAGTGGGATCCGTGGTGATGCGTCTGTAGTATCTGACTTCAGACAGCTGACGTAGGCATTCATTGTTGTAATCCGTGGTGTGGAGTATGATGATAGCTCCTCCTTTGTCCGCTGGCTTTATTGTGATTGAGTCATCCTCCGTCAATTGTTTAATGGCTCTCCTTTCATGGGACGAAATGTTGTTGAAATGTGTCTTTGAATCCAAGGTACTTATGTCCTTGATGACAGCTTGTTCAAATGTCAAGACCTCATGTGGCGTCATACCTTCTTGTGGTGTGAACTTTGATGGGGCTCTCAGGCCTGTGTCCTCATTGGTGCAGGATTCTTTGTCCTGGAAATATGCTCTCAGTTGCAATTTTCTGAAGAACCCATGGAGTTCTCTGTTGAGTCGGAAACGGTTTTCTTGGGGAGTTGGTACAAATCCCAGGCCTCTTTCCAGAACTTTTGTTCAGTCGGGGTTAGCACTTTAGGTGAAAGATTCACTACTAGCTTCTTTGGTTGTTCTTGCTCCTGAGTTCCATTCGCAGAGAAGATTGTGGTTCCGGTTGGTCTTTCCACTGGACACGTTTGGTTCCGCCTCTTCTTCTGCCTCTGCCCCTGCCCCGGTCTCTTCCTAAAAAAGGTTGCTGGTGGGTATTGTGTGGGTACACAGGTGTATGTGTGGTTGGGGCATCTGGAACATCGGATTCCACTGTGGTTGTTGGCCAAAGAAGGGACCCATTGGGTATCCAAACACTGGTTGCGGTGGGTGGCCTCTATGGTTTCTGTGATGGTTCTAGCTGTCATTGCTTGAAGTACTGCTGAATGATCCTTGTCATGGGCGACTGTTGGAGAAGCCGTCATCTGAGGAGCTCTCACCCCCTGAGGCTTGAAATTCTTCTTTAGTGTAGGGGTAGACCTTCTCCTTGTCAAACCTTTTGATGTCTTTTTGTAGCTTGTTAATCTTCTGACACATCAGATGGTCTTTGTGTTCTTCCATCTCAGAATTGATTTCGGCTAGTCTGCTCTTGAAAGTGGAGATATTAATGCCTGCTTTTAGATTGTTCTCAGCCACTGTGATCTGTATTGATAGGTCATCAGAGAGGCATTTGGCTGTGTTAATTATTAATATCAGCCAATCGTGGGTACACTTTCACGCGATCTGTGACCCCTCTATTCTAAAACCTGTATCTTTCAAGAAGATGCGTGGTGCTGTGGTGACCAGGAGCCCATTCGGAGCTAAGTTCGCTATTAGGTATTCAGTCATCAGTGCGACATGGAGTGCTATCTTAGTTTGTAGCTTCTTATGGCCTGACTCTGAATTCCAATCATCGGTTCTGCTACCTGATGGATCATTACCTTCATTGTTCAGTAGTGATGGTGCTAGGATTATTTCGGCAACCATGTCGTCATTGAAACTAAGGGCTGTGTGTCCATTGTTGCAGGATTGGGGAGAGTAAAGTTAGAAGTCAAAATGTTGTGAGCTTGTGTGAAGGCTCTCACCGAGTGGTTTATGTCTGTTAGTAGGTGTTTCAGTATCTACGTGTAGGGGAAGTGGAATTAAATAATTTGCACAGCTCGGCTGCCGTACTGAAATCTCAAAATCACAGGGGGAAGGAAGAGCAAAATGTTTTAACGAGGTCCTAAACCCAAGCTCCTCCCTGGGGATAATTCAATGAATCTCAAGAAAGGGTTAGTTCCTCCTTTGCCAAAGGTGGTCACTAAGGGTTGACCTAATTGGCTAATAGTCCTGTCGCAGGAAGACCTGAAGGTCAGATCTTGGTGCCCTCACACACCCGTTAGGGTGTCATGCTTCATCATTGGGCGCTCCTCGTCAGGCCGGCGCTCTAATGCCTGATGGGCCTGGGGGCTCTTTGTCGGAGATCTTTTAGATCTAAGGACGTCGTATAGATGAGTGCAAGTGAGGGGGCTACCTAACCGTGTAGCTGGTGAAGTGAGTGAGTGGTGGCTAAAATAGGCTCTGGTATCAAATGGACGAATTTTATAGAGAATGGATACCAGGTCTAACTAAAAACAGTGGTGCTATCATGTGGTCTTAAAGTACCAGGATAGCTTCTAGTGTGGAGTGGTCAACATGTTTCGTGCCTCGAGTGCCCATGGTTCGGGCGGCACTTCGTCAGGACCAAAGGTTAGCGAGGTATGCCCCTGCCTGGGCAGGCACGCCCATGTCGTAGCAAGACAGATGTCAAGGATAGGTACACCGCATGCCAATGTAGTAGTGTCAGCCTTAGTCCTGGAGGAATGGGCTCTCAGACTTTCCAGAGGCTGCTTTTTGGCCAGTGCATAGTAGATCTGAATGCAGAAAACTAACCACCTCTGCACAGCCTTTCCTTTCTTCACTACACAGAACCCCACAAAAAACTGATTGTCCACCTAATGGTCCTTTGTACGATCGGTGTAACAGCCTAAAGCTTTTTTAGGGTCCAACTGATTGTACCTCTACTCCCATTTTAAGGTGTGAGGTGGGAGGTGGGAGAAAGAATGCTGGGAAAGTGATGGATTGTCCAATATGAAAAGGAGTCTCAATTTTCTGCAAAAAGGCAGCCCGAGTCCTCAGCACAAGTTGAATGGAAAAAAGGTGGTGCAGGTTTGCTGTACTAATAGGGCCTGGAGTTCACTTATGCAATGAATTGAAGTGATCATGATAAGAAAGACACTCTTAAAGTCAGAAGATGCCAACGGGCAGCTGTGAATCGGCTTGAAGGGGGTACACATGAGAAAGGTCAACACCAAATTAAGGTCCACTCTGGCATCACAAACAGTTTGGGAGGGAACATGTGTGTTAAACCTTTAAGAAACCGCACCACAACAGGTAAATTAAACAAAGACGGTTTGTTCTGGCAAACACAAAAAGCCAGAAAGTGCCAACAAATAACCTTTAATTGTACCAGCTACAAGTCCTTGCTCAGCAAAAGACAAAAACAATAAAACCGCCAACAGTTTTTCTAGTAGCCGGTGGTCTTACGGACTCCACACAACAGCAAAAAGATTTCTCAGCGCCCACCGTAAATGGACTACAAAGACAGATGCCTGGTTGCAAGGATGGCATCCACAACCTCAGGTGGTAGATAAAATGCTGTCAACTGCCCCCACTCAATCTCCACGCATGAAAGTGTAGATTACGCAGATTAGGGGGCAGAATCCTACCCTGGAGAGGTAACCTAATCAGGGATAGATGCTTATGCCCAGAAATTACAGGTACCACCCTTTCCTAACCCAATCTGTAGCCACAAGTTCAACTTTGGCCCAGGTTGCTCCTGATCTGCTCCAGAACTCGGGGAAGGAAAGGAAAAGGAAGTAAGGCATACAGGAGTCCTTCTCCTAGGAAGAGTTTTTGCAAGAACTCAAACGTGCAAAACTTTTGACACTGCACTTTCTCAACTATGGTGAAAAGAATTAGCCAGGTTTCTCCCACTGTGGGAAGATACCCTGTACCTCTTCAAGATGCAGATACCATTTATGATCCACCAGGTATCGCCAGCTGAGTTGAGCACTACAATTTAAGGATCCCACCACGTGGTTCAGAATCAGGGATATGCTTTCTCTCCTGATACATTTTCTAGATTTTGTAAAGTTGCAGGGTTCGGTTTTCTAGACCCTCTGGCACTAAGGACTTGGTCAATGTGACAAACCATATCAGAAAATGAGTTGGACTGCAACCAATACACAACCCACTGAGCAATGTTTGCCTACAAAGTGTTTTGGGTAACAATCAGTTTCACTAGACATGACTGTTAGTGGGACACCAAATCCTATTTCATGAATGAATAACACACTACAGGAGTACGACATTTTTAAATATATATTTTTTAAACAAACCCTAATCTAGTGCGCATAATACGAATAGTACCCACAAAGAATATATAAAGTAAGGCAGCGAGAATGCTTATGAAGGGGATGCCGCATCACTGATCCGGGCTGCTGCCGCTGACTCTGCCTCATGTGACCCAGGCGTGGGGTCATCAACATTGCCACGCCACAGGGCTGTGCTAAAAGAGCGCTGGACTTGCCCGCAGGACTTGCCCTGCTGGACACGCGTGAGCTGCGCCCGGGCAAAGCCCAGGCCAGGGGTGGGCCCGTCCCTGCCCGTCATAGCCCAGAGGAGGCTGGGCCATCCCTTTTAGTCCCAGGCACTGATCCAGGAAGGTACTGTTTTACGTGGGCTTATCAGGAGCACAGTCTGTATTGTGACTTGTGTCCCAGTTTCAATCTAGACAGGTTTTCTTCTTCTCTTCTTCCTCCCTCTACTTTGCCTTATTGACCATGGGTAAGAGGAAAGCGGTTCAGGCGAAGCACGCTCTAAAGTTAAAAAGACCAATAAGGGCATGAAGCACGCAGGTGGGAATTGTGTCCTAGATCGAATTGACAATCTTGTAATTGAATGTGTGGATCTCCTAACTCCGCCTGAGACCACAGATAGTCCTAACTCTAGGCTAGTTAAGACCTCAATACCACCAAAAAACCCAAGGAAGCTGAAATGCATACCGCACTTCTTTAAGAATCACACTACACCCACCCTGAGTCCAAAACCCACTGACATTGAGGTGATTTGTCCAGACAGTTCTATTTACATACAGCCACAGGTTCCGCTGGACCCAGAAGTCATTTGTAGCAATATATTTGCACCAGTCACAGCTATGGTAGAAACCCTACAAGCTGAGGAGGAGCGAGAGGGAGAGAGTTCAGGTGCTGGGGTCGAACATGTTCCACCTATGGGGCATGCTATGCCAGGTGCTGATGTTTTAATAATTATCAGTGATCTAAAAACAGAAGTCAGGGTCTTGAACTCGCTTATATTCAAACTTAAAGGTCAGGTCAATTTCCTCTTGGCCAAAAACGGAAGCCCTACTGCTCAAGTGAGTGTACAGGCCCCACAGATTGGCAAATTACATGACAAGGATCCTCCATTGCCCCCGGTTGGCCCTCCCATAAGTCTGCGCCAGTTACTGGCATTTACTGGCAGTGCAGGCACTGCACAAAATGTTTGCAAAATGGGGAATAGCGGAAAGTTCGTGGGAAAGCGGGCGGACCCCCTGAGTATAGGCAAGGGTCTTCGTGGGCAGGGTGATAGATCTTATAGCAGTGTAATCCAACATTGGAGTAGCCGCAGTAATTATCAAACGAGAGAGGAGAATTTAGCCCCAATAAATTCTAATAGGATCTTTATGACAAATGTCCCGAAAAATATAGATAACTCGAGGCTGGAAGGCGAAGATTTGCTCAGGAATAAAGTAATCCACTGGATTTGACACATTAGAGGCTGCAGGTGAGTAATTAGGGAGGACATTTTGCGAGTAAGAAGGTTTTCCCCTCCTAATAGCCCCATGGATTATATTGAACTGACCTTGGCAGATGTTAGATTGGTACACAGCTTAGTTGCTTTGGAAGCAAGAACCTGCGAGAACTTGCGTTCAATTCAAGTATCAGCCTTCTAATATGATAACCAATATCCCTTCTGTAACCACATTCTGGCCAAGATTTGATCCTGGCCAAAAATGATTGACTGAATCGGTCTGTTTCAATCCCAGGCGTGGAGCGTCAGCTAGCCCCGCTAAAGGCAAGCTGTACTGGTAGTATTGGACAGGAAGCTTCTGAATCCGGGGGCCTACTTATACCTAGGGAACAGTCCTTGGGGGGTGCTGCACTTTCTACATCCTGCCAGTACCAGCTATGTGCTGAACCATTGTCTTTAAGACCTAGCTCCCCTAAGATCCCCATGCCAAAGGACATATGCCAGCTACGGTTGGTGTCAAGGAATGTGGCTGGGGTGAAGTCTAAGATGATCCTTCTGCACTGGATCCAATTTATGGAAACATTTGATATTTGCATACTACAAGAAACCTGTAGCACTATTCCACTTCATATGCCAGGATATTTAACATACAACTCTCCTGTTATCCAAAGCAAAACAGGCCGTCCAGCTGGGGGATTGCTAATTTGGGTAAAGATTGAATGTAACTGTCAGGTTTGCAAGCTCCCCTGTAACAATCCCAACATTCTGGGCATCCAACTTAAGGATAAAACAGGCTGTGTTCTCGATATTTATAATGTCTATGCGAGAGGTACTAGGGGAGGTGGCAGACACCCTTCTCTTCAGGACCTCGAGGAATTTCTGGGGGGCAGTCGTTTTCCGCACCCCCTGATCTTAGCGGGTGATTTCAATGTCACATATGAACCTCTGGGAAGGGAGGCTGTTTGCGAGGAAAGGGAAGTTGACGACCTTTGGCTAGTCCCCCAACTCGACTTGCCATCAATCCGTAAATGGTCCCAAGTGGCTCTACAGTTAAACACCATCACTTTGGGACATGGGCTGAGGGCCACAAATGGGCGGAGCAAGTCAGACAAACTAGGTGCTAACACCTTTAATAGATCTAAGGGATTAAGCCGTATTGATTATTTTTTACTTGATCTGAGGCTATGGTCACTGCTGATGAACATGATTGTAGGCACTACTTTAGACAGTGACCACAACCCATTGTGTAGTATGAGCCTTATGCCTCCCTGGGGTGAGGTTTCCAACAGATTTAGAGCCCATTTAGCGACTAGAGAATTCCTCCCATCGAATGACAATCGCCGCCTTAAGTGGCGAAAGGTGATTCCGGATGAGGCCAAGCTCCAGTCTCTTAACCAGGAACTGACGGAGTGTCTAGTAGACTTTAGAGCCATCCTTGAAATAACGGGAAGGATGGAAGACAAAACACACAGACACTCCCGCTTTTTTATCCAGCTGGCTGGGCATTTTAGGGATTCTTCGCCCCTCCCGAAGTATAACCCTCGGGTATCTCCACCGTCTGCATGGTTCAACCAAAAGTGTAGGCAGCTAGGACGGCAACTGGCTTTTGCCATTAGATCCCACTCAACCAATTTAGTAAGAGACCTGCGAAGGTCCTATAAAAAAGCACAAGATAGAGCTAAAAGGGAGTGGGATGAGAACAGGTGGAGGCTTATTGGAGATGCCTGTACCCGTAAAGATTCTAAACTGTTTTGGCTTCTAGTGACTCGGGGGATTCTAAACTTTTTTGGCTTTTAGTGACTCGGGGGGGGGGGTGCCAGGAAGCCCACCCATTCAGCTAGTAACATTGCAATCTCGGCTTGGTATGACCACTTTAAGCTCTTGTACACGGGCCCTTTGGACATAGATCTAGAAAAATCTCAGCCAGACCACCCATCGATTTAATCTAAGGAGCTCTTTACCAGCTGTGAAATCCAGGCCTCTATTAAATAAACTGCTCAAGCTAAGGCCCCTGGCCCCAGTGGTATCCCTGGCGATTTGTTTTTGTATGATACTGACAACTGGGTGACATATATTCTGATTCTGTCAAATGCTATTGCAGGGGGCACCCCAGTACCCAAGTCTTGGAAGGGCGCTGAGGTGATCCCTATTTTTAAAAAGGTGATAGATCCTCTCCAAGTAATTAGAGACCGATTAGTCTTGTTGACTCAATCCAAAAAGTGGTGAGTTGAGAACAAGATACAGGTATGGATTGAGGAGAACAATTTTTTATCTCCATACCAAGCAGGTTTTTGAGCCAACACGGGTACAATAGATCAGGTGTTTCGTTTCTTTTTACTTTGTTGGAAGACTGTGACTATTGGCCGTGGGAGTTAATATGTGGCTTTTATAGATCTTAAGACTGCGTTCGACCTTGTTCCTAGACAAAAATTGTGGCAATGCCTTTCAGGTATGGGGATGCAGCTAGAGCTATTGTCCCTAGTAACTCGCCTCCATGCAGCAAACTTTGCTAAAGTTCGCTGGGGTGATCAAGGACAGCTTAGTGACCCAATAGACGTCAGCAGGGGCGTCCGCCAAGGGTGTGTTCTGGCCCCCACACTCTTTTCTCTTTATATGAACAATGTTGTGCAATATCTGCAGCAGGACCCTTCCGACGCACCAGTGCTAGGGGGCGAAAGGGTCGTAATGCTGCTGTTTGCGGACGACAACCGGCTGGTGTCAAAAACCCTTGGGGGGCTACAGAAATCGCTCACACAATTTAATGCTTTCTGTAGTATGCGTGGCCTGGAGATCAATACTTCTAAAACAAAATTCCTGACGATTAATCCCCACAAGTCATATAAGGGTAGACCTGCTCTGGGTGGCACCCTGTTGGAGAGAGTCAACACCTTTGATTATCTGGGAATTACTGTAGCTGATAGTATGTCTTGGAAGCCCCAAGTAGCTAAATCTACTTTGAGGCTTTCCCAAATAGCTGGGGCACTGAGTAAAGAACAGGGATCTTCCTACAGTAAACCAGTGGCGGGGCCTCTCCAGATATGCAAATCTAAAGCGGTGAGTGCGCACCTTTATGGTGCAGAGCTGTGGGGTTTCGATAGGATGGACGATCTCGTCAGAGTTGAGAATACATTTCTAAGGAGTATAGTCCAGCTTCCCCAGAGTACACCTCTCCATCCCCTAAGGCTTGATTTGGGTAAGAAAAAGATTGCCGATAAGGCTATGCTACATTCATTGCTGTTTTGGCAGAGGATTTGGTCCACCCTAGAGTTAACCTCCTACGCTAAGGCCCTAGATGAAGTTATCTTCCTAGATAAGCAGAACAAGTTAGGGTGGCTAAAGAACATCAAACTTTTACTAGCTAATATAGGGCTAGAGGGCCATTGGGTAAATAGGGATCCAGCCTCATTCCTCAGTAAAGACCAAATAAAATTGCAGTATTGGGGCTGGGTCACCCAGACAGCAGCTACTAAGTCAAACGAGGGCCTCGGAATTTACAGATTTTGAATCTGCTGTTCTCCTAGAACTTTATTTAGATACTATCCAGATTCCTTTGGATAGGAAATTATATATGCAGTTCAGGTTCGGCACACTTCCCCTAAATGCACTCACTAGTTCATGGTGCAATCCCACGGCGACATCACGGTTCTGCCCTCTTTGCACTACTACATCAGAATTCCCAACGCATGTTCTATTAGCTTGCCCTGCCTATTCTCGTCCTAGAGCAAAGTGGCTTACACCTTTATGCAAGCAGCTGGGGACGCGTGATCATGCTGATGCTTTACGCATACTTCGACGATACCAGACAAGTGATAGTCTGTGCAGCTGCCAAGTTTTTGGGCCATATGTGGGTCATAAGGCGGAAGCTGCTGAACAGAGGAGGAGACTGACTACTATCCATTTTATCTGTTTTTAAATTAACCTAATGCATCTGTTGTACAGCACCCCTATGACAAATATATTTAGGTATGAGTTGGCCTTTAGGCCATATAGCGAATCTTTTCAGAAGACTCCACCTCCCAGAGGTGCTGCCGTTCCGGCTGAACCAGTTTCAGGGCTGTCCAGCATGTGAATAATAATGTAAGCTTATACCCTTGGGTGTACTGTTGAGAATATGATTGTATTAGCTATTCCTTTTGAATTTTTAATGTATGGAATGAATTGTATCCTAATGTATCTTAATTCTATTAATCTGTAGCGTAAGAGCGAAATCGCACAAGGCAAATTTATGGTCTTATGACTGAACAATGTTTGCTGCTGCTGTCGGTTAGATCACGTTGTTATTGTATTAAAATGACTGGTTCTTATTGTGTGCTGTTACCTGTAACAATGCTTTTATGGTTTTTAACCAAAATAAAGCTAAATGATGATAATGATGAAGCTTATGAAGAGTGTAAAAAGCAAATAGTACTTCAACATTATTGCTATGTATTTTATAGCACTAACACTCTCATTTGCTATTTCTAAGCACTATACTAATTCTAGCACATTAGTAAATAAAAGCCTATTTTGAGTTTCAAAAATGGCTCACACCGGCTTAACCGGTTTCAGAACAATAAGTTCTATTCTCAGCTCACAAGTGTGTGTGTGTGTGTGTGTGTGTGTGTGTGTGTGTGTGTGCGCGCGTGCGTGCGTGTGTGTGTGTGTGTGTGTGTGTGTGTAATAAGCACAGCCAGAAGAGCCGCAGCTAGACAGCCAGTGAAGCAATATTGCCCCCCAGCAGCTTTCAGTTACAGTGCATGATTGTGACAGTCCCCACTGTGGCATGGCATGAAGGTCTCTTCTTCGACTTTTAGCTCCCCATGCGCCTTTTGTTTTCATTATTCAGAAGCTTGTTGAAAACTTTCAGAATAAACAATCAACGAGGCGTGTTATGCCCTTGCAACTATGTTCATTCTATTATACAATGTTATTTTAAAAAGACAACAAAATAATCCACGTAATTATCAACCTTCTAGAAACGCAATGATTGCATAATAATGATTCAACATGACATTATCAACATGATTAAATACCACAAATATATTCATGTAAGCTTGCTTATCATATTCACTTGATTTAATCCTAGGTATTCACTTTCTGATTAATCAATTAGTACATGTTGTTCAAATAAGGGGAATTCAGGCCCTAGAAGGGAAAAACATTATTTACAATACTACAGCCAACTCCAAAGGCGCAGAGCCTCCTGGCACTGGACTCAGGGCCCCACTCCACCCTGCTTGTTGCATCACCACATGGCGGTTGTATTGTCGGTGAGAATCTGTACCAGCCTCTTCTTGAGAGATAACAGGGAGGCCTACAGTGCCAGACATATGGCCTGCAACTCCAGCAGATACGTATACAAGTTTCCACCGGAGACCAGAGTCCTCTGATCTCCACCTCCCGTGCTGGTCCAATTGCGTCAAGCAACAACCACTGCAAATGGTGTGCTGTCACTTCTGAGACCTGTATGGCATCTGACAGGTTGCATTGGTGCTGGGTTCACTAGGACTTCATATTCCATTACAGAGCCCGCATATATGCCACCTAGCGTAGTCAACAAGCAGATTGCAGGAGACTAACAGGTTAAAAAGCCTCTGTGCTGCTCTTACTGAGATCCAAGACTAAGGCTGAAACAACAGGATCAGAGCCCAAATGTCTTGGACTGCAATGGGGGGGCAGGGAGGGGGGAAGAGAACCTTGAACTGCGCCATGTCCAAGACAGCCACTATAAAAGGACACAGGTGTGACTTCAGCTCGTTGATTCTGAACCCCAACGATGTCAGTGTGGAGTTGGTCTGAGACCGACTGTGGCAAGTCCACCTTCCACTGCCAGTTGTTGAGGTAGGAGAAAACCGGTATTCCTGATCTCCAAAGATGGTCTTGACCTTCGCATTCACTTTTGTGCCAGTATGGGGCACTGGTGATACTGAAGGTGAATACGGCAAACTGAAAATGCTCTTGACCTACCTTGAACCGCAGGTAACATCTGTGGGACTGGAGGACGGGAATATGAAAATAGGTATCCTGCAGGTACAAGGCCACTATCCAGTGGCCTAGCTGTAGGGCCCACAGAATATGGGCCAGCGTGAGCATTTAAAATTTGTCGTCCTGTAGGATGGCATTCAGAGGACAAAGATCATTGGCGAAATATGCCCTGTGGGACCATCACATCTTAGTTCTTTTAGCCTAGAAGAGATAATTAGCGCACTAGAATAATCTGCAAATAGGAAAGCGCCAGGTTGTGATGGGCTCCCAATAGATACGTTCGAAGCATGTACCAGCTAATGGGCCCCCATACTGACCCAGGAGTGCAATGCAGCAGCAATTGGGTGTATACCCCAATCCTGGACAGAAAGCATTATAGTCCCGATTTTAAAAAAAGGAACAGGGTGGATGCATGTGTTACCACCCAATATCTCTCCTGGACTCATCAGCAAAATTAATGGGCAGAGTTCTGCTGGAGAGGTTGGACTCATGGGTGACAGAGAACCAGATCTTAACAGATGCCCAATATGGGTTTAGAAGAGATGTGGGAACCATCGAACAATGTGTCAATTTACATCTTCTCATTGGCAAATACACCATAGCCAAAGAGGGTCACATTCATTTATGCTTTTCAGATTTAAGTAGTGCATTTGATCTGGTCAACCATGCGAAGTTGTGGCAGTCGCTGGTGAAGATGGGCGCTCCTACAGAGATTGTCATCTTCCTTTCCCAGCTATATGCAAAGTTAACAGCACAGGTACGATATGGGCCAAGGGGAGAAGCCTCACCACACATTAAAGTTACGCGCGGGATTCGGCAGGGCTGTGTCCTTGTGCCACTTCTATTCTCATTATATATTAACGGGTTGAGGAAGCCCTGCAAAAGATCAAGGCGGATGCCCCCAAGGTCGGTGAGCGTGTAACCCCTGTCCTCCTATACACAGACATTGCGGTTCTGATTTCTAGAACCGATAATGGTCTTCGACTATTGATAGATAGCTTAGTCTCGTATATGGAGGGCAGTGATATGAAAATCAACTTAAAGAAAACATTTACAATGATATGTGGGAAAGGGAAGTCCAAAAGGAAAATTCACCATATTAAGGGAGAGGTGCTTGCTGAAGTGGAGAGTTTCACCTATTTGGGTATCCATTTCTCTAGTAGTGGACATTGGGGGTCACATCTGAAAGTAGCGAGACTAAAATGTATAAGATCCTCGGAAGCACTTTTCGGATTTGCAGCTAAAATTGGGGCTACACCCATTAGAGAACTCTTGACTCTATAAAAATGTAAATGTAATGCCAGTGTCATTTATGGGGACTCTCTCTGGGGCTCGCCTAATTGCCCCTTTTTACAGACACAGGAGAATCTGTTTTTATGCAGACTCCTGGCCGTACCATGATCAACCTCCTCTTATATCACATCCATTATGTACTATGTTATGTTCATTAGCTTTCTAGAGCGCTCGATTACCCAGACGTGTCAATTTATAGCAGTTCATTGCATATTATACATAAATTCTAAAACAAGTAACACAATCTACATTAACACATGATCGAGGACGGAGTATGCAAGGTGGCTGATTAGTCCCGGCAATAAACTCTGCAGCAAGCCCAAGTAGCACTGAATTACTTCTATTGTGAAAACTTTGCACCTTGGCTATATTGAATCTGAGGCAAACCATCCTGAAACCTCAGCTGTTTTTTTAATAAATCAGGGCATTATTATTTGGCGACTCCCTGTCAGTCCGGATATTAGAGACAACAGGAGTATAATATTGAAGAATTTGAAGCACTGTGGAAGACATGAGTGTCCTTATGAAATAGACTGTCCCCCCTTGTTTTACATTGAAGAAATTAGATAAGACTGCTGGGAGACACTTTGTTGAGCCTGAAGAAGGTGGTTGGACCCTTTTGATACCACCGAAACGCGTCGCTTTCTGGTCCTGTGTTGTCCTGCCACTATTTATTTTAAATCTAGGAATTGGTGAAATCGACACTAATAGTGGTTGTAACAATTAGATTCATGTGTTAATGTAGATTGTGTTACTTGTTTCAGAATTTATGTATAATATGCAATGAACTGCTATAAATTGTAGGTTTATCAATCATAGGAAAGATTGCAGATTTTAACAATTTTTAATGTATGAAATAGATATATATAATAAACATTTGTATATTGATAACTTTTTGGCTTTACCCAAATTCTGTGATGAATGATTGACAGTTTGAATGTGGGAGTGAGCAGTATGGTATGCTATAAAAATATCCCAAGGGGAAGTTGTTTTTGACTTATTGTCATTTGGTGTCCTGTCCCTTTGGTGAGTAGGACCCCTCTCTCTTTTTTTGGAATGACAACAAGACCAGTCAAAATCCAGATAGAACACAGGAGCAACGTACGTTGCAAGAAAAGTACTACAAAAATGGCCACACACTACTTGACGACCCAACACACTATGGAAGACCTACAGTGGACTGTCATTGAACAATTGAATAATGAAAATGGCCTGTTCGAGAAAGAACAGCGGTGGGTTTTCCGCCTGGGTACTCACCTCATGGGACTGAATGATGACATACCATGGGGACAATTTGGCTAAGGGTTATTAACAATAGGACAATACATGCCAGCAGCAACAACCTCTCTTGGTAGAAAACACACACCCTTTGACTGCTCAAACCGGGGCGTAGATCACCCACTATGGGTGATACATAAATCCTGGACTACCAATTAGAATATACAAGGTGCCATTTCTTTTAGCACGCATGGCGGAGACTAGACCTTGCAATAAGGATAGGATTTATATCCATATCAGACTTGCTTTGGAGACAACCATGTACTTAGTCTCCTTAAGGGTAGACATTCCACTATGCTTTTGTCCTAGACATCTGGGGATTTAATTTTATTCTTTTGCATGGGTTGCAACCAATTACATCAAACCTGCATCACCCGAAAATGAAAGCACCCACGCGGAGGGCCCCTTTTTTACACTTCACACTTACAACATTGCCTATACGAGGTATGCTTTTCTTTTTTTTTAAAACCTTATTTTGACAACAATGCCAACATGAGAGGCCTCTCTCAAGCCTCACACTTACAACTATGCACACTTGAGAAACAGGAGGGCATGGTTTATGACATCTTTTCTCCACTTATGTGAAGGTGGGAAGGCAAACAGCATGCGGTACTAGGTCCTACATAGAAGCGCTTAATGTACGGACTCGCACAGAGCAGACAGCGAATGGACAGCAGGGAACGGCTGCCATTTCGCCGGTCTGGGTTTTTCATACATCGGAAGCTTTACCGAGGTCTTTTAAGATGGATAAACGTTTGTAGCATTTTTTAATAATGGTCACACCGATGTACAACACCCTTCCTCCAATATGAATTCCTTGGGTATCAGTGAACTCACTTATATCACAGGAGTCGAGGAAGTAGATCATTCCCCCACAGGGGACGATCCATTCCCAGTGGCCATTGGGTAATATGCGCATCAATCTTTGCACAATAGACGGGTCATAACAGGAAGTGAGGATAGAGATCGTCCCCACTACGGTTCCGTTTCAGGGAACCATGTTTGAATTAGTAGCTGACTAGTGTTGTCAACCAATTAGTGTGTGTTTCGCGCGAAAACCGCCAATTGAACTGAGCATAAAACGGGACTCCTCACATAGGTTCCACGGAGCCGCAGTGAGGTAGTATCCAGGCGAGGTAGCAACCTTGATGACGTGAGTACGGCATAGCCACATACGAGCAGTGAAGTGCTGCTGATACAGGATGGTACAGTTTAAAACCAACGGCGTTTTTTGTCATTCCTTTATTTTTCAGTGTCTGACTACAGGTGCTCCTTCCCTCCCATTTTTGCAGACTCATGGGGCAGTAGATGGGCGAATTATAAGTACGTAAATACCCTTCTGAACAGATGTCTTTCCCTGGCATATGGCACCTATTTTTGATGCATGGATACATACAAAGTGGACTCGCTAATCACGAAGTCCCCTATTATAGAGTGTGTGGTTTTTGTTCATTGTTTGTCCTTGTCTTGTACGGTCCTATTTTGCCAGCATAACACAGCACCGGTTACAACACGTAATGTATAGGAATAAGAAAAATATATCACGCAAAAATATATCACTTTTCCTTACAGGTCACCACCACAAATGGTGCAGGGTGTATGTGTTGTGAAATTTTTAATCATGTTCTTGTTCTTCCATACCCATACCAGCATAATACCTATTGGGGTACAGTATACAGTGCATGTAGATTGTAATGTGCACCACATAGTGTTTATCTTAATTAGAAATCACGTTTTATCTTTAATAATTTGAGTGTAGAAGGGATCTTTCTAGGTCCTGATGAGAAGCCAGGGGAGGGCTTCGAAACATGTTGACACGGGAAGTACTGCCCATTGAAGCATAGTACCTCGGTCTCATTCCCCAATTTATCAATACCAGCCCAAAGGAACATTAAAATTTATTTTTCCGCTGAGCCAGGTATTTTTTAATTATACACCACTTTCACTCACTTCTGACCTTTCCACTCACACTCCTACACCACACATAGTATTGTTTCATAACCAGTGCTTCCGCGTAGTCATAGGTCGTAGCACGCCCCGTCCTGCAGCGGGGCGGGAAGACTCCGATGATGAAGCATGCCACCAAGGGTCCTTTTGGTGGGTGAGGGGTATTTTAACAAAGCTGTGTGCTTTCCATCAGTGTAGGAGACACACGAAGTCTGGAGGAACACTTCTTTCCATTTCTATAAGGGTGGATCCCTTTGTTTGATACATATTGACTAGAGGAGGACGTATCCACCTCTTATGCTCCGTAAGCATTACCTCTTCACTCCCCCCCTTTAGTTATTTGACTGATTGGAATATATGTCAAATGGGACTGCACTGTGATCTGTCCAGACTAATGGAAGAATTCTTACGTTGCCTAGTGAGATGCTGTTGGTAAAAATACCATCTAGTGTATGTCCTGCCTGGTGTGTGGAACCGGTTACAATTTGTGAGAGGCCTAGGCCTGACAGTCTGAAGAAGTGCTGCTGTGTCCATGTCTAGGTGTGCCTCTAGGTGAGTAGTGGTTCCCTGCTTAGAGGATGGCCTGCAGATCAGCCCGATCACCTTATGGCACAGTATATGGAGCAAAGCTGGCACTACATTTACTAGGTAGGTGATAGCAGATTGCCTTATTCTGGAGCACAGAGCTAGAATACCATGGCTGACCTATGTGAATAGCCTTTTGAAGAAAGTGGATGGGACCATGAGTACTGAGGACCCTGTTAGTGTGCTACAATTCAGCAAGAGAGACTTAAAGAAAATCCTCATAGAGAAAAGGAGGGCCGACAGGGAATATAAAGAGTGACCCAATCCAACTGTATCAATGTACTTTGCAGGCCCGTTACAACAAAGTGTTCAAAGTTTTATTTTACTAATTCCAAGTATCCAACACAGGTTTTATCTCACTTGACTAAGATTGGGCATCGTACACCATATGGTTGCTTTCCCTAAGACAGGAGCCTGGTCACAAAAGTTACCTAAACGTCCATGTGACAGCAAGTCAAACCAGTCCAGTTTGCACTGTATCCTTTTTTGCAAATTCGATAGTGATCTAAGGAAGCAAATACCGCGACCTTTGTTTTTGCAAGAAGGACTTACCTATCATAAAGATTCTTTAAACTTGATCTGTAAACTTGATAATGTGGTCTTGTGTTACAGAGTATCTGTTTATATTGCCTATCCTATTCGTAGAAGGAAACTGTTTACACATTTGGATGCTCTTATATATGAAGTCAAGTAATGAGGACCATTGTTCCCTAATAATCTATTGCCAATGGCAACGAGAAAGGCTTTTATGATTGATATTTATACATCTGTGTTTTGATAAGGAAATGTTTTCTACATCCTTATTGTATTGTAATTTAATGATTCAATAATTTTATTATAATGATTTAGGTGGGTTTTTTGATGATGAGAACATAGGCCAATAACCCATATGAATTTGATTTTATATGATCTTGATGCTTTATTGCTGGGTCTTGATAATTGTGACTCATCTTTTTTTGCTTTTTTAAGATTATGAACATATTGCGATTTAACAGTATGAAGTCTTTCTGCCGTGTTACTTTTATGGATATATTTATCCGAATAAAGATTTGCTTTGATTTGATTTCAGGACAGAGATCTAAGATAGGCAGAAGCCCTCCATTCATCTTTGGCACAAGAAAATAACAAGGTCAACCACCTGTTCCTATTTCAGAATCTGGAACCATCTTAATGGCTCCTTTGGAGAGTAAAGCTCACTCCTCCTGCATTAGAATGGGCTGGAGCTCCTCCAAGAGACGGTCTGGTGTGGGAGGGAGGTGAGGTGGGACATAAATGGTAGGGTGTAACCATGTAGAGCGATCTGTACAACCCATCAGTCGGATATGATGGAGCGCCCCCCCCCCGGGATAAGGTAATGAATTCTGTATCACACAAACAGGGTGGATGTGTGCAGCTAAAGCATGCTATTCGCTTTGAGGCTGTTGCCACAGGGGAGGGAGACTGTGAGAAGTAAAGCCTAGAATTACCTGCAGGCCTGCCTGCCAGATTGACATCTCGGCCACAAAAGGAATAGGGTGACTGCAGAGGGGGCTGAGGAGACTGGTGTTGCTTGCACTCCAACTCCTTGGAGTAGCTTCAGAATTTTCTGGTGAGGAAGCTGTCTGGCAGGTGTCAAATGACCCAGAGAGTGTGCAGTGGCCAAACTCTCCCTAAAGCGTTCTAAGGCAGAATCAATTTTCTTGCTGAATAGTTGTGAGCAATTGAAAGGCACAAGGGAGGCCCTGAGAAACCTTTGGATTACATCTATGAATAGCGACCGAGCACCAAACTGGCGCCAACTACCTGTCCCAGACAATCAGTAGTATCAAGGCCATCAGGAATCACGTATTTGCCCGCATCATGACCATCTTGAATGATTTGAGTCAAGGAGACCATAAGTTCTTCCATGACCACTGTCAAGATCTAGTGGGCCACGTCTCTGAGGGCGTGCATATATCAGTCTAATAAACAAACAGCACCAACAGACCTCAATGCTAGGCTAGCTGAAGAAAAAATTTGTTTTCTGAACACATCAATCCTCTTTGTCTCCCTGTTCACCTCTCCAAAGCAGGATGCTGTGTAAGAAAATCAGGGTCACCATAAGCCACCTGCCTATTCCTTGAATAGAAGCAAGGTATCAGATGAGGACGGCCGGATTGCAAAACTTTAATATGAATATTTGTCTTGACTTCAAGTAAAAGCACTTGGAAGTCCAGGATCTTAGCTGCTTTTTGAAATACCATAGCAAAGGAAGCACTCATAACCTGTATCAAAGAAAGTATCAACCCAACTGACCACCCGAAACTCGATGAAAAGACTGTCATTGTCATTTGGGGGGGGAGGGGTAATTGGAGTTGTAAATCATCTCCATCCCCACCCTCATAATTTCTGAGTGGAGGCAAGCTCTAGTCAGAATCAGAGCTAAAAAGACAGTGGAGCATAATATCAGACTCAGATTGTACGGGGACCAGGAGTGCTGTAGCGGATTCGGAGTGTGACCTTGGTTGAGGGGCAAGCCGACATCGGTTCTGGGTGGACATCAGAGTCGGCACCAGAATCAATGAAAGAGGGACCGACGCAAGTCATAGAGCTGAGGTGGAAATTTTACAGGAGTCTGTGCTAAAACATGACACTTCCAAGTGTTTCAGATGGTGCAGAGGACGGAGTAGTAGGTAGTAATCCGACAGGGAGCCCCTGTGGATCATTGGAGCTCTAAGACATGCCAGATGGAGCCGGAAAAGTCCCAATGCTATGTAGCATGGCCTCCTTAAATGCATAGACTTTCTGCGGTGTTGCAGATGGCCCAAGGAACCCATCACACATTAGGATCAACTGTGGGATCGGCTCCTCAATCAGAGATCAGGAACAAGATCAATTGACACCTTTACGCCCTCACGTCTTTTGATAGTGGCGGGATGGGGTCAAGTCCTGCTTTGCCGTCTTATGCTTCTGCTTTGACTTCGACTTACCAGAGGACTCTACGCCATTGACTTGAAGCAAGAGCATGGTTTAAGCGAAGTCCGTGACATCTTCCTCTGTTCAGCAATGTGTAGATTCCCGGTTCTAAATCATCTTTGGGTGATGAGGACACACTCATTGCATGACTTGGAGTCGTGCCCCAATCACACACATCAAGTGCGTTTGTGACTGACATGTTTTCTGCAGTCGCAGCATGGTTTAAGACCTATAGTTTTAGCACGGGACACTGTTCTCTTGCACCCTGGATTTAATTTTGGAGCTCATCAAAAGACCGACTAAAGTGAGAGCGTAGCTTGGGATCTACTTTCAAATGGGCAGAAAGAAAAAAGATTATATCGGCGCATAGAATGATCCTTATATGCGGCTCTGGTCCGTCACTTTTGTGATAGAACGAAGCCTTTGCAGAGCCACACAGCACCACTTAGCCACACATGGGAGCCCTGCTACTAAATGTTTCCAGATGCAGTCTGGGGAATATTCTAAAGGCGAGGAATCTGTGGTTATAAGTATCCATCAGAAGGAAGGGAAAGTGAAACAATTCTTTTTTCAGCTGCACAGTTTGTTTTCTGTTGATATTTTAGTCCTAGGGGAATCTGCCAGTATCCCTCATTTGTATCTAGTGTACTTATCTAGTGTACTTATCATCTGGTTATTTCCTAATCATTCAGTTAGGTAACTCTTGCTATTGGGTATGGGTCAAATGCAGATGTACGTTTAACTCTTCAAAAAGCAATGCAGAGTCTTATTGACCCACTGAACATTTGTACAAACACAGATTGTCAGTCACTTTCCGAGGATTCAATTATGCCCATTCATAGTATTTCCTCTACTTCCGATTTGAATGCCCCTTCACAAGCTTCTGGAATACTGTAAGGCTGCTTATATAAGCTTTCATATTTTTATAGCATAGTGTGTCCAACTAAAAACAGTTTACACGGGCTGTGAATATGAAACAGAACCCATTTTTTCCCAATAGAGCATCGTATATTTTCCTACTTCAGATAAACTGGGTTATCTATCAAGATTAGGACTTCCTTCTAATGTCAATGAGAGAATAGGTTGCCTGTATTGGTTGATTGGATAGAAGGCAGCTTACTTGCTTTGATTCTGGATTAATTCACTGTGTCAACAGATTTATATGGTACAGTTGGGTTTGCAGTTTAGTGTCAGGTTTTACTTTATCAGAGACTTTCCCATTATGAGGTTCATGCATTGTGCCAAGTTTTTGTGTTCCAATGTTAGCTGAAATATCATACCCTGTTCCCTTTATAGAACTGTCTATGCTGACTCCTTTACTATAGTATGTTTCCTCCTGACTTTGAGCGTTTTGAAGATTCTCAAGCACTGTTTCTCAAAAGCTACGTAAGCTATGTAAGCAATTCTATAACCTTAACATGTCTTACCAGTGTATGTTCTTCCTGGTGCTTGCGAAGTAAATTTACTAAAGTTTTGCATTGCCTACCAAATGAAAGACAATGGGTATTGAATCTCATTTTATAAATAAGATAAATGATAATCTTTCTATGTATTACTTTTATTGGGGCTCATCAGCTTTCCTGAGAATGTGTTTATTAGTTTGATTGTACCTGATCCAGCGTTTAGGGTCTGACAAATTTCTATCGTCTGGACCCAATTTAATACCTAATCATCCCTTTCACGCTGGGTAGGTTTAAACCAAACTTACCCATTTGTTCATCCTATTTATCCTCTTTCTTGGCGATGAATCTTTATATAGTTAGTTAGGGATTGGCAAAATAATATCAGAATTTCTAAGAGTATCACCATAGAATAATCATTTTATATAACTAAATTAATGAGACTAATAATGACAGACTCTTTTTGAGAGTTTAAAATGCTTTATCCAAATAAATGTGATTACTCATCAAGTACAATACAGCTCGAATCATAGATTATCACACAAGAGACACATTAGCAAAATACCATCAATTGTACATCTCAAATGTCAGCACAATGAGTGAGTGGATAGGCGAGACAAAAGAATGAAGACATTTGCAAATAGATTTTATGCAAATTCAGAATATTATACTAACCAATCTCGCAAGGTTTCTAGAAATCTGAAAAGCTACCCTCTGGCCATGAGAGTAAGCTGGGCACCTCAAGAAGAGTTGAGGAGCAAAATCAAAGAGTCAGGATCAACAGAACAACAGCCAGCCCATAGAATTAGGAAACAGCAACCCAGCTCTCTCCTCTCGCTAAGTAAAGAAAAAAGGCGCCCTAGCCCCCACCCTCTTACTACTAATAGTTATACCCTGGATTCACTAAAGGTCCAACCCTCATTGTATCATCTCACATAGAATTATTCAATCTCATTGGTCCAAAACAAGGGGTGTTCAATCACACCGCTCTCGACATGCCTAACTTTTCAAATGTCCCATTGTTTTAACTTCGCACATTGTAATCAGCTTCCAACATAGGAAACTCTAATATCAAGCTTCCGTGGTTTGTACGTCTCTTCATCTCATTTATGTATCAACTTGTAGTACAAATGTCCTCATGCTTCGCTCGACAACGAAATTCCATTCATTTATCTTGTTTCCTCCGCGCAACCTTGGCCATCATCGGAACTTGCGAAGGACAGATCACAGTTTATCTCCCTTCTACATTTCTAATATGCCATGTTAATTCTAAAAAGACTCTCGGGCCTTTTCTGCAGGGCAGTAAATTACACTTCTAGGAAAGACAAATACAAGTGTTAATTATCATTTAATAAAACTCCACTATTTGAATGCTCTCGCTTGCTTTTTCTTTTCTTATGCACTGCTTATTATTTTCTGTTAGTGAAAAATAAACTCTTGACTTTTGACTGTTATTTTCTGCATTAATCATGTGCATTTTGCGGCCTACTCTAACACTCCCAGCATGCACTTGCGCAGTTTTCATCCTTCCCCTTTTAGTCTTGCACTGTTCGTTTCACGCCATTTAGTTAATAATTCACACAATGAGGAGTTCAATCCGAGCAGGTTTTATTTCGCGAAAACCCTGCTCCATCAATCCCCCCTTTGATGGCGACTTGAGCCATCATAAAAACCAACCCAAAAATCTGATTGTCATCATTTATACTACTTAGAAAGCAACATAACTCCATCTATGTTCTTTACTATTTCATAGTAATTTCCTCTTCTGTCTTCCAATTCTATCTCTTCTCTCTTTCTCCTCGCTCTTCGTTTAGTATCTAGTGTTCGTTTCTTGCACTTACAAAACATATGTTAATACCAGCATTAGTATCCCTGTAGCTACAGCAACTATAGATGTTAGTATTTTCCCTAGTAAGCTATTACCAAAGGTAGAAGACCAATTACCTTCGGAGGAGAAACCCTTACCAAGTCTCTCCCAAACACCGTCAACCTTCAGTTCAGTTAAATCTTCCCGTAAATGTGTAATATTTTTAATATATCCCTCCAGGCTCTTACTTTTGTCAGGGATATAAGTACAGCACTGTTGAATTTTCAACATACTACAGACTCTGCCCTCTTTTGCCAATAATACATCTAGAGCAAGTCTATTCTGTAAGACCATAGATCTTATAGCAACCATTTCTGTATCAATCACTAAGAACCCACCAGCAGTGTCTGTTGATAATCGATCAACCACTGTGGACAATTTTCTAATTTTATGTGAATTTAAAATTACCCCAACCGAAGGTATCAATGCTCCAAAAATATCACCCACAATCTCTGCAGCACTAATTCCCCTTTTATTTCGTGTTAATTCACTCTTCTTTTCATTGATTCCATGACTTTTATCTAACTGATAAACCTTGGGGAAAACTATCCCCATATAACAACACCCATACCAATGTGCAGGCAACCTATAGTAGGCATTTTTACCACACACAATATATTCCAGGGAAAACAGGACCCGTACCACCTCTTATTCTCCAACCTCCCGTAATTAGGAAAACATGATCACATTCACTAGAACCAATTGAATAATTGTTAAAATCAGTTTTTAGACTAAGTAAGCAAAGCTTTCCCCTATGATGCCAATCCAGAGTCAATGCAGCATATGTCTCAGCCTTTTTGTAATCACCTTCTCTAAAAGCCCAAGGCGGTACATGGGACTTTTGCTCAGCAGCCTTTTCCTTAAAACTCGGTCTTCTATCTTCTACCAAATGTATAAATTCAATCTCCTCCTGAAGAAAACTACAGGTTAAATTATTACGATGTGCATATACAGTATCTATTGTTTTAGTCATATGAAAGAATTCACCCAAATATTCAGCATTTTTCGCACTATTTACCCTATTCATATTCTTTCTAATTGGCACTTCAGAAAATACTAAATCATAATTTGAATAAAAGTACAGCAAACTTCCTGTCTCATAGAACAAACTTGTTAATACACTACACGAAACTCCATATGTTAAAGGAAGGTGATGATAGGTCACCCCTTCAGACACAGACGAAGGTAATTACACGCACACATAATCTCTCGCATCCATAGTATCCACATATTCATACAGTAATTTAGTAAAAGCATTTAACGAAAAATCATTAATGGAATTATCCTGATGATATATATTATCACCTGTTATTTTCTCAATGTTAGTTTGTGGTTCTTCGTTAAGATTTCCCACATCTACTTTTTCACTCAGCATATTATTAGTAATGTTATTCTTAGTAGGATACATAAAATAAGGCACAACAACAATTAGTGTTAACCAAACAAACATTAGTAGTAGAACACTTATAAAGCAAGCATTAATACATCTACGTTTAAAACTTTGGTTTTGATATCCAGTCTCTGAAAAATTTACCTTTGCCATTTTCTATTAAAATCTAAACAAACTAGAACTTAAAAAAAAAAAACTAAAACTAAAAATTTGCAAAATCAATGTAAAAATAGTATAAAATAGTGTGTAGTGTATCCAACAAGCACTTCTTAAGCCTCCTTGCTTTACCCCTCTCTTTTTGTTATATCTTCGCAGCCTTCAACTTAATTCCAGCTTTATTTTCTGCACTCTTCAGAGTGATTTTTCAATTTTCTACACCCCAATTTTTAACACAGTTCATTGTTTTTTTGACTTGATTCTGCAACAGTCTTTTCCCTACACTGATCTGTGTTGTCAGCTGCTTCAGCCACCACGTATGTCCATTCAGGTGCTGTGTACTTCTTGTTCGGAACTCCTGCCCTTTTTGTGCTACGAACTGTATCTTCTTCAGAGTCACTTTGTTCTGTTTGGCTCGATACTTCTATTATTGTGTTTGGAACTTTTTCTTTCAGAGTGTATTTCAGTCTTTTCACTCCCTCTGGCCATATATCTCCTTTTCTTGCCTTTTTCACTTGCACAGTATCACCAGATTCAAGACTTCGTTCACAACTTCTTTTGTTTGTTTCTTTTCTTGTTTGCACTTGCTCTTGAATCAAATTTTCTTCATCATTGGCATTGACAACAGTCTCACGAGACCCAGTAGCTGGTGCCCACTTTATTCAACTTTGTTCAGGTTCAGGCTTTCTTTGACTCTCAGCCTGTTCTTGCTCTTCTTCTTCATTTGTTTGTTCTTTGAAGTGGACTTGAGGATCTTCTTGTGTGACTTGCGTGTATCCAATTTGGTAAGCCACCACACTTCACTGCTGTTGTTGTCACCAGTATCACTTGATATGGCCCATGCCAACATGGTTCCAAACACGACTTTCTCACATGTTTCTTCACCAGAATCCACTCTCCTAGGCTTAGGTCATGTGCTTGTCCTTGCTGTGTTGTGGTTGCAACTTCTCCAACCTGATGAGACACAGAATGCACCACATCAGCCAATCCTTTGCAATAATCAAGCCCTTGATCATCAGTTATATTCATCAGTTGATTTGCTGGGACTTTTGGCTGCCTCATTGCTCTCCCCATAATCACTTCGTGGGGCAATAATCAAGTCTTTTTATCAGGAATACTTCTCAGACTCAGAAAAAAGGTAAAGCATCTGGCCATTTTAGTGCTGTGGACGCACATACTTTCGAGAGTTTTGACTTAATAATGCCATTAATCTGTTCGACCACGCCTGAAGCTTCTGGTCGATAGGCACAATGTAGTTTTTGCTCAATTTGCAATGCTGCATAAATCATCCGAATTATTTCATTATTAAAATGAGTTCCTCTATCTGTTTCTAAAGAGACTGGAACGCCAAACCTTGGTATTATCTCTCTTAGTAGCAATTTAGCAACTGTTAGACTATCATTTCGTCTTGTTGGATATGCTTCTACCCAACGAGAGAACAAACAAACCACAACCAATACATATTTCAAACCATTACATGGGGGTAGTTCTATGAAGTCTGCCTGCAGTCAGGTAAATGGACCTGCTGCTTTTCCAATTCGTCCCCAACTGACAACAGTCTTTCTTCCTGCATTTTGCTGCTGGCAAGTTATACATCTCTGGCAAAGACTTTCTGCAATGACCCTGACCTTCGGGTTATACCAAGATTGCTTGAAAAGCCTGATCATCGCATCTCTCCCCATATGTGTTAAGCCATGATACATCCTTGCCATCTGAGATAGAAGGCCGTCTGGCATTATTGGTCTCCCGTCTGTATACACCCACACTTCATCTTCAGCCCTTCGTAAACAACCTGCTTTGATCCATATTTCTTTTTCCTCCTCACTAGCTTCTTCCTGTAATTGTCTAACCTCTTCCCATGTCTCTAGAGAAGAGAACATTAGATGACAATTTGTATCAGATTTTTGCATTTCTTTGTTTGTCGAAATTGAACTTTGAGCACAAAAACGTGCAACTTGGTCAGCATATCTGTTACCACTAGTCACATAATCATTTCCAGATTTGTGTGCTGAACATTTCACCACCCCAATCTCTTTGGGCAATTGTAGTGCAACCAGCAAATCCTTCACGTGATTGCTGTTTCTAATTGGTGAACCTGATGTTGTCAAAAATCCACGTTGCATCCACAATTGTCCAAAGTCATGCACGACCCCAAAACTATATTGACTATCAGTGAATATGGTTATTCTCAGATTTTTACCAATTATACATGCTCTGGTCAATGGTACCAGTTCAGAAATTTGTGCGGAACTTATTCCTTTCAAGCATGAAGCTTCAAGAACCATAGCCACTGTACAGACTGCATAGGAAGCACGTAAAGTGCCCTTTTTTTTGCAGATTTATATAGCGTGAACTCGACCCAAAGGTATTGGAGCGCTTTACATGAGCACCAGTTATGTTACACAAGAACACATTCATTTTTTTTTAATCTTTTGTTTTTTGGTAGGCACGGAGAGATTAAGTGATTTCCCCAGAATCACAGGATGTGGAGTCGACCCCGAGACTCGAACCTTGGCTTCCCAGCACCAAAGTCAGCAGCTCTAGCCGTGAGACCACATCTCTCAAGCAAGATCCATCCACAAACATCACACAATCAGATTCAGGCAATAGTGTGTCTTTTATATCTGGCCTTGGTTTTGTACACAATTAAGTCACATCCAGGCAATCATGATCTGCTTCGTCCACCACTTCCTCACAGCTTGGACTTGGTAGCAATGTAGCTAGATTCAAATTTGTACATCTTGTCACAGTCACATTCTCTGCTCCCAGTATCACTCTTTCATACCTTGTCAATCGACTACTCGTAAGATGCTGTGTTCGAGTTCGTGTCAGCAAAATCTCAACAGAATGTGGCACATACAGAGTGTCCCATCACAATTGATTCACTCTGCTCCTGACTCACACAAGTAGCCGCAACTGCTTTTAAACAGCCTGGTAACGCTACAGCCACTGAATCCAAAGTGGCAGAAAAATATGCCACTGGACGGCATGCTGTTCCATGCGTTTGCATTAGAACTGAAAGTGTACAACCATCTTTTTTGCAACAGAATAGTGCAAAATCCTTACTGTAATCTGGCATTCCTATTGCAGGTGCTTGACAAAGGCTGTCTTGCAACTCTACAAATGCCCTCATACATTCCTCATCCAATTCAATTGGATTGATCACATCTTTATGTGTCAATCTCTGTAATGGCTTGGCTGTCAGTGAAAAACCACTGATCCATTGTCTGCAATATCCAACCATACCCAAGAACATTTGAACTTCTTTCTGTGTTCTGGGAGGACCCATGTGCAAGATCACAGTTATTCGATCTTGTGATACTTTCCTGACTCCTTTTTCAGTTTTGTGTCCCAAATATTGAACTTCTTTTTGACAAAATTGCAATTTATCAGGTGACACTTTATGCCCACCTACTGCCAAATGTTTCAGTAGAGCAATTGTATCTGTCACACATGCTTCCCTCGTCTTTGATGCAATAAGTAAGTCATCAATGTATTGTACCAGTACTGAGTCTTCTGGCATTACCAAGGACTCAAAACATTTTTTCAAAATCTGATTGAAAATTGAGGGACTCTCTGTATACCCTTAAGGAACTCGGCACCATGCCAAGACACGGTCTCCGAACCGGAATACAAAAAGATATTGGGTATCCGGATGCAAGGGTATCGAGAAAAATGCTTGGCATGAACCACTCTGCTTCACAAGGAATTTGGTAAAGGATCACTGCTGGGTTTGGCACTATTGGACAACAAGGTATCACAATTTTATTCATTTTTCTCAGGTCCTGAACTATCCTATATTTTCCACTTGGTTTCTTAATCCCCATAATAGGTGAATTACACGGACTCCCTAGTATCTCTCTCAAAATGCCTTGTTCAAACATTTGTTCAAATACAGGTGTTACTCCTGCAATGGTCTCAGGAGTCATTTTGTTCTGTGGCGTTTTTGGAAATTCTGCACCTTGTTTGACTGAAATCTGAATAGGATCAACTCCTTTCATCAATCCAATGTCTTTCCATGTAAAATCCCACACATCAGTCATCACTGTGTCTCTCAGTTCAACAGGCAAATCCTTCGCTGTAAATAAAGGATACAAATCACTCACTTCTGTCCCTTGCCTTGCCAACATTACTTTGAACGCAACATCTTCATCTGGCGGCTGAAATGCAATGCCATCTGGTGTACAATAGATGGTGCAATTCATCTTACATAACAAATCCCTTCCTAACAGGTTGACTGGACTCGTAGCACACACCACAAAACGATGCGAATCTCTAAACTCTCCAATGTGTACCTTCATTGGTTTTGTCACTGGAGTCTTAATCAACTGATTCGAAACGCCTACAACTTGGATAGTATCTCCAGAGAGGGGTAGGTTTGGGATTTCCACAGTTCTCACGGTGGAACGGGTAGCGTCAGTGTCTACAAGGAATGTAACAACATTACCTTCAACTTCTCCATCCACAAAAGGACCACACTGATCTACCTCTAGAGATACGCCAAGCACGCACTCCTCCTCCCCCCTCAGGCACCATCATTGAGATGTATCTGAATCACTCTCCTGGCACTGCAACCAGTTTTATAAAGCCATTTGTGCATTTTGATTATTGCCAATTTGTTCTCCGGTACGAAAACCCACATTCGCACTGTATCTTTGTACTTGAGCATTCACATCATTTGGCATCGGGGCTTGTGGTATTTGTACCTGTGTAACTACCTGTTGTTGCTGCTGTTGATTCCTGTTCATCTCATTCTGCATTTGCTGATTAAAATTCTGATTCATTTCATTATTCTCTAGAAAAACCTTACACTTGCGTTTCCAATGTCCCAACATGCCGCACGCATGACAAGGATATTTCTTTTTCATTTCGTCCTTATTACCTCTACCTCTACCCTTTCCTTGAGTAAGAACACCTCCATTCATCATAACACCTCCCATGTTAGAAATCTGGCCATTTTGAATATTCTGATTCTGACCTTTTCCTTAGAAACCTGTATGAGAATAATCCACAAAATTACCACCTTTCTGTGCTGCTTTCATTTGTGCCCACATTAATTTCTCTTTCAACTTCTTGTGTCTCGATTTAATATCATCACTACAATATTTTGCATACCGTAGTATTTCATCCACACTTTTATTCTGCCAACAAATCAAATGCTGTTGAATCATGTTACTAATTTCTGGCTTCAAACCAAACACAAACTTACAAAATGTCCCACATCTTTGTCAGTTATGCTTTCATAACCACTATACTGTTTAAACACCTGTAAAAGCCTCTCATAATAAGCATGTACTTATTATTTCGTCTCCTGAGTAGTTCTATCTATTTTTACCCAATCTGTCACTTTTGGTGAAATCTTTCCCTTAAAATAGGTAATTACTTGATTATACTTCTTCATCACTTCATCTGACGGTGCTCCAGTCTTTGCATCCCTAGGATATTACTCTTTTGGCCAGTCTATTGCAATTTTACACTCAGTCCATAAATCAGCTGGAACCACAATATCAAACAACCCATCCAAATCTTTCAGCAAAACTTTTGAAACTTTTACAAATCTTTCTACTTGTTTGTACCATTCAACTGGTTTTTCTCTCAATCGGGGAAACTCATTTGTGAAAGACAGTATATCCTGTCTTGACCATGGAACGTGAACATATCCACCTCCTGGTACCTCTCTCATTGGATATATCATTTCAGTCGTTGTTGTCCCTGTACCTGTTTCCCTCACAGGATACATAGATGATGCTCCTTTATTTGGAAGCATTTTTTCTTTCTTTTTAGCCCATCTGCCTTTCCAACGTTCCAATTCACCCCATCGCTTCAATGTATTAATCAAATCCTTAATCTGCAACCGTTTACCAGAAGCATTCAAGCTCTCCAAATCTTTATCACTAAAATCCAATCTATATGTATTTTGCAAAGCCTTTGATTTCTCAATGTCAACTCCATATGTTTGTGCAATTTCAGCAAACCTCTCATGAAGGCTCTTCGCTCTCATTGTAATATTTTTACACAAGAACAACAATTCTTCTTCATGATATTTACTCAATCTCTCTGGGCTAATCGTAGCTAGAATCATTTCCTCCAAATCTGCTTTTAATCTGCTTACATCCATGCTCGTATTTACTTTATTAGACACCATCCCTCTAATCCATTCATCTAACTCTTCTGGTGATGGTCCTACTGAACCTCCTGAAGTAGGTGTCACTTCTCTCACATTCTGTACTAATCTTCTAAGTTCCATCTGTACATTTCACTTTGGGGTTTCCACTGATCTCTCTGTAATATCAATCAATGTTCCTGTCTCACTCGTTTCAGCATCATTATTAACGCTATCATTATAAACAGGTACTGTCAAAGCATGCACTTGTGAAATATTTTGACCCTCACTATACAATGGAACTATGGGACCAATCGTCACTGGAACTGATAAAGCTTCTGCATTCAAATTTAATTGAGTAATTCTTTGTGTCAAATCATCTTTTGCCTTACTCATTACATTTGTATTTCTCGCATGTGAAGGCTGAGGAACTTCAACTTGAATCAATGGAGCATTTGGAGTAGTTCTTTCCTGCTCTTCCTGATATGGTGGAGGTCTGTTTAATAATAACTCATCTAATAACTCATCATCAATTTCGTTTGGATCTGGATCTGCACATTCTACATTTTTCTTTTTCTCCTTACATTTTCCTCGAGTCTGATCCTCTACTATAACAACCGGATATAAACCTTCACCTCCTGCAATTACATCTTTTCTCCATCTTTTCATCTGAGCATCCCATTTTGCCTCTGAATATCTACTCACAGTATTTCTATATCTATTTGCAGACCGGTCTCTTTCTCTCTCATACGCTTCATGTTCCCATTCCTCAAGTGCTTCGTACTGCATAGGTCTAGGATTTGGTCTCAATTGATTCATTTGATATCTCAAGTTTTCTAAAATCCACACATTAAAAGTACCATGTTCTGGAAAGGCCATATTCCCATCTCCTTCTGTATACTTCACCCAATTCTCCAACCATGTACACGTATGATATCCTCGTTCTAATGACATAAAAGAAGCAGGCGTACCCTCAGGCGGCACAGGAATTCCCTCTCTAATAGGTATAGGCTCATCCTTTCTAAATAAAGTCCTCATCATTTTTATTAACCATTCTAATTCTTCTGCTACGCTAAAACTCAAACAAACCAAGGAAAAAAAAAAACTCTTCTGTATCTCCACACACGCTATTCGTTCACACAGCCCAATACCAGCGCGACTCACACCAACCAACTAATAACAACCAATAACTGACCCTCCCTTTACAAAATATTTCGGTATTAGATTACAAACCTTTCTTAAAAGAAAACAAAATTAGAAACGACCTAAAACAAACCTGCTTTGTCAGCCCCACTAAAAAAGAGATAGATCCAATCAAACAAAGAATTCTTTTGCTACTAGCGTAATATCGACCAGCGTTACTCCACTCTCAATCAAGTGAAAATTCTAAGGACGTCTTCAGCTGCGCTTTCTAAAGGTACCCAAATAAATCTCCACTATATTAACTTCAGAGTTCCCTATGCAATATTAACAACCTCTCTGTTGCTTAATATCACATCAGCAGACAACGCAATACTTAGGGGCCGATTCCGATTCGGGCCGGAAATCTCTCCGACCGAGCCGGACCCGGAGAGAATTCTGACCGAATCGGACCCCAGCAGTCCGACCGGACGAGTACGATGCATTCGCATGCTATCGGACTCGATTCGGTCGGACTCCCATTGAAGTCAATGGGAGCCGGTCGTACGACGCGTACGCGGGCTCCCATTGACTCAATGGGTGCAAGGCGAACAAGGGCGCCCCCTACAGTGGGTACGCATCCATTCGCATCGCGGCGTACATGCACAGGTAGGGGGGACCCATGGGTCCCCCCTGTGTGCGACTCGCGCACCTACGCGTTTAGGGGGGTCCGACGCGGACCCCCAAAGTCCAGCTCCGACAGCTCTTTCGAGCCGGACGGCGTGAGTCGGTCGGACTGCTTGCGGCGCGCATCGTACTTACCCGGCCGGGAAACGTCTCCATAGCGCGGTGCGAGTCGTGTCCGTGCGAGTCGGTCGGAGCGTGTTGAAGCCGCGTACGAGTCGGTCGGCAATTTCGCGGGCGCATGCATCGTACTCGCTCGGCCGGACCCGCGTACGATTCGGTCGGGAAACAGGGCTCCGAATCGGATCCGGTAAATCCGAATCCGATTCGGAGCCCTACCGGCCGAGATCGGAATTGGCCCCTTAGTGTATGCCACACTAAACCTTGCCCATTAGGCTAATATCATCCCGGGCTCTTAGCCCACTCCGAACCCGTCTTTTCTTAATGTCAACGACGGACCACTACATATAACAATAGTACGATATGTTAATAACCAAAATTATTAATTCTGACTTATTAATTTGCCGATTTAATTAATATACCCATCAGGTCTGCTACCAAAAACTGATCCAGCATTTAGGGACTGACAAATTTCTATTGTCTGGACCCAATTTAATACCTAATCATCCCTTTCACGCTGGGTGAGTTTAAACCAAACTTACCAATTTGTTCATCCTATTTATCCTCTTTCTTGGCGATGAATCTTTATATAGTGAGTTAGGGATTGGCAAAATAATATCAGAATTTCTAAGAGTATCACCATAGAATAATAATTTCATATAACTAAATTAATGACACTAATAATGACAAACTCTTTTGAGAGTTTAAAATGCTTTATCCAAATAAATGTGATTCCTTATCAAGTACAATACAGCTCGAATCATAGATCATCACACAAGAGAAATATTAGCAAAATACCATCATTTGTACATCTCAAATGTCAGCACGAGAGAGTGGATAGGCATAGAGACAAAAGAATAAAGACATTTGCAAATAGATTTTATGCAAATTCAAAATATCATACTAACCAATCTTGCAAGGTTTCTAGAAATCTGAAAAGCTACCCTCTGGCCATGAGAGTAAGCTGGGCACCTCAAGAAGAGTTGAGGAGCAAAGTCAAAGAGTCAGGATCAACAGAACAACAGCCAGCCCATAGAATTAGGAAACAGCAACACAGCTCTCTCCTCTCACTAAGTAAAGAAAAAACGCGCCCTAGCCCCCACTCTCTTACTACTAATAGTTATACCCTAAATTCACTAAAGGTCCAACCCTCATTGTATCATCTCACATGGAATTATTCAATCTCATTGGTCCAAAACAAGGGGTGTTCAATCACACCACTCTCGACGTGCCTAACTTTTCAAATGTCCCATTGTTTTAACTTTCCACATTGTAATCAGCTTCCAACAGAGGAAACTCTAATATCAAGCTTCCGTGGTTTGTACGTCTCTCCATCTCATTTATGAATCAACTTGTAGTACAAATGCCCTCATGCTTCGCTCGGCAAGGAAATTCCATTCATTTATCTTGTTTCCTCCGTGCAACCTTGGCCATCATCGGAACTTGCGAAGGACAGATCACAGTTTTCTCCCTTCTGCATTTCTAATATGCCATGTTAATTCTAAAAAGACTCTCTGGCCTTTTCTGCAGGCAGTAAATTACACTTTTGGGAAAGACAAATACAAGTGTTTTTTATCAGTTAAAAAAACTCTACTATTAAACGCTCTTTGAATGCTCTCGCTTGCTTTTTCTTTTTTTACGCACTGCTTATTATTTTCTAACTGGTAGTGAAAAATAAACTCTCGACTCTTGACTGTTATTTTCTGCATTAATCATGTGCATTTTGCGGCCTACTCTAACACTCCCAGCATGCGCTTGCGCAGTTTTCATCTTTCCCCTTTTAGTCTTGCACTGTTAGTTTCACGCCATTTAGTTAATAATTCACACAATGAGGAGTTCAATCCGAGCAGGTTGTATTTCGCAAAAACCCTGCTCCATCATACCTCTCTCACATGCCGCCTGGGGGTAACAGATGTTTTGAGATAATTGTTACTAAGTGCAGTATGTACTTGCTGCATCAAATGAGAGGCAATTGTCTTTGGAATAGGATCCTTAAACATAGTAAGAATTAGCAGATCATATGCATTTTTACATGTTATTTGTCACAGGGGAATGTCTTCCAATAAAACGTGGCATAGTCTAAAAATGCAAGCATGAAACAATATTCATGACTGCCGGGTTCCAGGTGGCCATTGATGCTCATCTCTATCCACTTGGCTCTTATATTAATATCACTGGTTGCAACTGAACCTTCGGAAGACAGGTTCTGTGCTTGAGCTGGCAAGTAGGCCCTATTTGGCAGAATTTAGCTGTCTGGGCCTAGCTCCCAATCCAATAAAAATGTATTGCTACATTTACATAAGTTCTCTTCGCCCTTTTTTATCCCAAACCTCTCTCTGTGTGGTAAGTGTAAAACATGCTATTGATATTGGCTAGGAACTAACAGATGAACTTGTGGCGTCTCGCCTGGCCCAGTTTAGAGGCTATAAAGGTACCTTTTTTAAAATCTGAAATATAGGGCCACATGTATGACGGATTTGCAACTCGCAAATTGGTCGCAAATCGCTTTGGATGCAAAAACAGCAAAACGCTATGTACGACAAGCATTCGCAAAACAAAAATAGTGCTGCGACCAATTTGCAAATCAGTAAATTTAGCGACCAGATAATACGAGTTGCAATTCGGAAATCCCTAATTGCGAGTCTTATACAGCATATACAAGCGAGTCGCAAATTGCAAATAGTCGCAAAACGACACGTCTGCACATGCAATTTTTTTTTTTAAACTTCTTTTTATTGCAATGCTGCATCATTGTCACAGGACATATAGATCTTACAATTCGTACAATCTGCCCATAAGGCTATTTGAGAGGTTTACATCTTGGCATACTATGCAAGCGCCCACTCTCTCGTTACTGAGGCCCAACAATGGGCGTACAGTTGCTGTATGGTGCACCGAAGTCTTCACACCCCGGAACAAATGAGTGCGGCAATATTCGTTTAAAATTAGAATGAAGAAATTGAGTAACAGAATAAGAGATAAGGAACAAAAAGTAAAAGACGACAAAAGGAAACTTTTGGCAGTGACTAGCACTGAACTACCTACTCATGATTACCATATATCTATTCTTCTAGGGCAAATTATCACGTAGCTATCCTAATTAATCAGGCCAGCAGGGGGGCAGCCTTCGCTACTCTGCGATGAAAGTTCTTTATATGTGTGGGGGTCAAGACTGTCTATAGGCGCCGCGTTTGGTGCAGGGTTGGCATGTTGTGACAGCTGCACTACATCCTCGTCCCCCTCATGTAGGCTGTCCGGTCTTTGCAACCCTTCCAACATGTGTCCCCAGTCCTCCAGATCCCGTTCACGTTTGCACATGCAATTTAACACCAATTCAAAGAGGTGGTAACAGGACCCAAAGTATAAAAACAGCCCCAAAATGCATCTGGACTTCCACAATGGCTGCCCTGTACGTGATAGCGAGGAGGATGCATATACTGGTTGCTCAACAGAGGAGGCGGAGACAGGAGAAGATATTCTGAGTCAGGCTGACCATGTTTGAGAAGACAGAGGAAGAGATTTATGAGCAATACAGGCTGAGTAGCAATGTGATCTTGGAGCTAATAGCCACCCTAAAGCCGCACCTTGAAAGCAGTACGCAGCTCAGCAATACAATCCCCACCCATGTCCAGGTGTTGTGCTCCCTCCACCTATTTGCCAGTGGCAGTTACCAAAATATGATAGTAGTGGCCAGAGGGGTGTCGCAGAGCGCGGTTTCACGTTTTTTTCACAATTTCCTAGACACCATGCTCCTCTACATACACCAACACATTTACTTGCCCAGGATTGATGTGGAAATGCAAACTGTGAAACTGCAATTCTACCAGATAGCCAGATTCCCACAGGTCATCAAGTGTATAGACGGGACCCATGTGTCCATACGTCCCCCATCCCGTCTGGAATACCTATTCAGGAACCCCGAGAACACCCATTCCATGTACATCCAAGTTGCCTGCAATGCTGCATACAAGATCATCACAGATATTGGGGCAAAATATCCAGGGAGCATCCGTGACTCCTACATGTTTAAGCACAGTGGTATAAGGTTACCTACTAGGTACTGGAAAGTAACGTCAACACTTAAATGTTTTTCCCATTCATTACTCAGGTGACAGTGTGTATGCCCTGAGGCCATGGATCCTCACATCTTACCTGTCTCCGAACAACCCACATGAAAGAGGTACAACACGGCACATAGGCGCACCAGGTTGATGATCGAGCGGACATTTGACCTCTCCAAATCGCACTTCAGGTGCTTGCACAAGAGTGGGAGATCCTTGCTGCACGCGCTCAAGACTGCTTGCAAGATTGTAGCAACCATACTCCACAACATTGCCTGCAGGAAAGGCTTACCCACTGAGGTGACTGGGTCAGACTTGGAGGATGATGACCTTGGCCCACCTGCCCAGCAGCCAACCGAGGCAAGAAGAGCGGCCGAGGGGAGAAGGCGCAGGGACCACATAGCCAGTCATTACTTTGCAAAGTAAGACATGTCCATTTACACAATACACACACAAATTACCAGAACAAGTAATTGAATGCTCAAAATTATGATCCCTTTAATGGCAGGGTTAGAAAAACATGAATAGACAACCTGTCCATCACACAAATGCCTATGTTCATTAGATGCACACCGCAAACAGGAAGTAAACAGCACAAAACACAATGCGAGACTGTCACGGTGCGCTCATTTTTTAGAACTTCATCCAGTATGGGAGTTGGTGCTAAGTGTAGGTGCAGGTGGACGGCTGCTACTCTGTCGCAGCACATGGGCATCGGAGGCTGATACACTGCTGAGGCTTGATACCTCACTGTCCAGTGCCTCAGCACTCAACTCGCTGGCAATGTGGGCAGTTTGAATGGCCTCCATGGCAGCTGCATGGCCCCGTGAGACATCCCCACTGTAGTGGCCCATCTCCACCTGTAGGGGAACCATGCACTTGGACAGTGTTGTTGCCTGTGCAAGCCTCCCTATGGCCCTTGTCATGGCATCCATCCTGACGCCACTGCTTCTCTCCCTCGCCTTTACAGGCTCCTGTCCTCAGCCAGCTCAGTGCACAGTTGGCTAATGGCACCTGTAAGGGTATCCATTTTAGACTCAATACGGACCTGATTGTCAGCCTACTGTTGGGTCAAGCTGTTGAAGCCCAGTGTCAGTTTCCGGTTAATCAATCGCATTTGTTTATGCTGTAGGCGCTGAACCTGCAGCATTGCCTCCTCCAGCCTGCCATACTCCGCCTGTTCATTGGACGCAGCCTGGCACCGAGATGCCTGCCTTGTCTGCTGGCGTCTATGCGCCTGTTGAGTGGAGCACTGCTGCAGGACCCTGGTGAATGGATTGCGCCTAGGAGTGGGTGGCTGGTGGCTATCCTGCACCTCTACTGCAACTGGTTGTGGGGAGATGGACACAGCGCTGGACTGGCCATGTGATGTGGTTGGCAGACTCACAGGTCCATCTGGCCCAGGTCTTCTCCCTCATCTGCCACCCATTTATGTACTTTCCACCGGTGTATCTATTTGGTAAATGAGGAGATCAATAAAATGTTATATGTGATGTGACACACTATCTCATTGGTCGTACAACATTATTCTACAAATGTCTGGCACATTGCACTATTTATGTCTATGACTACATTTCCCATAATGCACCATGTGTGCTTTTTTGACCATCTACATGGACCATCCAGATATGTCTGGGTAAGGGTGTGTTGCATGCATGTAGACGTCAGGTTTAAAGGGCAGAAAAGTTGGCATAGTAGACGTTTTGCACTTACCTGGCGATGGTGGAGAGGCAGACGTGTCCAGGCTCCCAATTCTGCTGACTGCCTCGTGCTCAGAGGTCGTCTCAACCATTGCCTCTGTTGTTGAGGGTGGGGGTACATTTGAGGGACCACCTCCAGTTGCCAGAGAGTCCCACAGGCACGTTGCCACCCTCTCTTTGGCACGAGACCGCAGGTCATACCAGCACTTCTTTATTTCCTCTACGGAACGTTTGGCCACTCCCGGGGCATTGATCCTCTGCCTCATGTCCTTCCATATTTTCCTTTTTTGTTACTCTGCCACAGTCATTGAGGCACAACCAAATAGCTGGTCATGGTTATTACAGCATCCTTCAGTTAAAATCTCCAGTTCCCTTTCAGAAAACTTAAATTTTCTCCTTCGCTGCCCTGCTACCTTCTCTGACTGTTGGTTGTCCATTTATCAGGGTGGTTTGGATGCTGTTTCGCCTCCGCTGCTCTCTTTGTGTGTGCTGCATGACTACCCTCCTCACTCTGCCTCCTCTTCTGGCTTATCCTGGGCCAGCACTTCCTGTCTTTGAGGTCCTTTGCCTGTCAGAGCAAGCAGAAAGGGAATTTTCAAACATCATGGTCGCTAATTGCGACAGCAATCACAAAATTGTGATCACTGTCGCTGTTTGTGAGTGGATATGAACTCACTATTAGCTATTTCAATTCTTGCGATGCAACTCGTTAGCGAGATGCTATTTTGGGCTCGCATGTGACCGTACATCAGATTTTACGATTTTCTAGTTGCAAATCGCAAAAAATTGCAATTTACGAGTTGCAAAATCTGGCGGTTGTACTTATGGCACATAGACCTTCTAAAACAGCATCTTCATATTGTTCTACATGTATGTGCTTGTAAGCATAACAAAGGGACTTTTGTCTGCTGGGCATTTCTGAAGCTTATTTCTGTACTGGAACACCAGCTGATACCTTCACCAATTTCCATGTTTACCGGAACCAGGGGTTATTTTCTCTTTTTCGTCCTTCCTTCCCTTCAGCTCTTATGTGAATTTGTGTCTGCAGGTGTAATATCCACTAAAACTATGGGGCCTTGTTCCACTACTATTTTAGATCTTAAGAGTCTTTAAGAAATTCATGAAATTCAGGAAGGTCGGGTTCCAACACCATCAGTTGCAGGACCAAAGATAGAACACCTGCACAACCTGTTGTTTTCATGAACCAAATTGTACAAAAACATTCTACGTTGCAGGATATTTTCATTCCTTTTTGTTTTTTCTTCTTTCTTGGGGGGACATGAGGCTCAGTTCATCAATGCTTGATTTAAACTGATAACTCTTAGAATCATTGTTTGTCAGCCAGTCACTCTCAATTTGCAGAGTTAAGGTTTTTGTTCATTCTGACTTGGAGGGCCACAGCTCTTTCATGTGCTCACTCTCTGAGACAAGTAGGAGTCTTGTTTGTTGGCAGTGTACAAACTTTTTGATGTCCTGTTTCAATAGGCTTTTGTTTATAAAGGATGTCATCCTAGAAAATTTATGTGCGTCTTCCTGACAAAAGGTTTTGCTGGTGAGGTTACAGCATATTTGGGGTACTGCTCCTCCTCACACAGTCTTCCATGCACCTTCCATTAAGGGGGGTTTTAATGTCATTATGGCCATTCGTGCATATAAAGTAGAGTTCAGGGTGTGTGGCCGTGACAGCCAAGACGACAGACCCGCTTTGAGATGCTCCCGGACCTCCACCGCCATCCAATGACATCCTGCTGTTAAGATGTACTCCATGCTAGTCTGACGGCCGCCACTGCTCCCTCCCCCTGAGCACCCGCTGATGATCGGTGCCACAAGAAAGTGACACCATCGCCCCCAGAAAAGGCCAACACATGAATCCGGCCTGTGCCGGAGTCAAGATTGCAGCTTGGCGTTGAGAGAAAAGGGGTCTAGAGGCAGTGATTTGGTGCTATTGCAGTTCGTGAATGCTCACAGAGGATCAGAATGGAGTTCAGCCCAGGGAAGAGCAACTTGGTTCTCGGGAGCCGCTCTCTGGGGCACTGGCATGGTCTTCGGCCCACGCTGCTGTGGGGCGCAACCGGGACTCGATCCCTCTGGCCTGCTGAGGTCCTCTCTCTCAGGGGAGTCTGTGTCTGGGGAGAGGGATAGGGATAGGGACGTGAGCTGCGAAGCCCGGAGGCCTCATTCTCTGTTTCCCTCCACCCTCTCCCCAGAGGCCATCGAACGAAGACTAGGAGAAGCTCCCTATCAAGGTTCAAGGGAGCTGCCACTTCAGACCTGTGGGCAGATGCCACGTGTGTGAGTGGGGGGCTGATTTTTCGACAAAGTGCTGGTGACTTCTGGATGCACACCATGGTAGGAGTCCCCATGCCTTCAGCCCCAGGCCCAAGCATCCCTCGGCCATCACCCCGGCTGTTCATGCTCCCTTTTCTCACGAAACCAAGGCAAGCTGGCTGAATTGGACTTTGAGCCACTGTTTGGGGGGCCTAAGGTAACACCCATGGAAACGCTCCTACAGGCACTATCTGTGTAGATCCCGTTGGCACACGCGACTGTCCCTTGAGACGCTGAATTGAGTTCCCACACCAGGCACCCCCTGTATTGCAACTTGGGTTGAACTGCATCTGTGGACCCCAACAGCCAAACTAAGCCCATCTGGGGGATCTGACTTTATGTGTCGTGGGTACGCTCTCTCCCAGGGCTTGCCACTCATTGAGTTGCATATTTTAAAGAAACAAGGGAACCCAAGTAAGGTCTGCCAGGGACCTTGGGAATCGAGCTATTTTTAAGAACAGTGGTCCCTAGGAAAACGACAATAAAGAGGGGGGAATGAATATAGACCAAGTCAGTACTATATTTGTATAACTTGTCCAGCCGAACAGAGGTCAGATATTTAATATTTTAAATTCAGATAGGAACAATACAGACAAAACAATTTCGTAAGTGGGACACAAGCTTGCATCCTACTAAACCAAGAGGGACAAACAATAGAAAACACAGAAGGCTCAGGCAAAGCTGTAGGTTTGTTAAACACAAAATTTCTGAATGTAACAAACAAATCGCAAGGAACCACCTTTACACATTAAATAACAATTTAGAGCAGTGTATAAGGTGTATCGCCCGATACACCTTATACACTGCTCTAAATTGTTATAGTACTGACTGGGTCTATATTCATTCCCCCCTCTTTATTGTCGTTTTCCTAGGGACCACTGTTCTTAAAAATAACTCATTGAGTTGCAGTCAATCTGTGGGTCATCATCCACATCCTGACCCCTGTGACTCATATAGGTCACATAAGATGGGGAAAGACAAAGAATTAAACACCAGGCCCAAACCAAGACGGAAAACTTCATGGTCCAGACACCAGGTTGGGCAGCACTCCCAGTAGATGCCTCCCTGCCTTGACACGCAGCCCCATCTAGCGCCCTAGGCAACATCCTACAGGCAATTCAGACCTCTCACAAAGCAGTTGAGACAAAATTTGGGGAGGTGAGAGTCAATGTATTCCTGCTTCGCCAAGACCTCCGCAATGTTGCCAGCAGAGTCTCTGAGGCAGGTTGAGTGTTCACCTTAGAAGATGATGTACTCACACTTAAGAATAACATGTCCAAACTCATTTCCGTGACGGTGATCCTAGAATACCAGGCAGAGGATGCCAAAAATAGAACAATCTTAGATTTCTGGGATTCCCAGAAGACGTTGAAGCCAATGAACCAGAGAAATTTTTGGAAACTTGGCTCACCTCTTGGATCCCTAAAGGGAAGCTCTCACCCTGGCTTGTGATAGAGTGAGCCCACTGATCCCTCACCCAACGTCCACCTCCATATCCCCCCCCCAGTGATAGCTCAAATACTCAACTAACGAGATAGGGACATGATCCTCCGAGAAGCGCAACAGACTGGGAACTTTCCAAACATCCGCAGCACAATCCCACATGCCCCTTAGATTCATCACTCTAGGCATCTACAGCGAATAACCGCTGCCACCCTCAAATCCCTCGACCCTTAGGACAGTCTTTAAGATCATGTCCTGGAAAGTTAATGGTTTGCTAAATCGAATCAAGAAGATGGATGTCCTTCGCCACACCAAGTGATTATTGCCAGACGTCCTTATGCCACAGGAGACCCACCTTTTAAGAATCCACTGTCCCTTCATATAGCACCTTGGCTATGATGCAACCTGGACGACGAGCTGGGATTATGTAACGACTGGCGGGTGTGGTACCCCCAAGACAGCGTTTACACCCACACCTCGGCAGAGCACAAGAAACTTTCCCGCTTAGACCTTGTTCTGCAGCCAACCACAGATGTCCTCCATGTAAAAGATTTACCAATTTTTCCAAAGAATCTCTGATCATTCGCTCATCACAGCCCTCTTTGGAACTGTTGACGTGGCACAACTCCCTGTTTGGTACCTTAATGGGTGGTGCCTTGTGGATAGTCAATGCTCTGAATATTTGTTGACCAAACTTCAGTAATATATTGATATAAATAAAGGCACGATGGCCTCCGCTGGTATGCTGTATGCGGCGGGCAAGACCACTATGAGGGGGCTGGCGAAGAGCTATGTTAGATGTAAGGAAGATCATCAGTTACACCAAGTGACCCCTCTCGAGGCCCAAATCCTGGGCGTGGAAAGATGGTGCCTGGGAGAGAGATACCGGAGGTCCTCAACTGTCAACTTCATCTTACTAGGACTATGTTGTGGCAGATGTCGCTGGATGAGGCCTGTTGATTCTGGGTGACATCGATGAGGCGATACAGTGAATATGGGGATGAAACTGGGAAGCTGCTCTGTTAGCTGCCACCAGGGAGACAGCATCCAGAATAGTCCCGAGATCTCAGACCTCACGGTTGAGTACAGGAGCAGATCCGCTAAATCGCAGCTGTTTTTGCTGAATATTATCGAACACTCTATGTCGGACATCCAAACCCAAGAGAGAACAAGGAAACTCAATTCTGATAGATATACCCAACTCATCGCGCTCCCGTTTACTTAGAGAAGAGTTAGAGGGGCCCCTCATGTTATAGAACATAGATGAAACCTTGCAAGGTATGAAATCTGGCATTACGCCCGGATCTGTCAGCTTTCCCCTGGAATATTATCTTAGATTCCAAGAGACTTTCAAACCTCTACTCCTCAACCTCCACACAGAGGCAGTTTCAAAGGGCACCTTCCCTCTGGAACTTGGTATGGCCTTAATTGTAGTCCTCTTAAAAGCATCCAACCACCCACCTTTTGCTCCTCATATCGTCCAATCTCCTTGGTTAACAATGAGATCAAGATATTCGCCAAGGTCCTCACCAACAGACTTCAGTGAGTCATGAGTACCTTTCCTCATACCAAAGTGGTTTTATGCCCACCCACAGTACTTGCCACTGTATACAATGCATGCATGTGACCCTTGCTCACCTGCAGTCAATACGAGACCCCTGTACCCTTCTGTTAGATTTTGAAAAGGTGTTCAACTCCGCAAACAGTTCTTCCTTAAATAAATAAAGTTCTTTAACGTATGAGTTTCAGCCCACGATTCCAGAGTTATATTTAGCTTTTGCACTCAGAACCTTCATTAACAGAGTGGTATCCAGCCCATTCCCTATCAGCAGAGGGGTCAGACAGGGTTGCCCCCACTTCTTTTCGCCCTGGCCATAAAACCACAAGCAAGACGGATCAGATGCGATGGTTGGATGCAGGGTTGGAGCTCGGATCAGGGCGTGGAAGAAAGGATCGCACTTTACGCTGATGTCCTTCTTTTCCTAATTCACACTTCTCAGGCCTCGATGGCTGAGAATCCTAGCACTATATGAACAGGCCTCGGGGTGAACTGGAATAAATCTCTGATGGTCCCTTTTCAGGGTGATTGAGCGACCTCATCCTGGCAAACTTGCATCCCTATTAAAAGACAGCTTCCAATAGCTGGACGTACACATTGCTCGAGACCCCCGATCTGACATGAAGCCTCAATCTTCCTCCTCCAGTTACAAAAAAATGAAAAAGAACTTCTATAAATGAGAACAGCTTCCACTCCACTTGCTTGGCCGAGTGGCTCTATTTAAAATGATGATACTCCCATGCTTCCTATACACTTTCCAAAATTTTCCTCTCCAAATTCCAAAGCACTGATTTTGGAAGCTCACCTCCATGAGCCGCTCCTTTTTGTGGGCAGAATGCCCTCCCAGAATAGCCCTGGATAATGCCAGCAGTCGGTATACAACAGGGATGGCCGACCTTCAGTTGTACTACTGGGCCGCTCAAACACTAGTAATAAATGACTGGTTAAGTGATGGCTGGGACAACCCGGCATAATGAACATAACTTTTCCTCCTGGGCATAAGCAATGTAATGAAGTTGCTTTATGGCAATCCAATCCCTCAGTGCCTCCCAGAGGTCACTATGTTAAACTTCATAACCTGGCGCTCGGTCCTAAGCTTCCTCGGTTGGGATACCAAATTCACACAACTTACTCCATTCTGGCTGGAGAAAAGGCTACACTATGCTGCCCAACTTCGTGAAATGGGACAGAACTGTCATTACATACTTGGGAGATGTGGCAGGAAGGACACATATGCTAGTTTCAAGACCTTCAAGCTCACTTCTCCAGTCCCGAACCCAATTCCATAAAAATGTACAGCTCCATCACTCCCTCGCTAGCCACCTGACCAAGATGACAGACCTGCCCAAATATAACCCGCTTGGATCAATTGTGCAAGGAAGCAATATCCCAAATATACAGAACGCTCATCATTAACACCCCAGACACATTTATGTCATCAAGCAGAAGTGGCAGGAATGAGTAGGCCCCCTCGATGATGCCAACTGGCGGGATGTCTGGATGGTCTCTGGGAAATTGCTATCTCCTCTCGACTTTCATTGATCCAGGTGTACTATTTGCACACCTAGTACCTCACTCCCGCTGTCTTTGACATGCAGGTAAAACTCCCCACCCCACTTGTTTTTGAAGCAGCCATGTGGATGCAGACTTCTTCCATATGGTATAGGCTTGCCCTAGAATAGCACGGTTTGGTGAGCAATCAAGGATGCTCTAGCCCAATTCCTGGTGTGGCTGGTGGATCTGTCCGGCAGGATGGTCTTTTGGGAATATTGTGGGACCTAGGAGGTCCCTGGTGCAAACCTATGATGGTGGGGTAGCCACAATGTTCACCAAACATGACATTGCACACATGTGGAAGTCCCCCCATACCTTGGTCGGGTGATGAGCGGAAGTGGGTTGATGTTCGAAGGAGGAACATCCAATTTACCAAGCTAGGGATTGCCTCCAGAAACTTTCTAAGATTTGGGGTAAATGGTGGGCACATTAAGAGCTGGAAGAAAACTAAAAGCTGATAAGAGGTATAAGATGCTGATTCACAATGTCTCAATACAAGTTGTATATCGATGCTGGAACTGTTGATTCCACTGAATAAAGTTGGTTTATAAGAAGAAAAAAAATAGAGTTCAAATTTTTTTCTAACTTTTTTTTGTTAATCAAGAACGAAATTGGGAACATCCCAAAATCAGAAACTTTCATCTGATTTGAATAACTAGTTATAGCCAATAAACCCCCTTATGATCAACCCCCAGCAGCAAACCCATTTTCGCTCCATTCTAATAATCTACCCCACTTGCTTGTGGAACAGATAGGAAGAATAGTTCCGATGTCTTAGTACACATTCATAACCAACCACCGACTATGTAGCCTTGCTTTAAACCCAACCTCTCCTTCACCCCAACCTACTCCCATCTCACTCTTCTGTAAATCGTAAGAAACCTGTCTTAGATGTGTCCTCAAAGGGGAACCGGAGAAGAATCTTGATCCTCCCTTTAAGACATGGTTTCACTATTTCTATATGTCCCTCGAGTTCCTTTCCAGAACTTGCCCTTAGGTAAATACTGTGGGGTCATAAGACAGAGGGTTAATGATGTAGCTATGTTAAGGGTAAGGCACTTTAGACTTCATCAGAAACACTGATAGTAGTCATCTGAGGATAAACCAAATATGATTTTCAGTAGATGAGCCTGGGAAGTGCACGGGCCAACGTGTACCGAGAGAACCATCTAATGAAATGGAGATGATGCAGTCTCCACAAAATGGCACAAAGCAGTGTACTTTTGAGGGCTCTGCTGCTTGACTACCCAAGTCACTTTGAGCTTACTGGCTCGGAGCTGCCATAACATTAGTTCGCACATCATGATTCGACGTCTCCTCCAGTCTCGTTCTATGCATGGGTAGTTGGTATTCTCCTCTGCAAAATACTTAACAAAACTAATGCTGTTATGATAGTATTTTAATTTTTCACAGATGATCAGCATAATAACTGCAACTTTTCTTTAACACAATTATTCATACCACAATTCTACCATCTCTAACAGCTATACAGAACAACTGTTCTAAGTACTCAATTTAATGGTTCTCCACTTCCCTATCTGACAAAGATGGAACATTGAGTGTAGCTTGCTGGGAATCAAACTCACATAAGCAACCAATAACACAAAATTTCTGTGGTGAGTGTTAACCATTTTACCTTTCAAACATGGCTCAACAACTGAAGAGACCTCGCCGAGAGAAAGAGTGAAAATAAATAATTTTATGCCAAGTAGTTGAATGCTCTACAAATCAATATTCAATAAACTCTGAGGTCTCAATTAACATACTCTTTTCCAAAATGTTTGCTTGCATCCCATCACGCCGATCATGAAGATTATATCAGGTGGCTTAAAAAGTATGGACCTGTACAGTTGCTATATGATGTTCTCTTTACAAAGCCCAGATTAAAAAATATCTGCTGGATCTAGTTGCTGGCATATATTTTTGACAAATGACTCATCTACTATTGAGAGCATTTGTGTTTATTCCAAGTTGTATCCTAACGCTGCTCATTGGTTTCTATTTGTTTCAGATCTTATTGTTAAACAGCAAATCATCGCTTTTTTCAGCTTTACAAAGTCTAATGATTGAAATCATGTATGCAACTGGAAACAACGAATTCCTAACATCTAACTGACGTGTCAGAGCAAAGTACATCAGAGGTATGTATTGGTTAATTGTCCTTTTTCTACCAGTTTACTCTCCTTATTAAGTACATCTCCCTGCACAGGAAATAGCACAGATTGGTTTCGATTTATTATCAAACCCACCAGAAGAGCACAATGAGGAAAGAAAAATAAGATGTAATAGATATTAACTTGGGTTTTATACTCAAGAATGTCTCATATACTAACACATAGGCAGCAACTGACACAGTATTCTCACCAATATTGAACCCTACACATTAAAGAGTTCCATTTTCTTAATTCTGCATGCAGCAATATAAGACCGCATACGCAGCTCAAATTCCACTACTCAACAAAATGAAGAAAATGCTATTCACATGAAATTATAGAAAAATAAAATATGCTGGTATATACAGTTATTCAGCAACACACTTGTTCAATTGAGCCGGACTCATAAAAGAGAACCATCTCAATGTTGTACCTATGGATTGTGAACCATTTTTTTTATTTTCATCACTGATTCTCTTTTCAGTATTGCTTGAAAATATGTCCGGGTAAGAGACACCCTACTTATATTCCATAGGCATCCATCTTCTATTTTACTACATTCTGGAATTGCTACATGGGTCAGGAAACGTTGACCCACCTACCTGGCCCACTGGTTCTTTACCTTTACCATATCACCCACACTCACTTTGTTTGTCCACCAGAGTTATGTATAACAAAACTCGTCTTCCTTTCAAGTTTTTATTTTTATATCTCTCCCGTCGCCACTTTAATCAACTGTACTACTCACCTCTCACATGTTCATCTAAACGAAGCACACCACCGAATTAACCTTTCTCCCATTAAATAATTCAAAGGGAACGTCTCCTGGTATAAAGTGGATAAGCTATCTTCTTCATCAGTTCATCTCTCAAAGTCCTCCCGGTATCCCTAACCTTCTCTATGCTTTCTCTTATTGTTCTGTTTAACCTTTCCAACATTCTACTTGTCTTAGAGTGATACAAACATGTGCTCCACGAATGTAATAAATGTAGTGGTGATGATATTTCCTACCACCAACACCCTTGGCCACCAAGAGTACGCGTTTATAACAACTATTAGAAACTAAAGGAGCCCCTTGGATAGGACTAAATCCACCAAATGAAAATTCTTCCCAAGGACCAAATGGTAAAGGCCTGCATGTCATCTGAGGAATCTTTGTTTTATGGATCTTGTTGTTTTGTACATAATTCATGAACTCGCTTATCTTTCTATCAATAAAACCATGGCGGGTCACCAAAAATGATTTCTCAACCCTTCCTTGGGTTGAGCAACTGTTTTCTGATGCTAATGACAGGTGACAATCTTGTACCTGTAAATAATGGTCCCTCATCCATACCGTCTTCTGATGCTAGTGAGAGGTGCCAGTCTAGTACCTCTAAATAATAGTCCTGCATCATAACACATGTAACGCCCCTTTTTCACTGCAATAATCATTCAAGTGCTGTAGTTTTTATTACTGACTTTTGCCATTTTTCTGCAGCAGGATTTCCTATAGTACTTCTCGATTGCAGTATACTTTTCTATGTCTGGCAAGTAGACTAGAAAGTTTTTTCTGCCTTGTGCCTTTTTCTTAATTTGGGACTAATTTCGGAAAGCACACGTCACCCTTCATGTGTCTGGACTGTGCAAGGTGGCATTGTGGAGACTAGAAAGGGTTGCCCCTTCCTCAGGCAATTAAACAGAAAGGAATTAGTTTTTCACTCAGACCTTGACAGGTTGAGACTCCAATTTCCAGAGCTAATTGTTAGTCATGGATTCATCCTAGGATGTGGCTCAACAAAAAGTGCAGCAGTTGCAGCAACTCTGCATGGAAAGTGCAGCCTTGAAACCGGCCATTGCAGTTAATTCTACAGATATTCTAGTAGTTCTTTATTCTACTTTCCCCTTTTCGAGGGGCCCTTTAAACTTAAACATTTTAGACTCTCTTAGGGTGCTTTTTGGTCGGTTTTCTCATTGGATCCCTTTCTGGATTGGCCATTGGTTAGGTAAAAACGTAAGGGACAGCTTCAGATCCTTGCCAGGATAATTACGCAGCATTTCTTGTAGAGTTCAAAGACATGTTTGAACATTAAAAGAGGCACTCAATGACATCCAATAAGGAAATAAGGACGTTTGACCTAATTCACTCGATTCCATCAACTGTCTGCAGAATTTACTTGGGTGGAGAGAATCTAGATGATGTGTGGCCTGAAGGAAGATATTAAGGATGTGTTGGTCCGTGGTCTCCATCCTACCAGTTTTTCTAACATTATTGATTTTGTCCTGTTGATTGAACATAGCCTCTAAGAAAGACGAAATCAAAAGAGGAAGTCTTGAACTACTTCTTTAGGCTCCTGTCAAGTTTATTCTTCATGTAACGTTTAATCCACAAGTGGCATTCGAGCTCAGGTAGAGTCTATGCAAATAGGCCTAGCAAGAGGGCTCTTAACAGAGATGGATAAAGAAAGGTGGCAGGAGTCTGGACTGTGCCTTTACTATGGCAACTTTGGGCATATGGGCCAGGCTTCTCTTATGCACTCTCACCTGCCCTCAGAAAATGCTCACTCAAACTTTACAACTCACACCATATTACTGTATGTCACATAGTGTCACATTGTGGAAGAGATGTGGCGCAGCGGCTAGGGCGGCTGACTCCGGAACAGCGGGGCTCACGGTGCGATCTCCGGTGCCGGCGGCAGGTTAGCCCAGCACCATGTGACTCTGGGAATAGCCTTCTTAATCTCCCCGACGGCCCCCAGCGCCTTGACACCCTTAGGGGTAATTGTTTGACCTTTACAAATACTGGTATTTATTTATTTATAATATTGGCTCCCTTCATACGAGCACCCGATGAGGAGCAGCTATCCCACTGCTTGCACACAAATAACTGGAAACCCCTGCAGAGACCAGATTTCCAGTAAACTGTTTTGAGGCTGTGCATAGCAGATGTCCATTACACGGTCTGAAACCTTCCTAGGATATTGGCAGCAGCCTCAGAAGCTTTGTTTACTTTTGGTGTGGGAGGTGGCAAGTTAAAATGCCTCAGGTTGTGCTCATCACAAAACCCAGCCCCCCTCAACACTGTGAAAATGTTTCACAAGTTGGTAGGTCTGGCTAACACCCACCCCTTATAAGAAAGAAAGTGATAGGTGTACAAATACTCTAGAGTGTGGGTACTTCAGAAAGCAATTTGTCAATTTTTGACTTGCACATTTTCTTAGAAACTCAGGAATGAGCAATTTTCTGACGACAGGGGCAGTCAGACAACCAATGACTGAAACTACCATTTCACTGATACGGACATCAGGCAAAGACACCTTAAACTGCAGATCATTGAGGTCTATAGGCGAATTAAATTTTAATAGAAAAATCTTTAGAACTATACTTGTGATTCGCCTGCAAGATAGATGGCCCTTACTCAGGTAAGAAAACATTTAGGGTTTCTCAGGAATAGACACACAACTGACAATATTAGCCTGGCTTCAGTGCTTAATTTGAGCCGGAGCTTTCCGGTGCTCAGCACCGGCACCTAATCATCAGCACCGGAGCTTCTAGCACCAATTAAGGGCACACACATTTGGAAGTAAGGCGATTATCCCCATAATCACAGAATGTTAAGGCACGCCGAGACTTGAACCCGGTTCCCCAGCTCCGAAATCGGCAGCTCTAGCCATTAGGCCAAGTCCTCTCCAGTATGTAAGTGCCGGGGCTCTAGTCAGGAGGCAGTTTGCACCAGCACATTTCTCCTGTTAGCGCTGTCTCCTGAGGAGAGCCCCGGCACTTTTTATATTACAAATTAACCACTGCCTGGCTTGCAGTTTAATTGATGCTGCTGAGCTGTGAAAAGAATGAGTGGTGCTTCTCTCACTCAAAGTGGAGAAGGCCTTCGAGAGGGTTGCTTGGTGATTTATACAGAAAGTTCTTGCTAAAACTGGAATAGGCATGAATTTGACCAAGTGCATAATGGTCAGTTTTAGTAAGTAAGTAAATAAAGTATTTATAGAGCGCACGAATGCCGAGGAGTCTTGGCACTGAGTGTAACATGTGGCGTGTGTTGTTTCAAGGGACAATAGCAATTCACTTTGAGGGGAAAAGCCATGATGTTTTAAAAATTCCTCTTCACAAATTAAGATTAATAGTGTGTTTTCCCTGACAAAAGCACTACTTAGAGGTACTACATGGTTGCCCTCTCTTTCCGTTGCTACTCGTCTTGTCAATGGAACCATGGTCCAAAAGATTAAAAATAATTCTATTATTAAGGGAATCACATTTGGTCAGAGGAAGCATAAAACTGCACTTTTGGAGGATGACATCCTAGGGTTCCTTAAAGAACCCGAGACATCAATCCCAGCATTGTTACAGGAATTAGATGCATTTTCAGAGAACTTGGAACTTATTCAAAATGGGCAGTGATGGGGATTTCAGACCTAGGGGCATAAGCAAAGGCTTAATACACTCTAAAGGGAGTCAATGGAATGATGACTCCATTCAGAATCTGGAGATCTACCTAACATAGGAGGTGAAGGACATTAGCCAATACAATATACTGCTTTTTTAGATGTCTTGTTTCAAGATCTGTATAGATGGGGGAAGCTGGAGGTCATGTGATTGGGCCAAATGGCTAGAATGAAAAGAAACTTCATTCCTGGCTCTTCTACATATTACAAGCACTACAACTCAAACTCTTTAAGACAACAATTCCCCAGATTAAAGGAGGCTTTTATTGTTTATCTGGAAAAATAAGGTTCCAAGGGTGCCGCAATCAACATTATATAAAAAGCCAGCAGAAGTTGGAGTGGGACTTCCTAATGTTGAAAGTTCTATGTATGCAGGCAAGATCCACCCGCACTTGACTTGTGTGTGACCCAATCATGATGCTATGGGTGGTAGTCAAGCATTCCTATTCCTTTGTCCCATTGGCTCACTAGCTGTGGCTGCCCCACAACACAAACATAGGTCATGCGAAGCTGAAACCCTTGTGATGTTACTTGACTATTGTGCTATCCTTACAAAGGAAAAAGGACACTAGAACATTCCCTTCTCTAATGACACCCTTTGGGCTGTCTAACGCTGGATGTCAAAGATGGAACTACGAGACTCCTGTGAGATTGGGCGATATAAGTAGATAGGGTATTGTTAAATAGAGAGTCATATGTGGAACTATTCCGCCTTCGACCAAACACTAGCTGTAGATTAATCCAGTTATTACAGTAAATGTAAATCCGTATTTGTAAAGCGCGAACTACTCACCCTTACGGGTCTCAAGGCGCTGGGGGCTGTCGTGGAAATTAAGTGAGCTATTGCCCAGAGTCACATGGTGCTGAGCTGAGCTGCCGCCGGAGCCGGGGATCGAACCGTGAGCCCTGTGCTCCGAAGTCAGCTGCCCTGGCCGCTGCACCACACCTCTCCACAGTGGGCGATGGATAGACAAGTTCAAGCCCAAGCAAACAGGGAACGATCTCTGGTTGAGTCTGTTTCACAACAAAGTAGTGAAAAGGGACATTGTTGATATATGCACATATAAATGACATTCAAACAGAAAAAACGCTTACATACACAACCAATAGGAATAGAAATCTGGAAAGACTTGTCTCGGTAGAGACTTTGAAGAAAAATCGGGTTGAGAGCAATCAAGTCTTCTATTTGTATCCAACACAAAGAGAATGCACATAAAATCACAATAGAACTTCACCTCTGTCTGGCTAAACACTATCTATCGGCAGTGCTTTAAATGGGCCGGTACTCACAGGTACTGAGTACCGGCACTTCTTATTTTTATCACTCTGAGTACCGGCACTTCTCTACTGCTGAGCAGAGTACCGGTACTCATGAAAGATAGGCGCATTGGCTGCTAGTGGTGGTAGCCTGTCTCTATGGCAGCCAAACCACTTCTGTAGTGCGGAGCCCCCACTGAACTAGTCAGTGTGGGCTCACTTGCATGATAATCCGGGTGTTCACCATCACGCTGTGTTGCAAGGAATCGAGGCAGTCCAGTGACAGCGCAATGAAGAAAGCCATGGAAGATAAGGAGGCTAAAATGGGTTTAATCCCACCTGATTCTTTGTGTGAGTGTCTGCTTATGTTTGTCTGTTTACCTGCTTGCCTGTGTGTGTTTTGTGTGAGAGAAAAGCGAGAGAAATATTACAACACAAGGCAATGTTAAAATATCACTGTGTTTGACTTTCATTTTATATAACGAATTAACCTGTTTTGGTTCTAGAAACGAATTTCTCATGTGTTTTGGTATGTGCTGCTACTAGTATAGAAGTCAATAAGCATTGGCATGTCTTGCCTTTAGCCCCGCCCCTAGCCCCCCCCCCACTCGCCACATTTAAATGAGTACCTGCACTATTTTTTCTTCATTTAAAGCACTGTCTATCGGTGTTCTGATCAGCTTTGTAAAGGCTGCAGAGAACGAGTCAAAATGATGATTATGTGGTGGTTTTGCCCTATAGTACAGGAATTCTGTTGGCAAACTTATGTGGTATCACAGAAGTTCAGCTCCCACAGGAACCATCAGTACTGTTGTTAGGCGCCCCAGGGGAAGACTCTGTTTACCTCCTCACAACAGTTCGGACAAATTGCTCTCCCACCTACTCTTAGCTGCTCGGCTGTTGGTGCAGTTTTGGAAACAAAGATTCGCCCCACCCCTGCACATTTGGTGGTCCAAAATTTGGACCATCTATCCCATGGAAAAACTGCAATTATTTGTTATAATTTTAAAAGCATATTAAACAAGATATAAGATACAGGGTAGGCAAAGAGCACTCCTGACATACTCTAACGATTGGGGTGGGCGACATATCATCGGCCTAGACATTGGATGTTCATGAAGCTATAGGCTCAGTTCTTCTGTGGATTATAAACAAAGTTGTTTAAAAAAACTCAAGAAGGATTGAAGGATTGATTATCCTTCCTTCCTTTTTGCTAGACTGCAGTCCTTGTGGAATCTGTGTAGACCATAACTGGGACTGTCATACCTAATATTCTCACAAGTTGTATAGAAATTCCTGTGGTAGTTCATACTGTGGACAATACCTCTTTAGCCACAGGTGCAGCGAAAGATTTCATTACCTATACTAGTCTATTATGAAGATCATAGAGACATACTTTTGCTTTCTTTTGACCTAATAGCTTATCCTAAATGGACTGTGATATTTGGAATACCTTGGTTAAAGAAGCACAACCTTATTGTTAACTAAATCACCAGAACTATTGAATTATCCCCACAGTTTTGCCACAACCATAACCGAAAGTTACTGGTCACCTAGCAATGAAGTTACTGGAAATAGGACTACATCAAAACTAACAGTTGCCAGTCTTTAAGTGGGACCTTTGCATTATCACAAATTTTCTACAATCTTTATCAAGCCTCTTACTCAAAGTCTTCCTGCTCATCTGAAGTAGGATTGCTCTGTTCCTCTTAATCTAGGAGCATCGTTCATTTTAGACAAAAGTATTGCTTATTACCAAAAGAAAATGAAGTTCTAAAGACCTATCTACAAGAAAATCTGCAGAGCGAAGTCGTTGTACCTTTCTCTTCACAAACTGGAGCACCTCTATTTTCACTGCAAAAAAATAAAATTAAGATTGTAGATCTTGGTTTGACTACAGAGAGTTATATCAAATTACCATCAAAGACAGGTACCCTCTACTGTTCATTATAGATATGCCTCAACGTCTGTATGAGGAGCAAAAGTGTTCTCCAAGTTGGATCTGTGTGATACTTATCTTTTGTGACTGAAGAAGGTGATGAGTGGAAAACAGCCTTTCACACTCTTGTAAAGGAAAGAAGTGAACTGCAGGCATTAGGTAAGCAAGTAAGTTTATTTTGGTATGGAGCTCGGAGATGAACGGACTTATCCTCAGCTGGCCTGGGACAACTGCCCAACTAGGAACGTTCCCGTTCAAACCAACACATGGAACCTCGAGAGGCAAGGCTCCATCTAGCATGGAAATAAAAGACACCGGACTTGTTTTACAACACACACCATGTATGGGCATTTCGAATAACATGTAATACCATTCAGGTTGTGTAATGCTCTTGATGTTTTCCACTGCTTCATGGATTGTGTGTTTGTTGATATTTTAAAGTATTTTCTGTTGATTTATTTAGACAACATCTTCATATTCTCCATGGACTGGACAAACCAAATGTGTGTCAATAATCTTGTTGAGGTTACAGCAACAACTGACCTGCAAAACATAGAAGCGTGAATGTAAATGTTCTCTTCCAGGGGATCCTCATCAATAGTCATAAGCACATGAATATTCCCGCCCATGCGCGGGACCCCGGAAACATACAAAACATATATGTGGAAACCATATATGTAGCTCTATATATATATATATATATATATATATCCATATATATATATATATATATATCCATATATATATATCCATATATATCCATATATATATATCCATATATATATATAACAATAAAAACACAATGCAGCCTTCCATATACTAGAAACGCTGAGCAATGTTGTAAGAATTTCCCTTGCACATAAATACAATTCCAATAAAGCAGGGAGAAAGAAAACACATTTGAAAACTGCTTTAATGCACAGCAGAAAACATAGTCCTGCAAAGAGGAATAAAAGAACATTGCCAGCACATAGGCTGCATTGTAGAAACATCAGTGTAGAAAGCTGAAAAGCTAACCCACAGAAACACACACAGAATAAACTGGCACCGTGCCTTTAAGGCAGCAATGACCCCTAGCTTCCCATCATGCCTCAGGGGTGACAGTTAGGTCAGTTGTTCTTTCCGGTTCCTTCTGTCAGGACCCTGGTTACTTCAGCTCTTACTTTTTTCTGATTTCTGTCAGAAAATACTTCTCTTTTTTTGTCAAAAGCTTTTTACTTCAACAGTTTTTTGTTGTTGAAGTATATCTCTGCTGTTTTTAAGAGAGTTAAGCATTATTTTCCAGTCAAAAATGCCCTCTCTTTTTGACTCTTGCCCTGCCTGTGGCAAGAAGAAGGCTAAAACAGACTCCCATCCTGTCTGTATTCTCTGCCTTCCTTCTGAACATAATCCCAAGACCTGTCAACATTGCCAGCTGCTGTCCAAAGAGAACTCTTAAGGACAGGGTGAGGATTCGCCTCTATGGACTGGCTGAGAAGAAGAAGTCTCCTTCAAGAGGCAGGTCTCCGATGAAGAAGAGGAAAGAGAGAGCCACTACTCCATCTAGAAGTAAGGTTCCAGTCTGCTCTCCATCGGCGTCGGGCTCGGCTCCTCAAATACCTTCATTGGCAACGAAAACGTCGACGAGAAGACCATCGACGGCGGGCTCGCCGCCGAGCGAACACCGGTCGTCGACGAAGACTACAGGTACGTCGGATCCTCCGCCGTCGTCAACCCGGCGACGATCGGCGTCGAGGAGTCACTCTCCGTTGGTGCGGGCTCTCCCAACGTCGAGAAATAGATCTCCGTCGTCGCCGTCAAGTTGGCGTTCGACGTCGAGACATGCTCCGCCGTCGCAAGGTCACCGGCGATCGGCGTCGAAGCAGGCGTCTCCGTTGCCGTCAACCAGGCGACGGTCAACGTCGAGACACGCCTCGTCACCAGAGGCAAGGCACTCATCGCCTCCGTCATCGTCCAAGCGACGTCGAGGAAAGATCAGTCGTCGAGGCCCAGAGTGAAATACACCAGACGTCATTCGACGTCGAGACGGCGGTCTCCGTCGACGGCGAGAAGTGCCCCGATCTCGACTCCACTGACTTCCAGTAGACGGCCAGCGTCGAGAGAGGGATCGAGCAGATATCAAGAAGCAACGTTGAGAAGGATTTCTCCGTCCATCCGTTCTTTGTTGGGGTCTCCTGCACACTCAACGTCGAAGGCGAAGTCTGTGGGCTCCAGGGGTTCGACGTCGCACCATACAACGTCGAAACACACGGAGAGGTCGACGTCGAGGAGACGATCAGGCTCTAGGGACTCACCAGTGATGGTGACGCAGAGCAGGTCGACGTCGAGGCACTCTCCATCGACGTCACATCGATCATCAAGACGCCGATCACGCTCCAGAAGTCGCAGAGAGTCCTCTCATTCTATTCGGAGCTCACCCCAGACGATTGCGACGTCACGCAATTCTTTTGCTCATTCGCCTGAGCTTCCAAGATCACCTCCAAGACGCTCTCCAAGGAGACAGCGATCTCCTTCAATCCATCTTTCGCCCAGATGGCTACAACCTCTCCATCATTGGCAGAAAGAACCCTCGGGTCACTCCCAGCGGCCTACGGACTATTCCAGTCCACTGCACAGATCACCGTTACAACGTCTCGTGCAGGAAGTGGACAGGTCCCCCACCACTCGGACCAGAGAACACAGAGGCAGATCTCCTGAGCGCAGGTCGACTCAGGGTCATCGCAAGAGACGGCGAACACCATCTTCGTCCTCATCTTCGACGCACTCATCCAAAAGGGACTACTCACCTACCCTTACAGATAGTCCTCCTTCTAGGGTGTCACCCATCGATGATGTGAACACCTTTCACGATGTTCTCGCCAGAGGAGCACAAAAGCTGGGCATAACCATGTCAGCTCCTCAGACCACCACGTCCATTATTTACGAGACCCTCCATCAAAGGTCTGCGACTAGACCATTGCTTCCTTTGGTCCCTGGTATCATGGAGCCGGTAATGGACATCTTCCTCACTCCATCATCGGCTAAAGCAGCTCCGGCTCGGATCCTGAAAAAATATAAACCTGCTGCATCAGATCCTCTTTTTCTCAAATCGGATCCGCCACCGGACTCTGTCATTATTGCAGCAGCAAAGAAGACACACGCAGTTGCTTCTTCCTCCTCAGCTCCTCCAGATAAAGAAAGTAGAGCACAGGATTCTTGGGGTAGGAAGGCTTGCGGCTCTGCAGCGTCTTCTCTTCAAGTGTCTAACGCTGCGGCTCTGCTTGGCCATTATGACAGGTCCTTATGGGATTCACTGGAGCGTTTCAAAGACAAACTGCCAAAGGAGGATCAACAGGATTTCTCTGAGATTCTCCAGGAAGGTGCGCTGGTGGCCAACCAGGTAATCAGCACTGCAGCGGATGGGGCGTCTTTGGCGGCTCATTCTTATGCACATGGCATATGTGCACGAAGATCCTCCTGGTTGCGCCTGACAGCTTTGAAACCGGAGGCGCAGCAACGCATCTTGAATCTTCCGTTTTCTGGCAACTCACTGTTTGGATCACACACAGATGAGGAAATGGCCAGAATGAAGGCCGAGTTGGACACGTTAAAGGCTGTGGGCCTGGAGAAGAAAAAGGAGTTTAAACGACGCTACAGGCCCTACAATCGTCAAAATTACCAACAGAGGGTTCAAACCCCTCAATGGTCGCAAAACAAACAGAACAAGTCCCAGTTCCAAGGCCGTCGTTCCTCGAGAGGAAGAGGAGGACACCAACAGCAGTCCTCTTCCGCAGCAAAAACTCAAGGGAAGCAATGATTTTCTGCTTCCTCTAGCACTGTTGTACACTCCAGTGGGAGGAAGTATCTCAAACTACATTCAACAGTGGCGCAACATCACCAAAGACCAGTGGGTGCTGAATATACTAAACAATGGGTACGCACTACGCTTTTGCGCGTCCCCAAGAGACATTCCTCCGGTAAAATCCCGTCATCTACACCTAGATCTCCTGCATCAGGAAGTGTCGACCCTTCTCAGGAAACTGGCCATAGAAGAGGTCCCGCCTGCACAGAGAGGAAAGGGAGTTTACTCAAGATACTTCCTTGTTCAGAAAAAAGACCAGCCAAACAAGTTCAGACCAATTCTAGATCTACGTTCTCTGAACAAGTTCATCAAAAAAGAAAAGTTTCGAATGTTGGCGCTCCATCAAATATTTCCACATCTGAGAAAAGGCGATTGGATGTGTTCGGTGGATCTCCAAGATGCGTATTTCCACATTCCAAACACACCACGGCATCGCAAGTTCCTGCGGTTCATGGTGGGCGCGAAGCATTACCAGTTCAAGGTCTTACCCTTCGGCCTAAAATCTGCCCCAAGGGTATTCACGAAAAGCATGGCAGTAGTAGCAGCAGCATTACATCGCCAAGGTCTGTTCGTGTATCCATACCTGGACGACTGGCTGTTGAAGGGATCATCTCCCCACATGGTGCAGGAGCACCTTCACATCTGCCTGGATCTCCTTCAACGCTTAGGCCTGCATGTCAACGTGGACAAATCAGTTTTTCAAGCAACTCAATCGCTCCACTATCTGGGCGCCACCCTAAACTCCGACCTCAGAAAAGTGTTTCCTTCGGAGGAGAGATTGTCATCAATGAGAAACAAAAGCAACATCATCCTCCAAGAACATCAACCATCAGTAAGACAAGTGGCTTCTCTGCTGGGGTCGATGGCCTCTTGCATTTTTCTCATACCCAACGCCAGATTGAGAATGAGACCGTTGCAACAAGATCTGGAGGACAAATGGGACCAATCCTCGGGTCAGTGGAACGACCGAGTTCTCCTCTCTCCAACGGCGAAGATGTCCATTCTCTGGTGGCTGCAGCCAAAGAACCTTCTGGTGGGAGTCCCATTCCATCAACCTCTGCCAAAACAATCTCTGATCACGGATGCGTCCCTTCAGGGATGGGGAGCGCATCTGGGTCAACTACAAACTCAGGGCAGATGGACCAGCAGGGAGCAGTCCTATCATATCAACATGCTAGAACTGCGGGCGGTTCATTTAGCCCTCAAGGCTTTTCAGCCATCGATTCAGACCGAGTCGATCCTAATACAAACTGACAATACAACCACCATGTATTACTTGAACAAACAAGGTGGAACATGCTCTCGCCCTCTGTCTCTGGAATCCCAGGTGATCTGGCACTGATTGCTAGCCAGGAACCTATCGATCACGGCAGTACATCTGCCAGGAGAACAGAACGTGCGAGCAGACGCCCTCAGTCGTCACTTCGAGGAACAAGAAGACTGGGTGCTCAACGACAAAGTGGTGGCGGACATTTTTCATCAATGGGGTCATCCATCCATCGACCTCTTTGCAGACGATCGAAACAGAAAATGCCACGCCTTCGCATCCAGGTTTTACCGACCAGGAACGAGGGGGAATGCTCTTTTGATAGACTGGTCAGGGACGTTTGCATGCACCTTTCCGACCCTCCCTCTCATTCCGAAATTGGTGACCAAACTTATCCGATCCAGGATGACGATGATCCTCATAGCACCAGACTGGCCTCGCCAATGGTGGTATCCGGACCTGTTGCAACTCTCGGTCCGACCGCATCGGAGACTCCCGTGCAGCCGGACCTTCTGACCAAAATGGGAGGGAAGATTCTACACCCCAGCCTTCCCTCGCTCAGCTTGGCAGCATGGCTCCTGAAGTCCTGCAGTACGGACATTTGAACCTCCCTCAGGACTGCATGGACATTTTGAGGGAGTCAAAGAGACCATCCACAAGGACCTCATACTCTTTTAAATGGAAGAGGTTTTACTTGTGGTGTATTCGTAATGGGTGGAGTCCAATTAACGGGCAAGAAGAGGTAATCTTGCCGTATCTGCTATACTTCGCCAAATCTGGTTTGAAGTATACGTCCATAAAAGTGCATTTGGCGGCCATCACGGCATATAGAAAATCACCTAAACAGCCTTCTTTCTTTCAACTTCAGGTGGTCAAGGACTTTCTACAGGGGTTGAAGAAGGTTTATCCTCCTGTCCGACCTCCTTCTCCGCCTTGGGAGTTGAAACTAGTGTTGTCCAAATTGATGGGTCCTCCCTTCGAACCCATTCATAAGGCCACATTACAACACCTTACATGGAAAGTAGCTTTTCTGGTGGCTATTACATCAGCACGCAGAGTGAGTGAAATCCAAGCACTCTGTTCTAAGGAACCGTATACGGTTTTCCATTACAATAGGGTGGTTATGCGAACTCACCCTTCCTTCCTACCCAAAATAGTGTCTGATTTCCATGTAAATCAGACAATTTCTCTCCCCTCTTTCTTTCCCAATCCTGCTACACCAGCAGAAAGGTCTCTTCATTCGTTAGACCTCAAGAGGGTTCTCAAATTCTATTTGGAGGGAACAAAATCCATTAGAAAAGCTGATCAATTGTTTGTAAACTTCGGCTCTGTTAGAACAGGCTTTCCAGCTTCTAAAAGATCCATTTCACGATGGATAGTGTCTTGTATTAAATTGGCTTACCAATTAGCGAACAAGCCTTTGTTAGCCTCCCCTAAAGCTCACTCTACTAGGGGCAAGGCTGCTACAATAGCTTTCTTACACAATGTACCGATGGCCGAGATTTGCAAGGCTGCAACTTGGAAATCGGTCCATACGTTTACCAGGCATTACTGTCTGGATTCGGACTCCAGAGCGGATACCCAAGTAGGCCAGGCCTCCTTGAGGAATCTGTTCCAATGCTAGCTTGATTGGAGTCTTTGTAATGGTTTTTTTCTTACAATGTATCTTTATTGTACTCTGGTCACTTGCCCGCAGGATGAGGGGATGGGCTTGCTATTCTATTCATGTGCTTATGACTATTGATGAGGATCCCCTGGAAGAGAAGGATAATTTACTTACCTATAATCCTAGTTCTCTTCCAGGGGTATCCTCATCAAAGTCATAAGCAACCCACCCGCCTCCCTGAGCAAGTGATCAAGATACATGTCATCTCTTTGTGCCATGGCCTTCGGGTCTCCGCAAAGAACAACTGACCTAACTGTCACCCCTGAGGCATGATGGGAAGCTAGGGGTCATGGCTGCCTTAAAGGCACAGTACCAGTTTATTCTGTGTGTGTTTCTGTGGGTTAGCCTTTCAGCTTTCTACACTGATGTTTCTCCAATTCAGCCTATGTGCTGGCAATGTTCTTTTATTCCTCTTTGCAGGACTATGTTTTCTGCTGTGCATTAAAGCAGTTTTCAAATGTGTTTTCTTTCTCCCTGCTTTATTGGAATTGTATTTATGTGCAAGGGAAATTCTTACAACATTGCTCAGCGTTTCTAGTATATGGAAGGCTGCATTGTGTTTTTATTGTTATATATATGGATATATATATATATAGAGCTACATATATGGTTTCCACATATATGTTTTGTATGTTTCCGGGGTCCCGCGCATGGGCGGGAATATTCATGTGCTTATGACTTTGATGAGGATACCCCTGGAAGAGAACTAGAATTACAGGTAAGTAACTTATCCTTCCAAGCTATTGTGAAGGAAACTTTCAATTCTATTTATGATAGGTCCAGAGGCCCTGCTGATTCCTGTGGGGTAGAGTCACCCTTCTTATTCACCCTGGGGGGTTTGGAGCCACCTTCGACAGCCACGGTCTGCTGTAGCCTGGTTCATTGCAACAGTCCCCACCAGGATTATCAAAGTCGTCCGGGCATACGCATCCACACTAGCGTGACGGAACGTGGCGAAACAGCAGAGCCTTGGTGGTGGTTTGGGCTTTGTAAGAACCTTTGCCTCTAATGGTGTCCCCAGTGTCACCTGGAGGTGAGGGCCCCCGATCTTCCCTGCCAGGGTTTAGAACACTGTATCAGGCCGTTAGCTCTATGATTTGCCTACTCAGGGTCTCCAAGGCTGAAGAAATGGTCCTCTGTAAAGAGGCATTAATAGTGTCCACCACTTCCTCATGGATAAGGAGAAGCCTCTGCTCCTCTTCTATCGACTACACAAAGTCATTGTCTGTGCCTGCCACAGTCGATCAGGTGTTATCTAAAGATATATTGGCAATGCTTGTTGTAAAGGGAGTATGTCAGTACCAGTGCTTATTTAATGGTTTTGGAGAACTGCTGTGTGGAAAAACCCTCTAATTACCACAGGCTTTGGAAGAAAAAAAGCTCTGCAGTTGAAACTACTTATGCTTGAGCTGAGAAGGAGCTGAAACCCTTGAGGATTCTCCGCGCTCTCGCTGTGAAAACAGTCTTCCCTTCCCCTCATGGAAGGAGAAGACAACGAGCCACGCGAATGTAACGGTGCTCCAATCGGAATGATTACAGTGTGCCCTTTAGCAGTGTGGACGGGGACCACGCGCCCGCTAGTGGTGCTGATACCACACCATGGTCCTTGCTCGGGGGATAGCGGGGCCGACAAAGGAATCCTCCTCCGCAGCCTGAATATAAGCGCTCAGCAGCCCCCAGGTGCCGCAGGATTCTAGCACGCACCACAGTATTTACTAAAAGAAAAACAGCTTATAGGTAGAGCGCGAACATTAGGGAAAATACCCTGCAAAGAGAACAGTTAAGGCAACAAACCTGTGTAGTATAACAACATTATATTAAAACTAACCCTGGGCTTAATACTTTGCTATGCTAACAGAGCATGCAAAGTTTGTGCTACTACGCACATTGCACGTAGCAGAGTGAATAACTGTGCTAATTGACATAGCGTAGCAACAGTAAAATAAAACCCTTCAAATGCTTTGATAAAGCAATTTTCTATGCTACAAAGCATATAACCAATTCACAAAAGTGAACTTTGACAATAAAATATCAAGCAATGAGAGAGGTGATGATTTTGGGGTCCCCCCTAATCTAGGGGGAGGACCAAGCAGATGCCTTGAACACAAAAAGCACATCATGTGAACGATTCAGTGGTGGTCCCTTCCTCCTAGGACCACCCCAAGCACAGTTATGGGCAAAAATACAATCCCAACCAAAGACCCTGCAAAGCATTATGGGACGAGATTAGCAGTGGGCAGTGAATATTATAGTGTCCAATATCAAAATAATTCTACAAAGAGCTGCAGTTCAACTAGTCGTTACTAGATGTCCCTCACGAGTCAAATGCAAAAGCATTGAAATTATTAATACATCAAGCTGCAGTTCCACTAGTCGTTACTAGATGTCCCTCACGAGTCAAATGCAAAAGCATTGAAACCCTTTCATGAAGCTTTTGCATTTGACTTGTGAGGGACATCTAGTAACGACTAGTGGAACTGCAGCTCTTTGTAGAATTATTTTGATATTGGATACTATAATATTCACTGCCCACTGCTAATCTCGTCCCATAATGCTTTGCAGGGCCTTTGGTTGGGATTGTATTTTTGCCAATAACTGTGCTTGGGGTGGTCCTAAGAGGATGGGACCACCAGCGAATCATTCAAAAGATGTGCTTTTTGTTTTCAAGGCATCTGCTTGGTTCTCTCCCTAGGTTAGGGAGGATCCCAAAATCATCACCTCTCTCACTGCTTGTTAATTTATCATTTTCACTTTTCTGAAGTGACTATATGCATTTTTAGCATATAAAGACAGAGATATTTATTTTATCTTAACTTGCACTGTGCAAGATTCCTTTGGCAATTATTGTACAGTGCAGTCAAGCACACAGCTATGCACTACGCAAGCTACGTGTAGCTATGTGAAGTGCTACTATGCCCAGGCTTAATTAAAACACACATTTTAATTATTCACTAAGGAAAAGCATTTATCTGGCTGCTGAGAAGCGACGAAAGAGGAAATGCTTATCTTTGGTGAATGATCATAAAGGACTCCCTCTATGGTTATTGGTGGACTATGTTGAACACTAATAAATAAATAATAAGAAGAAATAAATCCGTATTTGTAAAGCGCGAACTACTCACCCTTACGGGTCTCAAGGCGCTGGGGGCCATCGTGGAAATTAAGTGAGCTATTGCCCAGAGTCACATGGTGCTGAGCTGCCGCCGGGGATCAAACCGTGAGCCCTGTGCTCCGAAGTCAGCTGCCCTGGCCGCTGCACCACACCTCTCCAGACTCTAAAGACTCATGGGATATATAGTCTTTTGTTAAATGTTATATTACTTGTTATTATGGGCAGCGGAGTCTAATAAACTGAAAGAGAAATCCATAATCTGAGCCTCCCGTCCCGACATAGAATCTGAAAAGAAAGTAACTAAATATCCAAGAATTATATTCAGTTCTGTTGGGTGGTTAATAGCTCCTAAAAATATTTCTGCCATCTTAGAATGGCCTCCTCCCGCAAATGTTGAAGACACAAAATTTCCTTAGAATTAGAAACTTGTACTGGCCGTTAACAAAGGGTTTTGCTCAACTGACTAGTGACATCACTCACATTTTGAAAAAGGAAAACATGAATAAGGGTTTTTAATGGGATTCTCAAGCAGAATTGGCATTCAGCACACTCGGAGATTGAGATATATATATATATATATATATATATATATATATATATATATATATATATATACATGATGATTAACCAAACGCCCTAAAGCTTTTCCAGGATGCACTCGCAGCTTGCCTGCCATCAAGGGTACAATATCAGCTTGCCTCGACCCTTCGGTTGATTCTGCCTGACGCGTTTCGTGGCTGGAGCGCCACTTTCTCAAAGGCTCAACACTTGTGCAGAGGATCACGCTCTATAATTGGCATGCATTTTATTGGTTCTCGGCCCCCCATGGGCCTGGCTTAGTGCTAATTACAATTATATTGCATGGTGGGGCAAGTAGTTTGTCCTTAGAGCTAAATCATCCTCAGTAGGTTCCACTGCGCAAGATGATTAATAGTCATTTCACTTATCCTTAGTAGGATCCGAAGTGGTGGGGGCAAGACACTCTTCATTATTCAGGCGCACTGTGCTGCTTTACTGGATAGGGACTATTTTTTTCTCCTAGGACCACATGTCCCAGCATGCAGCCTGTTTGGAGAGCGCACTGAGCGTGGCCCATGGGGGCCATCAATGAATTAATTGCGTGCATAAAAGGAGACGTCACTGCGCTTGTGTAACAAGAAGCCAAGCCCCTGATGAAGAGGCGAAATGCCTTGAAACGCGTTGGGTGCTTCAATTAACTTACCGGGATGAAGAGGCAATCGTGAAATATGAATGCTGGCAAGCAGGCAAGCTGATCGTGTGCCCCCTCACAGCTTGGGCGTTTGGTGGGGGAAAAAAAAAAAATATATATATATATATATATTTTTTTTTTTTTCCCCACCAAAATAGTCCAAAGGAAGTGCATGCTTTGCACAGCCAGTGCAAGCGTCAGGGGTGGACTACCCCCGGATTTAATTATCCATCAAGAAGAGAATAACGCTGCACTCGCCAGGGAAATTTCCAAATAATTTATTGAGTCCAAAATCAACTAAGCCTTTACACTTCCACCTACGCGTTTCAACCAAACTGGTCTTGATCACAGTAAACAATTTAGTCCATCATTGCTTTCACCTTAAATACCTCTCTCCTACATTATCCATTAGAAGGCATTATGGGAATGGTAGTCCACATGAATAATAATGCAAACCAATTACTTTGTATAAATTCACAAATCAAGTGGTATATTATGATTATACTGTTTCCAAATTATTACACATCAATATATGTTTAGAATATGATTCAAATTACATGGTTGTCCATAACTCTGCGTACATCACATAGTTTTTAATTCAAATTAATTGTCATGACTAAGTGTCAATGTAATGTAGCCCTGATACTCTGTGTTCCTAGAGGTCATTGTTATACACCACACTCTTGACATAAATTATGAGACCATCCCATTGGATTGTATAGTACCCAGCCAAATTCTATTTGTGACTCGGGATTCTCTGATATCTATAATCTTTTAGGGCAGCTGAGTGCTTGACACCAACAGCCTAATACTTTTTCTGTTTTCGTGGCTATACTACTTTGCATTAGGTATATAGGAGATTTTATTTTATTTTATATTTAAGGCTAAGTGCCTTAGTAATCCCCGTGTATTAGTGTGTCATTGGTATCTTCATCTGTGGTATGTGGCTTTACCCTTAGTATGAACATTGTTTTTCACTTGGTAACCAGATATCTAAACATATAATTTCTGCTAGTTATGTTGCTTATAATTTCCTTATTCAAGCCTGATCCAAATAATTTTTCTTGCTAATAGGACCAGAAGCGAGTTATAATATTGCATTACAAATGAATGTACATTTCCTCGTCCCAATTCAAGCCTGAAGGGGTCTTTGTCTTGAACCTAAAAATCAGTCGTGACTCCAACCGTCTCAATTTAAGAGTTATATTGCCACCCCTCATCTCTTGGGACCGTGGCTATTCCAAAGTAGATCATATTGAGCCATTCTTTCCTTCATGTCTTATCATATGTTTTGCAATTGCATAGTTTCCATCTCTGTTCTGTATAGCTCTTATATGTTCTAAAATTTGTTTATTCAATGGACATATCGAATGTATGATGATACAACGCGTACCATCACAACGCGGTATGTTACATCACGGTCTTGACAACGCAAGTCGTTACATCGACTTGCGCTGGAGGGCGCTGGACTTAGGAATAGTGTGAATTACTATTCCAACTCCAGTCTACGTACAGTAGGGAAGGTGTTGGAATAGTAATTCACACTATTCCTTAGTCTAGAGCGCCCTCCAGTGCAAGTCGATGTAACGACTTGCGTTGTCAAAACCACGATGTAACCATACCGCGTTGTAATGGTTTCGTGGTAAAGGATGTTTCCTGACATATCGTGCTGCCAATGTATCTTTTGCCACAAAAACACTCAATCAGGTAAACTACATATACTGAATCACAGGCGAGTTTCTCACTGATGGTAAATATTTTGCCTCTAGGATCTTCAAGAACGTTAATGTTCTTTCCAACTTTGCACGCTTTGCATTTGCCACACTTAACAAAGCCACTTTTTTGTTTCTGCAACCAGTTGTTTGATTATTTCACAGTAAAGTTACTTTTTAGCAGTTTGTCCGCCAATGATGGTGTCAGGGACTGTCCGGGACTATGTCGGGAACACAGTCAGGGACTTGAGCAAGGACTGGGGACTGGGTAGAAAACGTACCGTGCACAGAAAGAGTAGTACAGCGCTGCCCAGGATCACACAAGGAGTCAGAGGAGAAAAAGGGATCCAAAGGGGAAGCCTGTACAAGATGGCTAAGACTCAGAAAGGAAGGGCACTCACAAGGCAATTTAGCATTCAGACTAACTACACCCAGGATGGACGTGCAAGACATATATATATAATACAACATTAACAATAAAGGGAATGTGGGGTAAAGCACTCAGGAGCTCCACACGGTAAGACTGAAGCTCAGTAAGTTCCTCACCCACAATTGCAGTTACAGATACTGACTGAAAATACCCACATATAGGATATGTATGCAAAGGCAGGGTCTGTGGAGCTTATACCTATGGTGATGTTATAACTGTAACTCAAAGACAATACTCACAGTGAACAAGAAACACCACCTAGGTAGTCAGCTGTGCCCACGGATCCTGGCGATCAAACAGGAACACGCAAGGCAGTAACAGCAAAGGGGTAGAACTAAACACAAGCACAATAGACAAGGAGCTAGCAAGGAGGAGTGATTAACAGGAAAGGATGGAAATTACAGGGCACACTTGGCAGAAAGCAGGTAACAAACATACAAGGTAACAGAAGCAAGACAGCAGAATAGAAAGACAGCAAACTAGAACTGGAACCAAGGAAATGGGAAGAAAGGCAGGGACTGGAAAAGGATATACAGAAGGGGAGGCTACAAGGGTATACTAGAATAGTGCAGGTTCAGGAATCAAGTAAACAAAGTAGCATAGAAGGCTGTGCTGGAGCAAGACAAGAATTTAGCAAAAGCTCAAAAGCCAAGGTAGCACTGCATGCAGTGCTAGTTCAGGAACAAGGGAGACTGCTGTAGCTCAAGAACAAGGAATGCTAAGGCTCAGGAGCAGGAACTAGAATTGAGCCTTAAGCTCAGGAGTCAAGGTAGCACTGCAGGCAGTGCTGGTTCAGGAACAGGGAATTACTAAAACTTCAGGAGTCAAGGTAGCACTGCAGGCAGTGCTAGTTCAGGAACAGGGAATTACTAAAGCTTCAGGAGTCAAGGTAGCACTGCAGGCAGTGCTAGTTCAGGAACAAAGAATTACTAAAGCTTCAGGAGTCAAGGTAGCACTGCAGGCAGTGCTGGTTCAGGAACAGGGAAATTGCTAAAGCTTCAGGAGTCAAGGTAGCACTGCAGGCAGTGCTAGTTCAGGAACAAAGAATTACTAAAGCTTCAGGAGTCAAGGTAGCACTGCAGGCAGTGCTGGTTCAGGAACAGGGAAATTGCTAAAGCTTCAGGAGTCAAGGTAGCACTGCAGGCAGTACTGGTTCAAGGAAACAGGAAATAGCTACAGCTCAGGAAACAAGGAGTCAAGAGAGCACTGCAAGCAGTGCAAATCAAGAACAAGAAATAGCTGAAGCCCAGGAACAGGAACAAAGAATAACTATAGCTCAGGAACTCAGGAAACAAGTTAGCACTGCATGCAGTGCTAATTCAGGCACAAGGAATAGCTATAGCTCAGGTATCAAGGAACATCAAAAGCTCAGGAAACAAGGATCGGTCTCACAGGAAAACAGCTACATTGACCAACACTGGGCTGAAGGGAGCTGGGGCTTAAAAGAGATCACAGTACTCATGCGCATCAGGTGTGAGCAGGCTAGCAGCAGCCAGCCCAGGTGAGCTGAATTCCTCCACCCATCCTTGGCCTGCAGGGGTGGAGACAAAGCAGTGAGCAGGGGATTATAGGTAGGGCTCCCGGTTTTATGGTATTTATTTTTTTGACATTTCCGTCTGTATTTATCCATATTTATTTTTTGTTAATTTTATCTGTATTTATCCATATTTATATTGGGTTTTGTGGAAAAATTAAGCTAAAATTTGTATATTTCTACATTTATTTTTTTTGATAAACAAATTTTTATTGATTTCACAAAAAGCACCAGCCAATCCACAAGACCCCATGATAACAGAGACATATATGCAGTTATCTGAACAACCCAACGGCGAAAGGCGTATAAGATCAAAAGGACAAGTTTTGGAGCGTCCCCAACTAGATTAAACCATTCCCCCCCCAACCACTTCCCCCAGACCCTACGAAACTTCTTGGGGCAGCCACGCGCTGCATACATAGTCTTCTCCTGCGTGGCGCACCAGTCAACCCCGGCCCGCCATTTCCCAACGGTGGGAGGATCAGGGCATTTCCATGCAGTCGCTATGTCCCTTTTAGCCACCACCATTGCCGTAGTGTAAAATAGTTTTTCGTTCCTGGACCCATCCAGCCCATCTGTGATGCCCAAGAGCGCGTGCTTCGGGTCATGCGGGATCTCCCACCCCAAAACCTCAGTTAATTCCTCCTCAATGTCCCCCCAGAATCTCGCCAGGCGAGGACACGTCCATACCATATGGAGAAAGTCGGCTGGCTCATCACCACATCTAGCGCAGGCGGGGGTCGGCTGGAGCCCAGCACGGTGTAAGCGCGCCGGAGTCAGGTAGGCGGCGTGTAAAAAATAGAGCTGTATCATGCGCAATCTGGCGGAGGCAGTGATGGTCCTGGGGGCCATAAGGGCATCACGCCAGTCCTCCTCCTCCAAAGTGCCCACCCATTCCTCCCATTGAGTCCGTAGCTGATCGAGTGATGTTGGGGTGTTATATTTCCACATTTATTTAACTGATAAATATGAACTCATGCTTCAATCCCTGCCAGGTTTCAATGCTGTGAACACCCGCAGAAGATAAATCAATGTACTTAATATGAAAATATGCACATTTCAGTATCAACCTTGTGCATATCTACTGCTGTTAAAGCCACTTTACTAAAATTCCTTTCTTTTTTAATCCCCTTACCGATCAATTCTCACAGCTATTGGCCTGGCAGTCATGGCAGACAGCATTAAGAATTACCCAAAAAGCTACCCAATTTCCGTTTTTATCCACATTTAAAAATAAATACAGACAAGAAAATAAATATTTTCTGTCTGTATTTATCTGTAAAAATCAGTAAAAACGGAAAACAGGGAGCCCTAATTATAGGTAATGGAGTTTCCAGCATGAGCAGACTGGCTTCCACAAAACCCGGCATGGATTGGGAATGGAAGTCAATTCCTAAATGATGTCCAAATGCCTGGAAGTCAGGATATGCATACAGGGGAGTGTATGGAAGCATATTAGAATACTGGAAAGCCCCACAATTCGGCCCCCTGGTGGTGGGAACAAGAGCACAGGGAGTGAATCGTGACAGTACACCCCCTCCAACGACCGGCTCCCGGAATCTGGGACTCGATTTAAAGCCTTTGCTGCTATGAAATAAGTCCATTCCCATCAGAGATGTAGTGCACTATACCAGAGGACTGCAGGAAAAATGTGATGTTCTGGAGGGTAAGATAATACGCTGTAAATTAACAGCAGTATTGAAGGCAGAACCTGAAGAGTCCAAATCCAGTAACGGGGGCTTAGAAGCCTGACTTAAAGGTGTTTGAAGTCTTGATGATGGCAGGCTAGAGTAGCACTCTGAAAACAAAAGAAGATTTACTGTAGGGTCAAAAGCATATAACGGATTGGCAGGAGGCATAGAGGTCAACGGCAAACTGGCTGAAGACAAAGGAGACAACGAGAAGCAGACCGGAGGCTCTGGCCCTGGATGAAAACATACAGAAGACTCACATGCAGGAGACTCTGGTAGCAGGTATGCAGGAGACCCAGGCCCTTGAGGCTTACATATTGAGAGTTTTGTCTCTGATGCTGGAGAATCAGTCCTTGAATGTATACGTACTGAGACCTCTGAAGGCTGGCAAACTGGAAGCACAGGGTCAAAAAGTAGGCAAGATAGAGGCTCAAGGCCAGAAGGCAGGGAGCCTGGAAGCTCTGATGCTGAAGGCAGGCAGGCTGGAAGCTCTGGTGCTGAAGGCAGACAGGCTGGAAGCTCTGGTTCGGATGTCAGACAGGCTGGAAGCTCTGGCTCAGACGTCAGACAGGCTGGAAGCTCTGGCTCAGACGTCAGACAGGCTGGAAGCTCTGGCTCAGACGTCAGACAGGCTGGAAGCTCTGGCTCGGACGTCAGACAGGCTGGAAGCTCTGGCTCTGAAGTCAGATAGGCTGGAAGTTCTGGCTCTGAAGTCAGACAGGCTGGAGACTCTGACATTGTAGGCAGGTGAGCTGAGGGCTTGTGCTCTGAATGCAGGCAGTCTGGAGGCTCCGGTACTAATGGCAGGCAGGCTGCAGGCTCGGGCTCAGGTGGCAGGCAGGCTGCAGGCTTGGGCTCAGATGGCAGGCAGGCTGCAGGCTTGGGCTCAGAGGGCAGGCAGGCTGCAGGCTCGGGCTCAGATGGCAGGCAGGCTGCAGGCTCGGTCTCAGAAGGCAGGCAGGCTGCAGACTCGGGCTCAGATGGCAGGCAGGCTGCAGGCTCGGGCTCACATGGCAGGCAGGCTGTAGGCTGAAGTTCAGAAGGCAGCAGGCCGGCTGAGGACTCTGGAGACTCTGAGAGCAGCAGGCCGGCTGAGGATTCTGGAGACTCTGAGAGCAGCAGGCCGGCTGAGGATTCTGGAGACTCTGCAAAAAGACAAGCTGATGACAGAGAGGCACAAGGATGATGGACTTTAAATTCTGGGAATGGCGATAGTTCGTGAACAGTAGATTCCCTATTGTCAATATTGAAATCTTCACAGTTCCTTGGCTCATTAAAACACACTGAAGGGCTTTCTTCGGGATGGCTAAGAATACTGCTTATCTTAGAGTCTCTGATGACCAGACTCCCTTTACCATTTGGCCGCTCACATGTCTTAGTCAGAGGAAATAGGTCTGAGACTTCTTGGTCATGGGAGATTTGTTCAATTTCTTCTGCATTACAAGGTGGGACAGATGCATCAGAGCATAGAGTAATATTATGTCCTGACTTTTCAATATGTGGCGTGCTTGAAGGCGAGAGAGCAAACAAGGGGTCAGGATTTTGTTTCTTCTCAGTGAGGAGGTTGGCTTCAGTCGCAGAAGTTAGACCAAGAGCATAGACTGAGTCAGAGGGTGTTGTCACATCAGGGATTATGTTGGGCACTGGTTCAGGTTTTGTCTGTATGTCAGTGGCCAATGTATGTGATACCCCAGGGGTGGAACTGACCTCACTACCAGGAAGAGAAAGCAAACAAGTATTTAGTGTCTTTCCTGGCATCTGGGGTTCCTTAGAAGTGGAGGGACACATCTCAGATGTAGTGCCTATACACAGTTTAGCACTAGAAGACAACATATCAGAGGAGGTAGAAATTTCAGAATTCAAACAAATACTTTCATTAACTGGACTGTGAGACAAGGTACAATGGTTTTTCTGAATGGAATCTGAGGGATCAGCTACTGTATTTTCACACAATCGCTGGACCAGCTCTGAGGGGAACGCAAACGAGAGCACAAGGCTTCATTCTCCATTTCAAAGGAGGCTAACAGAGGTGGAAAAGTTGTTTTCTATAGGGGTTTTAGATTCCCACTTGAACTCTGGGTTATAATTTTTTAACAGAGTCTGAAACATTTTATTCTCTCGTTGTAATTCAAGAATCTTAGATGTAATTATATTCTGTGAAGACTGCAGATCTTTCTCTACAAGGACAGTGGTAGACTTGGCAACTTCACAACAAGCAACAGAACTATACCTTGGATTTTGTTAAAAGTGGCTATTAGCCACCTGTGTTCTAGTAGGTCTTTTCTCTCTTTTGTTAAACTGATTATTGTTTACTTTGAATGTGGTATCTAACAAGGTCCCTTTAGTATCCGGGACTGTGATCTTTACTGGACTACAAGACTGGGTAACATTATTTGAATGGAGAACAGAGGTTATGAAATGAATCTGCTCTTTCTTTGGCTGCTGTGTGGTTAAACATGCTTTAACTGGGGTCATTGAACTACCAGTTTGGTAAGATGCTGATAAATACTGTGTCTGGAAATTGTCTGCAAAGAAAACATTGTCTTGACAGGGGGTCTCTGAGTTACAAACTTCAAAAAAAAATCCCCTAATAGTACCACTCTCTAAATTACTATTTTGTCTTTCTGCTGCTAACAAGGTTTGCAGAAATTAGTTTTCATCCTGTAGGTCACAGGCTGACATCAGGTGAGGATCAGGCTTACAGATGGAATGAAAATCTAACATAGAAGGATCAGCCAACCACAGGGAAAAATATTCAGCACGTAAGAGTCTGTTTTGTTCCATGAATCGATCTCTAGAGTCTAAGGACTTTCTAATAGGTTGTACGGAACGGCGCTGCCTTGGCAATGGATGTCTGCCATCATACGCAGACTTTCTGGTTCTGATGCTAAACATCTTGGCAAGAACTGACTGGGAGAGCTTTGAGAAAAAAAAAGTGGTAGCTAACTGAAGGCAAAGAAACCTCACAAGTGACCCTGGAAATGTGGGTTGGTCATTCTGTCAGGGACTGTCCGGGACTATGTCGGGAACACAGTCAGGGACTTGAGCAAGGACTGGGGACTGGGTAGAAAACGTACCGTGCACAGAAAGAGTAGTACAGCGCTGCCCAGGATCACACAATGAGTCAGAGGAGAAAAAGGGATCCAAAGGGGAAGCCTGTACAAGATGGCTAAGACTCAGAAAGGAAGGGCACTCAAGGCAATTTAGCATTCAGACTAACTACACCCAGGACGGACGTGCAAGACATATATATAATACAACATTAACAATAAAGGGAATGTGGGGTAAAGCACTCAGGAGCTCCACACGGTAAGACTGAAGCTCAGTAAGTTCCTCACCCACAATTGCTGTTATAGATACTGACTGAAAATACCCACATATAGGATATGTATGCAAAGGCAGGGTCTGTGGAGCTTATACCTATGGTGATGTTATAACTGTAACTCAAAGACAATACTCACAGTGAACAAGAAATACCACCTAGGTAGTCAGCTGTGCCCACGGATCCTGGCGATCAAACAGGAACACGCAAGGCAGTAACAGCAAAGGGGTAGAACTAAACACAAGCACAATAGACAAGGAGCTAGCTAGGAGGAATGCTTAACAGGAAAGGATGGAAATCACAGGGCACACTTGGCAGAAAGCAGGTAACAAACATACAAGGTAACAGAAGCAAGACAGCAGAATAGAAAGACAGCAAACTAGAACTGGAACCAAGGAAATGGGAAGAAAGGCAGGGACTGGAAAAGGATATACAGAAGGGGAGGCTACAAGGGTATACTAGAATAGTGCAGGTTCAGGAATCAAGAAAACAAAGTAGCATAGAAGGCTGTGCTGGAGCAAGACAAGAATTTAGAAAAAGCTCAAAAGCCAAGGTAGCACTGCAGGCAGTACTAGTTCAGGAACAAGGGAAACTGCTGTAGTTCAGGAACAAGGAATGCTAAGGCTCAGGAGCAAGAACTAGAATTGAGCTAAAGCTCAGGAGTCAAGGTAGCACTGCAGGCAGTGCTGGTTCAGGAACAGGGAATTACTAAAGCTTCAGGAGTCAAGGTAGCACTGCAGGCAGTGCTAGTTCAGGAACAGAGAATTACTAAAGCTTCAGGAGTCAAGGTAGCACTGCAGGCAGTACTGGTTCAGGAACAGGGAAATTGCTAAAGCTTCAGGCGTCAAGGTAGCACTGCAGGCAGTACTGGTTCAAGGAAACAGGAAATAGCTACAGCTCAGGAAACAAGGCGTCAAGAGAGCACTGCAAGCAGTGCAAATCAGGAACAAGAAATAGCTGAAGCCCAGGAACAGGAACAAAAAATAACTATAGCTCAGGAACTCAGGAAACAAGGTAGCACTGCAGGCAGTGCTAATTCAGCCACAAGGAATAGCTATAGCTCAGGAATCAAGGAACATCAAAAGCTCAGGAAACAAGGATCGGTCTCACGGGAAAACAGCTACAATGACCAACACTAGGCTGAAGGGAACTGGGGCTTAAAAGAGCTCACAGTACTCATGCGCATCAGGTGTGAGCAGGCTAGCAGCAGCCCGCCCAGGTGAGCTGAATTCCTCCACCCATCCTTGGCCTGCAGGAGTGGAGACAAAGCAGTGAGCAGGGGATTATAGGTAATGGAGTTTCCAGCATGAGCAGACTGGCTTCCACAAAACCCGGCATGGTTTGGGAATGGATGTCAATTCCTAAATGATGTCCAAATGCCTGGAAGTCAGGATATGCATACAGGGGAGTGTCTGGAAGCATATTAGAATACTGGAAAGCCCCACAATTCGGCCCCCTGGTGGTGGGAACGAGAGCACAGGGAGTGAATCGTGACAGATGGCGCTTTTCTAAATGTTATTTTGGGCCTTGTTCCCAATTTGCCTCCAATGTCTGGGTCCTTCCTTAGCACGTTCCAATATTTGTTCAAAATGCTCTGGATTTTGTAACTTTGCTTATTGTAGGTTAATATTATCCTAATGGTCGTATCTTCTTTGTTAATATTCTTTTTTCCTTTATTCACAAGAGTCTGTGCCGAGTCAGAGATCTTGCTTTCGCTTCACCACACTTGATATCACTGTGTTTGTATCCTCTATGCAGGAATTGTATTTCTCTAGTACTTGTATTGCAAGTGAATTTTAGACCTACTTCATTATTATTGAGTATTGAAAAGTATTCCATGAATTCAATTTCAGTCCCATTCCATATAAAAAATAAATCGTCTATGACTCTCAGCCGGAGGGCAACTTTGCCTATATGTTGTTCATTTTCCTCTCTCCAAGTTATGGTCTTTTACCTCCAACCCATCAGAAGATTGCCATAACTAGGAGAAAAGGAAACTCCTATCGCTGTTCCCCAGATTTGGGAATAGAAATTATGATTGAAAATGAAGATGTTGTTTCTTAGACAAAGTTCAATCATTTCCATCAACATGTAGAAATGCTGTAATTCCTCAATATTTTTCTGCTTTAAAAAATACATAACTGCCTTCAGCCCGATTTCATGACTTATTGATGTATAGAGTGACGTTACATCAATAGTTACAAGAAGGTACCCAGTTTGCCAACCAGTATCCGTGAGAACTCTCAGAAAATCTCCAGTGTCTTTGATATATGAACTTAAAGTCAATACAATAGGTGCCAAAAAATGGTTCACATAGGTAGCGATATTTTCATATCGAGACCCACAACTGGAGATAATGGGTCTCCCAGGAGGTCTTGTCAGTATTTTATGCACTTTTGGGAAAAAGTATATGGTAGGTACAATAGGGCTGTCATTTTTCAAAAATAACATTTCTTCATCATTCAGCAAGCTATCTTTATGCCACTTAGTTTTCTATTGAAATCTAGTTTTAGCTCATTGATTGGATTATTGGCTAATTCCTCGTAGTTTGTGGTTTCATTCAGTCGTCGCATGGCTTCCAATATATATTCTTCTTTGTCAAGAATGACCACATTGCCTCCTTTATCTGCTGGCTTTATTTCTATGGAATAATTTTCCTTAAATCCAAACATTGCCTTGCGCTCTTCTTGTGTAAGATTTTCATTCCTCTGGCCATGTTTAACTTTCTCCATTGTCTCCAATTCTGAGGTTACTAGATCACGGAACATATCAATCCGGTTTCCTGGATGCAGTGCGGGGCAAAATTTAGACTTGGTTTTAAATTTCGTACCAATTTGCTTATCTGTGTTAATGCCCATTTCCTCTAATATCTGCGATTCTGTCATGTTATCATCCTCAAGATCATACATTAGATCATAAGTCGTTTTTAAATTTGGTATTTCAGAGATTGTGAGTTCAGTATATAGTTTTCCAGTAGATGGTTTGTAATTTGTGTCAGTAATTTCACTTCTGGTGTTTGATCTTGCAAAGAATTTAGCTAATTTTAATTTCCGTGTAAATTTGTATATTTCGATTATTGTTTCCACGTGGTCATTGTGTTTCTCCGGACAAAAGGTGAGGCCTTTATTTAATAAACTTTTTTCATGTTCGTTGAGGGTATATTTTGATAAATGAATAATCAGATCCTTCTCTTGTTTCCCAATATCATATGTTATTGTTTTTTCTGTCGATTGCGTAATGGGTACCCCTTTGTTCTTTTCGGAGCCTCTTCGTATCTTTCTTCGCTTTTTTGACCTTGTTTATAGTCCATCTCATCTCTTACAAATTTTCTCTTCTTGCGTTCTTGTGTCTCTTCTTCATATTTTTCTAGGCGAGTTTCCATTTCTTTTCTTAGCTTAGTCGATTCCTCTTTATTTGTATACGTGGTAATCTTAAGTTCTATTTCTTCAATTATTACATGTGCCTCGTCTAGATCGATTTTAGCATGTTTTATTAAAATTTTCATCATGTTTTGAGAGCACTGCATATTATTTTGCCCCAGTCTTCTAATAATACTCTCCTAGTGTCTGGATATGTAGGCATGGTGAAACTTCTGAGTCCTCTTGGGACCCGATTTACTTCCACATATTTTTCCAAGGCAATTACTTCCCAACTTTTATCTCTTTCTTATACATTCGTTCGGGTTGCAGGAATAGTTATTTTAATGAGGTTCCTTGACCTCTCTGTATCTGTTGCCATTTTTGTGAGTTCCCCAGTGCCCTGCTTGAAACATTGTAGCAACTTTAATCGCTCTTTTATCTTTATGTGCTTCCATGCTGTTGTCTTGTAAATTGATTTCAAAATACGATCTACTGAAATTTTCTTTGAAAAACCTCACGTGTTGCGGTTGCGTTCTGAATATTCTTTACGTTTAATTTATTGCAAAGATTTATTGCTTTTGGTTAGTTTTTTATGTCGCCGTTTCTCCGTGAACAGCGTGTTTACATAATCACATAAACACACAAGCCACTTCGGCTGCAACACTTCTTGCAATACGAAATCAAACTCACCTCCTGGGGAGACTCCCATACAGGCAGCGCCCTCCGGCTCCGTCCTTCGACGCTTTACCCGGTGAGTGATTTCCTCTTCTCGTGTTGCACCGGGCACTGCCGAGATAATCTGCTGCATTAAATGTGGTTCTGCTCGGCGCGCACAATTGTGGGTGCTGGCGTGGGGCTGAACCAATTAGCCCGAAGTCAATTTTGTAACTAAAGATACGCCACACTCAGTATATCGAAGGTAATTTATTGTTTATTCAGAATACCTCAGAACATCTCCACTCCACCAACACAGGGCCTTTCTCACGGTAGGTGAGCATTTTTTCTAAAAGGTTTATATACTCCATTGCCTGTTATGAAGCATTGTGGGAATTGAAGTTTAATACACTTTTGTGACTACGTTGTTATTGTTTCCAGATTTCTTTTTTCATTTTTTGGGGGGGGATTTAGGTTGTCATCATATTTGCTTGTCTGTTTAGTACAACCTCACAGAATTAACACTTTTAACAATCCACCAACATGAAATTGATATTATCTTAAAAAGACTTGTGTCATAATGTGTTCTTGCTAAGAGAGTGTTAACATAGATATATAATTTAACATTGATTATCTATGATTCTAGGTAGTTATAGTTAGGTCTGTTTTCCATAGATGGAGTGTTTTTTGATCTGCTAATAACTTTGGCCCCGTTTGACGAATCTTCAAGAAACTTTGCAAAACAAAAAGTTCATCCACCACAGCTCCTTCCAGGAAAGGTGATCTGTGAATCTCGGGCCAAGAAAAAAAAAATCCAGGAATTTTCCATCGACTTCTTTAGGCGGGGCTACAGCAAAAACTGCTGAACGGATTAACACCAGATTCATCAGGAAGCTAGATCATGTTCCACAGATTGTGCTTTTTGTGATTTGGTGTAAATCTGTTCAGTAGTTTTTGAGAAATTAAGGGTCCAAAATAATTGAATATTTTGGCAGTTGGGCTCAAGTCTCGGGAGCCTCCCGCCAGAGCACAAAATCAAAAATGGAGCCCTGTGATTGGTCGAGAGGCCTGGTTTTCCTGTGAGCCTTCACGCTGTTGCAGGAGCGAAAGACTCCAGTGAGTCCCATGAGCGTTCTGATTGGCTGGCTTTTGGAACGTTAGAAATTAAATGGCTGCCATTACTGTTTACTGTGAAAAATTGGAGGTGTTGTGGAAATGAAGTAAAAAAACTATATAAGGGGGCAGCAGAAAGGCATGCTGTCACCCTAGATTTAGAGAGTAGGTCTCTAAGGGATAACTACTGTGAAGATAAGAAATGTATATTGTTTATAAGTAATTTTTATGATCTTGCAGGACTCTAGCGGGATCATGAATAGTAATAACGAGTAGATGAGTTCTCAATACACTCTATTAGTAGCAATACATATTATGGCCTTTTGGTTTTGAGAGGGAGTGTGTAAGAGATGAGTACTGTGATGAGTAGATGGTTAATTCTTATTTTTAAAAATGTTTATTATCTCGCAAGACTCTCGTGGGATCGTGAAAAGTAGAAAGGAGTAGGTGATCATTTAATAGACTGTAGTATGCAGACTTGCTACTGTGGAAGGGAGTCTTACTGGAGATGGTCTTTATCAGAGTCTACTATTTACGCCCATCGGCTTGGTAAGAGTTGTGAGTAGAGCACTGTCTCTTCCCACACCCTACTATGCACATCCATCATCAGAGATAGGGGTGTTAGCAGGGAGGACAGTCCCTGGACAGAGCATACTATGCACACCTATGATCCAAGAAAGCGGTCTCAGCAGAGAGGCCAGTCTCTCTCTCCACACACCCTACTATGCACACCTGTCATCTGAGAGAGAGGTCTGAAAGGAGAGGGCAGTCCTGTCGTGTAGTTCCTATAAAACTTATACAGGATCTGCGCGTTCGGACGACATACACTGTTGGATTTGTGTCAGACTGACTCTAAACACCCCCACCGAGTATGTTGGCCTTTTTGTATCAGCTAGCTCACAGTGCCACTAGAATCTCCTCTTACCAAGGAGAGAATAGTTCTTGGCAACCATCAAACAGGACAATCCTGATCCCTCAGGACCGTGGAAACAGTATACTACTTTTCGCTCAGTCACTCGTGCTCACTTGTTCTCAGAGAGATACACAGAATAAATGGTCTGGACGTTTTCAATAAGCATTAGTTGAACAGTCGTTATTCTAGTATAAAATAGATGAGCTGCAACAACCACTAGACAGTAACAGATATAAACGATTAGAAGCACTATGAAAGTAAAAGGATGGTAGAGTTCTACCATTTTGCAATAATCATGAATACATACGAGTATATAAAATACATGATAATAAAAGGTGCGTACTCCTACGATGCCTCTCTAACTAGATGTACCTAAGTGTACCTAGCATGTGTGTAGGTGTTAAGCCAAGAATCCCTCTAGGAGAAAGTCAACACCATTACCTGGATTGAGAGACTGTGGGACCCCGTCCTGGTCTCGGGTTGGACACCCCGCAAGGGATGTTAGACCACTGCGAGCTGGAGTATCTGCATGCAGGAACCTCAGCGTCTTTGGTCAGTGTGTCGGCCGGGAAGTCCGGATCTCCTCTGCCTGTCTTAGCAAGATGTGATGTATATATACCCCTAGGTCTCCCCGGGGGGTTCTATCTCGCTGTATTACTTTGTCGGACTTAGGATGATGTCGGGAATGAACTTTGTACATAGATATTATACAGGAGATGGTAGTCCTGCTCTGCTTCCAAGAATCCTCATGCATAATGTATGAGGCTTCTACCAAGGAAAATCCTGCGTTCTGTGTGCAGTGTCGTATCTTGGTAAAAGGTCAGTCCCTAAGAACCATTATGTATGTAATGTAGGGGAGAATATAGGTGAAGGGTTATGATGTTACCTGAGCCTATATTAGGGTACCTATATGGAATATAACAGTCCATGCACACACCTTACTACGCACATTTGTCATCCATGATAGGGGTCTGGGCGGAGAGGCCAGTCCCTCCCCCCACCCTACTTTGCACACCCATCATCTGAGAGACGTCTGACAAGAGAGGGCAGTCCCACTCCACTCACTACTACACACACGATCCTCTGAGAGAGAGGTCTCAGCAGAGAGGTCTGTCTCTCTATACACCCTACTATGCACACCCGTCATCTGAGAGAGAGGTCTGGAAGGAGAGGCCTATAACTCCCCACACTTTACTACGCACACCCATCATCTAAGAGAGAGGTCTGACTGGAGAGGCTAGTCCATATGCACACCCTACTATGCACACCTGTCATCTGAGAGAGAGGTTTGACAGAAGAGGCCAGTTCCTCTCCACACACACCCGTCATCTGAGAAAAAGGTCTCAGCTGAGAGGCCAGTCTCTCCTCCCACACTCTTCTATGCACACCTGCTATTTGAGAGAGAAGTCTGTAAGGAGAGGCTAGTCCATGCATGCATCCTATTACGCACACCTGTCATCTGAGAGAGAGGTCTGACAGGAGAGGCCAGTCCATGTATATATCCTAATATGCACACCTGTTATCTGAGAGAGAGATATGACAGGAAACTGCAGTTCCTCTCCACTCACTACTATGCACACCAGTCATCTGAGAGAGAGATCTCAGCGAAGAGGCCAGTCTCTCTTCCCATACCCTCATACGCACACCCGTCATCTGAGAGAGAGGTATGGCAGGAAGGGGCAGTCCCTTTCCACTCACTACTATGCACACCAGTCATCTGAGAAAGAGGTCTTAAGGTGAGGGCAGTCCCTCCACACACACTACTACACACACCCGTTATCTGAGACAGAGATCTGAAAGCAGAGGCCAGTCTATCCATGCAGCCTACTATGATCACCCGTCATCTGAGAGAAAGGCCTGAAAGGAGAGGCCTGTCACTCTCCACACCTTACTATGCACACCCGTTATCTGAGAGATCGGTCTGACAGGAGAGAGAAATCCCTCCCCACACACTATTACACACATACGTCATTTGAGATGTCTCAAAGGAGAGGTCAGTCCATGCACATACCTTACTATGCTAACTCGTAATATGAGAGAGATGTCTGACAGGTGAGACCAGTCCATGTACACAACCTAATATATATATACACGTCATCCTAACGTGAGGTCTGTAAAGAGAGGCCAGTCCATGTATACATCCTACTACGCACAACCGCCATCTGAGAGAGAGGTCTCAAAGGAGAGGGCAGTCCTACTACACACACCCGTCATCAGAGAGAGAGGTCTAACAGGAGAGGCCAGTCGATGTACACACCTTAATATTCACACCCGTCATCTGAGAGAGAAGTCTGACAGGACAGGCAGTCCCTCTCCACTCACTACTATGCACACTTGTCATCTGAGAGAGAGGTCTTGGCGGAGAGGCCAGTCTCTCGCCACCAACCCACTACGCACCCTCGTCATCTGAGAAAGAGGTCTGGAATGAGAGGACTGTCACTCCCCACACCTTACTACGGTAACCCGTCATCTGAGAGAGAAGTCTGACAGGAGAGGCCAGTCCATCTACACAACCTACTATGCACACCCGTTATCTGAGAAAGAGGTCTGGAAGGAGAGAGCAGCCCCTCTCCACACACTACTATGCACACTTGTTATCTGAGACAGAGATCTGAAAGTAGAGGCCAGCCTAGCCATACAGTCTACTATGCACACCCATCATCTGAGAGAGGGAACTGACAGGAGAGGGCAGTACCTCCCCACACACTACTATGCATACTTATAATTCAAGAAAGAGCTTTGAAAGGAGAGGGTAGACCCTCCTCACTTCCTAGTATGCACAACTATTATCCAAGAGAGAGTTCTCAGTGGAGAGGCTAGTCCCTCCCATATGTTACTATTGTCCCACAATTGTGTTTTGATCCTGTGTGAGACTCGCCAGAGTATCGTGGAAGCTTCTGGGACTGAAGCTTGCCATATAGGGTTCATTCGATTTCGCAAGCATCTTGCGAGACTCGCATGGAAAATTACTGGGCCTGCCACAAGGTGTTTTACGATCCCGGGAGAGTCTTGCGAGATTGCATGGGAAGACATAAAAAAAGGGCCAAGGCTCAACCAATAGTTACAATTCTTATTACATGGTTGAAGAAGTGCTATGATGTGAATGGCTGTATGACCAGAGATAGCTCAGTTTGTTCTTGGTGCTTTGGAGGTGAAAGAAGGAGTTGCGCTCAGCAGAAGTGAATTTATTTGGAGCTGAAAGAGACTAGTGTCTTCATCTGCATTTAAGAAAGAACTCCAAGTTCAGGTAATTAATAATATATTTTATAAACTTTGTTGTGTAATGTCAGTAAGTGTACTAATGTAGGTAAACTTGTTTTACAGCATGTTTGCAGAGTGAAAAGCTGTTTCGGTAGGTGTAGATCTCTTAATATAGCTTTTGAGAAGTGCACATCTGAATGTAGAGAGATACCAGCAAGTATTGTAGATTGTGTTGAAAAAAGAAGTGTTCCAACTGTATGTACTTGTGAGCAAAGGAGGCAATTTTTTCAAATTATAAAACAAAGAATGTGGAATGTGTTAATACAAGCTCTGTTGTTTTTATGAACCTCACTGTACATATGCTTTAGACCGGTGAGATGTGAAAGATGTAGAAACCTTTACAAAATAGAGGTGAAGAATGGATTATGATTCATTGACTAGTATCTAACTTTTAATTTGTTTGGTTATTTTGTCTTTTTGTAGGAGGAAAATGGAAAACAAAAGTTGTCAACAAAACAACTACCATGTGAGAAAAGACATGGAGGAGAAAAAGAAGTCTTGTTCAGTTTTGAAAAAAAAACAGGAAATAATAACTGAAAAATCTGAAAAAAATATTAGTTCTAGAGGTGATAATGTTTGTATTGCATAAGGGGACATTTGTGATCTTGGACAGGCTTGTCCTGTGTCGGTCTACTTATCTCTGAGGAAAAAATTATCTGCTTACATAAGCAGAAAAAAGAGCCTTGTTAACAGGATTATTGTCTTGTTCAGCAGTAACTACCTGACCAGGCAGAGTGTATTCAGGTTCAAACGATGTGGAAGGACCTGAAGAGCTTTCCAGTTCTGCAGTACTAGCTAACACTGCCTGAGCTATCCTTTGTGAGCTCTTTTTTCTTAAAAACTGTGCTTTCTAGATGTGCTAATTTGCTGAGACTATTTTAGCACCTAGCTTGCTATGGAATTAGAGGAAACTCAGGCTTTTTGGCAGGCTAAGGTGGCTAAAAGGCAGGAAAAGAAGCTTCTACATACATCAAAATCCAGTAGGCAAATGAAGCAAAAGGGGGAAGACATTAGTGCCTACTGAAATGCTATGTATTGGTAAAGTTTGTTGTTTTGTTTGTTTTACAGTTGTTGATATAGTTTATTAATATAGCTGTTGTAGTTTTGTATTGTTTTTAAATTATTTTGTTGTAAAAAAAGTTTAACGTTACTTTCGATTTCTTTGCTCAATACTTATTATAAATTTCAATTTTATTATAGTATTGTAATACTGATTAAAACTGGCAGTTCCATCTTCAGGAACAGTAAATTTGTTGCTGCATATATATGTATGTATCCGGTACTATGCACATGTTTTATGCTACACAGAGTTGGTAATGGAGAAGCCAATTATTTTGCTATGCAGCTACGGTAATTTGTCATGCACTAGTGAGGTGTCAGTAGAGAGATCAGTCCTTATCCACACTGTAGTACAGGGACCTCTGATACAAGAGAGAGGTCTTGGCACAGAGGGCAATGCATCTTCAAACTGTACTACATACTCCTACCAGCTGCTGGAGATATCGTTGTGGAGAGGGCAGTTGTTTTGCAGCCATTACGATATATGTTTCTGACTCTGAAGAGAAGAGTGGTATTTCCATGTGCACACCCTACTACGTATGGCTTTCACCATTGCAAGATGTCTGAGAGAGGTGAGTATGTTCCCACATTCAAATATGGACACCAGTACTCTAAGGCAGTTCTCAACAGAGAAAATACTCCATTTTATATTCTACTATGGACATTCATGACTATGAAGAGAGGTATGCGCAGACGTGAGCAGACTGTACCCATAACCTACTTTGCACATCTATTACTCTGGGGAGATGTCTAGGCTGACAGGGTAGTGTGTTTATTTATCATAGTCTCTATAGTTGTAATGCAAGACAGACTTCTCAGCATAGAGGTAATTTCATCCCCACACCTTACTTGCACATCTGTCATCTTGGGGAGAGCTGAGACCACAGAGGTAAGCTCGTTTTCACAGCCTAATTTGCATGCCCATCATCAACAGAAGAGGGGCCAGTCTCTCCCCACACTGTACTATAGAGACTTACTATGCAAGAGAGATATGTTAGCAAACAGGGCACTTTCTCCCCATAGTCTACTATGCATACATGTCAGCATGGGAAGAGATATAAGTAGAGAGATAATTTCTTTTCTCAAACCCTACTCCAGGCCCCTCGGTGAGATTTGTTAGTGGACCGCTCACACCGTTCCAAGACAGCACTGTATATCACTGTTGCTGTAGGGAGAGGTGTCAGTGCAGAACCATTGCTTGCCCACACCATACTGCACATCCATGTTGTCCTGGAGATAGGTGTTAGTGGAGAAAACAATGTTTCCCTACACACTAATGTACAAGTCTGTCTTGCTGGGGATAGCTGTGACTGGACAGTCAAATCCATTCACACACCCTAATATATATGGTTATTTCCCTAGAGAGAGGTCTCAGTAGAGAGGCCAGTACTTGTTATACTTACTATGCAATAGTGAGGTCTTATCTGTGAGGTCAACATACTACTGAGCCTGGGGAAAGGTGTGAGTGAAGAGGCAGTGTCTCTTTACACCTTACTGTACACATTGGTTACCTTCACGCAAGGTCTCACTGGAGAGGCCAGTTTCTCCCCATAGTCTGCTATATACAGTTATTGGGCTGTGGAGAGTTGTCAGTGAGATCCCAGTGTCTCCTTAAACCCCACTGTGCACTGTTGTTATACTGTGAAACAGTCTCATTTGAGACTCTACTTTCTTCCCACGCCCAACTAATGGGGACTTTAAGGCAGAAGTACTGTAATGAAGGAAAGTGTAATTCCGCCTCTAAAAAAAAGTTTACAATCTCATGAGACTCTCGCAGGATCGTAAAAAAAGTAGTGATTGAACCTTTTCTAATAATAATAAATGGACTTAAAGTAAATATTGAGTATCAATGTGTGCTATGTAACAATGTTGGTCTCATGCACATATGTGGGGTTTTCATAATTCTTATGATTTCTTTTGCCCACAATTATATAATGGAGTGTATTTCATTAAACTAAACACACTGTTACTATTCTGGTGTATATAAATTCAGGATATGTTTCAGTGTAAATGCAAAGACCATTATAAAAAGTATGATCTCGCAAGAGCAAACCAGGAAGCACTGCCCCCTCGGACTGCACTCGAGGGATTGCCTGCCTGGCTCTTGCAAGCTCTCTTTCAAGGGGTTCGCGAGAGCCACCGATCATCGTGGGCTTTTCTGGCACTCGCAAGAGTCTTGCGAGAGATTTTAAGATGGGGAAAAAAGGGAAACATAGTACAAACAGCATAGATCAAGAAAGTAGAGGGTAGCTCTGAGAAGAGCCTTTTTTGTCAACAGTTTTTAGGAACTACGAAACAAAGTTGGTGTTTTCAAACATTTGTACATTTTTTATTGTATATTACATTTTTTTAATAGGTTAGGACAAAAACATACAACTTGGGGTGTTAAACAAACACCAATAACATCTCCTTAAAAATAAAAAAGGAGAAACATTAGGAAAAAACTGTTTAAAAAAACTACTGCCTAGGGGGAATGGTGATCTTGGGCAGACCTGCTCTTCTCAGATGAAGAAATTATCTGCTTTAACAAGCAGCAAGAAAGCAGGGTTATTGTCTGCTTGTGCACATAGAACCTGCACAGGCACAGTATCTCCTGGAGCAAACGATGTGGAAGCCCCTGTAGAGTTGTCTAGCTCGGCAGTACGGACCAACTCTGCCTGTGCAAACCTTTGCTGATGCTTAAATCCGAGTTGTCTCCACATGTCTGTGGTACTCATGCTGTATTGTTTATCTGGCTGAACTCCTTGCAAAGTTTACAGATGAGACACTGTGCAGAAACATTCTTGCTACCTGGCCTCATATCAAAGAATTGCCACAGCAAGAATAGCTTAGGAGACTGAGATGGATAGGCTAGTGAAGGTGCCCCTAGCTGTTCATTAGAATCTGATGAAGACATCATTGTGATGAAAGGAGAGCAAGTCAAATAAGTCCACTCTCACCAAAATTGAATAGTGAAATAAAGCAAAAAGGATGGAATCTTCTTCTAAATAAAGACATCCATAAGAACCAATCACAATTCTTCCTTAGGGTGCACTTCCTCTCCCGAAACTCTCGCGAGAGGCATTTCGCGAGACCGTAAAAAAAGTAATTGCTTTATATCTTCTATAGAACAATCCATAATTAATTTTTCTAACTTAGTCAACATGGCTAATGTTCTACTTTTTTCAAAATTTCTTGAAAACACTGTAATTAACTGTAATTAACTTAATTCAAATGTACGATCTCATGAGTGCTTTGCAAGAGCTGAACAGGAAGTACAGCCCTCTCGGAGTGTGAGCAGGGGGTTGTGCATCTGGCTCCTGCAAGCGTCTCGTGAGAGCCATTACTTAAAAAAAATTATGTATATATCCAACCATCTTTTATTCACTGTTCTATTCTGATTAGCATTAAACAATAACATAAAATATGATAAACAACTGTATACAATAGATTACAATGAAATTCACAACTCTACGTTGTCACCAGTGTCCTACGAGGATCTTGCGAGTCATGACACCTCAAAAATACATTGCTGGTAACACGTCTTGGTATGAGAGTTACAAGAACTGAGGAAATACACAATCTCTAATGAGATATTGAATATGTATCTGTTTAATACTCAGAAATATTTTAGAGACATTTTGCAAACTGTGAACTGTATCCTGTTATGTTACAATGAAAAAAAAAGAATGCTTTTTTAAAATAATGTCTGCACACAACATATATTATAAAGTCATTCTGCCATACATACACTCCCAAAATAAATTAATTTACTTTAAAAAAAAACAACTAGAAATGTAGTGAAAAAAACAGGTTAATTTAGCATTATAGTTAGGAATAATAAAAATATGTTCTCTGTTTTTTTTTAAAACCTTATAAATCCCTGAAAAAAACAAAAGTGAAAGTAACGTTATAATTAGGTGAATTTCTCAGTGAAAACATTATTATTTTGAACTAAAAAAAACACAGAAATTCAGCAGTTATAGTTAGCAGCACAAACTATAACTTGCGCCCCCGTCATGTACTGTTTATAACCTCACATATGACATCACTCATGACATGTTCTATGACATCATTTATGACATCACTAAAAACATCTCACATGACATCACTGATGACATCATCTAAGCTTCATTTTTCCACATACTGCTATTTAAATTGCTGTGGCTTTACAAGTCAAACACAAGGAGATGATAGACGGAGCCCTCAAACTTTTCAGACACACCCCCAGTCACAGATCTGGGTTGAATCCATCATCCTTATTTAGCTCACTTCGCCACTACAGTTCAGACCCAGCCATATGCAAATCAGTCTTGACCCTGTTCCTTATGGGCACAGTCCAGCCCGAACTGCCAAGCCAGATCTTCACTGGACCGGAAAAAAGCATCCTGGGACTGGTTTTGGGGTAACACCCCTCATCAGCCAGGCTAGCTTGAATCCAGTGGCAATGTGAGCAAGGAGCCCATGTCTGCACATAGCCTGCCAACTTAGGGCAAACAAAGCAAACACAAGGAGATGATGTACGGAGCACTGAAACTTTTCAGACACTCACCCCCAGTCACAGATCTGGGTTGAATCCATCATTGTTCTGTAGCTCACTTCACTACCCCAGTTCAGACCTAGCCATATGCAAATCAGCCTTGACCCTGTTCTTTATGGGAACAGTCCATCCCAAACTGCCAAGCTAGGCCTTCACTGGACCAGAAACAAGCATCATGGGACCAGGTTTGGGGTAACACCCCTCATCAGCCAGGCTAGCTCAAATCCAGTGGCAAAGTGAGCAAGAAGCCCACGTCTGGGCATACCCCGCCAACTTAGGGCAAACAAAGCAAACACAAGGAGATGATGGACGGAGCCCTGAAACTTTTCAGACACTCACCCCCAGTCACACATCTGGGTTGAATCCACCATTGTTCTTTGGCTCGCTTCGCCACCCCAGTTCAGACACAGCCATATGCAGGCATTTAAAGGCCCGGGAACCACCTCCCTGGGGCTTTTACATTAAAAAAGAGAGGGGCCATATGGACCCCTCCTACTTCCTAATTGCTCTGGGACCGCCACCTCCACAAGGAACAAACGTACTGATAAAACGGGAGGGGGGCCATGCAGCCCCCTTATGGGCCATTTACGGCCCCCGGGACCACCACCTCCCTGGGGCCGGCCCTGTGCATACAAAAAGAGGGAGGCCATGCAACCCCCCTCTTGAGCCATTAATGGCCTTGAAGCCCGCCACCCCCCAATGCTGGCTCCTGCTATCTCCCGAAGTGCCCACCTGGGGGGAGGGGGTATAGCAGTTTGCTTTCACTTGACAGGAGCTTTGACAGCTTCCGCTAAGCAAGAGCAAACAGTAACTCCGCTCCTAGCTGGTGGGAGCAGAAAAACTGCTCCTGTTCGCTAGGAGTGGAGTTTTCATCTGTTTCCCTGCCCGCTGTTAAGCGGGCAGGAAAACAGATGACAGAATTGCTCCCACACGTAGGGAGCAGTATTTTTTGCTGCTCCCTATGTGTGGGAGCAATGCCGGCTACCGCTGAATGCGGGGAGCTGGCAGGGACATGGAAGCATTGAGGGTCCCCCGCAGTCTCCAACGTAGTACACTGGGTGGGCTCCAGGGCACCCAGTAGCAAGAGGCCAGGCCCCAAGGGATGGGGTCCCCAGGGCCAAAATCGGCCCGGGGAGGGGGTCCGTGTGGCTCCCATTAAGTTTTGGCCAAGCTGTTCTGGTCCTGATGCTCATTTTACAAAAATTAAACCTTAACAAGAAGCACTTACAAATATAAACATAGCAGGTGTCCAAGTTGAAGCTTCACTTCTGTAAAGTACAAATTATCCTAACTTCCTGGGCTTGGCGAAGAGAAAGCAGGTGTGTTTTCTCAGCAGTTCCACATTGAAAAACTATCTGAAATATTTGGTGAAGGTGAATGCATCGCTGATCTATCAGAGTGCAATCTGTAGTGACTGTGACAAATGGGTTCTTTCTTAACCTCTCCTGGTGAGAGCAGAGTCCATGGTTCTCTCGTTAAATGACTACCAGTATTCAAATGTGCAAAAGCACCCGAAGCACCAGTTAGGCCCCGCCCCATCCACCTTAGTAATATGCAATGGTTTTCCTGCCTTTTACCAGGAAGATGGGTACCTTACCAAAAGGCCCCCTAGTGCAATTCCTGCCGAATATGAGGACATCTCCACCAAACAAAGAAGCACTTGCTTCATATAGCTCAGAGGAAGTACCGTTGTTTGGTGGAGATTCACCTCTTTGTTGTCTCGTCTTTGGTATAGGAGGATTCATATTAACACAGATTTCTGGATGAAGATGCTCGAGGAACAGTCATATTGCCGTAATGCACACAAAGTCACGGGAGATATTTACTCGTGGTCAATTATGCAGCTGTAGTGTGGAATACACACTAGAGATTTACCCAACAAGGTAGCCCTTACTAATTAACCAATAGAAAGTACTCCGGTTGGGTAAACATTTTGTGCAAAGCTGTGGACTCTTGTTGGATAAAGGGGCAGGTGAGGTTCCGTTCTGGCGCAAACACTCTCACACCTACTAATATACCCATACACTCAGACACCCACTCACATATCCATTCTGCCGCTCTCATATCTACTCACAGACCCACACAGTCACTCACCGATCTATAGAGCCACTCACATAGCCTCTCACACACACACTTACCGACCCATACAGCCACTCACACACCCACTCACAGACTCATACAACCACCCAGATACCCACCCACTCGCCGACCTAAACAGCCACTCACACACCCACTCTCAAAAGTTATAGTTAGGAAAATATTTTTAAAAACCTTAGAAATTAAGTAAAAAATCCAAAGGTTACAGGGACGTTAAAATTAGTTAATAGATTTTTTTAAACTTAGAAATTCACTGAAAAGAAACAGGATGTTATACTTAGGAAATAGAATTTTTAAAAACCTTGGAAATTCACTGATAAAAACTAAGGTTACAGGCATGCTATAGTTAGAAAATAGAATTTAAAAAAACTTATAAATTTACTGGAAAAACCAAAGGTTAGAGGGATGTTATAGTTAAGCTCAGATTTCACTCATACAAAACCAGTGAAATTCAGCAATTATAGGTACCTAAGCTAACTATAACTTATGTCCCTGCAATGCACTGCTTATGACCTCACATATTACATGACTCATGACATGGTCAGAAGGAGATGACATCACTGATGAAATCTCAAATGACATCACTGAGGTCATCATCCACAGAACCACTCACACGCCCACCCACAACCCCACACAAACTCTTATACATCCACTCACACACCCACAGAAGCACTCACATACCCATTCACAGACCCATACAACCATTCACATACCCACTCACTCGCCTATGCAGGCACTCACACAGCCACTCATTCACTCATACAGCTACTCACACAACCACTCACTCGCCCATATAACAAATCTCACAGTCAGCCACTCACCCTTACAGCTACTCACAAACCCACTTATTCAAACATACAACCCCTTACACAGCTATTCACTCAGGCATACAACCTCTGAACACAGCCAACACTCACACAAACATCACTTTCCAAAATAGCCCCTTACACAGCAACTCACTTCACCAAACACCCACTCAATCAGACAAACACTTACCCATACAGCTAGTTATACACTCACTCACCCACCCATACTGCCACTCACATAGCCACTCAGTCACTGATTCATCCACTCACACACACACACTCACCCACCCATAGAACCACCCACACATCCACTCACCCACCTATAGAGCCACTCACACACCCACTCTCACACCAACACAGCCACTCACTCACCTATACAGCCACTCACACAGCCACACACACCCATATAGTTACTCAGACTCCCACGTATTCACCCATACAGCCACTCACACACCCACTCACCAATACAGCCACTCAAACCCAGTCATACAGACATACATTCACTAAGACACTGAGTCACCGAGTCCCCCATATAGCTACTCACACTCCACTCACTCACCCATACAGCCACTAACACAACCAATTACTCACCCATACAGATACTCACACACCCACTCACTTAGCAATACAGATACTAACACATGTACTCACTCACCTATACAGTCATTGACACAAGTGCACACTCACCCATACATCTACTCTCACACTCACTCACCCATACAGCCACTGACATACCCACTCACTCATCACTCACACAGCCTCCTCTCACTCACCCATACAGCCACTTAGACATCCAGCTAATCACCCATACAATCACTCACACAGCCGCTCAGTCACCCATACGGCCACTCACACACCCACTCATCCACCCATACAGCCACTCAAACAGCTACTTATTCACCCAAACAGCTACTTATTCACTCATACAGCCACTCTCACACCCAGTCACACGTCCAAACAGTCGCTCAGACACCCACTTACATACGGATACATACAGTCACACAGCCGCTCACATAATATATGTTAGAAATAATATCACTCAGTAGTACACAAATTATACTAATTTAACTTTTGTGGTACCTTGGTATATATGTTAACACTCAAACTTTAACAAAACACTCACAAACACTTCATGATGTCATCAGTGATGTCATTTGAGATATCATCAGTAATGTCACTGACAATGTCATGAGTGATGTAATATGTGAGGTCATAAGCAGTGCATTGCGGGGGCATAAGTTATAATTAGCTCAGGTAACTATAACTGCTGAATTTCACTGGTTTTGTATGAGTTAAATCTGAGCCTATCTATAACTTCCCTGTAACATTTGTTTTTTTCAGTGAATATATATATATATATATATATATATATATATATATATATATATACAAAAACCAAGTTGCTCCTTCCGAGATGCTGGAACCCAAGAAGGGTGGTGTACACTCCGGCGGTGAATATATATATATATTATAATTAGGGGGATGTGGCACGCCTATGTTCCATTGAACCGCGACAGCCTCTGAGGAAGTGAAACACGAAACGCGTCAGGCTGCGGTTTTCATGCTTTTATGGACTGTAAGGAAGGTTGTTCATACCAATAAAGATGCTTTTACGGGGAAAAGCGGTTGTGTGCTGAGTGCTGCTTACTGTTGGATACCCCACGGAGCGTGAATTTAAGGCGGCTGTCCAGTCGCCGAGCAAGCACCACCTCAGATTCACAGAGGGCCACGGAGTTCTGATATGCGGGGCTCGCTAATGTGGAGCGCACTTCCATGGATTGAGAACAACCAGCTTTCCAGGGGGCTCATTCAGAGCCTTGGAATGAGCATTCATCTAAGGAGCATCCATCTGTGGGTTGAAATCGGACTACATCTCCCACAAATCCTAACGTAATTCTCATACAGAGCAGCTGATACACAGCGTACGATGTGGATAATTAGGGGGATGTGGCACGCCTATGTTCCTTTGAACCGCGACAGCCTCTGAGGAAGTGAAACACGAAACGCGTCAGGCTGCGGTTTTCATGCTTTTATGGACTGTAAGGAAGGTTGTTCATACCAATAAAGATGCTTTTACGGGGGAAAGCGGTTGTGTGCTGAGTGCTGCTTACTGTTGGATACCCCACGGAGCGTGAATATATATATATATATATATATATATACACACACACTCGCTCCACTGCACCTAAACCGGTGCACTCACGGACGGGTGCTTTAAACGCGGAGGTGCTTCCGCGTTATTATAAACGCTCACAATTCTTTCCTCTTCGGATTGAAAATAAGCACTCACGGGGGTATCAATCTCGCATCATTCGATTTTAATTCATATAGCCAACATGACGCGTTTCGGCTTACGCCTTAGTCTGATGTTTTTTAAAATCTTGCGCCATAATGCGGTCATTTTTTTATATACGTTAAAAAAAACACACATTGTCAATCAAGTCACATGATACGTTGCATCATCACTGTCCACAACGAAGGACTACCAATTTACATACAAAGGCGAGATTGATACCCCCGTGAGTGCTTATTTTCAATCCGAAGAGGAAAGAATTGTGAGCGTATATATATATATATATATATATATATATATATACACACATATATACATATACATATATATATACATACAGTTTAATAATCAATGGGCCAAAGAAATGGTACGGCTTCATAGCTTTGCAAATTTGTTTTGCAATTTTTTGTGTACATGACAGCAAACATCCACCCATACTGCTTTCATTTTGCTGCATGTATTTACAAATAATCAGGGAGCATACTGGGGGCATTACATGTCCTTATACTGGAATCACTGTCAGTAATGCAAGCTGAGCTCACAACCCAATACATTTCCTTGGAGCACAAGCCGTAATAGTAGAGGCTTTGCATAAACAAATCCAATATACAAATTTGAACTAATGAACCTGTATACAAATCTTACCTTAGTAGCAGCCAGTCCTCGTTCACAGGTCCATACTGTAGGACAATAAACTGGAAGCTACAGGGCTTGTCCTGTCGAGAGCTGGGAATACTTGTCATGTGGACAATATAAACTTGAAAACTTATTGACCTTGACCTGAAACCATATGCCTTACCATACCCCTGTTTTTTTCCCAATTTGGTTAAATCGGTTCAGTTGCTTTTGAGATAATAGGGTTTTAAAAAGATGTCTGGCAGACTTTTAAGTGTTAAACTTCAGAAATATCTTGATTGTTGAAAAGGTTTTGGCACAGTTTGAAGAATGGGCCTGAAATTTAGCAGATACTTTGCTTACTCTTGATACTTTCAAATTGTAATGTTATGTTAGGTGTTATTTATAAAGCACATCATTCACCCGGGGTTATCTAGATGCTAACAGTTTAAGAATTATCAATCAAGAGGTTGTTTAACCGAAAGCCTGCCTGAAAAACCACTTATTTAATGCCTTTCTGAATGGGATCAAACTGGTAATAAGAAATTTTATTTGGTAGTGCGTTCCATTTCTTGAGGGCCAGCACAGAGAAGCTACACCCGCAGTAGTTCTCTGAAATCTAGGCACTGCCAGTATATTCGTAGATGCTGAACAAAGAGCCCTTTTAGCAAGTAAATATGTTTTTGATCCTTCAGAAAACTTGCCGCCATCCCTCTAAGGGACTTGAAGACAGTGCAGGTTCTTCAAATATGGAGCAATTTGTATTCTGATTGGAATTCTGAAAACCAACCTGGCTGCCACATTCTGAACCAGTTGCAGTCTTATAATTTCATTTTCAGGGAGGCCAAGATAAATACTGTTGGTATAGTCCAATCTGGTGCCAATCACAGCAGCCATAATGGTCTTCATGGCATTCAAAGTAAGAAGTGGCTGAATCTTCCTGATCATTTTTAACATAAAAATACATTTGGAGACCAGTGCACTAATGTGTGGTTGAAAAGAGGGATGATGCTCCACACATACTCCTAAACGTTTTGCCACCGGTTTTTGAAAGGAAAGCAAAACCATTTCAGCAGGCCAGAAAGAATTTGTCCATAATAGAAGCTTTTTACCAAACACAACAATTTCCCTTTTGTTTGCATTTAATTTACGGTGTTTCTGCTTCATTCAACCACTAACAAAACATATCATATTACAAAAATGGTCTTGTACATGTTCCTGCGAATCAAGTTGAAGTAGAATCTGACAATCATCACCCTCTTCCCACAAGTTCCTTAATAAGTGGTTGAATGTAAATTTCTAAAGAGATGAGGAGATAGAGCAAACACCTTTGAAACACCACATTCAGTCTGCAGAACTGCTGTTCTAAATGGTTTAAGTTGCATAGCCTGAGTTCTATTCTCCAAAATAAGGTAAGCCATCTAAAAGTATCAGAGCTGGGGTGTCCTGGTCCTTTCTCAAGTCATCTATAACTGAGAGAATCACTGCTTCAGTGCATTGGTGTGTTTGAAATCCAGCTTGACATGGAACAAGATAGTTTGAGTTAGAAAGAAAGGCACTCACCTCTTTCGCTACATGGTCTTCCAAGAGTTTACTACCATATGGTAGTAAGGAGATTGGCCGAATGTTCTTTAAGATTTGTGGGTCATCACTAGGCTTTTTCAAAAGTGGGGTGATTATTGCTTTTTTGAAATCACCAGTAACCTCTCCAGCCTTTAATGAAGTATTTAAAACTTTAATAAGAGATTCTACAATGAAGGGGGACATCCACTGCAGCACTTTAGTGGGGCAGAGATTGCATAGTGATCCTGTCTTAACTTTAATGAGTAGGTGGAGAAAATACTTGCGGCTCAGAGATGTAAAATTATCGAGCTTATGGCTATTTTCTTTTTTTAATAAATTCACACAATGTACATCTGGCTTACGGTGAAACAGCTGAGAACTGTATAATGGCAATTGACTATATGCAGTGACTGCATATAGTCAATTGCAGTCAAGACTGATCAACGATAGCCAAGCTAAAATATGCTAAACCCTAACAGCTATGAGATGTTGATAGGAATATACTGCCAGTGTGATGTCAGACCATTATGGGAAATGAATTATGATTTTGCTTTTCATTTTCAGGAAGACGATTCCCACAGAATAATACGGGTCATCGCCAATCTGGCCGATCTGATCCTGCGGTGGCCTGTGTATATATAATTTCATTTTCAATTTTTCACTAACACGAATACCTTCAGAGTGACTGCTTAACCTTGAGGTCCTGACGAATGTCCCTGGTCCCTATATGGGACCTACTTAGGGCAGAAACATGTTGACCCTTGTGAGGGATATATTTGATTAATCCCCAGTCCTCTTTTAACTCTATCCCTGAGGCCACCCAATAAAGTTTAAGTGGACCCCTGGAGATAGTTTTATCCATCACCACGATCACACTTTCTTTGCGCTCTGCCCCTCATTCACCTCCTTTCAACACTCATCTTTGAGAAAACAACTCAGCTCCTCCCGTTGGTGAGTCATAGCCCACACCTTGGACCTTTCAGTCCAGGTGTGAGGAGGGAACCCAAATGATGAAGCATGTCACCAAATGGTGAGTGAGGTTTCTCGTCCTGAAAGGATTTCTCCCCTTTCCCTTCTTCTGTCCTGACAGCTTCACTGCATATAGTCAATTGCCATTATACAGTTCTCACCTCTTTCACCGTAAGCCAGATGTACATTGTGTGAATTTGTTAACGTCTTAGGGATCGGTGCATTCTTGGCATTTCAGATCCCTTTAGATCCTGTGTGTGGAGATCATTATAGTACAGCCTGAAGGCTGAGGAACTTTTACGTGGTTTTTCTTGACTTCTATGAAAGACTTAGAACTACATTACATCTCTACACAACTATGGCAGATACTGCAGGCTTGTCATTTGATGACACCATGATACAGTCCATATTACAGACACCCAGTCTACTTGACACGAATCTTCTGACGACCCCTAACCACTCAGAAGAATGGGGTAAACTATCTAATTTAAAGAGACAACACATACGCACGATGATGCATGCAGCCATCCTTACTGAATATCTACGAGGTAGCTTAGCACCAAAGGGACTCATAGTAACCAACGCCCTAGAATATTTCTGGACAACAAAGTATTTAAGAAGAACTGGTCATTAATCTCGTGGAAATGCACAAGAGATTGGCTTGTTCTACTTATTAATACGGCCAAAGAGACAGCAGAATTACTCTTCATTGAGATACAACAGCTGGAATCTCAGATAAATGCACCATCCAGCTTGGTGCGTTCAAAAAGAAATTAGAAGTAGTAAATAACACCCTGAGCGAATGATGAATGGAGTAATACTGAAGACTCTGACTCTAGTGGATCCGCCAGCTCTTCTCCATCGAAATCTAGACAAATAAGAGGCAGAGGTTTTACACCAGGGAACTACCCACAACCTCTTCCACCACCACCACACCATTGGTGGCCCCCACAACCTTGGGGATATCCTTCCCAACCATTCCCACCACCACCCTTTGGAGGACAAGGCTATCAACCTTCTTTTTTTGGGCGGGGCCGAGGCCGAGGCGGACGAACCAGAAGAAGAAGAAGCACCAGATCTTTCCAAGAAACCCAACAAGAATCACAGAGACCTCAAGTACAATGGGACCCGGCAATCGAACTACGGGTGACGAGGAGTATGACCAAAGACCCGCCGGCCACAACGAGCCACACACCGACCTCATCATAAATCTAAGTCAGAGAACTTTGACAACATTGGAAACCAAAGTACTCAGCAAGGGACTGGGGTTTGTACCCACCCATCTGGGGGATGATTTCACCACCCACATGAAACTATCACAATTATTTCGGATAATCAGATTGAATTCCTTTTTCAATCAAGTAGATGATCACACCACAGAAAGGAATACCAATATGGGTTTGAGAAACAAATCCACTTTCAATCCACCATTACATCTGGTCCCCACCGAAGTGGCCACCTTCGAGAAAGCAGTGCTCAAGGACTTTGAACATCAGAAATCTCTTGCCAAATTCCCCTTTTTCAATATCTCTAAAGAAGAGATGACATACCTTAAAACCCTAGGTGCAGACCAAGATATCATCATCCAACCTGCAGACAAAGGTGGGACCACTATTATCATGGATCGAAAAGAGTACCACGACGATGCTACAGTCAACTGCATGAAAATAATTACTACAAACGATTACAGAACGACCCGACACCAAGACTACAGAGGTGCATCAAAAGCTTGGTGCAAAAAGGGAAAGAGGAAGGCTGGATCACCAAGAGTGAGTCCGAATTCTTACAACCAGCCAACCCTAATGACACCTTACTTCTACATACTGCCCAAGATTCATAAACCAAAGAGGCCTCCACCTGGCAGACCCATTGTATCCGGGATAGGGTCACTGTTGGAACCTCTATCACAATTTGTAGATTGGTTTTTGCACCCCCTTGTATCCAGGATGCCTTCATACCTACAGGATACTGAACATGTATTGAATGTCCTGGCAGACATTCCATTTGATCCAGGACAGTATTACTTAGTCTCATTTGACAAGGAATCGTTAAATACGAATATCCCACAGGATGACACCCTATTAACCATCAAAGGACTCCTGGAACAGAGAACATGAGGAGATATGACACCTACTTCCTTTATAATGGAATGTGTGACTATTGCCATGAAGAATAATTTTTTCCAGTACCAAGACCATCTTTTTTGGCAAATAACAGGAACTTCCATGGGAAGCACCTTTGCGCCCAGCATGGCGAATCTATACATGCATGAATTTGAATCTAAGCACGTGTATCCCCCGGATAATCCTGATACCGGGAATTTAAATACATGGAGAAGATATATAGACGACATCCTGGTCATCTGGGAGGGTGATTTGGAATCCCTGCAGACCTTCTCTGGATGGCTTAACACAAGAAATAGCAACCTCAAGTTCACCTGTGAATATAGTAAAACATCATTACCATTCCTGGATCTCCTACTCTATCCAAAGAACGGAGGGATCTGCTCTGAACTGTATAAGAAACCCATGGCACGGAATTCTCTTCTCTGCTTCAACAGTTTTCATGCCCGGGCGCTGAGAGATAAACTACCAGTTGGCCAATTTTTAAGGATTAGAAGGAACTGCACTGAACTAGACAAATTTAAAGAACATGCAGCCACACTCAGCAGTCATCTATCCCAGAGATCCTATCCACAAAATCTTATCAAGAAAGCAGCGAAACGGGCGAGGAATAACATCAGGGATGCCCTATTGGAAACACACTCCAAACAGCGATCAGACAGACTTGTTTGTGTGACGACCTATAGTCACCTTACCAACACCGTGAAGAAGGTGGTCAATAAAAACTGGCCCATTCTGAATACAGGAACGAAGTCCTTGCCCAAACCTCTGTTCGCCTTAAAACGGGGCAAGAATATCAGAGACATGATTGTCCAAACAAGACCACGACTTGATCCAAGAAAGACAACTCCAAATACTCTGTGGTCCCTGCCCCCCATTATGGGGCATTTTCCATGTGGGTCCTGCGCAGCCTGTCCGTACACCAGGGTGTTGCATGAGATTGATCTGGGACTCAAGACACCTTGGAAATTAAACAAACATACAAACTGTAATACAGAAGGAGTAATCTACTTATTGAGATGTCCATGTAATTTGAACTATGTGGGTATGACCACCCGGAAGAATCATTGAACATCGGAGTGCTATGAGGTGTAAAAAAATGAAAACAAAACTCACCAGACATTTCTCAGATCTGGGACACCCAGCAAATGACATACTGTGGACGGTGATAGATAAACCCAATTTTACACCAACAATGGGCTCACATGAATCTGTCCTATCCCGAAGAGAACAACGCTGGGTTTTCCAATTGAGGAGTGATAGGTTCGGGCTTAATGATGACCTCCTATGAGCTAGCTTGGGTAGATGGCACACACGATCCTTTACTTTCGATTATATGTCCCAATGATCATATGATAAAAGAATATTCTATGTTTGAAGGATATTACAACACAATCAGACATAAATTCCACACCGACTGACTATGTCAGACCGAGACATGTCAATCAATGACATTCGATGCGCAGGGAATACAGTACTCTTCTTTCTTAAGACTTATTTTCATCAGACACAAGCCACTCAGCGTGCACTCATTAACAGTGGTATGAGGATAAATCATTTACAAACATGCACTTGGGCTTATTATAATACCCTATCGAGAGCATCACGTAGACGTGACACATGTATTCTTCTTAGCGAGTTCATTAGGATCTTCAGCAGACACTAGCCACTCGACGTCCGTTAACGACTGCATAAGGAGATATTAATTTCACACACCTACTTGGGACTTTTATTGGGACTAAATATCCCAGATAGCCTTTCGAGAGAATGCGGTACACGTGACATTCGTAATACGCGCAGTTCACTTTTCTCACGTAATAGGAATCACAATCTAATAGGACGCACAGGGCGGCCGAGCTTTACTCTCTCTGGGACGTCTGTTTGGAGGTGCATCATAAAACTTAGGTAAGCGAAAATACGAGCGCTTTACCCGTTTGACGATTTAACTACCGTTTTTGAGCTCTGTACTGTGGCGATGATCGATCCCCGTTTGTTGGTTGTGGTTGAACGCCAGCCCCCAGCACCTCTTATGTTTCCGATCACTAATTATAACACGCCTAAACTTTACAAGTCTATTTAAAACACGTCTTTATGAAGTTGCCACAAAGACCCTCCATGGATGTGATAATCTATGCATACCTACTGAAATAACTTTCTACTTACAATTAGATCGATCAGGACTGCATAAATATAACATGTAAAGAGGAGTACCCATACCTTGGGCTCTCCCTGGGATACACAAAGACATTGACAAACTACTATACGGAATACATCTTCCTCTCCTTTTTACCGTAAAAGCTGATTTTTACATGACAACGTTTTATTTCACCTTTACACAATAGACAAGGCAATTTTTCTACTCTGCCATAGTTTGTGTACTGAGGTCATGTATGCATATGTTATCTACAATTCCTGTGCAGTTTACCTTTTAGTTGGGCACTACGAGACATACCCAGAGGTAGGAGAGTGAATATTTTTGCCTCATAATAGTAGGTAAGACTGATCAACGATAACCAAGCTAAAATATGCTAAACCCTAACAGCTATGAGATGTTGATAGAAATATACTGGCAGTATGATGTCAGACCATTATGGGAAATGAATTATGATATTGCCTTTCATTGTCAGGAAGACGATCCCCACAGAATAATACAGGGCGTCGCCAATCAGGCCGCTCTGATGGCCAGTATATATAATTATATTTTCAATTTTTCATTAACACGAATACCTGCAGAGTGACTACCTTGAGGTCCTGACGAATGCCCCTGGATCCCTATATGGGACCTACTTAGGGCAGAAACATGTTGACCCTTGTGAGGGATATAATGGATTAATCCCCAGTCCTCTTAACTCTATCCCTGAGGCCATCCAATAAAGTTTAAGTGGACCCCTGGAGATAGTTTTGTCCATCACCACGATCACACTTTCTTTGCACTCTGCCCCTCTTTCACCTTCTTCACCGCTCATCTTTGAGAAAACACCTCAGCTCCTCCCCGTTGGGGAGTCTTAGCCCACACCTTGGACCTTTCAGTCCAGGTGTGAGGAGGGAACCCAAATGATGAAGCATCTCACCAAATGGTGAGTGAGGTTTCTCGTCCTGAAAGGGTTTCTCCCCTTTCCCTTCTTCTGTCCTGACAGCTTCACTGCATATAGTCAATTGCCATTATACAGTTCTCAACTGTTTTACCGTAAGCCATAAGTAAGTACATTGTGTGAATTTGTTAATGTCTTCGGGATCGGTGCATTCTTGGCATTTCAGATCCCTTTAGATCCTGTGTGTGGAGATCATTATTTTCTTTTTTTCCCATACACAATCCCCAACGGGGCAGTCTTCTATTACCTTTCTGATTAGTCTGATTCCCCACCCCCCCTAAAGAATTCATTCAGTTCATTACAACTCTCCTGAGTGTGATGGGAGGCTGGCTGATTCTATCAATGTTTGAGAGTTGAACAATATCAAACAATTATTTTTGGGGATTATTGGCTGTGCAGATTTTGCTAGTATAGAAGATCACTTTAGCCTGCTTAATTAGTTTCTTGTAATTAAGCATAGCTTCTTTAAAAGCCAATTTACTAGGGTCATCATAGTCCCTCTTCCAGCGTTTTTCCAGGCATCTGAGATGTACCATGGCTTCCGAGAGTTCTTTAGTGAACCATGGAGCAGGCCTTTTATTGCCTCGCTTAGGCACTAGTGGAGCATGCTGAGAGGCTGCCTTATCCAGCAAGCTATTAAACTCCTGAGCAGCCACACTGGAGTAGTTGCTTAGTGTAGCTTTAGTTGAGTCTAGGGTCTCTTGAAGTCAATGCTTATCCACTTTTTCCCCTTTTTATTCCCTATTTTTATTAGGAATTTGTGAGGAGGAAGGTGTCTTCTATTCTCCACTTGCACATTTAGTAATATATGTGCACATATATAGGTCACACCAGCTACAAAGTTCAATTCAATGATTTAGAATTACATTCTTTGAGGATGACCAAACCAAATCAAGTATGTGCATCATAAAGTGTGTATGCTCTTTTATATGTTGTTTTAGATTTAATAAGTTCATTAACTCAACAATTAATTTGCCTGAGGGGCATACATTTGGTTTGTCAGCCCAGTAGTTAAAATCTCCTACTATCAAACTATTGTTGTATTTTATTACCAATGAGCACACAATATTATAAAACTAAAGGAAAATCAGTCATGTAGTGTGGAGGGCAATAGACTATCACAAGGGGTCTCCAACCTTTTCTGTAGTGAGAGCTACTTCTGATCAGTGAAAATCATTGTGAGCTACTAAAGGCCAAGCCATTCTTGCATTGTTCCTAGATGGTCTCCCATGCCCACTTCATTAACTTTAAACCTAATGTCCATAGAGCCAGATACTATGGTTTGAACAAAATACTTTGACGAGGTGCACCATGACAGGGATTCCATGTGTGTAAGTGAGAGCGTGGTCTTTGGGGATGTATGAACATGTGTGCGTATGAATGAGATATATGTGTATGGGTGACCAGAAACCTGTGTTGTATGTACTTGTGGCATAGGACATACCTTTTGTCATATGTGGCACCGTTACATGTATAATGCAATTATACAACCATTTTTTTAAACAGGAGAAAAGTAAAGTTCAGAAAAATGTTCAGCACAAATGTTCATGAAATGTAGCATTTTTCTGCACTTTAAATTTTTCCCACTTAAATTAATGACTGTATTTTTCCATTATAAATATGGTGCAGTGTCTACAAGCATTTTATGTCCAACCTGGGTCTGCACCAGGAATGTCTTTGATGCTCTTATCGCTTGCTATAAGCTTTGCAGTGTAGGTCAGATGTGTTGCTTGAATATCCAGATGTAAAGGACCATAGGGTAGTAATGATCACATCTCTCTCGAATTAAATGATAAGCTAAATAAACCAAAATTCGCTTTTTACAGTTTTTTTCAGTAAATATTAGAGGTTTTTCAAATAAAACAGTTCATGTGTTAAAGCCAACATTTTATTGGTGGTTACGTGGGTATATGTGGTGGTTGTGTTTATAGCGTTCGGCTGTGTGCACTCTAGGATTTAGCCACAGTCAGGCCATCTGCAAATCTACTTTGTTGCTAATCTCCAGTCTACCTATAGTAGCATTTGGTCATGTGCAGCAGCTGTTTGCCACAGACAACCAACCTCCAATGTAACTAACCACCAGTTGCAAAAGCAGTTTGCAAGGTATCTCCAATTCTGATATCTCATTTTATGTGAAAATCCATGAAATGGTGTCAAAATTATTAGGCAATCAACGCTTTTTGAGATTCCCTTTTAACTTTATTCATCCCCATCAGATCAGCTTGAAACCTGAGGTCGCTGCACTGGTCTTAACTTGCCATACCAACAGAAAACGAACTTTTGTGTGGCTTTGTGAAAGGGTGTCAAAGTTATCAGCATATGAAAACCTTTTTGCTTCTCCTCCTTCACTTCCAGTTGCCAACACCTTTAACTATACTCCACTTGTTGACTTTCTATAACGTGAGTATGTTAATCATGCAAAGTGCCTTCCTAATGATTTGCAGATCTCAGAAAGGGCACTAAAGTTATTCGCAAGTCAAAGTTTAAGTTCAGATTTCATTGATACCGGAGATACTTTCACTGTTTTAATCCCCCTTTTTAACTCAAATTCTGTTTATTGTATATCCAAACACCAGTACATACATAGCACAGTGCCAACTTTAGTGCAAAGAGCAATAGGCAGTCCTGACTGAATTTCAGAATGGCAGGGAAATGTCTGCACTGGCATTTGCATTGAAGTAATATTACATCAGACGTGCATGAAACATAACAGGCTGCAATGAGAGAGCGTCTGATAAACGCACAATAATTTGTGCGCAGCATCGCATGGCTGTGTACGCAAATCACTAATGAGAAAGACAAGATTAAGCATTCTCTTATAACTTTCAAGAATCCATAGCAAACATAAGAAGAACAGGTTGATGTTTGCGTTAGGGAGAGCAAGGGGAGGGGCGAAGTGGGGGGTAAAGCACCCCCCTCTACCAGTTTTCGGCTATCGCAGCAAAGTGGAGTATGAGTGCGATATGAGTATGCACATAAGGTATTGAATTAGAGGCCTCCACAAGCGTTGGAACGTTTTCTCTGTTTTTGCCAAATTGTGTGATATCCGTTCCATAGCTAAAATATGCCAAACGCGGCCAAACCATTGTGCTATTGAGGGAGGCTGTCTGTTTCCACATAAGTGCTATAAGCTGCTGCGCTGCTAGGAGCAAGTAGCTGATAAGCTTCCAGTCTGCATGAGTCATTGCCTGTAGAGCCGGGGGCCCAATGCCCAAAATGACCTTGAGGTATGAGGACGGGAGCGGGTAGCATATAACATCCTTATTGTGACCCAGTATCTCTTTCCAGTACGTTGTTATGGCTTTACATGACCACCAAATGTTTTGGAAGTCCCTCTCCCTACAACGCCAGCAAAGTGAAGACATTCCCGGATAAATTACGGAGAGTCAGGTCGGTATTTGGTACCATTGAAACATCAATTTATAGGCTGTTTCCCTGAGAGAGACACTGCTGTAAGTTTTGGGTGTATCTCACCACAGAGTCTCCCATTGCTTGGGTGATATGTCTATTAATCCCCCTTTTATGTGTGCCCCTTTGCTTTGATAGGTTTTCATGAAACTAGACATCAAGTGTAATCAAAACATGCTAAGTGTTGCAACAAGTTTCTTGCTGATCCATGAGCTGAGTTATTAGAAAGTAATATTTTTTTACCCTTCCCTCCCTTCAACTTTACTCTCACCCTCTTTGTTATATTCGTTTGAAACTGAAGATTCCTGCAATGGGCTTAGTTTACTGACAGTCTGCCAACTTTCTTGCTGATTAATTAAAAACCGCCAAAGTTTTTAGCACCCCAACACCCCTTTTTAACTTTGCCCCCATGATGGATCTGCAGAGAACTATATTTACCAACAGAAAACAATACATGCCATATGGCTGCTATCTGTATTTTGAATTCTTCAAAGGGTACCACAGGTATTAACAAATGAAAACTAATTTGAACCCCCTCCTTTAACTGTTGTTAATATTGATAACTGCAATGTAGATATACACCATGATATATGTACGTATAATAACGAACTTGCATCTCCGTTGTTGAATTCACCCGATATGACCTCCCTCTCAACCCTGAGTCAGAAATACATGGTCAGGTAGGCCTTGCGACCTAAGCCCGAAGCAACTGATTGACAGATCACAGGTGGGGGACATGTAACCCTTAGACAAGCGAGCAAACCTGAAAATCCAGATTGATTCCACAGATAGGCAGTGACACCACAATGGTCTCAAGAGATTGGTCTACAATAAAACACGTTTGCCCAAAGAGGCGCTCATTCCCAAAACATCATAAAGTCAGATGCCACACTAAGTTAGGACATTCTGGCGAGCCAGCTAGGAGAGATTGGTTCTTTGAGCCGAACTGCAGCGGAAGGAACCGGACCCTGTCCGTTTGGATTCACATCTGTGCAGCAAGAACTGTAAGCAGACACCACAATTGATTGGAAGTTCTGCTGAATCCCCGGGGCGGAGGTCCGTCCTGAAGATGCCGTCAGTGGGTAAGAGACTACATCTCATCCTTAGTCCCAACATTTGACGTACGGCAAACTAGCACGGAGATCACCTTTCTTTGATAGTCAGCATGCTAGGAAAGGTGAGAGTTGTATTAGTCACTTGGACCGCTGGGCATGACACAGAGGGTACGCTTGTCTCTGGGTGAGATACAGAGAGCACTTGGACTGCTGGGCATGACACTGAGGGTACGGTTGTCTCTGGGTGTGATACAGGGATGATTGGACCGCTGGGCGAGACACAGAGGGTATGCTGGTCTCCACGTGCGATACAGGGCCGATTGGACCACTGTCCGTGACACAGAGGGTACGCATATGCTCTGGGTGTGATATAGAGCCAGCATCTCGATCCTAATTTTTCAGTCTAAAGGAGTTTTCTTAGTGCGATCGGTTTCTTAACACTGGTTGTATCTGAAAGAAGTGAGAGGTGTTAATTGCTTGAACCACTGAGCATGACACAGCCGGTACACATGGGCCCTGGGTGTGACATAGGGTGTAATGCGAACGTCAGGGAAAAATTTAGACCATGGAGAGTAAAGTGCAACTTGTGCTTGGCCAAGGATGGCATGTAGTTGTCGAGTCGCTCCTTCTCCTCCGCATAAATTGTTGCCCTCTTTGTCCCCGAGTCGATATTGACAGACTGTCGTGCTCACTTAGTTCCGTGTACCGCGCAGAGCTTCCCCTCAGCATGCGCTAGGAGAGGGTTAAGGTTTTGTCATCATTTTTTCCTCTGCCATTTTTTCTTCTATTTTTCATTGTGGTTTTCAATTGATGCATTATTACTTGATATTGTGGTGCTGATACAATTATTGCAAACTTTGTTTTATGTTAAATGTTATGTCCGTTAATGAGTCTATGCGCGTATGAAAAAGTTGTCATTTGTTTACATCTTGCTATTATGCTGCTAAAGTACAGTTCATAACGTTTTTGAGTTAACCAATGCACTTTCTTATAGGTTGTTATTTTCCATATGTGTCATTTTATGTATTCTGAAAATTTGTTTGATGCATCCTTGTCCTAAGCTGACCTCATAGTAAAAGTAGTTATTGCCGGTATATTCTCTTGTAAATATTTTCCCCATGATCAGAGTAGTATTTAAGTTTGTTTTAACCCCTTTACCGCGGCGAACATTCCACCGCAGTGCGGCACTTCAAAGGAGTGGGCGGGGTCGCGTCGGCCAACGGACGTGCGCAGCACAACCGAGGTAGTGCTCGCGACGGCCGTTGGCCGACGAACGCAGCGAAGGGGTTAAAGACTTTTTACTTTGAAGTGTACTAGCCCTTAAAAAGTTCCCAACCCGTTATGGAGTTGCTGTTAAACCACATGCAAACTAGATTCCCCACGCAGGCTAAGAAGCTAGATAAGTTCTGCCCTGAATGGCGAGCACACACTAAGACGCATGCATTCTCCTGGCCAGAGGGGGGAACCTTCGACACCAACATAATAGAACAAATAAGGGCACACATTCATATGAAGTGCGTAGGGCAGAAGAAGGCTAGAAGAGAGGCACTGTTAGAACAATGGGCCGTCTTCGAGGTGGCCCTGACCTATAATTCTTCCCCAGACCCCGCAAGCAAGGCGTTTGCACCCCCATACAAAGGCACAGAGGTGCTCTCTCTAATGCCGGCCATCCTTGTTGTTCCTGCACTGGGTTATAGCAATCCGCTGGTCAGGGGGCAGAAGGGCCCCACCATCGGGCAGTGAGCTACTCGATCCAGGGCAGGGAGTTGCCAGATCAGCAAACCCAGGCGATTTCGGCCTCACCCCAGTTCGGCGCTAGAATTACCCGAAGTTTGACCCCCATCCATCACACGCAGCCCATCAAGACTCAGCGACACGGGGCCATAAGCTCCAACCTGTCCAGTTGAGCATTCTCGGGTTACTGGGAGGTTCATAGCGGTTCTGGATAACAGCACCACCAGTGGGGAGAAGTAAAAAGGTCCTAGCCCTAAGGGGGCCAACACTGAGGGAGGATCCGCAGGGTATACTCCCCCAGGGTATACTCAGGCAGCGGAAAAAACAACAGGAAGTGAGCTGGAGGACAAGTTCCTACCAAGAAGAACCACAGGCAGCACCAAGCTGAAAATGAAGCCTAGGTGGTAGTTGGAAGAGAGGTGCCAGTTGAGATTGGAGAGAGAAAGAGCTCTCGCCTGGGAAGCACAGTGGGAGAGCATAGCGACCCACCCTCCCTCGGAGGAGAGTCGAGCTAGGCCCTGGGTTCCCAGTGACAAAGAGCCCAGAATAGAACCAGAAGGTAGGCCTCCACTGGGAACAGAAACGCCACCAGATAGTAAGCGTAGGAGGGGGGCCGATCAAGAAATTGAAGAACATGGTAGCCTAGCCGAAACTCAATCAAGACTTAGGAAAAGCAGAATGGCACCTCTGCGAGTGAACGAGTAGAGCAGTGACGTGGAAGTCTGCTGCTCCCCTGAATGTGTCGGTCAAACAAGCTGACCCCTAGAGAGAGAGTGTCAAGAGAAGAAGGCGAGGTCTTCGCGTGACCATTCTGCCACCTGCTAGCCCGCTGGACCGAAAGGGAGGGCAAGTATGATAAACCCTGGCCGAAGGAGGGATCCTTTGACCCAGAGGACATGGCCATCAAGGAAGATTGCATCCGGCATGCAGGGGGAGATCCCAGATGGAACTTCCCCTACAGGCAGGAAGTCCTGGAAAGATGGAAGCGCTACGTTGGAGAAAAGGCAGCAGAGCGGCTCCAAGCCAAAATATGCCAGTTGTTACAGAAAAGCATGTCAGGGACCATCTATGTGCCATGGGCTCAGATGTACAAAGAATGGCTCAAGACCAACCTGCCCTCACTGATGGATGGGGTGGGAAAATGGATCTCATGTTTTGAGAAGAAAACCACAGGGATGAACCTGGCAACAGTCTATCAGAGAGCAGACTAACACAGTGTTTTCCGAGCCCGCATCCCAGCCGTCACGCTGACCAACACCAAGCATGGCGGGGCTGCGTTCAATTAATTTAGACACCAGATATGGACGGCCCTGAGGAATATTTTCCCTGACTGCCCACATTTAGGAGGATTGATGTCAGAAAGCATGACGCCTTGGGAAACCGTGACCGACTTCCTAGAAAGAATGAGGGAGCGATGGGGACAGGAGACAGGACAGCCATGGACCGACAAGGGCCCCCAGGTTGCATTCCTCTACAACATCTTCAAAAAGGAACTGCCCACTGAAATACAGAGTGGGGTGGATAGCGTAGTGGGATTAGACACCAAGCCTTGGTGGGAAATACAGGCCCACATATTACATGACTTCAGAAAGAAGCAGGAAAAGGACAGGGAAAATCAGAAGTAAGCCCAAAGAGACACCACTAAGCTGGTCCAATATAAATTAAAAAAGATCACCCTTGAGGGGGCCCAGTTGGCCACAAGTGTGCAAATGGTACCAGTCTTGAAGGGAGCTCTTCCGCCGAACCCCAGAGGGTTTCCACCCAGTCCTAACGGCAGAGGTCAGGGGAGCTGGCAGCAGCCAGACCTCAGAGAGTGCTATTACTGTCACTAAATGGGCCACATGGCCGACTGATGCCGCCTGAAGGTGTACCACAAGCAAAGATCGATAGGCCTGGGCCAGTCCCCGCAAAATCCCCATCCACAAAACCAAGCCCAGATCAACCCGAGCGCACAGCACATTCAGCCACAAGGAAATCAGTCAGAAAACACAGTACTGCAACAAGGGCCAGGTGGTTGGCCAAAAACATGGCACCCGCAGCAGGCAGGGAACCCAGCCCAGCAAGCACTGGGGCCACAGCCATGGCAGGGAGGGGTGACTGTCTGTGGAGGTAAGGACTTCACACAGTCGCCCAATCCAAATACGCAGTGCATCCAAAACCCCAATATAACCCAGCCACGGCACACCATCACCAGGAAACTCACCACAACAATAAAAACGAGTAACACAGCATTTGGGGAAAACTCAAGCCTTTACTTGCATTCAAGAAAAGATCAGAGCTGCTGTATGTTCGGTTGCTCGGGAATCCATGCTAAAAACACTATGGCGAGCCCGAGAACGAAAGGACCCCATTCTCCAACATTTGTTTTAGGCCTCCAGCTAGTGGAGGCCCCCTTTCAGTTCCAAAACAAGGCGATGCTCCGGTGCCGGAAGCCAGGTTTTCCGTGCACTTGGATGATGTTGTCCCCCATTGAACTCTATAGCCCACGCACAAGTAAGCAGCAATGTAGCACCAAGTCAGTAGGGAGATTCACCCGGGCAAACCGCCATCTCAGTTCGTTTTTCGCAGTATGACAAGTCTCACCCGCGCACCTGACTCCCGTTGTAAACTTCCAACATCCAAAATCTGCTCATGGGATCACATTCCGTCAAAACAGCGAGAGTAGCGTGTCATCGGGTAAGAAGTCCCTGATCCCCACCAAGGGCAGCAGAACCAAAGCATCCTGAATCTGAGGGAGAGAGGTGCACTGGGAGGGAAAGGGGGTTCTGTAGATGACCATCGCAGCCCCCACACCAGGTGCACGGATACGCACATCACTGCACCCAGCTTGTCGGAGCAAATAACACAGGGCCTCAAGAATACCATCCAGTGGAGCAATAGGCCTGATCACAGTCATTGCCACATCCGAACCACATGGCAACCGCAGAACAGCTTCTCAGCCCCCACCAGTATGCCACAATAAAACCAACACCACATGAGACTAGGAAGGAGCCCAATGACCTGAAGCAGCCCAAAACCAAAGTTGCCAGAAACAGGACGTGGTCAAGTCAACCAACTCCTTTAGGGTAAACCACGTTGCACACCATGTGCAGGGACCACAGGGGCATATACGTGTCACCGGACATGTTGCAATTACCCCAAACCCCCAAACTTACGACACGCCCCCTTCCTTTCACGGCACATCATGCATGTTTAAGTCAAAAGGTACCATCTGCATCGATAAAATTACACACCCACACACACATGTTAGGGAAAGATGGGTATTAAAGGGCCGATAACGCCCATAGAATGACAGTTAGGTAAAAAGAGGCATCCACAATCACGAAGACCGTCCTACGAAAACACTCACCTCTGTCATGGCGAGGGGGGAGGAACAAATGACCCACTAATAAAAATCAGGCGACCCATGTCCAAAGACTCACCGATTCATAAAAGGATTCCCAAACTGGAGTCCCCTGTTCAGTACCCTGCCAAAGATTGAGCAAAAGGGACACACAGAAACCCCCCCAAAAAAAGGAAAGGCACAGGAATTTCCAGGACCAAGTAATGATGCATGTCTCTCTCTCTCTCTCTCTCTAACAAGCTAACCTGCAACCCACAGCTCTTATCCAACAGATCTGCAATCAAGCCGCAAGTACACCACCTTTACTGGGGCCCGCAACCTATTCAGTAGCAACCTCCGAAGTTCCAACGAGGCCCGAGGGTTCAAGCCAACTAAGACCACAGACTATTTTTATGGACATTTTTTACAAACAAACTCTTTACCAAGTAAGACACACCCGGACACCAGAAAGCTGCAGATGACCCCTCTAGACGATATCCCAAGACCTAAAATGTTCCAAAAATTATGTAATATTGCATCTTTGTGCATCATCTGCTTAGCATGGGTGTGGCGGCATCCATCCATAACGAGAAATCTGCCTAATCACATGGAGCCTCCCTCGACATTTCAACAGCGCTGGAGTAGGGACCAATTTCCCCTCAGTTACACTGAACCAAATGCTAGTACTCCACATGCACTACACAGCACATTCCTTCACAACACCTGGTACCAACACATGACTGCAATGGGCACCCAGATGTTGGCTAAGTCATGCTATGTCTGCTGGCTGATACCCCATGCCATGGGCACAGACAGACTTTACTTATCCCAAGAAATAGCCCTTGAGAAAGCAAAATGTCTCATCCACCTGTACCTATGTAGGATTATGGCCAAGATACAACCCAGTAGAGTAGTACCCCATAGAGTAGTAGTAAACATTACCCGGTATAAAACCAACCCCACAGCGTTACACCTTTTCACTGAGCCAAGCGACATTCAAACTGAGCTACACAGGATGCGCAGGTAGTGCACCATAGGGGAGGACACTGTTCGGCCCAGAGATTTCCCAGAAAAGAGGTTCTTGGAGGTAGCAAGACCACTGCACCAGTGCACAAACATAACCGTTCCTGCCTCGGTATGTGGTCCCAGGGTTGCCCTTAGTGTATCTGGGTCAGTATTCTTTAATAACAAATGGACCCCCGACATGGAGTTCCAGTGCAGGGCCATTCACCGCGATGATACAAGGGTAAATGTGTCTAGAAGGGAAGGGTCGAATGCCAGCATAGATACCCCATGTCAGAAATACTGGGACACTGAGATAGATAGGTACACGTGGGTACAAGGGACGGGGCAAACCCTAATTGTACGGAAACGTAGTGTATTCCGTGTTACAGAGGTAAAGGAACGATAAGGCTTTGGCACCAACGAACATTGTGAAGCAATACTGCACGTGCCAGATATCCAATGGGTTACCTCTGTGTTGATGGAAACATACTGGCAATGTGGGGAGTTTGCCTACACCCAGCTCATCCACAGATGGCGGGGCCTCTGCACCCTCGTAACCATACACACCCTGACCCTGGCATCCCTGGAGAAGATCTGTCCGAGTTGTACCAACATCCGCTACATAAGAAAACAACTCTATTGCATCAGGCTTGAGACAAAAGGACTGTTGATCACTTTGGCTGGGCTCAGTACAAGGACATTTCAGAAGAATTCAAACTGTTTTCTGACACTCAAGTAAATGCAGGCAAACGCCGCTGGTTACAACTAATGATGTGGGAGCTTTTTAAAATGATCAACAATACTGAGCTTGGCCTAAATGCTATCAAGGAAGAACTAAGAGCCTCATGGTGATGCAACATATGTATGTGCTGGACTTGATGACAGCGATGGAGGGTGGGGTGTGTGCCGAAATCAGTGCTTCCTCCTGTACTTTCATCCCCGGAAACGGGACACTGACTCTTGATATCGACCAACTGTTTTGTCTACAAACTGACATGAAGAAGGAGGGAGGTCCCCCTCAGCAGAACTGGTTTATAGACTTAATTTCCTGCATCCCCTGATGGGTGACCAGATTGTGCCTGTCATTCCTTTCCATTGTTCTTTTTGTGCTATTTTTGTGTGGTTTCCTACAAGTGGGGGTTTCCTGCTGTAAAAATGAAGTCCTCAAATTAGGTATAATGCAAGTAACTAGGGAATTAGTAATAGACACAATAGAAACACAAAAAACCTCGAATAATGTGACTGTCATGAAGTATGGGGTAAAGGATGTAGTTGAAATTCAACCAGAGGGGGGAATGTTAATATTGATAAGTACGATGTCGATATACACCATTATATATGTACGTATAATAATAAACTTGCATCTCCATTGTTGAATTCACCTGATATGACCTCCCCCTCAACTCTTAGTGAAAAATACGTGGTCAGGCAGGCCCTGCGACTTAGACCCGAAGCAACTGATTGACAGATCACAGGTGGGGGGAAACATAACCCTTAGACAAATGCGCGAACAGGAAAACCCAGACCGATCCCACAAATAGGCAGAAACACCACAATGGTCTCAGGTGACTGGCCCCAATAAAACACGTTTGGCTGGAGGGGCGCGTGTTCCCAAAACACCAGAAAGTCAGATGCTACACTAAGATAGGAACACAGCCAATCAGAACACAGCATGCGCTCCCCTTGTCGGACATCTGAACATTTATCCACTAGCTCCGCATTGTGTCCACGCAGGGTCAAGACCCACCAGCATTTCTTATCAAGAGACCAGATTTATGACTCCGTGACTAGGCCCAGATTCCTGTTCTAAAAAGAATGTACAAATCACTTTATTACACTTTGCGAAATATATAAAAGGACGACCAAAACCAATGTACTTTGAGACAGTCAAATTACAAATCCGAGCACTCCAAAAATCATTAATATAATTGTGTGTGTGGTTTGTAGTCCACTTTAATCCACGTTCAGGCCCATAGAATATAGTCCAAGTCTTCACATTGATTTTGTATAGATGTCATTTACATCTGTTTCCAAAAGGAAGGCAATCCAAAAGCAATTGTTCACAACATCGAGCAATTAGAAAGTCAGTTAAGAAACAACAAGCCAACACTTGTTTCGTCAATAGGTCGTACACCTCGACTTCTTCAGGGCTGTTCGGGCGGTATGTGGATGACCTTCCACCCGGTAAGTATCAAGTCCGTAGGGCAGAATATTGCCAAAGTCCATTAAAGCCAAAGTTACATAAGTCATCAGTCCAAATAACGATCCATATCTCACAGGAGAGTGCTCCTCGTGTCCATATCGCCTGGGCCACGTGTTGGCTTGTTGTTTCTTAACTGACTTTCTAACTGCTCGACGTTGTGAACAATTGCTTTTGGATTGCCTTCCTTTTGGAAACAACTGTAAATGACATCTATACAAAATCAATGTGAAGATTTGGACTATATTCTATGGGCCTGAACGTGAATTAAAGTGGACAACAAACGACACACAATTGTATTAATGATTTTTGGAGTGCTCGGATTTGTAATTTGACTTATTTTTGCTCTTCCCTTGGAGGGCAGTGTAGGATTGTGGATAGTAACCAATCCTTTCCTAGGAGCACCACATATATCTTGCATACGCTATACTTTCCCCTAAATAAGAGTGCAGCACGCCCATTTGTTTGCTTTATACCTGGTTACCATATCTTGTTTAGTTGTACTTTGAGACAGTCTTCAGACCCCGCCTATGTTGCCTGCTCTCCTGGCAGCTGCGTTTAATTAAACCAACTGTGCCTGTTTTGCCAAACGGCTCTTGTCTTTAATTTTTTCAAGGTAAATTCATATTTGAGCAACACTGTGCGCCTTCTTAATAGAATTTGCATGAATTTATCAGCGGTCGCTGCTCTAGATGTGCCAGGGTTGTGCCATTTAAACAAGCCTGATGTGCAGATACGAAAGGAGATTTTAGCTTCTGTGAGTGAAAAACACTGTTTCATTGATTAGCTGTTTTAATTTGCTGTTTTTTGTCCCACGATTCTTTTTTCAGTCAATGAGTTATATTGACTGGTCTATATTTGTGACTTTGCTACACTGAAATCAAGTGTTTTAAAAACCTGTTCTTGAACATTCACACTTGAAAGGCGCGACCGTATAACACACCGCCGGATGCACTTCAGTGTTACAGTGAGATGCGCCTGCCGAACAGCAGTTTAGCAGCTGGGTTCGGGTGTGGCAGGCGGCCTCACCTACACTTACCTGGGAATGCTGGTCCTGTTGTGGGGGGGGGTTCCTCCAGGGTTCTGTCTGGCCGGGGGAAGGGATACTGAGGTCTGCACTCCAGGGAACAGTTGCTATGCTTCCTGACTGGCATGTACTACACAACCATGATGGGGCAGGGCTTCTTATATCTTCCTAGTTCATCATGTCTGCCATACAATGATTCACCATGGACCTCTCCTATAAAGGTGAAGGAGTTTTACTTCCTCTTGACACCTAATTTCTTCCAGGACTTTCTTCCCATTTAAAGGCCTTTGGAGGGATTGTCCGGTGAGTTGCAATGCTTCCGGATTCCTGGTTTCCGGTTTGTTTTCCCTTCTTAATTCCTAGCCTGCTGTTGTTTGACTGGTGAATTCTGCACGTTTTTTCTGACTTGCCACTTTTTCCTCCAGCCGGTTTCCTTAGAGGGCGCATTCCAACTTCATGTTTCCTTCACTGGCTGGCAAGGTGGCATCCAGAGGCTATCATCTCAACTTCAGTCATTGTACCATCCAGTCTAGACAAGGTGTCTCCAAACAGTTGATCGCGAGCTACCTGTAGCTCATTGACACCTTCAGAGTAGCTCACAGCCTTGAGTTCATTTTTAAAAAAGCACAGGGCCACATTTTTCTTTTGAAGTTAAAGGAAGGCTGTGTTTATTTTACATTCTTTTCTTCAGACTGCAGATAGCAGGTCCTGATAATGAGAAGTGCTTGAGTCTGATTTATGACCCAGGGTACAGAGATGAAGAACTGAAGCACTGAGGTATTTAACTCTTAAATAACTCCTTGCCAACTCAATATTGGAGTGTGAGAACAAAATGAGGTTTCTCAATGCTTTTAAATGGTAGAAAATTAAAATGAAAAGTTACCTTAATAAGTAAGATAACTCTTCATTTTAATTTTCTCCCATTTCAAAATGTCAAAAAGCAGGCCTCTTGCTCCCAGTGGCCAGTAGACCTTGTGCAATATTTATAACTAAAAAGAAAGAGAGAGACATTTAAAGTGAAGAAAAATATTTGCATTAAACAGTAAGTCATAACGACTTTCTCCACTTTCAATTAAACCAGTTACATCATAATTTTTAATGAAGGATGTTTCTTCACTTTAAATTCCTCCCATTTAAAAAAACGGCTGTATCTTTTCTGTTATAAATATGGCACAGTGTGTACAGACCACTGGGAGAAAGATGCCTGGTGTTTGTAAATATAACGATTGGAAATGGGAGAAAATTCAAATAAGTTTTATGGAATCTATGAAAACAAAGTTAACTCTTAAGTTTATTTTTATTCCATTTCAAAGTGTCGCCTTTACACACGGCACGTATCTTGCTTCCCTAACTTGGGCAATCAGTTTTGTATTTAAGAGGCTTACTCCTTTGGAGAAATGTTTTGCAAAAACATATTCTTTGTAGTACCTTAAACAAATAGCCCCGTCTTAGTGATCATAGGCTTTCACCGTAGACCTTTGATTTCAGGGGCCAAAGCCAGGACATTGTGTATTCTTCTTGTCTCTTCTTGATCTATTTGCCATGATTCTCCACACATAAGGTGGTTGCAGCATTTTCATAATGACGTATATCAACCAGTTAGCCAAGCGCTAAGCTAGTAATTTAGTTTCAGTATTTAACAAGAATACTACTAGTGATCTGTTGGGTTTCTATTATTGCCTTCTCTCTGAGATACTTTGAAATTCGCTCTCAGCATAGCTGTCGTGAAGGCCATGCCTTGAAGAACACCAAAGTGTCCATTTGACAAGGTGTTTTGCTGCATGCTCCTAGTATAGTCTCATTTAAATGTTGGAGTATTGCAACTGCCTCCACCCTTGTAAACTCACCACATTCCAAACTGGGTATTCCCTGAGCAAAGTATGTAGCAAAATAAGTTTGGCCCACATGGTGAACATGGAAAGTGTGATTAGGATATGTTGATTTTTCACAACTTTTTCTTTCTTTTTTTTAATTTTTCACACAGGTATTACTGACTCAGCCCTGCAACCACCATCAAAAAGGAGTCATGAAAATATCATTTTAACCACCGACTACTTAGCATCAGACAATATTAAAATCGGCTGCTTATTTCTCTTCTAGGGGATCATCATCAATTGTCAGAAACACTGGCTCGTCCGCGCATGTGCCAGATCCAGGGGCACTTTACAGAATATATATCTGTATATTTGCAAACTCTTTCTTACGAGACAAAAAGCACATATAAATGGAATAAAACAGACTTTGCAGCCTTAAAAAGGAAAAAAATTGCCAAATTTCATTTAGGTTTCATTTTTCAAAAATATCTCCATTTGTAGCAATATAATCACTGCACCCAAAGTGACTAGAATTATCAGACACAAACCTCTTTCTAAAAGAAAACATAAAGGGAATGTAGGGTAATAGGCTGCACAGCAAGAGCATTAAAAGTAAAACTGCCACTATGCCTTTAAGGGCCTTTCCCTTACTTCAAGGCCCCATCGTGCACCTGAGGTGACAGTTAAGTCAGTTCATTTTTCTGACTCCTGGAGCAATGAGCTCAGCCCCGTTTTGCTTTTTCCCACAAAAATAATTTTGAAACCTGGTCTAACCAACACTCCACATCCCTTAGAACTAGAGAGATTTTCCACTAGTTTCTGACTGGAACTTAATATGTTTTCCAGCCAGAATGCCTTCACCTTTTGTGAAATGTCTTGCCTGTGGCAAGAAAAGATCCCCATGTTCCTATGCATTGTGTGCCTACCTAACGATCACCATCCAGAACACTGCAGACCTTGTACAAAAACAATGTTCAGAAAAACCCTGAAGGAAAGGCAGGGGATCAGGCTGCTCAGCCTACAGGAAAGGCTTCAAGAGACAGCCTCAGGATGTGGTGAGGGGCGAGGAGAGAATTTTCAATGTACCTCTGGGCCCTCCTTTCAGTTTAGGGACTACCCAAGAGGCAGATCTAAAGAGGGGAAGAAAAAAAAGAAAAGACTACATTCCTGGTCGAAATCGAGGCCTTCAATGTTCAGAACAGGTACCATAACCACATGTTTACCGTTGAGACGTGGTACTTTACAGTCGAGAAGACACAGTAAGTCAATGTTGAGATGGACTGCCATGGATGCTAAAATGACCTTCCCCCACAACGTCAAGACCTCCATCATGTCCATCTCCATCACAGAGACATGCAGTAGATTAGCTTCGTCATCTTAGGAGGAGGTAAGTGCCATGCTTGTCAGACTCAGACTATTCTAGGGTGTACTCACCCACTAGAGACGCAACGGCTGTCTGTCAGTCTGTCTCCCACTCAGTCTCCCATAAGTTGTTTCTCCACACTTCTCACCAGGGCCATCGGCTACTCCCATTCCACTAAAGTCACTGCAGCAGTCTAAGCCACAAGTGGTTCACAAGAACCAACTTGGCCTATGCCTAAGGAAAGACCACAAAAGGGGACGTACTAGATCAACTTCCAACAGGACCTCTAGGCAAAGTGACCAATCTCCATTAACACCAACGCACACCACAGATCACTTAGCCATCAGGGATTACTTTTTAACTTTTTCAGACTCTCCTCCAGCAAGAGTATTGCCGGTAGAGGATCTAAATACTTTTAATGAAGTATTGGTAAGAGAAGCAAACAAATTTAGCTATCACATACAACACCTACCAACACTACGTCAGAGATTTTTGAAACACTGCATCACAGAACGTCATCAAGCCCTTTTATGCCCTGAGTTCCAGGTATCTTGGAATCTGCCATGCAATTGTTTCTGGCTTCAACTTCTGCGAAGTTTGCTCCTTCCAGACAGCTGATCAAGTTAAAAGCACTGGACCAAAACCCTCTCTTTTTTTAAGATCTGATTCTTCCCCTGATTTAGAAATCATGTCTGTGGCAAAAAAGTCACATGCTGTTGTACCTTCATCCACTGATCCTACAGATAAGGAGAGTAAACTATGGATTCAAGTGGGGAGGAAAATGTGCGGCAAGCTTGAAGACTGCAAGACCAACTACCTTGTTAGGACACTAGGATAAATCTCTCTGGGATTCCCCTCAAAGATTCACAGAGAAACAGCCAAAGGACGACAGACAAGACTTTCAAGTGGTCCTTCTGGAAGTATGATTAAGGGCCTCTAAAAGTACAAGGGTATCTAACTAGGTCATAAGTGCTGCAGCAGATGTTTCAGACCTGTCTGCTCATGGACATTGCCATGGAATTTGCCTCAGATGTAATGTCAGATTGAGATTAACCATCTTAAAACCAGGAGCCAGCAAAGAATTCTTAACCTCCCATTTCAAGGAACTCTCTATTTGGCTCTCATGCAGATGACGGGATGGCCAAAATGAAGACTGAAATTGACACGCTGAAAGCAGTAGGTCTCGAAAAGAAGAAAGAATTCAGGAGACGCTGCAAGCCCTATGACAGGAAGTATTTCCAGAAGTGGGTTCAAGCCCCTCAATGGCAGCCACAACAACAAATGGGTCTTAAATTTTGTTCAGAACGGACTTTCCCTCAAATTTAAATCTCCTCCATCTACCATACGACTGAAGAATTTCTTTCATTACCCTCAAAATTTGCTTCGAGCAAAAGTGAGCACCTTTTTTTAAACACATGCGGGGAAGGAAGTACAGTCTTACCGAAATGGAACGGGAATACATTTATGTTATTTTCTGGTGCAAAAGATTGGTCCAAAACGAGAATTCCGGTCTATTCTCAATTTGAGATTAACAAACAAATGGACAAAGAAAGAAAGATTCAGAATGTTGGTTTTGCACCAGATCTATCCCCAATTACATCAGGGGGAATGGATGTGCACAATAAATCTTCAAGAAGCATGATTCCACCTTCTGATCATAAAGAACCACAGGAATTATGGTCGGAAAACAGCACTACCCGTTCAAAGTCCTTCCCTTCGACCTCAAGTCAGCTCCTCACACCTTTTCAAAGAGAATGGAAGTGGTAGCTGCTCACTTACAAAAGTTAAATATCTTCGTCTACCCATTTTTGGACGATTGGTTAATAAAATACCATCTTTAGATCTAGTAAGGAAGCATTTCCATCTGGCAGTGAACATCTTGAAAATATCGGGGTTGAGAATAAACTTTCAAAAGTCAACAATTATCCCAGGGCAAAGGATTCACTACTTGGGTGTGAGAGACACGATTGTAGCAAAAGTGTATCCTTCAGCAGAGACTCCGATCTATCCAACAGAAATGCTGCTGTCTGAAACAAACACTCTACTCTATGACATGACAGATTTCCACTTTACTGGGACTAGTGGCATGATGCATTTTTCTAACTTCAAATGCCAAACTCCACATGAGGCCTTTACAGCAATACCTGGGGAATTAATGGAACCATAAATTAGTAGGCTGGGTGAACAAATTAATATTATCCCAATAAGCTCTTCAATCACTCCCTTAGTGGTGCCAAGCAATCGACCTTCTGAAAGGGGTTCTGTTTCATCAGGTTATTCCTTCGCAAACTGTTGTGATGGGTGCATCACTTCTAGAATGGGGTGCTCACATGGACAATCTACAGACACAGGGAATATTGACAGAGAAGAAATCCTAGCATATCAGTCTGTTGGAGCCGAGGGCTGTCCATCTAGCTCTGAGGTCATTCTTTCTTTCATTCAGAATTAGTTTGCTTCTTGTTCCGCAATAATACTACCACAATGTATTTTCTGAACAAGCAAGGAGGAACACCCTCGAGACAACTTTCTCTGGAAGTTCACACAATTTGGAAATAGTTGTTGGCGAGAAGTCCATTACAGTGGTCCATTAACCAGGCATGCAAAATGCTCCAGCAGATACCCTAAGTCGATTAATACAAGAAAATCATAAGTGGGTCCTCAATTAAGAAGTACTGCAAAGTGTCTACAACAAAACAATGCCCAAACTTCACCACAAGGTATTACCAGCCAGGGACCATGTTCTTTTAGTCAATTGATCAGAGAGATTTCTTTAGGATTTTCCTCCCATCCTACTGATTCCAACAGCGTTGATCAAGCTATGATGTTCCAAAGCAAGAATGATCTTTTTAGCCTCAGAATGGCCTGGCAGTGATGGTTTACACATCTTTTTCACCCATCAGAGAGAGCACACATGAAGCTGCTGTGCAGACGGAATTCTCTACAAGTTTGGGGGTCAGATCCTACATGCCTACCTACCATTGTTGAACTTAGAAGTTTTGCTACTGAATTCTTGCAATACTCATATTTAGATTTCCCACAGGACTGTAAGAGACAGAGACCTTCCACTAGGGCATCATATGTATCCAGGTTGAAAAGGTTCTGCATCTGGTGTATTCAGAAAAACTATAACCCTATTACCTACCAAGAGGAGGTGGTTATAACATATCTTTTGCATCTAGCAAAAATCTGGCCTTTCCTTTCCTTCCATAAAAGTTTCCTTTACAGAAATTACTGCATATAGGAAATGTCCATCACAAACCTCCTTCAAAATATCAGTAGTGAATGATTTCTTAGAGTGGATTAAGAATTTGTGGCCCTCCCATTCAGGTCTCTTCTCCCCCATGGGAATTAAATATTGGGCTTTCAAAACTGATTTGTGCTACTTTTGAACTTATACACAAGGTGACTCTATAACATTTATCATGGAAGGCAGCCTTCCACGTGGCCCCTACTTCTGTACGCAGAGGCAGCAAAATTCAAGCCTTTTGTTCAAAAGTGCCTTATCTAGTTTTTCAGAACAAAGTTGTAATGAGAATTTACCCTGCCCTTCTTCCAAAAGTAGTGTTGGCGTTTCATGTAAATCAAACAATTTTGTTGCCAACCTTTTTCCCAAATACATCCAATCCAGCTGCAAGAGCTCTTAATTCGCTGGATTTCAAAAGGGTACAAAAAATTATATCTAGATAAGACAAAAGCGATCAGGCAAACTGGCCACCTATGTGTAAATATGGACACCTTAGGAAGGGACTTTCCAATTCAAAGCAATCCATTTCTAAGGGAATTATTTCCTGCACACTATTCTGTTATCAACTAGTGAATAAATTCCTCCCAAGTAAGCCTAAAGTACAATCAACTACAGGCAAAGCAGTGAAATTGGCTCAATTAAGAAATGTACCCATTTCAGAAACATGTAAAGCTGCTACATGGAGATCGATACATACTTTTACCATTTCAGAAATATGTAAAGCTGCTACATGGTGATTGATGCATACTTTTACTAGACACTGTTTGGGTTCATATTCAAGAGCCGATGCTCAAGTAGGTCAGGTCTCTTTAAGGAATCTTTTAGGATAAATATGGGGACTTTCTGCTTTTTTCTTCTTGTCAGTGATTTTTGTAGTGGGGGTAGCTTGCTATTCTATTCAGGGTTTATAACTACTGATGACAATCCCCTGGAAGAGAAGGACAATGTCCTTACCTGTAATCTTAGTTCGGTTCCAGGGGAATCCTTATCAAAATCGTAAGCAACCATCCTACCTCCGTGGACAAGAGTTTAAAGGAGAGGTTTCTTTTCTGTGCCCATGATATTGATCTCCTTTAAAATTAACTGATCTGTCACCTTAGGTGCATGATATGGGTGAGCCCCTTAAAGGCCCAGTGCCAGTTGTAATGCTCTGCACAGTGCCAGTTGTAATGTAATGCATACAGCCTGTATGCTAGCATTCGTGTGCATTTCCTTTATTTTACTTTTTTTTTTAAATGTCAAGTTGGATACAATGACCATATTACTACCTTTTTAGGCTGCAAAGTCTATTGTTTACTCTGTATATGCCATTTGTGCCTTCTAAAAGAACTTGCACATATATAAATATATATTTGTCGAAGTTCTCAATGATCCCGCACGTGGGCAAGACAATTCAGTGCTTATGACCATTGAGGAGGATCAATGCTTAAGGCTTTGTTGAGGATTCCCTTAGAAGAGAACTAAGATTTCAGGTAAAAACATTTCCTTCCCGTACACCCTTCGTCTTGTCCTGAATATTGCATGAACACTAGTATAGGTCACTTACATGCGCATAAACATGTAGACAATTTCTTTTTAAAGGCGCATATGAGTAACACCTGCATCAGATTTTAACTTTGCATGAATGGGTTTAGAATATTTGCAGTTTTGTATAGTGATCCCATGCCAATAAACAATGGTGTGCTCTACAAAGAACAATAACAACAAATTAAAGAAAATCATAAAGCAATAAGCAGTAAAAACGGATACAGTGTAGATAAAAATAGAATGGTGAGGCCAGGTCCAATAACAGTTATTAAAAACGTTGCTAGGGCCATTAGGACATGACAACATCTAGATGAGAGTTTCCCAGTTAGGCTATAACATGTGAGTGCAGCAGTTCTAAAGTGCACACAGATACTCAGCAACCACTCACTGGCATATACGTCTTACAGAGGAGCGAATCTAAGGACAAAGTTGAACACATTTCAAGGGTGAGGATTCGACATCTTTTTAACACTATGCTCCACAGAATCACACTTTGCTTATATGATTTAATGGGTGCATCATGTGAGGTCCCACTAAAGGTATAAAGATAAGGGGGATGGTATCTATCAGTAAATATGAGTATTACTCGTGGGAACGTGCGTTACATATGCTTTAAAGTATTCCTTTTCTCTTTCTCCCATTTTGTAAATTTGGAGGGGAGGACATACATAACAAAACCGTAGCTGAGTATCTTTCAGGACCATTTCAGGGTTACAAGTAACATCACAGACTAATCAACATTCACTCTTTGTTTATCTGTTGTCAGATCTGGACCCCTTGGTCAGTGCTGGAGTAAAGCAGGACCAAGACAGATTCCGGCAGATATTTGTGAGAGGGAATCTGTGCTGATTCCAACCAAATCCTCTGTCCTGTGTCCAAGTAAAGTCCACTGACATTGGGATACACACAGCGTCACTGACCTTACACTTAGTATACTGGAGCAGCAGGATGGAGAGTGAGGCAGGGGAAAAGGAAGTTTGTTGATTCCAGCAGGACAGGACTTCAATTGGCTCTATGCCCGCTCATAAAGGCACCTGCCATCATGACTCTACACGAGTGTTTCCCAAATTGTGGGTTGCAACCCACTGGCAGGTCATGAGCTGATTTTTGGTGGGTTGTGAAAGTCAGAGCAATAAATAAAAATGCCTTTAAATTCTGCATTTAACTTGTCACATTTGCTGGTGATTCAAAGACAGAGGGCAAATATCTGATAGAGACTTCTAGCCACAGATTTCTTACCTTTGAATATCCCCAGGCGTCAGACTGGATCTGGAAGATTTTCGAGCAGTACCCCTGTGTGCCGGTAGGTGGCGTTGTTTGGTTCCATGACGGTGTTGTCCGCACCGGAAGAGCGCCACATTGCCAAGCTGACATCGGTTCTTTTCTTTCCGTGCCAGTTAGCGCTGATCCAGATTGAGCTACCCCTCAGTCATTTTTTGACTAGCCCTTTTTGACTTTTTGTCGACCCTTTTTGTGAGTTTTCATCTCCAGGTGTGAGTATGTCACCTAAGAAACTAGCTGGTATCAAACCATGTGGGGCCTGTCATAGGCAGATGTCGGTGACAGACCCCCAATTGGTATAATTTTGGTGCCTGGAGGCAGGACACGACTCCAAGGTGTGTGAGGACTGCCATGCCATGTAACAGAAGGAGCAATCGCTTATGCTCCTGGCCACCAGACATCGGTTGACTGCACATCGATCGAGGAGCCCTTCCCGACGTTCCTCATCACTCTCGAAGTCATTGGGGGAGTCAGGGAAGTCCCACAAGAAGTCCAAACACTTTTCGACTTCCCTGTATCTGCCAAAGTCATCTGACAAGACGAGGGAGTGTCGACACTGAAGGCCCCCGGGTCGGCAGGACCTGAACCTGGGTCCGCTCTATGCTTCCCAAATTTTCCCAGAGCTGGAGCGACCCCCGCCCAGCTGAAGGAATATTATGAGGCCTTGAGCCTCATCTTTGGGCGGCCTGGCCCCTATGAAGCGCCTTTGGGCCATGCAGAAGGGGCCCCTACAGGGACCACCTCAGTGGGTTCGCCCTCAGCGTCGGTCGGGCTCCAGGAATCCATCACTGGATAGGGAGCGGAGCCACCGACGAGACCTTCCTCGGTGCCCGCTCCAGTGCCGACGCCCCTAGGCAGTGCCATCCCAATCGTTGTTACCGACTCCGACATGGAGCCGGATGGGCGTCGTCTGATGCAACATCCAGTGCGAACTGAGGCTATCCTTCCTGGAGCAGAGCCAGTGCCTTATTTGATGGATAGGCCTGGTGAGGGAGAATTTGGGAGGGGTCTTTGGACCCTTATAGAGAAGATCCAGTTGGGCAGGGAAACTGGTATGAGAAACTGGGTGAGGCCAGTGGGTTGGACACTTCACCCGACACTGGCCTGGTTTCCCCTCCTACTGTGGCTACAGAGGAGGCAGCCTCTTTTGCTATGGTAGTGCGCAAGGTGGCTGAGGTCCTGGACATTAACGTACCCTCAGTGGGAGTCAAGATTAATGTCTTGACGAAGGTGCTTCAGATAGGAGGCACACCCTCCGAACCCTTACTCCCATTCAACGAAGCCCTTATGGATGTTCTACGTGGGGCCTGGTCCAAGCCCTGCACAGGGGCTCCTGTGAATAGGCCAATAGCCTGCTGCAATCTACCCGCTCCTAGGTATCACAGTTTATCCAGTATTGGGCTATCTTTCATAGATTCACATGCTTGAATCATTCCCCGTCGTCGAGATGGGAGTCTCACAGTAAAATAATAAAGCAGGGCCCGATTCACAAAAGTATCTGAGACAAAATCCTAACTTTACGACTTTCGGTATTCACAAAAGGCATTTAGGAGTAGTAAAGTTAGGATTCCTAACTTTACTACTACTAAATGCCATTTGTGAATACCAAAAGTTGTAAAGTTAGGATTTTGCCTCAGATTACTTTTGTGAATCGGGCCCGCAATGTTTAACAAATTTCATAGGCTATAATGGCACAAAGCCATCTTATTAGTAGCCTATCTAAGTCCTTTTAAAAAGGACCTAATGTTGGAACACAGCCAATCAGCACTCTCTAGAACACTCTCAGCAGAGGCAGATTCCCTCCGATTTTGCCTCTGCTGAGTCTGCCTGAGTGCTACTCAGTTTTTTCTCAACTTCTACAATTTCTTCAATCTAGACATCATGTCTGACAAGAGGGGTCTTTTCCGCCCATGTAAGACCTGTGGCAAGAAAAGAGTCCATGTGGATGATCTACATAAAGAGTGCATTTATTGCTTCCACCCAAAGCATGAGGTGAGGGAATGCAAGATCTGCCGCACCATTTCATCTAAAACCCTCAAGGATAGAGAGGGAAGGTTGATGCTGTGGCTTCAAACCACTAAGCACCAGACGATTTCATCTGATCAGGAGAGTGAGAAATCCTCCACATCTCATAAAAGGGCCAGGACAGTTCCTCAGGAGAAGGTAGGAAACACCATAAACCTTCCCAGGACTCCAGGAGCTCTAAAAAAGAAAAAAAGAGCTAAGCACTCCTCAGAGCCTGCGTTGTCTGTGCTCTCTACGCTGTCTAGAAAGGACGAAGATCACCCAAGAGACCTCCTCTTCAGATACTGTAGGGCGAAAATCTCATAAGAAACCATCGTAGATGTCGTTTCCTCGCACGTCAACAACTAGGAGTGTAACATCGTCGGCAACTGTGACAATGACGGCAATCTTGGCTCCTGTGTCTTCTATGAGAGTCTCGCTCTCCAAAAGCCTGTCGACAGTGAAAGCTCCATCATCGTCGAAGACCGTTGAAGCTCTCCTGTCAACAAAGGTTCCGTCGGCGAAGATCCCGTCGACGACTGTCTCGTTGACGACCACCACACCAGTTGCGCTTCCATTGTCGACGATTGCACCGTCGACGATGGAATTTGCCTTGCCGATTACATCTGCACTGTTGACGCCATAGTCGACGAGGGTTACTCAGGTTACCAGGGTGACCAAGACTTTTCTGCGTCCAACCATCCTGGAATACAGTAAAGTTTCTCCTTTAATCCCGTCGCATCTACTGGAGGGCTATGTTGATGATGATGATGACGATGTTCTATACGGTGTAGCTCACTGTTAATCGGAGCTGCATGTAAAATGTCAGGACGACGAGGAAGATGAAGACTACCACGATGAGTCGTAATGTTATCTGCAGGGCGATATGGCTCCACATCATTAATACCATTCATATGGTTATCAGCCAGACCCGCGTTCCAGAAAGATGGCCCATCTGCCACCATCTCTTACACAGGACTTACAGGCTATGCTGGCTGATTACAGGCAGCGTTTTCCGCCGCAAAAGGATCAGCCCGACAGGCCAGTACCTCAGTTAGATCCACCAGGTTCACCAGTTGTTCAGCCGCCAACCCAACCTGTAATTGTTACTCACCTCGTGTCAACTGACCCTGGCGTAGGGGATACATCGCCTTCAGTTGAAGAGAGAGAGCGGCGGGTGAGTTGCCGGATCCAATCTCTGTTCTGGATTCTTGGGAGGATTGTGTCATACTAACACCCTCCCCTCCTCCGCACCTGCCATCAGACTCTCCTCCTGAAGATATTGGAGGATTCCATAATTTAATGGAGAGAGCAGCCAACATATTTCATTTGCTTATGACGGTCAAGCAGATCGAATGTTTCTTATATGATTTTAAAGAGGACACCAGAAAATCGGTATGTTTCAAACCAATTATTGATTATATATGGCAGGAAGGCAACAAAATCATGAAGACATCAGCGAGCATACCCCCGGTGCTTCCTCGTATTGAAAAGAAGTATAAAGCTCAAGAGGATTTTCTATCTTGCCTCATTGGACACCCCAAGACGGACTCTGTGAGAAGTTGGCCTGGTATATGCTGTCCACTAATTAAAGTGGGCACCTTGCACCAGTCCAAACAACCCTTATTGATGATTAGGTTAAAGACAACCTTTAAAGAAAGCTATCCTAGTGGTAGCTGTGGAGAGCAGCCTTCAGGCTAAGTCTTGAAGGAATGTAAAGCACCTTGTTTTACCAGTATATAACCTCTTGAATGACCAAATGAAAGGAGAACCACACCAGGTATATATAAAATATATGTATTTATTACTAAACACTCTACTAACCTCTTTATGAGATTAGAGAACAAGGCACACAATATTACAGTACTAGAACGACAGTAAATAGCACAATACACAGTGGGCTCCAGGGGGAGACCAAACCATATATTAAGAAAGTGGTATGACAACCACGACTGGACTAGACAGTGCCTAGAGCACGTAGAATCGCTAGGACCCCAAGGAACCACCCAAGGTAGTGACATAGGGGACCCACGGAGGACGGGTGCAGTGTGGGTACACAGACACGAGCTCCGTACAACTCTATGGGAAAGTCGCGGTTGGAATTTTAAAGATTAAGGACACTTAGGAGAGGACTTCAAGCAAACCCAGCTAAACATAGAAGGTTCTAAGGCCAGCACCCTTGAGAGTACCGAGGTACCCGTGTTACCTATCCCAGAGGAGCCGGGTGCATAGGGGTCAAGTGGTGTCGGAAACCCTCGTCGTTTTCAATGGCGTGATGCGAGAAAGTACTGCTGCCGTGGAGAAGAAAAGTGTCCGGTGTGATCCAAGCCTGGATCGGAGATGTGAAGAACCTGAAAGCAGAGGGGACAAAGTCTGGGTCACTTCACGTGACCAGGAGCGGAGCAATCGAATGCCCACCGATGTCGGGTGCTTCAGGTGCGAAGAGGTGAAGCTTGACTCTGCAGCCCCGGGGACCAGGAGACGTCGACGACAACCAGATTCCTAAGGTGAGCTGTCCCACGAAGGATGTCGAGTGCTGGGGGGTCAGTTTCCGGATTGGAGACCAACAAGCCTTGGCAACTGCAACCCACGCGGTCAGAGAAAAGATGCTTCTGTGAGGACCAGCAAGGTCCTGGGGACCACAATACCAGCCCACGGAACACTCGTGGAGTGTAGGCCAGTAATCTTCGGTGGAAACACTGCTCGGGCCTTGGGCTACAAGTAGCCCAAAGCACAGCCTCAGGGATCGCCTAAAAGCATATGCTGCTGCAAATGTGCACGGTGTCCAGGTGTTCGGGTTGCACGGTCCCCACGAGGGCTGCGGGTCTCAGGTTTGCTGAGAGCACTAGTCAGCCTCGGGGAAGCTGGGGCACCCACCTCCTGTGTTGCAAAATCTTCGGAGTCTGTCGGGAGCTGCGTAGATGAAAACCGGTCAGATGCGTTGAGGTGCCTGCGTTGCAGGGGAGTAACTCCTTTACTCCAAGGGAGATTCTTCAGTCGTCCAGCAAAGCGTAGATCATCGAAGGTTACTTGGTTTCTGTAGCAGAGTTTAGTCCAGGTAATATCTAAAGTCCTGTAGTCAGGGTTCCTACTTTATACCCAAGGAAGGGGTGGGACAAACTCTGGGGACCCACCTTTGGGAGGGTCAGGACAGAGGGGTGGCTACACCCATGTCCTTTGTCCAGTTTTGCACCAGAGCAGGGGCTGGTAGCCCCTGCAACCGGTTTGAGCTGGACTATGCACAGGGACACCAAATGTGCCCCCAGTGCAGACATCAAAGCACTTTGAGAGTGCACCCACCCAGCCCCAATACACTAAAGCCTGTCTGGGAGGTGGTCACACCTCCCTGGGACAGGAAACCTATTGTCAAGCCTTCTCCTGCCGGAGTTTCGTCCAGCAGCAGGAGGGCAGACTCGTGTCTGTGGCTGGCAGCATCCATTTTGTGATGCCAGGGCTCTGTGAAGCTGGTACCGGGTGTACCAGTGCTGTCATATTTCTCCCTCTAGGAGGGAGGAATCATACCTCGCACACCAGTTACTGGTGTGGAGGTATGATTCCAAGGTGTTTGACACCAAACACTACATAATTCCTTGCAGCCATTTTAAAGTTAGCATTTACCGCGAGGTTATAATGCACTTAAGAGTATATGGTTGGCTGCATCACAGACAACCCCGGAATAGTGGTTCTGAAGGCTGCAGAGGGGCTCTGCTCATGCATGGGCACCCTCTCACATAAAACCCAGCACCCTGCCTTCAGGATTGATAAGGCCTGCCATAGGGGTGACTGATAGGCTTATATGTGCAGTGATTAGGATAGATATAGTGAACCTATATCTAAGGAAGGGGTGCATGCACCACCTTACACAGGCTGCAGTAGCAGACCTGTTGTTTCATTTTGAATGGCCTCTCAGGGGCGGCATAATACATGCTGCAGCCCCTGGGAGGCCTCTGGGGTACCTAGGCCCTGGGTACATAGTATACCATATACTAGGGACTTATAAGGGTACCCCAGGATCCAATCTGGAGTGTACCTAAAGTACATGCAATCAATTTAGAGGAGAAAGCAGATAGACTGGGGTCCTGAATAGCAGGATCCCAGTCAGACTAAGTCGAAAACAGTGAAACATCAGCAAAAAGTGGGGGTAACTATAAGAAGCAGATCCTACTCTCCTACACAACCTCCCCCCCCCCAAACATCAGGACATTAAACTAACCTTGACCAGTTGAGTCTTCATGTTCTAAGTGGAAATATCTGGAGAGTCCATCTGCATTGGCATGGTTACTCCCAGGTCTATGTTCCACTGTATAGTCCATCCCCTGTAGGGAAATGGACCACCTCAAAAGTTTGGGGTTTTCACCCTTCATCTGTTTTAGCCATAAGAGGGGCTTGTGGTCTGTCTGAACAATGAAGTGAGTGCCAAACAAGTATGGCCTCAGCTTCTTCAAGGCCCAAACCACAGCAAAGGCTTCCCTCTCAATGGCTGACCAACGTTTCTCCCTGGGGGTCAGCCTTCTGCTAATAAAAGCTACTGGCTGATTCTGACCTTCATCATTCAATTGTGATAACACAGCCCCTACCCCCAACTCAGATGCATCTGTTTGGACAATGAATTGTTTGGAGTAGTCAGGACTTTGCAGAATGGGAGCAGTGCACATGGCCTGCTTCAGGTCATCAAATGCCTTTTGACAGCTGACTGTCCACTGAACTTTCTTTGGCATTCTCTTGGAAGTTAAGTTATTTAAAGGGGTCACTATGGATCCATATCCTTTGACAAACCTCCTATAGTACCCAGTCAGGCCCAAGAAAGCTCTGACCTGAGTCTGGGTGGTTGGAGCAACCCAGTCCATGATGGTCTGGATTTTGCTCTGCAATGGTTGAACCTGGCCTCCACCCACAAGGTGGCCCAGGTATACAACTTGGCTCTCCCCTATCTGGCACTTGGTGGCCTTGATAGTGAGGCCTGCTTTCTGCAGGGCCTCCAAAACATTTCTCAGGTGGACCAGGTGATCCTCCCAGGTGGAGCTAAAGACAGCAATATCATCTAGATATGCTGCACTATAGGCTTCCAGGCCTGTAAGGACTTTGTTCACCAACCTTTGAAAAGTGGCAGGTGCATTCTTCAAACCGAAGGGCATCACCACAAATTGGTAGTGCCCACTAGGGGTTGAGAATGCTGTTTTGGCTTTTGCATCTTCAGCTCGTCTGATTTGCCAGTAGCCAGCTGTCAGGTCAAATGTGCTGAGAAACTTGGCTGAGGCCAAAGTGTCTATAAGCTCATCTGCCCTAGGGATTGGATGGGCATCAGTCCTAGTGACTGCATTGAGACCTCTGCAGTCCACACAAAACCTCATCTCTCTCTTACCACCCTGGGTGTGAGGTTTAGGCACTAAGACTACTGGACTAGCCCAAGGGCTATCTGAGGGTTCAATCACACCCAAATCCAACATCTTCTGGACTTCAGTCCTGATGCAGTCCCTGACATGGTCAGGTTGCCTGTAAAACTTATTTTTAACAGGCAGACTGTCCCCAGTGTCCACTTCATGAGTGCACCAGGTAGTCTGACTTGGAGTCAGTGAGAACATATGTCTAAACTGGTTGAGAACTTTTCTGCAATCAGTTTGCTGCTGGTCAGTGAGGCTGCCTGCCAAGGCTACACCATCTACTGAACCATCATCAGGGTTCCGTGAGAGCAGGTCAGGGAGTGGATCACTCTCTTCCTCCTGTCCCTCATCAGTAGCCATGAGCAAGCCCATGTCTGCCCTGTCAACATATGGTTTGAGCCTGTTGACATGGAGCACCCTATGGGGGCTCCTGGGAGTTCCAAGGTCCACCAGGTAGGTAACCTCTCCCTTTGCTCAATAATTGTATGAGGGCCACTCCACTTGTCTTGGAGGGCTGCTGGGGCCACAGGCTCCAACACCCATACTTTCTGTCCTGGCTGATAAACAGTCAACACAGCCTTTTGGTCATGCCAGGTCATTTGCAATTCCTGGCTAGCCTCAAGGATTTTAGTTGCCTTCTTCATGTACTCAGCCATCCTGGAGCGGAGACCAAGTACATAGTACACAATATCCTGTTTAGGGGGTTTGAGAGGTAACTCCCACCCCTCCTTCACTAGACACAATGGACCCCTAACTGGATGTCCAAACAGAAGCTCAAATGGGCTGTAACCAACCCCCTTCTGTGGAACCTCTCTGTAGGTAAAGAGAAGGCAGGGCAAAAGTATGTCCCATCTGCGCCTAAGCTTTTCTGGGAGACCTTTAATCATGCCCTTTAAGGTTTTGTTGAACCTTTCAACTAAACCATTGCATTGTGGGTGATAAGGGGTGGTAAATTTGTAATTTACACCACACTCCTTCCACATAGCAGTTAAGTAACTAGACATGAAGTTGGCACCTCTGTCTGATACTACCTCCTTAGGAAAACCCACCCTGGAAAAGATTCCCAGGAGGGCCCTTGCCACCACAGGAGCTGTGGTGGTTCTAAGGGGAATTGCCTCTGGATACCTAGTGGCATGGTCCACCACCACCAGTATAAATCTGTGCCCAGATGCAGTTTGAGGATCTAGGGGACCAACAATGTCAATCCCTACCCTCTCAAAGGGAACCCCCACCACAGGTAGTGGTATCAGGGGGGCCTTTGTAGTGCTACCTGCCTTACCACTGGCTTGACAGGTGACACAGGAGCGACAAAACTCCTTGGTGTCTTCAGACATATGAGGCCAGTGAAAGTAAGGGACAATTCTGTCCCAAGTCTTGTTTTGGCCTAGGTGACCTGCTAATGGGATATCATGTGCTAGTGTCAATAGGAAGCTGCTAAACGTCAGAGGTATAACCAACCTCCTGGTGGCTCCAGGCTTGGGGTCTCTAGTAAAGGAGTCCATCATCCCAGTAGATCCTATGGGACCCACTAGCACTCCCAGCAGCCTCAGCAGCAGCATGCTGTCTGAGGGGTTCAAGAGAGGGGCAGCTCAGTTGCTCCTGGCTCAGATCTGCCCTGGAAGGGCCCCCCTGTCCCCAATAACTCAACCTGATCAGGTTCAAGCTCATCTGGGACAGTTCCTTCTTCAGGACTAAGATCAGCTCCCTCAAGAGACTGATCTGGATTCTGAGGCAGGGGGGAAGACACTGCCTTAACCCTACTGCTCCTCCTCTTGGAAGGTGCCTGGTCCATTTTTCCAGGATCCAGGACCTGTTCAGTGTTAGACATTTTTGCCTGTGACCTGGTCATAGCAAACACATCTGCAGGGATACCCAACATATCTGCATGAGTCCTGAGTTCCACTTCAGCCCAAGCTGAAGTTTCTAAATCATTGCCCAACAAGCATTCAACAGGAGGTCTGCACTTACCACAACCTTTTAGGGCCAGTTACCCCTCCCCAGGAGAAATTAACAACTGCCAAGGAATGGTCTGTCCTGACATTGCTAGCATTGGTCACTTGGTACATCTCACCAAGTATGATTTGCTCAGGAGCCACAAGATCTTTTGTCACCATTGTGACACTTGCTCCTGTGTCCCTGAAAGCCAAGGCCTCCTTGTCATTGATTATAGGCTGTTGTCTGTATTTGCCCAGATTACTGGGGCTTACAAATAAGGAGGCCATATCCATGCCTCCATCACAGATCAACATAGCCTGAGTTGGAACTCTGACTAGGCCAGAGTCCATCTCAGATCCCAGGGTTAACCCTACTACACCCTTATTTGGAACACCACCACTTGGAGCTGAACTAGGGGGAACAGTTGCCTTAGGGGCAGTGGTGGTTGGAGTGGAGTCCTTGGACTTGGTACAATCACTTGTCCAATGGGTCTTCTGTTTACAGATTTGACAACATGGCTTCTTCTTGCCTTTACCTTTGTTGGTTTGTAACTCCCCACCAGATGCAGATTTTTGGGGCCCTTGAGAAGACTTCTGGTCTTTACCCTTCTCCCCACCCTTAGTCTTGAAGGAATGTAAAGCAGCTTGTTTTGCCAGTATATAACCTCTTGAATGACCAAATGAAAGGAGAACCACACCAGGTATATATAAAATATATGTATTTATTACTAAACACTCTCTACTAACCTCTTTATGAGATTAGAGAACAAGGCACACAATATTACAGTACTAGAACGACAGTAAATAGCACAATATACAGTGGGCTCCAGGGGAGACCAAACCATATATTAAGAAAGTGGTATAACAACCACGACTTGACTAGACACAGTGCCTAGAGCACGTAGAATCGCTGGGACCCCAAGGAACCACCCAAGGTAGTGACACAGGGGACCCACGGAGGACGGGTGCAGTGTGGGAACACAGACGCGAGCTCCGTACAACTCTATGGGAAAGTCGCGGTTGGAATTTTAAAGATTAAGGACACTTAGGAGAGGACTTCAAGCAAACCCGGCTAAACATAGAAGTTTCTAAGGCCAGCACCCTTGAGAGTACCGAGGTACCCGTGTTACCTATCCCAGAGGAGCCGGGTGCATAGGGGTCAAGTGGTGTCGGAAACCCTCGTCGTTTTCAATGGCGTGATGCGAGAAAGTACTGCTGCCATGGAGAAGAAAAGTGTCCGGTGTGATCCAAGCCTGGATCGGAGATGTGAAGAATCTGAAAGCAGAGGGGACAAAGTCTGGGTCACTTCACGTGACCAGGAGCGGAGCAATCGAATGCCCACCGATGTCGGGTGCTTCAGGTGCGAAGAGGTGAAGCTTGACTCTGCAGCCCCGGGGACCAGGAGACGTCGACCACAACCAGATTCCGCAGGCGAGCTGTCCCACGAAGGATGTCGAGTGCTGGGGGGTCAGTTTCCGGATTGGAGACCAACAAGCCTTGGCAACTGCAACCCACGCGGTCAGAGAAAAGATGCTTCTGTGAGGACCAGCAAGGTCCTGGGGACTCCCCAAGCGATGGAGAGTCAGGGCACGTCTGGAGCAACCAGGGAAGCCCACTGAAACTTAAAGTTGCCTTCTCAGGGACCCACAGGTCAACGGACCAGGGATCGCGAAGGGACCGCGAGAGGAATCACACAATACCAGCCCACGGAACACTCGTGGAGTGTAGGCCAGTAATCTTCGGTGGAAACACTGCTCGGGGCTTGGACTACAAGTAGCCCAAAGCACAGCCTCAGGGATCGCCTAAAAGCATATGCTGCTGCAAATGTGCACGGTGTCCAGGGGGTCGGGTTGCACGGTCCCCACGAGGGCTGCGGGTCTCAGGTTTGCTGAGAGCACTAGTCGGCCTCGGGGAAGCTGGGGCACCCACCTCCTGTGTTGCAAAATCTTCGGAGTCCGCCGGGAGCTGCGTAGATGCAAACCGGTCAGATGCGTTGAGGTGCCTGCGTTGCAGGGGAGTAACTCCTTTACTCCAAGGGAGATTCTTCAGTCGTCCAACAAAGCGTAGATCGAAGGTTACTTGGTTTCTGTAGCAGTGTTTAGTCCAGGTAATATCTAAAGTCCTGTAGTCAGGGTTCCTACTTTATACCCAAGGAAGGGGTGGGACAAACTCTGGGGACCCACCTATGGGAGGGTCAGGACAGAGGGCTGGCTACACCCATGTCCTTTGTCCAGTTTCGCGCCAGAGCAGGGGCTGGTAGCCCCTGCAACCGGTTTGAGCTGGACTATGCACAAGGACACCAAATGTGCCCCCAGTGCAGACATCAAAGCACTCTGAGAGTGCACCCACCCAGCCTCAATACACTAAAGCCTGTCTGGGAGGTGGTCACACCTCCCTGTGACAGGAAACCTATTGTCAAGCCTTCTCCTGCCGGAGTTTCGTCCAGCAGCAGGAGGGCAGACTCGTGTCTGTGGCTGGCAGCATCCATTTTGTGATGCCAGGGCTCTGTGAAGCTGGTACCGGGTGTACCGGTGCTGTCATATTTCTCCCTCTAGGAGGGAGGAATCATACCTCCCACACCAGTTACTGGTGTGGAGGTATGATTCGAAGGTGTTTGACACCAAACACGACATAATTCCTTGCAGCCATTTTAAAGTTAGCATTTACCGCGAGGTTATAATGCACTTAAGAGTATATGGTTGGCTGCATCACAGACAACCCCGGAATAGTGGTTCCGAAGGCTGCAGAGGGGCTCTGCTCATGCATGGGCACCCTCTCACATAAAACCCAGCACCCTGCCTTCAGGATTGATAAGGCCTGCCATAGGGTGACTGATAGGCTTATATGTGCAGTGATTAGGATAGATATAGTGAACCTATATCTGAAGAAGGGGTGCATGCACCACCTTACACAGGCTGCAGTAGCAGACCTGTTGTGTCATTTTGAATGGCCTCTCAGGGGTGGCATAATACATGCTGCAGCCCCTGGGAGGCCTCTGGGGTACCTAGGCCCTGGGTACATAGTATACCATATACTAGGGACTTATAAGGGTACCCCAGAATCCAATCTGGAGTGTACCTAAAGTACATGCAATCAATTTAGAGGAGAAAGCAGATAGACTGGGGTCCTGAATAGCAGGATCCCAGTCAGACTAAGTCAAAAACAGTGAAACATCAGCAAAAAGTGGGGGTAACTATGAGAAGCAGATCCTACTCTCCTACAGACTCGGTCATCTCCCAAGCAGCACAAAGACGATCCAAGAACCCTGCTACCCCAATCACTACTCCACCTGATAGGGGGGGGCGCAGAATGAACATTCTTGGAAAACGCTTCTCTTCTATGGCCGCAGTTACTATCAGGGCAGCAAATGCATTGGCCATTATCGGCGCAATGACCGCCAGATGTGGTCAGATATGGCAGAGTTAGCGGACCTTATACCAGAGGACAGAAGGCAGGAAGCAAGGAATATACTTTTAGAAGGAGCTTCGGAAACTATTGACTGCTCCCTTGATGTAGCCAACATGGGCTTTAGACAACAGGCGGGGGTTACTGTGCTTAGAAGACAAGGATGGCTGAAGGCAACCACATTTAGACCGGAGGTGCAGACAAAAGCCTTGGATATGGCTTTTGATGGGCATTCCCTCTTCAGAAAGCATATTGATGAGGCACTATTGGCGATCAAGACTGATACGGATACTGCAAAATCATTGGGCACGTTGCAATATCGAAAAGTACCATTCAGAGGGGCTAGAGAACGAGGCTTTACCTCTTACAAGGGAGGTTACCAGAGAGCCCAACAGTATCCGCCTTATCAACCACAATACCGGCAGAGTTACAACCCTCCATCCTACTGTTAGTCGTCTACAGCTAGTTTCTCTCACCAGGGGGGCCGCAAACGAATGCCTTCACAAAGTCGTTACTCCAACAGGAATCAATGATCACTCCCCTCCCAGCCTGTGGGTGCGAAGATTTCCAAATATGTACACTAGTGTCGCAAGATAACAACAGACCTCTGGGTGTTAGACCTTATCACCTTTCGTCACACTCTAGAATTCAATCAGCGCCTGCTGACTACTCCACTCAAAGGAGCCCCTCCCCCCCCGTCTTCACTTACTACACAAAGAAGCTTTGGTCATGCTCGCCAAAGGAGCAATAGAAGAAGTCCTGATGTCTCAAAGGGGAAAGGGTTACTATTCTTGTTTTTTCTAATAAAAAAAGGAATCAGGGGAATTAAGACCAATACTGGACCTCAGGAATCTCAACAGGTTTCTCAAGAAACAGACGTTCAGGATGGTAACACTCTCCGAGATTCTACGTCGTCTCAACGAAGGAGACTTCATGGCCTCGCTCAACATGGAAGACACATTTTCATATCCCTATTCATCTGAAACATCGGAAATTGTTAAGATTCACGGAGGCTGGTACCCACTACCAATACGAAGTAGTTCCATTTGGCCTCAAATCGGCGCCAAGGATCTTTACCAAGTGCCTTGCACCTGTAGCAGCAGCCCGGCAATCTCAAGGTCTCCATACCTGAACGACTGGTTGCCCAAGGCACCAACAGCACAAAAGGCCAGTCAAGCTCCGAACACCTGCTTTCAGCTGTTCCAGACTCTAGGACTCACAGTAAACAAAGAAAAATCCCTTCCCCGTCAACTCATTTCCTTTCTGGGGGCGACCATAGATACCATCCAGTGCAAAGCCTTCCTATCACACAAAAGGCAGATACTGTTGCAAAGGCTGGCGAAGAGCATGCCAAGAAAAGAAGTCTGTACCAGTACGAACATACAAATCGCTCCTGGGAACGTGTTCTTCAGCAAAATATCTAGTGCCACTGGCCAGACTGAGGATGAGGCCTCTTAAGGAAGAACTACAGAAGCAATGGTTACAAACCTCTGGATTCTTCGAGGATGTAATAAAGATCACAACATGCATGGTGGAGACACTGCAATGGTGGCTTCACGTGCTAATCTCTTAAAAGGCATGACTTTTCTCCAAATTGTCTCAGACTTCAAACTGACAACGGACGCATCAATGGAAGGCTGGGGAGGTCATCTGCTAGAGTTGCAGATACAGGGCAAATGGTCCTCTGCGCAGAAACATCAGCACATCAACAAGCTGGAGCTCAAAGCCATTTTCCTATCTCTACAGGCTTTCTTGCCAAGGATAGCAGGTTCCTCCGTGCTGATTTGTACGGACAATACAGCCAGCATCTACTACGTCAACAAGCAAGGGGGAACAAAAATCCATCACGGTATCACAGGAAGCGCAGGAGCTATGGAATTGGACAACCCAGCATGGGATCTCACTAAGGGCCGAACATGTCCATGGTCTGCACAATACACTGGCGGATATGTTGAGCAGAACGGGTCCAGTTGTCACGTCTGGGAGCTGGAACAGTTACAGGTCGAAAAGGTGTTTCAGAGATGGGGAATACCAGTTTTAGACCTCTTTGCAACAAGTGTTGTTTGATCCTACTAGCGCCACGATGGCCCACGCAGTACTGGTTACTGGAGCTTCTCTTGATGTCGGAATCGAGGCTCATACGCCTACAACCATCTCCATCTCTTCTGACCAGGGACAGGGATCACGCAGAACCGGAGTCTCTTTATTTGCAAGCATGGCTCCTGAGTTCCTAGATTTCACTGACCTAAATATCTCACAGGAATGCAGAGAGATTATTGCGAAATCCAGAGCGGACAGCACTAACAAAACGTACCGCCTTAAATGGAAGCGGTTCTGCTTCTGGTGCCAACGAACAAATGTGCACCCGCTTCAAGCGCCTACAGAACAGATTTTGCCATATCTCTTCTCTTTGGCAAAGTCAGGTCTCACTTTCTCTTCGCTGAAGGTTCACCTTGCTGCGATTTCCCACTACAGGAGATCTCAAGTTGCCACTCTTTGTGCTTCTAGTCTTGTAAAGCAATTCATGAGAGGACTCTTCCGCGTCTTTTCCCTGGTGCGTGCACCCTGTCCAGAATGGAAGCTCAACTTGGTCCTCGCAAAACTAATGAGGCAGCCTTTTAAATCAATTCAGAAAGCAGAGATAAAGTTTCTCACCTGGAAGGTAGCCCTCCCACTGGCTCTCACTTCTGCAAGGAGGGTTAGCAAAATCCAAGCTTTTACAATCAAGGAGGCATTTCTTCATTTTGCTGATAACTACATGGCTCTGCGAATGAACCCGTATTTTATTCCAAAAGTCCTGACGCAATCCCACCTTGACGAAACACTAATACTTCAGTCATATTTTCCAAATCCATCTAGTCCAGCAGAGCAAGCGTTACACACGCCGGATGTTAAAAGATGTTTAAAATTCTACCTGCATAAGACAAAGGACATAAGAAAGACTGATAAGCTACCGGTGACTTACGGACAGGGCAGAGAAGGAACAGCAGTAACTAAAGCTACTGTCGCCAGATGGGTCTCCTCGGAGATACAATTCTGCCACAACAAGGCTAACAAGACCTTAACAAGAAGAACTAAAGTACACTCCACCATCGGCAGCTCTGTTTGCTGGAGTAACACTAGAAAAGATTTGCCGTGCTGCGACATGGAAGAGTGTCCACACTTTTACGCAGCACTACTGTCTGCAATCTACGCAGCGTGAAGATGCAGCTGTGGGCCAAGCAGTACTGCACCATCTCTTCAATTAAGGTGGGCCTCTTTTCTGGTAAAAGAGAAATTTTATATATTTTATTAAAGTTGCATAGCTTTGCTTACTATCTTTTGCTAATGTTAATTTTATGATAACTCTAGAAATTAAAGAGTGACTTAATTGTTTTATTGTTTGTTCTACTAAACACTTCATTAGATGCATCCTGAATATAACAGAATGTTAAGGCTTCATGTTTAAAAGCTGTATTGATTTGGAAGGGTATGTGCATGATTACAATTGTCATTGTTATATTGGAATAACTTGTGGAATTTATAATTTGCATGTGTTCCTCCTCCCACTAACGACAGTACCATTTTTGGTACTGCTTGCTATTCTGATTCAAGCATGTGAATCTATGAAAGATACCCCAATACTAGATAAGAAAATGAGCTACTTACCTGTAACTGCTGTTATCCAGAATTGGTATCTTTCATAGATTCACATGCAACCCACCCTCCTCCCCGTAGAGTTAGCTCTCTTTAGCTTATGGGATTCTTACTTCCCACTTGTGCTTAGAAAATCTGAGGGAATTTGCCTCTGCTGAGAGTGTTCTAGAAGGTGCTGACAGCTGATTGGCTGTGTTCCAACATTAGTTCCTTTTTTAAAAAAGGACTTAGATAGGCTACTAATTAGATGGCTTAGGGCCATTATAGCCCATGAAATTTGTTAAACACCGCTTGATATTTTTACCATGGGACTCCCATCTCGACGACGGGGAATGATTCAAGCATGTGAATCTATGAAAGATACCAATACTGGATAACCGCAGTTACAGGTGAGTAACTTATTTTCTTCCTTACCCAGCACCCTGGAGAGCCAAGTGGTCCAATCCTCCTAATCTCACATTCACCCTGGTGCGTTCCCTAAGACTCCACTAGATAGGGAATCCAAGAGGCTGGACACCTTCGGTAAAAAAAAATTATCTTCCACCAGACTGGCAATGCAGTCGGTGAACACTGCGTGCCTATTGGGCCATTATTCCCATACACTATGGAATTTGGTTGCGCAGGAACTGCCTGTGGTCCCGGAGGAGTTCCAGGCCATACTCTCTCAGGCTGTTGCTAATAGGAGAGATGCAGCAAAGTTCTCCATCGAATTGGGATTTAACACGACAGACTCGCTAGGTAGAGCGATTTCATCGTCGGTGACCTTATGGCGCCATGTCTGGCTGAGAACAACAGGCTTTTCAGGGGATGCCCTGTGATGGCTCTCGCCTCTTTGGAGACAAGGTTGATTCAGCTCTGGAACGCTTAAAGGACAGCAGGGCTAGGGCTTGGTTTATGGACTTGTCTGTGGCCCCTTAGCAGCCTCACTCCCCCTCCCGCCCCTTACATGGCTACGGAAAGGGTCTACAACTGCGCCCATACCCTCAGCCACCACAGCCAACAGGCTTCGCAGCCTTTTGTGGCAGAGGGTGTGGGTCCCAGTGACCACATGGGACAGGCAGCCTGGGGTCCGGTCAGTCCACCACCCCTCTGTCAGCTGCTGCCTCCAAACATCTTTAGTCCGCCCCCAGACCATCATGGGCACCCAGTAGGAGGCAGGATATGCCATCACCTCCCCCACTGGCGATCAGTAACATCCGACCATTGGGCACTACAGATAGTCCAAAGAGGCTCCCTTTGTGACACCCCCTCCACCTATGCCACCCACTTATGATCAGCTGATGGAGGACCATCTCTCTCTTTGCTCCGTCAAGAAGTGCAGGCTCTCTTCGCCAAGGGAGCCATAGAGAGGATTACTGCATCAGAAGTATGCTGTGATTGCTATTTTTTATACTTTCTGGTGTCAAATAAGTGCGGAGGCCTTTGTCCTATCCTAGATCTGCGCCTTCTCAACCTCTTCTTGAAGGAGAAATTCAAAATGCTCATGCTCGCTCAAGTTTTGTCTGCCCTAGATCTGGGAAACTGGATGGTAGATTTGGACTTGCAGGATGCCTATATCCACATCTCCGTCCAGCCAGCCTACAAACATTATCTGCGATTCACGGTGGGCCACAAGCACTTTCAGTTTACCGTGTTACCTTTTGGCCTTACCAGCGCCCCTTGGGTTTTCACCAAGGTGATGGAAGTGGTCGCAGCTCATCTGCAGAGGTTGGGGATCTCAGTCTTCCCCTTCCTTGACCACTGGTAGTTAAAGGAGAGATGGAGGTCAGAGGACTCTGGTCTCTGGCGGAATCCAAGTGTTACATACACCTGTTGGAGCTTTGGGCAATTTGCTTGGCATTAAAAGCTTGTCTTCCTTCGATAAAGGGAAAGCTAGTGTAGGTGTTCACGGACAATCACCATGAGGTATTGCAACAAGCAGGGCAGGGTTGGGTCATGGACCCTTTGTCAAGAGGCTCTGAGCGTCTGGACAAGGCTGGAACGTCAGAGCATTTCCCTGGCGGTGCTCTCTAAATGCCAAAGCGACAAACTCAGCCAAAGGTCCCTAGTGGATCATGAATGGCATCTCCACCCGGAGGTGGTGCAAGGTCTTTTTCAGCAGTAGGGAGAGCCTTGGTTAGATCTGTTCACCACCACCGAGAATGTGCAATGTCAGCAGTTCTGCATGCTGGAGTTTCCAAGGTGACTTACTCAGAGACGCTTTTCATGTTGAGTGGAGCTTCGTTCTCCTGTACGATTTACCGCCAATACCACTCCTGCCCAGAGTTCTCAAGATCAGGAACGACCGAGCCCAAGCCATTCTTGTGGCTCCGGTTAGGGCACGGAGAGTCTGGTACCCTGAGCTGTTTTGCATGACCATAGGTCCTCCAGTCAGGCTGCCTCTTCGGGAGGATCTTCTGTTGCAGCAGCAGGGCAGGGTTCTGCACCTGAACCTGGGCACTCTCCACCTACATGCATGGAGATTGAGCGGCAACAGTTGACAGCTTCCTCCCGAAGTATGTGACATTATTCTGGCAACCAGGTGTTCCTCCACCAAGTCTGCTGTTGGGAGAAATTTATGTCATGGTGTGCTTTCCAAAACGTTGACCCCTTATTTGCACCTCTATCATGAGTTCTCTTGTTTGCGCTGTCTTTGGCCCAGCAGGGCTCTGCTTTGGGCACAGTTAAGGGTTACCTTTCTGCTATCTCTGCATTCTTGCGGTTGCCAGAAAAACCTTCTCTTTTTAAGTCACCTGTTGTAGCTAGGTTCCTTAAGGGCTTCCAACTTGCGTTTCCACCTACGCCCTTCATCATGCCTCAATGGGACCTCAAGTTGGTCCTCACCTTTCTCATGTGTGCACCATTTGAGCCTCTGCACAATTGCCCTCTTAGGTTATTGACCATTAAACTGCCTTGTTAGTGGCCAGAACATCGACGAGGAGGGTCAGCAAACTAGAAGTGCTCTCTGCACACCCTCCTTATACCACCTTGTACCCAGGCAAGCGGATTCTCCGGACACTTGCCTCCTTTCTTCCAAAGTTTGTGCCTCCACACCATGTCGACCAGAACATCACCCTGCCTACTTGCCTCACTTCACCTCATCCCTCCAAAGAAAAGGAGAGACTCCACGGTCTGGACCCAAAAAGTGCGTTGTCTTTCTACCGTGACTGCACAAGAGAGTTCTGGGTGGATGATCATATCTTTGTGAGATATGTGGGCGCAGAGAAAGGAAAAGCTATACATAAAAGAACCATCTCATGATGGATTGTCCTGAGCATTAAGATCAGTTCCCTGAGGGCTTGTAGGCTAACTCTGACAGAGCCAAGGCTGCAACCACTGCGTTAGATCCCGACGTTCCTCTACTAGACATCTGCCAGGCGATGACGTTGGCATCTTTGCACACATTCACAAAACATTAAGCCCTGGACAGTCAGGTCGGTTGTGATGGGCACTTCGCCCGTTCGGTCCTGCAGGACTTTTTGGTGTAATCGCATTCGCAGATCAACCTTCGGGGAGGTATTGCTTGGGATCTAGTCAAATGTAAGGAATCGGTGGCTAAAAATCTCTATCAGATGAACAAGTTACTTACCTTCGGTAACCCCTTATCTAGTACTCTGTCTAGCTGCAGATTCCTTAACAACCCTCCCATCCTCCCCCGTCTCTGAACCAATTCAGGTGTTAGGGACATCCTTTTCAGGGCCTTAGTCTTTTCCAACCAGTGGTCAGTTCTCATTGTGGCTCAATGCTCCTGCCATGGAAAGTCACAAAAGTAACTGACGTCAGTGCACCGAGATGGCGCCTATAGAGGTACAGGGCACGTCACTTTTGGCACAGACGCAGCTGACCCAAAAGACGCCACCTACTGGCGCACAGGCGTCCTGCTAAAAAATCTTCCGGATCCAGTCTGATGCCTGAGGATATTCAAAGGTAAGGTATCTGCGGCTAGAAAGAGTCTTAACCAGATAAGGTGTTACTGAAGGTTAGTAACTTGCTCATTAGGCTGCTATATTCTTTTTTTTCCTTTTCAAATCTATTTATTGAAAGGTTTAAATCTTATACCACAGCATGGAGACATATGGCAAGTGTTTCAATAGTGTACATCTTGCATTATGAACTACACGAGTATAGTGGGAGCATTAACATTGTGCATCAGAATTCCAGTGGTCTAGTAGCTCAGTTCATAACTGTATCTTGCTTGAGGAGCAATAGCTGTGGCAATAGAAAAAAGAAAGGAACAAGAGAGAAGAATAGAGAAGGAAGATAGGGAACCAGAGAGAGGGGGAGTGGGAGAAGGGGAGCCATCTCAAGTGGAGCCCAACAAGGCCTCCTATAGGGCGTTAAGGTGTAGAAATCGGGCTCGCTACATGTCAATCTTGTGGTTTTCCGGAGGGGCTTCAGCACCATGGACTAGCAAAAGGCCCTAAAACCATTGGAGGGCATGGAGCCGGGGAGGGGTGAAGCAAGTGTATTCCAGTTTAGAGAAATGGTCGATCAGTGGCTGCCAGAAACGCGTGAATTTGGGTTCGGTGTGTGTCACCCGACATGAAAGAAGTTCCATCGCCATAACATGCCAGAGACGGGTAAACCGTAGGGCGATGGAGGGTGCAGAGGGCTTATTCCAATGGAGGGCTGGTAATTGTTTAGCTGCGCCAAGCATTTGTGAGATGAGGTGCCAATCGGAATGGGTCATGGCTGTGAGCGCTGTGGGGTGTACTCCCAATATAACCACAGTGTAGGTGTTCGGTATGTGGCTCAGAGCTTCCTTCCAATAAAGGGTCAGTAGAGGACAGGACCACCAGATAAGAATGAAGTCCCCAGTCACAGACTGGCAGCACCAGCAGAAGGGAGAGGAAGCAGGGAACATCTTTTGCAAGCACAAGGGAGTGTAGTACCATCTTGTCATACGTTTATAAGCAGTTTCACGCTGAGGTATACTTTTGTATATTTTGAGAATGACGTGCCATAACTGTTCCCATTGTTTTGATGGGATCTCCTCTGTAGCGTCAGTATGCCATTGTGTTTGGTATGAGTGAAGTCTGGTCGGGGTAGAGTGTTGTAGTACTTGGTAAGTGCGAGAGATCAGGCCCTGCGAGCCATCATACGAGCACACTAGTGATTCAAAAGAGGTGAGTGGCCGAGTTGCCCCTTGTGTGTTCAGTGGTGTGAGCAACCAATGTTGGATTTGGTGGTATTGCAATCTAGACTCGTCCGGTAGGTGAAAACTACGTTTGCATTGGTCAAAGGCTTTGAACGTATCTCCCTCAAAGAGATCTTAGATCATACAGCATTCGTCCTCTCTCCATGTCGAGAAAGATTGCGGTTGTAGAGCAGGGAGAAAGTCGGGTTGTGCGCCAACGGAGTGTTGGGGGAAGGAAAGGAGGTGAGGTCCCTTTGTATTGCAATTTTGTCCCAGATATCTAGGACTGTTTTCGTGGGGATGGCTATATAAGTACTACGAGGCCGGGCATGCCGCGGGAGCCAAACCAGGTCCCAAAGCGGTCTGCAGGCCACCGCCCGATTGATATGGAACCAGTGCTTCTCGCTTTCGCAGACCACCCATTCCGAAATTAATTGGAGGTGTGATGCCCAGTAGTACTCCAGGAGACTGGGGCATGCCAGAACCTCCCTGTCCCTAGATAGCATAAGGATTTTGTTGGGAAATCTCTGATGCTTCCCACCCCAAATAATAGCGGTAATGTCTCGCTGGAGACACGGTATGTCAACCTGTGGTATAGGGGTTGGCAGTGTTTGAAATAGGTATAGGATTTTCGGCAGAATAGACATTTTGACCGCGTTAAGTCATCCAAGTCAGGAGATTCGTAGATCTAATACTGTTTTCCTACACGCCGATCAGTTTTCTGGGTCCATGTTGATAAAGAGGGGGTTAGATTCAGTCGGAGATAGCAGAGCGAATGTGGAGCCCATTGAAAAGGGGTGAGCGATTGCAATTCGGGCATATCTTGATTAGGAATCGACAAGTTCAATGCCCAAGATTTGGCCAAGTTGATTTTAAATCCTGAGGTTCCCTCAAAAGAGCAAAGAAGCGATATCAGTGTGGGCAGGAAGTTTCTAGGGTCGGTCAAGATAAGTAAGAGATCGTTAGCGAATAGTGCTACTTTGTGCTCAGTGCCTCCAAAGGGAATGCCCTTGATGTCTCCAGCTTGTCGGATAGTAATTGCCAATGGCTCAACCACGGGGGCTAAAAGTAGGGGCGAAAGCGGGTAGCCCTGCCTGGTACCCTTGTATATATGTACGGGCTGGGTGAGCTGGCCATTGACCCTGATCTGCACCTGGGGGGGGGGGGAGGGGGGGAGGTGTAAAAGGCCATAATTCGAGAGACCATAGCCGGACCCATGCCTATTTTCTGGAGGACCGCCCGTAGAAAGGTCCAGTCAACACCGTCATCTATAGAGAGTAGACATGTGGGGATATCCCAGCGATGAGCTTTTTCCACTAGATAAGCCACCTGGCCTATGTTGTCCGCACCCTGTCGCTGGTGTATGAACCCAACCTGGTCCAGGTCAATCAAGCCGGGTAGGTAGGGTTTCAGTCGATTTGCCAAAAATATTTGTGAACATTTTTGCATTGGTGTTGAGGAGGGCAATAGGGCGGTAAGATGCACATAGAGGGGTCTTTTCCTGGTTTGGGAATGAGGGCTACCTCGCCCATGGACAGAGAATGAGTTAAAAAGACGCAGTAGACGGTCCTGTATTTGGGGTAAAAACATGCGATAAAATGAGACCGGGAGGCCATCTGGACCCAGAGTTTTGCCAATTGGTAAGTCTTTGAGCGCCTGTTGGAGCTCGGTTAAGGTGACTGGCGCTTCAAGAAGCTGCGAATGGTGTGCGTCAAGGGGTGCCCATGAACAGGCAGACAGGAAGGAGTCGATTTCGTTTAGGGAGGAAAGTTCTTTCTCACATAGGGCAGTGTAAAAAGCTTGGAATGCTTGTTGTTTATCGCGTTGCGAGATAGTCCAAGTACCCTGCACACTTTTAACCTTTGCAATATGAGCCCTTGCTGCCCGCCTACGTAGTCGGCGCACAAGAGCAGATCCCACTTTATCCCCCCCCTTCATAGTATCTCTGCTTCAGTGCCAGCAGTGACCGTTCCGCCTTGTTTGTCTGGTGCGCCCTCAATTGGCCTCAGAGTATGGCAAGTCGCCATGTGTGGCATCTAGAGGGCGCCGAGTAATCTGGTCGCTCCAGCGCCTTGATGTCGCTGGCCAGGCCGGTTTAGACTAATCAGGCCTCTCGTCTACGTGCTATTGCAATTGAGGTGATGATGCTCTGGGTTGCCACCTTGAAGGCGACCCACAAGATAAAGTGTGGAGTTTCAGGTAGGTCATTGGAGGTGAAATAAGCCGAGATCTCCCGTTGTATCTCGGCCACGTCGACCGGATTGCCTAGGATATGGGGTGCAATCGCCAACGGGCCATATGAGTGAATGTGAAAGGAAGAAGTAATCGATACAGGAGTATGAGCGGTGAACACGTGAGTAATAAGAGTAATCTCGTGTGTCCGGAAATTGGTAGCGCCAGGCATCTATAAGGCCCAGGAGGGCCCAGTTCAACGCCGCAGACATCGCCCTAGTGCCCTGAAAGGATGTAGTACTGCTGTCTAGGTCAGGGTCTCAAACCAAATTAACATACCCCCCCAGGATTAGTTGGTCTCCCTCCCGTGTTGCATGTCTTTTTAATAAGTTTCTATAGTAGAGGTCCTGTGACTGGTTAGGGGCATATACATTAAGCAAGGTGAGGGGCTGTGTGTTATGTTGGATCACAATTTTTAAAAACCTGCCATCCCGGTCCTTCACAACCCTCAAGCCCTGGAGGAAGAGTCCCGCTTTGCTTAGGATTGAAACCGCAGCAGTTTTGGTTGGGGAGGGTGCTGAGAATTGTGCCGGGTATTTAGGGTGGGCAATTTGATGTGTGCCAGATTGCATGAGGTGAGTCTCTTGTAAAAAGATAATATCTGGATCTTGGATAAATAAATAACGCCAGAGCTGACAACTTTTGTTAGGAGCATTAAGGCCCCTCACGTTAAGGGAGAGAAGTTTAATACAGGAGGTAGTACCCATTGTCACAGGTAAGGGGGGAAACGGTTAGGGCAGGCATGTAGAGATATCTTCCCTGAGGGCCAACGGGCACATTCCAAGAGCACCCATAGGCAAGTGCGGCAGGTCACATTGATATCGTCTATATGGGGTGGAAGAGGAAAAGGCCCAAGAGGGCGAGGGCCAAAGATGATGGCAGTTGTCGAGGCTAGCAGTAAGCCCCGCGTAGGACCCAGCTTGGAAGGGGAGCAGCCCAGTAAATTCTCATCTGCCACCCCCAAACCCCTAAGAGTGTGAGAAAGAGAAAGAAAAAAAGGGCGGGGGGGGAAGTAAGAAAGAACATCAACGATAAAAGGCCAGCAGGGCTAAAAAAAACTCCATTCCAGTCCTGGAATGGCCCTTTAGTCTGGGCACGGGCCATTCTGGAAAAGTCACTCTCCAAAGGTTTGAATTGAGCAGGGAGGGCAATCGCCGAAGACCTCGGAGCCCGCCCCCCGCAGCCAGCGGTCGCTAGGGCGAGGGGGGGGGGGACTCCACTGCAAAGTCCCAGTCCATGATATTGGAGGAACCTCAGGAGCAAACCACAGCAAGGTGTGGAGCCGCAGGTGGTAGAGAATGGCAGCACTGGAAGTGTTGAATCCCCTGGATAATTGTTCCTGGGTGTGCAAGTCCAGGGCATATCGCTGCAAAGAGTTTAAAATACACAGCAGTCATGTGTCACTGGTAGAATTATGTTCAGAGCAAATAAACAGTCTGTGTTCCAATCAGCAAAGAGAAATGGTGTGCTTCATTCAGAGGCTGCTTGGGAGTGAGCAGGAGAATGCGTATCGTCCATGGAACGAAGGTGTTGGATAATATCTTCATTGGCTTGGGAGAAGGATTGCTCCTTAGCCTGGGCTATATATTTGGGCCGGGACACCAAGGACCACTCCGGGGGTATAGGCTCTCGAGATGAGATGGGTGGAGGGGAGGGACTAGTCTCGCGTGAGGGCACTGGAAGTTGTAGGAGTTGTTTAGCTTCTCGTAGGGAGCGAAATACCTGGCGCTTGCCCTCCCAGGTGAAAATCAAGACAAAGGGGTGACCCCATTGATATTTGACATCAAGATTGCGTAGTTTGTCTATGACAGACTTAAAGTCTCCACGACGCTGTAGGGTTACCGGGGCAAGGTCTTGGTATAATTGGATGGTGTATATGTTAGAAATGGGGGTCTCTAGTTGGCAAGGGCTTGCACCTTTGTCCAAATAGGGACCCTTCTTCCTAGTCAGGGTAAGGGAGTTACACTCCTAAAATAACCCCTGCTCACCCCCTTGGTAGCTTGGCACGAGCAGTCAGGCTTATCTTAGAGGCAGTGTGTAAAGCATTTGCACATAACCATCAGTAATACAGTGTAAGCACTACAAAAGGACACCACACCAGTTTAGAAAAATATCCAATATTTTTATATACTTAAGACAAGACCAAAAACGATAAAAATCAACAATACAGTACTTAAAAATCTTCAGTTATCAAAATATGCTTTAAAAACAGTTCCTTGATGTCGATAGCTCCGTCCGGGGCTATCACGGCGTCGTGAGCAAACAAATCCAAACAGTTCTGGCTGACCGCGGCGTCGCGAGCCAGCTACGGTGTTGGGAAGACCTGCAAACAGTACCTTTTAGAAATGCAGGGAGTCGGCGACCTCTTGTTGAGCTTCCGAAAGCACGGCGTCCGCAGGCGTCGGTTCCGGAGGTCGGTGCAGGAGTCGTCGGGGCCCTCGAAGTCACACGCGTTGCAGATCGATCTCCTCTCTGTTGAAGTCAGGAGCGCTGGCGTTGGCAGGCGCCGGGTGCTGCGGTGCGAAGTGCAGCGGTGCGGTGCCCTCAGGTCACGGGGCGAGCAGCGGCTCGGTGGCGGCGTCGGATGGCGTCGTCGGTGAGACCAGGGTCGCGGTGCGAGATGAAGGCGGTGCTCGTCACGGTGCTGGCAGGTCACGGTGCAAGCAGCAGCGGCGTCGTTGCTGAAGCGCTGTCGTCGGCTGACGAACTGGAGTCGATGGCGCCGGCAGGCCAAGGCTGCGGTGCGGGATGAGGGCGGTGCATCGGGTAACTTTACGAGCGTTGCCCTCGAACCACGGTGCAAGCAGCGGTGTAGATTTCGGCGTGGAGCGGCGTCGTTGGGGATACCAAGGCATCGTCGTGAAGCGAGGCGGTGCGGAGTGCGGTGCCCACAGGTCGCGGTGCGAGCAGCGGCTTGGAGGCGGCGTCAGCAGGCGTCGGTGAGACCAGAGTCGCGGTGCGGCGGTGCCCAGGCGTCGTCGTGAAGCAAAGCGGTGCGTAGTGCCCACAGGTCGCGGAGCGAGCAGCGGCTCGGTGGCGGCGTCTGCAGGCATCGTCGGTGAGACCAGAGTCGCAGTGCAGCGTTGCCCTGGCGTCATCGTGAAGCAAAGCGGTGCGGAGTGCGGTGCCCACAGGTCGCGGTGCGAGCAGCGGCTCGGTGGCGGCGGTCAGCAGGCGTCGGTGAGACCAGGGTCGCGGTGCAGCGTTGCGGCAGTGCCCTCTGCGGTGCCTTCAGGACACGGAGTCGGCAGCGTCGTCGTCGAGTTGCTTTTCTTCTGTTGCAGCACAAAACACACAGTCCCCAGTGCTGAGGGCAGAAGAGCTTGAAGTCTTTGCTGTTCCTGAGACTTCTTGAACAGGGGGTAGGCTCTACCTCCAGCCCTTGGAGAGACTCACAAAGTAGATTGCAGAAAGTTCAGTCCAGTCCTTTCACTGCCCAAGACAGAAGCAGCCACTGCAGGCCAACACAGCAAAGCGGTAGTTCCTCCTCACAGCTCCGGCTCTTCTTCTTGGCAGTCTTCTTGATCCAAAAGAGTTCTAAAGTTCAGGGGTCTGGGCCCCAATATTTATATCCCAAAATCCTTTGATCTCTTAGGCAGAGAGTGTCTGTGCCCAGCCAGAACCAGTTCTGCCTCCTCTGGTGTGACTTCCTGTCAGGAGGTGGAGACGGCATTGTCAGAGGCAGACCAGGCCCTTTGAAGTGCAAGGAAATCTCCTCCCTCTTCCCCAGTTGCAGCCCAGGTCTATTCAGCCCTTTCCTGACCCACCTAGACTATCTGGAGCCACTCCTGCTCCCCAGCCTTCTGTCATCCAAAACCCAGACAGGCAATCCACATTCCAACATAGGCACACAGGCTGACTGAGCAAGAAAATACCTACTTTCTAAAAGTGGTATTTTCAAACACAGAATGTAAAAATCACCTTCACTAAAAGATGCATCTTTAGATTCTGAGTTCAGGCATACTAAACTTTATTTTCCTACCTAGTTCCCAGGGCCAGTTATGTTTATAAAATGTTATAAACAAACTTCCCATTCTGTCCTATGGGGAACAGGTAGCCTTGCAATAGTGAAAAACGAAATTGGCAGTAATTCACTATCAGGACATGCCACACACACCAGGGCATGTCCTACCTTTCACATACACTGCACCCTGCCCACAGGGGTACCTGGGGCCTACCTTAGGGGTGGCTGACATGTAGGAAAAGGGAAGGTTGGGGCCTGGCAAGTGAGTGCACTTGCCAAGTCGACATGACAGTACCATACTGCGCGCAGACTCTGCAATGGCAGGTCTGAGTTACCTTTTCAGGGCTACTCACGTGGGTAGCACAATCAGTGCTTCAGGCCCACTAGTAGCATTTGATTTACAGGCCCTGGCACACTCAGTGCACTTTACTAGGGACTTGCAAGTAAATCAAATATCCAATCATGGAAACACCAATCCATAACACATTTTACCATAGGAGCACTTGCACTTTACCACTGATCAGCAGTGAGAAAAGTGCGCAGAAACACTAAGCCAGCACAAACGGAGTCAAAACCGGGAGGTCAGAAAGCAAAAAACTCAGGGGAAACACACCAAAAGATGCCAAGTCTAAAAGTATCCCTTATAGGTCAGCTCTGTTTTGCGTCGTGAGGCCTGTAAAATAGCTTTTTTCTCTGTAAGGAAGTGCACCCTTGTAAGTATGTCTAGCACAAAGTCTGGACGGCCAGGGGTAGTTGCGACCAGATGGGCTCTATCAAGGGCAGACGGGGAGGCGTCCTTGTCGTGGAGCAAATCTGCCATTAATGCCATAATGTCTGAGCCCTCTGCTCCTCAAGGGACCTCTCTGATACGGAATTTGTTCCGTCTGCTTCTATTCTCCAAGTCCTCTTGTTTCATTTGGAGGTCGATGTGTTGCTCCTCGAGAGTGGCCATTCTCCGCCTTAAGTTCTCTTGGTCTTCTGATCGAGCATCCACCGTGTGCTCTAGGTCGTCGACCCGCGCCCAATCGCTGTAATATCCCGCTTAAGGTCTTTGAAGCAGGTCTTGAATTCGGTTTTGAGGGAGCGGTGGAGAAGTGTGGCTCAATGGTTAGAGCGGCAGACCCTGATGCAGAGATCTGGCCCGGGACCAGGGTTCAATTCCCGCCTCGGCGGGTCTTGGGCTCAATTTCCTCGGACCTGATAATTCTCGCCTCGGTGCCTATTCTAATCATGGGTCCCACTCTGCAACTCTGGGCAATAGCTTGCTTAATCTCCACAACGGCCCCAACAGCGCTGGGATGCCTGGCTTCACCCTGGGGGTGCCCAGGAGTGGACATTTCACAGGGAAAAGCCAGGAAGGGTTCCACAGCGGTATGCGTACAGCGCCAGGACACCCCTTTGGGGGTATAAGTGCGCTTTACAAGTACAAATTTCATTTCATTTCAGCCAATTTCAGAATTTATTTCTTGAAGGAAGGAATTCATGTAGGCATGTGTAAGAGGGGCGGCCTCAGCCTCTTGAGGAGGATCCATGGGGGCCGGAGGGCCAGATTTAAGCCACATAGAAGCAACCGGGTTGTCCCTGAGAAGGCTATTTGAGGTGTCCTTGCCGGTTTTGGTGCATGGCATATTCCAGCAGGGGTATCCCTACCTATGCATAGCTGGTGCGTGGTTTGGGCAAGTGTCTTATAGGGGCCCACGCCTGAGTTCTCTGATTTGAGGACTACTGGAGCAAGATACGACCCCGCAACCAGATGCAGCCGCTGAGGTTAGTTGCGGCTAAGTGTTGGGGGGTGGGGTCTCAGGCCTCTTCTGGGTCGACAGGGGTGTATTCCGGAACGCGGCATCGAGCCTCACCAGGGTTCCCGTAGTAGGAGCGCAGTCTTGCGTCCGGCAGAGACCCAGGGTCTCACAGATGCCCCGGTGGGTAATGAAGGAGGACAGAGTCAGGCTGAAGGGCAGATCACCAGCGCAACAATACTAAAAGAAGAGGGGATAGTGTCTGCAGGAGTGTCCAATAGCGGTGGCAGGTCAGAGCCATGTTAAAGCTAAAAGGTAGCACAGGTGTAGGGAACAGTCCGATCTGGTATGTGAAAAGAGGATGGATGGGTCGTGCCTAGGGGTGCCACGATGGGGAGTAGCTGAGGCGGTATACAGAGCAGAAGTCCAGCAAGTCTGCATGAAGGGCAGCCGGGCGGTGGTTCAGAGGCAGGGGAGGGGAGCAAAGCCCGCTTCGCGACCCCATAGCCAATCGCTCCTTACCTCTGAGATGCAGTCAGTACTCCACTAAGTACCCCCAGCTGTCGAGGGTCTCCTGGATCAGGCAGTGAGTGTGGATGCTTCCCCAGCCACCGCCAGTAGTCAAGCGCGGCAGTCCCACTGGCCGGGATGGGGCGACCCGCAGCAGTGAAGGACAACCCCAAACAAGTGCATTGAGGCCTGGTGGGCCGGGCGGCAAGTCCCCACGCGGCAGCCGGCTCCCCACCAATAGGTCCAGTCCAGGGGCACACAACATGGAAGCTGTGGTAGGCGGGGCCAGGGCCTCTAAGGCAGCAGTCGCTGAGGGCAAAGAAGACAGGCACGGACCGTCTCCCCTCAGCAGGGGAAGAGGGATGGCCCTCAGCAGCAGTGGAGGCTCCCGGGCAGGTGCGGAGAGAGGTGATGGCTCCCAATGCTGCAGCAGTTGCAGTCTCCTCCCCCAAGCGACGACACGGCAGGCCCAACACAGTCTCCGGGCCGCGTGCAGCACTCCAGGCTGCAATTGCCATTCACGTTCCAAAGGCCGCGGCGGGAGACCGGATGATGCTCCCCGCCCGGGCCCGATACAAGGCACCAGAATCAAAAGGTAAGGCGCCCCCTCACCTCGGCAAAATGAAGACGACGTGGGCCGAGGGCGAAGAATGAGCCGAGCCAGCAGAGATGTAGATGAGTTCAAGCCGTCTCTCCCCCACGGAGAGAGCGAAGCAGTCGCTAGTGCTTCTGGATGCCAAGGAGGAAGCCTCCGAGAGTGTGCTCAGCTCTGCGACCCCATGGCAGGCCCCAATGTGGTGGATGCTGTCCAGCAGGGAGCCCGCGGCGGCAGGTAGGTTGATTCACAGGGAGCTGGAGGATCGTTTTTCAGCTCTCGCGCCATCCACTGCTACTCCGGTGTTTGGGCAATTCACGGTGGGGGTCAACTGGCCCCGATGCTGATGGATTGGCTAAAAACGCCGAGGGGAGCGGAGACACGAGAAAGTGCGTCTCACTCCATTAGCGGCTTAGCCACGCCCCCTACTTTATTCTTTTAACATGGGCATTGGTGTTTACTTTTCTTTCTCTCACTGCAAAGTGAGTGGAGTATTTAAAGTGAATAATGTGACAATGTAGGATGTTGTTGTTTTTGCAATACACAACAAAATGTAAATACCTGTACATGAACTGTATGCATCCAGCAGTTAGGAAAGCAAAATGAAGCACTTTTTCTGAAATACTGAATTGTGCTGGAAACAGAGATTTTAATGGGATCAAAACAAATTAAGACACTTGGTGATGCACAAATAATTATTTATGTGCTATATAGATTAGTAATACAGTATGTCTGTGTAACATTAGTGCCTATTTCAATGGAAACTGTGCTGTTTGTAACTGACAATCCACTACCAAACAACACTTTAGGTACATTCAAAAATCGCCCCGCCTCAGGTCCATTAAAGGAAGATGGGTCGCAAAAGTGTGTGGTGGTAAAAAGTGGGTAGTGATTCTAAAAAGTTTGGGACCCACTGCTCTACAACATTTCTGCATGCCCTCTTACCCTTCACGCAAACCTGTGGGCTTGCAGTGTCATTTTTTGCCATTTTCAACACTGCCCTCATCAGAAAGGAACTACATTATTGACAGCTACCCATCTAAAATGACATTTATATTCAACAGTCGCGGTCTCTGAAGTAACACTATAAAAAACACATATGTAGAATAGCATTAAACTCATTGAGTGACCTAACAATACACCATGCGTTGCTGGGTGACTCTCACAGCAACACTTCGTATGTGTTTCTGACACAGACATGACCCCGCACTCTCTGCTACTGTGTCTACGTTCGTCTGTCTCCAGCGTGCGAGGCTTGCTCTGCTGGCACCTGAGCTCGATTATATTTGGGACCAGGTGCGCAACGACCATTGAACTGGGAGGGCATTCGCCCCTCCCCCATCAGGTTCCCTGGAATGGACTGAGGCTACTGGCTTGACCTTCAGCCACATCTAAAAGTATTCCCTGCAATGACGGTTAAAGCCCCGACAAGCCACTGGGTGTTTTTATTGCTTTCCATAATCGCTGCTGCCATCCTGTCTCATATTACATAATGTGATAATTTCAATGCCATAACAAAAAGCAATGACATACCCTATTTAATGTGGACAGGTGGACGTCGACAGGGGTCAAAAATGCCATGATACCCCACATCCACCAACAGCTAAAAGGATGGGGTATCCAGCAACACGTCCACTTCAATATGTGAGCCAAAATAAATAATCATCAAATGGCGGTCAAAAGGCAATGCTATGTGTTGTGTCGGCTCCTTTAAGGGCTCGTGAAGTGAATATGCATTAGAACGGTTCTATGTTCTGTGTTCGGTTCTAAGGCATATTCACTTGCGGTGGGCGACTGTGACAGGAAGCCGTTGTGCCTGGGACTTGCCTGTTTCCTGGATATATTTATGAAAATAAAGTATTCAACATCCTCATCTGCCTCCGACCTTCACTTCAATTTGGCGACGAGTTGGGATCAGAAAGAGAGTTGCTGGACATCGATACATTCCAGCGTACCGTTTTTTTTTCTCGAGGAAGGGACAACTTGCTCTTGGCTAAAAATTGGACAAATCTGTGTGGAAATACACGAAGAGACGGTGTATCAGCGCTTTAAAAAAGGTGTACGTCTGAGAAGGTAAGATTACCTTAAAATTGGAGACTCCTGCAACTGCCATCGCCGGCGTGTTTCAAACCGGAGTAAAGATTCCAAGCGCGAGTGCCAGCATCCAGTGTCCCGCGTATGCGTCTAGTGCAGCGAGCTGGAAGTGACGTTCACACGCAAGGTCACGCAGCGTGACCTGGCGTAGCGGCCATTTTGTTCCTCATAGTTACAATGAAGTGTTGCATCGGAATAGAGTCGTGGTAACGCTCGTTATTTTAGAAGGTAATCAAGCGTACAACCAGGCGACCAGGTGTCTCATATACTAACGAGGCAGCAAACGTAAGGAGCAACAGGAAACAGGTGAGAATTTCGGGACATGGTTTTTTTTTAGGTGATACATTAAAAAAAAAAAAAAAAAAAAAGTTTTTTTTGGGAGGGTCACATATGGAACAAGGAGACTTATCTGCAAGCACTGCGCAACTAAGTATGGCACAACAAAATTTCTCAATCAGTTCTCCTCATCCCTTTTGGGCTACTGGTCCTCAACCTAACACTGTGTGGTTAGAGTGGAAGGAGTATTTTGTAAATTACATTTGTGCTATTGATGAGGCAGGAAGTATGAAACCTGAACAAAAGAAAAGAATACTTCTGCACTCCTTGGGTCCAGTGGGTCTGAAGACATATTCTCGTATGCCAAAACTGATCGACGCAACCATTGATGTTTTTGAGTGTGCGCTTAAGGATTTGGATAAGTATTTTGCGCCCAAAGTATGCATTGGGGTAACGAGACATAAATTCTTTCAGAGGAAGCAGAGTAAAGAAGAGCCAGTAGATGAATGGCTTGATGACTTAAAAAGTTGGCTATAGACTGCAAATTCGGGCCTCCACGATGATCTCATTCGTGATCAGTTAGTCGTACATAATAACAATTCACCTATTCAAGATCGGCTATGGGTGAATGGTGATGCACCTTTAGAGGAAGTTTTGGCCATAATAAGGAAGTCAGAAATGTCTGGGAGATGTGCCAACGTAATTAAAGGTGCAAGTAATGAATCACCCATGCCTTCAGGAGGGGTTTTCAAACTACAAAATCCTACGAAAGGTCATTCTCAACAGGCGGGGAGAGGACCAAACAGATTCATAAGGACTCCTGCAAATGACATGAAACAAGATGATAGGAGATGCTATCGCTGCGACAGTAGAGAACATTTAGCTTTTAGCAAACAGTGTCCGGCTTTAAAAAGAAATGTGGCATATGTGGTCGGTTTGGTCACTTTAGCAAGATGTGTCGCATGCGAAACAATGTAAAGTATGTATGGGGCGAAGAGGAGAACACTGAAGAGGATTTGCATTTAGAAGAGAATTGTATTAAGAATTTACAGGGTAATTTTGTGGTGAACATTAATGACAATTCATTGAAAGATAAACCCATTTGCGAAATATCCTTAGGTGGGGTTATGACTAAAGTATATGCTGATTCAGGATCACCGTATACTATTATAAATGAAGAAATTTGGAAAACTAAATTTGTGGGGAAAATTGGGGACCATTTAGAGGTTTCGATGCTAGTCCTGTAAGTTTCACAGGGGAAAGGATTAATATGTTGGGTTTCAGATGGCTCACATTCCTTTTTAAAGGAAGGTCAGCAAGAGGAAACTATATGTTGCAAAAGTGGGACCTTCAGTTTTGGGCTGGCTAGACCAAAAAATTTACATATCATACTAGATCCTAATAGCGATGAAAAGGTACTGATTATGGACGATACCAGCAAGTTAGGTGAAATTTTACGCAACAAATTTCCCACTGTTTTTGGAGATAGTTTAGGAGCACTAAAAGGGTTTGAACACAGAATCGTCCTTAAGAAAACGCAGAACCTAAGGTTCATAAAGTAAGACCTATTCCCATGCTCATCAGAGAGGAAGTCAATATTGAATTACAAGGTTTGTTGTCCAGGGGGTTATTGAAGAGGTGCACACATCTGAATGGATTTCTCCGATTGTGGTTGCACGGAAACCCAACGGAAAAATTCGCTTATGCATAGACATGCGCCATCTAAACAATAATATTGTGATTGAAAGATTTCCCCTTCCTAAAATAAATGAGATGGTGTCTTCCCTTAGGGAGCAACGTGGTTCTCCACCATAGACCTTTCCACGGCGTACCACCAGGTCATGCTGGAACCAGAATCTAGAGGACTGACGGCATTTATCACGCCTTTTGGTTGTTACCAGTTTAAGCGGATGCCTTTTGGTCTTGCTTCAGCCGCTGGTGTATTTCAGCGATTGATGCATAGACTTTTTGGAACCATGGAAGGTGTAAGTTTTTTCAGGACGATATTTTAATTGCAGGAAAGTGTAAAGATGAACATGATTTGGTTTTGGACAAAGTACTCACTACATTACAGAGTGCTGGTTTAACTGTTGAGCTGTCCAAGTGTAGGTTTGCACAGAGGAGTGTTTCATATTTAGGTCATGTCATAAGTAAGAAGGTGTAAGACCAAAACCTTCACTTGTCAACACCATTGTTGATTCACCTCCTCCTACCTCTAAGGTAGAAGTTAGATCCTTCTTGGGTATGGCGGAATATTGTGCCAAGTTTATACCTAATTTCGCTGCCAAGATCTACAATATACGCTCTCTCTTAAAAAAAAATGTAAAATTTGAATGGTCTACTAATTGTGAGAGAGAGTTTCAATTGATCAAAGCTGATTTACAACATGTAAATGCCCTTAACAGTTTTGACCCCAACTCTGAATGCTGGTTGACAACGGATGCAAGCGATAAAGGGTTGGGTGCAGTCCTGGCACAAAAAGAGAGGGACGGCAAAGAAAAAATTATTTTATTTGCATCTAGAGCCCTATCCCCTGCAGAGAGCAAATATCCCATTATCGAAAGAGAAGCCTTGGCTTGTGCATGGGCGTTAGAACATTTTCGTGCTTTCGTTTGGGGTAAGCTCCGTGATTATCCGCACTGATCATCGACCTTTAGTGCGCATACTCACCACTGAAGGTAATGTGGGCGCATCTGCCAGGTTAGCCAGAATATCAATGAGAATGAAGGAATTTGTTTTCAAGGTCATTTATGTACCAGGCAAAGACAATGTGGTAGCCGATTGTCTATCTAGGCTACCAATACCCCTAGAAGAATGTGTTGATGATCCTTGGGGAAATTATAATATAGCATTCATTCATGACTCTTGGTTTTCCGGCCATTACTAAAACTGAATGGGTAGATGAACAACACAAAGACAGTGATTTGGTTTTGGTGATGGATTACATTTGTAAAGGGTGGCCTAGGAAACACCTCATTAGTAGTGATTTGAGACCCTTTTGGGATGTACGTATGGAGTTATCCTTGGACAAGGACTTGTTAATGAGGGGTAGCAGAGTTGTTCCTCCCAAGTCTTTGCGCAATAAGGTGTTGCAATTATGCCATGAAGGCCATTTTGGCATCATCAGGACTAAGTTGGTTGTGAAAGGAATCTTGTGGTGGCCGGGGTCGACATGGGTGTAGAGGATTTTGTAAAAAATGCTCTGTGTGTCGCACGGCTGATAAAACTTTAAGTACCTTAAGACCTCCAATGAGTGAGGGTTTAATTCCCAATCTACCGTGGGAAACCATTGCGGTCGACATTTTTGGACCAGTTGGAGAATCAAAAGAATATGGTTTAGTTGCTATTGATCTTTTTACTAAATGGCCTGTTGTGGAGGTTGTTGAGAAGGTCGATACCCAGTTGGTCTTAGAATTTTTAGACAAAATTTTTATGAGGGAAGGTTTGCCTGTATGTGTACTAACAGATAATGGTGTACAATTTTTGTCAAAAATGTCTAAGGATTACTTTGAGAAGTGTGGCATAAAACACAAGACCACTTCCTTGTATAATCCAAGTGGAAACGGCACAGTGGAGCGTTTCAATAGAGTTATTAAAGGAGTCATTCAAGCTGCTTCATGTAAGCATTTAGACTGGAAAAATGAGATCCAAAAAGCAGTTTGGGCGTACAGAATCACCACTCACATTTCCACTGGTCTGTCACCCTTCGTAATGATGAGGGGAAGGACTCCTAGATCTAAGTTTAATCCTGATTGGCTTGTGAAAGGGTCTGTGCTAGAATGGTCTCCTATGGAGGTGAAAGGGAACCTGGAATATGTCCACAGCAAAAGTAAAGATTATTACGATAGGTGTCATGGTACTAAGAACGTCCATGTCAAGGTGGGTGATTGGGTCCGTATAAAAAAACCGATTAGAGTTCCCAAAGGGAAAGCAAGTTTGGGACACCACAACAAGTTGTGGAAGTGTTAAGGAATTCGGTTAGACTTGATGATGGAAGAGTGTGGAACCTTAAAAATGTTGCCCTTGATCGGAGTCAACAGCTTGAAAGGAATCTACAACCTCTTCATCCCTCAAATTTCGATTGGGTGGAAGATTATTTTGAGAATAGTACACTTCAGTCTCATTTGGGGTCGGAGAATTACCAAACCACGGATACCCATCCTGGCCACAAGGTCAACCCTAGTTCCTCGGACACCAACATCAACTCTAGTGCATCTGACTTCTCCCTCAGGGAAGGGGAAGGGTTGTTGAGGACAGATAAGGTTGTTGTGGGCACTGGTATTGATGATGCGGGGATCACTACTCAGAGTTGTATCAACTCGGAAGATGTTACTGATGTCAGTGTACCAAGTAAAAGAAGGAGGGTACTTCCTGGTTGGCTGAAAGAATTTGTGATGTACTTTACAGAGTTCTAATTTATTTCTTAGTCTTGCCCTTAACTTCGTTTCCTCCTTTTCTTATGTATCCGCGTACCTTTGGTACCCCCCCTCCCTTATTTCCCTAGCATTAGGCTCCTTCCATTGTTTTTCTTCTTGTTCCTAAAGGAGGGGGATGTGTTGTGTCGGCTCCTTTAAGGGCTCGTGAAGTGAATATGCATTAGAACGGTTCTATGTTCTGTGTTCGGTTCTAAGGCATATTCACTTGCGGTGGGCGACTGTGACAGGAAGCCGTTGTGCCTGGGACTTGCCTGTTTCCTGGATATATTTATGAAAATAAAGTATTCAACATCCTCATCTGCCTCCGACCTTCACTTCACTATGCCAGAAGAATTTTGCCTTCCAAAGAAAAAGTCTATAAAATGTGCCCGGTGTATTGAATTATAGAATGCATTGTATTAAAGTTTTGTTTATTTCTTGATGCTGAGAAGACAGTGGTATTGTGTAGCACTATTTGGAAGTAAAATGCACAAAGAAAGATTACGTTTTGACATCAAATAAAATAAAAGAGCCTTCCATCTATAAACCTGCTTACTGCACATTATATGCAGCTGGGTGTATGTAGGCAGTTCTATGCGCCATTTTTGTGTCATCTAAAGACATCTGTGCACAACCTGAAGAGATTTTGAATTCAAGCAGGGGTGTCCAACCTCTCTGCGAGGCTGATAAAAGGGATATCACTGAGTTATGGATAGAACACCTCATTTACAATGATGCAAAATTTAGAACAGGACCACGGCTGATTTGCATATGGCTGGTTCGTGTCAGAGGTGGCATGGTGGACAAAAAATGATGGACTGGAATACAGGCTCGGGCAGAGATGAATTCAAGCTTTCCACCAGTTGCTTTTTTGCTTTCTCAAAGAGCCCAGTCCTGGGTCCTGTGCTCACTATTGTATAGGACTCAAGCACCCGATTGACCAAACAAAATGGGCCAACACCGGTTTAGTGTTGCTTCTGCTCTTGTTCAGAGAGGTCCTGGCCTTTCAGTCCGAGCTGAACTATTCCTATTGGAGCAGAGCCAAGACTGATTTGCTCGTTTCTGTCTGAAGTGGTATGGTGGGCAATAAAAACACGCACTGAATGTGGTTACTACGGGTTGAGATTAATTTAAAAATTCCACACAGCACTTTTCTGCTTTTTGCAAGATCTGCTGTAGCAATCACTATGTAGTAAACATTATATATTTGTTAAATGACATATAAAGGTTCAATGGATTTTGCTGGAGTTTGTATCCTGATCTTCCTGGTACATGTGGGACTATTGTGACATCCTGGCCTTTTACATTTTTTGGCCTCTGTTCCACTCCTAACACACAGTGACAAATGTGTGCCGATTGTAGAGTATTTACCATTTGCCTATGGGCTGTGTGTTTTAGCTCCTATCTTGTTGCTTTCTCTGGGCTTTGCAACCTTCACATCCTGACTGCCTTTACCACCTTGACTATCTGCCATCTGACAGTCTTCCTTTTTCCATGTGATGGGATGTACCATCACGCATCCCAGCTGGCTGATGGTGTCCTGGGGACTAGAATAAAAAAGTGAAACAGGCAGGGTGGTTTGAAGCTAAGCACCGAGGGAAGACAGGGGAGTTCTGGGGGATGACAGAGGTGTCAGCAGGAGTCCACTGACCCAACACTATGAGCTTGCATCTACCCCTGCTTTCCCTTTCTGCATATATTGCTGGGGACCTCGAAGCAAACTTCTACACTTACCCTACCTTCAAACACAGATGTTAATGCCGGGATGATTCCCATAGCAAATTCCTGCCCCTCTCACCAGCCTTCATACTCTGTTGGTGTCAGGAGCTCCTAGGCTCATCTTTCTGGTGCCCAAGCTGTACCTGTTCTGTATGTGAGATACGTATGTATTGCTGTTGCCAATGATATACATGTTTTGTGTGGGAGAAAAACATGCACAAATGTTACTTGCTGTGCCAGTTTAGTGTATTTTTGGAAGGTGCAATGCTGTTACTGTCTTTGAAGTAGCATTTCATGTTGAGAGGGTGGAATGGGGTAATGTACCACATAATATTGTGGTTGTACTACTAACTTTTATTTTAGATCTAGTTGCTGGCATGGTGACCACCTGGCAACATGCATCCACTCCAGCTGGGTTGTCCACAATTCTGCCTTTTTGGGAGGTTTGTTCAATGCAAATAGCACTTGCAGCTCTCTTGAGAGAAACCTTGTTCCAGGGTGTTTTGTAGCAAGCCTAGTAGGCTGATGTGGTAGAGGTCTGAGGTAGAAATTGATGAAGAGAGCAAAATTATTATTTGGGGGTGGAGAAGAGAGGTGGAGCAAAGTAAGAGGGGAGAGGAGTACAAGGAACTGTGGTGGAGGAAGGAACAGTGAACAATTAGGTATGGATGCAGATAGTGATGGGATGAGAGTGGCTAAGAAGAGGTGATCTTTGGTGGATCTAATGAAGGAAGACTGAGTAGGCCAATGTATAAGTGGAGATTGAAAAAGGGAGACAAAGTGCTAAATGGCTGCAGGATGACGAGCAGAGGAGAAACTCAGAAGGATGAGGGGATGAGCGAGAGAATGAGAGAGAGAGAGAAAAAAAATCCTAGAAAGAGAGATCCAAGCAGAGCGTCAAAAACCTAGAGATAGGTTAAGACCACAAAATAGATTCCCAGAGTGAGAGAGAGAGAGAAAGAGAAATAAAACATGCTTCAAAAGTAAAAAAAAAATATTAAAATGTTAGCACAAAGAGTTTTTGTCTCTGGTTGCCTTAAGATGTTATTTTTCTTATTTGTCTCTTATTGCGTTAAGATGATATTTTGCTTTTCTGTATAGCTTTTTAAGCCACCTTGGAGCCCAGAGGGAGTGACTGAGAGAAAATAAAGAGAGAGAAAGGAAGAACACATGGCAGAGAGAATGAGCCTTGCAAATGAAGTGAGTATTAAGACATTGGTCTCTCACCAACCAGGCAGCAGTGCTTTTTGGGTAACCAGCCTAAGCATCTGACCAACAGCTAAGCAGTAAAGAAAATTAGAAACAATGAGTGGCGGGGGGGGGGATCAGTGAAGGATGTTGTTGGGGTGAAGGTAAGAAGAATCAGATGCTGACAGTTTTGTAAATTTTACAGAGATACTATGGTAGGCCAGATAGAGTCCTACTGCCACAGGAAACTGTACAGCTGCTCCACAATATTTACAGTCCAACCTCTCTTGAGACTTTTACTAATAGTTACATTTCACTGTGTGCCCACTGTTAGAGAAGTGTTGGAAGAAGATCTGACCTGGGAGGACAGAGACCATTAGTTTTGGATATTTTAGGCCTTTAATAGGTGTTTAAGCGGTAGGAGGAAGCAGGTTAGGTTTGCAAGAGAGGCCGTGCAAATTACTCCTGTTTATCCAAATCTTTTTCTCAATTGTTCTGATTTAACCACACCACTGCTGTAAATAGCCAGACTACCTTTGTTTCTAGAAGTACCTTGTTATGCTTTCACTTAGCATTACCTGCTAGAAGTCATATTTCATAATCTTTTTGCTCCTACTCAAGGATTTCAATTTAACATATACACCACACCATCTGTAAAAACATTTTCTAGCAATTCCACAGACTTAGGCTGTAACATTTCCTCTTCTTGCACTGTTACTATTTTTAGAAATTATTAATATTTATTACTCTCCTGCTACTAATGTTCTTATATATGATGCATGGGTGTTGGGCTTGTGCAGTCATGGACTTTAAACAACTAAAGTACCAAAATTGACTGGACATTACATACCTGTGGTATGTACGCGCGGGGTGTTCAGCGCGCACTGGTGTGGCTCGAGGCGTGCTTGTTGCAGCTCGAAGGTTCCGCCTCGAGACTCACCATCATGTTTAGATTTGACGGTGTATATGTTTAAGCGTTGCCTTGTGGCAACGCTTCCATGTATTACATTGGGCCTGCGACAGCACTAGCCAGTTGGCAGAACGGCCGGTGTACGAGTCAGTTGACTCTGCGGCTTCTGCGGACTGGCGGCACCCTGTTGTGGGCGAAGATTGTCCTTAATAAAGGATTTTACCTGGTCACGCTTTTTTGGATTTCTTCCTACCACATTTGACGATTGAGGTCCTTCGCCCACCGACCGACACACCCACGCTGATTTGTATTTGTATTTTTCCACGTTGCCAGTTTCGTCGTTTCGACCGCCTCCGGACGCCCCCCCTTCATCCTTATTGGTTATTGGAGTCAGGTGATCAGGAAACGCTTCACTTTGTTTCGAGGACAACGAAGGGCGTGTTCCTTTGCCCGAACACCTATTGGCTCAACACATCAACGTTTTCCCTCCAATGAGAGCCAGCTAAGGGTGTGTTTGTTTCCCTGCTTGCCGGTTGGTCACAGCTCAACCCAGCAACACGCTGTGAACTGGCTAAAGCAGGTCTACAAAGGCAAGTCTCTGGAGGGCGTGTTCTTTCTTTTCAAAAGCTGGTTAATCACAGTTCATCACAAGAATACGCTGTGAGCTGGTTTCTGTGCTCAATGTCTGGAGCCATACAGGTACTTTATTTACTTATTCTCGAGCAAGTGAGCACACGCCTGGAAACAGTGTTTGGAGATTCAAAGGTTCTATCGTTTATTCATAATCCTGAGCACCATTTGTTATATTACGCTGGGCATAATTAATATAATCTAGACTATGGCTACTCCCTACCAAATTACACAGCCTCCACCATTTTTATCTTCTCCTGGCAAACCTGGAATTAAATGGGCGCATTGGTTTCATCTATTTGAGAATCATCTAGTAGCCACTGATGCGGGTGGTTATTCCCCAGAATGCAAATTAGCACTCCTATATGGCAGTTTAGGACTTGCTGCACAACAAATTTTTAACAACCTTCCGCCTGCAGTAAGAACTCATTGCCAATCTTGGGATAGTCCTTGGAATGTTTACTTGGAAGCTATTGAAAGGTTGCGTAAACAATTCAGTGAGGAACCCAGCATCATTTTAGAGAGACAAAATTTTGTTAAAAGGAAACAACTTACGGATGAAGGAATTGAGGAGTATGCGTCATCTCTTGGAGTTTTAGCTGCGACATGGGACTTTGGAGCAAATGTTGACATTTTCATTCGTGATCAATTAATTGTTAACTGTGCATCAAGGAAAATTCAAGAACACCTCCTTAGCTGTCGCAACCCTACACTCTATGAAGTATTAGACATAGCTAAGAGTATTGAGAGGTCACTCATTTAATCAAAAGCACTAAATCCTGCACCTTTAGTCAATTCAGTTTCTGATGTTTCATCTAACATTGAAAGTGACAATTTGTGTGCGGTTTACAACAAGAGTAGATTCAATACGCAAAGAGTGTCTACCAATAAATTCCAGTCATTTTGTTACTGTTGTGGCTCAAAGAATCACATAAGCAACTACCCAGCTTGCCTAGCCCTAGGTAGACATTGTACATCTTGCAAAAAAACAGGTAATTTTCAGGCAGTTTGCAGAAGTAGCAGGAATCCTTTAAGAATCAACAATGTGAACACAGATCTTGATGCATGCACTGAGTCCATCAGTAATGTACTTTTGACTATTGACTGTAACCTAGTATCTACAACAGTGAAAGGTCCCAATTGCGAAATTTTAATTAATGAATTTTCTTTACAGGTCATGGCGGACTCGGGCTCACCTATCACCATTTTGCGTGATTCAACATTCTTAGAATTATGGGGCAGTAACAAAACACTTCTCACATCAGATATCAATCCATTTAATTGACATGTTAGGATTTTTCATGGCAAATGTACAATGTCTAGGTAGAACAATACCGACCAAGGTTTACGTAGCCATCAAGGGTAAAAATATCATTGGATGGCAGGATCTAGCCAAGATGGGTATTTACTTGGCTCCCGGTGCTGACAATCCCATTAGGCTAGGTTATTGGACATGATCTTACACAAACACAAAGACCTTTTCTCAGACAAATTGGGGACTGTCAAAGGGATTGTTCACCAGATTAAACTCAAACCCAATGCTAAACCTGTTGTTCACAAAGTGCGTTCAATTCCCCTCTCTGTCAGATAAGAATTGAAACGGCTTCTCAAAAATGTGTGTACCCAAGGCATAATAGTACCCATAGAATCATCACAGTGGATTGCTCAGATTGTCGTCGCATGCAAAAAATCAGGCAAAATTCACCTATGTGCTGACCTGAGGTCCCTCAATGCCAACTTTTTGATTGACTGTCATCCCCTCCCGAGAATCCAAGAGATGCTGGCCAATTTGGGAGGTGCAAAGTGGTTTTCAGTCATTGATCTAAGGTCTGCATACCAACAAATTGCCTTGGATCCAGAGTCCCAGGAACTCACAGCTTTTGTCACACCCTTTGGTGCTTACAAGTACCTTAGACTTCCTTTCGGACTGGCATCAGCGGCCAGTGTATTTCAGAAGCTCATGGATGCCTTATTTGCTGACATGCAGGGTGTGCAAGCTTACCAGGATGACATCTTGGTCTTTGCCAATTCATTGGAGGAGCACAATGTCATCTTGGAAAGCGTACTTTCCACCCTCACACTCAAAGGCATGACTGTCAGAAGAGATAAGTGCAAATTCGCTACACAAGAGCTAGAGTACCTAGGGCACACCATTTCTGTGTCTTAGATTAAACCCAAATTATCCTTAATTAGAGCCATCAAAAGAGCTAGTCCTCCAACAGATCGTGATGCACTTCGTTCATTTCTAGGACTCGCAGAATATTATGCGAGATTCATTTCAGGTAATGCCCAGGCAGTAGAACCACTTAGAAAGATACTCAGGAAAGGTCAGAAATTTGAATGGTCTGATTAAATGCAGAATGCTTTTGGCAAGGTCAATGATTTGATTATACAAGCCCCTGCTTTATTAGCATTTAGAGAAGGCTGTGATTCTGTGATAAAAGTTGATGCAAGTACACAAGGGCTAGGTGCAGTTTTGAGTCAAAAAGCCAATGGTAAGGAACAAATAGTCGCATTCGCATCTAGATCTATAAGAAAGTTTGAAAAACAATACAGCACAATTGAACGCGAGACGCTGGCATGCATATGGGCTGTACGAAAGTTTAAAATGTATGTGTGAGGCAGGTGGTTTGAGCTCCATACCAATTATAAACCTCTTGTCTCCATATTCTCTGGTGGTGTCCACAACATTTCTGCCAGACTGACTAGACTTGTTTCCAAATTACACAAATACACTTTTACCATTACTCATGTGTCAGGTGTCAGAAACTTTAGATAGAGCAGATTGTCTTTCCAGAATACCCGTTTCTGACTTTTAAGGCGAACATGACACTGATGATGTTGAATGTGAGCGAGCATTGATGACATTCTGGATTTACATGGTGAGGAGGTTATCTTCTCTGCTGAAGATTGGAAAACAGTATCAAGAGGATGATGTTTTGAAACAGGTAGCCACATACATCACCACGGGTTGACCTCATGTTCGCTGTCTACACAATGATTTAAAAACATATGCACAAGTGGCCAGTGAACTATCTATGAATGATGATTTAATCATGAGAGGTGATATGCATATTCCTCCTACAAAAATGCGTCCCATTATCATTGCCAAGGCACACAAAGGGCATCTTGGTACCACCAAGACCAGTATACGCATCAAAGAGCACTATTGGTGGCCTTCTCATGAAAGCCAGGTAAAACTTACCATTGACAACTGTCCAGACTGCCTAGCCTCAGACAAACATTGGAAGATGAGTAAAAGTATACTACACCCGGTTCCTCTCCCTGAAGCTCCCTGGGTCAAGTTTGGCCTTGATTTTTCAGGACCCTATGTCAACCTACCTGGTGATATGAAGTACATCATCTTGTTGGTCGATTATTTCTCAAAATGGTCACAGACAATGGGACCATTTTGTATCTGATCAGATGCAACGATTCTTAGCTAAACATGACATCAAGCAACTACGAGTAGCTCTTTATTCACCAGCATCCAATGGCCTAGTTGAGAGAGGGAACAAAGTGATTAAAGAAGTCATACACACTGCCATGTCTGCAGGTTTGAATGTCAAATCATTTCTCAAGGCAAAAGTTTGGGAATATAATTCTTCTGCACACTGCACCACAGGTGTTTCTCAATTTTTCATGTTAAGGGGAAGGAAACCACTTTCTGGGTTATTTCCCAATTGGCTAAAGCACCAGTTGGGAATCACTGAACCTAGTATTGATGCAACTGTTAAGGAGAAAGTGTTGCTTAGAGTTCAGATGAAACAACTCAAAACGTCCGCTGACAGGCAAACATGTGGAGATGAGAGCAAAAGTATTCATGTTGGGGATTTTGTACTGATCAGAAACCTATGTTAGTAAGGAAAGGAGAATCTGTGTTTTCTTCTCCCACTAGAGTTCTTAAAATAGGTAAAGGGTCTGTGATGCTGGAAGATAGAGGATGGTGGAATTTGCGGAATGTGGTCAAAGTATCACATTGACAAGCACAGGTAATCAAACGAAAGTGAGGGGGCCTGTCTCTGTTTGGACACATTGGATCAAGACTGACTCTTATGATACTGATTTTGTCTCCCCAAGGGTTACTGTAACTCCTCATGCTTCTTCTGATGTACCGGTCACCCGGTCTTGTGAGGTCAGAAGACCTAATAGGTTCAAAGACTTTGTTATGTATTAACTTGTGTGTGGGGGGGGGGTAAGGTGATGTGGTATGTACACGCGGGGTGTTCAGCGTGCACTGGTGTGTCTCGAGGCGTGCTGGTTGCAGATCGAAGGTTCCGCCACCTCGAGACACACCATCATGTTTAGATTTGATGGTGTATTTGTTTAAGCGTTACCTAGTGGCAACGCTTCCTTGTATTGCATTGGGCCAGCGACAGCACTAGCCGGTTGGCAGAACGGACTGTGTGCGAGTCAGTTGATTCTGCGGCTTCTGCGGACCGGCGGCACCCTGTCGTGGGCGAAGTTTGTCCTTAATAAAGGATTTAACCTGTTCACTCTTCTTTGGATTTCTTCCTACCACATTTGGCGATTGAGGTCCTTCACCCACCGACCGACACACCCACGCTGATTTGGATTTTTATTTTTCCACGTTGCCAGTTTCGTCCACCTCCGGACACCCCCTTCATCCTGATTGGTTATTGGAGTCAGGTGATCAGGAAACTCTTCACTTTGTTTCGGAGACAACGAAGGGCGTGTTCCTTTGCCCGCACACCTATTGGCTCAACACAATACCCTTTGGCCATGAATGGCAATACATGGTTGAACCTTTGACCCACCCAGAGCCACTCAGCCCTCCTCTTGCTTGCTCAGAGAAGGATTTTTAGAGCTATGTTTAGTTTCTGATCCAGCAACTGCCTCGATGAACCTCAAAAGCAGAAATACCAAAGACAACGCCTTGGTCGGCTAATGTCCTGAAAGCTGTAGCAGCTGATACCGCTGGATATCTAAGTTCTGTGCAGTAGATGCACCAAGGATAATTATACTTTATATTCAGTTTCTGTGCTTTTTCATGTGCTGTTAGCACTAACATCTTTACAGATAGGAGTTTCTTTCAGGCTATGGTACTTGTAGGAAAGTGGAATCTGACTATATGGTTGCCCCCACTTTTTTCCTGGTGTTTTGCTGGTTTATGACTTAGTTGGACTGGGATCCTGCTATTCAGGGCCCCAGTCTATCTGCTTCCTCTATAATATGGTTTCCATGTGCCTTAGGCACATCTCTGATTGGAATCTGGAGTGCCCTTATAAGTCCCTAGTATATGGTATACTATGTACCCAGGGCATAGGTACCTCAGAGGCCTACCAGGGGCTGCAGCATGTATTGTGCCACCCCTGGAAGGCCATCCAAACTGACACCACAGGTCTGCTACTGCAGCCTGGGCAAGGTGGTACATGCACTCCTTACTGTGATATAGGCTACCTATATCACTACATACATACACACATATAAACCTATAAGACACTCCTATGGCAGGCCTTATCAATCCTGAAGGCAGAGTGCGTGGTTCCTATGTGAGAGGGTGCCCCTGCATGAGCTGGGCCCTCTGCAGCATTCGGAGACCCTTCTCTGATGCTGTTTGTAGTGCAGCCTGACCATATACTCTTAAGCGCATTATAACCTCGCGTTAAATGCTAACTTTGGGATGGCTGCACGGAAACATGTCGTGTTTGGTGTCAAACATCTTGGAATACTACCCCCCCGCCAGTTCTGGCGGCGGGGGTAGCATTCCACCCTTCTAGAGGGAAAGACATGTACACACCGGTATGCCTGTACTGACTTTCCAGAGCCCTGGCATCACAAAATGGATGCCGCTGCCACAGACACGAGTCTGGCCTCCTGCTGCTGACCGAAACTCCGGCAGGGGAGGCCTGGACACAGGTTTCCTGTCCCAGGGAGGTGTGACCACCTCCCCAGACAGGATAGTGTGTATTGGGGCTGGGCGGGAGCACTCTCGGTGCTTTGAAATCCTGCACTGGGGGCACACTTGGTGTCCCTGTGCATACCCCAGTTCAAACCGGCTCAGGGCTTCCAGCCCTGCTCTGGCGCGAAACTGGACAAAGGGAAAGGGGTGTAACCACCCCTCTGCCCTGGCCCTCCCATAGGTGGGGCCACAGAGTATGTCCAACCCCTACCTTAGTATAAGTAGGGGAACCCAGTCCTTAGGACTTTAGATTTACCTGGACGAAACTCTGACACAGAATCCTGGACCTTCGACGCTCTACTTTAAGATTAGAGGACTGAAGAATCTCCCTTGGGGTCAAGGAGTGACTCCTGCTTGGCAGGCACCAAAGAAGCAATTGTCCGGTCTGCATCGCTGAAGCTCCCGTCGGACGCCGAAGTCTTTGCATCACCAGAGGTGGATTTCCAGACTTCCCGAGGCTGCCCTGAGTCGCCAGCAAAGCTGAGGCCCGTAGCTGTCGTGGGTAACGTGGAACCGTGACCCCTGGACACCGATCGCATTTGCAAGTGCAGCCTCTTCTGGGTCTCCCACGAAGTCGTGCTTTGGGCTCCGAGTAGCCCCAGCCTCCAGCACCAACTGCACCGAAGATCACTGGCCTCCACTCCACGAGTGTCCTGTGAGCCAGCTCCACGTGCATCGACTCGAGGCTCCTTCGCGGTCGCTAGTCCGTTGGCTAGTAGGCCCTCCCGAAGGCCAATCTTTTTCTGCTTGGGCTCCCTGGTTGCTCCAGGCGTGCCCTGACTTATCCTCGCTGGGTGAGTCCTCCAGACCTTGCTGGTCTGCAACATCGTCCTTCTTCTATTTCCACGAGACTTGCCGTTGCCAAGGCTTGTTGGGTCCAATCCGGTCGCCGACACCCCTGCAATCGACAGACGTCGTGGGACAGCTCGAATCCAGCTCCTGGTTGTCGTCGACGCCTCCTGGACCTCGTGGCTGAAGAGTCAAGACGACCGTCAACCTACCTGAAGCACTCGACATCGGTGGGCATCTGCTCATCGCCTTCCTGGTCACTGGCTAGTGACCCAGACTCTGTCCCCTCTGCTTCCAGGTTCTTCAGATCTTCGATCCACCCGAACACTTTCGACTTGGTCGCCAGCAGCACTTTGCAGCAGATCGCCATAGAAAGCGACGACGAAACCCGACCCCGAAAGACACCTATGCACCCGGCTCCCCTGGGTGAGGTAACTCGAGTACTCCGGTGCTCCCGTAGGTATTGACACTAGAACAGCCTAGTTCTCAAAGGGTTTGCTCCAAGTCCTCCTCTAAGTGTCCCTTTTCTTTTAAATTCTAATCGCGACTTTCCCCATAGAAGTTAATGGTGGTTCGCGGCTGTGTTCATACACTGCACGCGTCCCTCGTGGGTCCCCTGTGTCACTGCCTTGGGTGGTTCCTTGTGGTCCAAGCACTTCTACAGGCTCTAGGCCTTGTGTCTAGCTCAGTCGTGGTTCTTATACCACTTTATTGGTATATGGTTTGGTATGCCCTGGGGCTCAAACGTGTATTTGTGCTATTACTGTAGATAACTAACTCGTAACGTATGTATTTCGAACTCTAGCCTCATAAAGAGACTAGAGGGGTGTGTTTAGTAATAAATACATATATTTTGAATATATACCTGGTGTGGTCCTCTTTCATTTGGTCACTCAAGAGATTATAGACTGGTAAAACAAGCTGCTTTACATTCCTTCAAGACTTAGCCTGAAGGCTGCTCTCCATAGCTACCACTAGGATAGCTTTCAATAAAGGTTGTCTTTAACCTATCTCCAATAAGGGGTTGTTTGGACTGGTGCAAGGTGCCCACTATAATTAGTGGACAGCATATGCCAGGCCAACTTCTCACAGTACTTGCCAAGCATATCAAAAGCACTACCTTGTGTAACTTACTTGGTTCTATTGTGAAGCGCTCTAACAACTTTGGGTAAAGTTCGCGCTATATAAAACTGCATTAAATAAAATAAAAATTGGTCAAAGCAGTAGCACCCCCCATCAAACTCTGAGTCTAATTGCGTACCTTTTCCAGACCAGTCTCTCGCACCACTAACCTAAGGGTCTGCGAACGAAATCTAGCTCCCAAACACCTGCGGGTGGGAACAAGCGGTCGGACGATCACTTCCGGAAGGGGCGGGCGTGTCACTTTATGTAACCAATCACAGAATTAATCAGGCAGAGTAGTCGCCAAGCCCCGCCTCGTGCTTGTCAATCATTATGAACCAGCTACTCGTTGCAACTCTCTCCGTCATTACATATAGAAGTATCATGTAGCCTGACCCCTTTCATGCGATGGTTCGGCTTAGATTGTGGAAAGAGGCAACCTAATATAATCTAACGGGAGATATGATTTACACTAAACTCTCGTCCGATGTGAGAGATTTGCCATGTATGAGGTGAATAACTCTCGGCAAAAGACAGGATGCACTTTCATAGAGGTTCTTCCCACCTTCAACTACATCGTGATTAACTATCACAACCATAAGAGTGGACTTCACCACCCGCTCTTGGGGTAGTTCCAATCCTGCATGTTCCGAAATACCCCATCAGCCGCAGCATCCTAAAACTACAACTCCCAGATGCCCTTGTGAGGCAGGTCGCCATGTTGGAGGCTCCGGCAAAACTGCACATGAACACGATAGGGGCAGGGGAGCAGAGCAAGCACGGTCCCGCCTCCACTCCTTCATTGGGCGCTAGCCCGGTAGCCGGGCGACTGGTTGGCTGAGCTGCTCTGTCTGTTAGTGCGTCTCCATAGGACAGGGTGAGAGTGTGAGGTGAGTCTGTGCTGCTGGGGACTCATGTGTGCTGCTGTTTAAAGACATGTAAAGTGCGTGCGCTGTTGCATGGTACCCCTAGGAAAATGGGCGAGGTTTGGAGGGGTCTGTCGTGGGGCGGTTGAAGCTGGGGAGCAGGGGCCTCACATACCAGGGCAGATATGTCAGGTTGCATTCCAGTGGGGGCATAGTTCGCCTTAGGGGTCTCCTATGGTGCGTTACAGGGGCTTTGCAGGTTAGTCTATTGGAATTTTGGGGTGGGGTGGGGTGAGCCGGCAGAGAAGACGTGTTCGCAGAGGCTGGGCCTTATGCAACAACATTGTGATATCTGTTTGCAAGCCTGTGGGCCAAACTGGACATTATTAGATTCCTAGGCAGTTCTGAGCTGTAGAAGCGGTTTGAGGTGTGCGGCGTGGGAATACGCAGCATGACAGTTATGACTGTTTGCAAATCAGACTATAGCTTTCACCTCATGGGTCTCCCTGGGACCCATATCTGATTTCAGCAGGAAAGGATTATCTTGGGAGGTTGAATGTGAGTACTATGAGCTCAGGCAGCGTTCTTGTCATGGCCTTTTCCATTCATCATGGCCAGAGTGTATCACTGTGGATTTAACAAAAGAGCCGTACATTGGCTGATTAATGGTCTCTAGAGAAGTTATAGCTGGGGGGGAGAGGTATAGGTGCATGCCTTTGCGAGGGTGTTGCCTTGGCATTAGTGTTCTTCCAAAGAGTTTTACAGAGGGCACATCAATGCAGACTGTTTTGATAGGCTGCATTTTTGGAGAGGGGCCTCCTGGAGGCAAGAGGGGCTTCAGGCTGCTTTTTAGGTAAGGAACTGGTGAGGGCTTTGAGGATACTGTGGTAGTCCAAAGGGAGGAACAGGGTATATAGAGTCTCGTGTAGCATGGCAGTGTCGGCTAACTAAACACAAGGACTGGTGTAGGCTTAAAAGTCTCATAGGGAGAGGAAATGCATGGTGGGCTGGGTTTGGGATGCAGCATATCTGTAATTGGTGTCGGCTGTTTTAACTCTGTGTCTGGGGCAGGCTGACCATTAACTTTACTAATGCTCTGCATTATTATAATAAAGTATGAACGGCTTTCTGACCTGTATGTGCTGCTATAAGGCCACCTTATCCACTGTATATGATTCCTTATTAATATCGCTAAAGAGAGAGACATTCATGGTGATGTTTTCTGTTGCACAATGTGTGCTGCAGCTGGCTCACCACTCTCCATTTTGTCATGTAAACTTATGCTCACTACTCAGAAGCGACACATGCTCAGTATGCAGGGCTTCCTATGTGTCATCGTGCTTTGGCTGCTCAAGAAACCTATCCGCTTTTGAATTGAGGTATATGACTAGAAATGAATAGAATAGAAATTTAGTGGAAATTCGTCTGGAGAAATACTGAAAAGGGCTAGTGCACGGTTTTGTGCAACAGTGATGTCTGTCAGTAGCTCTAGGAACCTTCCTAGGGAGAAGTACAGCAGATATGGGGAAATAGCGACAGGTAGCATTCCAGCCTGTTGTTTTTGTGTTGATGCATACATCATGATAGACTGCTATGAGTGGCTGCTCTCAAAAAGCTATTTTGGATCACATGGGACACCATAAAAGGTTTGGTGAGTGTAACACTGCTTCATGGCATGGATAGGAGGTGCCACTTCTGGGTGAATTTGCAGAGGCTACTCAGTGGATGCTACATAAGCAGGGTGGGTGGTCTGAGGATGCAAATCATTGACACCAATTTAGTAATACCTAGCCGCAGTTGGAGGAAGAAACATTACATTGAAAGATCTTTTGGAATAGGTCTGTCTTGAGGCGGGTTGTGCCATACTAATAAAGGCTGTAAAAATATGTGCCTTTCATAGGAGGGGCTGTTTGACTGTTAAAGTGCTTCTCATATGTCTATGCGGGGTAGGATTTAGGTTGTAGGGCGATGTACAAAGTCTCACACAACAGGACTGTGGAGACATTTGACAGCCTTCCATGGGAGGCAGATTGGGCTCTGTGAGCTGCCTTCCCGGTGGGTCTAATAGTCACGTCTATGTGGAGAGTGGCAAGGAGGAATGGCTAAGCTGCAGTGCTTTTTGTTGTAGTGATGGGTTGTCATACTAAAAAGCTACTATTGGAATAAGGCTGGCAGCTTTTAATCTGTAGGTGAATTGGAGAGTGGTCATGCCAGATTGCACTCCCAGGGGCTGAGGGTGCAGGCTGGGCATCCTTTTCTCAGTGACTGTGGGATCAGAATAAGAGTACTGTACAGATTAGGTCTTTTAATTTGCATTTCCATGCTCAGGGCTAGAACCAGCGCATGGTGAAGGCTTGCATCTGATGGAGACTTCTATCCTCAGATTCCTTACCTTAGAATTATCCCCAGGCGTCAGACTGGATCCTGAAATTTTTCATGAGCAGTACCCCTGCGCACCGGTAGGTGACGTAATTCGGCTCTGCATGGCGTCATCCACACCGGAAGTGAAGTGCCTGGTGCCTTTGTACATGCCACCCCAGCGCGCTGATGCCAGTTCTTTTCTTTCCACGCCAGTCAGCGCAGATCTGGAGAGAGCTACTCCCAGTGAATTTTTGACTGACCTTTTTGTCGAAGTCTTTTGAGATTTTTCTCCTGGTGTGGCAGGATGTAAGCTAGGAAGGCCTGCTTCAAACCCTGTGACGCCTGTTACTGGCAGATGTTAGTGATGAACCCGCACCTTGTTTCCCTGTGGTGCCTCGAGCATGACCGTGATGCCCTGCGTCGACTGCACACCATGCACTCCAAGGCCTTGAGGGAGCGCTCCCCCAGCTCCTTGCCGCCCGACGTGCATCGGTCTTGATTCCGGCTGAGAAGAAGGTCCCGGGATTGATCGCGGAGCCGAACACCCTCGTCTCACTCGGTCGTCTACAGGTAAGTCCCACAAGCGCAAGAAGAGTAAGAAGTCGAAGAGGTCTTCCACTTCGCCCTGTCTGTCGAAGTCATCCAACGAGACGAGGGAGCGTCATCATTCGAGGCCTGGCTTCGCGGTTGAGCCTGGGCCGGCCTCTCACTTCCCTGAGTTTATGGGAGCCGGAATGACCCCCGTCCAACTTTGCGAATTCTATGAGGCAATGCACCTCATATTTGGGTGGACCGCTGGCGCGCCTTCCGGCCCCACAGGTTTGGAAGGGACCCCCACTGGTTCTCTGCTGGCGGTTCCGCCCCGGCTCCAATTTGGCCCCTTGGATCAAAGGATGGATCCGGGCTGGTCGTACCACCTTGACTTTCCTTAGCTCCACGGGTGCCCTCTGGCGGTGCCATCCCCATTCTCATCTCCGACACAGAGCTGAAGGAGTGTTTTGATCAGACTGGAGCCATGCCTTCCAGGCCAGAGCCCCATTGTTATGGGCTGGGGCTTGTGGAGGATTGGGAGGGGTCGCTGGACCCTGAAGAATACCAGCCCCCAGAGCCCAACATGAACTGTTGTGAGGAATTGGCGGACGCCAGCCGTTTAGACACCTCTCCAGATACTGGTATACTCTCTTCCTCCCCTACCGTGGTACCGGAGGAGAGGGGCTTCCTTTGCTATGGTGATGAGAAGGGCGGCCGAGGTCCTGGACCTTAACCTACCCTCCGTGGTAGTCAAGACTTGATGGAGGTGCTTCAGCTGGGAGTGACCCAGCAGAACTGCTTCTCCCATTTAATGAAGCCCTCACGGACGTCCTGTTGGTGACTTGGTCCAAAACCTCCAAAGGGGCTTCTGTGAAAAGGACAATTGGTCGCCGCCACCGCACCACCCCAGGGTACTCTAACTTCCTCACGCAACATCCTACCGCAGAGAGCTTGGTGGTCCAAGCCTCCACCTCCTGGGTAAATCCTGGCTCATTCCTTACCACCCTACCGGATATAGAATCAAAGAGGCTGGATGCCTTGGGAAAGAAAATGTTTTCTTCCACCAGCCTGGCACTATGATTCGTGAACACCACGTGCCTTTTGGGTCGTTACTCCCATGCCCTGTGGGATTCAGTTGTGCAGGTGCTGCCCATGGTCCTGGAGGAGGCCTAGGCCATACTCCCCTAAGTTATGTCTGGCGGCAGAGATGCAGCGAAGTTCACAATTCAATGTGGGCTGGACATGGCCGACTCGCTGGGCAGAGCGGTTTCTTTGTTGATAGCCTTACGGCACCACACTTGGCTGAGAACAGCTGGCTTTTCCCGGGCTGTCCTAGCGTCTCTTTTGGACATGCCCTTTGAGGGCTTCCTTCTCTTCGGAGACAAGGCAGACTCATGGCTGGAGCTCTTCAAGGATAGCGGAGCAACAGCCAGGTCCTTGGGCCTTTCTATGGCCCCTCGTAAGCCCCAGTCCTTCTTTCGCGGCCACGGAAGGGACTTCTAGCTGCGTCTTTACCAGCCCAGCCACCACAGCACACAGGCTTCCCAGCCTCTGCGTGGACGAGTACACCGTACTCACAGACTCCTTGGGTCAGGCAGCCTGATGTTTGGCCAGTCCACTACTACCCTAACAGCCAAAGCCTCCAAACCCCTTTAGTTTGTCCTCTTACCGTCATGGGCAACTAGTGGGAGGCAGGATACGCCATTGCCTCCCCCGCTGGAGGTCTATAACATCAGACTGCTGGGTTCTTCAGATTGTCCAAAGGGACTACTCCCTCCCCTTTGTGACTGCCCCTCTGCCCATGCTACCCACTTGCAACAGGCTGACGGAGGGCTATCTCTCCTTGCTCCACCAGCAAGTGACGGCTGTCTTGGACAAGGGAGCCATAGAGAGGGTGCTGATGCCAGAAGTAGGTTGTGGTTGTTATTCCAGCTGCTTTCTGGTGCCCAAGAAGGATGGAGGCCTTCATCCGATCCTAGACCTGCACCCTCTCAATTTGTTCCTCAAGAAGACGTTCAAAATGCTCACGCTCGCTCAAGTCCTGTCTGCCCTGGACCCAGGAGACTGGATGGTAGCGTTGAACTTGCAGGACACATACTTTCACATTCCCATCCCTTCCTGCCCACAGGCATTACCTGTAGTTCATGGTGAGCCACGAGCACTTTCATTCTGCCGTCCTTTTTGGCCTTACCAGCACTCCTCGGGTGTTCACGAAGGTGCTGGCAGTGGTGGTTGCAGCTCATTTGCAGAGATCAAGGGAGCCAGTCTTCCCCCTATCTCAATGACTGGCTGTTAAAGGTGGGTTTGCTACAGACTATTTTCTCCAACCTTCAGAATACAGCAGACCCCCTGCTCTTACTGGGGTTCACGATCAACATGCCGAAGTCACACCTGACTCCCTCTCAGAAGCTCCCTTTCACTGAAGCTGTTCTGGACACAGGTGCAGTTTTGGGTGTATCTTCCCGAATGGCGAGTCCAGGATTTTCAGGCTATGATACTGATGTTTCTACTTCTTTCCTGGATTTTGGTGAGACTGGTTCTGAGGCTGCTGGGCCTCATGGCCTCCTGTCTCCTACCTCTGACACATGCCTGCCGGCATATATGTGCTCTGCAGTGGGACCTGAAGTTCCAGTGGGCGAAGCACTCTCTGGGATGGTCCAGATCTCTGAGGGAACTACAAAAGTTCTGAAGTTTTCGTTAACGAACTGTGATGGAGTCAGCGGCAGACTCCTCTTCTCCCCCAACCAGATCTGACAGATGTGTCACTTCTGGGATAGGGTGGCCATCTGGTAGAGGTGGGGATCAAAGACTTCTGGTCTCTGGTGGAAACCGGACTCCACATCAACCTACTGGAGCTCCGGGCGATCCGGCTGGCATTAAAAGCCTTGCTGCCCTCCATCAAGGGAAGGATAGTGCATGTGTTCACGGATAACACCACCACCATGTGGTACTGCAACAAACAGGATGAGGTGGGGTCGTGGACCCTCTGTCAAGAGGCCCTGCATCTCTGGACATGGCTGAAACGTCAGGGTATACCCCTAGTGGTTCAACACCTGACGTGCTTTCTGAATGCCAGGGCAGACTACCTCAGCTGAAGACGCCTAGTGATCACGAATGGTGTCTCCATCTGGAGGTGGCAGAAGGTCTCTTTTAGCTGTGGGGAGAGCCTTGGTTAAATCTGTTCACCACCGAGCGTGCAATGTCAGCAGTTATGCGTGATGGAGTTTCCAAGGCGGGTCTCGCTCAGAGACACTTCATCGCAAGCCAAGCTGAGACCTGCAGTACACCTCTCCGTCCATACCACTCCTGCCCAGAGTTCTCAAGAAGATCAGGAATGACCAGGCCGAAGTCATCCTTGTGGCTCTGGACTGGGCTTGAAGAGTTTGGTATCCTGAGCTGTTGAGGATGGGCATCTGTCCTCCGATCAAGCTGCTTCTTCAGGAGGATCTTCTGTTACAGCAGCAAGGGAGGGCTCTCCTCCCAAACCTGTCAACCCTCCGCCTTCATGCGTGGATATTGAGCTGCGACGGTTGACAGCTTTCGACCTTCCGCCTGTAGTCTGCACTGTTATCTTGGCAGCCAGGCGTCCCTCCACCAAGAATGTATATGCCCGCCGTTAGGGCAAGTTTGCGAAAAGAAACTGATGTCAGCATGACTGGTGCTGCCTATATAGGCACGTTACTTCTGGCGCTGAAGACACCACACTGAGCTGAACGACACCACCTACCGGCGCACAGGTCTACTTCTCATGAATAATTTCCGGATCCAGTCTGACGCCTGGCGATATTTCTAAGCTAAGGATTCAGCGGCTAGATAGAATCTCTACCAGCTAAGGCGTTACTGAAGGTAAGTAACTTGTTCATTATGTATGTTCAGGGTTGACATGCCTTTGTCTTGCTGAGTAGTTGAGCAGCCATCCTTTTATCTAACATGGTTAGAGCAAACCTGGGGGGGGGTGTGGAGGAATTTGTGGTGGGCCCACTGTTAGGATAGCATGCAAGGCAAACTAAAGAAACCAATCCCACGCCAAAGGGAAAAGTCTGGATGACATGGAACAGTTTATGGGTGAGGTTGAAGGAGGATTAGTGTCTCATACCACTGGTCAATGATACCATACTGTATCCTTTTGGGTTCTTAGCTGCTTCTCAATTTTACACAGAATGTGCAGAATCTAATTTGTTTTATAAATTTGGAACTCATGCATTTTCTAAAAAGAAACGTATGCTTTCTGCAGAAGACTCCCAAATTTGTCTGCCGTAGAATTTTACAGACATATTACATTTGGGATTATATTAAACTGCTTAAGATTCTTTAAAAAAAATTCTGAATTGTGGGAATGTCAATAGACCTCACTACCAAATCGGCGACATTGACGGTGTTTCCTGGATGGTATGGTCACCAGAGGCAGAAGCGACTGATTGGGATTGGTTGCATGGTAGCCAAGAGGGATATCACCAGTCATTGGAGATCCCGAATGGCACTCCAGCCCCCGTTTTCGAATGGATACAGGGTATGGTTTATTGTTCTATAGCAGAGGAGTATAGGGCAAGGGAATGTCCCAGGAAACATGACAAGATATGGGGAACTGACCGGACCACTTCCATCTGGTTTAGCCTGGTACACAAAATTGATGATAGCTGGGCAAGAGGATATGAGAGTATTGTTACCCGAGGAGGAAGTCATGTTGGTACCACAGCTGTGTCAAAAGTTTAGTCCTTTAATTTATAGAATGGATCTGTATCTTTTATGGAGTTTATTTGTACAACTGAGGAAGCGCTGTCTCTATTTACTTGAGTGAGAGGAGGTTTCCTTTTTAGGTCTCGCCTGGCGTTAGCAGCGCGCATGCGCTGCTCTCGCCATGCGAGGGCTTCTTGGAATCGATATGATTCCAGAAGTCGTGTCGCTGCTCCGCCTACAATTTTGATTGGTGTGCGTCGTTTTGCGTCATGGATGATGCAAAACACAGTGTAATGATTGCACCGGAGGCAATCATTACACTGAGGGTTGCCACCCTGTCCGCTTTTGGCCCCGCCCACCGGGATTTGATCTTTTACTTGCTGCGGGAGACAGTGTCTCTTAATTAGCCGCTAAGCACTTCTTTTTCGTATTACCGCGTTTGCCTTCAACAATGGCTGACGCGCTTTTCATTTCTCTGTTCTCGGCTTGTTTACTTTAGTAGACAACCCCCCTTCCCCCCCGCCCCCAGCACTCGCGGGACAATGGCGTGCGTTATTTGTATACACAATCCGTGATTGGATGTGTCCATGTCCTAGAATTCAGCGGTGCACTCGCGGGACAATGGCGTGCGTTTTACTTTAGTAGACAACACCCCGCCCCCCCAGCACTCGCGGGACAATGGCGTGCGTTATTTTTATACACAATCCGTGATTGGATGTGTCCATGTTCTCGAATTTAGCGGTGCACTCGCGGGACAATGGCGTGCGTTTTACTTTAGTAGACAACACCCTCTTCCCCCCCCCCCCCCCACCCCAAGCACTTGCGGGACAATGGCGTGCGTTATTTGTATACACAATCCGTGATTGGATGTGTCCATGTCCTCGAATTTAGCGGTGCACTCGCGGGACAATGGCGTGCGTTTTACTTTAGTAGACAACACCCTCTCTTTCCCCTCCCCCACCCCCCCCAGCACTCGCGGGACAATGGCGTGCGTTATTTGTATACACAATCCGTGATTGGATGTGTCCATGTCTTAGAATTCAGCGGTGCACTCGCGGGACAATGGCGCGTGTTTTACTTTAGTAGACAACAGCCCTCTTTCCCCCCAGCACTCGCGGGACAATGGCGTGTGTTTTACTTTAGTAGTCAACACCTCCCCAGCACTCGCGGGACTATGGCGTGCGTTATTTGTATACACAATCCGTGATTGGAAGTGTCCATGTCCTAGAATTCAGCGGTGCACTCGCGGGACAATGGCGCGTGTTTTACTTTAGTAGACAACAGCCCTCTTTCGCCCCCCCAGCACTCGCGGGACAATGGCATGTGTTTTACTTTAGTAGACAGCACCCCCCCCAGCACTCGTGGGGCAATGGCGTGCGTTATTTGTATACACAATCTGTCATTGGATGTGTCCATGTCCTCTAATTCAGCAGTGCGTCTTTTGCCTGTACTTGCCGGTACCCACCAAGTATGAGTGAGCTAGTATCGGAGGTGGGGGGCTCTAACACGTAAGGTACTGCCAGGATATATGTCAGTCCACTGGGGTGTGCACTTGAGTATCTGGGGATGGTTGTCCCTGACGCGTACTGGTACAGCCAGGATATTGACCGGCACCCACCGGAGTAACAGTGAGCACGAGAGTTTTCAGAGAGGTTGCTGACGCTAAATGGAACAGTCAGAATGACACCCTCCCGAGGAACAAAGAATCAATAGAGTGTTAAGGATGTGCTCCCATCGAAAATCCAAGCAGACCCCACTGCGAGCAGAGTAACAGTGAGCGCTAAAGTATCATGGCCGGGCGCTTCTAATTAAAGAGACGTGAGGCACCTTAAGAGCCAGTGAGCGCTAGAGCCGTGGACCGGTTAACTGTGAGCAGCAGAGTACAAGGGAGGGGCTCTGACTCTTTATGTAACCGCTACAAAAGCCCGACACTCGCAGAGTAACGGGGAACTCTAAAGTATCTGGAAGATTGTTCCGGACGGCCAGGAGAGTGCACCACAGGCCAGCCACCGTTAGCGGGGCACGCACGGAGGGTGGTTTTGGAGAGGACACGACGGGGCATTCACCAGCAGTTACTAACGTGAATCCTGTCGTCTGCCTAGTCTCTTCCAGTCTCTGCCCTTGCCCGGTTTGAAGGGACGTGCACCAGGGTAACGGGTAACTTTGCGGTTACTGTGCCAGTATGCGGAGACAGTAACGAGGGTCAAGCTCGAGATGTCTGGTGTTTAGCCTGGTCAGGAACCAGGGTATCCAGAAGAGAGGGCGTGTTATGTTATTAGTACTGGAGCCCCCAGTCACCCGAGAGGGCTCCTCATGGCCGAGTACCCGCCAAGCCACAGTGACACTTGACGCCGGTAGAGGGCGAGACCCGAGCAAGCGCCGCGGAGTAACCAGACACCGCGGTGGGATAAGTGTTAGCACACGCTGCCGGGATTTGCAGTCTGTCAGCTGGACGGTGGTGCTATCCGTGCAGCGCCCCTACCCTCCGCTGTAACACGAGCCCCCCTTCCCTGCACTCACTGAGTGCGCCACTCGTTCACTTATCCCACCGCGGTGTCTGGTTACTCCGCGGACAGCGGAGCATAATCCAAACAACTTTAATAGTACTCCCTTAGTCTGTCGGTTTTCAACCAGCGCTGTGATGATCCCTTCGCATGTTGAAGTTGGTCGCTTAGAGTTGGAGACAAAGTAGAGGAGATCAGATGTTCGAGTTCTGTCGGGGTACGGGAGGTGAGGTCTTTTACCCGCCGTCCCATTGTTTGTCAGGGGTCAAGTGGTTTCTTTGAGAGGTCCCCGACTATTCAACGTATTCCTTATAGCGTTTGCTTTCACTATTGCCATTATGTTTAACCTCTTATACGATGGGTATAAATTATGGAATAAGTTGGCACCTAGTTACCCTTGTTTCTGTTCTCTTTTGTGGTAGAAATGTTTTTTTCGCTCCTTTCTTTAATCTGCTTCATCGTGCATTAGAACGGATTGGTCAATAAACGCCATAAGGAACACAGACAAATACGTCTAGAGTAGAAGAGACCCATGGCACATCTCCTCTGTGATCCTGGGCAAATCACTTAATCCCCCAGTGCCTAACAAAATGAATGTGTCCGTCTGTAACGCAACTGGTGCTCATGTGAAGCGCTCTGATGCCTTCTGGTCGAGTTAGCGTTATATAACAAGCATTTGCAATGCAATAGGTATCGCATTTACGCAAATTTAAGCTATTGGCATAGTAAATGACAATGCCTTTTATTCATGTTTTAAAAACGAAAACAAAAATAAAAGGCATTGTTATTTGCAATGTCAATAGCTCAAACTCACGTAAAGGCGAGACCTATTGCATTGCAAATGCTTGTTGTACTGGTTGTAAATCTATCAATAAACAATGTTACAATTAGCACGATTATATTTGCAGGTTTTATTTTTTCAAACTGCACTCGCAGGTTCGAATTCACAAAGATTTTGCTATGACTTAGTGTTGTACTCCTGGTTAACTTCTGAATTCCAGGAATACACCAGAAGTATTCAAAGTGTTCTGGATTTCAGGAGCAAGCCAAAAGTAATACAAGAACTAAGTCATACCTACATTTGTGAATCATGTCCCTGGTTTCCACAGAATACTCTCTTATGTCTAGGACGTCTCCTTGTGGATTCTGTGGAGAGAGATGCCCCAGAACCATATCACTTTACGAAAGGTGTGTTAAGATAACGAACAGGCTGGAGCTGTTAGGTGTGTATTATCTCACTAAGGAGAAGTTTTTAAGAAGTGTTGTGGTATTATGGAGAAGCATGTCCATACAGTGAGGCTTTGTGCGGGCATAGCAAGGCCACAAGGTTGCTAGTAGCGGTGAGGAGTTTGTCTTTAGGGATGTAGAAGGGGAAGAACGCAATACAGGTTTTTAGGTCAAGCCTGGGCAGCGCATGCGCTGCTCTGCGAGGCATGCTGTATCCGAGTATGGACTTGAAGCCCCACCCACTCTCAGACCATATTTTTCATTGGCTTGTGTCATTGTCCTTCGTAAATGCTGGCTTCTGATTCGTTAATAGGCTTGTTAGTCACAGCTTAGTACCGCCTTGTCTTCATTTGTAACCTCCTGCGAGGTTTGGCCCTTTTACTTCTGTTGTTATACAGTATGTCTGTAAGCACTATTTCCTTTAATGAGTTTCTCCTTCTGCAGGCACAACATGCTTTCCTGCAACATTCAGCGCGCCATGCACGCTTACACTTTCTAAGCAGCCCGGGACAATGGCGGACGCTTCTTTGAAGTGAAATTGGCCTTGCATTTACAAGAGTTTGCGCTATTGGCATTGTAAATGACGCCTTTTATTTATGTGTTAATTATCAAAACAGATAAATAAAAGGTATTGTCATTTACAATGCCAATAGCTGAAACTCTCGCAAATGCGAGGCCTATTGCATTGCAAATGCTTGTTTTTTTGGATTGCAAGTCCTGTTGTGCTTCCTGTCTAAGTAGAGGAGTGGTAAACGCCATCAGACAGTGTAATAGTATCTGTTTGCATGAGTTGTGATGCTGTGGGGAAGGTGTATATAACAGGCTTCGGCTAGTTGAGGGTGTTAAAGTTGTGCTGGCTGCGTGCAAACGTTATTGTTGGGCTAGAGGAAATTGCTCCAAGAGTGCCAGAACAACAAAATTCACTGTAATTGTTCAGTGTAGTTCGACATATTGAGAGAGTGACATTTGGAAGTTGTATCCCTCTTGTTCTTTACACATACAGTGGAAATCCTGTTAGATGAAAGTATGTTTTACCTGTGCTGCTCGTTTCTCTTTTGTTCAATTATTTTTCCTCTTCCTATCAAGCCTTGCTGAATTTGCTGTTTGTTTCCTGATCTTTTTAATATTTTTTTGTTTTTGAGTATGTGTTTTTGCAGTTCTTTTGCAACCTACGAAAAATCCATACAGATGGATTTGATGCTGGGTTGTACTCTTCTGGGAACATGATTACTGTTTGCTAACTCCAGGTTAAACATAACCACATACTCCTAGCCTTAACTTCGTTGCTTAAAGAATCTGTCAAATACAAGTGCTTACCCAAATTTTCGTAACTGGGCTATATACATTTTGCACTATTACCTCAAAAATATTTTAAGTACGAGATATGGGATATTACCCTGACTTGGAACTTAGCCTGCAGGTTCAGGGCCACCATAAGGTCACTCAAAGCTGAGTTTAGCATAGTTCAGTTAAATCAAACGCACTGGAACATGAGAAGTGGTGCTGAAAAACACAAGACTGGTGAGACTGCTGTTTCGGGGTTGGCCTTTTTAATTGATTGCATGCTTTAATTTGTTGTGACTGTTGCTATTTTAATTTGTGCGTGGTACTGTATGTTAGGGCCTGTTAGAGCCCGTTCCTTTTATTGGTGGCCATTTTTGTAGTGCCTCCATGCTCTATAGAGGGAAGCGCTCTGGTGTTTGGCGCTCCTTCAAGCAGTATGTGCTTGTCCTGGTATATAAACGCTCCGATGCGCAGTCGCGGGCCTGGTGAGATTGCTGTGTCTCGGTCGGCCTTTGCAGGCTAACTCCGTATTTCTTATTCTATTTAATTGATTGCAATGCTAATTTGTTGCGACTTTTGCTATTTTAATTTTGCTTTTAATCTGTATGTGGTACTGTATGTTAGAGCCTGCTAGAGCCCGTTCTTTTATTGGCAGCCCCTTTTGAAGTACCACCACGCTCTATAAAGGGAAGTGCTCTAGTGTTTGGCGCTCCTTCGTGTAGTATGTCATTGCCTCTGGGATATAAATGCACTGATGTGCGTTCACGCCCAAGGCAAGCCCGTCTGCGCCTGGCCTTCATGAACCTTGGGCAGAAAGTGAGGTGCGGGAGAAGGGAAGTGATAGACCCTAGGATAGTGGGATGGTGGTGTTGCTCTTCGTGCAACTGGACCACCGGGAGTTCAGAGTCCTGGGGAGTGCTGTCTCTGTGGAGTGTGCCACCTTGGAGCATCAGGGAAGAGCGCACTGGGGGGGTGTGGGGGGTGGGGGGGGGGGGGAGTTCGCCGAGGACAGAAGAGGCCTTATGCTGTGCGTTATCAGTCAATTGCCGCTCTCTAATAAAACATACTTTGAAATTAGTGAGATGATCGGGATAGCTCAAACTGTTTGTTCATTACCGAGACTTGAGCCAAGGAGAACTAAGGCCTGGACTTTGCGTTTGCCACGCCCCTGGGGTGAGACTTGATAGGAGCGTACGGAGGGGGGTAGGACTCGCCATCATTTTTAGGGAGCAGCTAGAGCCCGTTAACACCATAGTCGAAGGTTGCAAGGTGGGTCAATTTAGAAATCAAAAACAAACTTTCTTTGATTTTACTGGGGCTGCTGATGTACCGGCCTGATCTAAAAAAGCAGTTAATTTTAAACGGGCATCAAGTGCTCGAACCCTTTATCTCTTGTGATAATCTGACCATTTTAGGGGATTTTAATCTCCATCTGGAAGAAGAGGGCGACTGCGACACCAGGTCTTTCATGGATCTTATGCACAGTTTCGGCTTTAGCCAACGGTTAATGGTTTTTCCAGTAAAGAGACCCTGATTGTAGGCGATTGTCTTGTGTTAAGCTGGCCTTACCACAGTTTAGTGATGTTAAGTACGCAGAAGGCATATGTGGTGGAAAGCATGTCAGGCAACCCTAACAGCGTTAGAAAAGTGAGTAAAATCTCGGTTGGAAAGTTTGCAGATGCCCTTGTGAAATTTAAAGAGAAGGACCTAAGGGGTTCGAATTCACCAGCAAAGAATTGAGGAGGTTGCCTCTCTGATTAGATCTAGCCCCAAGTAAAGGCGAAAAACATCTGCCCGTGGTTTTCAGGGGAGCTCAAGGACCCTCAAAGGCAGTGTAGGAGGCAAGTACGGAGATGCAGACTGGAAGAGAAAAGCAAACATAGGGAGCTTATTCTCAAATACAAAAATGCTATCAAGGAGGCTAAATCAGTGTACTTCTCCCAGAGGATTAGATCTGCTATTAACATTCCTAAAGAACTCTTTAATATGGTGAGCACCTTCATGTCACCTCCTATACATCAGGCAGTGGGAAGCTCTCAAGTTGTCTGCAGTAATGTAGCTGAGTTGTTCTGAGACAAGATCATGAAGATCTTTGCAGACTTTACGGTACATACTGATAGCCCAAGTGATTACGGGATGGCAGAACGGAAAGAGAGTTCTATTACTTCTGGTAGGGAAGGTGTTACTCCAGAACTGCGTGATCTCAGATGCTTATCCAGGTTTGCCCCATTGCCTGCGACGAAAATTAAGGCTCTGCTAGGAGGAACCACCTCGGGCTCAAAGGATGATCCTTGCCCGCCCAGGGTCCTGCAGTTGGTTGCCTGACCTTATAGCGGAGGCCTTGGAGAAGGTCTATTCTCAGGTCTTGGAGGCTGGTGTGTGCTCACAGGACTAGAAGGAGGCAGTTGTCATTCCTCTGAAGAAAAAGCCTGATGGGGATTCAGGCGATTTAAAAAATCTGCACCCTATCTCTTAGCTGCCTGCTCCAGCTAAAATCCTGGAGAAGCATATCAACTAGGAATTGGTCCAGTATCTCATGGATCAAGAACTCCAGGGCCCTTTTCAAAACCGGTTCAGGAGGAATCACAGCACCAAATCGATGCTTATAGCGACTGCTGATTCCAGTCGCAGGCAAGTGGACCAGGGCGTGCAGCTATTCTGGTACTGTTAGACCTGTCCGCAGTCTTTGACTGCATATCTCCATCTTTGTTGGTGAAACGGCTGTGTTAGGCCCGGCTGAAGGACGTGGCGCTTAGTTTGTTGGAGTCCTTCCTGCTGGATACAACTCTTTACAATCAGCTGTGGGGATTTCAGAGCCAAACCTTTCCAGCTCCCCTGTGGGGTTCGACAAGGGTTCTCCATCAGTCCCACCATGTTTAATTTGTATGTCGCCCCTCTGGCGAAGCTGATGCGTTCTTTGGTTTCCATCTCCGATGACTGGGATGAGGTGGCTGACTGGTTTAGGGCTTGCATGACAGAAATCAGCTGGTGGATGAGAGAGAACTGGCTCAAAATGAATGGGGAAGAAAACAGAGAACATGGTTTTTGGAATGGATCGCTCGATCTGGACCAACCGATGGTGGCCAGAAACTTGTGGTACTTTACCTGTTCCGGGGACTCTGACCAAAAATCTGGGTTTTTTGGACTTTTGACACCCAGGTTAATAGAACAGTGAGCTCCTGCTTCTGGACCATTAAGATATTGAAGAAAATCCTGCCTTTTTCCCCGATAGAGCTTAGGGTGTTAGTGGTCATTGCACTTATTACTTCTTAATTGGACTACTGGAATGCTCTTTATCTAAATGTTAACCAGTACTCAGTAAATAAGCTCCAAATTATCCAAAATGCGGCTGCACATTTGGTCCTGGGACTACCAAAACACTTGTCAGTCAAGGAAGGATTGAGATCCTTACATGTGTTACCAGTTCAGAAGTGAGTGTCTTTTAAAGCTCTTTGCTTGACTCATAAGGCTTTCCATCTACGGGAGTCGACTTATCTTAGGGCGGCCTTTAATTGGTATGTTCCTATTAGGCCTCTGAGATCAACTAGATGTAGTAAGATGGTTGTAAGTAGGTGTAGGAAAGCCAGGTTGGTTGGGGAGGGAGGGGGGGGTGGGAGTACCTTCACAGTGGCGGCCGCCAGGTTGTGGGACTCCCTCCCAGAACACATTAGGAGTTTAAACTCGTACCTGGTTTTTTGTGAGCAGGTGAAAACATGGTTATTTTCGAAATAGACCTCCCTTTGAGTTGCTTGGTTGTTGAGGTTGTCTCTGCTTTTGGTCCTTACCTTTCACATGGTTCTCTTCCGGTTTAGCGCTTTGATGCCTCCTGGTTTAACGCACTCTATAAATACTACAATTATAATTACACAAGGAATTGCCAAACATTGTAAGGCATCAAGCCAATAGGATAACTTACCTGTGTAAGCAGAATGACCATATTAGAGTGAGAGGATCAGTTTAGCAGATGAAACGGACAGGATTGCAGACAGCGAGTGGGGAGAACAAAATCCTATGCGGCATTCCAAAACCATAATTGGGGTAGTTTAGCTTAGATGTTGGAGTTGAAAGATGTCCTTTATACCCACTCTCTCTTCCAACCACATACCGAAATAATTGCGCTTAGTTGTTCTTCAAGTTCTTAAATCAGTAAGTGTTTGTTACACAACGCCCAAAGACGACTACAAAGCATAACTGCATTAACCATCAGGTCATTATTTGCCTTTGTATTTTTTTCAATGGCAGTAATGTCCTTGCCCCCACTGACATTAATGCCATTAAAAAAAAAAAATACAAAGACTACTGAGGCCTGATAAAGCAAAATAATGTCATGGCCATACTGTAGGAGGCTAAATTGATATTTCTTTGGGGTGAATGCCTGCAGTTTGAATAGCTAACCCACCATGTCTGCAGTATAAAAACTAAAAGGAAGGGGTGCTAGAACACACTCCTACTTGATCCCTCTGTCGGTACATATTCGTTAGAAAGATGTAAATTCTATCCTCGCTTTGTCCTCGCCTCCCAATTTAGTAATTGGATGACCCTCAACAATTTAACTGGTAGGCCTCGGTATTATAGTTTTAAAACAAACTGCTTTTTTTTTGCAGTCCATTGAAGTTTGGTTTGTAGTCAATAATTCGGGTGTGTAGCTTTGTGTTCTGCACAAAGACAGCTTGGTGAATCATTAATGTGAGGCACCACTAATTTGGTGTATTGCATTTTGGCCTGAAACCCGTTTGATGTAAGGGAATCGATCCCTCTGCCTGGGTCCAAGGTTCAAGATCTTGTAATAACTTCTGAATCCATGTCATTCACAGTGCGATTAGATGGTAATATACTGGTGCAGTTATTCTAGCTTTCTTAAAACTGCCTACAAAATGGACCTTCTTCAAGAGTGCAGTGTAATTTGTATCTCAAGCAAAGACTTATAGATAGAAAATAAACATCTTGCGTAGTACTAGAGATCCACCTTGAACAGATGATTATTTAGGTCATTTGCACCCGGGGCGCCATCTGGCCTGAGATTTTGCAAAGTTTTTACAAATCCAGCCCCTTGTTCTGTGGAAAAAAACAGCTAACATATGAACTTGCAGGACCAATATATAGTTTCTTAATATGAGTAGCCAGTGTAGATTAAGAGACGGAATTACCAACCCTCAGGTTTGAATTGCTCTCTACGCAGTTGAGAAAACGCCAGAAACACATGTCATTGTCTCCATTACCGATCTGGTAAATTTCTGCGCATTGGGCATTCATATGAGCTACAGGGACTCCCAACAAACTTTCTATTTTTTCCTGATGGACTAATTTTTCCTCGTATGAAAGAGCACGAGTGCTTTTCATAGCCTTCTTGTGTCACTATTTAGATCGTTCTTAGCTGTTTTTAGTTCAAGGAACTTTTTGAATAAGGGTGGAGATCTAACTGTAAATGAAGAGATCACGCTCTTACTGGTGGCGCGGGCTAGGAAAGAACCTAGTCAATGGCACTTCCCTTTCTGAACAAAGAGAGACTTTGGTATGTCAGAAAATCATGATATTTTTGACTGTTTTCAGTTTACAGCTTCATTTCACCTTGTGTTTTGCTTGCCTATTTTGTTTTAACCGTTTTAAACCTTCATCTGCTGACTCCACCCAACACATTGATGGTAATTGCCTGTTTTAGCTTAAAAATAAAGGGCACTGTTTGGACTGTGTAGTTGTGGTCTGTCTGCTGAAGAATTTGAAAAGATTGCAAATTAAAAAATTAAGAAACGGGAACAAAAGTATAATCTAGCACTTCTTTCCCTAAAACAGATTTTTTTTTTTTTGATAATCAACTTTTATTGCTTTTGAAAACAAAGCGAAGGTTAGCAGCAACAGCACAGTACACAGGTTCTCATATAAGACATTGTGAGGGTGTCGGTAGCAAAGTTATACAGTATGCACAGCGATCGAGCACTTACATAGCAAAAACAGGCAGTCTGTCAGAAGTAAGAAGTTATCCCCATCACCCAACTAACCCAATTGGTCCGTCCATTTACCCCATACTTTCTGGTACTTGGCAGGGCAGCCTCTGGCTTCGAACAAGGGCTTCTCTACAGCGGCACACCAGTCCACACCTCAGCGCCATTTAGCTATTGTGGGGGGGTCAGGTTGAGTCCAGGCCATGGCAATATCGCGTTTGGCCACCATGATGGCCGTCCCCAGGAATAATTTATCTGCTCGGAACCCGTCTAGACCATCCATGACGCCCAGGAGAAGGTGCATGGGGTTGTGGGGTACATGCCAGCCCAGAATGTGTGTGAGTTCGGAATCTACCTTTTCCCAGTATTTTATGAGGCGGGGACAAGACCAGACCATATGGTAGAACTCTGCTGGTTGGTGCTTGCAGCGTGTGCACTCGGACGAGGTACGCAACCCTGCTCTATGCAGTCGCTCCGGGGTAAGGTATGCAGTATGGAGGTGGTAGATCTGGATGAGTCTGAGTCTGGCAGAAGCAGTGACGGTCTTGGGGGCCATAAGGGTGTCTCGCCAGCCCTCATCCTCAAGGGGGCCCAACCAACCTTCCCAGCGAAGTTTGAGCGAATCCAGTGATGTGGGGCCGTTGTTCGTGAGGGTACGGTATATGCGAGATATGCCTCCCTTCCCAAGATTTCCCATCATGACCTGCGCCTCGGGCGGGCTGAAATCGGGAAGTGTGGTGCCCGTCGAGATGTGTGTATTCATGGCGTGGCGCAGTTGCAAATATCTGTAAAATTGTGAGGCGTGTAGGGTAAATCGGCTTTGTAGATCTTGAAAAGTCCTTATGTGGTCTCCCACCCACACGTTTTCCAGTTGGGAGATGCCAATGTAGTCCCAATATTTAAACCCGCATAACGCTGCCACCTCAGCGAGCCATGCGCCCTGCCAGAGTGGCGGTTGTTGGGTCAGCTTGGATTCCCAGTGCGTATGATGCAGGGCCGAACGCCAGGCTAGAAAGACTGTCCGAGTCACAGTTGGGAGTGTTTTAGGAATGGGGGATCCGTACAGGAGTGCCTGGATTCGAGGGAAGTCCATATCTCGAAGTTCAGTTTTGTTGGCTGGATCGGACCATCCTCTGGTGAACCAGTCGTGAAGGACAAGCAACCGTGTGGCCAGATAGTATAGGTAAAGGTCCGTCATGCCCATGCCGCCGTCAAAGGACGGAATGCGGCATCGGTCGAGAGCTATACGCGGTCTCACCCCTTCCCCCTCCCCACAGGAACTGTGTAGTCATGGCGTCGATCTCCCGAAACCAACTTCGGGGATAGTAAAAGGGAGTATTTTGAATAATGTACAGGAACCGAGGGAGGATCATCATCTTAAATAATGCCACCCTTCCGAGTGGATTAAGTGGCAGGGTTTGCCAGCGACCAAGGTTCTCCCTAGCCTTTTTAATAAGCGGAGTAATATTCAGTGCCCATTCTAGTTAAGGGAGCAGAGCGACCCAGATACCTAAGTATTTGAATGACTGCTGACTAATGGGTATGTTAGTTTGCCAGTCAAAACATTCCCTGGAAAGATGAAGAGGCACAAGGGTCGATTTGGCTGGGTTCAGCCGGAGGCCTGAAACCTTTTCAAAGGCCTGAAGGGCTTGGAGACATCTAGGGCCGGAGCGGGCCGGATCTGCCAGGAAAAGCAAAACGTCGTCCCCGTATAGGGCAATTTTATCAACGTGGTGGCTTCCCCATGCCCAGCCTTGAATCGAGTCATCCGTGCGGATGAGACACGCCAGGGGCTCCATCGCCAGAGCGAACAGGAGTGGGGAGAGGGGGCATTCCTGTCTTGTACCTCTCCGGATTGGGAATATCCCAGCGAGGGTTCCATTGATCAGCACTCTGGCTCTAGGGTTAGAGTATAGGACTCGGACGAAGCACCGAAACTGCTGACCCATACCCATCATTGTGAGCACCTCTTCAAGATAAAGCCAGTCAACCGTATCAAAGGCTTTTTCGAATTCCACAAGAAGGAGTGCTAGGTAAGGGGTAAGTGCCTGACGGTTTGCGAGAGCTAGGTGGAGGCGTCTTAGGCAGTGTCTGGTGCTACAAGCTGGCATGAAGCCGCACTGGTCCGGATGAATCAGTTTGCTAAGGAGCGGGCGTAGGCGCTGAGCCAAGACCATGGCGTAGATCTTGATTTCGGTGTTGATTAGGGAGATCGGTCGGTAGTCCTCACAGGCAGACGATGGTGGTTGGGTCTTGGGAATGACTACAATGGTTGCCGTATCAGTCTCCGGGGGGAATGCCCCGACTTCTGTCACGTGTTTGAACAGGGCAGAGAGATGGGGGACCAGCAACTCCCAATAGGAAGCATATTTTCCTGAGGGAGTCCATCTGGGCCCTGGGTCTTCCGGGACGCCAGCTGAGAGATTGCCGCTCCCATCTCCTCTGGGGTAAAGGGAAGATCCAGACTAGCTGCCTCTGAGTGTGTCAAGCAGGGAACGCGGACTTGCAGAAGGTTGAGAAAGTCTGTGAGAGTACCCTCCAGCTTGTGCGTTGAGTATAAGCGAGCGTAATAACTTGCAAAAGCCTGCGCAATCTCAACTGAGGTATGGCAAGTGTTTCCTGAGGATTCACGGATCTTGGGAACGATCCAATTTGCCAAGGGATATGAGGCCAGTCTGTGCAGCAGCCTCCCGTTTTTGTCCCCCCAGCCGTACAGACGGGCGACAGACGAGCGCCACAGCAATTTAGCTGATTCTAGCGAGGCTTGCTTGATTTCGTCACGTATGGCCGCCAACTGTCTATCATGGGCCACGTCTGGGGTTCTGGCAAGGTCAGACTCCAGTCGGAGCGCTTGTGCCTCAAGAAGGGCTAAATGACTGTCCTGGGATAGCCTTTGCGCTCGGACGTGGCTTTTGGCCACTCCCCGGATGGTGGCCTTACTTGCTTCCCAGAGGGTGCTTGGAGAAGATACAGAGCCCCAATTTGTGAGAAATTACTGCCGAAGTTCCTCTGCTATAGTCTTTTGGAACTCCTTGTTCTGGAGGAACCAGGCGTTCAATCGCCATATCGGACGTAATCCGTCTGGGATGTCACCGAGGTGCAAGAGCAATGCTGAGTGGTCTGAGATTCCCCGGGGGAGGATGGACATGTCGGTCACACGTTGACGGTCTGGGGCTGGCATGAAAATCATGTTGATGCGTGCGTGGGAGTGGTGCGCTGCTGAGGTATGCGTGTATTGGGAGATTCGAGGGTTCCAGACTCTCCATACGTCGCACAGGCCCAAGGCGGTCACCCACTCAACCAACTACTTAGCGTGGGTCGATCTGATGGGGGAGGGAGTACCTGTGGTGTCGAGGGTGGGTTGAAGTCCCCTCCTATGATCGTCTGTCCCCAGGGCAGGATGGAAATCATGTCAGTGAGATGCCGCAGCGTTGAGGTGAGTGTCGCAGGAGGGATGTATATGGATAGGAGGTTGAGGGTATTCCCACCCAGCGTCCCTGAGAGAGTCACAAATCGCCCTTGCGGATCCCTGATAACGTGGGAGGGAACAAATTGAAGGGTCTTTTTTTAGCAAGTTGGCCACTCCCCGGGAGCCCCTGATAAAGCCCGAGTGCCACACCCTATAGAAGCCCTAACGTGCCAGAAAGGCACACTGGGTTCCCAAGAGATAAGTCTCCTGAAGCAGAAGGATATCGGGGGAATGACGTTCGGCATATTTCAAGACAGCTGTGCGTTTGATGCGGTCAAGTGGCCATTAACATTCCAGGACATGACCCGGAGAGAGTTACATCCCTGGGTTGTATGCATCATGTGGAGCATTCGGTCTAAGGGGGTATCTGGGTTGTACCCTGTGGTGAGCCCGAGTCTGGATAGAGGGCGGGCGCAGCCACCCAAAGCGATGACCGGTGTGCGGGGCTGCCGTGCGTATGTGATATACCTGTGCTAAAGTGCCCTGTGCTGTCAAAAAAGGAAGTTGTACCATAAAACATAAATCTAAACATTGGACAACGGTCCTGGTCCCTCCTCCCCTCCTTCTGGAACTGAAGCATCTGTCGCCCTACAACTAGGAAAGAACAACTAAACTATAGTGTTTAGCGTAGGAAATGCGTGGTGGACCCCTCCGCCAGTGTCGGATGTAATTGTGCCATCGGCAGTTTCTAAATTCCACAGCGCAACACTGCAGGGTATTTCTCCTGGAGCTTCAGGTAGTGGTGACTCTCTGTGTCTCCGTCGCTGCCCGGGGCCCTCAGATTACTGGACTACGGGAGAGATCTGAGTCTGTGGCCACTCGGTCCAAAGTGCCCATGGGGATGCGTTCCCTGGAGGAGCCTTCTGCGGATCTGTTCCTGCGCCGGGATCGGGAGCCCGGGTGGCTATCCGTGTTCTCGGGTGGCTGGGCTCAGAGATCTTGGGGCTTCCCTGCGGCCCCTCCGCCCCTTGCGGGATTGCGTGCGCCTCCTGCGCTGTTTGGGAGACAGAGGTCGCAGGGCCTGGGAACCAGAGTGTACAGGCAAAGAGCCCGACCGGATCCCGAGGGGGCGCTCCTCGGTCAGCCAAGTCCAGGCAGCCTGTGGAGAGCCAAAGAACTGCGTCTTGCCCTGGAAAATGACACGGAGACGTGCTGGGAAAAGGAGTCTATATTGGAGGCCGAGAGTACGCATTTTCTGTTTGACCTCTGTATAGGAGCGTCGTTGGTTCTGCACCTCTCTGGTGTAGTCCGGGAACACCATTATGTTGTGATTCTGAAATTTCAGGGTGCCCAAAGTCCATGCCTCGCGCAGAATCGCATCCCGGTCTTTAAAGTTGAGGATCTGAGCGATTATAGGGCGGTACGGGGCTCCGGGTGGTGGCTTGGGTGCAAGAGAACGATGAGCCCGCTCAACCGCAAACCAGGTTGTTAGTGTGTCCTTGGGCATCCAGGATGAAATCCATGTTTCAATGAAGGTGGCCATCTGCCCCCGCTCGCTCCCCTCCGGAAATCCCACCAAGCGAAGATTATTGTGGCGGGACCGATTTTCGGCGTCCTCGGCTCATCTGTGTAGTTCCTTAGTGTGGGATTGTAAGTGGGTCACTTGTTCCTTCAATTGGTGGACATCATCCTCAACCGCGGAGAGGCGGGATTCAGCCTCCGCGATGCGGGCCATGGCGTTGCGCAAGTCTTGCCGGATGAGCGACATGTCGACTCGTACTTCCCCAATCTTCTCCTCCGCTGAGGCTCGAGACGCACTGATCGCCTGCAGGATTGCGGCAAGATCATTACCTTGGAGAGACGGGCCACCCACGGCACACCCCGGGGGCTCCTGTTCAACAGTGGTGAATTGGTCCATTTTCGTTTGTGTGGTAGAGGATTTAGGGCCTCGGTCTTTCACCATGTTCGGCAGTGGAAAGGGTTTCAGCGGGGCGTCCCTAGTGCAGTTTCATGCAGTCCAAGGTGACCAGATTTTCAGGCTCTTGGTGTCGTGCCCAGGTGGGAGCGCCCCTAGACTCGGGATGGAAGATCTGTGAGCGGAGGAACTCCGAGTGCCCGGAGTGGGTGGCTCCCCTGGGAGGTCGGCGAGTGGACACGGCTGCAAGAGCGACTCCCCGGGGATGGGTGGATATACCCAGGGGTTCAAGGGAAAGCGGAGTCCCACTGTGTCGAAGTGGTAAGCCCGTAGACCGGGGTCACACTCACAGCACCGCGTACGGGGCCCCGGAGTCCCGTTGGAGGCGGAGGGAGAACCCCAGGCCCCGGCGCGGGTCACAGCCCCAGTCCGTGGAGCGAACGAGCCACCGCCTTTTCTCAGGGCTCAGGTAACCGGTCTCCACCATCCCCCCGCGATCAGGGCACAGAGCACAACCCCGAAATGTACACTGCGGGCTGAGGTCAAGAGGCCCAATGGCCCCCCGGTGGGCGTGCGAGGAGCGTCTTAGCAGGATGGGTCCCAGTCTATGGGGGTACTGCAGAAAATACCAATCGGGAGGCCCCCGTCTCCAACGCTCAAGGAGATGCCACTGGGAGCTCAACTTAGGGCCATTCCCAGACCCGATGCCAGGAAGTGTTTGTGGCAGGACTCCGAGGTGGGAGCGGGGGAGGCGAGATGCAGCAGGCCAAGGCCCGGATGGTCACTCTCCCGGTTCCATGTAACAGGCTCCCACCACCCCGGCATTCAGAGTAGCGGAGCGGAACCCGGTCACTCACTGCAGGCCGAGGTCAAGAGTCTCGATGGCCACCCCACAGGCGTGCGAGGAACGTCCCAGCGGGATGAGTCTCAGTCCATAGGGGAATCGCGGGAAACCCGAGTCAGGGGGCCCCCTTCCCCACTGCTCAGGGCGATGCCACCAGGAACTCAAATTAGGGCCATCCCCAGGCCCGGTGTCAAAGGTGTCTGTGGCAGGGCTTAGAGGCGGGAGCAGGGAGTGGATGCCCACTCCCGGGTCGTCACAGCACGTCCCCGCACGCAGACGCGTGGCGTCCCAGGCCTCTTGGGCGCAGTTTCTTGGATCCAGCCCCCCCCCGATGGTCTGGGGATCCGCTCAGACCCGGGGTCAATCACCCAATGCGGAAGGAGGGTGGGGGGGAACTCACCACCTCGTCGAGGGTCCAGCAGGTTTAGGGGTCGATTCACCCCCACCGGGCGCGGCGTAGGCCTCGGATTCCTACAGTCCCTGCGCGGATCCTTCAGCACCAAGGGAGCAGCGCTGAGCCTCCGCCAGGGGCAACTCCCAGGTGAGCCGCTGGTTGTTTGCAAGGACGCCTCTCCGTATTCAGGTTGGGCGCGCGGCCCGCGTGGGCTTGGACCGACGTATCGTTCGGGGGTGGTGCAGAGGAGAAGGCCGGATCCAGGCCGAATCGCTGACAGTTCCCCGCCGTGGGCCTCCACTAGACGCTCATCAGGGGTCAGGAAGGCTCCGAAGGCAGGTCTCACCCCGGCGGGCCCCCGGTGGATGATCTCTGGTTTGTCTGGGGCCGGTCAGAGAGAGGCCAGGTCTGCCATTTTCAGGACCGCATTGCAGGTCGCAGGCGCTGGAAGTGGCTCCATGCGGACAGCCCTAGTCTGCCAGTTCGTTCAGGGCAGCGACACCATCTCAGGGAAAGGAGACAGCAACACCTAGATGAATGGTAAGGTGCCGATGGCAGTGGATCTTGGAGCGGATGACTGAGGGGTCCGGAGCACTCTTAGAGTGCGACCGCCATCTTGACCCTCCAAGCCACGCCTCCCTAAAACAGAAAAATTAGTGTAATTGAAGGGAGTATTCATTGGCAAGTGGCCATTTGGTGAACAGATACAGATTTAGTGTAAGAATCTTATTAACTCAGTTGCTTCCTCGTCTGTCCTCTGCATCAGGATGGAGCAATTTTGAATAGCCAACAGTTGTCCATTTTGCAGGCAAACTCATTATCATCAATATCAGATGCCAAGTTGAGATTAAAATTACCTGTTCATTTGTGAAAGGCTATAGAATCGCTACCTGCTTAGCAAGGAATCAGTGATTCTACATAGTCTGTGGAATCAATTACATGAGATTAAAAAGAGATCATTTAGCAGTGAAAAGACAGTGTCAAATCATGAGCAAATGTGATTCTTAAATGTATTGAGTTACTGTTGACATTTTTTTTCTTACCATTCAAAACCATGAGGGGTAGCCCCTTTTCATTCCCGATCCTCTGAACATTTGTCAAACCGCTGAACTTGAAATATTAGGCTAGACAATCAGGTTGAATCTGGAGCCAGAACTTTGATCTGCCCACGATCACTAGATAAATTGCATACAATAGTACATGGCATTAAAATCATGGAAGCAAGACATGGACTGGTGTATGTATAGAGAAAAAACTGTATATGTTTCCAGAGGATGTCCGAAAAAATGGGCTCAAATATGGTCTAAATGGAATGAATATCGTGGAAACATTTGTACGCCTCCCCTTCTCCCTACCCTTTCCCTCCAGGACGAACCTATGCCAGCTGACCACTGCGAAAACTAAATGTATTTAAATGTAATTGATACTTGTACCTTCCAGAATTTGCTTGTAATAACGCTGCATGACTCCATACCGACCGATATTATAAATATGTTTTACTCACTGTCTTCAATAAAAAGATAAATAAAATAAAAAATAGTACATGGCGTGAGACAACCCAGCCTTCTGTGGACAACTGAACTGTGTGAGTAAGAGCTATAGCCATAGAAGGGGAAAAGCAAGGGTGCAAGTAAGCTCCACTGCTTTAGTTCATTTCATTTCGCAATTCATACTGAAAACTGCCCATAGTTTAGACGTACTTTAGCCCAAGGTTTAATTATGTATAATAATCTGGGGCAGTTCCCAGGGAGGTTAGCTTATTACGCAACAGCCCATGGTGAATGAGATCAAATGCTGCGCTGAAGCCCACAAGGCTTCCTAAGGTACCTGAATCAATGCTAACACTTTGTGCAGAGTACCCATCTTTGTGTGTAAACCCTCTTCCCGCTTGGAGAATCGGGTTGTTTGTTGAGGTTTTTCTCTCAAGATGGTTCAGTAGCTACAGGCCAAAAATGTTATTAACCCTCTTGTTTGAGGGAGAGCTAAGATCGCCACTTTATATTGGCTATGTTATCTTAAAGACTGGTTAATGCTAGAACCCGTCAATGAAGCCAGGACATTGCCACTGTGTGCCATAAATTGCAAATGAGGGAGCTAGAACACAGTTTACTAAGCCAGAGGTCTCTGTGCCACGGCATTGGGGATGCCATGAAATGAAAATCGATATTTGTAAATGAAATGAAATGAAATGAAAATCGATATTTGTAAAGCGCTAACTGTCACTCCGAAGGGAGCATCCTGGCGCTGATACTGAGGTGATATCGCACTCTAGGTGTCTTAGATAAGAGAGAGGCAAAATTCGTCTGTTGCTCCGAAGATCCATGTTTTTAGAGCTTTTCTATATTGGGTTTCAGTTTTATGCATTCTCAGTTGCAGAGGCAGTAGGTTCCAAGCTCTGGTGCCTAACACTGCTATAGTTTTACCTCCTTTAGTTTTACATCGGAAATTGGGAGGTAAGAGCAGGTTAGCTGATGAGGACCTGAGAGTTCTGTTTGTAATATAAAAAGTGAAGCGAGATGAAAGATATTTTGGTCCTATCTTACGTGACGCCTTAAAAGTGATTAGTAGAATTTTGAACAGAATTCTCTTATGTAGTGGGAGCCAGTGAAGAGTTCTAAGATCTGCAGAAGCAGAAGACCTTCGAGGAAGTCTTAGGACAAGCCGTGCTGCTGCGTGTTGGACCACCTGGAGTCTTTTTACTGTTTTTTTGCTAGCTCCTGCCAAGAGGCTGTTGCAGTAGTCAAGACGCGAGAGAATTAACGCGACTGCTACTGATTTCCTTGCTGCAAGAGGGATTAAGTCAAAGAATTTTCTCAGGGATCTTATAATACTAAAACAGGTCCCTGCTACCTTCACTGCATGTGGTTGGAAGGTGAGTGCGGAATCAAACTGCACTCCCAGATTTCTTGCCACTTTCACAGTCTCCGGCGGGAGTGGAGTTCCCTCTGGCCACCAATCGCTTGGTACAAATGAGACTTCTTTCCCTATCGGTAGGATCTCGGTCTTGCTAGTGTTGCACCTAAGGTGGTTGTCCTTCATCCACTGAAGGACCTCGGTCAAACATCTTTTAAAGTTAAGTTCTGAGTCCTTAGAGTTCCGATCGAGAGATAGTATCATCTGGGTATCGTCTGCGTAGGAGGTGACTTCGATCCCGTATGATGAGATCAATGAGATAAGAGGGGTCATATAGACGTTGAACAACAGTGGGCTCAATGAGGACCCCTGAGGCACCCCCGCTGTGATGGTCCGTTCGAGAGATAAAAAGTTCCCAGCGACACGACTTGCTTGCGATTAGAGAGGAAGGCTTTTATCCATTCTAGAACGGTATTTAAGATACCGCTAGAACTGAGTCTAGAAAGAAGGATGCTGTGTGATATAGTGTCAAACGCGGCCGATAGGTCGAGTAGGATCAACACAGCCTTCCTTCCTCTGTCTGCTATAGTTTTTAAAGTTTCTGTAATTTCCAAGAGTGCAGACTCAGTGGAGTGTTTGGGGCGGAAGCCGGATTGTTGTGGGTGAAGAATGTTTGCTGTCTCAATAAAGTTAGATAGTTCTTTATGGACAAACTTTTCTGTGATTTTGCCTAAGGCGGGGAGCAGGGAGATAGGACGAAGATTGGAGAATACTGCTGAATCAACATTTGATTTCTTTTTTAAGGGTTTCACTATTGCTAATTTCCAGTCCTCAGGCACAATCCCTGTTCTTAAAGATGAGTTAACAATCTGATTTATAGCTGGATTAATTGTGTCTACGATTCGGTGCAGGATTGTGGGAGGACAAGCATCCAGAGGAGAGCCTGATTTGCATGCTAGAATTGCCTCTCGAGTTTGGTCCAGTGACACTGGTTTATATGAACATATGGAGTCTTTAGTGACTTCTGGTTCATGCTCAGGTATGGCATATTTGGTCAGGTCTGGGTCCGAGGTGAAGTCCTTTTTAATATTCATAATCTTTTCTTCAAAATAGAGTGATATTTGATCACATGATCTCTGGGAAGGGGGTATTTCTTTTTGCAGTGCTTTCGGATTAGTATTGGACTGTATGACTGAAAAAATGATTTTTTGGTCTAGATTAGCTTCTAATATTTTATTTGAGTAGTATTCTTTTTTGGCTAGTTTAATCTGCATGTGGTAAAATGTTCTGCTTACTTTATACGCTTGTTTTTCTGCTACGTTATAGCTTCTTCTCCATTTCCGCTCTTGTTGTTTGCAATGGAGGTGTGTTTGTTTGAGAGTAGGCGTAAACCAAGGGGTTTGCTGGGGTGTTTTATTTCCATCATTTTTTTTTCCTGATTTTAACTTGTGTGATGAGTTCATCCCTGACAGTGGTCATCCAGTTATGAAAGAGACGTGAGTCTGCTATGGTATTTCCTGTCAAGAGTAGGCGTTAAGGCCTGTGCAGTAGTAGCCAGCTTAGGATTCTGTATTAGTTGTGTCCAGTTACTCTTGGGCTGCATGCTAATTGGTTGTTTGTCTCGCTAATTTGTCAAAGGGATCTTTAATGTGAAAGGCACGAAATTGTGGTCTGACCAAATTTGAGGGATGGGTTGGTCGGAAGAGAGGAGAGCAAAATTGGAGCAGATACCATCAAGTGTATGGCCAGCTCGATGTGTAGAAGCATCTACCATCTGGATTAGCCCTAACATTTCTGTTATTTGGAGGAAATTATCTACGCCTGGTTCTTTTTTATCTTCTAGGTGTAGGTTAAAGTCACCTAATAATGTAAAATTTGCATATCGAAGTAAAAGGTGACTTAAGGTGTCCCCTAGCGATTCAATGAATGAGGTGCTAGTACCTGGTGGCCGATAAATGAGGCCTCCTGAGAAGGATACCGAAGCATTTAATGAGATGCAGAATCCAAGGCTTTCTGCTCCCTTAAGCGTATCTATTTCAAAGTTTGTACAGTGAAATGTATCTCTAAGAATAATGGCCAAACCCCTCCTCTGGTGTCTTCTCTGTCATTTCTGCAGATCGAGTACAGTGGTGGTAGGGCTATCGCGATGTCAGGGTTACACCAGTCTTTCAGCCAGGTCTCAGTAATAAAAAGGAAGTCTAGTTGATGTTCTATTATCAAGTCTCTAATGTCTTGACTGTGTTTGCACATAGAGCGGGCATTTATCAATCCCCCTTTTATTTGGACAGTGTTGATGGGTGAAGCCGATTTGTATTCGCCCGTTATTATAGGTATTTCTACTTTGCAATGGTGGCATGAACAGATCCCTTTCAACTTCTCCGGTGCTACCCGACAATTGCCTGATCCCCCCTTATTAAGAGTTTTTAATACTGCAGGCGTATAAACCAGTCCATGACCACTTTGAGCAAGATTTCCTGCACTAGTCGTGGTCTTGGCGCGGACGGGCGCAGACGGGCTTGCCTTAGGCGCGCCATCGGCGCGCCCGCTGCGCACGTCCGCGGCGCGCCCGCTGCGCGCGTCCGCTGCGCGTCCGGCCCAGCATATGATTAAATAGCTGGCCGGGCGCGGGAAAAGCTGTGGTCTGAGATCCCTACCGGAAATGAGGTAAACCAAGCCGGGGGCGTGTCCACTTCCCTCCGATCAATCGGCTAGTGCCGCGTCGGACCGGGGAAGTGGAAACAGCAGAATTCAAGACAGGAAATGCAGGTAAGAAATGTTACAGTGCAAAGCTGCTATTTAAAATCAAGAAACTATTAAAAATACGATTAAAAAGACGTTTTTTAAAAAATATGTTAAAAGAGAAGGCAAAAGTGCAGCGCTCGCTTTCCAAGTAAGAGCGCGTCTCACCTCTTGTACTATTGCGCGTCCGGCCCAGCATATGATTAAATAGCTGGCCGGGCGCGGGAAAAGCTGTGGTCGGAGATCCCTACCGGAAATGAGGTAAACAAAGCCGGGGGCGTGTCCACTTCCCTCCGATCAATCGGCTAGTGCCGCGTCGGACCGGGGAAGTGGAAACAGCAGAATTCAAGACAGGAAATGCAGGTAAGAAATGTTACAGTGCAAAGCTGCTATTTAAAATCAAGAAACTATTAAAAAATACGATTAAAAAGACGTTTTTAAAAAAAATATGTTAAAAAGAGAAGGCAAAAGTGCAGCGCTCGTTTTCCAAGTAAGAGCGCGTCTCACCTCTTGTGACCTGCTCTATTTTAGTGGTTTTGTGACTTGTATGTTAACCTCAGTCAGACTTTGTTCAAAGGACTGAACCTTAACACATGTATCCACTGTAATGAATAGATGAGTTGACTACTTATATAAAGATGGGAGATGGCAAACCCACAGCTGCTTTGCTACATGGGGATGTGGGAAATGCTCAACTGAAACAAAGCCCCTCTACATCGAGAACCAGAACCTTCAGGAGCCCTGAATTCGGATTGTATTCTCTATGTATTTTATTTTCTTTCTTTAATCAACTGCTGTGTGTTTTTTATAGAGGCAAAACACTGACACAGCAAAACCGGAGGTATTGATGAAACCACTTTCTGCTTCTTTTACAGTCCTTATTAAACCAGTTACCTCTAACCCACTTTGGAGTATACTGACACAGAGATCAAATTCCTATTTAATTTCGTGACCTGAGAATAGTATTCCAGTGAGTTCCAACAGTTAGCCAGACCCTCCTCTTAAATACTCTTCAAGTCATCCATGGTGTCCAAAATTCATCCTTGTGATAAGTTGTTTGGTGATTAAAAAATAGTACACCGATCAACATTGCCATCATCTTTTGCTGCTCTTGGCTGGGTACCTTAAGACAAAAGACAGTAGAGAAATGGTCACTACCATTTCATGCCTTTAGACTTAAGCCCGTGAATAAAGAAAACTTTCAGATGTACTGCAAACCGAAAGACACAAATAACCATGCACAGCCACGCCTCATAAAGAATGTTAGTTAGACAGCAGTCTAGAGCGCTAAACCTGTGTAGTGTCTTGCTCAAGAGGCAAGACGCTATTGATGTAATATAGAATTTGGAATGTGTTGGTTGCTAAGCAAGGCTGGGAGCTTGTCAGTTGATGGCTACCAGCCTGCAGTGTTGGATGGGGTCTCTCTGTAGTCTATACTGAATAAAGACTTACTCAACCCCACTTCAGTCTCCTGTGTTCCTGCTAAGCGGACCATTTTACATTTGGCGACGAGGATGTGAGTTTGTTTGGTGTAAGGAGTGTGATAGTGAATTTAGGAATTTGAAGAGTTTGTTGAGTAGAGCTCCTGATCTTGGTAGCTTTGATCCCAAAAATTTGTCTTATTTAATGACTGACGCAAGTTCAAAGGGACTTGGCGCGGTTCTTTTCCAAAAAGTGGAGGATGAAGAGAAGCCCATATTATTTTTGTCTAGACCTTTGAGAGCTGCTGAATTCAGTTATTCTGTGATTGAGAGGGAGGCACTGGCCATTTTTTGGGCCATACGCAAATTACGTAAGTTCTTGTGGGGCTGTGAATTTTCAGTTCTAACTGATCACAAGCCTTTGAAAGAGGTGTTTTCAAAGAAAGGTATTGATTTGGTGTCTCACCGTATCAGAAAGTGGGTGGTAGCATTACAAGAATTTAACTTTATGGTAAATTACCTTCCGGGGTCCAGCAACACCTTGGCTGATTGTCTATCCAGGTTAGGTAATTTATGTGATGAAGAAGTAACTGTTCAAGGTGAAGGCGAATGGTTTGGTGGTGAGGAACTTGAAGAAGAAGTTGACGTCTGTCTTATCAGTGAGGGCATTATCTCTGAAAAGGATTGGAAGGAATCTTTGAAAGAAGATGGATTATTGCAAAAGTCATTTCGATGGTCTCGAGTCGTTGGTGTGACAAAAGGATTGTTGCGATGGTTTAATAAGTTTTTGGAATATCAAGGAGGAGTTATCTGTGGTAGACGGAGTTCTTTTTAGAGGGAGTAAATTAGTTCCTCCCACTGTGCTCAGGGATCGCTTGCTTGAGTGTGCTCATGCCAGTCATATGGGAATTGTGAAGACAAAAGAGAGGATAAGAGAGGTTTATTGGTGGCCTGGAGTGGATACACAGGTGGAAAGAGTTGTAAGGGATTGTTTGGAGTGTGCTGGTAGTGATAGGATCTTGAAATGTAGAACTCAACCCATGGTGAAAAGGGAACAGTCTGTTGGCCCTTGGTGTGATATTTCCTTGGACATTTTAGGACCTGTGAGAAGGAATTCCTATGATCGTTATGTGTTGGTGTGTATGGATATGCACTCACGTTGGCCTGAAATAAAGATAGTAAACTCGGTTGAGTCTAATGTGGTGATTGAGTTTTTGGAAGAATTGTTTGAAAGGGAAGGTTTTCCATGTACTTTGTTGTCAGACAATGGCTCTCAATTCACCTCTAAGGTTTTTGAGGATTTTCTGATTTCTAGGGGCATTAAGCACAAAAAGGCTGCGCTCTACCATCCTGAGTGTAATGGTTTGGTGGAAAGGTTTGTGAAGGTTTTGAAGGAGTCCCTACAGCAAGCAGTGGTGTCTGGTGGAAATTGGGAAATAGCCATGAGAAAGAAGGTGAGAGAGTATAGATTTACTCCACATTCTTCCACGGGGGTTGCACCATTCAGGTTGTTCAAGTGTAGAGCTCCCAACACTGAAGTTTGTCCTTCTTGGGTTGTAGCTAAGAGATTAGTTGTTGATAAGAATGCTGGATCTGTTGAGGGGTGGAAGTAAATGGAGAGGTGTGTGCTAGAAAAACGTAAGGCTTGGTTTGATGATCGCAAGGCAGTGAAAGAGACGGTTGTGTCTGTGGGTGACTGGATCAAAATTAAGTCACCCCGCCAGTCGTCTGGCAGTTCCAAATACAGTAAACCTTTTAAGGTCATTAAGGTATTTAGGAATGCCATCAAGACAAGTGATCACAGAGTGTGGAATCTCAATCGTGTATCAAAATGTCTTCCAATGGAAGTGCCTGAATTCCCTGGTACAAGCTCATCCATATCTCCTTTGCCTCCTGTGGAAGAGAGGTTGAGACCCCACAGGACAATTAGACGTCCTGCTAAGTTGCATGATTTTGTTTAATAAGTTGTGGAGAAACATACGACAAGTTGTTGAGTGTGTGTAATGTTACTTGTCGTGACTCTGCACATATGCTAGAGGTTCAGCCGAGCTTCGACCCTTAGGGAATATGCGTTGTTTACTTTTTACTGTGGTTTGCTTCTGTTGTATTAGAGGGAAGATGATGTAGTGTCTTGCTCAAGAGGCAAGACGCTATTGATGTAATATAGAATTTGGAATGTGTTGGTTGCTAAGCAAGGCTGGGAGCTTGTCAGTTGATAGCTACCAGCCTGCAGTGTTGGATGGGGTCTCTCTGTAGTCTATACTGAATAAAGACTTACTCAACCCCACTTCAGTCTCCTGTGTTCCTGCTAAGCGGACCATTTTACAGTTGATGCATTGTCTTGGGTCTGAGGGCCAAGAGGTTTTTGAGCATCTTCCCGAACTATCGGACGGGGATGCTGCAAGTCTGAATGAGTTTGAAATTGCTGTAAAAAAACTTGATCTGCACTATCTTCCAAGATTGAGCACTGTTCTTGAAAGGTACCATTTTGGGAGGAGGATGCAGAGGCACGATGAGTCTGTAGAGCAATACATTACAGTTTTGCGCAAACTAGCTGCGACTTGCAACTTCGCAGTTTCCCTTGATGAACGTCTCCGCGATCAATTTATGCTTGGCTGCAGTATTGACAAAGCAAGAGATAGTTTATGGCAGAAGGACAATCCGTCACTTCATGAAGTCTTGACCATTGCTAAGACACATGAACATTCAAAGATATGTGTTGATACTATTCTCAAGAATGACAAGGATCTTGTTAAGAAAGTGAATGGTAATGGGGTATTGGTAGTTGACAAGGGAAGTGTAATCAAGAGTAAGGTACCTACAAAGCAAGAGGGCAAGCCGCTAGTCTCCACACCTGTCTTTGGTAAATGTTTCAGGTGTGGCAATCCTGGTCACATGGCCAATTTTAAGGGTTGTCCTGGATGGAAGTCTGTGTGCAGTGTGTGTGGACGCAGGGGTCACTTTACAAAAGCTTGCAGGTCAAACAAGGACTTGAAGAAGGTTAGGGAAGTGGATCTCTATGAGGATGATGATGTTTCAGAGATTATTAATATCTGTCAAGTCAAAGCTTCTGGTGGGAATGATCCAATGGAGGTCGTTTTAATTAATGAAGCACCAGTAAAGATGTTGTTTGATTCCGGCGCCAAGGTGACTTTAATCCCAAGGTCATTCTTCGAGCAATATTTGGCAAAGAAAGTTAAGTTAATGAGACCTGACATCAGACCTAGGGGTATGGTGGTGAGATAATTGGTCTTTTGGGTTGTTTTTGGGGTACCATTGATTTTAAAGGGAGGATTATTCCGGTAAGGTATATGTTTCCTTGAAAGGGATTCCTGATTAGCTGGGTGCATCAACGTGATCTTCATGTGATCTTGGATCCTAATCAGAATCCCTCAGTTTGCTTGAAAGAGATGCCGTCTATCAGCCAAGTGGCTCATGAATGTAAATCATGGGTCAAGGAATTTCATGATGTTTTTGATGGTAAGCTTGGATGTCTCAAGAACTACTTTCATTGTATAAGAGTTAAGCGTGATGCCGTCCCTAAGGTTGCGAAAGTTCGGAGTGTGCCACTTCTGGCGAAAGAATGCATGAAAGTGGAACTTGATAAGTTGGTGGCGAATGGTATCATACAAGAGGTGGAGGCCACAGAGTGGCTTTCTCCCATTGTTATGGCTCGTAAGGCCAATGGGGAAGCCAGACTCTGTGTGGACTTGAGGGAATTAAATAAAGCTGTTATAGTTGATCACTACCCGTTACCAAATATCAGTGAGATGTTGTGCTCATTAAACGGTGCCAAACACTTCTCATCCCTCGACTTAACCTCCGCCTACCATCAGGTCAAACTACATCCCTTATCCCAAGATCTAACAGCATTTGTGACTCCCTTTGGGACATTTAAATTTGTGAGAATGCCTTTTGGGCTCATTTCTGCTGCTTCCGTCTTTCAAAGAATCATGGAACGTATCTTGAAGGGCGTGGATGGTGTGAAAGTCTACCAAGACGATGTGCTTGTCTTTGGCACTGATGTCAAGGAACATGACGGCAGGTTGAGAGCTGTCCTGAGGAGATTAGGTGATGCTGGACTCACTTTAAGGGCAGACAAATGTCGATTTGATGTTGCAGAAATAGAGTATTTGGGACATATTGTATCCTCTGATGGAATAAAACCAAAACCTGCCCTTGTGAATACCATTGCTAATCTGTTCAGTGAATATTGTGGTTCGGGAATAGCTTACTAGCTTTTTCCGAACTTTGCGTCAATGAGAGCAAAGAGAAAATTAAACAAATAGTAATAAGCTTTAATATGTGTACAATTTCAGAGTTTTTCCAGGTTTATTTAATAAATAGCACACCTCACAACAGAATCCTGTATCTAGTCATAAGTGAAAATGGTGCTGCAGTAAGTGACACTTTAGCTTTTTGTAATGCTCTGTCAGAGGGATTTGGTTTGATTTCAGTTAAAATCTAGGCCCAACCCAGAGAAATTTTGTTTGAGTTCCCATTTTTTCTTTATTTGAAACATTGACCTTCTAACAGTAGGTTAGCGGAGCTCAGAAGTGAAAGTGGGCTATCTGAAATGGACAGTATTTGAGACAGGCAATTCAGTGATCCAGAACAATGTATCTTATGGACTGTATAGAACCACTTAAATATATTTCACTCTTCAACAGGAAGCACTTTAAAGGTAATTAGTACTAGAATCATGTGTTTAAAACCTTTTAGTACACACTGTATAAATCTTTGTTGCTTTGAAGCATGGTTGTAGTGTAGGTACTATTTCATTTGCTTAGCTTTCCTTTCTGAACTTCTTTTACTTTTATTGTGTCATAATCTCAGTGTGTTGATGAATCCTTTGGTGGGGACTTCTTTTACTATATTAATTAAGGTTTTTCAAGTTTCTGATGTTAAAACCTTCTTGCTGGATTGACTTTGATCGTTGATTGTGGGGGATCTTGCTGTCAGAGTTGAATTGTGATCAGAATAAAGATGCTTTAAGTACAGCAAGTGGTACTCGGTCTCATCCTCCTGCTCCTCGTCCCTTCTGCCAGTATTGTATGTGTCCGAAGTGTTGGCACTCAACTACTGCTTTTCATTGCAGAAACCGGATACTGCTTGTGGTTATTGTGACCTCTGTTGGGCTTGCACAAAACCCTGCTGTACTGGTGATATATTTGCTGATGTGTTCCATGTGATTACACTGGGTGCATTTATCACTTGCCTTAATTGTGAGTTATTCATTTTGCGGTAATTAACATCGGAGCCTATATTTTCAATTAATTTAGGTTCATAAATTTAGATCTTTTGGGAAGTGAGTTTTGTTTTTAAAATTTGTGCTAAGTTATATATTTTTTATTTTTCTAGTTTTTTTAATTTTTATTATGTCCTATTCTTTTCACGGTGGATGCCCTTTGTACCACTTTTTTAAATAACCTTTTCTATTGCCTTTGCCCCCATCAACCTAATATATTCTCCCATCCTGATGTTTTTGTTCCCAAAAGATTTATGTTTCTGGGACTTTTGTCTCGATTTGTTTTGTATCCCAGTGTTAATTTTTAGATGTAATCACGCCACCCACTGACTTTTTGACAGGATGTGTAGATGAGACAGCGGGTATTTCATGCCTTCAGTTGGACCACATCTTGCATATGTGGTAAATGCGCAAAGGGCCTTTTGAAGGGATCCTATGCTTAGGTTCTGTCCTTATGGCTCATTATGTATTTGATTCATGCACAGGAGTTGTAAGGACATGAAGGAGAGTTAAAACTGCTCTTGAAGAAAAGCTAAGTCGAGAACCTTTTTCTTTTAACTGAACTTGGCAAGTCTGGCACCAGAATGAAGCCTTCACTTTGAAGTTGACAGACCGACAGTGATGGAGCCCAGGATTGCCTGAAGCAAAAGAAGAGTTGTTTTGTAAGGGCTAAATTAAAACCACATTACTTCAGGGGTTCATCCCAAGACTAGCTAAAAGCCAGAATGGGTAACATGAAGAATAAGCAATAAATGAAAAAGATAAATTATGGTTGCGCTGCACTCTTTGTGAATCTAGGTTCCATACTGTACAGCTGGCAGCTTCTGCAGGTTTAGCCTTGTTGCAATTATCAATTCAAACCTTATACTCTAGCAGCTTGTAAGAAAGAACATAGATATGTAGCTTTATTTTAATCAGCTCTACAGTAGGAGCAAGAGACTTCCATATCATTAAGTCATGCTGTTTGTTTATAGGTTTGAATCTGGAGGACCCTATGAAAAGGGCATTTTTTTGCATGGGTGGGTTGGCTTGGACGGCCAACATGGCCAATTCTTAACTCTCCAGTTCCGCCAATGAGGACTCTAATCCTGTAAGTATACCTCGTGGAGGCACCATCGGACTGCCTTAGAGGCTGCCTTGTGCTTTGCTGCATCCAGTCACAGGGGAGCTGCAGCTTCGAAGAACTGGAGGGCCGGCTTCCTCTGTAGGCTGTCTTTGCCTTGTGGTAGGGAAGTCCCGCAATTCCAGGGCCCGGAGACTAGTTGGTCGGACTACGGCAGAGAGCACTGAATCGTCTCTGCGGCGTGGAGTGAGGGAGCAGTCCCCTCAGCAACCTCTGCACATACGGAAGATGCCTCAATCCCACAGGGGGGCTGCCAGAAGGTCACACCTCGGACCATCGGTGCGGCTGGGCTACGGGCCTCCTGCTGGGACCCGACCGGCCCAGACTGAGTAGTATTGGTGGGGCCCGGCTGTTACACCATTTGACCTGCCATGGCTGCACTACACCCTGGGATCCTGTACTTGATGTCCTGCTCGCCGAGGCCCCGTAGGATGACTGCAGCAGGTGAGTGAGGACTGGGGGCCCAGCGGTAAGGAGGGACGCAATACTCGGGTGGCTTGGAAATCTTGTGCTGTGACAAACCCCTATGGACTTTAGATGCTAAGAAGGCCATCTAGCTGGACTCTCAGGCTGCTCCATCAGCTCCCGCACCACACCTTGGACTGTTATGTTAATGCTTCATCCTATTGGGACCTTGACAGAAAGGACTCTTGTGGGGATGAGCACCAGCACCAACTATGCAGACTGCTTCTGACCCGGAGAGGGACCATGTAGACTAACCTAACGGGAAATAGAGAGACCATTTGCACCCTCTCCTGCTTCTCTGTCCCACTCTGTGGGTTCGACAGGGGGAAGCCATGAAGCCCCATGGGACAGCATGGTGTGCCTTGAATCACTGAACCTGACTACAGCCTGATCCTTTGGAAAGGCCCCCGGGCGTCTGCAAGCAGACTTCATCGGAAGGCCCATATTAGAAGCTCTGTTTATGTTGCATAAACCTGTGGAGGCACGCAGGCAAGGTTGTGCAACCAATTTCTGCCCTACTGCCTCCGTCTGGCCCTGTGGCTCTTGAGTGGCTCCCTGCACACAGATGGTCTGGACTAAATTCCTCCACAAGCACTATCTGCATCTGCCATCCGGGCGACTGAGCTGCCCGTGCTGTAGACCTGATTCGTCTGGCTTTGGAGGTGTCTGCAAGCGAGCCTAGGTTCATCCCCCTGTGGCTGCTGTTGAAGCCCTTGTGATGATTGCAACATCATGGGTAAGCTCTGCATCTAGGGCAACCAGAGCTGGGGACGTTTTGCAGGGCCCGTCCTTCAGGAGCAGACAAGTGAGTCACCTCCAGGGAAGCCTCCAAAAAGTTTGAGACTATTCTTGCCGCAATCGAGCACTCCAGGACCCTACTGGAATGAAAAATCGATGCTGTGGCTTACAGACCTAAGAGATGAATACTGAAAGCTCAGCGGCTGAGTTGTTCAAACGGAAAGTACCCTCTCAAAGACCTTCAGCCACAAACAGCAGACACCCAGAAGCACCTTGAGGAACTGACAGAATGCGCCTTCTTGAGGGGGCGCGTGGAGTATGCAGAGGGCACATCTCATAGATTCAACATTCATATCGGTGGCCTAGCGGAGGGGACAGAAGGCCAAGATATTGCAGCCTACTGTGAAAACAAATGGATCCAAAATGTCATGCCTGCTGTCAAACTGACTCAATTTTTCTCGACCAAGAGAGCGCACAGTGTTCTGGCACGGTGGGTCCGACCCCTGGTTGCAAAGCTGCTTCACTACAGGTTTCAGGAGGCTATCGTGCATGAAGTACGCCATCTGGCACTGCTAGAAATTAATAATAGCAGTGTCATGCTCTTCCCAGATTACACCCTGGCCGTACAGCTTAAATATGCCTCTTTAGCTAGAGTCAAATGTAAGCTTTGAGAACTGGACCTTCCATACTCTCTTCTCTTCCCTGCAAAACTCAGTGAGGTTGCCACGCACAAATCAACATTTTTAGACCCTACAGAGGCATGGGACTAGGTGGAGCGACCGGCAACTACCGACAAATCATCTGACCCAGTGAGAGGTGCAAGGCCTAAATTGAGACGCCCAAGCAGATGATCTAACCAGAGATCGAATTACGCCACTGCTGGTGGTTTAGCTCCCTTGGCTTATTAGATGGATAGCGACAAACGTTCGACCCTGGAAGTGGCAGCATCCCAATGCAACTATGACTCTCTGCGCACCCAGAAAGGATTGCATCAACGACCGACGAGTCTTCCGCATCACAAGCCTGCTGATGACTTAGTGTAGGATTCCTGTGCTGTATGTTCCTCTGAAGGCACCAGGGAATACTCATCCTCTAGAGTCCGGAGAGTCAGTTATTGTCCACTGGCGGAGGTGGTTAATTTTGCCTGTTAAGGCTCCTGCCCAGTGGTTTCGCATATGCTCGCTAGAACCCACCACTGCTTATCTCCTACTGCAGAAGGCAACTGTATTCCTAGTGTATTATTAACTGGTGCCCTCCCACTAACACAGACTAGGCGGGCTTTCTCCCTCAGACCTGTGCCAGCCCAGCCCTACATAATATAGTACATGTTTATAATATATAGTTTGGATGGGGACATTCTGCACCCTGCCCTTTGTCCTTGGTGTTCTAGTAAGGTTTTTGTTAACCTGTAAAGGCCTGCAATAAAGAAACTTTATCTCTCTAATCTTTATGAGGACTTTCAACTGCTGCACCACATTGCGCCCTCTTCCTGCAATGTGGTGCTGCGCACCCCCTCCACCCCCAACTTACTACATCCTAGCCATGTTCCGATTTTATAATTTCCTCACGTGTAATATTAGATGTATGTGCTTGGCTAATAAACGTTGTGCAGTATACTCCTGCCTGAACCGTAGAGGGACACCATTAGATATCATGCAGGAATCACACATGATTGACCTGGAGCTTGCTTACCTGCAGAGACTATGTCATGGCCAGATCGTCTCCACAAATTATTCAGCTTACTCCCACTGCACGTTAGTCTGGGTACGAACTGGGATGCCATTCCTGCCGCACACAACTGTTTTGGATAAAGTGGGATGATGTGCTGTGGTGGAGGGTATGCTGGATGGTAGGTAACTCCTTCTCAATCAATCAATCTATTTGTAAAGCGCGCTACTTACCCGTGAGGGTTTCAAGGCGCTGAGGGGGGGAGGCGGGGGGGGAAGCTGCTACTGTTCGAATAGCCAGGTCTTGAGGAGTCTCCTGAAGGTCAGTAGGTCCTGCGTCCGCCGTAGGTGGAGGGGGAGGGTGTTCCATGTCTTGGCGGCGAGGTGGGAGAAGGATCTGCCGCTGGTGGTTGCTCTTCGGATGCGGGGGACAGTGGCGAGGGCGTGGTCGGCGGAGCGGAGCTGGCGGGTGGGGGTGTAGAAGCTGAGGCGGCAGTTGAGGTACGTTGGTCCAGTGTTGTGGAGTGCTTTGTGTGCGTGGGTGAGGAGCTTGAAGGTTATCCTCTTGCTGACGGGGAGCCAGTGTAGGTCTTTCAGGTGGGGTGTGATGTGGCTGCGGTGCGGGATGTCGAGGATCAGACGTGCGGATGCGTTCTGGATGCGTTGGAGCCGTTTGAGGAGTTTCGCCGAGGCTCCTGCGTAGAGGGCGTTTCCGTAATCCAGTCTGCTGCTGACGAGGGCCTGGGTGACCGTCCTTCTAGTTTCGGTGGGGATCCACTTGTAGATCCTGCGAAGCATACGGAGGGTGTTGAAGCAGGAGGAGGAGACGGCGTTGACCTGCTTGGTCATGGAGAGGGTGGAATCGAGGATGACCCCTAGGTTGCGTGCGTGGTCGGTGGGCGTGGGAGCCGTTCCTAGCGAGGTAGGCCACCAGGAGTTGTCCCATGCCGAGGGGTGGATCCGAGGATGAGGACCTCCGTCTTGTCTGAGTTCAGCTTCAGCCGGCTGTTTCTCATCCAGTCGGCGACGGCCGTCATTCCCTCGTGGAGGTTGGTTTTGGCTGTGTGAGGGTCTTTGGTGAGGGAGAGGATCAGCTGGGTGTCGTCGGCGTAGGAGATGATGTTGAGGTTGTGCAGTCGGGCGGTGTGGGCGAGCGGGGCCATGTAGATGTTGAACAACGTGGGGCTGAGGGATGAGCCCTGGGGTACGCCGCAGATGATCTCGGTGGCTGTAGAGCGGAAGGGGGGGAGGCGGACGCTCTGTGTTCTGTCGGAGAGGAAGGAGGTGGTCCAGTCCAGGGCTTTCTCTTGTATCCCAGCGTTGTGGAGGCGTGTACGTAGGGTGTGGTGGCAGACCGTGTCGAAGGCGGCTGACAGGTCCAGGAGGATGAGGGCCGCGGTTTCACCGTTGTCTAGCAGGGTTCTGATGTCGTCGGTGGCTGTCTCGGTGCTGTGGTTGCGGCGGAATCCGGACTGGGACGGGTCCAGAATGCTGTTTTCCTCGAGGAACCTGGTCAGTTGTATGTTGACGGCCTTCACGATGACCTTCGCCGGGAACGGGAGCAGGGAGATGGGTCGGAAGTTTTTGAGGTCCTTGGGGTCGGCCGTGGGTTTCTTCAGTAGGGCGTTGATTTCGGCGTGCTTCCAGTCCTTTGGGAAGGTAGCTGTCTCGAGGGAGATGTTGATGGCTTTCCGGAGGTGGGGTGCGATGACGGTGCTGGCCCTGTTGAAAATGTGGTGTGGGCATGGGTCAGCCGGGGATCCGGAGTGTACGGAGTTCATGATCTTGATGGTGTTGTAGTCGATGCTGGTCCAGGAAGTCAGGCGGTTGGTGCGAGTGGTGGTCGTGGGGGTGGGGGTGGAGGTCTCGGTGGTTGCAGGGGCGGTCGCAGTGTTGAAGCTGTCGTGGATGTCTGTGATCTTGCGGTGGAAGAAGGTGGCCAGTGAGTCGCACAGTTCTTGCGAGGGTGGGATGTCGTTGGAGCTGGAGTTGGGGCTGGAGAGTTCTTTCACGATGTTGAAGAGCTCTTTGCTGTTGTGTGCGTTGTCTAGGCGGTTTTTGAAGGAGGCTCTCTTGGCGGATCTGATGAGGTGGTGGTGGTTGCGGGTGGCGTCCTTGTGAGCTGCGTAGCTTTCCGGGGTTCGTTCGCGGGTCCAGTTCTTCTCTAACTTTCGGCAGGTTTTCTTGGATGCCTGGAGGTCTTCGGAGAACCAGCTTGCTTTCTTCCTGGTGTGGCTGGTGGAGGGTTTGTTGATTGGGGCAAGGGTGTTGGCGCAGTCTTCGATCCATTGTCTGAGGTTGTGGGCTGCGGTGTCTGGGTCGGTAGGGTCTGCGGGTGGGCTTTGGGCGAGGGTGGTGGTTAGCTGGTCATCGGTGACTTTGCTCCAGCAGCGTCGAGGCATCTGTTGGGTGCGGTGGGGTGTGAAGGGTTTCCGGAAGGTGAAGTGGATGCAGCGGTGGTCGGTCCAGTGGAGTTCGGTGGAATGGTTGAAGAAGACGTAGGGGCTGGCTGAGAAGATGGGGTCCAGCGTGTGGCCGGCGGCGTGGGTGGGCGTTGTGACGAGTTGTCTGAGTCCGAGGTTAGCGAGGTTGTCGATCAGGGTAGAGGAGTTGGGGTCGTTGTTGTTCTCGAGGTGGAAGTTCAGGTCCCCGAGGAGGATGTAGTCCGTGGAGGTGAGGGAGTGCGTGCTGACGAGGTCGGCGATGGAGTCGCAGAACTGTGGTCGGGGTCCGGGGGGTCTGTAGACCAGTGTTCCTCTGAGGGTGGTGTTGGGGTCGGTGTGGATCTGGAAGTGCAGGTGTTCGGCGGTGCTGAGGGTGTCATCGGCGTTTGTCGAGATGTTGAGTGTTTCTGTGGGCGATGGCAATTCCTCCTCCTACTCCGTTGGTGCGGTCCTTGCGGGTGATCTTGTAGCCTTCTGGGATGGCTATGGCGATGTCGGGTGCCGAGGAGGAGTTTAGCCAGGTCTCCGTCAGGAAGGCGACGTCTGGGGTGTAGGTGTCGAGTAGGTCCCAGAGTTCAACGGCGTGTTTTCTGGCGGAGCGGGTGTTGAGGAGGATGCATCTGAGGTGGTTGTCTTGTTTAGCGGGAGGTTTGTCGGGCCGGATGCTGGTGTAGCTGCAGTTTCGGCAGGAGAAGGGTCCTTGGGTGCGCTTCGGGGTGGCCAGGCAGCAGGAGCGTGATCGTCCGGTGTTCAGTGCGTGGAGGGTGCTGGTGGTGTAGTGGAGACGGGTGTTGTGGCGGTCGCGGGGGCCTGGGGTTCTGGCGCTGGGCGCGATCCAGGCGCGGACGGGCGCAGACGGGCTTGCCTTAGGCGCGGCCGCTTCGCGGCCTGCATATGAGGTGGCTAGGGAGGGAGGAGCAGCTGGGAGGCGGGAGCGGGGAGGCGAATGGGTGTGCAGGGGGCGGGGCCGCAGGGAAGCAGCGGCGGGAAAGAACGGATTGGAAGCGGCGGGGGAAACCGGCGCACAGGGCTGGGGGAAGGAGAAAACCCAGCCAGCAAGGGCTGAAGGGAAGGAGAACCCAGGAAACAAGGAGGTACCTTATAGGTAGCATGTATGCCTCTAGCTCGGAACAGACTGCTTTCTGGTAAACTAGTGTGGAGTATTAGCACAGTGGGTTGATGTTCCTTGGATACTTGACAGAGACTTTAATAGCTTATTGGACATTACTCTGGACAGGTTGCTGACTCCAGTCAAGTTCCTTTGACTGTGCTAATGGTCACTGGTAGATATTTGACAGCACTGTCATAAGGGCCTAAGAGTATACGCTTTTTACTTGTCTCCCGCAATTTACACGCTTGCCTTGGTAGGATTGTCTGCGCCACCTCCATAAGCTCACGTTTCACACACACTGATTATCATGGCAGGACAGTTTCTGAACACAACCCCTTGGTTGCGGGACTTTGGTGGGGCGAGCTGCATTCCTTCATTCCCACATGGAAACTCCAACCCTCCTTGTTGGAGGATCAGGTATTTGAGCAACTGTATGCAATAAAATAACTATTTCCACTGCAACCTCAACATGGCCTCCATCCGAGCTCTAGACTAGGACGCTTTCAAAGTTACAATGCGAGGGGTTTGTTTTTTAATGGTTGTGGGGGCTCAGGGAGCACTTTAGACCTATGTACTAATGAGGAGTCTTTGATTAGCCTGGAAACACGGGCATTTGGAGATGCTGCGCACCAGTAGATATCCTAGACTGCTTGTGCGAAACGCACCGATTTGGTTGAACGTCTTTGCTGCATCAACTTTGAGGTGCACGCGGTGAAAACACATAAGGAGAGTGACAAGCCTGGGACCCTTCTTGCTTGGATGATAAAACCAGAATTGCCTTGCCACCCCACCCCTGCCCTACCACCCCATCCCTTCGGCTTGCTATGCGTAGAAATACACAACGCTTTTGTTGGCCATTATACAACCCTCTATGCTGCCATGCACCCTTTGCCACTAAAGGTGACATTACCCTTTTTGGCAGATAACTTCATTGCCCTGGGCCACTTCACAACAGTGTCAAGACTTGGGCCTCCCTATCACGGTAGCTGAAATTAGGAAATCCATTACATCACTAGCCACCATCAAAACTTTAGGTCCTGTACCATTTCGGCTCATATGTCCCCGCGTTTGGCGTAAATATATGCAGCGACACTAGAGAATGGCCTCCTCCCAGCAACTTTGAGAGAAGCCCTGCTTTGTTCTATCCCAAAGCCGGGCAAGGATAACTCTGACCTATCTTCATAAAAACCATTGACGTTCCTGAACATGGCCTAATGAATCTTAAGCAAGGTGTTAGCTGACTGTAATGCCTCTCATCATGCAACTAGCGCACACTGATCAAAATGGCTTTGTGCCCGACAGGAATCACTCACTCAAAATTCAACGGCTCTTCAAAATGATGGAGGCTAGGCCGGGACCTTGACCCTGGGTGGCCTGCATGGTTCTTGACCTCGAAAAAGTATTGGATTCCCTAAGCTGGAAGTACCTCTTTCAGTTACTAGAAAATTATGTTCTGGGCCGGCAGTTTATTACAATAGCGCACCTTTTGTATACAGCACAGTCATAGTGGGTCCGAACGGGCTGGCTTGTTTCAGAGGCAATAGGAATTTACAGGGACACCAACCAGGGTTGCTTGTTGTCCCCCAATTCCCCCCCCCCCGCTTCCTATTCACCCTGGCAATGGAGCCACTGGCTACCCTTTTATGCAGAGGAGTTACCCACTGGGGTATACCGCTCTGAGACAGAACCCACTTCTATATGTGGATGACATCTTGTTAAACCTCCGCAACGTGGCCGAAATTTCTAATATTTTCAACACCTTCGCTGAAGTCTCAGGTCTGCATGTTAATTGGCAGAATTCTTGTCTCTTTCCTCTTCGTGCCATAGGAGAGGAATGTTGGCGTAATTCTTGTCTCTTTCCTCTTTGTGCCAGAGGAGAGGAATGTGAGCTTGATTTTGGTAGAGGGACACTCTTGTGCCAACCCTGTTCGTTCCGCTGTGTCGGAGCCAGCAAACATCATTATGAGAGTCACTTGTTTGATAGAAACCTCACCAAAACTGTGACATCGATCTGTAGCCAGATTGCATTCTGGAAAACACATCCGTTTTTAGGTCTCGCCTACGCAGCGCGCATGCGCTGCATAGGCAAAAAGACCTTTAGCAATCGCTTCGGCTTTTCAGCCAAAAACGTGCACGCGTTCCATTGCCTTCAATGGCAACGCGTGCACGTTTGGCGATTCACTGCGGGAGCGAGCGCCGCCATATGGTAGCAATTATCGCTCCTGGCGCTGCTCTCTCCCACAAGTGAAACGCTTTCACTTTTCCCCACACTTTTTTTTTTTACTTTTAGCGCGCGCTTGTTTTATTCTGGAATGGGTGATAAGGGGGCAGGTAGTGAGGTGTTACTGTGTGTGGGTAAGGAGGGTTGATTCACGATTGTCTGACGCCTAGTAGTGAGAGTACCCCAGACTGTTAGGAAGCAGAACATCATCTTTAACAAAGCTCTGCTGCCATATGACTAGCAGCACTTAGTTTCAAACACACCCAGGGTAGAGATGTCTCTGCTGCTGTGTCTGGCCATCTTGGATCAGCGCCTGGAAGCTCGGGCGGATCATATCCCGCGCACAGACTAGCCACGGGTGTTCCAGGTGCACCCTTCCCCAGCGAACTCTAGGAATTGACAAGGCAGGACCATTCGTAGTGGTGCCATTTTTAAATACCCATATTGGGAAACAGCCCTGACTTCCGCTTAATAAGTTGGGGGTCCTTACTCCACGAGGCAGACCGAAGTATTAGTGTTGCCAATATGTTGCTTTCCCTGGAACAGAGACGTAACACGGCAGTTTTATTTTGGAACTGTAGCTTTCTCTGCAACGTGTACTGAAGTGAGTGAGAAGGAACCATTCAGTTTGTTTCACGAGGACTAATCTATTCTTCATATTGTTGATCTGTTGAGTTATGCAGATATTCACGATATGCTTAGGAGGTAACGCTAGCCTTCATGAATTCTAGATTTTCTATGAATGATCTGTAAAGCAGTCCTTTATAATTAGTTTCGTTGTACTTTTTTACTCTATTGCTGGCTACGAAGGTTTTGCCTTTTGATAGCTCTGTATATAATAGATGTCAGTGTTATTTGATAAATTCAGTTTAACAAAACGTGTAGCTTGGCACACTCTAAGTTACCCTTGCCTACCGACAAAGAAGCAGGCGGTCCCTATGGGGAAATGTAGCCCTTGACTTCTGCGGCAATAGTTACAGAAACCCTCACTAATATGGTTTGGGATGCGATTAAACAGATTTATTCAGTAATACACAAACCTAGTCGAGCCTCGCTATCAGCAAGAACTCAATTTCTAGGCTTTAAAGAAATAATCTTATGACCAGTTGCTCCTATTGGTGTGGTGGAGCAGTGAAAGTGACAAAGTGAATAGATGGTGCACAAATGCTATACAAAGTGCAGATATGTACATGTGGCTGATTAGGACATTCAGGTGTGACATTACACAGCCCCAATGTAAGTGCTGGAATCCTACATCAATTTAAAATGACAGTCCACAGTAGTAATTGTCGACGATTTGACACACAATTATTTAGAAAAGGGTCATCATCAGGACAGAAAATATATTCAGGAAACACCTAGAAATAAAAGAATCGTGCCTATAAAAATGAAGTATATATGTGTGATAATTCTATTGTTGGAGAATGGTCTGAACAGCATACTAGTTGACTGTGGCAATGAATCACACAATCAGGGATGTGAAGGAAACCTTTAAGGAAGCATCATCTTTGCTCATAGGGGAATTAGGAAGCTGTGGAGAAACATAGTGTTCAGTCTACTATATGTACCAATAAAATTAATTAAGTATATCAATGTGGAAACCTACCAGAGATGGTAAGTGACCAACACTAGTCAGAAGATCTGTGTGGTCTCTAAGAGGTGATGCGGCTCGATCTTACCAGATTCTGTAGGAAAAAATTCTAGTGATGTGAAAAATACTGTTAAAATCTACACATGTACATTGCCAAGCAAGAATGGAAATTCCATATACTCACTACATGTGTTTCAGGCAGCAATATGATGGTGGCTCATTTGATCAGAAAGGCGGTCATTCAGCCGGTATTTGTGGTATGGGAGACAAATCTCTCAGAATGGTGGTGGAAATGTGATGACATTATGCCTCAAAATGAATCTATGTGCTAACCAAAGCTCCCTTGACCAACAAGGTCAAGTAGATGGGAAATGGTCCAGTAAGTGCTGCATGAATCAACCATCTAATAGGCAGAAGCAAATAATGAAATCAGTCAGGTTTTTAAGAAAGCTAAAGGACTTTGTCTGTTAGCGGCGGGTTTAAACAACTCATTCGGTCAACAAACTTTTTATGTAAAAGTTTGGAAGGGAAACATCTAGTGTCTAAAATAAAAACAAAACTGTATAGAGATTATTGCCACGTGTTTAAATAATGCATTTTTGAAAGCTACGTGGATCTCTCCCGATGCCCAGCCGAGGAGCCGAAGAGTCCTGGCTTCACTAACGGCGTTCTCCATGCTGGGATTCCTGCTCCACTACGGCGTGGCCCCTCTTTGCAGCCCCTCCGTCCTGCCTGGAGCCCGCTCGTTGGACTGAGCTCGCTGACGCCAGGTGCCCTCCAGTTCCTGTCGAGCTTGTCCTGGTCCGGTCGTTCCTGCCCGGAGCCTGGTGGCCCGGTGCTGACCTCCGGTCGCCTGGCCTCCGGCGTTTCTCCTTCTGTGCCGCATCCCCTTTGGACTTCATCTCCCTCCTGCTTTGAGCTTCGCTACCCGCAGGGATGTGCTTCCAGAGACCTGCATCCGCTGGAGCGAGTTCCTGGGGGGCTAGTGAGTGATCTTCCATTGCCGGCTCTCCTCTCGGCGACCTCCCCTGGAGTCGGCGTCTCTCTCGGCGGCCTCTCCCCCTGCCAGCGTTGCCGGAGACCTGGTCGGCGCCTAAATTGGTCGGAGGTGTCTTTAAGTGAGGAGCCCTGCCCCTCCGCCGATCCGGGAAGTTCCCCACCTCAGGTGCTTTCTCTTCTGTTTTTCTTCTCTTTTCTTTTCTGGCTTATTGACTACCAACATGAGCATTAGATGAAGGTTGCCTGGACCTAAAATGGCGGCGCCTCACTAATCACGGTTCCTTTCAACTCTGATGTCGCCACATACGAGATACCGAATCGAGATTGATTTCAAAGCATCGCTGACCACTGCCTGACCCTAAAATGGCGGCGGCTCGTAGACATGTAATTACCTCACATTGCCTGACTTTAAAATGGCGGTGGCAATAATACAACATGATTAGCCTCACCCTGCTAGCTACCTCCACAGATGCAAACTAAGAGGAGCAGTCTCCTTTTGAATCACTTTTCACTAAACTGCCATCCTCACTTGGGATACTCCCTGCCAAGCCCAACTTGGTTGCTGAAGCCTGGACCTGACTTCTGATCCCCCCCCCAAAAAAAAAAAAAAAAGGGGTCCGACCTTTACTGGCCCTGATCTGCCTTGTCGTCACCCAGGACCGAGGCGTTGTGACTGACCCAGCCTTTCATTCTCTACTTCAGCCTCGCGGACGGCCTCTCCAGACCTGCAGTACCCTTGGGCCTTGCACCAATGATATCCGACAGCTCACTCACCCAAGACAGTTAACCCTGGGACACACCCTTCCTCCCATAACACAGCTGTGATGTGACTACCCTACCTCCCTGCTCTGAAGAGATAAAGCTAAATTAGCCCACCTGAATTTCCCAACGCCCTGGTTGGTGGCGACCCTGCCTCGCTACTGTTCAACTGCCCCTTGTCGTTCCTAGAGTACCCCACCCCAGCCACCATGGCAAGTCCTTGCCTAACTACTACAGGGGAAAACTCTTTTACTCTGGTTTACCCTCCCAACCTCTCCAAAACCGCTGCAAAATCTTTCAAGCATTCCACCCTGAAAAGTAACCCTGAGACTTTGATTTCCGACCTGCGTTACAGCGCGGACAATGGCACAGTCATTAACGACCTTATCTTCTACTCCAGACGAACCTCCTCCTGGCGCAAAACCTTTGCACACCTCCTCAATGTACGCGCAACCAGGAACATTCCTCATGGCACTAAGCTTACAATAGCACCCTCTGCAACCCTGCGAGCTGACCTCACAATCACCCTCTACAAAAATGGCATTGTCCTAATCCAAGCCTCATCCAAAAACCTTAACAAATTTGCAGACCTCTTTACCCTCCTCAGTAACCATGTGCACGACACTAACAAGGCACCTAACACCCACCCCTCCGACCCGCCAACCAGCCTGACTAGCGCCCCTAGTCACCCACAAACCACCCCTCTAAGGGTTGCCAACTCGGGTCATCCTATCCCCTCTTGCACACCTCCCAGCCTTGCCAACAGATGCACCCCTAGTCCTTTGGTCTCCTCCCCGCCAGCTCCCTACGATAACTGTGAGACCGCTTTGCCTCCAAAAACCTCCGATACAGGTCGAGCCACCCCTTCTACCCGATCCCCTTTGCATGCCGATAGTATTGCTCCTGAAATACCGCCCTCCTGCCCTCTAACGCCTCCCTCTTACTTAGATATCGAAACCCTGCACTCAAGAGCTGCCAAATTAACCCAGAGCATCCATATCTCCATTCTGGATCTAAAGAACCTCCTTCACCTCGCTGAACTCTCCTTAGCCAACCTCAAACCCCAGCGGAACTCCACCCCTCCTCACACCACAGAGCCCCCCATGCACCCACTGCCGCTATCCCAGAGACACCTTCGCCCTCGCAAGCAACTATTTCACATCTCTGAGGAAGAAACCCTAGCTCTCGTCCTCTCTTACAACTCTACACTCGACACCCCAAGTCCGCTAGACCTCTCTGAAGAGGAAATCCTTGCCATCCTCCGCGACCACAACTCTACCCCAGCTACCCTTTGTCCGCCAGACTCGAGTGACGAACATGCCATCTGCATGGTCACTATTAACCCCAACAGATCGGCTACCCTCCGCAACAGAACTGTGGTCAAAAGCAATCTAGCGCCAGTTCTCCTGTCTGCCCTGACTCCCAACACTCCCTCTGATCCCTCTCTATCTGGTCTCCTAATCAATTGCCGATCGGCCGTTAAACACGCCGCCGATATTGCTGATCTCATCCTGAACAAAAACCTCGACTTAGCAATTCTAACAGAATCTTGGCTCAACGATGCCTCATCTCCATGCCTGGACCTCTTAGTCCCTCCCAATTATAACATTGCAAGACTGGACAGGCAATCTAGCAAAAAGGAGGAGGCATCGCATGCATCTACCGCTCTAACCTCCTTGTCACTGAACTCCTGGCTGATTCCACTGACTCCTGCGAATACCTCGCCCTTTCCATTTGCAGCAACTCCACCCAACTGTGCAATTTGCACATCTTTACCACCCCCAGGCATGAACGATTCCTTCACTGACCATCTCATGGAACTCATCACAGCTAAGATCTCCTCCAACGCTAAAGATATTTTCCTGGGTGATTTCAACCTTCACTGAAACGACCCCAAGGATCCTCATGTCAATGCCATCAAAGACCTCTTGGATGATCAAGCCCTGACCCAAGCCTGCTCACTCCCAACACATACGAAAGGGGCCACCCTTGACTGGATCATCTCTAAGGAATCAACAGTCAAGCTTATCTCTATAGACCCTTGCGACTGGTCTGATCACCACGCCATCGCCTTCCTACTACCTAGCACCCACAAGACAAGGGCACCGCAACCAGTGATTCCTAAACGCTGGGTCAGAGACACTAAAAACCTGGACCACATGGAACTGGAAGCTCGCTGCAAATCAGACCTCCCACCCCCTCGCATATCACAACGGTCAGTGACCTCAACGATCACTACTCTACAACTATATCGAACATTCTGGATGACCTAGCCCCACTAAAACTAAAGAGAACCCAAATCAAAGATCGGAACCCCTGGTTCACTGGATCCCTCAACAATGAGAGGAGAGCCCTCCGACAATCCGAAAGAATCTGGAGACAGCACCCCTCTGTAGCACATCTAAAAATTCTCCGCCAGGCCAGAAATGCCTACAACAGGAACATCATCAACTCAAAAAAGAATTCTTCAGATCTGAACTGGGGAACGCCAAGAATAGACCCCGCAAGCTCTTCGAATTGGTCAAACACCAATCCAACAAACTGGCCAAAACCGCGAAAGAAACCCCCAAGTCCTTAATATCATCCGAGGAATTCTCCTCCTTTTTCGCTGACAAAGCCACAGCCTTAGGAAAAGAACTTAGTGCCGCCACATACTCTCTATTCCCTCCAGACCTGCCTCCTCCTCCGGCGCTGCCCCCACAGACTTCACCTAAAAATCAAGCACGCTGGACCGACTTCAAACCCTATCATGAAGACTCCGTCGCTAAAATCCTATCGACCTTAAACCCGAACAACCATTTTAATGACCCTCTCCCCCAACTGCCTAGTGGCCGCCGCCCAGTCCATTATTCCAAGCTGGACTGCAATAATTAACGCCTCTCTGCGGCAGGGATCCATTCCTGACTCTCTGAAAGCAGGCCAAGTCCTCCCCATTTTGAAAAAGCCGTTGCTGGACCCAGCTTCCCCCGACAACTTCAGACCTATCTCTAACATCCCTCTCTTAGCCAAAGTTTTGGAGAAATGTGTACAACAGCAACTAAGTCAACACATCAACAACTTCCACCTACTTGATGACTTCCAATCTGGATTCAGACCCGGGCACAGTACCGAAACGACCATGCTCCACATCGTTGACGATGCCGTCCAAGCCCTTGACCAAGGAAAAACCTGCCTCCTAATCCTCCTTGATCTATCCTCGGCCTTCAACACGGTCAACCATGAAAAACTACTCGAACGCCTCAAACTCAGGATGGGATTGGATGGCACCGTTCTAAAGTGGTTTAGGTCCTTCCTCCAAAACCGATCACAGAGATTCCTAATCAACGGCAACCTATCGGCTCCCTCTCCGGTCACGGTTGGAGTCCCTCAAGGATCAACCCTGTCCCCTACCCTCTTCAACCTTTACCTTGAACCTCTTGCCGAAGTTCTACGCAGAGCGAATATCTCCTACCATATGTACGCTGACGACACTCAGATCTACATCAAGACCTCATCCCTCGAGGAGATTCTCTCCCTGAACGAAGCCCTGAAACTCACTGTCCAATGGCTCGCCTCCAATCAACTCAACCTCAACGCAAAGAAAACAGAATTTCTCTTAATTTCCCCCTCAAAAACCAATCCCGAGATGCAGACATGGATTAAGGCTATCACAGCCTTAGATTGCCCACCGACCATCGTGGACTCGGCCAAATCTCTGGGAATTACCCTGGACAGAAACTTGAACATGCGAGACCACATCAACGCGATGGCCAAATCAGCCAGATTCCACCTGAGCTACCTTAGGAAACTGAAACCCTTCCTCGACACTGCCGATCTAAAAATGGCAGTCCAAGCACTCGTCATCTCCAGACTGGAATATGGCTGCTCTACCCTCTCGGGTTTACCAAAGATCTCCCTGGCACCTTTAAAAGCCTGCCTCAACACTGCCGCCAGACTTCTTACCAGCTCAAGAAAATTCGACCACATTTCTCCACACCTGAAAGCTTTGAACTGGCTTCCTCTTGAGGCTAGAATACAGCTTAAACTGGCCTGTATCACACACAAGGCCTTCTACTCAAACTCCCCTGCTTATCTTGCACAGAAACTTGTGGTATCCGGAGGAACCAGAAACTCCCGATCCGCCAGAGACCTCCTGCTACAACCTGCACGCTTCCGTAAGAAAAAAACGTACACTCTGGCTTTCTCTGGGGCCGCTCCGAGAATATGGAACTCTCTCCCGCCCACCATCAGAAGAATCCCTTCACTGACACGCTTCAAAAAGGAGGCCAAAACCTTCCTTATGGGTAAATTCCTCGTTTAAATGTTGCCTCCAACCAGCACAGAGACTCTGATTAACTCCTGACTAGCGCCTCCCCTCGGATTACCTAGTCACCTCTCCTAGAAACCTGGGGACTTGTTTCGAGCAACTATAAAATGCAAACCGTACATTCGTGTCCACTATCTTCCATATATCCCGCACCCTGCCCTCTTTTACCTTTTGTATATTATTGTGATTCCAAGCCTATTGTACATTTCTATGTTTCCTGTAAAGCGCTCTGATACCCTAACGGGTCAAGTTCGCGCTCTATAAAACACAAAAATAAATAATAAATAAATAAATACGTGTCTAGCAAAGAAAACGTCACAAAGACTTACCCGTTAGAAGCCAAATGTCAAGAGATCAGTGGCACTGCGGAAAATAAACATTTTGTTTAAGTGGAAAAATCCCAATGTAGCGAGGCAGGCTGAAAGATTCACAGTGTCTGCCGTGCTTGCAATATGCAGGCTTCCTTGTCCTACCCAGGTCCCTTGATTACTGGGTCGGCCCTTATATTTGAGGATACTGGCAAAGGAGGGTTGGGAGCTCCAAACTATGAACGCTATTCAGCTTCAGTGGGTATGCCGTTGGCTTGAGAACGCTCTCTCAACGACACTGCATCCACTCAACCCTCCTGGCAGCTAAAATGTCTCCTGCGTCTTTTCCACCTATGCCTAATGCTGACCTCCAGTTGGATGTGTGTAACTTTTCGGAGGCAGCTCACTAGCCTCCTCCAGTATGACTGTATGTGCATCTACATAATATACTCAGAAAGTCAGTCTCCCTCGTTTCACATGCATCTGATCCCCGGGTATCTGCCACTCTGTATTACTGGTGAGAGGTATGCGCGTTGCAGTACATAGAGGTGTGTTAACTTGAAGCGGGCATTGCTGGACACTCCCCGTACTAGTGCATGGTCCGCACCCCACTACTTGTCTGTCAGAGGCTCTGGAAGATCTCCATCCCACTTCTGTCTCACAGAGAGCTCTTTACTTTGTCTATCTTGTTTGAGGTCTGTGTGAAAGCGGGACACCAGGTGCCTGGGGGGTGGGGGGTCCCATGTATAAAATGACATCTAATGTGTGCGATGTGACTGGAAAGCACTTCCAAATTAAAATGCCAGTCTTCATGAGTTTGGCAAACTTCAAAAACTGCTATGGACCTACTCCAAAACACTCTTGAGCCTCCTGAAACGTGATGCAGTGGTCCACCCGATAAAAATCTTCAAACGTGTTGCACCCCTCTACGCTCCACACTTCCATAGTCATGGTTTCATCTATCGACAAGATAGTGGTTCAGCACCCAATTTCAAATTTTGATAATGAAGCGTAGTAAGACATATGTCTATTGTGCATAATTTTCAATTTCATACAATATTCATAACTATCGTAAAGTCACAACAAATGCATATGAAGATAGTTTCTTCTTTCAGTAAATCTTTATTCGTCTTTTTTCTTTAAAATCAAATCAATGAACAGTAGTGGTTATGAATATTGTTTGAAATTGAAAATTATGCACAATAGACATATGTCTTACTACGCTTCATTATCAAAATTTGAATAGGACCCCTGACCTTGAGTGGTAGGTCGCTCCCCCACCACACAGCTCCGTCTGTGTGCCCTGCTGCTGCCCCTGATTGTGCTCGTTTTTTCCTTTCTGTGCCCCCTTGCTGCCCCTGATTGTGCTCTGTTTTTTCCTTCCTGTGCCCCCTTGCTGCCCCTGATTGTGCTCGTTTTTTCCTTTCTGTGCCCCCTTGCTGCCCCTGATTGTGCTCGTTTTTTCCTTTCTGTGCCCCCTTGCTGCCCCTGATTGTGATCGTTTTTTCCTTTCTGTGCCCCCTTGCTGCCCCTGATTGTGATCGTTTTTCCTTTCTGTGCCCCCTTGCTGCCCCTGATTGTGATCGTTTTTTCCTTTCTGTGCCCCCTTGCTGCCCCTGATTGTGATCGTTTTTCCTTTCTGTGCCCCCTTGCTGCCCCGGATTGTGATCGTTTTTCCTTTCTGTGCCCCCTTGCTGCCCCTGATTGTGATCGTTTTTCCTTTCTGTGCCTGTTTCCGCCGCTGCGCCCCTGCGGCCCCGCCCCCTCACTGCCCATTCGCTGCCCCATTCCCTGCTCCTCCCTCCCACCTCCCCATTTATGGTGGCTGCTGTGCGGCCGCGCCGCTGGCGCACCAAAGGCGCGCCTCAGGCAAGCCCGTCTGCGCCTGTCCGCGCCGTGGCCGCGCCCAGCGCCAGACCCCCTGGTCCGGGCATCCCCCGCGCCCGCCACATCAACAGACGCCGATACGACGCCAGCACCCTCCACGCACTCAACCCCGGAAAGATCACGCCTGCTACCAGGCCACCCCGAAGCGCACCCAAGGGCCCTTCACCTGCCGGAACTGCAGCTTCGCCAGCACCCGCCCCGCCAAACCACCGCCCAGGAAAGAACCCAACTACCTCAGATGCATCCTCCTCAACACCCGCTCCGCCCGCAAACACGCCATCGAACTCTGGGACCTTCTCGACTCAACCTCCCCAGACGTCGCATTCCTGACGGAGACCTGGCTGAATCCCGCTTCAGCCCCCGACATCGCCATTGCCATCCCGGACGGATACAAGATCACCCGCAGGGACCGCACCAACGGAGTCGGAGGAGGCATCGCCATCGTCCACAGGAACACCCTCAGAGTCTCAACCAACACCGACGACACCCTCAGCACCGCCGAACACATGCACTTCCAGATCCACACCGATCCCAACACCACCCTCAGAGGAACCCTCATCTACAGACCCCCGGACCCCGACCACAGTTCAGCGATTCCATCGCTGACTTCGTCAGCACACACGCCATCGCCTCCACGGACTACATCCTCCTCGGGGACCTGAACTTCCACCTCGAGAACAACAAGGACACCAACTCCACCACCCTGATCGACAACCTCGCCACCCTCGGACTCAGACAGCTCGTGACTACACCCACCCACGCCGCCGGCCACACGCTAGACTCCATCTTTTCCGCAAGCCCACACGTCTCCTTCAACCACACCTCCGAACCCCACTGGACTGACCACCACTGCATCCACTTCACCTACAGGAAGCCCACCACGCACCACCGCACCGAACAAATGCCTCGCCGCTGCTGGAGCAGAGTCACGGAAGACCAGCTAACCACAACCCTCGCCCTGAGCCCACCCGCCGAACCCTCCGACCCAGACACCGCCGCCCGCAACCTCAGACAGTGGATCGACGACTGCGCCAACACCCTCGCCCGCTCAAGAATCCGCCCAACAGCCACACCAGCAAGAAAGCCACCTGGTTCACCAAAGACCTCCAGGCCTCCAAACGAACATGCCGAAAACTGGAGAAGATCTGGCTCCACGAACGGACAGCGGACAGCTACGCCGCCCACAAGAGCGCCACCCGCAATCACCATCACCTCATCAGATCCGCCAAAAGGGCCTCACTCAAAGACCGCCTAGACAACAATGCACACAACAGCAAAGAGCTCTTCAACATCGTGAAGGAACTCTCCAACCCCAGCTCCAACACCAACGACATCCAGCCGTCGCAAGACCTGTGCGACTCACTGGCCACCTCCTTCCACCGCAAAATCGCCGACATCCACGACAGCTTCAACACCACGACCGCCCCGGCAACCACCGAGACCACTGCCCCCACAACCACCAACCGCCTGCTCTCCTGGACCAACATCAACGACGAGGACACCAGCGAGATCATGAACACCATCCACTCCGGTTCACCGCTAGACCCGTGCCCTCACCACATCTTCAACAAAGCCAGTACAGCCATCGCGCCCCATCTCCGGAAAATAATCAACATCTCCTTCGAGACAGCAACCTTCCCGGAAAGCTGGAAGCACGCCGAGATCACCGCCTTACTCAAGAAACCCAAGGCAGACCCCAAGGACCTCAAGAACTTCCGACCCATCTCTCTGCTCCCGTTCCCCGCTAAGGTCACCGAGAAAATCGTCAACAAACAACTGACCCGCCACCTCTAGGAGAACAACATCCTGGACCCTTCCCAGTCCGGCTTCCGCAGCAACCACAGCACCGAAACCGCCCTCATCGCCGCCACCGATGACATCAGGACCCTGCTAGACAACGGAGAAACAGCAGCCCTCATCCTCCTGGACCTATCAGCCGCCTTCGACACGGTCTGCCACCACACACTACGAACACGCCTTCACGACGCCGGGATCCAAGAGAAGGCCCTGGACTGGACCACATCCTTCCTTTCCGGCAGAACACAAAGCGTCCGCCTCGCCCCCTTCCGATCCAAGGCCACCAAGATCATCTGCGGCGTACCCCAAGGCTCCTCCCTCAGCCCAACGCTGTTCAACATCTACATGGCACCCCTCGCCCACGTCGCCCGACAGCACAACCTCAACATCATCTCCTACGCCGACGACACCCAGCTGATCCTCTCCCTCACCAAAGACCCTCACACCGCCAAAGCCCACCTCCACGAAGGAATGAAGGCCGTCGCCGAATGGATGAGGACCAGCCGCCTGAAGCTGAACTCGGACAAGACGGAGGTCCTCATCCTTGGTTCCAACCCTTCAGCCTGGGACGACTCCTGGTGGCCAACATCACTGGGAACAGCCCCGCCACCCACCGACCACGTACGCAACCTAGGGGTCATCCTCGACCCCACCCTCTCCATGACTAAGCAGGTCAACGCCGTTTCCTCATCCTGCTTCAACATCCTCCGAATGCTCCGCAGGATCTTCAAGTGGATCCCCACCGAAACAAGAAAAACAGTCACCCAGGCCCTCGTCACCAGCAGGCTGGACTACGGAAACGCCCTCTACGCAGGAACGACGGCTAAGCTCCTGAGACGGCTGCAACGCATCCAGAACGCCTCTGCACGTCTTATCCTCGACATCCCCGACGCAGCCACATCACACCCCACCTGAGAGACCTGCACTGGCTCCCTGTCAACAAGAGGATAACCTTCAAGCTCCTCACCCACGCACACAAAGCACTCCACAACTCCAAACCAGCCTACCTCAACAGACGACTCAGCTTCTACACCCCCACCCGCCAGCTCCGCTCGACCAGCCTCGCCCTCGCCACAGTCCCCCGCATCCGGAAAACGACCGCCGGCGGCAGATCCTTCTCCCACCTCGCCGCCAAGACCTGGAACACCCTCCCCACCAACCTCCGACAGACCCAAGACCTACTGGCCTTCAGAAGACTCCTCAAGACCTGGCTCTTCGATCAGTAGCAGCACCACTCCCCTCTTCCCCCAGCGCCTTGAGACCCTCGCGGGTATGTAGTGCGCTTTATAAGTGACATGATTGATTGATTGATTGATATGTCATACTACGCTTCATTATCAAACTTTGAAACTGGGTGCTGAATCACTATCTTGTCAGTTTATCTTGAATATTAATTTCCATTCAGGAGTGTAGAAGGGTTGCACTCCGGGTTCTTTGCACCATTGAGATTAATTTTACTGTTTAACATTGTGTTGGCAAGTGTGGGACGTCAGTGCCTTGACCCTTCAAATTTTTTTGTATGCTAATGGTGTCATCTATATTAATGACGGGTCTCCGTCATCATAGTGGCAGCTGCCTAGAAAAGGGTGTTCTATGCATCACCATTTTTATCGCCCTCTCCTGTGTCAACTGCTGAACCATTTAGGGGCTATGCTTATCTAGCTGCAAGCCCGTCATCAGACGCTCTGCAAATGTACTTCAAGCGGAACATCTGCTAGTAATCGCTTCCCCCAGTTGTCGCCCAGTGTGCACCAGCTGGCTGCATGCTGAAGTTGTGCAGCCAGGTAATATAGTTCCATGTCTGGGAGCCACAGCCCCCCGTCCTCCATGTCTAGCTTAATAACACTGAGGCCTGCCCTTCTCCTTTTTCCAGCCCATAATAGAGTGATTAACTTGCTGTCCAGCTGCTTAATCGTCCCCCTTGTTTTCTCGCATTGTGCATTCTGCAGCGCATAGAGGCACCTAGGAAGAACCACCATTTTTACGTCGAGCCTATCAGCAGCGAGCATGCGCTGCTCGCTCTGCGAGGCATGCTGTAGTAGAGTATGCTGTGGAAGCCTCGCCCACTCTCCGCCCATATTTTTCATTGGCTGGTGTCATTGTCCTTGGTAAATGCTGGCTTCCGATTCATTATGAGGCTTGTTAGTCCCTCCTTGTTACCGCCTTGTCGCCATTTGTTACCGCCCATGAGGACTGGATCTTCTACTGTGTCCTAACTCGGGACCTTTCATTACCAGTTCCGATAACTATTTACTTCATTAAGGGACACAGCACGCACGGCTGCCAGCTTCGGTAATGGCGGCCGCTTAATAACCTAATTTGAATTTCTTTTTAACTTTTAAGTACGCTCCGCTCCCGCTGCACCAATGCAGAAGTCCTTTGTTACCCCTCCAAAGCAGCCCCCTCCCACCTCTCATATGCCCGTGCGCCTTTATTTATTAGCTATCCTGTGTGCTTCAGCTCGCTCGTCTCCTAGGCTGACTCCTCCTCTTCCCCCCCTGCTTCTTATTTCAAGGAGTGTGATGTGAGCCCACAGGAAGCTGTGAATGTGAGCTCGCTCATAAGAGGGCTTAGTGGGGCAGGAGTTTGAGGGTGAGTCGGGAATGTGAGCCCGGCTCATCTGTCCGGCTGCTGCGCGTGAGCAGTGAGACAGGCAGCTGAGGAGCCCTGACAATGTGGCCAGTCTGATCCCTGCTCGGGGAGGGTCATCTCTCCACACTAATTAAAGCAAAATGTTTCACTGGTGAGAGAGAAAACATCTTGCAGCGTAGGAGGGAGATGCTTCCTTTCATCTGTTCCACTCAGCAACAGGTTTGGGGGCCTCTTCCTGTGCACTCAAACGAAGTCGCCATCTCCTCCATGTCGCATCTCCCCTCCCCCTCGGAGAATGTGCACCATGTTATTGGATTTACATGCGTGCATTCAATGAAATACAGGGTACCGTAAAACACAGCCCCAGAGGCTGTTCACTTGTCTTTAAAACTTTTGATGATACAACTCAAGTACACTAAAGTGCCATTAAGGCGCTATTAGTGAGGAGGGGGGGAGCGGAGATGGAACGGTGTTTAGAGCAGGGGTGGCTACATGTCACTATTGTGACCTCATTATTTTTTAACCACTGCGTTATTACCGAATGGTAATGCACAGACTGTCTCATCATTTACTCCTGGTAATATCCAAAACGCACATGGAGCTCTGTTAATGATAACACCTATATTCATCTATTCATAGTGCTATATGCACAGATTTGCAGACACATGTGACCTTGACGATGCCCACATAGTGACTATACCTGGACAGAATTTCAATTACTCTGGAGTAATCGAAGTAATTCCATGTTACTCTTAGGCGCATTGGGGGAAGCATTTGCAATGCAATAGGTCTCGCATTTGCGAGAGTTTAAGTTTTTAGTATTCTAAATGACAATGTCTTTTATTTATGTTTTAAAACCCAAAATATAAATAAAAGGCATTGTCATTTACAATGTCAATAGCTCAAACTCGCGTAAATGCGAGACCTATTGCATTGCAAATGCTTGTTGCTATTGCGATCCTATCAATGACACAGTGGTAATTTATTTCAAAAGGCCACCAAGGCCTGCAGACCCACCAGCACCTGAACCATATTATAGGCATATTGTTTCTCTTCTGTGCTTGCGGTCTGTGTACCCAGGTATCGGATCCTGTCTAACTCGCATCGCACCCCTATACTGGGCAGCGACTCTCTTGGCCTTCTAGTCAGACCAGCCATCTGGAACGCTAGAGATTTGTCAGGATTCACTTTCAGACCAGAGTTTCTCCCTAATGTCATCAATTCCTTTAGCAGCTTTGGCACTGGCCCCTCTGGTTTTTGTAAATAGAGGAGTGCATCATCCACGTACAGCGAAATTGTATGCACCATGGCTCCCACTCGATTAAACTCCCCTCCCCCCAACACAGTGCACAGGTGTACTGCCAAGGGCTCTATGACTAGCATAAACAAGAAAAGTGAAGTGGACAGCACTGCCTGGTCTCCCTCTTGATATCCCATCAGCTTGAGATATACCTATACAATCTTACCCAGGTAACTGGTTGCATATGTAGCAGTGATAACCAGCTTAAGAATTTCAGGCAGAACCCCATTATGCGTATGGTCGTCTGCATGTAAGCCCAGACAACCATATTGAATGTCTTTTCAATATCTAAGGCAAGCAGGGCTATGTCTGTTTCAGATTCCCAAACTGAGTGAATAACATGTACAAGTCTACAGATCTTCATAAGTGTGCTCCTAGAGCGAATAAACCCACATTAGTCCTCGTGTATCAGCGAACCTATAACTCCCGGTAGCCTGTTGGCTAGAATTTTATACAATACTTTCAAATTCATGTTAATCATTGACAGCGGGCGATAAGACCCTAGCTTTGTGTGGTCTCATTCTTGGCCAGCATTGATTGATCAATTCACATATAACAGAAATGAATGTCCTACCTACCTACCTGGGAAGTATGCACATACCCAACAAAACCAAAATGGTAGCTCTGTTTGTTGACCTAGCACTGCCGCCGAACGGAATAGCACCGAATTTGACAGAAAGCTAGTTCTTGGTCCAGAAAGAGTGTTTTTTGTAATTTGGTGTAAATCAATTCAGTAGTATTGGAGTTAGTAAAGAAAAATGTATGTATATCTAGAGATGTGGATGGTCTATGAATCTAACCAATCTCAAAACGAGATCTGATCGCCTGCCACCACTTCAATCAGGAAGTCGTGGCAGGCATCTTGGGACTCGGACATGGCAGTGCGGCCCCCCTCCCGGGCTGATTTTCGCCTCGGGGAGCCCATCCCCCTGGGGCGAGCCGTATGAATAAAGAGGAAGGCGGAGCGGGCATGGGCTGTGTTCGGACCCTGGGGCCCAGTCATGCACTGGATGATGAGGGGAGCTGCATGTGCAGACGAGGGGCGGGGGATATAAGGCAGTCCGCAGCATGTGCACGATGGCACTTATGCTAGCGTTTATTGCACTTGATCAATTTTAATCATTAACCACTATTTTGCTGGTAGCTATTATCCTACTTTGCTACTCACTACTCAGGGGAGGGTTGCTACAGTTTGGCTATTTTTATTTGGTGGATAGTTGCTTTAGCCATCTCAACACATTGCACTTTAGTTTAAATACTGTTGGAGATTGTGTTAGGAATATAAAGCTGCTCCTGTTGAAAGGCACCATAGGCAAGCTCATCTGCACCAATCTGTGCATCGTCCACACTCGGCGCCGGGCATGCTGCCGTTTGGCCATGGGTACATGATTAATTTCTGGTGTAAGTGAGAATAAGCACATTACTTGCTCATGTGATCACCTGTTGAGGATCAGAGGCTAGGAATATGATTTACCATGTCAAATCAATCCGAAATTGGAGGAGGCTTGTGGGGTGGGGATGCAGTCGGTATCTTTTGATCTTACAGCTTCACCGCCCATGTCCATAACTGAAGCAGATTGCCTTTCCAAAGAACTCAATACAATTTTAACAGTATTCTGTAAACCAAAGTGCCTAAATACAGAAACATCACTAGACTTCTATGGCAAAATCTCCAATAAATTAACCTGGACATTAGAAAGATTGCGTTCTCCTTTAGGTAATTTTCAGACAACACCACAATGCATGACCTAACCACCACAGAAACAAACACCAAAAACTATCCATCAATGCATACCTTCTGTACATGTTCATAAAACGTTTTCCTCAATATTATTATTGCAGCTAGACCGTCTGGATAGCTGTCAGACCCAGAACTGCCAAGAATCTTTAAAGATATACTTCGCTCAACCTGTGTGGCAGAAGTAGCCAGATGCCTATTCAACAAGTCCCTGGAAAAACGTACATTCCCATCCGAACTCAAAACCTCCTAGATCAGGCATCTCCTCAAAAAGAAAAACCTGTGTTAACAAAACTTGTGTCCTTAAGTGCCTAAACAATATTTCAGTAGCACTAATTTCCTTCTCTCTGTGAATATATTACCACCAGTTGATTCAATGTAAGCTTCAAACCTTTCCTTTCACTGGTGCCATTCTGATTCTTCTGGTGCAGCCAAAAACACATTGATTGTTGTTACTTCTTCCATGTTGGTTATATGTATACTATAACAAGAGGGCTGCAGATTTGCTTCGCCCTATGTATTCCTTGTCTTATGATCACCTGTTCACTGTTTACATCTGTTAGAATCTCTAACATTGTATAGTTGTAATATTCAACTTCTTGATTCCATATACATTTTTTTCCTTTGCTTACATTTGTAAAATTTGGTGTTGCGGAATATGTTCTGCAGTGTATTTCGGTACCATGTCTTAAAGTGTGCAGAAACCCGTTCCTAATTGTCGCTGGGTAGTAGCGGGTCGGTATCAGTCAGGATTTGTAGAGCGTGGCTAACCACCCACGAGGGTATAGAGGCGCTGAGAACAAAGCTGCTGGGGGTTTAGTTGAACAACCAGGTCTTGAGTCCTTTCCTGATTTCCAGTAGAGAGGATGAGGTTCGTAGGTGGGGGGGAGGGAGTTCCAGGATTTCCAGGTAGGAGAACGAGTGTCATCTGCTGTTGATTCGGTGGATGCAGGGGGTTTGTGCGAGGGAGAGGGACACAGAGCGCAGGTGTCTGGAGGGTTGGTGGAAGTTCAGGCGGTGATGGATTTTATGCTGGTCCTTCATTGTGAAGGGCCTTGTAGGTGTGGATCTGCATCTTAAATTGACATCTCTTCTGAATGGGGAGCTAGTGGAGCTTCTTGAGGTAGGAGGTGGTGTGGGTCAGTTTGGGGAGGTCGAGGATGAGCCTCGCTGCTGAATACTGTATGGGCTGTAGTCTCTTCAGGAGGTGTGTGGTGATTCCTACGTAGAGTACGTTGCCGTAGTCCAGTTGGCTGGTGTCTGGGACTTGATTGACGGTTCGTCTGGTGTTGACTGGGAGCCATTCGAAGATCTTATGGAGCATGTGAAGAGCGAGGAAGCAGGCGGAAGAGACGCGCGTTGTTCTGATTTTTTTCATGGTGAGCTTGCTGTTTAGGGTGCAAGCGTGATCTGTCTGAGTGCGTGTTGGCCCTAGTTCGGAAGGCTACCACGAATCGTTCCATGGGGAGGTGTTGTTCCCAAAGATCAGCACTTCCATTTTGTCTGAGTTGAGTTGTAGGAGGTTGTTTTTCAACCATTCAGCGATGCCCTTCCTGCAGCTGCGGAAGTTGTCCCTCGGGGTGGAGGGATCTTATGATAGTGATAGGATGAGCTGGGTGTCGTTTGCGTATGATATGTTAATTCCGTGGGTTCTGACCATGTTGGCCAAGGGAGTCACGTATATCTTGAACAGTGTAGGGCTGAGGGACAAGCCTTGAGGGACGGTGCCGATGATGGTCTTGGGTTCTGAGGTGAAAGGTGGTAGGTGAATGTTTCTGGGTTTTTCCAGTGAGGAAGTAGGCGATCAATTTTAGGGCGTCTCCTAGGATTCCAATGTGGTGAAGCCTCTTGATAAGAGTGTGCTGGGATACAGTGTCGAATGCTGCTGAGAGGTCGAGGAGGATCAGGGCTACTGTTTCTCCCCTGTCTGAGGGTTCTGATTTCGTCTGTAGCAGGGATCAGGGCTGTTTCAGTGCTGTGGCTGGTGTGAAATCTGGATTGGGAAGAGTCCAGAAGATTGTTGATGTCCAGATGTTCTGTGAGTTGGCGGTTGATGGCCTTTTTGAGGATTTTGGCATGGAAAGGGAGCAGAGAGATGGGACAGTAGTTCTTTAGTTCGCTGGGGTCAGCAGGTGATTTCTTGAGAAGGGCTTTGGCTTCTGTGTGTTTCCATATTTCAGGAAAGATGGCCTTGGGTATGGATGAGTTGAAAATGGTGGTGAGCTCACTGCTGATCATTTTGCTCCTGAGGTTGAAAATGTGATGGGGACAGGAGTATCTGGGTGCTCCTGGGTTGACGGAGTTCATGAAGGCTGTGGTGTTGTGTGGTGAGCTGGTCCCAGGCAGTGAGTAGGTGGTCGGAGTTTGCATCTATAGGAACGAGGAGGCTGAGGGTGTCGGCGGCGGTGGATTGCAGTTCAAAGTTTGCCGTGGAAGAAGTCCGCTAACGTGTTGCAGAGGTCCTGAAAAGGGGTGATGATGTTTTCGGTTGGAGAACTCTGACAGTGCTGTGGTTAGAGCTGACTTCAATGCGGTCGGCTAGGGCGCTCATTTTAGTCTTTTTCAGTAGTTGGTGGTATTGGTTGAGGGACGACTTGAAGGTTGCTCGGTCTGTGGGCTCCTTGCTGGTTCGGCATTTCCTTCCTAGTTGCTTGCAGTTGCGTTTCGTGATTCTCAGTTCCGTGGTGTACCAACTGGCCTGTATGGTGGTTCTCTTGAGTTTGTTGGGGTTGATGGGGGCGACTGTGTCGGCGCAATCAGTGATCCAGGTCAAGAAGTTCTTGACATCCTCCTCTAGGTTGGATGCGGTGTCAGGGTGCTAGGCGTTGATGGCGTTGTTCCCCTAACTCTCTGATATTTTGTTCCAGCTGTGAGGTTCTCGGCGGCTTAGTGTAGTGCCGGGGGGGGCCTGTTATGGTGAAGTGGACGATGGCGTGGTCTGTCCAGGTGAGCTCAGTCGCATGACTGTACTTGACTGTCGCTGGCCATGAAAATGGGGTAGATCGTGTGTCCGACGTGCAGCCAATTATACACTGCACATTCACCATGAAGGGCTGGCATGTAGATTCGCTTACAATGCCCTTGATGAGTCAAGTACAGGCAGCGCTGTTGTGGTTGCCATTGTAAGTCGTCATCAGGCAATGTCTACCCACCAATGCACATTCCATTCAGCAGAAGGAGGCATCGTCGGCGCATCACTTGGTCTGATAAACTCACTTCAATAGAAGAGAACAGGCCCCTTTAAGCCTGTGCTGTATCAGTGGGCCCAACGATTTTGGCATTGCTGCCAATCCTTCGCTTTACCAGTGCCTTACCGTACATCTTTCTGCACCAGAGCTGCTGGCACCACTCAGCATACTCTGAGTAGTGGGCTTGGTTCTTGAAGGCTGTCTGTAACTCGGTCTTTGCTGCACCTACTGCTGCTTCTGCTTAGTGCAGATGGGTGTTCTTCTACTCAGTGCCCGCTCATTTTTAGTGATAAATATGTTGGAGGCCGATGTAAGGGAAATAAAAAAGGACGCTGGGAACTGCTGGCAACTGACAATCCAAGACCTCTCGTGTCATCCTTTCCATCTGGAAAACACAAAGGAAACACTTCTAGCATACCACAATTAGCATCTTACATTTAGGAAAACATCTTCATTTTTGAAAGCCAAAGCGCTCTTTTGTAACTGGCATGCAAGGGTCCTGCAAAGTGTAAAATATACAATAATAATTCACAATTTCTTAAATGACATCAATATTTTTAGTAAGAATTAGGCACTAGTCCGCTCCGGCTTGTGAAGAGATGTTGTTTTTTGTTTTCCTATATTTTAGGCTATTGTGAAGAAATACCCCTTTTTGTTGCCATTACCTGTGGTGATTGTAACGGGATTGGAGGTGTATCAGTTGTTTCTGTTATGGTTGAACATTGCTGCTGAGAATTATATTCATGTAGACGTTCTTCCCTATCTGTCTGCTGATGCGGTTATGGCAGTTTAGGCCAATTGTGAGAATTGGGTGATTTTTGCTTGTACTATATAGGATTACATAGTTCTTTTCTTATAGGTAGGTAGCTTGGTGATGCTTGTTAGTGGTCTCCAGTTGACTTGGACAGAAAAAAGCCAGGCCTGCACGATTCCCCTGTATTACAGGTGATCATCAATGGCTTAGATTGTTGTTGGAAGTGAATTCACAAATTTAGTGGCTTGGACGAGAGTGATGTACCTCTATTGGTTTGCCTCTTGTAGGGCAGTAAAATTAGTTTGGTGTAAATCTGAAAGTGTCCTTGTTTGAGAGCTTATCATAAGCGTCATCTGTTTGAAAACTGCTCTGTTTCCTTTTATATCCATATGGGTGATGGAGTAGTATTTTGGAGTAAGATCTTCAATCCACAGGAAGTCAATGAAGGACCTTCAGAAGAAGGAAAATGTGGTCATGTAGGCTCACATCAAGACATCTGGACTCCCTGCCTTGGGCTGTGACAATCGTGCTTGCTCTGCTGTATCCGCACAAAGCTGTACTGCAAGAGAAGCGGAACACGCCGGGGAACTCCTGGAAAGGGAGGCAGGCCACCACAGTAGTGAAGGGGTGGTGGGCAACCGTGGGACTAAAGAGGCGGTAAGCCACAGCGGGAGTAAAGAGGTAGTGAGAGGACGACTCTGGCCAGAAGGGAGCCTCGCCTGCAGAGCCGTGTGTAGGAGAACGCCGTAGGCCAGGTGCTGAACATGGGCCTGGCTTACCTTGTGTTCAGCACTTGAGGTGAGATCTCACTGTCTCGCTGCATGGCTGACCCAGGCGGCAGGGTACTTGCCCAGGACCACTGGCCCTCTTTTCTGTTCATGAGCTCCCCTGGGCAGTCCTGGGCTCCTCCATGCCTTTACGACTTATACAATTCAGCCCTGCGATATTCCCTCAATAAAATACATGAAGAAGAAGATGCGCAATGGTCTACGCTGCCTACACTTCCTGTACTCACTGAGGCTGTTGGCAAGAATAATGAACAACGAAAATAGGCAGGCACTCATTGCACCCTTTGGAGGAAGGGCAGGAACCTTGTATACTCACAACAAACTGTTCACCTTTTATGAATTCTACCGCAGGCTATTTATGGGCAGACCCAAATTACCCGAGTTATTGGTTGGAGACTTTCTCGAAGATATGCCCCTGGCTAGAGTGCCCCTGGAACTGAGAGATGAATTAGATGGTCCCTTATCAGTCCAAGATATTAAGGAAGCTATAAGAGAGTTGGCGCTCGGTGAAACATAGCTACACTTTTAGTTGTTGTTGGTGCTCCTATTTCCACAGGCCACATTGTTAGTGGATCGTAGTTTTTCCAGATACCGCTAATTAGAATTTCAGTATTTGATACATTAATTGTAAAGTAGTTTATCATCTGTTGGTCAGTGGCTCTGAACCATCACCTCGATTTGAAACGTTAACGTTCTTTGTTTTATCCAGTTTAAGGATTATTTTACAGATGTGAAGATAGTAGTGAAGGTGTTACAGGTGGGGGAGTTACTGGTGATGATTAGGGTGGTAGTAATTGTGATGGTAATGCTGATGGTAATCCTTGTGGTGATTAGTAGTGGTGATGGGTAGTAATTGTTGCTGTAATGGTAGCAGCAGTGGTGTTGGTAGTAGCAGGAGTAGCTGAGGTGGCATAGTACTAGTTGTGGTAATGTAGTAGTGGGGGTGGTAGGCATGCTGGTAGGTGACTTAATGGTGGTAATGGTAGTGGTGGTAATTAATAGCAGTGCACTGCCTTTTCAAGTCCTAAAAGGTTACATAGAAAGTGTCCATGTGGCAGGGGTGTGACGGAGCTGAAGGTGCTGTGAGCCACAGTAACAAGACGGACAACATCCAGGAGCTAGGTTCACTGTGAGCAGCAGCTCACAAGGAAGGTGTTATAGAGGCGACCCAACAATTCATGGTGAGCCGGAATTGTTCTACGGCTTCCCTCTCTAGATCTATCTTTAGGGAACCAGAGATACCAAGTACTTACTACCACCTACTAAAACCCCCCCTATACTGCGTGCATCAGGCACATAAATGGACTGGGTGGAATGGAAACCTTACACAAATCTTTTACTGGTGATAAGCTACAGCAAGTAAGAGGGCTTGAAGGCTTCCAACTGTGGGATTAGAATCTCCACCCTGGGACACATATGGGGCAGGGTCATCACAGATCTTTGAATTTGAAATACTCTGTTTTATAAATAGTTACAACTGCAACAGGCGCCAGCATCATATTGTTCCCTACTTGTCCGATTTTCTTTCCTAGTGACAGAAATAACTACAGAACTCATGGGAAAGCATGGAATTTAAGGTCTATTCTGATTGTTGACTATAAATGGCCTGGATCGGTTTACATCCCATCTTGAAACATGAGAGCGGGATGTGGGGCAACTATGTGGGGAGGTAGAAGGAACCAAAGCACAACTGGCTCCACATTAAATAGCCATTTCAGCCTGATAGAGAATTATCCATATTTAATACCTGCACAGGTACTGTTACCCTCCCTAAAGACTATGGCAAAGGGGTCGGCTTAGCACCCCCATGTGTACACAGTGCAGTGGTGAGAATTGAGATTGGTTTCATGTGGTCTGGAGTTGGCCAGTAATCCAAAAATATTGGAAGGAAGTCCTGTCCACCCTATCAAGGGTTTTGAAGATACCGGTTGCTCCTGTGCCCACATTATGTCCATGTATTAGCTGTAGGAGTTGGGGGTGATTGGGATGGAACTGGACATAACCAAATACTAAAGCTACTATTAAGAATTGGCTGTCTAATGGCAAAAAGCAGATTGCATCTTATTGGATCTCTCTCACCCCACTTTACAATGAAACTGAGCTTGATTAGGAAAACCCATGTTTACAGCACGGCTGGATCTGAGGCCCATGGTGGCAATACTTTAGATTAGACATCACTTATTCTGCAGTGTCTGGATTTACCTGTCCTATCTTGACTACGTCAACTGCCAGTGTTCTGGATTGAAATCGACTCCAATAATGGTGATATTGAATATGCGTTGTGTATGTACACTTCACTTATTAAAAACAATTTTTGAAAATGAGTTAAAAAAATGTGACTGACGTTGCCCTCAAGCCAATGGTTTCATGACACTGACCCAGTCCCCCTGCCATTGTATGCTATCCTGTTGGCTGAACTTAAGTGTGAATGACACTCCAGCAGAGCAGCGTTTCTGAAAGAGGCTGAGCCAATGTATGGAGTACTACTATGGCTATGATGTGTTCGTTTTCAAGATTAAAGGAGGCTGGCAAGAGCTGTTCCTAGGTCAGACTTGAAAACTACTAGTCCTGGTCTCTGGATACTTGGGGCCTGATTACGAGTTTGGCGGTGTGGGAGCGCACTGCCACTTTGGCAGCCTGCAAAGCCAAACCCGTGTGCCCATCTCCCGCCAGATTGAGTTTCCTCATGTCTGGTGGGCTTTTTTTGGCGGTCCCACGGCAGTGCCTCTGAAAATGGGCACCGCAATTGGAACGCCCCAAAAAGTTCCTGCGCGGCATAGACTGCAAAGTCCATGCCGTTCAGGAACTGGGGTGCATGCACACGGGGATCACATGTTGTGCTCCCCTGCATTCGTCCCCATGCAAATGGGCAAGAGGGGGCGTTTCAGGACTGCCAGCCTTTTCATGGAGGAACGACCTCTATGACACCGCTGGCGTTCCTGAAACTCGTAATATGCATGGCGATGCCGCAGCGGCACCACCAGCATATTACTGAGGCCCTGACCGCCGCACCACCGCCAGGGAACGGCGGTTCCCTGGCGCATGCGGCGGTGCAATGGCAGTCTGACCGCCCAACTTGTAATGGGGCGGTCGGACCTCTGGTGCAGCGGTGGCTGCACCGCCGCTGCCACGTTCCTGCGAGTCTGGGGGTCCTCAGACATCCAAACTCGTAATGAGGCCCCAAGTAGTTTCTCCACTCAATCTTTAAAAAAAAAAAAAAAAACTCATTCATAATTGTTCAGTCGTATGAACCACTTCACAAGGTCTCATATTGACACAGTGAACATGTATAGAGCCCATACCACATGCTTATGATATATGTATTCCTGTGAAGTATCAGCAGCATATTCTCATGAAACTCTGTTTGTAGCCACCATAACCTTAAGTTCTGAACCTTAAATATCACTGTCCATTGAAAAGCAAGCACTCTGGGATTACACACTCTTACAAACACCACAGTATGGACTTTGCTCAAAGTTCCACTACAAAAAGCCTATTTGTACAATATGGGCAAAATCTATTTCAGTCGGTCTCCAGTACATGTAATATGGAAGCCTAATCTTGCAAATAACTCCAAATATCATCCTAGCTAAGAATTTGTCATACTTTTGGAGATAATCCCTAGTAGAGTTGCATACATGCAAGCTAGTCTGATCTTGTCCGTATAAATATACAACGGCACTAATAACTGCAAATGGGCCCATGACCAGGCGTTTCTTTTCGTTTTACTTGGTCACAAAAATAATTTAAAAAACAAAATACTGGAAGTGCTATTCTATTATCTGCCTAGGCTGTGTGTGCAGTCGGATCACATCTCAACTTGAAAGGTTCACAAAAATTGTGATGTGGTGGTCTTTCTACACTATTAACCTCTACGTGTAGTGTTTTGATGGCGTGGCGAGGGTTGCAGAAATGAAACCCACTGTACAGATGTACAAAATAAACACAATTACATCACTTTATGTATCTGTCAGAATATTGTGCAGCATCAGGCCTAACGTGAAGGTGTATTGTGACGTCTTTGGATACCTGTGAATAGAGAAACAGATGAGCATGCATTATTTCGTAATACCATTTCGGATCACTAGCCTAGCTCTGGCTGGCAGAATGTGGATTTGTCATACGTAAGAGTAATGTTAAAATGGGAAAGATGTTTCTGTAGATCTCTGCTGCACAAGGGTATGAAATATGAAATCAAAATAAATATAATTTAATTGTGGGTCTCTTAAATTTGTTAAAATCATAGTTTATGGCTTTGGTATGGGAGAAGCACCTTTGAAGTTATTGAAGAAGTCCAAATAGCAAAGTTACCCCGGCTGCAAAGGAAGCACTGTTTACTATATTAAACTAGTAGCTGTACTTTCGTCTTTGATTTCTGCTTAAGCTCCTCTCCAAAATACTAATGGTGGCTCTGCTACTGACGCATTAACCTATAGATTTGTCTGACATGCCTGTGCTTTTTTCCCCCCAGAATGTGAGCACCTCCCATTTCTCGCGATTTAGTCTAGCTATGCTGTCTTCACTTATATGGACATATCTCACATTGACCCACCATCACATCATTGTCATTAGTCTGGTGAGCTTGTGCGTCATAGTCTCCGATTTTACATCTCCTGGCATGTTTCCAGTATTAGTTAAATTATTTCATAACAGCCACAAGATTAAGGGGTTTCTGCTAGGAGAGCTCAGATATTTTTTCTTATACAGGCCCACTCCAACTGACAAGTTGAATGTTGCCTGCAATATCTACAGCAGTAGCCTGTGGAAATTGAGCCGTTCATGCAGGAGCATGCATTACAATAGTACTTCTGTACTAAATGCTTATTTCTGATCTTCTGAAGCTTCGTCAGCATCTTCAATATTCAGCTGTGAAACCAAGGGCCTCTCTTCTACAAACTTGCTCAAGTTGTCTGTCTCAGTATCTTCCCCCGCACACAAGAAGTGTGGGTCCTTGTTGACTGCTTCCATGTTCTCTGTGCTCATTTAATTTACCACACTCCTTGCCATGTATGTTCTCAATATCTGTGATATGGGTGCATTTTTATAAAACTTGTTTGCTACATTGAGAGCTCCTCATTTGCTTTAGTTGTCTATGCTGCTGCAGTGTCAGCTGTCCGCGTCCGATGTCTTTTTTCATCCCTTTTAGTTAAGAAATTCTCACTTCATATGAGACATCGGTAGGCACTGAGTACCAAAGGCCATGGCTCCAGAGGTAAGACAGATTTATATACTGATAATCTATTATTTGAATTGGGTCACAACCAACTTCCTTACGTCTGTTCTAGAAGCAACACTGTAGGCCACAAATTACATCCACAGGCCTTTCCCAAGTAAGCTCTACTGTGTTCCGGGTACTCCTGTAAGATAGGTGGGGTACTAACAAATCTCACTGTAACTTTGACACCACATGTGCAGCAGCTCAGCTACAGTTCAAATGTGCAGATGCTGCAGTTTATTGTAATCGTGCTCTAAGGCGCACCTAAAGTGGTGGCAGCAGATTTTGTGGCTTGACCTTCAAAGGATGCTATGCTAACACCCTCAATTGGCGAATCCTTTCCAGAAAAGAGAGTGGAAGTAGTGCAGGGTACACAATATATGTATTTAGTCAGGAAAGAACTCACCCACCGATTTCCCGATCTACCTGTAGTTTTGACATAGAGGTCTTCAGCAGCAAGTTCATGTTGCCCATGCAGAAAATTACACACAAAGACCCCTGTATGTAAATGTTAACGGTACAGCTCTTGCTAGGGTAATTCAATATAGGCTGAGTGGTTTTGTTCCTTTCTGTTCAGTCAGGCTTCTATGCACTACCCAGTGAAAATGGGTCGATTTGCCCTCACCCTGTGACTCTATAAATCCACGCTCCAGGCATTGAACCCAGGCCCTGTTGTGAAGCACCACCAGACCACCACACTGAGTTGGGCAAATCTCCAAATATGATTAATTTTGCACTCATAACCTGCAATACTGCATGGATCTGAAATTCTTGGGTGTGAAATGTATACAATATTAAAAAGTTTCCTGATAAAATACGGAGTTACAAACTAAGAGTCTGATTATGCGTATGGCGGATGGTATACTCGGTCACAAACATGACGGATATCCCATCCGCCAAATTACAAGTTCCATAGGATATAATGGAATTGTAATTTGGGGGACGGGATATCCGTCACGTTGTGACGGAGTAACCCTGTCTGCTAAACTCTTAATCAGGCCCTTAGTTACAGGCGAGTTAACACCAATTCTTTTAAGCTAATTCCCGAACTAAAGGCCATTGTTTTGGGGCCACATTCTACCAAGTTTCATCTGGCAAAATGTGTCCTCTGATAACTGTGTGTGCATTAATATCACATATGGCATTGCAGCATTACATTTAACAGTTCCACTATTACTGGGCACTCAGTATGAAGGCCCAGGAGTACTTACTGGTTGTCCTGGTGTTTTTTTCTCTATTCTGATACTGACCTATCACATGGTGTAAATGTTTTTTCGCCTGACTACCCACCCGGCTTACATTGGCTTACTGTGCTGCAGTTGGCCTCTGTGTCCTCAGCTAGACTTCCTGGGCTAGGGTAATTGAAGCTTTAGGTGATAGATACCGATATGATGTGTGATGTAAAATACATTTCTCACACAGTAACTACAGTGTCTCTGCTCGTGGTATTCAAAGAGACCCAAAATATAATGACGGTATGTATCTGTATGTGCATTTATGCATATGTCACTGAAGGACCAGTAATGAAACTAAACTAATGGAAATGTGGCCATATTTTCATTTTTTGTATTCTAGCTAGGAGTAAAAAGAAGAATTGATAAAGCCTAACATAATTATAATTAGATATAGAAATTGTCTGATGGATTATTTATAACAGCAGTGAAGACAAATGGATGAAAGGAATACAGTTCTAAAGGTTCTGCATCATACAATCTTAAAACAAATAATAACTGAACTTAACCTTAGGACTAGGCCTACCATCACCATGCTGTTGGGCAAGTGGGAGAGTAAGAAATATAGCCTAGAAAGTGTATTTCAGGAGATTCCCATCAATCCAAAAGATATTGTTATGGAAGTGTTATAAGATCGAACAAGACATTATTCCTTGAGTTTAAGTTGCTTACGGGTAGAGAGAGAACTTAACCATCACTGTGCTACTTGAAACCTGGAGGGAACATCTAGATCTAAATATGACCTGGAACCCTTAAATAAATCGTGACCCTAACCTTACAATGAAGTAACACTGTATTGAGTTCACTCTCTGGGTACTTGCTCCAAATACACATTAATGCAGTACGTAATGACATCAGCACATACAATTTCTGTTATTCTTCAGTCTGTCATCTCCAGCTAATATACCTTTCTGAGCTTTGAAGCTGCCAAGACCTCGCCATATTCCTACACATGAAGCTTCTACCTTGTAGCCGATCCTAAATTCACACAGGTGGCCATTGCCCAAAGAATCCTGAAAAAGCCTGATCTCCACCGTCTTAAAGATATATGCGCCCCAGGTCAAAGCATAGTGTGACAAGCACGAATACAGGGCGCTCATCTCCGTCCACTAGGCTCACTGACACAGTTGTACACAGTCTGATCATTTCAGTGTTAGACGCTATTCGACGGGTTTTGCAAGTTCTATTCAGTTTTAATGAAACCTGCCTTACGATGTCAAATATGCAGTCTTAAATTCCAGTCAAATTTCTCTTGACATACTGCACATGTTCCCTTCACATGCATAGGTAACCAGATAACTAGTTTTGAAAACCTTGTTAGGACCTTGACGCAGAAGGGAAGCTGCTGTGGAAACGTAGGGAGCACAGTAGCAAAGTCAAAACTGCAGAAAAAGTGAAAAGTCAGAATCTACACCAAGCAGTCAGCCTTTGTAGGCCTACAAATAATATGCTTTAGCTATTCCAGACATCAAGGTGGGCACAAGCCATGGTTTAGTAAACACTAGAAAAAGGTAAAATCTTAGAATATTTAGAAACGAAATCAGCCCAAAAATCAGGGTTAAGACATGAATTTGCAGGCTCTGATGGGAGAGATAGGCATATCATACTTTGGAGTGAGGTCCATTATAAAGTTGCGGCAAAGTTGGGGATTTGTGAACACCGGTAGTGCCACAGGCAAAACATAACATGGCAACAAGTTCAGTTATAAAGCAGGGGGGCTGCACAACATTGGATAGGCAAATGGAAAGTAAAGACAGTCTAAAGTGCAATAGAAAGGATACTGGTTTGGGCAATACTGGTGGCTTTGGCTCAGTAGACGCATACACATTTTCAAACAAGAGGCAAGGCCAGGCTAGCTGAGCAAACTGCATGGGGATAGGGCACATGAATTCCATATGGGAAATGGCAAGCAATTAAAATTCAAGATCCAAGGCTTTACATGTCTTCAACATGCCTCACTTTTCATGTACACTGGAGTCCCACTGGTTCTATGTTCATGCACCTGGCCTGAATTGTGCCTGTCATGTTATGAATAAGAATATTGACAGTCTGAGCGTACATAGCAGGCTGAGATTCAAGGAGTGAAGGAAGTTAGCTCCGATTTTGCATCTTATTTTGGTCATCACTACATGCAGGGGTCCATAGTTCATACCTCCTTAATTTGCCTATGTCTCTTTTCGTTAAATGAGATACAGCCCCCCCACTCCCCCCCAGCCTGTACACTATTTTCCAGTGCAAGGGCCTTTAAACCTTTTGTGAGATAGGGTTCCTTTTGAACTAGAAGCGTCTGTGAAGGAGTGTAAAACAGGATTTAGATAGATGTCTAGGATAAGTCTTGCTTTGAAGCACCAACATTTGTTGTAACGACCAGACAACTGGTTTTAGAGCTGTTTATGGAAATGCTATCTGATTGTGTGTATATATAGCAAATTATATGCTAGGATCACAGTATGTTCGGGCTCAGCCTTTTAAACCATCCGGGCAGGTTTTTACACGTTGGATCTGGAAGTGCTGATGTGGATGGTAGGATTTTGTACTTCCTATAAGTCCAGACCCAATGGATTGTAATGGGTTACTGTGCATGCTTGTTGGAGGGTCGGTTACTGCTGGGGGTTCTCTGTGTTTCCATGCTTATTGCACTGATGAGTTGAACTGCTGGGCGATGTCACCCTGAGGCATGTTGTGCAGTGCCATCAGCATGCTGATGACACAGATGTATCTCTTTCTTGCACTTTAGGGGCTGAGATCTTATTCCTGACTGACTTACTGGCGGAGGTGGCCCGAAGGATGGAACGGAATTGGGTTGAAGTTGAACCTGAGCCCAGACAAGATGGAAGTAAGAAATCTGCCTCAGATTGGGTCATGGGGTTGCTGAGCTTTCATTTGGATATGTGGTTCACCCACTATTCATGTCAAGGATTTGTAACCCTGGCATATTGTTACCTTATTGTGTTGTTGAATGTTGTGATGACAGCCCAGTTGGACTCTTCATTTTATCCTATAACACAGGGCTGGGAGCTCTTTTGTTGCTTTGTGATCTGCAAATATTTATAATTGCCTTAGTGTTGATGAGCTTGTCTTATTGTTGAGCCACTTGTGCAGGACCTCCGCTTGGACTAGTGTAGAAACTCTTGCTAGTTTAGAATGTGCTGAAATTGTCAGACGTGTCCCAGTTTGATCACATTATTCCGGTTCGCTATGATTTGTTTTAGCTAGCATTTAAGGTTCGGATTCCAATTTCTGTTGGGTGTATTGTCCTATGTATCTACATTTAGAATTAACAATTGTATTTGCAGAGCTCCTGCCATGGGCTGATCTGCCTTTGCTCCTCCTATCGATTTGTAACTCAAATGGAAGTCCCTACCTATGCAAGTGCAGCCCCTATAATATGGAAATCCATCATTTTGGTTTTCTAATGTGCCGGGTGATCAGAATGGCAAAGTCTCAACATGGATCTTTTTTCATCCAAACTTTTCCATGAAGTCCCTCATGTTTGTTATTCAGTTTCCTGGATTGTAAAAGATGATAGTGCCCCTTAAGTGGGCGCATTGTTTGTTTCGCAATAATTATATAAATCAAAATTAATTAATTGTTCCCTCGTGTAAGGAAAAGGATAATGAGGAGATGTTCTTGGGGCTTAGTTGTAAAATATTGCAGCCTTTGTCCACAATTATGATGTGAAAGTTGAGCTATCAATCTGATCCCAAAGCTGTCGCTATATCAAGTCTAGTCAGTGTGGATGACACATTTAAATTTATGGGTTGTGAATAAGAAGTATTTGCAAAACAACTTGTGTCCCATGATTAAAAATCTGTTTTACACGCTTAAGCCTTGCATCATAAACCCCATGAATACACCTAAAAAAGGTGTTTCAAGAGACTTTTAAAGTACACTTTGCCTTTCAGGTACTTTTGGCCAGCGCTCAAGGTCAATCCCAAGGAAGCTATGGGAATGCAATCATAAACCATGGCAATGTACTAAATATGAAGATCTGTGCAAGGACACATTTAAGAATAGGGAACGTGCATTATCTAAATACAGATAAAAGGTCGAGGGGGAATGGAACTGTTCTGGATACAATTTAATGTAAACGTTTATCAGAAATATGTAATAGTCCAAGGTCCAACTGGCATTAAAATCAATTGGCTGTTTTATTACTAAACAGTCCTTAAGTTAAAGTCAGTCTTTTTTGCATATATGCTAATGAATTTCTGACACGATTTGTATTTCCTACCACCAGCTAATTTTAGTCTAGGGTTGGGGATGCTGGAAGTCGTAGTTGCTAGAACACCAAACCTGTGATGTAAATGCTGTGTTCCGACCCAGCAGTAATAGTACCTATAGAGTTGCATGAAGACAGCGTGAATCTTCTTTGTACTGGAACTGAATCCATTTAACCAGCTGCTGACTGCTAATTTAGCTACTGAGTGGCTTGCAGCTACAACCAGTACCTTTGATTTCTCAGGATAATGCATGTGCTGAATTCTGTCCACAATGAACTGCTGCAAAGATAAGACCGTGGTCTACTTGAGTCACACATCATCTGCAAAGAAAATTCAGTATCTCATTGGGAGGTAAAGTCTTGCCTGTACCCACTCGCTTTTATAAACCTCAAACAGGAACTAATCAATAGTGGTGATCTCTTTCAACTCGAGCAGAAAACTGTTTATAGTCATGTACGTTCTCTGCTTCAACACTGTTTTACTGCACAGCCTAAAAAAAGAACAAACATCCTCATGGGTGGCGGCTGATGCCTTATAAAAGTGGTGTGGCGCATTAGCACTATCCAGCACTGCCTCAGGCCTTGCCAACCCCCGGGCCAGACTTTCACATCACAGACATGCATGCATACACACGTTTACACGTCCATGCACATGCAATCCCTAGCACACAAACACACACTTAGAGTTTTATTGACAAACTTACCTGAGATAGACCCGCTTTTTCTGACTCACCCGTCTCTCTGTAGCAGCTAGAGGCAGACCCACAAGCTTCCAACCAATGAGAAGCTTGAATAGCGTTGAAGGTACGAGGTGGACCTTTTTTCTCTATTCCAGCTTTTAATAGGGCAAGAGAGCATGTAATTGACGAGCCCTGAAGGTCCATTATCTGACATGCTGCACTGCTTGACACTAGTGCAGCATGTTTGATATGTTTTGTGTATGTGTGAGGCCGGTCTATAACCGCTCCTGATTGACACATACGCAAAACAGGTAGAGGAGCACTCTTCTACTGGCAAAAAGTAAACCATGTGTGAGATCGTTTGTTCTCATATAAAAGCTGTGCTATGCCGAGCAGTAGTGGCAGAGGGTCAATGCCCTGGTCAATTTTGTTAGCGACTTGAATGGTTCTCTGTATTTTGCCATCTCGCCATCACTGCTTTTCCTTGGGTGCAAGCTACACACAGCCGCCACATGACTCCTTGTAAAGCTTCCTAAAGTGTTTCCAGGCAGTAGGCTGTCCAGTGCTTTCTCGTTCCATACCTACAGACAGTAGGACCCTCAAAAGCCTCCTTGCTCTCCTGATATAGGGGTTTCCAGGTGTCTGTGTTAATTTGTCATAAATCATTTAACAAGAATATTTAACTGGTACTCTTGCTGTTCATGATGTACCTTCTGGAGCATAACTCCCAAAGAATAAAATATTATGAATGCCACTGTGACTAGAATATACTAGTTTGGCTCTTCCAATTATTACATAACTGCACCCAGAGGCACAGTCGCCATCCATATTTGCCATATCAGGCTACAACAGAAAAGACAGGATGTAACACCAACACAGTAACAAAAGTCATATTATTATTTATGCGACCATGGAATACACATATATTGTTTGTATACTGGGTTATACCATAATGCTAACCTGGTAATCAGCGGCTAACATTCTCTTGACATTTGCACATCTCATACATGTCTATTTAGCATTAAACAAATGTTGTTTCATCTCATGCTCTACTTATCAGTGCATGTGCTCAAACTGCTCCAATGTGGCAGGGGCATTATATAAACCAAAATGTGTCCTTTTTTGAAAGTGACCCAATCTTCTCTCAAATGCAGCCTTCCATTCTTGCATTCTGTGTTTTGGCACTAGACGACAGTATCCCTTTTACACTAAACTTAGTTAATATATTCTCTTTGTCAGTCCAGTCCAATATTTCTTCTGTTAATGGTACAAGAGATCCATCTTTATTAATTTTATTGTCTAAACTTATATAATCTATAGATGAGACAAAAGGTCAACAATAGAAGATGCTGAATGATGAACGAGTTCCTTTGTAGAACATTCTTCAATTTACACATTTAAAACCTCCTGTTGTTGTCCTATTAATGTATATTTCCTTTCTTGTAGAATATTCTTCCCGGGTATTACATTAATTGCACAATCGTAGTAAAGTCAATGTGGGGATATTTCATCTGCCTCCTTTGGGCTTAACAAGTTCATAATATTTATCTGGCATGACTGCATCCGCCCCTCCAGCACTCATCTTTAAGAGGTGTTCTGTCTATAATTCAGCTATCCTGCCTGTCTTCATTTTCCAGACAATCCTCCGCCCCTTTAAAGATAAACCACAATTCTTGCTTGTCAGTGTAAAAGAGAAATATACAAATCACATTGAAATAAACCTTCCGATGATGCTGCTCTAGCGTTGTTAATACCCTTATCTGATTGGTTATTCATTCTGTTGTCAGTGTGTTCTGATCCACATCTCCCATAATCACTTGTCTTCCTTTCACATTTCAATGTTTTGCTCTATTTTTGTCAAAGGTATGTAACAGTACGTTTTCTGGCTGCTTCTAAATCTGATGGTGCCAACACCTTTTTACACTTTACCAGCCGTTAAGTACATAACGTTTTTTTTTTTTACTTAATAATAGCCACAAAATTAAATACGATGGGACTAAACTGTCCTAACTCGGCATATCACCCACACCTAACCCTGAATCAAGGTATTCACCGATAGTGCTTTCTACATTTTACTGCAAAATGAAGTTTGTCTCCACAACAAAGGCACACCAGGTCTATGCATCATCTGCATTTCGCAGCTCCCCTTAATGGATTGTGAATACTCCCAATTGACCCTTTGCCCCTCCTCCTTGAATTATGAAGAGCTATAATTGACTTGGTTCACTCCTTCTTGGAAAGCCATAATGTTTCATTGTCCCAAATTTAACTGCCATGGTAATTCAAGTTATCAGTTGCAGTATATCTTTTAGTTTATCCTGTAGGTTACTGTTAAAAACAGTCATTTGAGCTTCATATTACTAATATACGTTTGCTACCATTAATCTCAAAACAGGCATCGGCAATGCCAATAGGTCTGTCTTTAAAGGAATGTTGTATGGTAATGTGCAGCATTATAATTAAATAACATGAGGAATGGATATGTATTTGTGTGGAAGCACAGAACTGTAGAATGATATTGGTGTAGGTTAATAGGTCAGGTGACAGTTGCACTATCAAGCCAGACCTAGGCATCAATGTAGGTTGAGGACTGCCCTTCTCCCATCTGTGCTGCTGTCTAAGAAAAACACCACAAATTATCAACCTATCTAAGACACTTTAAATGCATTATGTCATGGGTGTTTCCCTGGAAAGTTCAAACTCGGCCATCTGGATAAATAAGAGAAAACGATCACAGGTGGTTGAGGGTAAGCAGGTTTTTTTTCTGCTCAATCAAAACATATAGTTCTGACTCCCAACATGTGGGCGGGGCAAATGCCCCTCTCTAGTGATACTCACATAATTGTCTGGCGACAGCTGCCCTGTCAAGCCACACCATAACGAGCCACATAGACAATCACACTCTCTTTCTAGTTGGTTTCCTTGATTTAAACAGCTTGGTTTGTTAATGCATTGATTGCTAGGTTGGAATTGGCATTGTCTGTAATGAGATGCTTCTCACTCCAGATTGGCTGGGGTAAACATCACTTTACACTACTCTGGTGGGAATGGTTTCAGGCATTACCACCAGGCATTAACACCACAGGCATTTGCATTGACGTATGAAAATCAGAGATTTAATGTGGATCCCATATAATCTTTCACGTAAGAAACTGTTTGCCTTTCACATTAAATGCTTGACAATCTCTCAACAGTATTTCTTTTTTTATTTGATGTGCTATCTTTTACTTGACTCTATCAGATTGATCTGCTCCAAAATGGGCTAATTTCACTTCAATATTCCAGGCCTTCATTGCATTTTTTTCCTGTATCTGGGTTCCGTTTAAATGATTATTTAAAAGGTTTGTAATTGTTCTTTTCTGCTGCATGTTCTGTGGCACCATCAGATTATATGTGAAAATGGCTTAGCCACAATGTGTAGCTTAGTTTTGGCCTAGCTATTCTCCACATCCACCATGAATATGGTGGTTGTTTCCTAATCGTACTTTAGTACATTTCCACTTGCAAGCTATTGTGGTTGGTGAAGCAGAAATTGAAGCCTCTTAGACACCCTTAAAAACCTGTGGAGTCAGACAGTATTTCTCAAAAGCAAATTGTGCTTTCGAATTTTGGAGGCCAGATCCTGCCCAGGGATGTTTCCTGGATTTACACGATACATGTCAATTAGTGTGTACTGTGGTGCTCTGTGAAATACACTATTACTTTGTACCACAAGGCTCAGTCATCAGCCAGCTCCTTGCATTGTTCCATCGGACCCCACCAAACTGGTTTATGGATGCATTCAAGTATTAGGTTCTCAGTCCATCAGGGAGCTCTCTAGGTACAGATCCTTCGACAAGATGGTTGGTTAGTACCAGATCAGCATGTACTAGTAACTAAAACTGCTACAGAAAGCACTCCTGAAGCCCTGATCCTGTATTGATTAAAACAATTGCTCTTGTGATTTAGCCTCCTCAGTACAATGTACCAAGCAATAGTTCTGCCATGTTCTGATATTGCTTGTTTGGTACAAGTCTCCATAAACCATCAGAATTCAAGATATTGTCTTTAACTGATGTTTCTTGTAGCAAGGATCTGTTATAGATTCACTTAATGTGCATAGTTTTGCCAGCCAGTGGTTACACTTGGAACACCATCTTATTTTTCTATAAAAGTAAAACTGCGGATCTTATCCAAGGGCATATGACTTACTATATAATTGACATGGAACCCATAATGCTCCACTCCAAAGACCTCATCTGCAGAATGATTTGTAATCATTTGGTTTGGAAGTGCATATTGCATTGGGAAAGAAACAACCTACAGCACATACTGATCGTATGCCACTGGAGCAGATTTCAGAGAACAGTGGACTTTGTGGGACCTGTTGTATGACGATAAATCCTAAAAAGTAAAATGTTTTTCTGCTTTCTGCCTTTCTGTGAGAAGGGACACTATACTCTTTTCTTTGTCAGTCTTTTGCATGCTTTATGCTCAAGAAATAAAAATGCAGGAGAATTTCAACAGCACTTCTCTTAATCACCACATTCATTTTTTTAATCATTTTGGCCGTATTAAGTGCGCTGCCCTTCTTTGAAGTTGCCATTCATGAGAAAAATCAAAAAGGTAGACTTTTAGTTTTGTCTTCAAGGCGGTTATCTTCTCTTCTGCCCTAAGGTCAAGACAGCGTGAGTTTCATAAACAAGCCGCCCAGCTTTCAAACCTCCAACCCCCAAAATCTGGACGTACTCTGCTTTGGTAGTCTTGTGCAATAACAAACTTAAATATCTCATTGGTGTGTGTGCTGATATTCACCTGACGATGCGTGGGCATTTGCTTACATTTAAGAGTAGTGCAAAGACACTAAAACCATATGCAATCCTCTACTTGCTTCTAGTGCAGGTTTTTCTGTGTCATGGAGATATGGTCCCATCAGAAAAGTCTTTCTGTGAGACAAGTCCTCAGCTTTCTCCACCGTCTGAATTCAAGTGAAGCTTGGGTAGACCCATACTAACGGCATTTGTTTACGCCAACCAGGTGTTAACCGTGGCCCTCACTACTGAAGCTCCTAATCTTCTTCTGCAGCTGCAGAATGTGAAATCACATAATATAGTAATTCCACTGATTTGCCCTTCCATGCAACACAGGACAAGAGTGTCTTTTAAATTTTTCACTTTTTGCTTTTAGCGGATTGTCTGATTGACCAGCTGAAAAGGGAAACCCTTTCAATTCCTTTGATTCAAGCACCTCAACTGCTAATAGTTGACGCTAAGTTTACCTCACTTAGAGAGGTAGAACATGCTACCATGTGATTGGTAGAGAGGCAGAACTTATTCAAGTTGACGGCCCAAGACATCGTCATGCAGGTTTCGAATGTATCGGGCAGATATTCTGTACAAGGACATTGATGCATACCCAATTAAACCCTCACCTCCTAAAGCGATCACAATGTGTAACTCATTCATTCAATAAGCTACACAGCTTTAAGTTTTTAGGTCTGGTGTTAACCTAGACCTTTTGATTTTACTAAAATTATATGTATAATATACTTAAAGGGGCTTTCAGCCACCTCTTCTTCCATTGTCTGTTGCCATTCACATTTTGCTTCCACCCAATATGGTAAATAGCATGGGGTAGTGGGTTCACCTATATCTGGTTAACTTCACTTTGAGTGACTGCATTTTATTCTTTCACAATGAGCACATCGGCACACGAGGTAGTTCCCTTCAATACCAGTACTTTCGTTTTTACTTTATAAGTACTTTAGTGTTGCCTTTGTATTTAGAGCCCAAGGTGAAAGCAGGACCCTTCTACCAGATGTGAGCACAGGCCACATTCCACACTTTATCAGCTCCTGTCTCCTGCCAATGATGTTGCAAATTCCTTTTGTAGTGTCCTTTGTTTATCGGACTATTGTTCACAACATAACCAATGGCTGTTTAATAAACTTGGCCCAGGAATACAATCAGCTGTTATCATGTTTAACTGGCAGCACTTGTAACACTGTTTCTATTTATTTCCTTCTTTCTTCCTTCCTGTTTTTTTCCTTCTTTCTTGCATTTCTTTTTCACTTGCCTTTCCTCTTTCTTTTTCTTTCCTTCTTTCTCGCCTTCTCTTTTTTCTTTCCTCCTTTTTCATTTGTTACTTTCTTTCATTCTTGTCTGTCTTCTTTCCTGCTTTCTCTTGCCTGCCTCTTTTTCTGCTTTCTTTCCTTTTTTATTTCTTTCCTTTTTTTATTTCTTCCATCTTTCTATCCTTTTACATTCTTCTTTCTTCCCATCTTTCTATCCTTTCATTCTTACTTTCCTTCCTACTTTTTTCCTACCTTTCCTTCTTTCTTTCCTTTTTCTTTGCTATTTTCATTTTATTCTTGCCTTCTTTTTGTTCTTCTTTCTTTTGTCATTCTTGCTTTCTTCCCTTTTTCCTTCTTTTACTTTCCTTCCTTCTTTCTCCCTCTCTCTCTCTGCTCTGTATCCCTCTCTCCCTGCTCTGTATCCCTCTCTTTAACACAGTATGAAAGAGGCCCTTGAGCTCCATCTTTACTTCTGATCATCCACTTGATACCAAAACTGTTGAGTTGCCAGTTGAGAAAAATGGTATTGGGTGCTTCCATGTCTTGATGCACAGCCAGTTTCATAGCTGTACCAGCCATGTATAGCCACCAAAAATGGGAAGACCTAAAAGAGGCTGACCGAAGAGGTATAGCATCCCCCCAATAAGTACAAGAGGAAGGGTTAAATGGTATCCAGTGCATGCATTAAGGCATTACTATACACCAGTTATACTCTGAGTGCGGCCCGCAGGCCATATGCGGCTCTCCTGACCTTTACATGCGCCCCCCTGATCAACAGCAGCAGTGGGCTGCTGTTTATTGTACTCGGCACTTACTTAAAAAAATGTTAAACAGGCAAGCATGTATTTAAAGGCTAATTGAAGTTAAAGAAAGGAAATAACTAGGGAGTTCTGCACCACTTAGCTTTAGAAGCACCTTCATTTTTAAAGACATTATGCAGCAAAAGTGTGAAAATCTGTTCAGGATTCAAAAAGTGCATTTCATTAACAAGTAGAACCGTTTCACCTCAGTACATCAGATTATATTATTTTAGTGCATTGAGAAGTATATTTTTAATTGTGATAGATTTCAAACATGAAATCAGAAACATTCATTCTTCCCTCCATCCTGACAACAATACCAACAGTGAGCTAAGAGGCAAGTCAGTTGTTATGTGCGCTCTTTGGGTGGCTGGGCTTCCTATTATACATGAACAACATTATAGTTTATTAAATCGAGCACAAGCGAAGGTTTTGTACAGCACACATCCTGAAGTCATGTATTTCGAGATCTACATATGTTGTAAGGAAGAAACAGGAGGGAAATTAAAATAAAACAATAGCCTAGCATCACACAATTTGGTTAACAGGAGAAGTCTGGATCAATCCTAAGTTTTTTAGTTTCACATTGTGCAATTCAAATTTCAGACCTAGATGTATATGGTTCACTTCCCATACACCAACCTTACCATCGCCCCCCGCCAACCTGTTGGTATTAATGCTACCCTCGACTGATCACAGACAAAACTTTGTGGCCCCTGGGAAAATGTTTGCAAGTTTAACATTGAGATGCCATTTGAGACTTAGAGTCTTTGGAGACTGCATGACAGAACAAGCATAGGTCATCAATATGCCTTATTGTCGTCGCACCTTTTTGGCTGATGAGTGGATAATGCACTCGGGACTAAAAGATATGAAGCTAGTCAAATCCCTGGGTGCAATTCAACAATGGTCTGAATTTCACAGAGGCACCAAGCTATCTTGTGGTATTCAGACTGTATATTGGAATAAAAAGGAAGCGTACCAGCCAAAGTTGCTTTCAAGAAAGGGGATGAAGTAGAGGCTAAATCGCAATAGCAGAGGTGCCTCGTTATAGTGACCCAATTTAAATAACTCTTGCACTTCTGCATAAACACTATACTGGACTAGTATGTCTCTGGGTGCTCGGCTACAGACTAGTGCTGAATTGTTTCCTTGACGTGAAGAGGTAGACCAAACCTCATTAGCCCATGTTGCAATGCAGGCAAAGATGGGACAATATAGTGCTCTACAGTTTTAAACTCAGGAGGTGAATCCCTTCTCACCCTGAATGGCCTTCAGACAGATCCAAGAACCCCTGACCCAGAATCTGAAGAGCAAAGTGCGATGGGGAAGCCTGCCTTTGAATTTTAATTTGCATAGAAGTTTCTGCCATCTCATAAATACACTTTGTGTGGGATATAGGTGGCACTTGAACTTGAGGCTCTCTTCTCTTAGCCAGTGAAGATTTTATCATACTGGTGACACATGTTCAGGTTTCTTAGGCCTAGACACAATCATGCTCTGGCATTCTTTGGCACTCAGGGTTTTTGGGGGATTTTTGTGGTGCTTAATTGTAAAGCAGTACCTTAGTTGAGCCATGATTCGACCACGGAGTCAAGGGCAGCACGACTCACTCAAAATCTTATTGTAGTGATCCCTTCTCACATAACAACACCTCCTACATTAAACGTTAATATGGTATTCAATAGACTAATGATAACACCATTTGAACCCATGACCAAAACATTTGGTGAAGGAGTTATCACTTTTACTTTTGTGCAGTCATAGAACTATTCTTACAGATGTGCAAGGACAGTATTGTGATGAGAAGTCGTCCTGCATTTATACCCTAAATTATCTATTTTGCACATCAGACTGTACAACTGCCTACATTTCATGTTAGCCTCACACATAAGCGGAAATTAGATGACCCACCATTAAAATAGAACAAATAATTTCAGAAAAAGTTTTTTAATTTGTTAAGAAATGCTAGGGTAGGTTGACTAATTAGGTTAGTATTGCTAGATTCATTGAATATTGCATTCAGTAACATTACTCCTTAGTGCATAATACCCTACAAATAAAAACCATTGTCCATTTTATAAACACAAAAAGCCAAAACGCTAGCATTTATTGTGAGCTAGTAGTGTAGTCATCTGTAAACGTATGTCCTTAACATTGTTTTGGAATGCTTAGGAAAAGCAGAAGCCGTAATCGAGCTGGCAATACTATGAATGTGATTTCTACTTGGATTACACATCCGTCAACCTGAGAAAAGTAGTAGTATTTTGAATCAATGCTCATCATATTAATATCTAACAGATTCACTCTACAAAATAAACATGGATCACTTACAACAGTAGGTTTGCAGCTTCACGTTTTAATAGATTCATATGTCCCCTCGCCATTGAGGAGTATCACTGTATGATGAGCTTTTCACGTCGGATACGACGTGAAGGAAAGAGGTGATATAATGTGACTCTGAGTTTTTGGATCAACATCATACGTTTTCTTTTTACTTTTACAGAAAATAAATTGTTGTACCCAAATTTTAAAAGCTTGTGAATCTATAATTGGGTTAAGCTGCAAAATCATTGTTAAAGCATAGTAATTTGTTTTGTCCCGAACTGTAGCTTTGCTGCATTAACAGACGTTAGTGCCAGTGTGCTGCCCTCCTTATGTTTCTGATCAGTACACTTAACAACTAGATTGAGACTCAATTGAACTGTGTGTTAGGACATTACTTGGGCTGCCGGTTTCTTCTTACCCTCATGCTCCGGAGGCCAATGACAGTCCAGAGGTCCCTGGCACCACTTAACAGCCCCTTGCTATCTTTCAATGGGTAGTGAGTTCTAGGGTTCCAAATCGTGCTCCTGAGGGTTCCATTGTTCCTGCTGATCAAGGCAGGGGGACCAGCCAATCGCTTCTGGAGGCAATCCAAAGGCTTTTCAGAATTTCTTGGCACAAACATTGGCTCTTAAGATGACAAATAGCAAGACACAACAAAGATGTTCTAATTGGTGGTGTCTAGGTTGACATATTATCTATGAAAATTCTAATCTTTGACTGAAAGAAATGTAGATTATCTAAATTTGGCTCCACACACTTTTTACACCAGTCAACACAAGGAGCTTGTATTAATTACATTCTGAACCACCAATTCTCATGCAACACATCCTGACACTCGTAACATGGCTACTGTGAGATTTCTGGTAGAAGAACTATTTCTGTCCCGTTTGTTCTGCTTGTCCACTGTCTCAAAGGCGTTGATTCATAACTGCGAGGGGATGGCCCAGGACCATCCTACCTAGGGCTCCTTTTGCAGTAAACCACACCTATCCCGCTATATGAAGTGTAAATAAAACTGCTGTTATCCTAAAAGACAAAATAAGGGAAAAACAGCCTTCACGTGAATTTCTTTTTCATCAAACCATGTGTTTAGGAAAAGGGTTGTCAACAATTTTATTGTAGGTGTGAGTTTTATCTTTAGATTTAACTGTACTTCTAAAATCACACAGTTAACGTCTTAGAGGAGAGATGTAATGTGTCGCAGAGTCATCATGCTAAGAGACGTGTTATGGTTATTGTGCTTTATTTCACTTTTAAAAGTTGCATTGTGGACTGACAGAAGTTCCCTGCAGTGTCTGTCCCTTTGTTATTTAAAGCCCATCTCTTACAAACGAGGAAATGCCATGTCTGCTAAAACACTTGAGGGTGGCCTCCAGGTAGAATACATATACCAAAGTCAAGGTTCTGGAGGAGCAGCGACTAGCAACATTTAAATGAGTGCCATAAAGGAGACTTTGATCTCACTTAAGTTTTAATGCCTTTGTTCATTTGTAGATCAACATGCTACACCTTTAACTTGTTGTGGTTTCGTACAATGCAGATATACATAGACCACATTTAGCCTTTAACTTTTTTGACTACTGGTTAAGAAAATGTGGGAGATAAGTTTTTTCATTTTGCATTTAGTTTGGTTCCAGAGATTGATAACATAATAGAAAAATGTTATGTGATGGATGAAAGAATTGGCACTGATTCTTATTCCTCTCAAACTAAGAGATCTGTGGTGCCTTGTAAGTTCCTAGAAGGGCAAAAATATATGTATGCCTCTCGTAACTAACAACAGCAAAAGTATACCTGGCCTCATATAGAAATAGCATCTCGTACCAAGACATTCTAAATGCCTACTTAGTCTTGCACTTATGCTCTGCTGACGGGTTAACCTGTCATTGAAGAGAGAAAGTAAATATTTGTCCAGACTTGATTTACATGACTAATCAGCATTGTTTAGAATTAGCAAACATGAGCCTTTCAAGTCTTCAAAACTTTACTGAGTTGTGAGTGCTCTGGGGTGTAAATTGTCCTTCTTTGCAAGCGCAAAGCGGTCATCACAAAATTATGAGGGGCATTATTATATTTATTTGCTGGTAGATGTGTTCATATTACCATTTTCTTCCATGTAAGATATATTGGTGAGAAATATATACATCCGTTAGTAGTGTGAAGGAAAATTCTTAATTCTTTTAAGAATACAGAGGCAAGAATTAAGATAAGTATATAAACAAACTAGACCACACAAGAACTCAATAAACTAGTTTGTCAAAATGATCCCGGGGACACCGCTGGAGTCTGTGTTCACCACATCTGCCCTGTTTATTAATTAGAGTTGACCTCTTTAGTTGATGAAACTTCATTTACATACAGACTAAAATGACCATCTTCCATCGGTTACTCCATCTACAAGATGTAGAATACCACTGTTTGGTATTACCTTTTTTAGTTTTGCTGTTGCCCCCTCCTGCAACTGATAACTGGTTTTAGCTTCTGTGCGCAGATAAGGAGTTGAGCATTAGCAATTTTAAGGCAATTTAAGAATTTTGGAGATTGAAGAGCTAATAGTTTTTTATTAATAGTCAAAGAAATCTTTTAATTCTATATCAGGACCTGGATGTTATCAGTATACCAAAGAATGCCATAAATATGATTTTACAAACCATTCACAACCTAAACAATATCCTCTGTTCTAATCTTTTGCACCAAAGCTTCATAGCCATGGTTCCCAGCACTGAGTGGACACCTAAATGACATGTGCCAATGTGCACACCACCTACATTGTCATTGGAAGCAGCTATACTAGGGTGACACATTTACTCGCTGAAATGGAAACTGGGAATTTGACCACAACTCCAATACTTTTTGTTAGGAATATATGTTTTCAAGCAGTGAACCACATAAGTTTTGGATCTTTCTCAGTTCTTTAGATGCTGAATATATTTCTGTAGGCTGTTGCGTCTGCTTCACACCCTTTAAGGAGATGGCACGTGAAACTCTTTCCATTGTAGTATGGTTTGCTGAAACCATTGATCTCTGGGTTGACCATTGCTTATGTTTTTCCCTAATTAGCTATCAAGAAATTCAGGATATGAATTAGATCAGTTGAAACAGAATTGTAACCCTAAACCTGATACCTACCTGATAAATCGACTTTGCTGATCTATAGCTGATGATGGTACCCGATGCCAAGGAGTTCTGAATGGAGAAAGCTTTCTCTAACATTCTGGGATATTGCATCTTGCTCTGAATCATACGACACTGTCAGTTGTAGAAGTCTTTCAAAACTCATCATGTGGAGGCTCTCTTGGAGGTCTGTCAGAATGAGCCAGTCTCTGTAAAAAAACAGATTCGAGGATCCCAAGAAGGTTCCAGAAGAGATTGAAAACACACTTAAAATGTCAAAAACAGATTGATTAGAACCAGTGATTTGGCTTGCCTCCAGGTCTGAAATATATAGATGGGCATCATCCTGCATGGGTACAAAGTATGGCTGATTCCCATTCTGTACTTAAGAAAAAGATTTACTTCCGGCACCTACTGATCAGTACACTTGCTAATAATTTATCAGCATGGCCATTGACGCTGTTGACTGCCTGGAGGGGATCTGCCTTACTGGGCAAAATTGGTACAAATCCTTACTCTAGTATTGTAACTTTCATAGATTCACATGCTTGAATCATTCCCTGTCATCATGATGGGAGTCCCCGGTACTTTAAAATAGTAGTAGTACATTAATAGGTATAGACTAGAAAAAGGCCTAGGCTTCTTAGTTCATTAACCTATCATAGTCATTATTACAAAAATAGACCAAAGTTTTGCCTTAACCAATCAGCATGAATCGCCCTCTAGAACACTCCTGAGAGAAGCTCAGTACCTCAGATTTTCTACCGCATGTTGTGCTAGGGAGTCTCTTCTGAGCACTGCTCAGCTTTTCGCATCTACAACTTCTAACAAGATTATTTCTGGACTTAATCCTTCAGGGAAGTGATTTTATTTGATATATATTCTCAAGCAGATATATATTCTACTCTTTATATCTGTTATTTTGCCACCAAATCTGACTAAGTTATGTCAGACAAGGCAAAAAAGGCTCTCTTTAGAGAGTGTGCCACCTGTTTAAAGAAGAGGCTATATGTGGAAGACCCTCATAAAGAGTGCATTTATTGCTTATATCCATCCCATAAGGCGGCAGACTGCAAAATTTGTTGCATCTTTTCAAATAAGACTCTCGGAGACCGTGTCTGGAATTCCCCACCCGTCACCCACCTGGCACGTTGCCCGGCAGTGCTCTACCGCAGTCAGTGGTGGACGAAGATTGGGGTGCCAGAAGCTCCGTGCAGAGTTCGCCAGCCACCGGTCTTCACAAATCCAGGGCGGGCGTCACGGAGAGAATCTTCAGGTTGCCGGTCTAGTCTCTCACAAGCAATTGCAGGCGCGAGGACAGACTCGCTGTGTAGTGAGTCGGCAACGTTCTGAGCCGCGCACTTCACCAACGTTTCTTCAGGAATGTGCATCCCTTGCGCTTGCGCTTAGTTTAGTCAGGAGATAGTGTAGGGAATTGTATTACGAGTTTGCGCAGTGGTAGAATAGGTTAGTTTCATTTCGTAGTGTCGGATAGTTAGTTAGGCAGTTTCCTTATTAGGCTATTTTTTTCAGAAAATATACTAAGTAGGATAAGACAATCTGGAAAAAGGAATATTAAAGAAATTCTAAAGAAACAACTTCACTTATCTCATCAACTACCCTTGAAGTCTTGATGAGAAGAATCTCCTCTTTCCTCAACAAACCACAAGTATTCCTAAAAAAAGAAAGCAAAAGTATTAATTGAATCTAGTTAAATTCTATTGACCTATAATTAGCAATATATTACTACTCAAAAGATTTATCTTCATATAAAAAGTATAGAAGAGAGGCAAGGCCAAGCAAACAACGGGGTAAGTCAGAGGAGGGAAGGAAATAGAGATAGTAAAAGATTCAAGGTTGAGAGTAGGGAAGCATATGGTGTTTAGCAATGGTGTATTGTTTTTGAATTCCAGTTCACTACAGAAAACACACAAAGGCAGAAGAACAGAAAAGACGCAAATGCAGTGAACCACAAGAAGCGAGGCTGTCTCTTCTCTGTCCCAGTCCCCTTTCCCCCGGCAGGGTTCATCAGAGCTCTTGTGCAACGAAGGCTCGGGTGAAGACCTGTTGGAGGACTGGGGAAAGTTCAGCATTTCTGCTCCTGTGAGTGCTAGGAAATTTGTGAGTAAATTGTGGTGCCTTGACAGACCGTGAAGGGCGGCTTCTCATTTGGCTGCAGAATATAAAAACCAGGTCTGATCCTGTGTCCGACTCGGAGAGTGAGCAGTCTACCTCCTCAAACCTTTCCCTCAAAAGGGAAAAGGATTCCTCACACTCAGATAAGGAACCCTATGCTAAATGTGTCAAGAAGTCCTCTCAGGATGTTTCTACAGAGAGCAAGAAAGGGTCTCACAGAAGAGAACAGCCTTCCAAGACTGTATCCGAGCCCAAAACTCCCACCTCCAGGGCTAAAATTAACATTAAAAAAACCTTCTTCAGGGCCGTCTACGAGCTCTCTGCCATCTAGGAAGGGTTCTTCAGCTCCCTCGACGACGAGGGGATGCACTTCAGAGACGTCGTCATCGACCTCTTTCTCCATGGCCCTCTCATCGTCAACGACATCCCTATCGTCATCCACTCAGGCCCCGATTTCGTCGACCATCCCTCTGGCATCATCGACGAAGAAATTGTTGTTGTCTTTGAAATTGAAGCCGCCGACTGAGACGCCACCATCGAAGAGAACGTCGCAGTCGACGAAGACACCGTCGTCCACAAGGACACCGCCGACTAATAAATCACCGCAGATGAATAAATCACTGCAGTCGGCGAAGACCCCGTCGGCGGCAAAGACCCCGTCGACGAAGACCTGTCTTTGTCAGTGGTGAAGACCCCGGCGGCGAAGACCCCGTCGTTGTCAGCGGCGAAGACCCAGTCGTCGGCAGCGAAGACCCCGTCGGCGAATACCCCGGCGGCGTCAGCGGCAAATACCCCGGCGGCGTCAGCGGCAAAGACCGCCGGCGGCGTCAGCGGCAAAGACCCCGGCGCAATCAGCGGCGAGACCCCACCGGCGGCAGCATGGACCCCATCGAAGGCGTGGCGAAGACCCTGTCGTCAGCGGCAAAGACCCTGCCTGCGAAGACCCTAGCGGCGGCGAAGACCCTGGCAGCGGCAAAGAAGTCCCGGCAGCGAAGACCCCGGCGGAAAAGATCCCATCGGCGGCGGCGAAGACCCCGTCGGCGGCGAGGATAAAACTATGACCGGAGGTGAACACTTCGTTGTCAAGCCCACCTTTATCGACGACGATACAGCTGTCGTCGGGAGCCATCTCGTCGACAAAGACTCCTTCGTCACCAAAATCACTGTTGATGGCCAATTCACCATCGCCAAAGACTACTACTGTACCTATGGAGACAGATTACCCCAAAACATACTTCCCCCAGTAAAATTACACCTCTTCTGCCCACGCATCTTCTGGAGGAGGAAGATTCCGAAGATGAGGGCCCAGTTGGAAATGCGGATAGTCCATCGGATTTACATGTTAAGTGCCAAGACTATGTCCAGCCTGAGATGGGGCACCAGCAGTATCAGCAGTAGATGGTCTCAATGCCATCTGCCTTACTCTCAGAACTTCAATTTGTTAGAAGATTACCGCTGACGATTCCCACCTTCAGTGTCTGTTGCTGAATCTCCACCTCCAATGGGGTCACCAGTGCAACGCTCCACTCCTACGAGACTGTCAGTGCCAAATACTCCACAATCCATTCCTCTCCAGGAAGCAATTTCTTCAGACGAAGAGCGGGAAGAGGGATTAATTTGCGACACTGGCACGGAGTGGGATGATTACTCAATATCTTTGCCTGCTTCGCCAACACCTCCTCCAGTAGACTCTCCGCCAGAGGACATATGAGGTTTTCATAATCTTTTGGAACGTGCAGCAAAAAGATTTGCTTTACCAATGCCTTCGAAACAGTCTGACTGTTTCCTTTATGACTTTAAAGAACCGTTTCGTAAGTCTGTCAGGGCTATACCAATTATTGATTACATCTGGGAAGAAAGTATTAGAATTATGAAGACCCCAGCTTCTATACCAGCGGTGCTGCCATGTCTTGACAAGAAATACAAGGCTATGGAAAATGCACCAGCCTGTCTCACAGGACACCCAAAACCGGATTATGTGGTCATGCAAGCTGCTCAGCGCTGCTCATAAAATCCAGCAGCGCTCTTTTGGCTCCTCCTGATAAGGATGGCAAACGTCTAGATTCCACCTGCAAGCGGTTTTCGGCAATGTCATTTTTTTTTGTGTCTGAGTTCCTGTGCGTTACCGGTGTGTTTTTGTCCGGTTGGATTCTGCCATTAGAGTATCTCAGGATTACAGTATCTCAGGAACCAAGCAGGTCGGAGAGGGTAGAAGGCTGTAGTGAAGGGCTTTCTTAATGTGGCGATTCTGGAGGAAGGACCTCTGTACTGCTACATAGGGCAGTTTAGTTACCCACCAAAGGCCCGGGCATACACAGGTAAGACCTGTATGCTGTGCAGAAAGAGCTTGTTTCTCTTAATCTTTATCCGGCGGAGTCCGAAATGTATGACCGATTCCCGGTGGAGCTGCCCGACAGCTATAGGGGAGACAGGCTCTGGCACACCGCTATGACCGTCACCTACCCAGCTGGACCTCGGACTTATGTCTCGTCTCTTTCTCCGCAGCTGACTCTTGGTCCCTTCCTGATTCTCATTTTTATCCGGCGGAGTACGAAATGTATGACCGATTCCCGGTGGAGCTGCCCTGACAGCTATAGGGGAGACAGGCTCTGGCACACCGCTATGGCCGTCACCTACCCAGCCGGACCTCTGACTTATGTTTCCTATCTTTCTTCGCTGCTGACTCCCTCCCGTGGACGCCCTGCTCTCCCTGGCCTTTTTCTTTTTTCCCCTCTCTTTTCTGTGGATCTTGTTTTTCACGGTCGCTAATAACTCCTGTATTGAATTTGTAACCTCTCTGTAATTAATGTGATCATTTTTGTAATTTGTAACGCAATGTTTCCTTATGTTAAGCGATAGACCTAGTTTTTGGCCGATGCCCGGTGGAGCTACCTGATAGCTATAGAGGAGATGGCCCCCTTGGCCGGCACCTACCCAGCCGGGCTTTGGGCAGACCTTCCTTCGTCTCGCCTTCGCATTCTCCCTCCCACCCCTTTACCCTACCCCCTTTCCCCTCTGTGCTCCATTGTTTTGTCCCCTATGCTTTTTAAATGTTTTTCCGTTGAGACCTAGATATTTGGCCGATGCCCGGTGGAGCTACCTGATAGCTATAGAGGAGATGGGCTGTGGACTTCCCCTCGGCCGTCACCTACCCAGCCGGACTTTGGACAGACTCTCTCTCGTCTCTCCACCCTATTTCCCTCCTACCCCCTCTCCCTTCTAAGCTCCATTTATCTCGTCTTTACGCTCTTGAAATGTTTTTCTAGTAACTGATGTAACTGATGTAATTTTGTAACTTTGTGGAACCCTATGTAAAGCGCTCTGATACCTCCGGGTCTAGCCAGCGCTATATAAAACTCAAATAAAAAAAAAAAAAAAAAAAAAAAATGTCAGCATTGACAATGAGAGCGGCGAATTCTCTGGCGATCTCAGGGTGCTGTTATCACCAAATATGGTCAGACCTAGCCCCATACATGGACCAACTGCCAGAGGACGCTAAGGAGGATGCAAAAAAAGATCTTGCATGAGGGAGAAAAAGCATCCAATGAAATTATAGATTCTGCCATGGATGTCGCCATCCCAGGTTTCTGGCAGTTGGCAGGGGCGGCAGATCTTAGAAGACCAGGCTGGCTCAAAGCCACCTCCTTCCGCCCGGAAGTTCAAAATAAAATCTTAGACCTTCCATATGACAGAGAAGATCTTTTTGGAAGTCATGTGGAAGAAGCCCTTAAAACAATCAAGGCGGACACGAATACCGCCAAGTCTTTGGGGACGCTATAGTTCCGGAATACTCCTTTTCGTGGATCCCGAGGAAAAGAGCAGCATTCCTATAGTGGGGGGGTGAGGGAAGTGTATCAGCAATACCGATACCCTGCATATTCATCGAATAATCAGACTTACCGTTTCCAATTTCAACAAACACAACCTCCTCAGACATCCTATGTCAGGTCAAATAGGGGAAAATCAGCACGGGCAGGCAAGAACATTGGCCGTCTACCACATTCTCCTCAATTTCTCTTATCAAAAACCTCATACCTTGCAGGCAAGATTTCTAACCACCTCACCAATGGAAAACCATTACCAAAGAATGGTGGGTGCTATGCCTTGTGCAATTCGGACACAAACTAGAGTTTATCCAAAAACCACTGGCAACTCAACCACAACCCTTCCCCTAAAAGTATCTCAAAGCTCTTCAACAAGAGGTCAAAGCCATGCTCCTAAAAGGGGCGATCGAGAAGGTCCCAGTCTCCCACAGGAGCAAAGGTGTCTACTCCCATTTCCTCTTAATCAGAAAGAAGCTAAGGTAGTGGCGACCAATTTTAGACCTCAGAAGCATCAACGTCTACCTGAAAAAAACAATCATTTCGAATGATCACGTTGTAGGAGGTTCTGAAGCTTCTAAACCAGTGCAATTTCATGACCTCCTTAGACCTCCAAGATGCTTATTTCCACATACCCATTCACCCAAGGCACAGGAAATACCTGAGGTTTTTGGTTGCCGGACGCCATTACCAGTTTAAAGTGCTCCCTTTCGGTCTCAAATCTGCACCCAGAATTTTTACAAAGTGCCTTGGTCCGGTCGCAGCATTTCTCAGACAACATCAACATCAAGTCGTCCCATATCTGGACGACTGGCTGATAAAGGCACCTTCCAAGACAGCAGCGCGAGAGTCCACAAAGGCCTGCACAGTTCTCTTCCGGAGATTGAGTCTCACTCTCAATCTGCAAAAATCCAAACCGAGCCCATCGCAAACGATTGTCTTTCTGGGAGCCAAGTTAGACACGGTGTGCTTAAAGGCGTATCCTATGGAGGAACGACAACACCAGCTTCTCATGCTCACAAAATTCATCAGAAAAGAAAGTATCTTTCTGTCCAACTATACAAGTCTCTCCTGGGGATGATGTCATCGTGCATACCACTGATCCCATTCTGTCGCCTAAAAATGCGGCACATTCAGGAGGAGCTGGACAAGCAGTGGGCACAATCCAAAGGCTCCTTCAACGACATCATCAAGATAACTCCTCGCATGGTAAAAGCCTTGGAGTGGTGGGCAGACAAAAACCATTTGTCAACAGGGCTGTGTATCTAACACATGGTGGCACCCTTAGTGATTACTACGGATGCGTCCCTGGAGGGATGGGGAGCTTACCTCCAAGAGCTTCAAGTGAGTGGCAAGTGGCATCGGACTCAGTCAATCCATATAAATTTATTGGAACTAAAAGCAGTACATCTAGCCCTCCAAGCTTTTCTTCCCAGGATACAGCATTCGTCAGTGCTCGTCCATATGGACAATACCACAAAGATGCACTATATAAACAAACAGGGCGGCATAAGATCTTGCCAGCTTTCCAGGGACCATCAGAAATAATGGGGTAACCCTGTGTCCCTCAGAACCTGGGTATTGGTGCTATGAAAAACAATTGGTTCTGTCGGGTCATACAATTACTGTGATTCAAGTAATTAATAGAATGCTACAAATAAATTTAAATAGCATGAAACAATTGAATTTTGGAGAACAATTCTATGTTGTGAACACACCAAGGAATAATACAACATAAGTTTAAGAAAGCCAAAGTTTACTTAATTATCTTGTTCAGTATGTATTACTCAGGCTGTCAAAAACACATTTTCATATTGGCGAAAAAATAGTGACATTGGTGAAAATAAGTGCAAGCGTGACAAAGTGAGGTCAATGAAGTGCTATATACATGACATTTACAAGTGACATATGAAGTTGGAACTGATTTGTTGATTCCGTCCAATAATCTATTATAATACATGAATTTACAAGACTAAAGATGAATTAAGATTTGGGCCAAGGAAACTGCTAGGACATAAAATAGGACAGCGTTGACGTTTCGACCCAAAATGAGCGCGGATTGTCAAGCATGAAGGCGGGTCTTCTTCAGGACTGGGGAAGCAGAGAAGGACAGCGTACAAGTTAATTCAAATAATAGTCAGGTGTGTTCTAATGAGAAATAAATCACAAAACCCCCATTGGTAATGGGACTTGCCAAATGAAGGTGAGGAATATAATGTTCGCAGTTTCCAAAAGTGCAGGGATCCCAATAGGATATCCAGCAACTGTGATTGATAAAATGTCAAGTATTATTTGAGCTCGAAGGAGTGATGGACTGGCTCAAAATTGTCGCAGGAGTAATCTGAGGGGGACTTACCCAATACTAAGTATAGTCGTGCGTAGGTGTCACAATATCAAAAGTAGTAGCAACTTTAAGATCCACCATCCGGTTGGAATCTAAAAACAAAACTGATTTTGTAGTTGGGCACCTATACAGGGTGAACCAGGTAAAAGCGTGTGAGAAATCACAGTTCTTACCTTAGACAAGGGTATTGTCAAGTAGCGTAAGATTTGGCGACGAATTGTATGTGTAAAGATCCATCCTCCGGTTGGAATCTAAAACCAAAATAGGTACACCGTGTTGGAAACTAGTACGGCAAAAACTCCTGTTAAAACAATGTGGCCATTAATAATTAGCCCCAGAGAAACCGTTATGTAGAAATACCTCTATGAGGATATTTCGTGTAACAACTGATGCTAGAACAACAAGTGTTTCCCTTACCTTCGATTGAGGTAATGTTGATAAAACTGATGAAAGTTAATCAACCGGGCCCCCGTACAATCTGAGTTTGAAAGAAAAAAGGGGGGACCGTCATTTTCCTAACTAAAATCTCACAAGTCGAAGCGCTGGAGGCAAGCGCTGCCACACGGAGACGTGTCTTACCTCAACTGATGCAGTCAATGCAGCCGGAGTTCCTGTCCTATCGTGCGCGGGACGGAGTTCCGCTGTATTAGAGGCTACGCGGCTGAAATGCTGAGTCAGCAAACGCTGGCGTGCACGCATTCGGGCTCCGCTAGATGCTATCCGACTGTCACGGTAGACACGTGCAGCGCTGCATAGCTAAGGAGCTGTAATGTATCCTTGCTATGATGTTTTGGATGTTCAGAATTTGGCCACATATATATGCTTTACTTTCATACCAAAGAGCATCAATATATTGATACAATGGCTTAACCGGCTGATACTTACACCGCGGGTCAATAAGGATGTAACAATGTATCCAGAAATGGTGGTCGAAGACAGTACTGCTGTATTGAATATTTCTACATCAAGGAGTAGCAACCGGCAACAATGGTAACCAAACTTTACCAAATCCATACAGAAGCTGCTATATGAGCTATTCCCCATAGCCGGAAACCAGCCGTTCATTAATGCACTTGCCTAGAGATGCTAAATGGGCCTATATATCAGTCCTACTATATCAGGCACGTGTGGTCATGACCGAAGTGTCTGTGGTTTTTTTCGGTCTGGTGCAGAGAGTATGCTATTATACTGTTCGAGATCAGCTAAGTGGGTCTTGATGTAAAAACTTGAGACGGTGTAACGTCCTTCCTCAAATCGTGATATTACCAGAGACCATTTAGGTGGGACGACATTATATAACAGTTTTAACTTGAAAAGGTTCAGCGAATCGTGATAAAACAAGCATCTTGTGTTAGATCAAGGGATTAGATGCAAATAGATTAATATAAGTAAAACAGCTAATACATGCAGTACAAGAAGATACACATTGTTTCTTTTCTGTCACTGAAGAAAGGCCATTGCCACTAGTACAGCATATTTACATATACATATATGTTGATTGGTACAGTAGTGATGAGACAGTCAATACTGTAGTTATGGGGGCACCCCAAAAATACATCAAAGCAGGATCAACCAGTTATATCACAAGTTACTTAACAATGGGAAGTAGTGAGATGATATTTCTCCCCAGTGCAAAAGATGTGTGATCCCCAATAAGCCTGGCGTGTGAGATCCTATGGTGTCATGTTATGTTTGTCAGGTTACTTTTACCTGGACCATTTGTATGTTTCCTCTTGTTCATTGAGGCCCTGATTGACAGTGTCCAAGGTGTGTATCCACCTGCACTCTTTGAAATTTAGAGCAGAGGCAATGTTGCAGCCCCTTGGGTGAGGGTATATTTTTTCTAGTACCCACCACTCTAGATTTTCTGCAGAGTGGCCTGTGTTAGAAAAATGGTCCACCAATGGTGCCCCCTGCACCTTGCACCGAATTCTGCTACAGTGTTGCAGGATTTTTGCTTTGACTTTTTGTGTTGTCTGGCCGACATACAATTTGTTACAGGGACATCTTATAACGTAGATTACGTTAGAACTATTGCAGTTTGTATGGTGCAGCAGAGCATATGTATGTCCCTTGTGTGTGAAAGTAGGGCCTACTACTTTGAGTCTTCAAGCTTTGCAATTGCTGCATTTAAAGTGGCCGACCAACGGTGGTAAATTCAGTTGTTGTCTGATGTTGGGTGTACCAGGTGTCTTCAGATACGAGCTAACCACGTGGTTCCTCACATTCTTGGCACGTTTGAAGGCAAATAGTGGTTCCACTTTCATGTTGATTTCTGTGCCCACCAGGTTCCAATATTTTTTTATCACTTTTTTTTATCTCATGGCTTCTGTTGTTTAAAGTGGTAACGTAAACCAGCTTATTCATTTTCTCATCTTTCGGTTTCACCTCCAGTAGTGTTTCACGGGGACAGTACCATGCTCTCTTTCTGGCCCTGTTCAGCAATCCTTTGGGGTAGCCTCTTTCCTTTAGTTTTGTCAAAAGTATGTCTGTTTCCTTAAAGAAATCAGATCTACGGGAGCAATTGCGGCTTAATCTTAAAAATTGTCCAAATGGTATATTGTCCCTCAGGTTTCTGGGATGATGTGAGCTATACTGTAGGAGGGTGTTCTTTTCGGTGGGTTTCCTGAATAGTGTTGTGAAAATCTTTACATCTTCTACTTGTAGCATAAGGTCTAGAAAACTGATGTTTTGGTTGCTGTATGCCATGGTAAATTTGATGTCTGGTGACCTTTCATCCAGCCAGGTTTTGAAGGCAATTAGATTTTCCTCAGTTCCAGTCCAAATCATCAGGACATCATCGATGTATCTTTTCCGAATTGTGATGTTATCAATAAATGGATTGTTGAGATCATATAAATGGGTGTCCTCGTAGTGATCCATGAAGAAATTTGCTGGACTGGGAGCAAATCCAGCTCCCATAGCAACACCGTTACATTGGAAGTAATACTCTCCTTGGAACACAAAGTAGTTCTTGGTCATAGCTATCTTCAGGAGTTCTATCAAGAAGTTGATGGGAACCCAACAGGGGGCAGGTCTTTGCTCCAGGGAGGCACAGAAATTATGGGAATGGACTAGAATTCACAAAATACGATTGCAGACACACTCAGCAGGCTCGCAACATTGTGCCACGAGTGGGAACTGCACCAGCAAACCCTGCACAAGATCTTCCTACGCTGGGGCACACCAGAATTGGAACTATTCGCAACTCCTCAGAACCGCAAATGCCGGTACTATGCAAGTTGGCATCCCCAACAGGAGTCATGGGGGTCCAACATCTTTGCTTACACTTTTCCTCCAATTCCTCTTTTCCTAAGAGTCCTCAGGAAGATGAAGATCGAACCATGCAGACTGATTCTCATTGCTCCAGCATGGCCATGTTAGCACTGGTAGACAGAACTGCTTCTCCTATCCCAGGTCCCGCACTTGCTACTTCCAGTGTTTCCCAATCTTCTGACCATGGACTTGGGGCAGATCCTACACCCGAATCCCAGGCACCTCCACTTATCGGCATGGCTCCTGAGTTCATTGAGTTCCAGCACTTGAACATTTCCGGAAAATGTAGAGATATCTTAGGCAGAGCCAGAGCGGATAGTACCAACAAAACGTACCGTCTCAAATGGAAACGTTTCTGCATCTGGTGCCATCAAGCAGGAATACATCCACTGTCCTCCTCTCCAGAACAAGTCTTACCATACCTTTTACAGCTAGCAAAATCAGGCTTAGTGCATAGTTCGATAAAGGTTCACTTAGCAGCCATTTCCGTTATAGAAGATCACTTTCCTCTCCACCTTTGTGGTCTTCTAAAATAATCAAAGAGATCCTCAAAGGACTGCTTCATGTTTTTCCTCCTATAAGGCCTCTTCCTCCGGCCTGGCAGTTAAACATTGTTCTTTTGCAGTTGATGAAACCTTCTTTCGAATCAATTCACAAAGCGGAGATCAAGTTCCTGTCATGGAAGTTGGCTTTACTTTTTGCCTTGACCTCAGCCAGACGGGTCAGCGAAAATCAGGCTTTTATTATATTGGAACCATTTTTGCAATTCAAAACTGACTGAATTCTCCTCCGCACAAGTCCAAAAATCATACCCAAGGTTCCATCTTATTTCCACCTTAATTAGCCTGTGGTACTAAAGACTTCTCAAATCCATCGACAACTGCAGAGAGGGCTCTTCACTCGTTAGATGTCTGGCGTTGCCTAAAATTTTATCTGCAAAAGACACAAACTTTTTGCAAGACTTCTCAACTATTTGTCACATACAGTGCTCCAAGGAAAGGTTTTCTGCTCTCCAAGCAGAGTATTTCTAGATGGATCTCAAGTGCCATACAATATTGCCATGACAAGGCAGGCATGCCACTTTCTTCAAGAGTTCGAGCCCACTCCACAAAGGCTGTCTCTACAGTTTTATTTGTGGGCGTGTCGCTTTCTGAAATTTGCTGTGCGTGAACGTGGAAGAGCAGACTCATTTACTCAACCCTACTGCTTGGATTCAGCAGTTCTAAACTACATGGAAGTTGGCCAAGCAGTACTTCGGCATCTGGTTCATTAAGGTGAGCCACCCCTGCCTACCCTCTTACCTTTATTGCTGTATCACATTTCCGTAGTGTAAACCATTTACTCTGTTTAACGCTTAAAGGAATTTGTTCCTTAATTGTTATTTATATGATTACAGTTGTCATATTTGTTAGTGATTACTTGCAGGTTTTATTGATGCATATTCCTATGGTAAATGTGCTACTCAACTGCTTGCTATTCTGATTCAAGCATGTGAATCTATGAAAGTTCCAATACTGGAGTAAAAATGTTACTTACCTGTAACTGTAGTTCTTCAGTATTGGAAGCTTTCATAGATTCACATGCGACCCACCCTCCTCCCCGGGGGAAGCTCACCTTCGTCTATCTCAGCATATTAACTTTAGCACTAGTGCTCAAAAAACTGTGATACTGAACTTCTCTCAGGAGTGTTCTGGAGGGTGATTCATGCTGATTGGTTAAGGAAAAACTTTGGTCTCTTATTTTTTTTTTTAATAATGACTATGGTAGGTTAATAAACTAAGAGGCCTAGGCCTTTTTCTAGTCTGTACCTATCAATGGATTACTATTTTAAAATACCGGGGACTCACATCATGACGATGGGGAATGATTCAAGCATGTGAATCCATGAAAGCTTCCAATACTGGAGAACTACAGTTACAGTTAAGTTATTTCTTGTTTAGTTTTCCTAACATCCTTGACCTTGTCACTTTTAAGTGACTAATATACCATACCACCAACACATTTTCTATTCTTAGAATGCAACATTGAACTCTGTTTACTGCCTGACTGTAAGTAGCAAAAGATCTTGCAAAAGTTCCAGAGAGTTGGTATGAAATTTTTACTTGCCTGTCCTCAAGATCTCTGCACCTCATGCGTCTGCTGACATCAAAGTCTGTGAGATTTTTCAGACATCGCTCTCTCTTTACATTTCATTTGCCAACCACTAGACTTCTGTCTATGCGTTCTGTAAAAATTATATCCCCTTTCTGAAACTGAGCACCATACATAACCCAGAGGTCCCTGAAAGGAGGCCTATGTGGATGGATGACTCCACTAGATCTATCATCTTAGCCAACCCCTACATGGAAAGTGTTCCTCTTTGTGAATTGAACATCTCATTGTTGCCATCTCCAAATTTATTGTGAAGCTAATGAATGCTGTTTATTTCCTGATGGCCTAGAAAGGCTTCTCTGTTTATCATGAGCCCCAGATTTTCTAGGATTGATGACACCTACTATACATGTCTCAATTTTTATCCCAGTATTCTCATACATAGGATAAAAATTGTCCTCGAGGTACACAGTCCTTCTCATGCCTGAGCTTTGAGTGCTTGTATCTCTGCTTTCAAATATGTTATGAAGATGATTGGATCTATGCCTACTGTGTGACTTCTCACCATCCTTTGTTATACTGCTCCCTCATTGTGTAACAATGTTACAAAAATATATAAATTTTTCGAAGAGTCACACAGCAGAAGAAAGACACAAAGGCAGACTTGAAAAATCCCAAGTCTGATTCCCTCCCCATATGAATTAGAGCTACCACCTGGTTTGCATATTGTTAAGAGGATCCATTGTAGATAGATGCTCTACTTCTCGAAATGCCTTTTAACCACCCAAGTTCAGGACTTTGTTAGGGTGAATACTAGTTGAAACTCTTTTACTTTTCTCTGCACGTGGATCAGGTTGCTTGTAAAGTCTATAGGATGCCAGAAGGTCCTCAAAATGGTGCCTTTGCTTTCAGTTCTCACCCTTCTTCAAAGATCACATCCTCTCTGACTGATACACATGGATAGTAAACTGAAAAATTCACTGAATTGAGCCCTATAAAAGTCGATTCGAAACTCTTGTACTGTTTGATGGACCCAAATAATGAAAGTTAATTTCTGTAGGCTGAGGGATTGTGGGAGAGCCCACAGCCTCCTTATTTTTTGCCTCACCTTTACAGCATAAGAAGAGAAAGGTTCACCAGTTGTGTTGATGGTTATTGTTTTGACAGTGCACCATCATGTGATCCAATAATACAGTACAAACAGAATGTTCTATGCTTTTATACTGTGTGACGAGCAAATATATAGTGTGCCAGACAAGATTTGCAGGTGTACCTCCCTGTAGGAAATTAGGAACGGCCAAGTGGATTATGTTCTAGTCACTAGGGCCATTATGTATCAACACATTTGTCGATAGGCACAGAATGGGTAAAACCCTGTGATACATCAGGACCCATGTCTTGAAGTGTTTGTAGAGTCTGCAGAAGTCACTTGTTATGGTGAGGGCACTTATCTGTGTTACTTAATCTTGAGAGAGCACTCAATAAGTTCCATTGTGGTACAACTTAGTTCCCTTTGACAATTGAAACCTCTGCGTATATGTCACTATATAAATTTAGTGAGCTGGTTCAGATCCTGACTCTGATATTGTCACAGTGGAGATCCAACTTTTAGTTGGACAAGAAAAACACCGGTGCTCCTGGTCTTGAACTACTCTGTGAACAGTTAAGGGAATGGCTTGAATATTATAAACTCAAAATATCAGGATTTGAGTCCTGGCTCCTATAGACCTGCATCTTGGGTTTGGTAAGCAGAAGTCTGGCCTTGGCCAACCAATCAGGATACGAGAACTCTGTAGCAGCTTCGATTTTATGGTTGTCTTTTCAGTGTGAGGAAACACAATGTCAAATTTCTAGAGGATGCCGTAGAGTCAGGAATGATCTCTTCTGTGCAGTCAATGATTTTATCTGGTAGTTGTTTCCTATGACAGAAAGAACATTATGTCAGAGAACTAAGGAGACCATTCTCAGGTCCAGGTGCTGGTGGAATGGTGTATATGCCTAACTTTCAGTATGTGATGATCTTTAATTGGTCTTCTTTGGCTGGGCATCACAGTCAAGTACTGCATTGTATCGTAGGTAGAGCGTCTGAGTTGGCCCACTGGTGTCTTGCACACGCTAAAGCTGCAGAGAAGATCTACAGTATCATATTGACATATTTTACCCTATGAGTATACTTACTACTCTTCCATTGCAGACCATGTCAGCACTTTTGTTAACTCCCAATTGGAGTATGTCACCATGATTCAATCAAGGAAGCTAACTTATTTCTTCTCTTTGGGGCTTCTCACCTGACATTCTGACTCCACACAAAAAACTGCAGCACCCTCAGAGGCCTCCACATCACAGCCAAAGCGACCATCACAAAAGCGCCAGGAAAAGCAGAACTCTCTGCAAAGCTCCCAACATTTGTCATTCTTCTCACAGACCTAGCCATACCCCACTCAATTCACAAATGTGGTGCTTTAATAAATACATTTTAGGTCAATTAGACCGTATCAAGTTAATCACTCACATTTATCCTATCACAACAGAAAACATAACCAAGTGGAAGACATCCAAGACACTCTCAGTCACTGACCTCCGACACATTCCTAGCTCTGTGCAACCTACCAAGATGTAATGCTGCCCCTCACTGTGCAGCCACTCCCTGCTCTGCTGCGCATCTTTAACAAAGTGCTTTTTACCCGATGCGTGTAAATCTGGATAAATTGTCTCGCTTCTGCGGAGAGCAATCCTTGATCATCTGGCACAAGACAGGCCCAAAAATACTTCTATCATTCCTCTAAAAGTTATTTGAACAGGTTCTTTGAATCCACCTTCAGGAGCTAATACACAACAGTAAACGTCCCACTTCAGCTTCAGATGTTGTTGTGGCACAATGACAGCAGACGTTCAAGTTGTGAAAGGCACCCTTCTCATTAATAACAGCAACTCCGTGCCCTCTGGTCCTGCTATATTACTAATATTAATAGTAATATTAATATATATATTACCACATATCTTGACTTTGAGATAGGAGGGGTACCCAAAGTGCACCCCTTCTTTTGAAGGTGACTCGCGTACTCTCACCATATAATATTAACAGTAATATTAATATATATATTACCACATATCTTGACTTTGAGATAGGAGGGGTACCCAAAGCGCACCCCTTCTTTTGAAGGTGACTCGTGTACTCTCACCAAGCTGAGAGACTGGTGATACTGCCTTTAGGAAAAAGCTGCCTGAATGTCTCTCCTATTTAGATTTTCTTGCCTTCTTCAACTGGGCCATTTTTTCCATCCGTGTAGGACGTGCGAGGAGAGTGCATGCTTACCGTCTAAGTAGGTAGTATGGTGAGCATGGAGAGTGTGTGTTTGTATGTTGTTTCACTGTATATACACAGTATTTCTTATTATAGTTCCTTAGTGTGGCTATCTAAAGTAAATGGAGGAATTTGATGAGGTTGTACAGATCCCTTTACCTGCAAGAAACTATGGATGTTACCTGAACCTTCCCCCGGAGTTGTTTACTGTACCTGGGCTTGGCTGTATGGTAGGTTGGGAGGATTGTTTTCTGTTTTGTCTCTCCTGGGGTTTAATACTAGAAGATGTCAGCCCATTCATCCAGGAATGTCACTGTGACAAGGCTGCTGCTGCTGCTGGAAATGGCAAAACCTTTTTCCTTCTTTCTATAGTTTAGTCTCCTCTTTCCTTTCATGGCACTCTCATTTCCACCCCCACTTCATACTGCATCTTTGGTTGACAAAAGAGATAGCTGTATCAGTCTGATATTAATAAACAAAAAGTCCGGTACTAGCATGATGCACCTCCAGAGATAGGCTTCTGGAAATAACATCCTCGTCTGGAAGATCTGATTTGAGAAGCCCCCAAAATTGAACATAGCAAAAAAATGATTAGCCAAACTAAAATAAATACTGGTCCGTTCTTCTGTGGCTGCCAAGGATTCTCAATGTTAAGTCTGACAGCAGCGTGGGAAAAAGGCTTCCCTTTGAGTTAGCCTCCATTTCAGATTAAAAAGGATACCCGAGGCAAGGTTAAGTGGAGCTATAGCTGCTTGCAGAAGGGGGTTTGCTTGTTGGATACAGACTGCACCCCCCAGAGGAGAAGCCTGGCTACTAAGGAGCTGTTCATGAGGACTGGGGTCTTGACCCTGCTAGAAGCTCTGCCTGGAAGGTCCTTTATGGAAGGAGCCCTCTTGCTGAGCTGAATGAGTACTGGTGGTAACCGGATAGAAGAGTGCTGCCTAGAAAAGAAAACCAGGGCCAGTGACGAAAGGAGGGGAGCTTTTAGCATGTACTAGAGATCTCACAATTGGATCGTCACAATGGTTTTGGAAAAACCTGGACTGTGAGCGTTGATTAGTTTTCCTGCGCTGCATTTCGTGAGAGCATTAAGGATTAGAATGGCTGCTCCCTGCAATGCGTCTTCCCCGAACAAGGGGCATATGTTTTGAAAGAAAGCTTGTGACTGAAAATTGTGGCACCTCAGAAACTAACATTGGCTACATGTACCATTGTACAGAGAGTATTTCTGCTGCAGTGACTGATACTTTAACACGTTTAGTGTCCCCTACCATCACATTTTTGGGGCCGCATTCTGTAGATGTCCTTAGCCGTAAAATAAATTTATGACTGTTTTGGAGAAAAGAGAACCTGCAGGCTTGCCTCGCCGAGTTGTGCTTTGGTGGAATAGTAAGTTGGGAGCCAAACAAACATGTCTGAGAATCTTTAGTCTGCACAAACCCCAAAATCGCAACATTCACAAATATTGGTATTTTACTATAAACTAATGTTAATATTGTGCTATTAGTAACTCCAAACATAGATGGAAAACATGGCAAATGCTAGACACACTCCTAAATAAGTCATAGAGGAGGAAGCACTCAATTTGTTGATTTAGTAAACATAATTATCAGGCCATCTAGCATTAGGAGAAAAGTTGATTACAATGCAATATTCTTAGGGTTATAAATTACGCCACAGCCAGTCTTCTGATGTTTATAAAATACTTTGAGATGATATATCAATCCTAACAGTGATGTGAGCCCAGCCACTATGCTTCGTGGACAAGAGCTGGTCTTCTGGGCAACACTTGAGGGTCTTCTTCTTTCGGAGATGAGGCTTTTTACTTTCAGAGGCAGTATCGGACTCCAGGGTGAACCAGGATGTCCAAAACCTCTCCAGAAAATAACGCAGCAGAAAGCAGAAAAACTAGAGCCCAGAAAAACCCTCCAACTGACCAGGCCAAGCAGCAGGGAGACAACAGGAACTGAAATGAAACTGGGTCCAAACAAATCCTGGAAGCAAGCAATGATTCAGGAAGAGCTGTGACGCAAATGGACTACCAATCAGATCTCCAGCATTTCGCGATTCGTGAAATAATCGCGAATTCAGCTGAGGAGCGAGATGACCGCAATGTATATCTTTTCGGCCACAAAACACACTACAGCCATAATAGCTGCCTGCTTCCACCTGCCGTATTAGGAGTTACAGAAGCGATCCTGTTTGTGGGCCCTGCAGGATATCACGTTCACAGCTTGCATTCTCTGGCGCGTGGCTTGTTTTATTTTTTTTGTTAGATTTTGGGGAAAAAGGCTTCCTTTTTTTTTTTCTTTCTCTGTCCCGACACTGCACTTTCGAAGGGAAAATGTCAGAAAAAGACATTTTCAGCAATGTGGTTTTTATTTTCTCTCATTTGGATCCATTTTATAGGGGAATGAATGAAGAAAAAGAGAGGAAGAGGGTTAAAGTCACGGTTTTCAGCAGGTGAGGAGGAGCGAGATAGAGATAGAATGAGGGGACAGAGAAGGAGAGAGCTGCCAGCGGCCTCAGTGACAAATTGACAAATGTGAGCTGCATGAGACTAGTATCACAGTAAGATGAAGGCTTGATTTTGTGTCGGTGCCAAGCAGTTTTTAGGGTACTTGTGGACATTGTGGGGGCGCATTTAAGAGTTATTTGATTAAACCCGCTTAGTCTGCCCATAAAATACACAGCTGATACACCATCTTCTGAGACTTCCTGACTGCTCTGCCTCTTAACCACTCTGTGTGCATGTCTGTCATCTCATCACGAGAGTCCTGACTCCGCGTAGTGGTACAAAGTTAAAAATCGTAGTTAATATTCCCGCTACTTTCTGATGCCCAAGAAGGACGGAGGCCTTCGTCCTATTCTAGACATACGCCTTCTCAATATCTTCCTGCAAAAGGAGAAATTCAAGATGCTTCTGAAAGACCTGTCTGCGCTATACCCTGGAGACTGAATGGTATTGTTGGACTCACACGATGCATATTTTCACATCCACGTCCTGCCTGCCCTCATGCATCACCCACGGTTCACAGTTGGCCAAGAACACATTCAGTTTGCAGTGCTCTCTTTTGGCCTTACCAGCACACCTCGGGTGTTCACAAAAGTGATGGCGGTGGTCGCAGCTCACCTCCGGAGGTTAGGGGTTCCAGTCTTCCTCTTCCTCACGATTGGTTGTTGAAGGCGGGCTGACCCCCGGCAGTCGTCTCCCACCTCCAGACTATGGCGATTCTTCTACTTTCACTGGGGTCCACTATCAACGTGACTCTCTCACCGACACTCCCTTTCATTGGAGCTGTTCTCTACACGGTGCAGACATTAATGTTCTTTGCTAGATACAGGCAAGCTAGAGAATTCATGTGAAGAGCCAAGCCAAGGATCTGACTTGGCTCTAAGAATCGAAACGTGAGCAGAGTTAGCAAAAAACTTTCGATCCGGGTCTCTCACTTTGGGGCCGATTACGATGGCGGGCGGATCGCCACCGCCGGGCCGGCGGTGAGGACCGCCGGGCCGGCGGTGGTGATCCGCCCGCCATCAACCTGAATATTCCCACCGCCAAATTAGGATGGCGGTGGGAATGGGAATGGTACCGCGGCGGACGGAAAGACCGTTCGCCGTGGTCCCGCAAGGCGGTCCTTTTCCGCCCGCCTTGCGGGACACGGTACAATGGGGCAATGTCAGCGGTGCCGTGCAGGCACCGCCGTGGGCATTACAATGCATGTCTTTTGCGGCGGAGATCCCGCCGCAAAAAGACAGGCGGAGAATGCCTTCGGGGGCTGGGGGGCTGCACGTGGGGGGTACCTATGGTACCCCCCTGCATTTGCATGTACAAGGTGGCAGGCACCGCACGTGCCTGTCACGTTGTACATTCAAATGCACAACATGTATTTAGGTCTCGCCCTGAAAGCCAGGCGAGACATTTTGTAGTGGGCTTTTAGAAATGCGACCACTTTTTTTTGGGCTTGCCTAGAGCATGCGGGTACGCGCACAGTAACGCGCATTCCTCGCATGCTCCAGGCGCCATATGTCTTTCCTCTCACTTGCTCCTCCCGCTCCCCCACCACAGAGCGCTTCTCGGGGCCGTGCGGCCGTGTCACTTTCACGGCCGTGCGTCACTTGCTCTCCCGCTCCTCCCCCACCACAGAGCGCGTCTCGCACGGCCAATGCTTGTTTTACGATGTTGCTGGGAGCAATGCCGCCGCCACTTTGCTTTGGGTGAAATCATGAAGGGCAGCAGCGGGCATTAGCAGCCGCAGAGCAGGCTGGAAGAAGGAGCCGAGGCAGGGATGGCGCCCAGGTGCAAAGGCAGAGCAGCAGCGGCAGCCAGGCCAGCTCCGGGGTTCCAGTGCTTCACCTGACTTTTAAACTCTGCCAAGCCAGGCTCACTGTGCCTCGCGGCTGCTTCCTTCTTGCTGCCCCTTTGATGATACTAGACGGCTCCCCCAGCGGCGGCAGTAGCCCCCGGCAGCATAGCAGAATCTGTTGAGCTGATCAGAGCTTCAGGGTTTTTAAAAGGTGAGGTGTTTCGTTGTTTGCATCTGTGAAAGCTATATTTGTTCAAATTGGTATCTGCTTTTCATCTGTACTCCCTCGCATGCATGCGGCGAGCGAGGGTCAGTGTGCCCCCAGTCATGTCATGCTTGAGAGAAAACCTGAGTGTCTCGGTGCACGATAAAATATTGTGATAATGCTCATTTCATACCTAGGCGGACAAAACAATCAAAGGCTGGTCGCGCAGTGTCCGTGCGCCTTTTGAAACAATCCCCCAGTCCATCGTTTGTGCCAAATTAGCTGCGTGTTGTAGAAGACAACCTTTAAAAGTCTCTGCTAACCTATAGTCTAATGATAGATTTTATTCAGGGCTTTACCACAATGGAATATACAATTTTTCTGAGGGTGATTACCGAGCCCACTTCCGGTACTCCGAGAAGCGGTAATAGTTTTATAGAACCTCCATTAACTGGCAAGGAAAAAATCCTAAAACTCCCCCCAGGTGGCAGGTTTATTATTTTTTCAACAAGCACTTCTAATGTAATCACGTGTATTAGTCAGCATTTAAATCAATTTCTGAAGCTTTTCCTTCAATCAAAAGGGCCGCTCATTGGTAATTGCAGGCTGCTTGGCCTCCTAGTGGGAGACTGGTAGAACCCAAACCCCCCCCCCCCCCACACTCCACCCCCAACGACTATTCCTGGCACCCGTCCCACTCCACGGCAAAACACTAAAACTGAATTAACAGGATGAAGAGGGTAACTATTAGATTCGGGAACACTTTCCCAGCAAAATCTGTTTTATTCTCCACCATGAAAAACTGTTTATAGTTTTGGAAATACTCCTGTACAGTACTTGAAAGGATGCCGTTTATAAAAGTGCCCTTATTTTTTTATTTAACAGTTATAGCCTAACCAAACAATCATTTGCAATGCAATAGGTCTCGCATTTTCATCACTTTAACCTATTAGCATTATAAATGACATTGCCTTGTATGTTCACTTTGTACTTATAGTCGTTGCTTGCAGGTTCTCAAAACACATAAATGAAAGGTATTGTCATTTACAATGCTAATAGCTCAAAATCTCGCAAATGCGAGGCCTGTTGCATTGCAAATGCTTGTATTCCAGTGCAGCCCAGATGGGCAGACGCACTCATAGCTCCCTTCTGTGTTTATGCAGTCATGCTAACAGCTACCATTGTTTATGCTGCATTCCTCCACATATAGAAATATTTACGACAAAAGACCGCAGGTCAGTATAGCAGGTCACTGATATAACTGAAGAAACAACATAAAAATGCATTATCGTGGCATATATTTATTTGATAGTGCGCTTTGAGTTAACCAGCGCTTAAAAACATATGTTGCTCCTCACGATTACCGTTTTAACTTGTGCTAGATGTCCCTATCAAATCTTTCAGTACAGCCTATTCTAACTCCAAAAAGAATGACATCAGGGTACAGAGCCTTAAATCTGCAGATCTATTCAAGCAACAATATTACAAATTTTAAGAAAGGCTTTTACTACTACTGCTTGAACGGTTCCATGTGATTTTACGGGAGTATTAATCACCTGGGCATTAATTTTGGGAGAATAATTTCGGGTTCCTGTTTATGTCTACAGTAATCATGGATCACATATTTTACAGGAGTTAACGCTAATTTTTCCATTCTCTGTGTCGCAATCTTATTTAAGTTTACTGGACTTTGGACGCAGCTATTACGCGTTTACCGGTTTGTGCCCCCGTCACCCTCCCCCTCTTCTTTCTTGCTGTGTCTTTCACCCTCCCCCTCCTCTTTCCCCCCTTCATTCTATGTCTACTCCCCTGCTCCTACCCCCTCTCCCCTTGTATCTCTCCCCTTGCCTGCTTTTTCCCTTACGTATATGTCCTTATTTTGTCTCGACCTAACATGTAATTATGTAGCTATGCACTAATAACTGTGTAACCTTTGTAACGATGTAACCTGCAACTATGGTCTGATTCTCATGCAAAGCGCTCTGATACCTCCGGGTCTAGCCAGCGCTATATAAATCCTTTCAAATGTTGACTACCAGTCACCTATGCTACCCATATACTACTACCTACCTCTTTTGTACTGAATGGCGAATACCGAATGTATGTATACTACCTCAACCATCTAATGTTTAATAACTGTATATTGTAAAGCGCTCTGATACCCGCGTGGGTCATGTTCGCGCTATATAAAACTTTATATATAAAATAAATAAGTAAAGCCCTTTTTAGGTCAATGTGCTTGCATATCTATTTATTGGATGGCTTTTTTTCAACAGCATTTTATATCTCCCGCCATTGATGTACCACAAACTTTGATAGATAATGTAGTAGGTAATGTACTGCATAGCTAAACACTTATAAGGGCTCAAAGGTGAGACCTATTGGCTATGCCAATGCTTGTTTTACATTGCGGCGGGTGCTGCTTGCAGCACTGCCCGTCGCAATGTAAAAATACGGGATGTGCCCGCCAGTGTGGCGGGCGCATCCTAATTTGTATAGCGGGACCGCCGCACCTATGGCGGGCGGTCCCTTTTGCCAATGCGATCCGCCCGCCATCATAATCGACCCCTTTGTCTCATCCTCCCTCTGTCACGCTATCTGCCTCGCCTTTCTTTTTTCCCTTTTCAGTCCCTTGCTATCACTTTCTCTCCCATTCGCTCCTTCTCAGTCTCTCACTTTTTCTCTCCCCTTTTCTTTGTCTCCCCTTTCTCTCTTTGCACCCACGTGTTTGCTCTATTCCATCTCTCCCTTTATTTCTTTTTCTCACATGCTCTTATTCATTCTCGCTCTCTGTGCCCTACTGCCTCCTCCTTATCCTGCCTTGCCCACTCTCTGTTGCCGCATCATGGGGAGATTTTTACATTTCACTACTTCCTGCTTTCCCTAAAATGCAGGAAAGGTGGGACAGAGTCAGTAGGGTGTGTGAAATTTGCACAATTTGTTTTTGGATGCTTACGCAAAATTTCAGCAAAATCTATTGTAATGGTGCAAAATGTAAATCCGTCATTTTGTGTTATATTTTAGCATGAAATGTGTCCATGCATCAGTTATTGGCTCGAGGACGCTTTTAAATAAAGCACCACAAACAGCAGCTGCTCCTGTTTTCAGTTGCGGCTGGCATGACTTGTGGGTGGGGGTGGGCTGTGGGGTCGCACGGGGAGGGGGTCGCGCTGAGGGGGGGGGTGTGTTTAATTTTAAACAAAAAAAAAAAGTGAATTTACCTTCACTGGCCCGGTCCCGCGTCGTCACTGCTCCTCTGCTCCACACAGTAAGCAGGCAGCCTCCCTCCCCTCCCCTAAGCCAATCACAATGCTGCAATGGCAGCGTTGTGATTGGTTGGGACACCGACCATACAGGCATCTATGGGAAGGCCATTTTCTCTATGTAGGCTGCATGCAGCCTAGAAGGAGAAAAGGGAGAGTGCGCGTATGACTGGTTTGGTCGGCCCTGGGGCCGACCAAACAGTCAGCGACCTTAGAGTGGGCAAGCCACTCCTCACCTGCCCTAGAAAAGGACTGCCCACCCGTCCGCCCCAACCATACCCTTCTGCTTTCTCGCAGTGCGAGAAGCAGAAACATAAAATGGTATTTCTAATACCATTTTATTTTTCTGCTTCTCGCACTGCGAGAAAGCAGTGGGGTGACGCTCCTCCGCCCACATGGAGGAGCCGCCCCTGCCTGTTTTGCTACTGTGCGTTTTTATCACAAATGGCACCATTCGCTGTAAATCTTTACTATGAATGGCATGTAATGACTTCGAATTGGTGTTATGTCATAATTTTGTGATTTTTAGATTTTTGTGTTTTTCGCATAAAATGCTTTTGTGAGTGATAGCCAATGGAAATTCATTTTGAAGTTCAGACTTAAAATTAGTTGAAGGTATGGGTGTAGAGTGATTGTTATTGCTCTTTGAAATGCTAAGGGCCTATATTGCTCATACTAAATTCCTGTGAAATTAATAATTACCCCCAGCAGTCACGTTTTACACTGTGTTTTAGGGAGAAAGGTTCCAGCCTGCGTCAGGGTAGCACATTTGCTGTAGAGTAATTTTTATTGCCCCGAAGCAACTACAAGGAGATAGACGGCCATACCCTTCTCAAGGCACCTGTTTAAAAGGTACTATGCTTAGAGGGTGGCGGAGTACTTTCTTCCAATTAGTTGCGATTCGAGAAGGAACGGCTTGTGAGTATTGTCTTCATAATTTGTATCTGCGTATTTACAGTGTTAATGAAGCAAGGGCAGAGGGAACTTCTGCAGTAATGTCCCTGTTGAGCATTGAGGGTATTTCTAGTGGAGCACAGAAATTCCTTTCAGCATGTAGAACAATGCTGTTTTGCTCTGCACTGCATGAAACAGGCCCCTCTGGTTGCATTATCTGCTCCTATTTTTCTCTTAGTGCAATGCAACCTTTGTTTTATTATTTATTTATGCTTGGTTGTTTCTTCTGCCTCATTTGCAGCCCTGGAAACTCCGACCAACAGCAACTTCTTACCAGTGCAGAAGGTGTGCTATTCAGAGCTGCGTTGTGGGAGAACCCAGTGTCACATTATATTAGTGCATTTATATTAGTGCTGTGCAGTGATTGTGAGAGCTTGATATACTTCTCCAGAGAGGTCACAGAACCTCTCTTCAGTACTGTTTGTCATCACCCTCCTCGGCCACCGACAGACATCAGCCGCCAGTCAGCCCATCCCAGCCCTTCCACAGGCACTCTTTGTTAAGAGAAAGCAATGTTTTACCTCGGGAAGGATTGCGGTCTCGCAGCACCATGCAGAAAAGCTAAGTGCTGCTATCCCTCAGCCTGCCAATGCCTGCTTCATTCAACAGACACCATCATGTGTGCTCGTGACACACATTTCTAGTCTTTGGGAGCAGGGTTCCTTCCAGGCAATCACAGCCTAGTGTTCAGTCCCAGGTTTCCACCCAATCACGGGTGCTCAAACATTTCCCAATGTTCACGGGATCTGTTTTCACTTCTGTGATTGGCTGTGAACACAAGGGTAAAGAGCTCACCCTGTTAACCATATATTTACAGATGGAACGAGCATTGGCCAAGCCTCTGTGAGATCTGTTGACGTTTGCAATGTTTATTTTGATGTGATGCAGAGCTGTCTACGTTGCATCATGGCTTAAAGTAAAAAAAAGCGGAGCAATATGACTAGGTCAGCGCTGGACGTGTCGTATCGCTTTTTATTTTTATTTTTACTTTCAGTCATATTGCCCAGCAGCTTGTGCTGCTGTGCAACAGCTCTAAATTAACATTGGGAGAGCCAATAGATGGCGCATGGGCAAAACCTATTGGCTTTGCCAATATTTGTAGCAGGGACAGTCTGCCACATAATGGACGGCGGTAGTGGCAGTAGCAAACAATACGAGGGATGAAGATCGGGGCAGGAGGATGTGGTGTTTAACCGTGGGCAATGAACTCCGCTCCGCTCGCGGAGGTTGCAGAGATTTGTTAACTACGCATTACATTGAAAACACGGAATTCATGCAATAATTCCGACTCTACCACGTAGCGGAGTTAGCTATTGCACCCACAACCCTTTGATAAATGAACTTTACCTGTACATGCTAAAAAGCATATCGCCAATTCACAAAAGTGAACTTTGAAAAATATACCAGGCAATGAGAGAGGTGATGATTTTGGGGTCACCCCTAACCTAGGGGGAGGGCAAGCAGATGCCTTGAACACAAAGAGCATATCATGCTGAACAATTCGGTGGTGGTCCCATCCTCCTAGGACCACCCCAAACAAAGTTATGGGCAAAAATACAATGCCAATCAAAGGCCCAGCAAAGCATTATGGGGCGAGATTGTAGAGTGCAGTGAATATTATAGTATTAGCTCTCAGCTAAGCCGGAGAGCCTGCCCCTTGAGGAATGTTTTGATATTGGATACTATAATATTCACTGCACTCTAGAATATCGTCCCATAATGCTTTGCAGGGCCTTTGGTTGGGATTGTATTTTTGTCCATAACTGTGCTTGGGGTGGTCCTAGGAGGATGGGACCACCACCGAATCGTTCAGCATGATGTGCTCTTTGTGTTCAAGGCATCTGCTTGGTTCTCTCCCTAGGTTAGGGAGGACCCCAAAATCATCACCTCTCTCACTGCTTGCTATATATTCATTTTCACTTTTGTGAAATGCATATTAGCATGTAAAGAGAGAATTATTTATTGTTTATTTTAAGGTACTGCTTGTTTATATTTTCATTTTCACTTTTGTGAGATGACTGTATTTTTGCATGTAAAGATAGTTATTTGTTGTTTTACTAAAGGTATGCGAGATTTCTGTTTTATTAATACGCATTACATTAAAAACACCATTTCTGTTTTATTAATATGCATAACATGGAATTCATGCACAAACTCTGGAGTAAGCTATTGCACCCACAACCCTTTGATAAAACAACTTTACCTTTACATGCTAAAAAGCATATAACCAATTCACAAAAGTGAGCTTTGAAAAATAGGTAATGAGAGACGTGATGATTTTGGGGTTCCCCCCCTAACCTAGGGGGAGGACCAAGCAGATGCCTTGAACACAAAGAGCATACAATGCTCAACGATTGTGGTGGTCCCATCCTCCTAGGACCACCCCAAGCAAAGTTATGGGCAAAAATACAATGCCAACCAAAGGCCCAGCAAAGCATTATGGGGCGAGATTCTAGAGTGCAGTGAATATTATAGTATTAGCTCTCAGCTGAGCCCGGAGAGCCTGCCCCTTGAGGAATGTTTTGATATTGGATACTATAATTTTCACTGCCCTCTAGAATCTCGTCCCATAATGCTTTGCAGGGCGTTTGGTTGGGATTGTATTTTTGCCCATAACTGTGCTTGGGGTGGTCCTAGGACGATGGGACCACCACCGAATCGTTCAGCATGATGTGCTCTTTGTGTTCAAGGCATCTTCTTGGTTCTCTCCCTAGGTTAGGGAGGACCCCAAAATCATCACCTCTCTCACTGCTTGCTGTATTTTCATTTTCACTTTTGTGAGATGACTATATGCATTTTTGCATGTAAAGATAGTTACCTCTTATTTTATCAAGAGTATGAGAGGTTTCTGTTTTATTAATTGGGACGAGACGGAACGGAGTTGCGGAGCGGAGTTCACGGAGTTTATGTTCAATTCTGCAGAATTCCGTGTAGTGGTACTCCGCCAACTACTCCCACCGTCCAGAGCTACAGCTTCATGTCTGTGTCGGCTCAACATCCTGTGATTCTGGGCAAATCACTTAAATCCCGCCATGCGTAAAAACAATAATGAATCTGACCTTGTGTAATGTAACTTGTGCTCCTTTAAAAGCCCTCTTATACCTTTGGGTCGAGTTGGCCCTATATAAAAGTGCAAAAACAAAAAAGAGCACGGATAGTGGGAGGAGGGCTGGTGGCAAGCAACAAGAGGGAGGGTGGAATGTTCTAATTAGAAAAGCAAAGGCTTCTCGGAGCTCGAGGGGGTTGAAACCCTTGAGGCTTCAAACCCTTTGTTTCACAGGGCAATAGCTGTAAAAGGGGCTTAAGTTTGCCCCTGGTTATCCTTCAGCTCGGCTAAACTTCTTTTTCTTGTTCAGCCGAGCTAGGGAATCCAGGAGCTGAGCAGCATCCCCTCCCCTCTCCTTCTGAAGCTGCAGTAACTGTGAGTTACGGGAGGATGCAGGCTGAAGGCTCCAGTGTGCCCTGCAGTACAGCCTCTGCCTTCACTTTCCCCTGCCCACTCCATATATTTTGGAGAGGCAGGAAAATGGCAGAGGCTGTGTATCAGAACATTAAAATGTTGATAACAGTGGACCTATACCAGTTAATATAGGCTGCTGCTGCTCCATTGTTTTCAGTGGAGCTCCCAACAGTCCAGTGTTCTAACTAGTCATATCTCCTGTTGCTTTTTCTGAAAGTCGCAATGTACAGAAGTGTTTTGAATGTCACAGTAAACCAATAATTTAATGTTTCACTTAATAACCATAGTGGTAATTCTAATAACTATAATGATAACATGCATACTCTATAAAAGAGGAGAGGGGGTGATGGATAATACTCAAGAAGGGCAAGATGGAGGCTCCCAGCTGGCGGTCCATCATCCAAAGATTTACAAGTGGGTGAGGTGTTGCTTGAAGAGTAAGGTATTTAATTCCTTCCTCTTCCTAAAACAGGATAAGTTGGTAGCAAGCAGATTGTGTATTTTTGAGGCTTGTAAGAGGGTGCATGAAGGCTCCAGCTTATGTGAGAGATTTAATGAGCATCCAAGAACACGACTGGCAGGAAGGAGGGTAACCAACTGCCCTCCCAGCTTTGAAAGACAACATTCCAAAACAGCATGGGTTAATCCAATACATCTTTTGCCTTTTAACTCCATCTCATACATAATACACAAATCCCCAAATAGAATCCCTACACATAAAACACACATCACCACCACCCTTAATGCCCCACACACATACGCACATGAACAGAAACACGGATATGATGACACGAGGCACGAACACCCACAAATCCAACATGTATCCTCAAACATTATTACATGATGTAATGCGCCAGATTACATGTTATAATCCTACAATTCACTTGAAGGAAAACGATTCCTCTATCTTCTCCAAACACACAATACAGATGGTGAATTGTTGGCTGGGCTTCCAGGATGGTCGCCCAGCTCAGATTAATCATCACTCAGTACCCTTACAAGATCATAAGAGACAGTTGAGAACCTTTCTTTGTTGCAACACTTCCTATCTTCTAAGGTAACCACACAATGTTTTACACTCATGACTCTTGAATGGAAGTTCCCATTTTTTGCCTCCCAAGCGGTGTCTAGGAAGCTTGACCCCTCACCATGTCACCCACTTTCACTCATTACCTTCGATTTTCAGCACCTTCGTGCTTCTCCTGAGCCAGCCTCCTCCAATGATTCATCTTCTACATGTACCACAAACATAACTCCTTTTTCTACATCCACAAACTGTTTTTTAAGCACGAAGCCTTCCCCTCAATAATACAGAAGGTGAAACTTTGGATGCAACCATTGGAAGAGGTGTGAATAGCCCACATGAGATTCTTTAGCTCGATGATCCCATTGGTCAGGGACACCGGTATGCTTTCCTTAATTACTTTTTTTTGCAATGTTCTGCAATCCTCTGCTCCTGGGGTGATGCAAGGAATTTGTAATATTATTGATACCCAAATTCACAAGGAAGTCGTTGAACTCCCTGAAAGAGAATTGAGGGCCATTTTCAGTAACAGCCTCACCTGGCATCCCATCCCTGGAAAACAAATGCTAAAAAAAAAAACCTCTGACCCTGAGTGTGGTTACACAATTTACAAAAATGACCTCCGGCCATTGAGAATAATTGCTGGTTACTGCTTCACACTTAACCTCACCCCTTAAAACATTAAATAAACCAATAATATCAAACCTAGACCAGGTTCCAACAGGCTTGGAAAGGTGACCTGCGACTTGTCACTTACCGCACAAAATATACAATGTCCCACAAACCACTCAATGGATTTATCCGCCATAGCCTGAATAACAATGTGCCTTTTGTGCGCCAGTTACATCAACATGGGTTGGATTGTAAGGACACCGATACAATCAGGGTATCAAGCCTCCTCAAGAAGTAATGAACTATGGACAACTTGAAAACAATGTTATTGAAAGCATCACCACTAGGATCACAAATTCTTGAACTGGATCATACTCCAATTACAGGCTTCATCACTTTTTTCACAGTTTCATCCTCAGCCAATGCTTGGGACAACTCAGACTCTGAGATCGCACCCTGGGCAATGCTAGTCAAGGTACTCATGACAATCTCATCATCTAGCAAATTCTCATCCAGGGAACTAAATTCTAGTGGCAACCTAGAAAGACGATCTGCCATAATGTTTCTTACACCAGGTATATATTCAGTCTTCTAACTGAATTCTTGCAATCTGCACTGTCATTTGACAATCCTCTGTGCGAATTTGGCAGCTCCTTTAGTTGTAAAAAGATTAACTTCTTGAAAGACTTGCAAATCTGAGCAGAGTAACCCTTTTTGTTGCTACCATTGTATGCTTTATCCTTAGCTGATTGTTCATTTCCCAATGCTCACAACTGCCACAGCAATAGCAAGCCAACCTTTAGGCTTAGCTGAAACTGACTCTTTCTTCCTCCTAGGTTTGATGCCCAAAGGTTGTCTTATATAGCAGAATTCGCCACATGCATGACGATTTGGTCGCTAATTAATTTGTCAAGTAAGGAGCCAAAACAACAAGTCAATGGCAGATTTTTTAAGGCGGAATCCTATTCCTCAATTGTTTCATCATTCAACTGCTTCCTATGGTAGAATTTGTATCTGTGCATTCCGACGCACACAGTGGGGGCCCAATAAACATCCAGGTCTTGCATCGCATTTACAAAAACATCACCGTCACGTGTTTTTTTTTCGATGCGATTATAAACTGTTCACCCCAGTGTAAAATAATTTTTTTCTTCATATCGGGAGTAAAGTCATCCTCATCTAGAGTAGAATTGTACTTTAGAAAGTATTCTGTCCACTCTTGCCAATTAAGTGAGTTCTGTCTTGAGGTTGGAGTAAAAGATTGAGGTGGGGTTAAATTCGGTGCGCTGCTTGAAGCCATGAGCAAATGAACACAGATATCCTAGACTAAAAAAATGAGTAGTAAACCCCAAGCGCCTTAAATATAAATAGAATTGACAATGGTGAAACTTACAGTATATATAACGCTGGGAAGACAGTTTCCGTGCCTCTCAGCGCCCTGTGAGAGACCAGGCAAATTGTCCTGATCCCACAACACCGCGTCAAGAAATGATTGTTGCTTCGTGAAACTAATTGGAGTGGCATGTAAATTCATAAACTGGAATACAAAATTTTCCAGCATTCGCGACAAGAATTTTAGATCCAATTAAGAACACGGAGGCGAGGATTATGCTTCTTAATTTCTTTACTACTCCAAATAGCAGCCAATGAAAAAACAGTAGACATTTGTAAAACACTACCTATCCCATGAGGCTTTGAACCACGCCTCCTTCATTATCCAATCAAACATGACTTAAGCATACAAAATAACGAGGCACCATCTTGACTACCTCTTTCTTTGCAATAAGCATATTTAAGTGTCCGTTAAACAAAAGTAACAGTTCAGGTTATCAATCGGAGAGCAACAACACAACAGTTTAGGCTCTCAACGGAGAGCAACTCCCAACAGGTCCCAGACGAGACAACTATCCTCCAAAGGCGAAGAGGTATTCATGACGAAGAAGCGCAGAATTAGGACTGTTTGGAATCAGTTCCTGAAATCAGAAACAAGTTTGATAATACGGAACCAAATAGGTTTGATATCTCAGGGTGGGAAATAACATCAAAATATGCATCATCCAACAACATGACAGTTGTAAATCTTACCTGTCCCAACGAGTGGGATAATCCTCGCCTCCGTGGCCTTAATAAAATCTAAAATTCTTGTCGCGAATGCTGGAAAATTTTGTATTCTATGGCAGGACCAGAGGCTCAGATTATGCTGGTTCAAAGCTGACCAACAACAACGGAAGAAACATGTGCAATGGGTTTATAATAAAAAACCTTAAACATTGAATTAGATGACCAATCAGCAGCCTTCAAAATGTCTTCTAAACGAGACCCCATAATGAAGGTTTTAGACGTCATAGCGCCTCTTGCAGAATGAGCCCCATACACTGAAATATCAATACCATCTTCAGCCATCACCCAACGAACCCAGCGCGCCAAAGTGGCCGCTGAGACAGGGCGAAAGGGTTTCTGGATAGCCAAAAGTAATGGTCCTAGAGGATCAGACCTGTGGGACAAAGTACATTCCTCATACACTTTTAAACATTTTAAAACGCATAACTTTTCATTATGAGTAAAAGCAGGATACTCAACCGAACGAGACATCGTTTTAGTTCTTCTAGAGATGAGAAATGACACCCCTTGGGGAGAAAAAACCCTTCCAGCCAAATCTAAAGCATGAACATCCGACACTCTGCGACAGGAAATAAGACACAACAACATAGTGAGTTTTGCCGACAGTTGTTTTAAAGATAAATCTTTATTATCTGGCCAAGATTCTAACAAAGCAAGAACATTAGATACATCCCATAACATAGTATATCTGGGCTGTGGAGGACGTGCTACTCTGATATCCTTCAGTAACTTACACACCAATGTGTGCACTCCCACTGGTTTACCATCGATGTGGTTCTGTCCTGCCGATAAGGCTGATCTGAAATTATTCACAGTTCTATAAGACAGGCCTGATTCAGCACATTCGGACAAGAAGTTCAAAATCTCTTTCAAATCAGATCCCACGGGATCCACCTGTCGTTGAAGGCACCAACCCACCCATCGCTTCCAGGATGCAGAGTATCGGTTGCGGGTGGATGGAGCCCAAGCCTGCTGTATAAAATCGGCAGCCGCTGATGAAAGGCCCTCAATTCGTTCGTGTCTCCGGAGAGCGTCCAAACCATAAGGGACAGATGGCTCTGAAGGACCAGAGGTTGAGGGGACCCCACTGGGTCCTGGAGCAACATCGGGAACACAGACAGTTGAAATGGCAGATCCACTGACAATTCCAATAGAGTCGGAAACCACGATTGTGTCTTCCATAACGGTGTGACTAAAACTAATGATGTCGCTTGTCGCCAGACTTGAGCCGCCACTCTCGGAATTAATGCGAAGGGGGGAAATGCATAATTCTTCTGAGAACCCCAATGCTGGAGAAACGCATCCGTTCCCAATGCCATCGGCTCTGGTCTCCAGCTGTAGAAACGGGGAAGTTGAGTATTGAGGCGAGAGGCAAACAGATCTATCATACAAGGACCTCGAATACTCATGATCTCTTGAAACACCGAAGGATGGAGTCTCCAGTCGCTGAAGTCCCTCAGAAACCTGAAGTTCCAGTCCGCTACCTGATTGTTCTTGCCGGGGATGTATTCCGCCACTATGCTGATCTTTTGCGCCAGGCAAAAACGCCAAAACTCCCTCGCAATGTTGGCCAATAGTCGAGATTTCGTTCCTCCTAGGCGATTTATGTATCGCACTGCTGACACATTGTCCATCCTGAGGAGGATGCAACAATTGCTCTTCAGAGGGGAGGTCGATCCTATGGCAAACGATCCGGCTAACAACTCTAGACAGTTGATGTGTAACTTTAACTCGTCTGCTGACCATCGTCTGCCTGTGGCAAAGTCTCCACAACTTGCTCCCCAACCCCATCGGCTGGCGTCCGACTCTATAATGTCGTCGGGAGAGGTTCAGAAAATGGCCCTGCCATTCCACGCCTCCATGTGCTCTAACCACCAGTGAAGCTCTTCTTGAGCGCCTGGAGATAGAGCATTCAGATGATCGTACGAAAACCTCTTCTGAAGATACTGAATCTTGAGACGTAACGCCCTGTAATGTAGAGGCCCCGGGAAGATAGCTTGAATCGAGGAAGCCAGAAGGCCCACAATCCTCGCTAGGGACCTCAAAGAGACCATCTGTTTCGACAGAGTCGAACGTATCTCCCGCTTTATAGATTTGATCTTGGACATCGGGAGAAGTAGCTGAGCGTTCACTGAATCTATCTGGAACCCTAGAAAGTCTACCTGTTGGGACGGAATGATCATAGATTTCTTGAGGTTTATCACGAATCCCAACTCCTGCAAAAGAGAGGTTGTCCAATGTAATTGAGTGCACAATAGTGTTTGATCTTGCGCGAGAAGAAGCATGTCGTCCAGATACACGATCATGCAAATTCCCATCCCTCGCAGCCGAGTGACAACTGGCTTCAACAGTTTGGTAAACACCCAAGGGGCCGAGGACAGGCCGTAGGGGAGGGACAGATAACGGAACCATTGCCCTTTCCATTGAAATTGGAGACATTTCTGATGGGAGGGGCAAATAGGGACTGTCAGGTAAGCGTCTTTTAGGTCCAACCGGACCATCCAATCCCTTTCAAAAAGTAGGTCTCTCAAAAGATGGATGCCCTCCATCTTGAAGTGCCTGTACACAACAAAAGGGTTGAACTCCCTGAGATTTAAGACCAATATCTGTCCTCCTCCCTTCTTTTGCACCAAGAAGACGTTGCTGCAAAACCCGTCGGGAATGAAGGGTCCTATAGCAATAGCCTGCTTTGCCAAAAGTTCTTGAAGTTTTGAGTCTATAAAAGTTTGTTCTTGTAGGGAAAAAAGGAGAGGGAATGGGGGAACTGACTGACGAGGGGGATCTATTAACTCTATCTGATAACCCTGCACTGTGTGCATGATCCACGCATCTGCGGTGATCTTTGCCCAATTGTTCACAAAATGCCTTAATCTGCCCCCTAGAGGACTCATTGGAAATATTGGAAGAATTACCTGAGGATTGGGCATCGGCATTCCTGAAGCCTCTGTTGATACCCCTGTTATACCGGCCACGGAAGCCCCGGGATCTGGTGGGGCAAAAACCTGCCTGGTCCGGTTCCTGGGTATAACCTCTTCGTCGAGGGGCGAAGCCACGGTGGGGACTTGGATTGCTGTAGCGGCTGGTCGAGCGTCCCCTGCCACGACCAGCCCTGCCAGAGAGGGGATGGAATACCCTCTTAAGCGAGGACTGCGACTTATCCAATGATGCAAACGTGCTGACAAATTTCGCAATGTCCTTGACAATACGCTCTCCAAAGAGCTGTCCCTCTGCCAGGGGGCCTGGTTCGGCGGAGGCTAATTCCACCAATTGTGGATCGATTCTTAAAAGGACTGATTTGCGTCTCTCTGAGGAAAGAGCGCAGTTGGCATTGCCGAGGAGACATATCGCCCTCTGGGTCCAACCAGCTAGGACCTCCGGGTGGATAGCTGCCCCAGACTCTTGTGCCTGAAGGGCTAACTCCAGAATTTTGGCCAAGGGGCCCGGTACATCCAGTAGCTTGTCTTGACAAGCCCGAAGGGCTCGATCTATGCCCTTCTTGGGGTCTTTTTTATATTTCTTTGGTCATGGAGGAATCAATTTCAGGGGTTAAGGCAGTCTTGTTAGTCAGGTCGGGACGAGGGCATTCAGATCTCAGGCGGGCTCTGACTTCTTTATCGAAGCTTTTGCGCAGGTGAGTCTGCATATAATCCGCCACTGCCGGGGCGGGAGCCCAATCAGAGGAGCGGGGGTGGACTATCTGAGAGGGTTCAAAGTTGAACGGGGAAGGTTGGACGGGTGATTGGGCATGCTTGCGCTTCTTGGCGCATTTACGGGGACGCGATTCCTGGGAGGAGTCAGTAGTTGTATCAGTGTCAGGGAGAGGGATAGGGTCTGAGGGGGTTGGAGCAGAGGGAGGGAGCGAAGGATTCGCATCATAGTCGTGCTCTTTGTTTTTCTGGAGCTTAGAATAAACTTGAATATGGGGCCAAGGTAGACCAGGAGGTTCGGGAGGGGCGATGGGGGAGGGGGTAGGAGTACCAGCCGGGGGAGTCGGAGAGGCACCTACTAATTGGTCGAGGCGGAGAGATATAGGCAGTAGGGCGGAGGAGAGCGCCTTATCTAGCTTTCTATCCAAAGTCTTGTCTATAAAAGTTTCCATGTTCTCGTCACAATAATAATCTTCGTCCTCTGCAGGACCATAAGCAGTCAATTCCTCCTCATAGACGTCGCCGTCCGACATCTCTGATGAATATTGAATATTCAGTGCTAATTCCCCAGTGGGAAGCTAAATTTTACTACCCAGACCCAGCAGTAGGAAAGGGCGTCAAGTGGGAGTCAATGCTGGGACAGTGATGCCAAGGAAAAAAGGTACCACACCCTAGAAGATCAGGACTAATGGAAGGAAAAAAATTCCCCCTGCCCAATTCAATCAAGGGTTTCCAAAAATTGTTGCTGAAGAGCTAAAATGACTAGAAGGGGTTAAAGCTCATAAGCGCTGGTCAAACGTGGTCAAAAAATAATATATTTCAGGCCTGGTACCGGCATTCACACTGTTGTGCTGTTTTCCTAGCCTGGAGAAGAGGCGTCAATCCAGCGTGCATGTGGGAGGCCTGCGAGCGCGTGCTCAGACGCATACAGGCTCCCGAGGAACAAAGCAAGCAGCCCGGCCGGGCTCCTGTGTGCGACCTCACTCCCTGGGGGGGGGCAGACTAAGCCGGTAGCGTGAGGAGCGCGCCGATGCAAAAGCACCTCACTCGCAGCCGCGAGTTGAACCGGCAGCCTAAAGGCAATAAATAAATAAATAAAGGGGAAAGCGCAACATGCGCTGGCTGAAGACTAAACCGGAAAATAGGAGTCTATCGCGCGCAGAACGCAGCGCGACCCACGAATAAAACCAAATATGCTAGCAAAACGCTAGTCATAAATACATACATAAACTATATATATATATATATATATATATATATCAATGATAAAATATTATGGCATATTACTGCAATTATAAGCAAGAATAACGAGGCACTTATCTTGACTGCAGAGCAGCAAAGAAAGAGGTAGTCAAGATGGTGCCTCGTTATTTTGTATGCTTAAGTCATGTTTGATTGGATAATGAAGGAGGCGTGGTTCAAAGCCTCATGGGATATGTAGTGTTTTACAAATGTTTACTGTTTTTTCATTGGCTGCTATTTGGAGTAGTAAAGAAATTGAGAAGCATAATCTGAGCCTCCGGTCCTGCCATAGAATCAGATACCAAGTGAGCATGTGGAGGAGCCGTATGACGCTGCATCACACTGGGAGACTAGTGCGCGTCAGTCTCCATTGATCATCATAATCTCGGGCATTATCCAATATGGTGGTAATCACGTGGGACACGTAGTGTGTACACGTACGTGCTACGTGAATCGAGGAGTGACCAGACGAGTCGCGGGGGACTGCACACGGGGATGCCAGCACATGGAATGGTGCAGTGATTCAAATATGGCAACGGCGGTTGGAACACATACTGCTCGGGCTACAATGTGTTAATTGAAGCAAAATACAACGCTCACCTGCAGCGAAGCCACTTGCACCTTGCCTTCCACAGTGCTTTACTCAGCATGGCTTCCTCAGTGCCTTCCACAGCGGCAGCACCTCGCATAACTTTGATGTAGCGCCTCAGTGCAGAATTACTTAACACAGTAGCTGCAGCCAGCATAGGTTCATGTGCTGGGGCCAGTCACCAAAGTTTGTAGTAAACATGATGCACACATTTAAGTAGAATAACCATATTAATTAATAAAGGCCCTATCACTTCAAGGAAAGAGCTGCTTGGGTCAGCTTCTTCTCTTTCCTCCCGCTCTCGACATTAACTCTTACATCATAGAGTGCTCATGCCTTGGAATGTAAACTGGCTATTAAGTCACTACTAGGATACTATACAAAAACGTGCACATTAATAAATTACATCACAACAGGTACACCTTGGTTATATATGCCTGGAAAGTGGAGAGTCAGTCTTTGTGCTGGGGGATGAAATTCCTGATAGGACTTTAAAGTAAATCTAGTGCCGTCTGCATACTTGGAACTAGACTTAGACCCAGTTGTTTTTCTTTTAGGCACCCATGCGCGGTGCCTAGGATAATTGATGCAACACTTATCACCAATGCTGGGAGACTACCTTAAAAAGGAAAATAGTTCGGCTAAGCTTAATACTGTTTCTTGGCTCTAAAACCTACTCTTAGATACAACTATGACAATTGGTGACCCATTGCTGAAGGATGAGGTGACACATCGAAGACTGTGTAATAAATCAACTTGATAAAATCAGCCAAGGTGTAATATTCTATCATTTCCAGATTGAGCTCAGCCAGCATCTTGCCTGTTTTCTGAGGAGATAGCGGACAACGGGTGTAAAACTACATTATGTAAATTGTTTAACTTTCTTGGTCACAGGATCTCTAATATGACTCTATTGCACATATTTCTCTTTTGATCCCATTACACAAGCGTATAGTTTTGTTTCCATAAATATATTACCAATGAGTAAATTGTAGGCATTCTGTGTACAGTAAGTAAGACATCAGGTATGAGCAAGAGCAAGAATGTCAGATCAGGAAAATAATCTTATATTGTGAGTAGTCTTTCATTACTTTGTAATATGTCCTAGTCTGCTTACAATTTCTCCCAGTGATACAACATGTGCATACGAGAGAGTAAGCAGACATGGGCTATCCACAGCTATTCTTCTCTGTGGTTCTACTGTAGACTGAGCAGTCAGTAACCCCCCCCCCCCCTCTCTACTTCACACCACATACCATCTGTAGGAACTTGAAACATTGCGTCCGCAGGGCATTAGAGATGTAAAGGAGCATTTGTGTGGAGAGAAAAAAGCCTTTCTCTTAAACCATCCTGTATCGCTAATAATCAACAGCAATTGGCATTCTAGAACATTGCTTTGTTCGATGATGCCTACTCCAACTTCGAGATGTACTGTGACATCACTTACTGGATGGCCCTTTCAATATAGTTGCATTAAATGTATTGATTGGAATTATTTGGACTGTAGCATTCCTTGATACTTTTCCCATGTACCATGAGCCTTTCTTTCTATAGAGATAATCAGAGGTGTTCCTTTGTTTGTGTACAACTTAATTTAGGGGTTGAATCGATCTGATGGAAGAAATGGTTGTTATTGATTTAATTTGGTTTCAGTTAAGTCTGTGATTCGTCGTGAGCATTTAGGTAGTGATTTCACTGGTTTTCTGTCTGCTTCTCTATAGCTTACTCAGGGAGCTATGAACCTGTTTTCTTATCATTGCCAAGTTGAAGTGAATGCGCTTGGTGACCGGGAGCCAACGCAAGTGAGTCAAGGCTTGGGATGCAGATTTGTGTTTTGGGATGCCCAGCAGCAATCATGCTGCCACATTTTGAAGTGTTTGTAGCTTTTTCAAAAAGCGTTATTGGATATTGGTGAACAGCGCATTACAGTAGTCCCATTTGGAGGTCATAAGGGCAGTTACTACTGTTTTTTTGTAGAACCAGCGGGATGTACGGCAAGACCTTTCTAAGAAGTTTCAGAATAAAAAAGCATAAAGAAGTGATGTGATTTATCTGACCTTCAAATAAGAGTTTTGTATCGAAAATGATCCCCAAGTTTTTCACCTTAGCACTTATTGGATGGCTTTCATTATTCTTGTGTTTGCCCTTCCCTTGGAGCATAGCTTCTTTGCCATCCTTCTGATTGCAAGAGTTATATTATTCTTTCAGTACTTCCATTCAGAAACAACATTGTTTATTTTATTTGAACTCTCTATTGGAGTTCATATGTTTTCTTGCTCTCTCCCCGTGCCACTTTTCCCTCACATCCCTGCCCCCAGCTCATCTGGTCACTTCCCTGATCCGCTAGGCTTTTTTTTTCTGTTTTCTCGCAGTAGCTCCCATCTTCTCCGTCTCTCTCCGGCCCATTGTTGCTCATTGCCACTCAGCAACATTGAGTTGTTAGGCCCACTTCGCACTCTCCTTTTCCCCACCAACCTGCTTCCTTGGTCAGACGCCTATCCATGTCTTTTATTTTCATTTTTTGACTTTTGGCTTCTATTTGCTAACATCCCACTCTTTTCTATAAAAAGTGCTTTAAAAAATATTTTTCAATTTATTGCACCAAGATGGGAGTCCACTTTCGTGAAACAGTAAATTAAATGTAAAAGAAAAAAGAAAACATAATCTCCATGACGCAGACGTGCGCATGTTTGGTTTTGCATGCATGCATATACATCATCATGCCAGGGCTGTCCACTTTTCCTTTTTTTTTTTTTGGCTAACGCCGTTCAACTGTGGGATCTATTCGCATGGACAATGCTTGCACACAAACGCACACACACATATTCACAGTCTTCTATCATCTATACACCTGACCTCAGTTTTTTTCTTGCAATTTGTTCTGGAAACACTCTACTCTTGTGTCTTCTAGTGTCTGTGTCCCAAAGCTTCTTTGCTGGATACCATTGAGGCTTAGCAGTGTATTAATTTAATAGGCGCAGTTAGTTTGCATTAATATCATTTTTTTCGTGTGATACCTGTTTGTACCTTTTAGCAGACCTTAAATGTCGTCCTTCTCGTTGGGGGAGGGGGGGGGTGTGTGTGTGTGTGTGTGTGTGTGTGTGTGTGTGTGTGTGTGTGTGTGTGTATATATATATATATATATATATATAAAATAGGCAAGCAGTGACTCACACCACCTCCTCTACACCTCTGCTAGAGCTTTTGCCTGCGTTTGTGATGTAGGGGCGAATAAATATGTGGACTGATGTGCCTGCAGGTCCAAGCTGATTCTAGTAGCCAGGATGTCAGCCTCCTAAAGTAAACTTGTATTCTGCTGTTGGAGATTTGCCCTTTCTGCAGTCACCCCAGATTTTTACCTTCCTTTTGCTGAACCTGTTTTTGCTGGCCAAAGGATTCTGTGTGCTTTACCCCTGCCAATGTGCTCTCCCTTATAAAAAATAAGCAAATTGGCACAAATATAATTGGCACATTTAATTTACTCCAGTCCATGGTATATGGTACTACATGTACCTAGGGCCTATAAATTAAATACTACAGCTGGGCTGCAGCACTAATTGTGCCACCCACTACAGTAGCACTGTAAAACATGTCTCCAGGTCTGCTCCCGCAATATCTGTATGCAGTTTTAGGCTGCCATTCCGACCTGGCAAAATAAACTTTTTGCCATGCCTAAACCTTCCTTTTTAATATCTATAAGTCATCCCTAAGACAGGCCCTAAATGTCCATAGTGCAGAGTGCATGGTCTTTAAAAAGTAGCACATGTATATTTAATGTTTTACATGTTTTGGCAGTAAAAAAAGTTCAGTCTTTTTTCACTGAGACAGTAGGAAAGTACTGGGTTACATTATAACAATTGAAATGCTTAGCTTCAGTTTAGTATCTGCCAGAATGAAGAATCAAAGACTAATGTGAATAACAATTTAAAATCGAACTCAATGGTAAAGTCTGATGTAATATTGCTATTGGAAACTGACACTTGTTGAAAGTTGTCATTTTCCTGCCTAAGCCAAATTCATTTCCCTGTCTAAGCCAAATTCATTTCCCTGTCTAAGCCAAATATGTGTTTCTGCCTCTGTCCAGTGTTACATGACCGGTGAATGGCTCCCCTGTGGTGAGGTGTGGATTGTCTCAGACAGTGCACAAAAGGCATAGGTGTGGAAAGGTGTTTTTCTTCCTTGAAGCCCCTTCCTGAGCTTCAAAGGCTGGCTGCCCTGTCATTGTCAGATGTAGCTCACACCTAGGCTTGCCTACATTAGCCTTGGGAGTCAGCTTGACTCAAAACCCAGCAGGGGGAAGGCTGTCCCAGAACTGGGTTAGAGTGACCACAAGGGAGGGTTTGCACTTTATAGCCACACCTTTGGTTGGGCACATGCACTGACAGGGAAGGAAGGGTTCTGCCATGTTAGATTTAGGGAGAGATGGGCACTTTGGGATAGTTTACAGTAAAATACACAGGGCACACTGTAAAAGTAGGTAGGGTGACCCCTGTTTTCTTTTTTTTACCCCATTGGTTAGGAAGTGGCCAGGAGTTTCCCCCTCCCACAGGTAGGCACTGGGCATTAATGTGGCATCCCCAGTACCCTCCTCAAATCCCTTCTGGACCTGTGGAAGAACAGAAGAGGACTTGACCTGCTGTCTGTGACCTGAGAAGAGCCTTGGAAGACTGGACCTGCTCTTCCTCTTGTACCCAGGACAAAGAAGTGGACTCCAAGGATAATCAGGCTGACCATCTGTTTAAAGCTGCAGGGACACAAAAAGCTTCAAGAGGCCTTTTCCTGCTACTGCCCAAGTGATCAGGACAAGACCCTGCTGTGATCTCTCCCTGCAACCCTGTGAGTTTCCAAGTGTCTCTCCTGAGGTCCTGGGGGCTTTTGAACTACACTTCTCTAGTGGATTGGGACCTAAAGAACTACAGTCAGAAGGTAAAGTCTTTGACCAGGCAAACCTGGTTGGTTTATCTGACCTGCTCTCCCTCCTGGTCAGCATCAAGCTGCGAGTAGGCCCTGTTCTACCACGACCATTTACTAATATTGGCACTTTGTGCTTCATGGCGCTATTTTTACTTAAACCTTTAGAAATTCATAACTCTGGTTCTTATTATTGGAGTTTTGCCATTTTAGTGCAGTTTAAAAAAAATTGTTTTGGTATTTTTCTTGTTTTGCATTTCGCCTTTATTACTGTTCTAGTACTGCATAAATACTTTGCAAATTGCCTTTACATTAAACCTGACTGCTCTGTGCCAAGCTACCAGATGGTTAAGCACAAGTTTATTTAATGACTTGTGATTCACCCTGACAAGTATCGTGATTGTTATTTGAGGTGGGTTCTCGCTCTCTCCCTCCCCCCCCCTCCAACTAATACCCAAATGTCTTACAGCTACAGCCGCTGATACTATATCTGAGAAAGGACAGTCTGAGCATCTTAGGACTGATACCCCCTTGGGAATTTCCTCCTTGAAATGTTTTCCCCCCTTAGAGGTGTAAAAGTATCCATGTACTAACTACCATGCACTAGATGGTAGAGGATGCTGTTTGCAAAATGTCTCCCCTCTCTGTTTTTACCTATCTAGGCACAGTGTTGCAGTTTTGAAGTGGGCTGTACCCGTAAACCCCTCCCATCCCCCCACTCTTAGTGTAAATGCCCTACTTTACGGCTGCAGTTTGCACTGCCCTCACCCAGGTTGGACCGTATTTGTTTTCTGTCTTAGTAGGTTAATAATTCAGATCCAATTGGCTAAAGAATCCCCTAGTTATTGCAAATGTTAGAGTGCTGGTTCCTCTTACTGATTTGGGTTTCTGGGTACTACGACTTCAGTGGTAAGTATGGGCTCGAACAGCATTCTTGACACTTTGTGGCTGAGCAGTAAAGGATTAGCTTATCGATGGTTTGGGAAGGTTCATATGGAATGCAACATAAGACACATTTTCAGTATGAGGTATTACTTCCATTTGTACCTTTTAATGGATACTTAAATAACTTGAACAGTTAACACGAAGGGCTATAACAAAATCTAGAAGTCTCTAACATAAACTACTCCAAAGCAAAAGGAGCAAAGCAAGCTTTTAAACTAGGTTAGTTTTATTGAACCTTGGTAAACTTGTACCAAAGTATATTTCCTCTAACTACTAGGATAGTTTTTGCAAAGCCTCGGAAAGGTTTGGGTTGATTGGTCTTAAAGCTCTGTTTGCTAATTCCCTAATTCCACTCCCAGCTCCCTTAGACTTAAATGGATGCATGCTAACCTTTGTGGAGTTCAGCACCAGGAATTGTCAAAAAGCTGGTACTGGTGCTGAGGCTGGATATTATGGGAGTCTGTGTGGAGCCAAGAGATGATGAGAATCTGCCTGTTGTAAAATTGTCCAGGCCTCAGGAACCAGTCCTTCCTCATCCTCACTGACGTACATGCTGCTGCAAGCTAGTGGTTAGGGGAATAATGGATAGACCAAAGAAATATGTAAAATTGTACGATGTTAATTACGTTTTTTGTATTTGCTGCAAGGTATTTTTGGTGTACCTGGGGTAAATGGGTGCCTTCTCCTTGTGGTTAGAGGTTTTCAGACTTCAATCTACCATGCATCTCTCTTTGTGGCAGTCTTGTTTGGCATTTTCTGGAGCACCTGCTTCCCTTGCATTTGGGATTGAGAGACACAGGGCAACAGAACAGGCCTTTATCCCCCTTCCTGATAGCCTCTGTTGAAATGTTCTAGTCCCCTGTTGGCACAGGAGCCTTGGCTAGCTCACTGATTGATTTGGGGGCCCGTGGGAAATATGTCATTAATTCATCTGGTTCATGTCAAGAGTTTGCTACCTAGCATGACGCTCTGAACATGAAAAATCCAACTGCAAATACTGTCTCTGTACTCTTCTCCTTGTGTAGTATTGTGAACCCCATAAGCAAAAAAAAAAAAAAAAAAGTGTTGGGGTCTATAGTGCTGGCTTGCATTTGAGTCCTGTCTAAATAAAAAAACATTAAAAACAATCTGCTGCGTGAAAAAAGATTACTTTCTGTACACAAAGTAACCCCAAGATAAAGAATTTGGGGCCAGATGTGGAGAGCTTTTTTGTGGTTGCAAGCTGCCTGATTTGCAATATCACGGCATTTGCGACCCCCAAAAAGATGTTTTCAGTGTCACAATACAAATTGTAATTCGGTAGCTTGTTACTGAATCGCAATTTGTGTTTGCGACCCAAATCCGATTTGGTATTTGGAAGGGGCACGTTTAGTGCGTCCCTTTCATATACCCAATTGCGGTGGTATGTATTAATGTTTTGCTACCGAATACCGGTTGCACAACAGTAATATTTCACCACTAATTAAAAAAATATGGTAACCCATTCGCAAATGGGAAAGGGTTGCCATGGGACCCCTTCCTATTTGATAATTGGGAATGCTAAATACATTTTTTTTAAGAGCATGCAGTGGTCCCACAGACTACTGCTTACTCTTAAAAAATGAAACGACTATTTCATTTTATTTTTTGAAACGCATCCCATTTCTCTTTAAAGAAAACGGGCTGCATTAAAAAAAAAAAAAAAAGCATGCCAGCATCCCGGTGATGGCTGCGATTACTCTGGTGGGTTACAAATCGCAGCCTACCTCATTAATCTCAATGAAGTAGGTCGATTTTGAGACCCACTAGGAACCGCTATTAAAAAAATAAAATTGTCATACATTAGGAACTGTGATTTCCAAATTGTGATTTGGTAAGAATCGCCATTTGGAAATCGCAATTCCTAATGTTGATACATCTGGCCCTTATTTTGTGATGATTCAAACCACTTTTGAAATGTTAAGTAGTCCCTCGTGGATTGCAATACAACACGCCTTAGCAGGCAGAATGATATACCAATCAGACAGTTGCATGAGTGAGGGAGAAATGCTCCTCTGAGAGAATCAGAGTCCACTGTTTGTATATTTTAAAGTTTTGGTAACAATAGGACAAACATGTATTTTTAAAAGAATTTGTAAAAATAGGTCAGGCAGACAGCTGCGCTGTCAAGCCTGATATAAAAGGAACCGATTAAGGAAAGTTGTTAACCACATCCACCGACTATGCACCCACTGTCATCCGCTCAGAGGCACAGTTCCCTCGATGGAACTGGACACGGTGCACAAAGTAACCTCTCTTGCATCAGGCTTCTCAACTCTCCCCTGTCGCAGATAATTTGTAGGCTTCTCTCAGTTAGGCAAATGTCACATTTGAGAAGGCATTCGCTGCCTGAAAACGCATACTTTTCTCGCCAAAAACATTATACTTAAATCAATATGTTATTAGCTGAAGAAGCTTAATTTTCAATCTTTTACTGCATTTTAGGTGCATTAATTACTGCCTCATAACACGCATTGCCATGGCCAGACCGTTTGGCAAACATGACCCTGTAACTTCTATTAGCCAAGGCAAGAAGCTTTGCTACGCCTCCACTTGTGATTCATCTCATCCTCCTCATGCCCCCCCCCCCCACCCACCTCCTGCTTGTACTCCCTCAAGTGAAGGGTCAAGGGGAATGAATGCGCACAGGTTCTGGTGGGTAACGATTTTAATCTTTGATACTGGTGGGTCATAAAACCCTACCCTTGAATTTGTATTGCACAAGCTGAGTGAACAGTGGCATGCACCACCCTCCCCGTGGGAGTACTCGGACACAAGTTTGAAAATCACACCCTCCAGTCTCCAGTACGAAGACATGCCCTGGCCTTGGGTCAGTGCAACAGTGGCGTCGACTTGCTTCAGAGTTGTACCCTCAGCCCAGGCTGAACTGTACTTTAGTATATGCTGCTGCTAAGGTCAGATTAACTGTCAGAACGTGATATTGCGTGTCATGTTCAATCGTTGGGCACCTTTTCCAAGTCCAGACCACCACTGGCACGGAATATCTCCGCCTCACCCCCGCTATCGACCACTACATCACCAACTAACTTGGATGGATTAAAGGTGGCGGTGTCACAGCAGTCTGTCAGGTGAAGCTGTGAAGCCTGGCAATAGCAACTCCATCAATAGGTTGGATCACTGCTGTCGCCCACTTGCAGTCACACCCACCTTCTGCTCCAGTGTGTCCCTTGGCCTGCATTTGAGCAGCTAGGGACTAGTGCAACACTGCTGCTAGTGCACACTTAGCCATTGTAACCAGTTGTGATGGTGTGTGCAAAGACCCTCCAGCTACCTCGGCTGTCGCGTGTTCTCCTGCTGATTCCCACACTTGGCCATTATCACCAGGTGTGATGGTGTCTACAAACCTGGTTGACCTGTCACCAACCTATTGTGTGTTTCAGGCTGATGGATGTATTCAGAAGAGTATCCTTGAAGGGATGAGAATGTCTGCCTGCCTCTCATCCTTTGTGTAGAAGCCCTTGGAAAGAATGCATCGGCACTAGAGGTACCCATCCCGTACATGTCTAAGAGAGATCTCAACGCTATTGCGAGCCCCTACCTGAGTTTTAAACTTTAGAAGCAGTGAAGAACGGCTAACTTGTGTCTCTTCAATCAGTCTCTTTCCTCCGTGCTACTGAGGTGTCAATTCGACTTGCCAAGGAGGCATCCCTGCTACTGCAAGCTGTTAATGCGCCATAACTCAAGGTATGTCATACACTGTAGCTGACAGAGCGCAAGATGGTGCCTTTAAGTGATCGGTGGGCGGGCCCAAATCATTATAAATTATAATTTAGGAACCAAGACTCTCCCACAAGCGAGTAATGTATTTAAGACTTCGTATACTTGAGAAAAGGTCCATAGTTTTAGAGTCGACTTGGGTGGGAGGAGATGAAGAGATTAATTTTTCATAATTATTTTTGCTATGATTCCCCTTTTAATTTGTTTCATAAAAACAAATTTATTACGCAAACTGTAATTTCACATTCTTCCAAACCTATATTTTCTGTTGCAATTGTTTGTTTTTATAGCCCATTTAAAGTTTCACGCAGCTGAGATTTCTTTGTGTTCTCGGTTACCTTATTTTTCTAGTCTAAGCATGTCACAAATTTTTGGATTGACTGGGAAGGGCCTGAAATAAGGTTCCAGAGTGGTCATCGAGTAACAGAATAGTGTTGATTGCAAACAATAACACCTTCCCTTTCTCTGTTTCGGTACCTTAAGAACCAAGATCTTCCTAAACAGCAAATGCCAGGATGGATCGATGCAGTGATAGCAGGCCCCCCTTTTCCTGCCAACTGGGATCCATTGCACTATTTGAACCTGTTCGTTTACACCCTGTCTTATGACAAGTCTGTTTTTCCCTCCAAGTATCTTTGTTAATCTCGAACCAAAGAGACATTTAACGTTTTGTGGTAAGATAAACCTAGAACTGTCATCACCTTTTAACTAAGCTTCGTCACAGTTTTTCCTTATTTTACGAATACGAAACTGATCGACCCTACTCCCATCCTACAAATAATGACTTTTGCTTTTTTCATTGTTCCCCCAGTGAAATCAACGCATTTCACAAGTGAATTTGTTGGTGTTGGACAAAATGAAGCAGTTGTTTTGTTAGTTGTTTGGGAGTGAGAAGCGATGTGTGTAAATGGTAAAACCTTTACTGGTAGGATTTTATGATCTCCAGGGGTCCAATGAATTTATAATCTTAAATCATTTTGTAATGCCTTGTCAGATTTGAAGGGAAGGAATGTGGTTTTAGATTGACTGCTTAGGTAAGTGTGTACCGACAGGTTTAAAGTTTCACATCCAACAGGATGCATCCTACATTAATTTGCAGTAGTTTTCACAGATACTGTTACCACCTGCTTAAAAACATGGGAGAGAAGTTATGCTATGACTTCTGTGTTAGGGGTGCTTTTACTCTCTACCTGGCTGTCATGTTGCATTATGTATCCGCAATTCTGTAAAATGTTGTAGGCCACCTTGGGACTGCTTTAAGGTTTTTGGTCTGTCTTTAATCATATCTTCTTGACTGTACTTGCGTGCAGGTTGAGCAGGAGGCATGGCTGTGTCTGCCTGACTGTGCCTTGTTTGCAGTGAACTCCTCTTCAAGGACGTTGAACTCTACTTTGTAGAACTTAGCCTTCGGCTTCTGATACCTCATGGCCCTTGTGGCTGATTCCTACTCTGATGTTTTCTGCCACACCGGCAACAGGCACGAGAAACGTAAGCGTAGCTAGAAAATACCACACTTAAATATGCATAATTAATAGGACATAACAATGCACCCTAATGCATATACGCCACTCACGTGCGCACAGAAACTGTCATTAAGCAGAAAGTAACGACACTCGGATGCGTCAGTCGTACACCTGCAGTTTCATCGCTAAAATACGTCTAGACACATGCATGCAATATTTCAATGTATAATCAACAGTTCTTCCCCTCTCTGTACCCTGCATGGGTGCGGACTCTCAGATGGTTGTCTAATAGATCGTACATTACATAGCACACTGTAGCGGGGTGTTCTACCTACACGCACCTAAAGACCATTTCGCGGTTCAGCGACATTTGATAAATGCGGCGTTATGATCTCCTCCTCATCCCTAACCATTATTTGGGAGTGAGGGACATACATGTAAGAGTCATGAAAGATCCCCCGCGGGAGCAGTGCGGGTGATATCCTAGCACCTTCTACCTCGATCCTGGCAGCACTTCTTACCCACTTATTTAACCTCTCTATTAGCGAAGGCATTCTGCCAAGTGTTTAAAAAAAAAACTACTGCTACCACTCCATTTCTCATAACTCCTATTTCATTCTTGAGAATCTGGTAAAAACTATATTGCTTCTGTTACATCATCCCTCATTACTAAATGCAGCTCAGTCTGAAATTTGAGCCAAGCGCAGCAGTTTCACAGCGTTAGTTACAATCCTGGAATCCTCTTAATGGAGGTGAAAATAAAATGTGTGCCACAGTGTTAATTGATCATTTAAAGACCTTCAACAGTTTTGATGATGGCATCGATATCAGGTACTCCCAGCCTTTGGCTTACCTGTAGCCAATTGTAATCCCTTGAAACTGGGAGCAGCCTAAGCTAGCATTGACAAAGCCATTAGTTTGGGCTTTGGTATATTGAACATTTTCTGAAGCTTTACTAACACAAAAGCACTACAGCTTGGGTAGCAGAGGGCAAGCTGCTCTCTCACACAGATCCAGTGCAGTGTCGGCAGCAGCAGTGCATGTTCGCTTCACATGCAGGACATTTATAGCATAGATGGCAGGAGGGCAAGCTCCTGTCACGCCCAAATCAGGTACAATCCTGACAACAGCAGCTCATGTTAATGTAGCATGCAGTATATTTACAGCATGGATAGTAGCAGGGCAGGCTGGCCTCATGTACAGCTTACGTACAGTCCTGACAGCAGCAATGCATGTTACAGTCATATGCAGGGCAGACACAGTATAGACAAAGGCAGAAATATAGTGTAGCAGCAATTCACTCTTGAATCACAGACCGCACAGGCAGCAGTAGTATCCCCTTCATTACAGCCACGTAACAAGTGCAGCAGAGACGGCAACAGTGCTGGCTTCCCTCAGTGGAGGGAGCGAGTCCGACAGCAAGCACCATAAAGGGTTCAAAAGAATAACTCTAATAGTCTGTCAGAGTGATAAAGTCAGGTGCAACTAAGAGTGATCTAATAAAGCAAATGGTACGCTTTTGGTACTCTGGTTGTCAGCACACGATTGGAATTCGAAGGCTTACAACACTGCAACTCTTTTGATCAAGGCCAGTGATGGACCAGGAGAGCCCTTGTCTCTCTCTCTCCATTACTTCCTCCTCTAGGAAGATAAACTAAAAGAGTCAAAAGAGGCTAGGTGGGTGCTTTCAAAAGATCTAGGCTAGTAGACTGCAAGGGTGAAGGAGGGAAGATGCAACTAAGTAATACGAAAACCATGAGTCTGGCACTTTGATTATGAGCTGGGCCTTGCATTGAAGATACGGCGGTATTGCTTGTTGCTTTGTTTGGGAAGCCTTTCTCTCTCCGCTTCCAAGGCAAGATGCGATGGCAGGAACTGGAAGATGTCCAAAGAGCTCCTTTTCTGGGTGCTGGTACTCGGAAACTCTCCCTCATGTTTGCATTATTAGCTTTATTCTGTAATGTATTCTTCCTGCAAACTGTAAAGTTCCACTGTCTGATCCCCACTCTGATTAGTGCTTCATTTTTTTTGTCTCTTGAAGGGAAACCATACTGCAGCTCATTTTCCCTGTTGAACATTCTTTGTACTTTACAAACACAGGGTATGTACATTTAGTGTCTTGAATGTGAGATGCAGTTGGTAATGCATTAGGAAGCAATTTTTGGCATTGCTTAACCCATAAAACTTTGAGTTCTCCAACATTGGATCTTTTATATATTCACATGCTTGAATCATTCCCTATCAGGCTGGGAATCTCCGGTACATTAAAATAGCAGTACACAGTGTAAAAATATACAACCTATAGTATATACTACAAAAAGGCCATAGACCTGAAACAACACAGTATGTTTAGTGACACATCCACCTCATTTGAAAGAACCCAAACTTCAGCCAATGAGGTGGAAGCTTAAGCACTCCTACTCCCCCCCCCTCTCCCCTCTCTAAAGGCCACCACAGCTCGTATTTCTAATGCAAGTCATGTGTGAGGGAATCCCCTGTCGGAGCTCTGCTCTAACCTTTCAGTGAACCGAAAATTGTTTCCTATTTGGAACCAATTTGGATTTGAACCAGCCCGTTCTTCAGCTCTGTGAGTTGTTTTTAGGGAAAGATTGTTTCAATTTCTGGGCCAGGGAGATCTTTGGTCTGACAAACAGCTGTCAGTATCTCTGACACGAGAAGAGAGCTCTTCGTAAAACCTGTTTATCTTATGGCAGTAAAAAGATTTACACTGAGCCATACTCTTAGTGTATTTACTGCCTTTATCCTAAACATAAGTCAGCGGATTGCAAGATTGGTAAGTCTTTCTCCACTAAGACTCTTGAGGACGGAGAAAGGAGGTTGGCATTATTTCCCATGAATAAAGAGAACTTTCCTTCCTCCAAAGGCGATGCCACCTCAGGGGAAGAGTCTGTAAGAAGTGCCCCCCCTTAGCACTTACAAGAATGCAGCGCACAAGAGGAGACTTGTTCAGTTTCAATTAGCGTGATTTTTTTGGTATAGCGCTTGCAGCCCTGCTCTGCTGACAAACCTGAGTCTTAAGCCTTATAGAGACTCACCTGTGGCAAAGAAGAAGAAATCCTCACAGGAAATCTCATAGACGTCAAGACTGTCGACGGCCAAGTCTTTAGCTTTATTGTTGATGACGGCGTCACCGTTGACAACACTGTCAACGGTGAGCATTCTGTTGAGGAAGGCATTGTCGACGTCTAGTATGCCGTTGACGGCAAAGACCATGCCTTTGACTATTTTGTCGACGAGGAAGACCATTCTGTCGACTACCCTGCTGTCGATGACTTTACAGTCAACGACAATGACCTTACTGTCAATGATGATGACTATACTGTTGACGTCACGTCGAGGACCATACCGTCAACGGCATCACCGTTGGATCCACGCAATCAATAAAGAAGATGGGAGGAGATGTTTTTTCACCTTTATGCGTGATAAATGTGCCTCCAGTGCAATTATTGCAGTCAGATCTAGAAGAAGGGGTAGTGATTATGCTTCACTGACCGCTTATAGCCCAACGCAATTGGATGTAAGATATGTCCCAGATTTTGAAGAAGACATAATGCATGTTGAAGAGTCCTACAGTGAATGTGTGTCAGCAATAGTACAAGACTGGAAGTACTTAAATAGATTTAAGGCAGAAACCACCTAGAAGTTTCAAAGAACCAGATGCGGTTCAAGTACCAATGACCTTATCAACGTTACAACAAATGATGGATACTTATACAAAATTATTGCCGCAGCAACCATGTAATACTTCTAGCATGGGGTTACCTGCTGCACCCATCCTTCCGCCTCCTCAACCTGCGCCTTTACCAGTTTCACCTGCTGAGCACCTATCTCTTCTACCTCCTCATCCGATGCCAAGGGGATCGGTCCATGGAGATGACATGGATGATGTTTACTCTAATGGTTCTACCTATTCAGATGTAGAAGGAGAGGAAGGCGAGTTGCCACCAGACGGTGATGGAAGGGAAGATGATGACAGAGATGTTATTGTCCCAAGTGGAAATGATGGGCCAATTCCACAAAATGATATGGATGGTATCTCTAAATTTCATTCTTTGATTGAAAGAGCTACCAAGAAATTCTACCTACCAGTGTCCTCTGTAGATCAACTATGTTTTCTATATGACTTTGAAGAGCAACTTCGATAATAAGTTCAATCCATACCTGTTCTGAATTTTGTCTGGTCAGAAGGTCTGAAATTAATGAAGACACCTGCTACCGTTCCAGCTGTGATACCTTGTCTGGAAAAAAAAATACAAAGCCCCGGATTCAGCTCCAACTTGCCTCTCTGGTCATACTAGACTAGATTCAGTCATTGCTTCAGCAGCTCATAGAAGGACCAAGACCCCAATAACACCATTGTTTAGTCTGACAGACAAGGATAGCAAATGTATTGACAATCTGGGTCGGATAATTTCGTCTATGGCAGCAATCGCACTTAAGACAGCCAATGCCCTGGCTATTCTAGGTCGTTATGATCGCCAGATGTGACATGACATAGCTCAATTACTGGATGTTATCCTTGAGGATAAGAGGGGAAAATGTGAGTGCTATTTCAAAGAAAGGAGAACTAACCTCTTCTTTCATTATCGACGCAGAGATGGATGCTTCAAAAGTACGTTTTCGCCAGTTGGCAGCAGGGACTGTACTACGGAGCCAAGGCTGGTTAAAATCCACAGACTTCTGAACTGTTTTCCAATCTAAAATCTTAAAAATGCCTTTTTATTGGGCTCACTCTTTTTGGTAAACATGTTAATGAAGCTCAGTAAGGCCTTAAGACCCAAAATGGTAACAGCAAGGGCATTAGAACTCTTGCAGTATCTCAGATTTGGGTCACCTACTTCTTGTGGCTCACGCGGATTGCAAAATTTCTGAGCAGGATTCAACCAGTATGGAGGTCAAGGACGCCCTTGTTATCCTCAAAGACAATCTGAATACGATCAAGGATACTCCTTTAATCTAAACCAGAGGCAAACTTACAGGAGATCTGCAGGAAGGAAAAGAGATTCCTCACAAGTACGAACCAATGATGATCAAAAGAGGGCCTGACTCCCAGCTCACCCTCCACCGCCCCCCACCTTTCTGTCTGGTCTTCAAAAGTTGGGGAGAGGATTTCCTTTTTTGCTCTCACATGGAAGAATATAATATCAGACAAATGGGTTGTACAAACTGTCCAGTCAGGCCATACGTTGGAGTTTATCCAGAGACCTCTAGTTTGTCCACCAAAAGAGGGACATCTTCATTTGAAGGAACTGCAAATGGAAATTCTCATGCTTCTTTCCACGGGAGCCATAGAAATTGTCCCCAAGTCCCAAAGTAATCAAGGCTTCTATTCTAGGTTCTTCCTAATAAAAAAGAAAACCGGTCAATGGTGGCCTACACTAGACCTCTGAGAACTGAAAACGGTTCTAAACAGTCATTTCGGATGCTTACCCTGATGATGCAGAAAGGGGATTTCTTTGACCTCCTTGGACCTTCGGGATGCTTACTTCGGGATGCTTAAGGAAGTACCTTAAATTCTCAGTAGCGGGTCAGCACTACCAGTTCAAGGCGCTTCCTTTTGGACTCACATCGGCGCTGAGAATATTCACCAAATGTCTCACTCCAGTTGCAGCTTTTCTCAGGAGTGAGGGTCGCCAGGTGTTCCCATACCTAAATGACTGGTTAGTCAAAGCGCCATCCAGAGAAAAACCAAAAGCTTCCACAAAGGCTTGCATCAATCACTTCCATAGATTAGGCCTCACTTTGAACAGGGAGAAATGTTTGTTGGTGTCCCAAACAAAGATCCAGTTTCTGGGAGCAATACTAGACACTCATTTGGGAAAAGCCTTTCCATCTGCAGAAAGAATAAGAATGTTACAGAGAATGTCAAAGACTATTGCCTGAAAGCAATTAACCATTATGTATGGGCCTCATTCTATTTTGCAGGCTTCGTATGAGACCTGTTCAACAAGAGCTGGACTCGCAATGGAAGCAGTTGGAAGGCTCATGGGAAGATATGGTCTGTGTCATAAGGTGCTATAAACAAGCTCTGATCTGGTGGGAGATTGCAGAAAGCCTACCTGCAGGTGTCTGTTTACTACCAATAACAAAGGCTATTCCTTACCACGTATGCCTCCACTGACCGATGGGGAGCACACCTGCAAGAGTTTTCAACAAGAGGCTTTTGGTAACCTGCAGAGAAAAAGCTCTACATCAATGTGTTGGAACTCTGCACCATAAGATTGGGTTTACAAGTGTTCCTTCCCAGATTGGCAGGTCAGCTGGTCCTAGTTAGAACAGACAACGAAACATCCATGTTCTACATAGCCAAGCAAGGAAGAACGCAGTCCAGGATCCTTTCAGAGGAAGCTCAACTGCTGTGGAACATCTGCCAGGATGCCGGAAGAATGATCAGGCAGATGTGCTTAGCTGGCAAATGACGGATTGTCACGAATAGGAACTAGAACAACCCACAATCAATCTGTTTGCCTGTCTGAACACCAAAAGATGCCCGTGCTTCACAAGTAGATTCTGGCATCCAGGGTCGATAGGCAAGGCTCTTTCGATCAGTTGGTGCAAGATATTTGCCTACACCTTTCCTCCTTTCCCCCTAATCCCCCCAGTGTTTTGTAGTAAGCAAAGATAGACCATTGCAATCTGATCCTCTTTGCTGTGGCGTGGCCTCACCAGTACTGGTACAGCGAGCTGCTGCAAACAGCAGCACGTCCAGTTAGTCCCTTGAAGGTGCATCCCAGGATATTGTCCAGGCATCCAGGAGAGATTCTTCACCGCAACCCCAAGTCTTTGAACTTGACAGCATGATACCTCACCACTTAGAATTTGACTATCAGGATCTTCCGCATCCTGCCATATTAGTTAAGCTTGGCCAAACGTTGTCTCAAATATTCTTCAGTCAGGGTCTATCTGGCCTGTATCTCCAGATTTAGAAGGACAGATAGTTCGAGGTATGCTCCCTTTTTCCAAAGGATTGTTAAACAATTTATAAGAAGTCTCTTCAGAGCTTTTCAACCTTTTGACATCCTCTGGTTCCATGGGAAATTAATACAGTCCTCAGTCAATTGATATTACCTCCTTTTGAGCCTATTCATAAAGCAGACTTAAATTTAGTTTGTTGGAAAACTGCTCTTCTCATAGGTGTAACATCTGCCAGGAGACTGGGAAAGATTCAATCATTCACCATCAGGGAACCTTTTCTTTGGTTCATGAAGGACAGGGTGATTCTCAGAACCAGCCCTAAATTTATTCCAAAGGTTCCAGCTGATTTTCACATGAATGAGCCTGTCATTCTTAGATCTTTTTTTCCAAACCCACCTACAACTGCAGAAAGATCGGTACATTCTTTGGACTTACGGAGATGTCTTAGATTTTTCTAGATAAGACAAGCGCATACGCTCATTAGACCAGCTGTTTGTGTCGTTTAGTCAACCAAGAAAAGGTCAATCCCTGTCCAAACAGGGTCAGCCCGCTGGCTCCCCCCCTGCATCGCTTTTTATCATGCCAATGCCAACCGTTCTCTCCATGAAAAAGTGAGAGTGCACTTCATCATGGGCATGTCTTCAACTGTGGCACTCTATGCTGGGGTGCCCTTGAAGGTCGTCTGCGGTGCAGCCATGTGGAGGAGCAGACAAACGTTCCTGAAGCACTATTGCCTCGACGTGGACGCAGAGGTTGACGCAGCAGCACGATAGGCAGTCCTGAGGTACTTATTTAATTAAAGGTGAGCCTGCTTTCCGCTTTGTGTATTTCATAATGAATACTGCTAGCTATTCTGATTGAAGCATGTGAATATATAAAAGATCCAATGTTGGAGAAGAAATTAGTTACTTACCTGTAACTCCAGTTCTCCAACATTGGAATCTTTTATATGTTCACATGCGACCCTCGCTCATCTCCGGTCAGAGGCTGATTGTATTTTATTCTCACACTTGTGCTTTGAAATCTATGGTGGCCTCTAGGGGGAGTAGGGGTGCTTAAGCATCCACCTCAATGGCAGAAATTAGGTTACCTTTTAAATGAGGTGGATGTGTTACTTAACATAGTGTTGTTTCAGGCCTCTGGCATTTTTTGCATTAAATACTATATGTTGTATATTTTTACATTGTATACTGCTATTTTAATGTGACGGGGAATGATTCAAGCATATAAATATATAAAAGATACCAATGTTGGAGAACTGGATTTACAGAAAAGTAACTAATTTAATAGCCAACTCACTAATACTCTCTGGACGCACCTAGAGTTTCTTCTTCACAAGACTCTATTGCTTGTAGAATTGTTTGATCTACTTCCTGAAACTTTCTTACTTCACTGCTTTTCTTACAAGTTTTTCCATGATCAGAGCCACTGGAAGTATACGCCAGGTGAGGTCTAAATTATGCGGCAGGGTTGACTAAATTATGCAGCAAGAAAAGTGGTATTATGTGGCACAATGCAGCAGATTTTGTGATAGTATTACTTTGTTATTGTCATATTTACACTTGGTAACACTGCCCAGGAAAAGATTTAACCCTTACTACCAGTTTAACATATAAATACAGCAATAAACAGTTGAAAGATAACCAGGCAACTGACATATGTCACCATGCTCTTAGTAACTTTTGATCTGTTTGAGCTTGAAACCATTTTTTTTTAATTGTTAAAAAATGCAGATTATACAGCAGATGATGGATTATGTGGCAAACGTGGCAAAACCTTAATCATGTGAAAAATGCTGCAGCCACATAATTGCATATTTCTAGTGACCCTCTCCATGATTCGCTTGATTCGGTGGCATAAGTGCTTCTGAATTCACTTTTTTGCCATTTCTTTTCCTTTGCCTGTATTATTTGTCTTAGTGGTGTTAAGTGTTGTAATTTATCACTTTTGGATGGCCCATAGTAGTATATGTATTGGAAATGCACAGCTTTCAGGAACATTGAGAATTGTAGTGTTTTTATAAGGTTCTTGCTGGGAGTAGTAGTGAATTGCCGCATTTCTGTAAGCTGGGTGGGACATAATAAACACAACAAGATGATGGACGGAGTGCTGAAATTTTTCAAGCACTCACTCCCAGTGAAGAGATCTGGGTTAAGTCCATTGTTCTTTTGCTCACCACGCCACCCCAGTTTAGACCCAGCCATATGCAAATCAGTCTTGACCCTGCTCACCAAGTGGGAACTGTATGCCCAGATGTGGATCCCGTGCTCGCTATGCCACTGGAATCAAGCTGCCTGGCTGATGAGGGGTGATACCCCAAAATCGATCACAGGATAATTGTTTTCCGGTCCATGGAGGACCTGGCCTGGCAGTTCAGGCTGGCCTGTTCCCACGGGGAGCAGGGTCAAGACTTATTTGCATATGGCTGGGTCCAAACTGGGGTGGCATGGTGAGCAAAAAAAGATGGATTTAACCCAGATCTTGGGGTGAATGTTTGACAATGTTCAGCATTCTATCCATCATCTTTCTGTGTTGCTATAGTCGCCCTAAGTGGGAAGTGTATGACCAGACGTGGATCCCGTGCCCGCTATGCCACTAGAATCAAGCTGCCTGGCTGATGAGGGGTGATACCCCAAAACAGGTCTCAGGATGCTTGTTTTCCTGTCCATGGAGGACCTGGCTTTACAGTTCAGGCTGGCCTGTTCCCACGGGGAGCAGGGTCAAGACTTATTTGCATATGGCTGGGTCCAAACTGGGGTGGCATGGTGAGCAAAAAAAGATGGATTTAACCCAGATCTGGGGGTGAATGTTTGACAATGTTCAGCATTCTGTCCATCATCTTTCTGTGTTGCTATAGTCGCCCTAAGTGGGACGTGTATGCCCAGACGTGGATCCCGTGCTCACTATGCTACTGGAATCAAGCTGCCTGGCTGATGAGGGGTGATACCCCAAAACAGGTCTCAGGATGCTTGTTTTCCTGTCCATGGAGGACCTGGCTTTACAGTTCAGGCTGGCCTGTTCCCACAGGGAGCAGGGTCAAAACTGATTTGCATATGGCTGGGTCCAAACTAGGGTGGCATGGTGAGCAAAAAAACGATGGATTTAACCCATATCTGTTACTGGGGGTGAATGCTTGACAATGTTCAGCATTCCGCCCATCATCTTTTTGTGTTGCTATAGCTGGGTGGGACATACACTGGGGAGGGCAGAGCGAGGCTTCCCCCAGTACAATTCAAGGGATACTCTTTAACTCAGTGAGAAACATCCTTCTCAATCTTTCACTCCGGTTTTATCCGTACCACCCAAATAACAAGAACACATGACTACTACTTACAAAAAACACAACTCACTACTTCCCCTTTCCAAACCCACTCCCATCATTCTATCCCTAACCTAAACTCTACTAAAGACACAAGAAATCAAGAGCACAATATTAACACAACTAATGCACAAGAAAAAACAAAACAAAGACTGTACTAACCTACTAATTGCTGATCTTGGGTTGCAAAAAGCACTTCAAAGCCTCATCCGGGGGTCGTAAGCGCTATATAAATACATTTACAATTACGTGATAGCATTTTCTTGAGGTGTGGATGGTATTGATCAAAAGCAGTGCACCAGTTAAACATGACAAGGGGTCACACTGGCAGTCGCAGCTTATGATTTTTGTAGGCATCTCTTTTCTTGTTGAGCTCTGAGAATGCTTTTGTGGAGTATGTTGGTGGGTTACTGATGTTAATGTGAAAAGGCTGCAGTGTAAAGGTTTTCCTTTGTCAGGTAGCTAGGAGTCAGATCTGCTCTCATCCTGGTCTTGTACCCAGGAAGCATGCTTGGAGGCTTCTCTAAAAGCTGGTAGGTGATGTTTTATTAATGTTTTATTAATGTTTATATTTTCCCAGCTGGTCAGTATATGAGGCTTTTAAAATTGAATTTGTTACAAAACAGTACATCAGTTATGTGTGTGTTTATAAATTCAGAACACATCTGTGGAGATCTCCTTAAAAGGTAGAACTTTACATTGCTCTTGTCAGAGCAAGACCTCTTATGTGTGATCTTCAATCTTAGTATGTTATTGTTATTTTGCGCTAACATAGGGCATAATCAGACATTAGTATGGCATTGCGGCACATTCATTAGTATGGTAATGAATGGTTGATCTCGGCGCACCCATAGCCAGGACACCAGCAGACTAAGAAATGTAAGAAACTGGACCGCAGGCCTTTTCCATCTATGCACACAGGATCTGGAATAACATCGCTGTATCCATAAGGACCGCTCCAGTGCTGCTCCAATTTAGGAAAGAGTTAAAGAATCATCTCTTTTAGGAACACTTCATCACAACGCCTTACGCTCCACAACCCAGCTCCCTTTCCTGTTGTTGACTTCATGCTTGTCTTCCACCTTGTACAGTGCTCCTCTGCCTTTGGCTAGGTTTGTGCTATAAAAATGCCTTTTACATACAATATACTGTCCAAATGCTTCTTAGGTTTCCATCACAGACCACACCTGAAGAGGTTCGTGGGAATGTTGTATTAGTTGAGTAAAGAATTGTCTGATTTGGGTGAATGCATCTGACTTTGTTGATTGTGTTTTTGTAGGATGAGGCCGGAGTGCCATACCAAGGTATGTTATGGATTTTCTCGTTAAGCGCGCATCACCAGTACCAAGCTGATGTATCTTTGTGCATGTTAGGGAGCTAGCAGAGGCATCTCGTGTTGAGTGCTCTTGTTAGCTGGTTAGTTGCATATTCAGACCGTGCAGCACATTTGATCAGAAATCTGACTTCCGACTTCATGTGCGTGAAAGGCTGCAAGAAGAGTGGGAAGATGTGGTCAGTACCAACCTGGACCTTTGGTGTCACATGGTCGCATATAGTAGTTACACCCCCAGAGTAATCTCAGGGAGGGATAGGAGGGGAAGAGATGTCAGCCGAGGTATTGAAGAGGGGAGTAGAGAATGAGAAGGGGGAGGGGGAGGAAGTACATACCCAGGAGTGGAAGGACCATGGGAGCAGGGGACATAGGGTAGAGCCTCAAGGTGGTGAAACAGGGCAAGGGTTGCAGTGGTTGATAGGGAGAGATGCGCATGAAAGTGGAGGAGGACAAAGGAGAAAGGTGCAAGGGCACATTTGCGGTGAAGATGATGTGGTGGCTAGCTGGGGAGAGAAGGAAGCGGAGTAAATGGGACGTGGAGTAGTAATAGAGGCAGGTGATCCGAGGACATACGGAATAGGAGTGCAAAGAGCAGAGGAGAGGGCAAACAAGGGAAGTGTTGAAGATTGATTGGTGAAGCGAAGGAGTAAGATGGGGAAGAAAAGGGGCTGAGGAGCATCAGAGGAAGCGAGAAAATAGAAGGCTCAGAGGAGGCGAGGGGAAGATTAAGGTAAGCAGAGAAAGAGGAATTGAGAGGCAGAGGAGGGTGGAAGGCTCAGAGGAGGGAACTGAACGAATAGAGGAACGAGAAAATGTGGGCATGGAGACAGACCAATAGTCCAAATGAGGAGAATGGGTTCCTGCCTCCCACCCCGACGCTTCCTGTGAGAACTAAACCTGCCTGTGAGATGATCCGAACTGTCTCTAGCTTCATAGCTCATCGGTCATGTTAGACACTTAGTCCGGCTCTAACTCCCATTGGCAAAGGAGAGGCCTTTGGTTAGAATTTTAGGGAGCACCAGATGTGTGCATGTGGGGATGGATGAGATGGAGAGGAATGAGCCATGCCCTGCTCTGGACACCTACAAACTCATCAGAACAGAGGGTGTAAGAGGAGAGAGAAAAGAGACAACAGTGAAAGAGGGAGAGCAAGAAAGACATGAGTGAAAAGAGAAAGAATAAGAAAAGGGAGAGAGAGGCAAAAATGAGATTGTGTATTTGTGTGTGCATGTGGTTGAGAGAGACGTGACCCTAGAAGTGCAAGTGCACAAGTTTGGCCATGGATAGCTGACCGTAAGAGGCGGACGTTCTCCTGACAAGGCAGCAGCCTAGAGGCCTTCCATGGCCTGCAAGCAGAACTCTCTGACCTGAGCTTGATCGCTCCTTGGCATCTGTAAGTGCCAGTAGACTCGAATAGTTAAAGACCACATTCATGCATGGCAGATGCTCCGAGGGGCAGACACGCTCCCCCTGAGCTATGACCGGGCTTGATAACTGAGGCAGAGCAGAAACTTTGGGCTTCAGGGCAGAGTCATAGAGTACCAGACATATTTGAGCACCAGGGAGATGGGAAGATGCCAGAGAGCGCTCCCTGGAACCAGGGGGAGTGGCAGGGATGAGAAAGAACTCCCTAGTATTGTCCGGCACCAGGTGACATCTGACAAGGCGCGCGAGTACCAGGCAGATCCTTGGGCACTAGGCACACCTCTCAGGGACCAGGGAGAGTGGCAGGCACGAGAGAGATCTCCCCAGTGTCTGAAGGAACCGCTATTAAGTCTGCTAACCCTGGGCACCAAGTGACATCTGACAATGTGCTCGGGTGACCGGCAGATCCTCGGGCAAGAGACACAGCTCTCTGGTACCAAGGAGTGTGTCAGGAACCAGAGAGAGCTCTCGCATTTTCGAAGGAGCCACTAGTCACTGGGTAGAACCTGCTGGAATTCACTGACATCTGACAGGGTGCTCGTGTACCAGGCTGAACTTTGGGCACCAGGCACAGCTATCAGGTACTAGGGAGAATGCCAGGCGCCAGAGAGCTCTTGGGTACCAAGGAGCTCCAAAGAACTGAGCCCAGGTGCCACATGCAAGGAAGACCTCCTGGTCACCACCCAGAACTCTCATACACTAAGCAGAGGTGGCCCTAAGCTTTTAAATGTGTGTGTGTGTGCACATTGCTAAGTGTGTATGTTAGTGGGTATGAGGACGTCTGTGAGAGACAGCGTGCATGTGCGTGTTTGTGTGTGAGAGAATCCGTGGAGGGAGTCAGTGAGCAACAATAAGTGACAGGAATAGTGAGTATGAGTGTGAATTAATGATGATGAGGGAGAATTACAGTGAGTGTTACTGTGATGGGAGAGTGACTGAGTTGAACTGCATAACACTGAGTGAGTCACATTCCGAGTGAGTCAGAATAAGTGTGAAAGTGAGAATCAGTTAGACTGATTTTGTCAGAGTAAGGTTAAATGAGTGTGACTGAGTAGGAATGAGTAAGAATGATTGAAACTAGGCGAGTCAGTGAGATTGAATGATTCAGAGTAAGATTGATTGACTGAGAGTGAGTGAAAATGAGTGTGACTAAGTGACACTGGCTGAGAATGAGTGAGACTGTGAGTCAGACAATGAGTGAGACTGAGACTAGAAACTTAATGACTGAGATGGTCTGATTGGGACTAAGTAGAAAAAAGCGAGACTAGGGGAGTCCGAGTGAGATTGAGTGGTGAGTGAGATTGATTGAGTGAGAATGAGGGATACTGAGCTAGACTAACTGAGTGAGACGGAGTGTGTCCAAGTGGGAATGAGACTGAGTCAGTCAGGGTAGGACAGAGTGAGCCACCCCCCATAACCCACTGAGAAGTCAGGATTGCTCACTGAAAATAGAGCCAAAGATTACATCCCACCACTTTTAAAAGTCACCAGCCGCCACTGGTCAGGCTACCAGTTGTATACATAGCATTGGTATACATAACAGACATAGTATCCTATTAAATACTTTGGTCAGATTTGCCATTTGAGAAACCCATATTGGCATGTAGGCCGCCACAATTATGGCACCAGTAGCGATTGATATTTCACTGTAAATTATTAGCTAAAAATGTGGTAATATTGGGGTGTGAACAACCAAGAATCGGTCTAATTAAGTCTAGTGTAGATCATTTGAATTCTTGGGATGTCTTTTACAGCCTCTCGGTACCATAAATTTAAATATAGAAACATGCCATAAGCAAAGTTCAAAATAAAAGATTGTGGAGCATTGACATGATCTCTCAAATCCTACAATTACTAAACTGGAGAAAAATAGAACTACTTAAACACCTCATTTAGTGCAAAAACTGATTTAGATTTAAGAAAAATAAATATAAAGTTTGTTAAAATATAATTAAGAAATCCTGGTAAGTAGTTAGTCATAACCTCTTGTAGTGATAATTACCCTTTTGTTTTTTGAATATCACAAATGGTGATACCAAATGTTTTCTCCTTCTCAGAAGACAAATTGAGCAGAGTTAGGATCTGCTCTGTTGCTGCCTCGATTTAACTGGTATGTCAGCTGTGGTCTTTCTTGATCCAATTCGACACCTATGTGGATTAACCCCAACTGCTCTGCCAAGTGTGCACTGAGTGAAATGCCGAACGTCTCCTCTCTGCCACGTTATGTGGGGCACATCAGGAAATGGATGGAAAGAAGCTGCTTAAAATTAAATCAATCAGAGTGACACTTTATTGTTTGATTAATTAAATCATTACAATCCACATAAGAGACAAAGCTTGAAAACATTATTCAAGTGTTTTTCACTGGGCTCCCCCATCATTCTCAATAAAAGTAAAACTGTAAAATTATTAATATAAAGGTCCTCTTCTAGGACAGGGTAACCTTTGCTCAAGTACAACCACATGGCGGCATAGTATCAATAAATACAGTTAATAAAAATAGAGGTCACTTCTAAAAACAACAGATGGGCCACCAAGCTGGAGATTAAATCTTGACAAAACGGGTATGACAGCAGGCAACATACGGGACCTAATATCCCAATGCACATGGCTAATACCATGAACTTGGTCCCTAGTCTTGGAATCGGCGTGAAACTGAAAATGTCTGCTCAAGTGCAGGCAGTGGCCTTCTCTTGTAGCTGCCCTTCCAGGGTCGAGCCTTCACTATTGCAGCACAGTTCGATCTGTGTCTGAAGAAGTTTCTTTTTCAGAGCCTGTTATGTTATGTTAAGAGCTTTTGTATAGCGCATGGCTACCCGGAGGCATCCCAGCGCTGCGGAGGTGGCTAGGGGGGGGGGGAGGGGATTATGGGAATAGCCAGGTTTTCAAGGATTTCTGGAAGGTCAGGTGATTCACCTCTTTACGAATAGGAAGAGGAAGTGCATTCCATAACTTAGAAGCATTGTAGGAGAAACGGCGGCCACCTGTTCTGGCCTTCTTAATTCTGGGGACCTCTGTCAAGTGGAGCTCATCCGAGCGCAGACATCGATTGGCCTTATATGATTTGACCAGGTGTTTTGTAATAGGAGGGCCTCTGTCCTGCAAACCTTTGTGGGCAATGCAGAGGGCTTTGAAATGTATTCTCTCCTGTACTGGGAGCCAGTGGAGAGAGCGAAGGGCAGGCTTTGCTGAGCAGTGGCTTTTTGTGCCCGTAAGAAGTCTAGCTGCTGAGTTCTGGACCACTTGGAGCTTCGCTATGACTGATTTGGGAGCACCCAAATAGAGAGCATTACCGTAGTCCAGCCTAGAGAGGATAAGTGCCTGGACCAGGAGTTTTCTTGAGTGGCTAGGTAGGAGAGGGAGTATTTTCCGAGTGGATCTGAGTAGCCCGTAACATACGGCTGCCTTTTTCCTCGCTTGGACTCTGAAAGTGAGGTCATGGTCGAGCCAGATACCCAAGCTTTTTATCTCGTTTTTTGGCAGGGGAGCTGTACCCATGCAACTCGGCCACATGGTATTTGAGTTAAAAATTGCTTGGTTGCCCAGCAACATGAGCTCAGTTTTTTCGCCATTGAGCTTCAGGTGGGATGAGTTCATCCAGCTAGCAACTGCCTCAAGGCATGAGCGCAGATCCGAGGGACGTGGTTCCGCATGGTTCAATGCCACAATTAGTTGGGTGTCATCAGCGTATGTGACTATGTGGATTCCGAAAGGGGCTACAATCTCTGCCAAAGGGGCCATGTATACGTTAAAAGTGTGGGGCTTAGAGACGAGCCCTGGGGGACACCACACTGCAGCGGGACTGGTTGGGAGCGGGAGTTTCCTTCGGATACCTGGAAGAATCTTTCTTCCAGGAACGATTTCAGCCATAATAGGGCCGTGCCTGTCACTCCCACTTTTTTAGACGGTGAACCAGTATGCCATGGTTCACCGTGTCAAAGGCTGCACTTAGGTCCAAGAGGATGATGGCCGTGGACCCTCCGGAGTCAAGAATCTTTCTTGACTCCTCCACTACCGCTATCAGTGCAGTTTCTGTGCCCTGACCAGGACGGAAGCCAGTCTGTGACGAGTGGAGTAATTTAAATGTTTCCAAGTGGGCCGAAAGTATACGGTTAGTGTATTTTTCGGCAATTTTACTAATTCCAGGGAGTAATGAAATAGGGCGATAGTTACCTAGCTCAGACGGGTCTAAATGAGGTTTTTTTAGTAGCGCCTTCACTATAGCATTTTTCCAGTCCTGGGGGACAATGCCCGATGCTAATGAGGCATTGATTAGATTAATGATGTGGGGGCGACTGTAGGAGCAACCAACCTCAGGATGTTGGGGGAGCAGGATCCATCGGGGACCCGCTCTTAACTGAGTCTAGGATGGAAAAGAATAAATCCTCGGAGAGTGGAGAGAATGACTCTAAGAGGTGAGGGTTATTCAGGGGTTCTAGGTCATATAGTTTGACTAAGTGCTCATTGACAGAGGGTGGAAGGAGATTGAGGATGTTTTGAATTTTGGTCGAAAAGAAGCCAGCTAGTTCCTCGCATCGGCGACCAGAAGGATCGGGGACTGCAGGAGGGTCGGGCACTTTCATAAGTTTCTTTGCGATCTGGAATATTTTTCTAGTGGAGCTTGAGGCGGAGCGAATTTTTTCATCATAGTAGGCAGCCTGAACTAATTTTAGAGCTGTTTTATATTGAGCAATTGATAGCCTATATGGTGATTTTTTTTCGCTTGAGAAATCTTTCCTCCATGCTCTTTCCAATTTTTTACACTGTTGTTTCAGTTCGCGGAGTTCGGGGGTATACCACGGAAATTTATTGGGGCCCGTTTTTTTTTAAGCGGTTTTCCTAGGGAGTACTGTGTTTAATGAGTTTTCGATCCATGAGGAGAACTTACTGTTGGCAGCTAAAGGATCAGAGTCCAAGGTGGGCATAGATGCCTCTAATTCACGGGTCCAATCTTCAACAATCAGTTTGGACCAGGGGTGGATTTGGATGCGTGAAACTAGCGAGTGTAGGCGCAGAGAGGGTGGGTGCCAGGAGAAGGGAATAAGAAAGTGGTCTGACCAGGGGAGGGGAATGGGATCGTTCCCCTTTAATTCCGTTATGCTTGAGAAAATGGGGTCAAGAAGGTGATCCTTAACATGTGTTGCATGGTGTATTTTTAGGTCCAATTGAAAAGCTGCTAGATCGTAGGCTAGGTCGTTGGCCACCCTGTCTCTTGGGTCGTCAAAATGAAGATTAAAATCTCCCAGAAGATTGAAATTGGGCGAAGCACTGGCAAGATTTAAGACAGTTTCCAGTAGTGAACTGCAGAATTGTCTATGTGCTCCTGGGGGGCGATATAAAAGAATGCCAACAAAGGTAAGTAGTGGAGTGAATTCAATTGAGAAGTGGACATTTTCACAGTCTAGGAGGGGGCTGTCCAAAATACGGCAAATTAAATGATCTTTGTGAATAATTGCAATCCCACCCCCCTTCCCGTTTAGTCTGTCCATTCGTTGAATCAGGTATCCCGGAGGGAGCGTTTGGACAATGTCTGGGTCGGAACTGGGGGTTAACCACGTCTCCGTGAGGAACAAAACATCTGGTTTAGTGTCTTGTAATAATATAGATATCTCTATGGCGTGTTTTGGCAGGGATCTGCAGTTAAGCAGAGCCATGTTAAACCCGTTTCCTGCTAAGGGAGTGTGAGTGGTCGGTAGGGTCAATGCATATGAGCAATGTAGGCACCTGTCCTGCATTTTCTCCAAGGATATGGAGTGGGAGCAAGTTAACTTAGGGGCTTTCTGCAGGAATATTAATTCATCCTTAGTATACTGCAGGAGAGCTGAAGGCAGAGGGGCAGGGGGTCTGGGCCCTGGACCCTGACTGGCGCGGACGGGCGCAGACGGGCTTGCCTTAGGCGCGCCTTCGGCGCGCCAGCGGCGCGCCCGCTGCGCGTCTAGGCAGGCATCAGCATTTATACAGCCGGGTGAAAGCAGCTAGACTGCTAACCGCCGCTGTGCCTTTGCCTAAAGCAACAGCACTTCCGGTCTGCGTCACACTTCCCTCCACTCAACCGGAACGATCCGTGGTGGACCGGGGAAGACGCCGAGCTGACCGAGTGCAGGTGAGGAATACAGTGCGCAAACAGTGTTTCAAGTGAGTATTTAAAAATAATTGGCTAAAACGAAGGTACTTAAAACAAGTGATTCTGTTTTTAAAATGGCAGATTAAAAGAAATTTATCTAAAAATAATTCTGTGACAGTATCAGGGTGGGAGCCCTTAGCCAGGCGCTCCGTTCGTTTACCAGCAGGAGTAGAGACTAATCCCCTCTAGCGCAAAGTAAAGCAGTTCAACTAGTAAAGTCTACTTCTCACTTGCAAGCGTGCCCGCCACCCTTCTTGCCTGGCAGACTGCACGGATTACCAATCCAGGACCGATTCAGTGCAGATCCCTCTGTTGAGTTTTTCTCTCTGTGCATTTTGCCTCTTCTCATTCTCTGTCCCTTCAGATTCTCTCTTCCATCTTTCGGAGAACACTCTGCTCCTCAGACATGCATTTAGTGAAAAATGGACATGTCTGAAAATCCACAATTGGTGGCTGCTCTTTTTCTTATTTTCCTACTCCGCTCGGAAATACTTTACTTTGGGAGGTAAGAACCTTGAAATCCCATTACTGTTTTAGGGTAAAAAAACAAAAAAAAAATCTTTTCATGTTAGTTTGCAATACGGTTATGTTATCCTCATCTTGAGCCTTTTTAGCACCAAGAGCCACCAGCTGAATTATTCTAAATGAGCGGGACACTCTTGAGAACCTTGGTGATCTATTGGTATAGTGTATGGCTCGACTATGTCTGAGGCATGCATGTGTTATTTAGAACTGTGAAACAAAGGGCGTTTTACTTGATTCGCACACGCTATTTACTACTAAGCACTTTGAGGAACTAAACAGTCAGCAGTTGGAACAGAGAAACTATTAACCTAGATTTGGGGTTTTCTGACACTTATTAAATTCGTATTTCTGGGACAAAGAGGTGAAAGACTGATCCTGAAGACTGAGATTTGGCACTTGTGTAATATTTAAGTGAACATAGTTTATCCTCCAACTATCATGGTGGGTTATAATCATTTTAAGAAGTGTGCAATAATTAGATACAGATTTAACTCGAGATATAAAGAAACTAGTATCTCCTGATCAGGGTTCCCTACATGATATTACCAGTGAGATGTGACCTGAGGAACGCTTTCAGAAAGAGCAAAAGACAATTAATTTAGAATAGGTTTGTGTGGAGGGTAATGGTATGTGACCATTTATTAAAATAAACAAAGTACTCTCGACTATGTAGAAAGGATGCTGCAAGCTACCATAGCCTTATATCAGAACTTAACCTTCTGTCTGTTTCTTCAGTTAGTCATGGAACACCTCTGTTTACAGTTTAATTTTAGAGGGTAGTTTATTCCGTATATCCCTCATGGGGTTGGCAAATTTTATTGTTAGCTTCGCAGACTTATTTGGTCTTTGGGTGTTTTAGTCTAACAGTATTGGTTTGATTTTCATCTTGTTTCTTTTGATAGCTGCAGAGGTGTTGAGATCTTTGGGAGCCGCACAGGTTTGTAAATTGTCCAAACCTCCGCATAGGGCGGTTTCTTGTGTGTTATTTATGGGAAACACAATATTAAGTTTTCTGAAGAAAGTACCACAAATTGGTTTAATTCATGGTCCCTGAGTGGTGTTTAGACAGAGTGATTGAATAGGGGGTGCTGGAAGAGGGCAAGAAGGGTGAGAAACCACGATTTGTATTCGAGGGCAAGTTGTACTTTGATGTGGTAGTTTACGAAAAGGGTAAGGAGGCTTTTGTATTGAAAGTATTTTTACAGCAAAGCAAACGTAAAATATATGACGACACTTGGTCTACCACTTGCCTTCTGGTAAAATATTTGCGTTTGGAGGACCCTTGGTTAGTGAGGAATAATACACCACACAAATTTAGGATGCAGGGACAGTCTCCTCTCTGTAAGGAAATGTCAGGGGCCCCTTGTGTCTGTCCTAATTCTATACATTGGGGACCCAGGCAGGGCAATGTAATTTGAAGTAGGAAAGTGCTAGTGGATTTGCAGCAAGTGGTTTTGTAGGTCTGCCTTTTATAACATAAGAGCAACTCGTGTGTCTGCCTAGACGTGGGTCCCATGTTCATTGTATCACTGGAACCAAGCTGCACCTGGCTGATGAGCACATAACTAGGGTGAAAAAGATCCTGGTTTGCTTGTTTAGTTCAGGGAGGACCTGGCTTGGCTGTTCGGGCTCGACTGTTCCCATGAGGAACAGGGTCAAGACTGATTTGCATATGGCTGGGTCCAAACTGACAGTGGCATTCTGAGCAAAAGAACGATGGGTTGGAGTGCTATCCCGAGCCATTGTCAGTGGTTAGACTTGTTGCATGTAGCCGCCCATCACCTTTTGTGTGATTGTTTATAGTAGACCATGAAGATGTTTATAGCGGGCTAACCCTGCCTTAGGGATGTTAAAGACCAACCCTACTGCAGGGCTATTAATTTCTCTTGGTTTGGTTTTGCTGTTACCACCTTTTAAGTGGCCGGAGTTGGTGGCATTTTCATTTTTCAGAGCTCTAGACATGTTCTCCATCCTAAAATATTTACTGTGTATAGCTACTTCGCTTAGACTTAAAAGTGGGGCAATAATTATCATGTCCTTCTATTCTGGCTCTATTTGCTTTTTACTGTATTCTTCAATTAAAATCTTTGTAGGTACTTGCACAAACCTGAATTTACATACTCCATTTACTTTCATACTTGGTGAATGAATCCGAGGAGAAACAATTCATCTATATGCATAGCTTAAATTATATGTTTTATTAATGCACTCAAGCTATGACTAAGATTTTACAAAATGTGTGTTTAACCAACAGCAGAGAAGCTCCCAAAAGTGCCTGACCAGAAAACTTTATAGTAGAAGTTTCAATAAATCATGTAGTGGCTGAAAATTCTAATTTTTGCTTCCTGCATATGGGACTGCAGCGTTAAAGAAAGATGTACTCCCTGGAGTCCCGAACGCATGGCTGGCTACACCCCTGATGTTAATTTCATTTTAATCTGCATTTATTTTCAAAACGAAGGAAAGAAGTGGTTAAGTGCGCTCCAAAAAAGCTCAACTGATTTCACTCGCTGCATCTCCCTCCTCCTTTTCATCACTGTTGCCTTTTTGTGCAGGCTGAATACGTACACAGATTTGAAAAGAGCAGGAATTCTGCACGGCCAGAGAAATGGTGGTTAAACAACCTCCATTGGGTTAGAGAACCTTTCTCTTACTGGACCACTGACCCAATTTAGGTTGCTACTTGCTGGTGCCTCCCAAATAGGGAGCTTCCACTAGTTGAGGAGTTGTGGTCGAGTGTGTTCTAAGAAATGAATGAAATGAAATGAAATGAAATTCGTACTTGTAAAGCGCACTTATACCCCCAAAGAGGTGTCCTGGCGCTGTACGCATACCGCTGTGGAACCCTTCCTGGCTTTTCCCTGTGAAATGTCCACTCCTGGGCACCCCCAGGGTGAAGCCAGGCATCCCAGCGCTGTTGGGGCCGTTGTGGAGATTAAGCAAGCTATTGCCCAGAGTTGCAGAGTGGGACCCATGATTAGAATAGGCACCGAGGCGAGAATTATCAGGTCCGAGGAAATTGAGCCCAAGACCCGCCGAGGCGGGAATTGAACCCTGGTCCCTGGCCAGATCTCTGCATCAGGGTCTGCCGCTCTAACCATTGAGCCACACTTCTCCACAAGGATACTAATTCCAGCATTCCCACTTGATTAAATTGACTTACCCTAGGTAAAACGCTTTATTTCCCTGTGCCTCTGTTATTTTGTCTGCCAAAATTGACAGCGCTTGGCAAATTACTTCACTATTAAGCATTATTAAAAACCTATGGACATTGAGGGGGCGTGGCTGAGTCATCAACCATGATGGCCGCATGGCGGTGGAGCTCCAGATCTAACTGCCCACATCCTGCAGGTTGAGGCTTCCATCCTCGCTTCACATAGCTGTGCCGGGGGGGTCCGGAGCTCCTGAGGCCCCGAGAATCCAGTGACCCCTTCGCTGACGTCCAATGGACCCCCCGGACACGTAAACCCGCTGTGGAGGGAGCGCAGCCCAGTCGGCCTCGGAGATCCCGCACAGCAGCGGGTGAGCCTGAGGCCGTGGCTGCGGTGCCCCACTGGGCCCCGCCCGCCCTCCACATTCCAACTGGACCTACAGCGTCACCTTCCCAGAGTGGCTGAGGTGGGAGACATCCTGACTCACCTCCGAGATCCCACGACAACGAGCAGACCTGAGGCTGGGCCGCCCCATCGCCTCGACCTTCCTCGGCAGACCATCGCACGACACGGACCCTGACAGTGCCTGCCTGCTCGCTGCGTGGCGACCTTCCCGCGGGGCGTGTGGTGCTCGGTGCCGGCTGGCGGGGCATAGCTGCAGACTTGGCTGCTGGGTCCTGCTCGGCCCTATGGGGCGCCGGCCCTTGTCTGGTGCAGCTGCCTGTCCTTGCGAGGCGGGCCTGTGTGCTTGAGGCCCGCTGCCACCAGGAATCGGGGCGGGCCTGCATTCCTGCCTGCTGCTGTACTACCTCCGGGTACAGTGAGTATCTGACTTCAGCGGCACATCAGCCCCCTTCCCCCCAGCCTGTGTTAACTTTATAGGCCCAGCGGATTCACAGTGTGAGAGACACTGCCCACATCTGTGTTCTGAGACACCACATGGCCTCTTGATATTTGGCTGCAACCACTACCTTGCCCTGCTCGCCCGTCCGTGACCATCGCTGTTTGGGACCGCCCGTGTGGGAGCTTGGGAACGGTCGCCCATCCATAGGGCTCGGCGTCTCCTCCATTTAGCCTGCTCCCCCATTTGCTTGCCAGCACCGTCTACTTGCGGCCCTGCGGCCTTGCCTCCACTACTCCGCCACCATGGGTTGTGGAGAACCCAAACAGCGCAGGTTGACGTTTGACAACCTAAATAGTTAGGTCGCCTGGACCCCCCGTCTGACGTTGATGACGACCACAACTCTTCAGCCCATGCCGATTCCCCGGAGGGTGTAGCATTGATGCTGCTTGAGCTGCGGGCAGGCTTCCGCGCCATAGACGCACGTTTCAACTTGCGTCGCGGCTTGACCGCATGGGGGAGCGCCTGAATAGACCAGCCACCTGCCTTGACGCTGTAGAGCACGTTTCCACCCTCGAGGACAACACAACCTCCCTGACTCGGAAACTAGAAAAGACAGAGCGCCTCCTGAAGGCTGTCTCCATCAAAAATGAATATTTAGAGGCGCGCTCTCGCTGCAACAATATCTGCGTCATTGGCCTGGCTGAATCCACCAACAAAGGACGCCCTGAACAATTGGTGGAAACCTTGCTTACTGAACTGTTTGGCGCCTGACACTTTTCTTCTACATTTATCGTGGGCCCTCGCCTTCCTCCTGGGGCACCACTGCAGCCCAGTATAGTGCGTCTTCTGAATTATAGGGAACGCGATACCTCACTCCATCTGGCCAGAGAGAAGTCCCCTTTACTCGATCAGGGTGCCACTATTTAAATTTACCCAACTTCACCCTGGCTGTGCAAGAGACGAGACAGAAATTCACAGACGTGAAGGCGCAGCTCAGAAAGCATGGGCTCAGTTATGGCATGCTATACCCAGCCAAACTCCAAGTGGTGACGGACGGTAAACCACGTTTTTTTGACAACCAAGCTCATGTCATCTCATTCTGTAAACGACTGGGACCGGGTGGCCTTTCATCAACTCGCACCACCCCAAAACGCTCCTCTCCAGACAATGTTTCTGCAAGCTCCAACCTCTTTAATCCTGGTGGCCCTGATATGATCATATTGCAAGTGTTGTTCTGCCGAGGGACAATTTGGTCATACCATAATGTTGTTCAGCTGTTATTTTATACCCGGCCTCATTCTGCAAGTGATCCAACTCGACCCGTATAAAACTGTGATAAGTGCTCTTTCTTAGGATGGACACCAAGCTCCGTTTCATTGCCTGCCGGTGAGGATGATTAAATATTTTGAATTGTTCACATTTTGGTCCCTGTTGTGGGCTTCATTGGGATTCACTAGGATCTCTTCTCTTAGTGTGGGTGGGGGTTTATTATGTGGGATTTTGATTTGATTGTTATAAGTTGCTTATCTCTCTGTCTTTCCTTTCCCTTTTTATTCCGGACGAGACAGGACGGTGTAGTGACTACTCTTCTAGACATGACTAGGCTCACATTTGTTTTCTCTTGTTCTTCCAATCGAGGACACTAGGTCGGCTGTGGATCAGACACTACTCACCTGGAATGTCCGGGGACCTAATAACCCTCGTAAAGGCAAACTGTTACTATCATATCTCACCCAGCATGGTGTCACAGTTGCATTCATACAAGAAACTCTCCTACCCCTCCAGACATCCCCCGTTTTTGCTGCATCATGGGGCCCACAAATTTATTTTGCTCACTACAGCTCTTACTCCATGGGAGTCTGCATACTTATACATAAGTCCCTCCCTTTTATGCACCACACCGTTGCTAATGGCCAAGGTCACTACCTTTTGGAAGCAGGGACTATGCCTGGGAGGCGAATAGTTTTCCTGAACCTGTATGCTCCAAACACCGACGACCCCCTCTTTTATCAAACCGCGGCCACTCTCCTGGACAGATCTGATATGGGCATTACCTTGGTGGGGGCCGACTTAAACCTCCTACTAAACCTTGCCATAGATTCCTCCTGTGCATGCCTGAGAAACAAGCCACATTCATTGCGCACTCTTCAAGATATGGTACATATGCATGCCCCTAGGGACGTCTGGCGCTCATATCACCCCACGATCCCTGGTTACACCTTTTATTCCGCGCCCCACTCATTGTGGACTTGGTTGGATTACTGGTTCCTATCTGCAGCTGGCAGCCCCTGGCCCCAAGACATACTGGGGTTGGCCCCATACACTATCTGACCACTCGCCAGTTTGGCTGCTGTTTACACTTCCTACAGCAGGGGCTGGGAGCGTCACTGGTCCTTCCCCCTCGACAGCTTTATTGGACACGGTTTTCCGCTCTGAACTCCATGAAGCTATCATTGAACATTTTCAGCTTAATGCAGGCTCCGTTAACCAGTATGCCACTCTTTGGGATGCCTTTAAAGCATATATCCACAGAATCTGTATTTATAAGCTGGCAGGGGTACTGTGCGATATCCGTGCTAACTTGGCGCATGTGGAGGCCGCACTCACAGACCTAGACTAGGAGAATACTCCTCTACCCTCCCCATCATCGCTGCATAAACTCTCTGTTTTGTTAGAGGAATTGCGTGACTTGGCTGAAAGAGAGGTTACCTTTCTGGGTAAATATACTGCGGCATGAAAATATGGCGCGGACGAAAGGACTGGACGAACACTAGCTCGTCAATTGCGCCTACCCTGGGGTGCTGGCCACATCGCTGCATTGGAACTCAACGATGGCACCCCAGTTACAACTAATGAGGGTATTATCTAAGAAATAGTCTCATACTACAAATCTCTGTACACATCTTGCCTCCCTCCTGAGTCGATGGCGCAACAATCCTACCTGGAGGAGATTGCCATGGTCTGGCTGACCAGAGACCAATCACAGTTCCTGGGTGAGCCATTTACAGCAAAAGAGATCGCCCAAGCGATTGACTCCTTGGATGGCACGGAAGCCCCTGGCCTAGATGGCCTTATGGGTGCTTTTTATAAAGCCCACAAAAACACTTTGATTCCCCACTTACTGGAACGGTACGCTGAGACCCTCAACAACGCGGTCCTTTCCCCCCTCCCCCCTCCATGCGAGAAGCAGCGATCTCCCTACTACTTAAGCTTGGGAAGGACCACAAAAATTGCGCCTCTTACAGACTGCTCTTCTTACTCAACTTCGACAATAAAATTCTTGCCAAGGCAGTGGCTAATAGGCTTTCAGTTTTGTTAGCTATAGTACTGATCCCTGTGCAGACTGGGTTTATACCCCATAGATCCACTACCCTTAATTTTCGTGCTGTCTTCTCGGTCCTAAATAGGATATCTACAGATACCCCCGCAGAGGCCACCCTTCTTTATGCAGAAAAGGCTTTTGACTCTCTGGAGTGGCCTTTTCTTCAAGCTACTCTGCAGAAGCTTTGCTTTCCATACTGATTTACAGCTCTTGTCTCCCTATTGTACTAGAGTCCGACAGCCCATATTAGAGTGAACGGTTCCATCTCTGACCCCCTTTAATGTCACCCGAGGCACCAGACAAGGATGCCCACTCTTGCCTTTATTATTTATGACAGCCATGGACCCATTGCTGCGTCACCTTCAAGAACGTCACATGCACCGAGGCTTACAGTTCGCTTCAGGGCCGCTTCTTTTGTCAATGTACGCCAATGACATACTTTTTTTCATCATACACCCTTCAATCAATCTAGCCCCCATTTTACAGGAGGTGGTCCAGTTTGGCAACCTCTACGGCCTGTGTATCAACTGGACGAAATTGGAGTTGTTTCCCCTCACTGATATCACCAAGCCCCTTACATGCGATTATCTTTTTAAGTGGCCCACAGACACCACCAAATATCTAGGCGTTGTCTTACACAGAAACAAAGATCAGGTCATTTGTTTGAATTACGGCCCCACCATGGACAGACTAACCACCCAAATAGATAGCTGGATACAACTTCCCCTTTCCATGGCTGGCTGTATAGCTATTATAAAAAATTACAATCCTTCCCCGTTTTTTGTATTTCTACATAAATATATCCTATCCCCTTAACTAATTTTTTGCCACCCGCCTATCGTTGAAGTTTGTGTGGGCGGGCCACAGACCCAGAGTCGCTTGGGACACCCTAACTTTACCATATGACCGTGGTGGCTTTGCCGTCCCTGATTTTCGTCTCGATTTCCTGGTAGCTCAGGCCCATTTTGCATATCATTGGTTTCACCCTGATGCTCGGCTGCCCTACGCCAAGCCGGAGTGTCACCTGGTAGACCCAACACCCTTAAATGTTCTGTTACCACAGGGCATCAAGCTGGACCCCACAGACCTCCAAACTTTATCCACAACCTGCTGGGCATGGCGGAATCTTAGTGGCACATTGGGCTTCAACTTTTTATATTCCCCTGAACTCCCCCTCGTCCCGAATCAATGGCTTCCACTCACAGCGGAAACGCTAGTACACGTACCCAGCATAAACATGACCTTCACTCCTTTGAGGATGTGTTCCCAGATGTGCATGCCCTATCCCTCAATATAGACGCCACACATACTGACATCCCCTTCATGGACAGATTTATTCTCAACCCGCTTCATGGTGCGCTACGGTTCGGCATCCCGTCATACCCTCTCGCTCCCAATGAATTTACTCCACTCATCCTTCTAATATCGAACCCGGCTAGGTCACACCTAATTGCCAAGCTCTATCGCGCTTGCACAGCACTTAAACATGCCAACGTAGACTGGGTTCGAAAACACTGGAAGAGAGACCTGGGACACACTATCACTGATAAAGACTTGGCCTTCTGCGCACAAATTAAACTAGTATCCCCTAACCATCGCCACAAGCTATTGTATTTTCTTTTCTTGCATAGATTTAAGTGACCCCTGGTGGACTCGCCCGGATTACCTCTGTAGGTCAGCTCTATGCCTTAAATGTCGAGGCCCAATGCAGATTTCCTGCCCTTAACCTGGACCTGCCCGACTATTGCCACATACTGGACGGAAGTATTCCGTATCCTCTCTCAGATCTCTTTAACCATAGACCTATCCCTTTTTGTGGCCATGCTGGGCAAAGTTTCCTCTATCCCAATAACATATCGCAGATTAACTGCCCTTGCGCTGCTGTTGGCAAAAAGGGAGCTTTCACTTCATTGGGGCAATGGTGTATGACCACTAGGGCCTGGCTCCGCTGCATGACCTACTGCGACCTAACGAGCGAGGTGTATTCTTCTCTATAGTCTCCCTCAGCCCGCCCAAAAGATATTTGGCAGCCTCTTGGGTATTACTTACTTACTTTGAACCCAGACTCCCCATTATCCACTTCTCCGGCACCTGCAGCCTTACCATCCTCAGACTTTTCCATCCAGAACACAAGTGCATGATTCTTCAAGTATTTTTCCATACATCTCCTTCTCTGTGGATCTCCCCTTGCCCCCCTAAACACTGTCACCTATTGCTGCGCTTCCTTTTCCTAATAATGAAATGTATACTAATTATATAGCCTGTCATGCAATGTTTATAGGTACATCATGATGTCTGAGCCTCTTGTATGATAACCTACTTTTCTTCTGTACTGTACTTTTGGAAACTGTTAAATAAAGCTTTAAAAAAAACAAAAACCTTATGGACATTTAAATTTACTTGTTTTTGCCTGCTGCGTTATCACCCTACAATCCTCTGAGTCAGTACAGGAGCCAAAACACTTTTTCACACTGATGTGTTGGGAAACTAGGTAAATTAAGCCTGAACAGGAAAAATTGACAGGGGATGTTGTTGAAATCATATTAGCAAGATTCAAATAAGAAGTGCTAAAAAATACTATCAGTACGAAACCAAACAAGGTAGTATGACAAGAAATATATACACTACCACAACAAGAATCAATGAATCCAAAACAACAATTTACCCAAGAAGTGGTAAGGTTGGTCAGTGGCAGCTGATTGGGAATGGGGTAGCGGGGGATGGGTGAATTGGAAAAAGAAAAGACCTTATTGTCACCGATTGCCAGCCACTGTAATGCAGCCTGGGTGGAGATCATGCAACGTGTACATGATGGTTTTGTACTTTTTTGCACTTAGTGGGGCGACGCTCCTCTACCTTAGCGGAGGAGCTGCCCCTGAGGTTGGTGTTTGGTACAAAAATGCAAGAGTATTGATAACTAAATCTAGATTCATGAAGGTCCGGGCTGCATCTCATCCCATTCAGAATGTCACATTGCTGTCTGAAATATTATGTGTTCACATGAAGCAAATGGGAAATCTAATTGGGGAGAGTATATACAGATAATAGGCAATTACAGGATGTAATGAGGTAAAAGGACTGCCTATCATAAACTGTTATAGATGTCTGTATTGGAAGGCAATATAAAATTAATACTAAGAATGTAATGGACACTGCTGAAAGCCCAGTATTGTCATTGACAGTATTATGTGGATCCTCATGCTCTCCTCAAATAATAAATACCACTTTCCCCATATACTTCATCCTTTAAGGCTCTATGTATAGTACTACTTGTCAAATAGAGTATATTGGTTATAACATTGTAACGGACAAATGTGTTCTGGAAACAGCAAATTGAGTCTTGGAAAGCCTCCCCGAAAGATCCAGACAGCTTTAAAGGCGATGATACATGCATACATGTTTCAGTCAAAAATTGATTTGTTGACAATGACCGCACCTTTGTCTGCATCAGCATGAGCGGGTGAATCACAGTAAGACTGCTTATCTTGCAGGAATGTATGGATCTTAGGCATGCTAAGGAACAGGCACAACCCACAGTGAGCGGGGGATTCTTGTTAAACTTAGATAAGATTTCATTGACATTACAGAGTAGAGTCTGCATTCTATATTGAACCTCTATCATTATCTAGTGGCTGTTCATTATGATCCCACAAGTTTGAATGAAATTCAAACGGAGCAACAATAAAAGAGAATAAGTAGACTGGAGAATGTAAAAGTTTTGATACATAAAATGTCAGCAAAACATAATCAAAGGTCTTGGATTTGCAGAGAAAAGTCATCTCATTGGAGGTAGCAAAGGAGGAAGCGAATACCTTCACAGAATTTTTAGAGGCCTGGATTACAAATACATCTGGCATATCCTTTGGCAGGGATTTTGAGATTTACCTTGTGCACAGGGGTCCCTCTCAATAAATAAAAAATTAAACATTTATGAGGGTAGTCATTTTCAGAGCTCAAAGGTGCCAGCATATTGTCTGCATCATGGAGTATGTGTGAAAATCCAAACAAATCAAGTGCAATGGTTCAAAGATAAATATTTCTCATGACTGCTCGAAGGATACTGTCAAAATCCAAAAGGGCTATCTAGTCTTAAGGAAGCAACTTCTGGTTAAGAACCATTTTCCTTTGGGTGGTCATCCAGGTCCAAGATAACGTATGACGGAAAATGAAGGTCTTCAACAATCTATCAGACTTAGAAACATTTCTTGCTAATGTATCAGAATTGGCAATGGGCATGTAATTATATTATAGCCTTAAAGCCCGCTGTAGCGAGCTCTACTGGCCATTAAGGGCCCACTCCAACAACTGAGGGCTCTAAGGCTATTAGAACATTCCGCCCATAGCAGGCAGAATGTTCTGATTCACGAAGCCTGAGGGGGTTGAAATCCCCTCGGGCTCCGTGACGCCTTTGTTAAACATTGGAATGTTGATGCTCTGGGCTTCTACCGCCCATTAGAAGCCCGGAGCACTAGATTGTTTTCAATGGAGCTCCCAACATTCCCAGCCCTGCCAAGTACCACGCATCATGCGTGATAAGCATTTTTGTGCGATGGTCCGCATCACCGCACTCAAATGCCAGGTCACGCATTTGTAGCGCCTCCTTGACACCACTGCCGGTGCAGAGGAAGAGACGAGCAGGACCGAAATTGCTGCCCTGGCCAAACACTTCTGATGAGCACGCAGTGCGGACCACCTGCTGCTCTGGCAGAGTGTCTTGCAATAGTCTCAAGTGTGCGAAGTCTATATGTGAATGGCGGGTCGGGAGTGTCGCGACGACCCGGTGGCTCATTGCTGCCTTGGCTGCACCAATGAGCATTCATTATAGCACAGCTGCTGCGGGCAGGCCAGGGGCATGGCATTCACGTGACGTGGTGAGGTCACGTGAATGCAACAAGCAGTGTATCCATAACTCTCTCTGAGTGTGCTGCAGGGTGAGCGGCAGTTATGTTTTTTTTTTTTTTTTTGACACTGCCCGCCACGCCGCAATAATTATTTTGGTGCCTCCTCCAGATGCGTGCCGGCGTTCACTTGTCAGTGAGATGTGTCGCTGAGTCTTGGCAGAGGCAGCTGAGGTTATGCGCAAGCCACCGTGACTGCTCGCACCGCCGCAGGCTTGCCTCGGCCTCTCTGATGCTCACTGGGCCTCACCAGCGTTGGCGGCTGCTGACTCAGTTGTGAGACTGCTGCCACCCTGTAGCAGAGATAGCTGCTGCTCGCCACTTTCGGCCCGCTGCATGCTCTGTGCAGTGTGCGTAGTGGTAGAATCATGATCCCGTGCACTGCAGCTGTGAGAGCATGTACCAGCCGGGGGGAGGCACCTGTTGCCATGGCGCCGTCTTCGCTTGTCGCCTGCCTCAAATCGAAGTAAGTGAACTTATAAACTCTGAACTCATAAAACTATCAGTGTTTTTAAATAAAATTGATGTCCCTTTGCTCATTTGATTGGCCAGATTTATAGCGGCCGAGCAGTCAAGAAAGCGATTAGGTAAAGCTTGTTATTTTACGTTTGTCAGAGCAAAACAAGAAATTAAAGAACACCTGCTCAAAATTTCGGTAGTGGAGTCTACACCGTGGCTACATTCCGTACCCCAGCGAATGATGATGTGTGCTTTCAAGTGAGGAGACCCAGTCTGGGAAAAAGTCCTCATCCGCCTCCTTCTCTTTTTATCCCCCACTATAGCATTCATTGTTATTCTCTGTACTTGAGGTGAGCAAGTGGCAAGCACACTACGCCGGTTTTTGCAACAGATAATCTGACCCTATTACAATAACTGACTTTGCTAAAATTTACAGAAACGTTCTTTTGTTTGCAGTGGCGCAGCGCGCACTGTCAATGAGTGGTGCAGATCTGAGTCCTCGTTTTGTTTAACAGTACGATTAGCTTCGAAGCGAACTAGGTGCTTCAGTTTCTGGTGATTTCCAGCAGTTTTAACATCTTCTTAGAATGTCTTGTTGCTCATATGGGTGTAATAGCTGATATTTATAGGTTTTCCTGGTTTTCATTGGTTGCGAGAAAGTGTCACTCATAGTTCTGGAAATGTCGCACATAATTACACTGAATTTATGAAAATGTCACACATGGCAATCTGAAACCTTGGCAGCTATGCATTCCAATGTTATTAATGTTTTGTATGTATAACAATTTACTAATAGTTTGGTTCACAGTTTCAATATGAGTACTGCTTTGCTACTTAAAGGTTGTGATGTTACAAGTTGTCTTTGAGTCCAGTATTGCTTCCAAGTGAGACTATGTCTTACTTTATTGTGAGTTACAATATATTATTTTAGTAAGAGGTTTTGTCTCTGAAGAGCTATACTGAAATAAAATCTAATTGATGGCAATTAGAATCCAGGTTATGGTGCAGAATTTCTCTTTTCTTTCTTTATAGGTTATGGATCTTAAGAATGGTCCTCTTCAGTTAGCATCACACTCTGGAAGGTACCTGTGTGGGAGGGAGAAGCTTGAAGGCAAAGGGGTTTCTTGTTAATTATGATTTTGTTTCATGATAGTGTGTTCTTTCTTTTTTCTATCTGGGGAGTCAGAAAATGTTGAGAGTCGGATACTGGACCTTGCGCAGTTCTTGAGAAGTTGGGTAGCACTTCTCAATCAAACTACAATGCATCTGGTGTTGTCTGTTGGCAAGGACACGAGGGGTTGGTCTATAGGCCCTTGAAGGCAGTGCGAGCTATCGCCTATGAAATCATCTACAATAGAACCTTAGCTATATTTTGCAGTTATTAAAAATGTCTTAAACTTTTAGGTCTGTGCTGAATATACTGACCGTTAAGGTTAAGGGTATAAACCATCCAATAAAGAGGAGGAAGACAAATGGAGTATTGCAATAAAGTGAGTCTATTTTATCGTCTTATAAGAAACGAAAATTCCTGAGGGGAACTGGATAAAAATGAAGGCTGGCTTATTAATAAGGTGAAGTTCTGTAGTCCGGTGGGTAAAAAAGAATGGGGTGTTGATAATTACAGAAGCAGGGAAAACGTATCATCTCAGACAAATTCGAAAGGGAGATCGGTAGAGGTGAATATACATACAAACGATTTAGAATGCTACGCAATTAAGATACACGCCCCCATGCAGATAATTCTGATTTTTGGACCGCATTGAGAGAAAAGATCAATGATATTCCAAATGATGTTGCGTTTACTTTGGGTTGTGGCTACAACATGCCGCATGACATAGTTCTGGATAGACAAGCAAAAGACACCTCCTGAAAGGGAAAAACACCAGTCCCACATGACCAATTGAGGAGGCCCAGATTGAGCCTATGTTAGTTTCAGATCATGCTGGAGTCACAAGGTTGCTTGATATTAGGGTTGGTTTCTAGTCCTAGTCAGCCAACAAAAATGTGAAGATTAAATGGAGATTTATTGAAAAACCAGAAATCATTGCTATCGGTGAAACTGGCAAGCAATTTTTGTTGAGAATGACTCAGAGTCATTCTCAACCTCTAAGTGTTGCCTTGACGCTTAGAGGTACAATGAGGGGCCTGATGACCAGCAAAAATAGACAGCTGAATGAATATTTGACAACATTTGAAGGCAATATAAAATATTTAGAGAAACAACATACTCTATTTACTTAATCTAAGATGTGGTCAGATTTACATCAAATGCAATAGGAATTCAACAAGCAGGGAAAAGGATAGCTGCCTACTCACATATTGAATATTAAGGCCTCCTAAAGAAAGGTATTGACTAAAATGAACCTATTGCCAAGGTCTTTAGTAACTATCAGTTGCTGTTAGCTGACAAAGACCCATCAAATTTGCAAAACAAATTGAAAGAGGTGGTCCTAGATGCCGTTAGCACACTTCAGGTTGGGAAAACCCCTGGACCAGATGCCTATTCAGCATTATTCTATAAAAGAAATCTAACCCTATAACACATTTTATGTTGCAAGTATTTCAATACTTTGTAAATCAGATGAAGCTACCATAGTATTACTAAAGGAAGTCAAGGCTGTCACCTGTACAAAGAAAAAAAGACCAATATCTTTGATAAAATTAGACTGTATGTATGCTAAAATTGTGGCAGAAAAATGGAGAGAATATTGACCACCCTCACAATTTGTTTATTTGAAGAACAGGTTCTCCTCTGACAATATTACTCTATTAGCACATGTTTTGGAAAAAGGCTGTGACAGCAGTTGCCCTGGATGCAGAGAAGGCCTTGGGCAAAGTGCAGTGGGCCGTCATGCATTCAGTACAGTGGTTGTGCCCCTGTACCATAAACCTATGTCGAGAATTAGACTGAATGCTCTGGTGTTGGTTCCTTTTCCTGTGGTTCAAGGAACGCATCCGGCAAGTTGTTCCTCCACTATTTGCCATCAGGAGTTAGGTGTGCCATACATAGAATATTGTTTAACAGAATCACCCTAATTATTGGCACGCTATATGGGCAAAGCCAGTTGCTGTTTTAAATAGGTACATTGTTAAGGACTGCTTATGGTTAGATGCAGCAGGTGATATCACGTATTTAGTCTATATCAAGAAATACCTGCGGGGATGACTTTGAAGCCCTTGTATGAAGGGCTGGGAATGGGGGCGGTTTGGGGTTGGGGCAGAGTGGCCTGGGGTGAAGATATGGAATTTGTTTTGGTAAATCAACTGTGTCCGAACTCCGGGCTGATTGGGATGTTGTGAGTGTTGATGTACTTGTTATAATGAATAAACAATAAAAACTTTATAAAGGAAAAAAAAAATACCTGCGGGGAGATGGGAGTAGGAAGATATTTTGATAACCCTGAAACTGTGCTGGGGGTAGGCAGGAGGGACTTTAAAACATTACTCTTTAACCACATAGAAAATGCTAAGACGACATCAAAGCAGGCTAAGGTGACCATTATGAGACAGGCCTCCCTGGTAACTCAGTGAGCCATACAGCCATACATCACCTTGGTCACTAACTCTTTGCACAGATTTGTCCTAATTGGATTAAGCTTACACACAGTACATCTTTTAGTGTCTTTTCCCATGAAGTACGATCTGAAGGCCATTTTGCCCTTGCGATAACTGCTCTAAACAAAGCACTTTACATCTTCTATTTTTTGTGGCTTTCATGTCATCTCAAAGAAATTACTTATTATCCCACTGCTGAAGCAGCTGAACTTACCCAGTGTAAGCCTGCTCTTCAGTATCTTCAACAACTCTACGCTCATATCATCTGTACTTCTATACCAAAGCTTTTATGGAAAGTTAGAAAGATTAGATACTCTTTTTGAAATAACAATTAGTATTAGGAACTGTAATAAATATTGGCTGATGCTAATCACTTTTCTTTATGGGCGTGTGGCTTCTTATTGTTACCAGTTGTCAAGGCCTGCAAGGAATTTTTATGGATAACATGAATGATCTTTTTGCTATAATTTTTGAATTTCTAACCTGTATTGTATTTTATCATTTATAATGTATCTATTTTATTATATGTATTTAATAATATATGTACATGGTTTTTTTTATAGTTCAAATTTTGATCGGAATAAAAAATATCTGATTGATTGATTGAAAATATTGTCCTACTCCTCACAATCTGGATTTTTGAAGAACAGGTTCTTCTCAGAAAATATTAATCTATTAGCACATGTTTTGGAAAAAGGCTATGACAATTTCCCCGGGCATAGAGAAGGCCTTTGGCAAAAATCAATTCAAATGTATATGTAGTACAGCTCAATATTGCTATTTCTTTTGCACTGATTATGTGTACTTAAAAAAATAATAATAAAATTCTAAAATTTGAAAGAAAATCAAAGTACTTGGTTAAGTGACTGCAAGTCTGTGACTGCATCATTGACTGCTTTTGAACATGTCCCGTACTAATTCAGGTAAATTGGATCACTTTGTGGCTAGTGTTGTAACATCTGTTGTATTTCAGGGTACTACAGTGTATTAATTTAAGTACGGAATTAGAAGATGCTGAGTTTCTAGTAGAGCATCTCCCTCAATCCCTAGTGATTCATGGCATGACAGATTTAAGCTTATGCTGAAAATATCTTACAATTGGTATTTTTCTATTTCATAACCTATAGTATTTTATTTAGTTCAAATGGAAGACATGCATCTGCCTAAATAAAGCATTGTTGCCTATGACAAGTAGTCCCTTAGACTCTGCAAGTGTTGTGTCCAATTATATAGCACAAAATAAAAACTAGTCTGCATTCCTCGTTGAAATAATGTTTTGCGGTTTGACATCTTACAGATGATTTTGCCCTCCCTTTTAATAGGAACTCTTTGATCTTCTAGTTTGTACACTCAGAAAATTAAATAGGTTTGCTTCTTCTAGACAGAGCCTAGTAGAGGAAAGAGGACTGTGACTTACCAAACTATCAGCGAGAGATGTTGACACTCTGGAGTGGAAATGACTAGCTTATGATTGACCCCCTAGGATTTGCACTTTGTGCTAGACTACAGGTTAGGCTGCTTTCAAAATGTCCCTTCGGCACTAAAAAATAATAATAATAAATGCAGCTTGTAGAGCGCACAGCTACCTCAGCTGAGGTGTCTCAGCGCTGGTCGCGGTTTCAGTGGAGGGGTGGGGGGAGGGGGGGCGAGCTGTTCACTTAAAACTGGTTGAAAAGCCAGGTTTTTAACGCTTTCCTAAAAGCCTGTTCTGAATCCAACATGCAGAGGTGAACAGGCCAAGCATTCCAAAGTTTTGCTGTTTTTACTGCGAATGATCTGCCACCTTTCCTTGCTTTAACAAAGCGTGGAACCCGTAGAAGTCGCAGGTGGTTTGATCTCAGGGCCTGATCCTGATGGTATAATTGCAATCTCTGCCTGAGATAGCCCGGGCCCTGGTCTCTGATGGCTCTGTAGGCCAGAGTGAGTGACTTAAACACAATACTCCTGCTAACAGGAAGCCAATGGAGTTGCCTCAAGTGAGGGGGGAGATGTGATGGCGAAGCGGCACCTGCTGAATCAATCTGGCCCTGGCATTCTGAATTATCTGCAGCCTGCGGACGAGATATGCTGGTAGCCCCAGATAAAGACTGTTGGTATAGTCCAGCTCAGAGGTCACCAGGGCATGGAACATTGTCTTCCTGCAGTCCTCCGGCAGAAAATGTAAGAATTTCATGATAGCTCTTAACTTCCGGAAGCACGTGGAAGAGACATGGTACACCTGCGTCTTGAAAGAGAGGTCTTTATCCAATTTGATCCCCAGATTTTTGGCCGATTCCACCGGATTAGGTGGTGGGTTCAACTCTGCGGGCCACCACAGACTTGACGATGGTGGTGCTGCTTGACTGAAAAACAAGACCTCCTTTTTCTCGGCATTGAGCTTTAAGCAATTCTCATTCATCCAAGCCAAGATGTTTCTCAGGGAATGCTTAAAGTTGTGAAAGGCCGCCTCCGAGTGTTCTTTGAAAGAGAACACCAGCTGAGTATCATCAGCGTAGAAGACTACCCTCACGCCCCATGTCTAAACAAGGGTCGCCATTGGGGCAAGGTAGACATTGAATAGTAGCGGGCTCAGCGCCGAACACTGGGGGTACCCCGCAAACAAGGGATTTCTGAGAGGAGACAGACGGAAGTAGAAATACCTGCTGCAAGCAATTCTCCAGGAACGACTGAAGCCAAGACAAAACGTGTCCCCGCACTCCCACATGTCTCAATCTCTCAAGCAGAATCTAGTGGGCAACAGTATCGAAAGCTGCGGACAGATCAAGTAATACCAGCATCGCCGAGGCACCCTGGTCCACAGATTCACGTACAGTTTCGGAGACTTCAAGAAGCGTGGTCTCCGTGCTGTACCCCGCACTGAAGCCCGATTGCGAGTAACTGACTGGTCGTTTCTAGGAATTCTACCAGTTGCTTCTGGAATTCCTTCTCCAGAATTTTCGCTGGTGTAGGGAAATGGGTCTAAAGTTCTTGTGCTCTGCTGGATCAGACTCAGGTTTCTTTAATAAAGGTAGCAAGAATGCTTGTTTCCAGGCGACTGGGTAAATACCAGTTTTCACTACTGTTGGGTAAATCACACAAAGTGGTTTGCCTTTTTAGGTTTTGGTTACCAACCACTTAAGTTCACTGTTGCCATTCCTATTGCTTCAAATACAGAATATACTGAGATGGGGTTTGGGTCAGCCCCTTGCTTATGATTGAATGGCTTTGGTGTCCGTCTCACATGTCTGCTGTTTCCTAGCTATTCTTGTGTTTGTCCTGCCCAGGAGCATTTCAGTCTGTTTTCTGATCGGCTGTATCTTTCCACTGGTGACTTAAAGAAACTTATTTTTTTTAATTCAGCACTCCATGACAACAAACAGCATGTGTTTCCTTGCTCCCTTCCCCGGCTTTTTCCTTTGCTCTTCTTGCTCACCCTTTTTACTTCCCTCTCTGATGCTCCCCGTCCCTATGTTAACTTTTTTTTTTGTTATTGTTGTTATTGTTAGTACTTTGCAGCTTCCAGGCCTTTGTAAATAATGTCAGGTTGTTTGTTTCTATTTTTTTTTATGGTGGTGCTACCAATGCCCCCTGCCCTGTTATTCATCCCACTTCCCATGTTAAAATGTTGTCATTTAAAAAAATTATATATATTTTTACAAGGGCCAGGCAGCTCGCTTCAGTTCTTTGGACTGGTGCTCACTTTATTGAAATGTTCATTTTATTGTTTAATGTATCATTCTAACATGGCCGTCCGCTATGTTAGAGCAGTAAATTAAATATAGCAAAGTGGCTGCCATGCATTATTATGCTTGTGTATGTTATGACACATGCATACGCATTGACGGTCTTTTGGAATGGGTTTTGATTAATTGAAACCTCATTGCAAGATTGCTGGACATGCGTGTGCATACTTCATAATGCATGTGTACGTGTGAGAACAGCAAAGAAAAAAGCATTGGCAAGACCAAAACCTCAGCTTTTTACAGCTGAGACCTATTGGCTTTGCCAGTGCTTTTGAGGAATGTGAGATGATTTCCTTTGATAAGCTCGTTCTTGGAAATCTTGCATACATGATATGATCGCCAGTTCTTTTACCTTTCAGGCCCTTGCTCCCAAAAGACTCAGTAAAGAAAAATGCTCCTCCATATGGCTTCTGGAGAGAGAAGCAGAACTAGCTTTACTCTCACTGCTTTTTTTAGTCTGAAAGACAGATATTGAGGAAACTAACTGAAGGCACCAGACAAATTCACCTGAAAGTAGATGATCTATGATGGTCACTTTGTTTCGGTTAGCATTCCCATTGGAGAACCGAACCATTCATTTGCTAGTCTGCTACCTTCACTTCCCTTTTAGAGTAGGTCACAATAAATCCCTGTAGCTTGTGCTTGACCAAGAAGACTGTCAAGTCATGCTGGTCTCGTGTTGCATGATCACTGATTCAAATGTATTTGCAAAGATAACTCCACTGATTGCTGCCAACAGGGAGGGAAGGAGGGAGAGAGATATAGATATATTTTTTAAAGGGATAGTCGAATTAGGAAAAGTTCCATAAAAAGGATCAACTCTCAGAAATCTATTTGTCTTTTTAGATCTAACACATTCTTTCGGACTTTCTGTGAATCATATACATTTCTGCTAAAGCCTGCAAAAGATGCACCTTTGTGTAAAGGTTGCTGGCCAGCATCTGAGTTTGTGGACCTTGTTTGTAGAGATCGTGAAGCTTGGATCCTCTGACGAGGAGGTGGATTGCTGTGGAGAAGAAAGTGTGGCTTCAATTCGAAACGTGTGCTGCTACAGGTTGAAATACTTCTATGTCTGGTTTGTTAAAAAGTCTTGAAATCTGTTTAGCGTTTTGGAAAGCGCACAGCCTCTAAACTTGTCTGCACTTATCTAATGTAGGCCTTAGGTTTTTACATTTAAAGGTCATTTACTTCGAAGAATGTCTTAATCTAAACAGGCAGCACTTTAACTTGGTCTCTGTTAAAGGTCGTCATCACATAAAGGTTTCCATGCCATAGCAGAGCCTTTGACCCACCTGTGCTCGACAGTGTCATTTGAAAAATAGGGACACATTTCAGTGTTCTGTGCATGAGAGGATTAGTATTCGTGAAGTCGAAACGTGACCCTGCCATCCCCCAGTCCACATAGACTTTATAGTGAACACACAAGAGGAAGAGGTGACCCTGCAAAATGTTGCCCTTCACATGGCTGTGAACATTTTGTTTATTTACCCAGTTGAGCTTGAACTTTCACGGGCACACACATGACACTAATGCTGAAAAAAGTGTCCTAGATAGCTAAATAATTTATGGTGTTTTCTTCTGGCTGCAGCACAGATGGGAGTAGTGCAGTCGTTAACCTACAGGTATAATTAGGTCTGACTTGAGAGTGCAACTGTACAATATTACTGTACAGTTATTTGCTTCCACACAAGTTCATATCCATTCTCATGCTATTCACTTGTAATGCATCATATTACCATACAACATTCCTTTAAAGCCAGACCTATTGGTATTTCCAATGCTGGTTTCAAGTTATTTTTGCTTTTCTACAACATGGAAAGTTTTGGTAGTGTAGTGTGGATTGTGGCCTCATTGTCGACATTGCTAAGTTAGCTTAGGCCCAGCTGCCATGATGCCTTCTTAGCACACGTTACTCTGTGACTTTGTTTTTCCACACTCTGCTTGTGACCGTTCACATTAGAACTGTCTGCCTTTCTGCCTTTCACCTTTTCTCATGTTCTCTGTGGTTTTTGTCTGCACACAATGTACAAGGTCGAAAAACAACGTCCCTTATTTTTGCTGTTCTGGTCAGCCCCTCGCACTTGGACATAACATGACATACAGCTGCACTGGAGAAATTTGTGTGCTTTTAATATTGTGAACTCACTGTTGAAGGCACTTGGAGAAACGCCTTTCCAGGGAGAAGAGCTGTGCTTGTCCGATGATGTAAACCTTGCATCTAGTTCTTGAGGTATGGGGGTCCCCCTGACAACGCCCAGAGGTCTTCTATTTTTATAATAAACTAGTTACTAGCACGGGGAGGGTGGCAAGGCATTATAGTCCTTCATCCACTGTCTTTATAAAATGCTGTCCCTGTTTGTATTCTATGGAATTGTAACAATGCTTACTGTTTTGTCTTTATGCATTATGCTGCTAGTACTGGCACGTGTACTGTGTCTTAGAGCACAATAGTTGAAATAAACATTTTAAACTATACTGTGTCTCTTAATACGCACGTTGTGGACAAGTATGAGTGAGTAATGAGTGTTTTTGCTCCCGCGATTCCTGTAAGAGTCCGTGTTCTGGGATGTCTAATCATTGGTACCTTCGCTGTAGTGCGGAGAACGAATGAGACACTATAGCTAGTCGGATTGGGATTTTGGGTACTAAGGTGTATGGTTGGTACACCACTATACACCGAGGTCCTGTTTTCCTGCGCAGAGTTCTGTATATGTGCAGAATCCCCGCAACAGTAGAGTGGATGTATAAAACGTTGTGCAACAAAAAATATTGTGGAGGTCCTTTACAGTAATGGAAAAATACCATCGTGACAAAGGTGTTTTAAAACAATAGTCACACGCGTATATTTTTCAATCGGACTGCACTGCTGAATCCTTTTTCCCAGGAGCAGGCTATTTGGGGAGGTGCCTTTTTTGTTGGAGATATTGAAAAGACAAGCTTAGGAAGGTCGCTACATAATAAAGATAGTGATCAAACTGCAGTGGAATTTATGTTGGTGTAAGGGGCATTCTTGCATATTTTGCCCATCATTTACTATGAAGGATACTGCCATGATTTTGTGGTAATGCATACCAGAAACCAAGACCCAAAGGTTCTACTTTGAGAACAAGCATACCACTAATGCCAAATGTGGTACCTGAAGTAGGAAGCAGGAGTTTGTACTTGAAGCGAAGCAAAGATGTTTTTGACCTAAGGGACACCATCGTTACTCTCCCATCATTGACAGACTATCTGAAATTACGAAGAATACGATCTTTCTTGGCCAATCCTGAATCGACGTGTTGCCTAACTCTCCAATAATCCTTATTTACTTCAGTACCCAGAGTTGTACTGAATGTGTCATGGGCCTAGCAAGCAATGAATATGGCTCCACCTTTAGTTCTGTAAGAGGGTAAGAAAAAGCCGTTAGCTGGCTGCAGTTAGCTAATCACACTTCTGGACCCCAGTGCCAATGCACATCCTGCACTAATGATAGCTGTGCCCCTGCTAGAATGACTGCAAGTGATCAGATCTTCAGGAACCTTGAAACAGCCAACTAGTACAATCATCTGGAAATTGAGCAAGTAACCCAAAAACAAGATTCACATATTGCCTTAGCCCTTGCTACTTCGAGAGGTCAATTGAAGCCAGCGCACATAAGGCCTTGTTGCCAAAAAAGGAATATAATACCTGTTGCACAGTATGCACTTTCCTAAGCTCGACAATTGAAGGGGTGTCATTTAAATTCAAGATCAAATGCAACAATAGGCATATGTGTATTTTGGGGCCCACTGTAATGTGAGTTTTGACTGCACAGCTATCACATAGACCACATAGACCTCTTGCTCACAATATACATAGTGGGTTTTTAGTCCACACCTTTCAACCATTGCTAGATGCTAGTGACTGTGTGCATCTTTCCACCTCTACTCAAGTGCCTCCATTGAACTCCCTGATGGACTACCTTACAATAATTGCCCTTTTGGTCCACAGGTGTTGGCTTCCTCCAGTGTTTCTTGCCTTATTCTCTACTTCCCCATTCACCTTCCACTGTACAATCTTGGTTCCTCCCACACATTCCTTCTCCTTCCCTGCTCGTCCCTTTCACCTGTCCACCACCCTCTTGTATCTCCCTCCTCTGAGTGCTCCCTTTTTCCACTGCTTGCGCTTCCTTCCTAGTTGGCTTTTTAAATGTGCTGCTGAACAGAGTACTTTTTCATACAAACAAAAAGTGGGCTATAGACAAGGCTTCCTTGCCTTCAATACTGTCCTCTTTTTAGGATTCACTTACAGACAGCTATTAGCTGTTTGTTGTCGAAAGACCTCTTGTGGAGCATGCCAAGAACTTACAGTGGGTTTAAAGCCCAGCCCATTTCTTTCCACTGTTGTTTTTTTTGCCACTTATTTGCTTGCTTCTCTCGTAGGAGATTTCCATGTATAGTCATAAGCGTTAAATAGTCCCGCCCGCATGGGGGGAACCCAGAGCACTTTTTCCAATATATCTTCTAAAGTGCTGAAGTTCGCCTTTCTTCAGGAAGGCCTTAAAGTCATAATGCAGCCTATAGAATTAGGCCACAGTGGTCAAAATTCACAAACACTTTTGCTATGAGAGAGAAGGATGCAATGTAGCCCGTAGGCTGCCATTATAAGGAAAGAAAAAGGAGACTGTGCCTTTAAGAACTGTGATATCTCCAATATCCCATCATGCTCAGCCAGATGCAGTTACCTCAGTTCATTTTTCTAGGTCCTGCTGACAGGACCCTTGGAGCATTGAACATGACCTTTTTTGTTTTTTTCTTCAAAATTGGAACTTAATCAGTGATTTTTGCTTCACTCTGTGTTTTTTGTCTTCCTCTGAGTTTTGTCTTTTCTTGAAAGGAATAGAGGTATTTTTCTGCTTCAAAATGCCTTCTTTATTCAACAAATGTCCTCGCTGTGGCAGGAGAAAGGCTAAAACAGGACCACATGAGATTTGTATCATCTGTCTGCCGTCTTCACATCTACCTGCCTCCTGTGACATTTGTAAGACTTTCTCCAGGCGAACCCTATGTGACCGGGCGAAAATTTGCCTTCAAGGAAAAGAAGAAAGACGCCGCCAGCAAGAAGCCAGTGGGACCTCTGAGCCGCGGGGAAGGTAATTCTTCCACCAGAGCTCTTATCTCAGCCTCCAGTGGTCGTGGAAGGTCTGAGAGGCGTTTTTCAGGAAGAAAACGCTTTCAGTCCCAGTCGACATCATGTCGGTTGACATCGGAAGGAGGTACAGCACTTACATGCTCGCCGTCTGTGACTGGCTCGACGCAGTAGAAACGTTGATGCTCGACGCCAGGACACTCTTGTGCAACGTCGAGATCTTCTACTTGCCACCGCCCGACGTCAAAAAGTGAATTGACGTCAGCACCCAGGACGTTCTCCAAATGCATGGCTCTGGTGGCAGCACATACTTGAAAACACCGAATCTTTGTCTGCCCTTACCTGGACGACTGGCTTATCAAGGCGCCTACCTTCCCAGAAGCACAACTGTATGTCAAATGGACTTGCGATCTCCTCCTTCGGTTGGGTCTCCATGTCAACTTTCTCAAGTCCACGTCAACACCAGTCCAGAAGGTGCACTACTTCTACCATTGACACACTGCACACAAGGGTGTGTCCTGCTTGGAACAACGCTTATCCATTCTCCAGAAATGTCACACACACCAACAAATGAGCGATCCAACAGTCCGCATAGTCTCCTCACTTCTCTGCTCGATGGCCTCCTCCATTTTTCTGACTCCCAACGCTCGCCTCCACCTGCACCCTCTCCAGGAGTGTCTGGAGGACCAGTGGGACCAGTTGTCAGGAAACTGGGAAGACCGGATCACGCCATCAAGTCACTCAAGTGATGTTCCCCGAGCAATCTCCTGCAGGGGATGCCATTTCACCAACAGGATCCAACACAGACCATCATAACAGATGCCTTTCTGCTCGGATAGCGAGCCCACATGGGTCATCTGCAAATACAAGGCGCATGGTCTCCGAAGGAGAGGACATATCACATCAACCTTCTTGAACTCCACGCAGTTCATCTGCCACTTAAGGCATTCCACCCATTGTTCACGACCGACAGCCTGCTTGTGCAGACAAACAATACAACCACCATGTACTACCTGAACAATCACGTGGGCACAAGGTCCGGAGCCTTGTCACAAGAGGCACAGACCATCTGGCACTGGCTCCTTGCCAGGAATCTGAAGATAACAGCCATTCACCTACCAGGTGTTCAGAATGTCCGAGCAGATGCGCTCAGCAGGGCTCTCAATGAAAACCACGAGTGGGTGTTGAACAAAGATGTCGTGCAAGATATCTTCCACTTGTGAGGCACACCTTCTACACACCTTTTTGCCACAGCGAAAAACAAAACATGAAGCGGGTGCGCCGCCAGGTTTTACCCTCCGAGGTCATTGGGGAATGCCCTATGGATTGACTGGTCCAACAAATTTCTTTATGCTTTTCCACCAATTCCTCTGATCCCGGCAGTCCTGCTCAAGCTTTCAACCACAACAACCAAGATGATCCTCATCGCACCAGAGTGGCCAAGACAATTGTGGTTCCCGGACCTTCTTCACTGGTCACTCCGACCACATCTCAGGCTGCCATGCATGCCAGACCTTCTAACGCAGACTGGAGGACAACTGTTACACCCCAACCTCTCGTCCTTGATTTTAGCATCATGGCTCCTGAGATAGTGCAGTCTGGCCACCTGAACCTACCACAGGACTGTATGAAGTTTCTTAAGGAGGCAAAGTGACCATCCACACGATCTGTGTATGCCTTCAAATGTAGCAGATTTTGCATCTGCTGTTCATCCAGACAGATAGACCCTACATCTTGCCAGGAGGATGTAATTCTCCCATATTTGTTGCACCTTGCTAAATCTGGCCTTCAATCTTCTTCCATCAAAGCCCACCTGGCTACACTCATGGCATACAAGAAAAGTCCTTCACAAACCTCTTTCTTTAGGGTTCTGGTTATCACAGATTTCGTGGAGGGGTTAAAGAAGGATTTTCCTCATGTTGGACACACCCTCTCCTCCATGGGAACTCAACGTGGTTCTTTCACGTTTCATGCTACCACTTTTTAAGCACCTCTTCAACATCAAACTTGGAAAACTGCTCTGCTTCCCTTGTGGCTATAACATCTGCACGTAGAGTTGTTGAGATACAGGCCCTTTGTTCTCATGAGCCATACACAGTCTTCCACTCTTCCAAAGTAGTGATGAGGACCCATCTCAAGTTCCTCCCTAAAGTTATCTTTGATTTTCATGTAAATAAGACTATATCTTTCACTTTCTTTCAAAATCCATCCACTCGAGCAGAGAGACCCATTCTCTCTCTGGGTGTAAAAAGGGTTTTAAAGTTTCATTTAGATAAAACCAAATCTATTTGCAAATCACAACAATTGTTCATCAATTATGGCCCAGCTCGCTTAGGTCTGGCTACCTCCGAACAGTCAGTTTCGAGGTGCATTGTCTCTTGCAACCTATTCTGCTATGAGCTAGCTTATAAGACTCTTGATGGCAAACCCAAAGCTCTCTCCACTAGGGGCAAGGCAGCCTCTACTGCCTTGATGAAAAATATTCCCTTGGCAGATATTTTCAAAGCTGCTACATGGAGGTCAGTCCACACATTCACTAGGCATTACTGTCTTGACTCTGATGCTAGAACGGATGCTCAATTGGGACAAACGTCCCTCAAAAATCTCTTTGCTTAGCTATCTATCTCGCTATTGTTTCTGTCTACTCCACTGCCTCTGGGGAAATGGGCTTGCTAATCTATTCAATGCTTATAACTACACATGGAAATCGCCTGCCATAGAAGATATAGTTTTTCACATGTAACTCCAGTTCTCTCTCGTATTTCCATGATCCTCATAAGCAACTCTCCTTCCTCCCCAGTGGATTAGACAGACACAATCATGCTCCGCTATTATTCAGCTAGTACACCCTACAAAAAGAACTGAGGTAACTGCCTCTGGCTAAGCATGATGGGATATTGGAGCTCACACAGTTCTTAAAGGCACAGTCTCCTTTTTCTTTCCTTATAATGGCAGCCTATGGGCTACATTGCTCTGCATTTCTTCATTCTTCTCTCTCATAGCAAAAAGGTTTGTGAAAGATTTTTTTCTGTGACCTTACAAAGCTGTTCATGCATTGGGTTCATGTTTTCTTGGATATTCCCCTTTCTTTTCTTCAAGATGAAGAATTTTGACCACTGTAGCCTAATTCTATAGGCTGCAGTATTTTTTCGTTTAATGATTTTTTAAGGCCTTCCTGAAGAAAGACTAACTTCAGCACTTAAGAAGATATATTGGGGAAAGTGCTCTGGGTTGTGGTAGGCAGACAGGACTATTCAATGCTTATGACTATCATGGAAATACCCCTACGAGAGAACTGGAGTTACCGATAAGAAACTGTACCTTCTTATTCAATTGCTTCCTCCTCCTCTTGTGTATATCCTTCCCATGGAGCATAACTTCTTTACTATTCTTTTTTTTGTTTGAATCTGTTTTTATTGTATTTGTGAAAATGAACATAGGCATGAAAGGCAACATACAGTCGGTATACAATTGTACAGATCTACTATTAGCTAGTAATGAGTCGGACCAACATGTGCGGCCCAATGTGTCCAGGCAGAGGTTATTGGATCAGTGCAGGCATTTTGTCGACATGTCGTTGTTTAAAGTCCTTTCAGTTCATACAATGCGGCTGGTTAAACAGATAGCAAAGTTGAGACAACGTAAGAATAATAACGATAACAACAACAGCAGCATTGACCGACACATTCGCAATGTTCCTCCCTAATGCCTCCCCTCCCCCTTAGCCACTCCCCCCCGGGACGTCACAACAGCAACTATCACACTGTCTGCGCCTCTTCTCGTCAGCACTCACCCCAGCCAAGCCGCATATCACAGTTGTGTAAGGAACAATACGGCAGGTTACTGCCAGGGTGCTGGCCATCATTCACTCCCTTCCTACGTGGACGGGCTCCCTGTAAGGTCTTCCTCCCCATTTTGCAGACTACGATATAGTCCCTCCCAGCTGGCTGCTATGGGCTCTTGTCGTAGCCCCAGTGTTTCCTCCCGCCGGAGGGCGATTCCTTCTGCCTTAGCCCACGCTAATAGTGAGTACCGCCATGCCTGCGTGTGTGGGGGGTCTCTCGCTTTCCAGCGCTTGGTCAGGAGCCGCTTAGCTACCACTAATCCCAAGTCCAGGAACCGAGAGGTAACCTTTGTGGCTGGGGTTCGCCTGAAATGATGGAGTAGGCCTACCGTCCATTCAAAGGGCAGGTCGCGGCCCGTGCACTGCTGCAGGAGCTCACGGACTTCGCGCCAATAGGTGAGTATGTTGGGACAGCTCCAGAGCATATGTATCAACCCGGCTCCAGGTTCATCACATCTGGGGCACACTGCGTCAGTACGGTGAAAGTATCTATTTATTAGTTCAGGTGTGAGGTACGCTCTGTGTAGAATAAATAGTTGTATTTGTCGAAATCCCATGTTCCTGGGTATGCATACCGGGCTTCTAAGAATCTTTTCCCACTCCTTATCTGCTAGTTGTCGCCCCAAGTCCAGTTCCCATTTTTGGTGGAGCGGATCCAGTTTGACCGCTACATGTATTCGGAGTGACGACCCGAACCAGATGTCTGCCCCTTCCCATAACATGGAGATACTGAATAGTGAGGTGTTGGGTCGGCTCCGTGTGCATGTCCCCCCATCTGTCCGTTAGCGTTGCCAACAGTGAACGATACATTAAAAACTGCCCTGGCGGTAATCCCTCTTCAGCCACCAAGGATTCATATGGCATAAGCGCACTGTCCCTGTATAAATCTCCCAGGGTTTGTACCTCCGCTGCCCGCCAGTCCGTAAGGGACACTGCTGATAGTACCCCCGGTCCACTAGGGGAACCCTCCAATGGTATCGCGGGTGCATAAGGGATGACGTCTCTTGTGAGGTATAGACATCTATGGTAGCACCGGTACGCCACTGCCAGCAGCAGTGGTGCCGACCGCGCAGTCCTAGCAGCTGGGTGGAAGAGGCTGGTTATTTGTACTAACAAGTACGGTGGTAGTGTGGTCGCGGTATCATCCCTGTCTCTGTCCGCGAGCCATCTGGCTATCCATTGTATCTGGGCTGCCAGATAATAATGCTCAAAGCAAGGTACCGCTAGCCCCCCCCATGTCAGTTGGCCGGTACAGTTTCGTCAGCCCCACCCTGTGTCGTGCAGCCCCCCATATAAAATCCCTGAGCAGTTTAGTAAACGTGGTGAAGAAGGCGGCCGGAACATAGAGAGGTAAATTCACAAAGTAGTACAGAAGCCTAGGGAGAATCACCATCTTGGTCAGCGCCACTCTACCCGTGACCGTCAATGGGAGCGCGCCCCAATAACTTCTTTACTATTCTTCTGAATGAATGACCAGTATGTTTTCACAGCTCAGACTCTGAGAACTACTTTTTCTTTAAGCATTCCATGAGAGTTCAGGTGTTTTCTTGCTTTCGGTCTTGCATGTTTGCCCCCGAGCACTCTGTGTTGCTCTCTTCTCACCCTTTTTTCAATGTATTTCCTCCCGCTGCTCACTTCAAGCTCCTCCATTACTTCCCTTCCCACTTTGCATTGGCCCTACCACCATTGACTTGTCCCCCACCATTGACTTGTCCCCCACCCACTCTGCTGCTTCAAACAAGTAAAAATGTAATGTTTAGTTACTGCTCTGAGTGGTGTCTGCCATCTTGGAATAGTAAATAAAAAGTTAAAAAGTCGCCTGCATCGTTCCGTATGAATGTGTATGTGTGGAGATGCATTCATGGACATATGTCATCACACATGCACACATAGTGACGCGGCTATCAGTAGTGTCATAACATGTACTCCGGCATGCATGCATTCCCGTGATTTTTTTTTTACTGATGCAGCGCATCATCTGCAAAATGCATAGGCGAAAGCTATACGTATTTCATTCAGGGAGGGTATAGCCTAAGTTAACATTTCCTCGCCATACAGACTGATGTTGATGATAGACATTTAGAGGCTCATGTGGCAACATCCATAGCCCTCTAGGAGAAGAGACCTTGTACATACCACTGTATGCGTGACTCGTGTGGGAGAGGAAGCATTTACAGCCTTTGTGGAGGCTAGAGGGCACGCAGATGCACTGCTCGAGTGTCGAGGAACTAGTCTCAAGTCACTGCTGTGCAAGGGTAGGCTGAACAGCATGGCTTGCACCACTGCACGAGAGAGGACTTTACAGCTGATTGTAAGCATGAACCTTTATGGGACACTATGTGCAAGCGCTTGCTATGTAAGTTTGCTGCAGCTTCAGCATAAATAAAGCGAGGCTGGAGTAACACGATTGAATGATGCACGTATTCTGCTTGATCAAACTGTGATTGTAACTATGTCTTTTTGAATCAACGTCTGAAGCATTTATGGGCGGGCATCAGCGAGTTTTGGGGTGCATTTCTGAAAGATGGTAAGATGACCGAATCCTAACACAGCCTCTTTCTTCACTTCTTTTACCAGATGCAGATGTAAACGCTTCCGGGAGTTCGATGCACGCCCTCTCCCACATCCGGCAGGCAAGAATCCCTCCGCATCTCCTCCAGAGAGTCCCAGGGGTGCTGACTCCCGGTGCGTTCTCCTTCTGTGAGGTGGACTCTGGATTCGGCCCAATGTTAAACCGCAAAATGGGGAGTCAAGGCTTTGGTGGGGCTGTGCCTCCGATGGCCGCTTTCCCGCCACAGAGATATCATTACTTTCTAGTCTTGGACTTCGAGGCGACATGCGATAAGCCACAGATTCATCCTCAGGTGAGCGTTGTGAAAGCATGCAGAAGCATACTGCCATCTCCCTCTAAACCAAGGAATGCTGGATGGTTATTTTCATTCCAGATTCTTGACAGATTTTTGAGTTGTGCTTTAATTCAGGCTGCAGTAATATTTACTCTTTGGTTTAGTGTGTATCATCACCCTCCAGTGGATAATAAAATAAAATAAAAATATGATTTTCTATTGAAGCCAAAGACTCCAGCTTCCTCCCTACCTTCAATGTGCTATATGCACATCCTGCCCTGTCTTGCAGTTACATTTTGCACAGTCTGGACTGCCTAGTTTAGTAAGAGCGTTAGCTCAATTGGGTTTCCCCATCATTTCATGGGATTAACAACTGAAATTAGCATCCCTCTTTATCAAAGGAACCAATAACTAATTTGGTTGATTGGATTTTTTTTATTCCGCGCAATTTCATTAGTGAACTTGTCTTAAAGTGTGGCTGTCACTCTCAAAAACATTGGGGTAACACAGTTCCTATATAGGGTTAAATAGATTGCCTAATTTGAAATTAACAAGAGAAAATGTATCTGAATAGAAAAAATTGAAGATATAAAAATGTACTTTATACCTGTAAACTGTGAAAAAAACAAGTTCTAAAACGGTCAGCTGTGTGTGGTAGCACAACAGGGGGGACACTCTTACGGGGGGGGGCACTCAGTAACATTAGAGCAGGCAACTCCGGTGGAGTTTGGCTATAAAGAGAAACGTCCAAGGTGAGCCATGGGGGAGATAGAGTGCATCTTCTTCACCCAGCATGGTAGCAGCAGGCTCCCTTAAAATACAAGTGCATTGGCTTCAGCACTGCCCAAAATAATTTTTTAAAGACCTGCTTCCTTGATATAATATGATATGTCTTGAATATGTTTTGCCGCCTTGGGAAGTCTCCCAGCTTTATCCATATCAGTCAAAACTTGAACAGTCTTGTGACATGCTAAACAAAGTTTTTTAAGGCAGCCTCTCGGACAGTTGAACAAGTAGACTGTTTTATTGAGGATCAAAATACTGCAATGATATGAGCTGTGAATTCTCCTACACTTGGATCTGGAGTGGCTATCAAGGAATTTGGCTTCAGTGTGGAAGATGAGGGCACGTCACACAAGTCATTCAGCAGAGCATGCCATCCCGCTGAGACATCTGGATGGGAAATGGTTGTGAGCATCTCCACTCGGCGACTGCAATAGCTCAGGTCTTACCTGCTCACAAAAGATTACTCTAGGTATAGAGCAGTGACTTGCCACTTAATGTAAAAGAAAAAATTCTTTGAAATGAAGTGGGTGGCGTATTTTAAGCTATTCTTCTCGGCTCCATCCAGTGTCACTCGAGTCTCCATATGGCTGCTGATACCGAGGGTTACTAGCAGCACAGGACACCACGTGGTGGGTCCTTAAGCAGAAACGTGAGGAAGTTTGTGAGATTCCTGGAAAGTCCCTTGATGTCCTCCAGAGAGTGTCAAACATATATTTGATTTCATTATTAGATCACTTAACAGCAGCTGCATTTTTTAGTTAGTCATGTCTCCTCGGTAGAGGTCTGTGGGGTGTCGGGCTTTTACTTCAGTCACCAGTGAGCATTGTTTACCCATGAGCAAATTACCCTCTTAACAATTTATTTCAAGTTAACAACTCTGATTTCAAATCACCTCCACATCCCTCCAAAACTGGGATTGGGTTCCCCAGAACTTTGTGCAAATTTTCAAAAAGATCCTTCACCTGTGAGGTATCATTCTGCACATGACAGTGAAATGTATAAACCTAAATTTGTATCCATTGTTTTTCAAAGTGAAAAGGAAGATCCAGATATTTACACAATCTCGATGGGTGCTGGTGCCAGAACCTTATACGCGGATGGTTTGACATACTCAAGAAAGCTTTCAGCTCATTGATTCTAACCATCGCTGCTACCATATTCCATGTGGTTGCTGCTCTAGAATCTTCTTTTATGTTAATATTGGGTGAGGGAGTGGGCGAATGTTTTTACCAGTCAAAATAAGTACTAAACACTAGAGGGTTATACATTTATATTACTTTCCCACTCTGTACTTTTCCGATTCCTCTTCACCAACTCGTCTCTCAGTAATGGAGGAAACTCTCGTCCCATGAATCTGATGGATCTACCACTTATCCTTCTTTTTGTGAAATTTCTCCCAGGATGACCTTCCTCATCAAGCTTCATTATCGCTTTTTATTTACATGTGCACAGTTTATTGCCTTTGAGTGCAACAATCAATGCAAACCAATATTGTCATCAAAAATGTTATCAGATGTCAATATTGTCATCAAGAAATGACAGCAAAAATACTCTAGTTAAAATACAACCATAGATTAATACAATGCCATAGAGTGTTGAAGAAGATGGAAAGTTTTACATGATATTAGAAGTATAGTCTGAAGGTGGGTTGAAAAAAGGACACTTAAACAAGTATCCGAAAATGTCACTGAAAGAGGACACTGCAATCTACGGTTCCATCCTCCGGGAATAATCTTTTATTGGAAAACTCCAAAGTGGATCCTTTTGAAGATCATTCAAGATTGGAAATGTTGCCTACCAGATAGAACTTGTGGAGAGGGGAAAAAGAAATACAAATATTCCATGTAAATCTTTTAAAAAGATGGGAGGGACCTATAGTCTAGCAACAGGTTTACTTAAGTTATGGAACTCTCAATGAGTTAGAGGAAATGGAGATGGGACCTGATCTGAAGGGTTCAGAAAGAAAACAATTAAGAGACCTACTGAAGATCTCGCAAGGACTATTTTTGTTTTCAGGGCATACTGATCTATCCACAACACAGTGATTGTGAGCAAAGAAGCCAAGCAATGTACAATTAATGAGCCTAATAATACAAAATGAAAACAACTGCCGCCAACAGGGGTGGTCTAAACACTATGCAAGAACGTGGAAAAATACAGACTGCTGGTAATAGCAAGGATCACCCAATGGCACACTATCTACCTATCTGTGTACTGGCAAGGGGGTAGGGAGGCTATCCCACCTACATTATCAAGCAGCTTCCCTAGAAGGAGTCCGGCGTTGTGTTCCGGTCTGACGCTTTAATTCCTGGGGGCACACCTATTTACAGTGCCAGTGGGTGAGGAGGTGAGGGGGGGGCATGTTGGTCGAGGGTGAATGTGACAGTGGGGACATCAGGACTACTCTTGACCTTACCGAGGAATGTTGGTAAATTAATTTAAGTCCAAAAATAAAGAAGAAAATGATTTGCCACCCCCAAAGGGTTATGACAGTTCACTATTTTGTTACACGGAACCTGCCTCAGCCACCATTCAAAGATTAATGAATACCCTATTGAAACCTCATCAAAACTATGCTTTGGCCTATATCGCTGATATTACAATCTAAAGGATGTCCTGTGATAAATCTCTTAAAAGATGTAAGAGCAGACTTCTCTATGATTAATCCTAAAAAGAGTAAAATAGCTGTTAACCAAGTTAAATATTTGGGCTGTTAGTGCTGGTATAAGTATATATCGGACCCCAGGAGGAAAACAAAATGGGTATAAAAAAGGTTTCTTTTCCTGAAAATAAAATAAATAGGAGCCTTTTTGGGTTACTAGGCTTTTACAGAAGCTTTGTTCCAAACATTTTGTATAAGGCTACTTCCCTAACAGATCTACCAGAAAAAGAAAACACAACCAAATATTTGAAAACCCCCCAGAAATCCAGCAGTACTACCCTTTGAACAGTTAAAAGATCATATCCGTTCTAAATCAAAGTTCCAGAATTCAAAATTTTACACTACCTTCCTATTGCAAAGTGATGCATTGGGATTAGGCTTAGGAAAATTCAAGGGGTGACGAGAAACCAATATTAGCAGGAAATTACTACCCCTTGCCATAACATGGGCCATTGAGAGACTAAGATGTTATATGGAATAGGAGCTTATACTCCATATAGATCATGCACTATTAACTTGGGTTGCTCAAAATAGGGTAATTATTCAAGAGTACTGAGGCGTTTTTTTCTCTCTCTCTCTCTCTCTCTCTCTCTCTCTCTCTCCCTCCCTCCCCCCCCCCCCCACATTTCAGATTAAACACAGAAAAGACAAAGCCCTGGCATATTCTACCTTTGCCTCTAGATTTCCATTGTGTATTCTTCCTGATCAAAGAACTTCAAGGGAATGATATGTAACGCAATAGACTTACCTGCAAATGAAAGGCAGTGCCAACAGTTCCTGAAAAACCCTATGGAGAAGAGGAAAGACCAAGTCAGGGCTTATTAACCAGAAAGAAAGGACTAGTCATGAGACCATTATTCAGAAAAGACATACTAGACCTGTCAAGATTGAGGGACAGAAAACAAGATGAAGGCATACATATGTAAAGTAGCAGAAATGACTACAGGACTCTCGACATGAAGAAAGAAGTCCTAGGGTCCCTAACGCAGAGTAGGAGGCCAGGAGTAGGGCGCGGGTGTTGTGCAAGAGCAACACCCAAGGCAACCGAGAACAGGATCCTGCAGGAGCCACAGATCCTACAGCAGCCCAGAGAATCAACATTCTCATAGTACTACCCCAGACACTGTGGATAAAGAAGAGTCCTGTGGAAGAGACTAGAGAATGACTCCTTGTGGGAACTATCTGTTCGCTGACATAAAAGGATTGAGTGTGAAAACTCTAAGACTTAAATATAATAAACTTTTCACTGTCAAAGCTGTCCAGTTCGCTTGCTGTTCTCTTAAATTCAGTCCCACATTAGCGCTTATTAAGCCTTATTTTATTTATTTATAAAGCGTCTGAATCACCCCCGAAGGGGTATCTCCGCGCTATGGAGGTGCTGCAGTATGCCATGAGGGAGGAGATGTTAAAATAGTGCAGTTTTAAGGAGCTTTCTGAATTGAAGGTGATCAGGGCATTGCCACAGATGGATAGGGAGATGATTCCAGTAGAGAGGGGCTAGGTGAAAGAAAGTCCACCCAGTCGCGATTTTTTTGAACCTCTGTACAAGAAGCAGAGATTTAGTTCCAGAGCGGAGTGGCCTAGAAGGTATGTAGTGATTGAATTTTCCTGCGAGATAGCTGGGGCCTTTGCCGTTCAAGGCCTTGTGCACAATACAACATATTTTAAATTTGATTCGTTTGCGTACCGGGAGCCAGTGAAGTTGTTGTAGGAGAGGAAGAGAGGCAGTTTTAGGGGGAGCGTTTGAGACGAGGCACGCCGCAGTGTTTTGGACCACCTGTAATCTGCTCAGCGAGGACTCATTATCTGAGACCAGAAGGGCATTACAGTAGTCCAAGCGGCTTAGTACCAATGCCTGGATGAGAGTTTTCCGTGTGGACAAGGGGAGGAAGGGGAAGACTCTCCGTAACAGGCCAGGTACATGGAAGCAGGAGCCTGCGGTGGTTGCAGCGTGCTCTTTCATAGTCAATTCCTGGTCTAGGCGTATGCCGAGGTTCTTGACCACAGTCTTGGGCTCCGGAGGGTCCCCATGATCCACCGCCCACCAATCTGGTGACCACAGCAATGGTGCATCTCTAAACAGCATAATCTCGGTCTTCCCTGCGTTGAGCTGGAGGAAATTGTTCCTCATCCAGCTAGCGATGGCTATCATACCTTCCGAGAAGGTAGACTGGGCCTTGGGAGTGGATTTATTGAATGAGAATAAGAGCCAAGTGTCGTCAGAGTATGAGATTGGTGTAAAACCCAGTGTCCTGAGTAAATCCGCTAGGAGAGCAACGTAAATGTTGAATAAAGTGGGACCGAGACAGGAGCCCTGAGGTATTACCTTAGTCAGTCCCATGATCTTCGATCGGAAGGGGCCTAGGTTGATAGTCTGAGTTCGGAGGGAGAGAAAGCTTGCCATCCACTGGAAGGCCAGTCCTTGGATTCCGATTTCTTTAAGTCTCCTGAGCAGGATCTGATGGGAGACCATGGCTAAGGCGGCCGATAGATCAAGCAGCACGAGTAGTACTGCTTGTCCGTTGTCCAGGGACTGCCTGATTTTGTCGGTGGCAGCAATCAAAGCTGACTCGGTGCTGTGCCTGGGCCTAAATCCGGATTGAGATGGATCAAGGCATCCCGTGGATTCGACATGGTCAGATAGGTGTTTGTTGATGTGTTTTTCCAATATCTTACTCAGGAGAGGTAGAAGAGAGATTGGGCGAAAGTTGGATAAGTCCTCCATGGGGGCCTTGATTTTCCTGCGGTTGGGAATTACTTGTGCCGCCTTCCATTCAGCGGGAAGTTGCCCCTCTCTCAATGAGAGATTGAGGATCGAGCAAATTGGAGGGGATAGTTGTTTGGAGAGCATAGTGGAAATAATGGCTGGAATAATATCCAGAGGGGAGCCTGATTTTACTGTGTATAACAGTGACTCCACATCACCATCGGTGAGGGGAGGGAAATTTTCCAGCAGCTGCACCTTTGTTGGGACAGAAGGACCGCAGGAAGCAAAATCCTGCTGAGGGCTCCCGGCTGAGGTGATTTTGTCATAAATCAGCTCAATTTTCGTGTAAAATGTGTTGCTATTTTATCACAGAGTGCTTGTGAGGGGGCCGCCTCGTTGTTACAAGCATTTGGATCGGTGAAAGATTTGAGGATTTGGTATAAGACTTTAGGGGCATTCCCTGCCTGAGCTGTAGCGCAATATGAGCTCTTCGTGCAATTTTTATGTTTTTGTGGTATTGGGTCGGAGCGGTCTTGTATCTCTCTTTATCCTGTCCATCATGGGAGCGGCGCCAGCGCCTTTCCAGAGTCTTACACAACCGTCTTTCCGTCCGTAAGTCGGACGAAAACCAAGCTGTCTGGGGGTGCCTGGCCGAACTAGGGTATTGTTTCAAAGGGGCTAGATGATCAATGGCTGTTTTTACTGTAGAGTTGTAACGAGTCAGGCATTCCTCTACATTATCTAACTCAAGGTTCCAAGAAACTGGAATTGTATCCTGAAAACGATCCGGGGTGATTTTATGCCATTGTCTGCAAAGGTGGTGGGGGGCCAGCAGGGGAGCGTCGTGAACCCTAGGGCCCTTGATATGAAAATCAATTAACGCGTGATCCGTCCATGTAAGTGGGCAGGAGGCTTCACAGTAGATGTTGGGAGAGTTGATGAGAATGAGATCTGATGTATGTCCTGCTGAGTATGTGGGGCCATCATTGATCTTACCAAGTTCTAAAGTGGCTAAGTCTTCCAGGAGCACGGAAGCATCTTGATTTGTGGTGCACTCATTATGTACGTTAAAATCTCCCAGAAGTAGAACATTTTTAGTGGATATGGCATGAGGAGCTATTAATTCCATAAGTTGGAGCGAAAAATCTATACTGAACTGTTCTTTTACAGAATAATAAACCTTACAAACTTCTTCAATTTTTAGCCATTCACCACTACAGATTTTATGATCAACTTAATTTCTGTTATCTTGTACCTTGGACTACCTTTCTTCATTGACTAATCTAGCATTACTAAGCATAGGTGGTACATAAACAGTACACTCTTATTTCTACTCCATTTTGCCTTAATCCATCTTTTATTCTCAGATTATCATCTACCACATTCCTATTTCCCCTAATAACGATGTAGAAAAACAGAATTTCTGTAAATTCATTTGACACTTTGCAGTTCGTAGTCCGACATTTCCTGACGCTAATGAAAACAATGTTTTATGGTGGTTCTGCAAACTATCTGGAATTGATGGCTAAGTAAATGGAAATATCTTTCTAGCAGACATTTAAGCACTATGGTTTCAAATATTTTTGACTCCTTACCAGTTCTTAATTAGTGATATCACTGTCCCTAGTTCTCTCTTGCTGGCATCCACTGCCACTAAAGTCCTTTGCTTCACATCACTATTGTCCTGCATGGGAGCACAGCGTATGTGTATTTTTCAGTCCTTCAAAACGACCATGACATTCTCTGTCTGCAGATACGCTTTTCTCTAATAACACCCTTCAGTACAGTTTCATATAAATGTGGCATATTATTCTTGTAAGCCTAGGAAAAGTCATACATTTTCCTCATCCCAAGGAACTGTTGGAATCAAATCTTTTTTTATCTGATGGGGATTTTGTTATGACGCACCACAAGACACAGTGAGTAAAAGCAACTTGTAACAGAGGGCCCAGAGGCATGGAATACAGCACTGTACATTACTTTCTAAATGCATGGAAATAGTCACAACATATTATCTCCCTTTTTTAAAAACAAGAGTCCTATACTAGGTAATGAAATAACATAAAAGTAAAAATAAGACACACAACCCCCACAAAATCTAAACATAAATAAACCTCTATTCAATCCAAAAGAAAATGTAACCCACCATAAAACTACAGTCAAATGTCAGAGCTACAATACAAAGCTATTATAAACATTGACTATCACAAAATACACAGTTTACTGCATGTAATCATCACTGAGTCTCCATGATACATGTCTAACACGAGTAGATCTACGCAACACCTGATGTTCCACTTTCTCGTGACCCTTATTAATGTTTCCACTATTTTCCACCTGTCTGGGACCAGTGTTCTCACAGACCTCAGACCCATTCCGGACTTTCTCAATTTTGCCAGTGTTCCACCAGTGACCACCCGCCACCATCACTGCTTTACCACACACCTTCATTACGTCAAAGGTTCCCCATAGCTGGCACCACCTTTCTTCACAAAATATTAACATTTAACCCAAATAACATCACCCGGTCGAAACATTGTCTGTTTGACTGATTTCTTAACTTTATACCTGTCTTTTCATTTTCTTCGAAACCCTTCTACTCTGTTCAGCATTGACCTGTGATCAAACTTTGTAGTGACTTTACTTTGTGCACCTTTGGTCTACCATGTGTGAATGTGGTGTTGTGCGATAAAACCCCAACAAGACTTCATGGCTTTATCTACATCATAATTATTGTTTTTGGCCTACTTTATGCACTCAACCACAACTCTACTCATCCTCTCCACCAAACCATTGGTTTGTGGGTGGTAGAGAACTCCTCAAATGTTTCACACCAGATTCATCCAGGAACAGCTTCATTTTATGACTTCCAAATTGAGTTCCATTGTCTGATAAAACAAACTCTGGAAAACCTTCCCTCAAGAAAATATCCTTCAAGAAACACACTGCATTGGTAGCCGTGGGAATTGAAAAGAAACATACTTCTGGCCATTTACTATGGTAATCAATCAACACAAACGCATAACGTAAGTGATGTAGTAGAAAATGAAAAGGTCCCACCATATCATTGCCCACCTTAGACCATGGCCTCTCAGGCAAAGGTATCTGTTGTAGAGGTGGAGTCTGCTACACACCACCCATTCTTTCACCACCATAGCAACATCTCTGTCCATAGAGGGCCACTAATAATGCGCTCGAATCCTTCTTTTTTGTCGTAGTTGAACCATGATGTCACTCATGAGCATTAATAACCAACAAAGGACGGATAACATCCGGGGGCACGCACCTGTCACACCTCATCACCACCCATCCTCAATGGAGAGATCTTCCGCCACTTTAGAAAAAGGTTGTAATTCTGAACGCATGTTCCTCTCCTTAGGCCACCCACCAACAATAAACTCTTTGACAGGACATCATTCTCACCAGGGGTCATCAAATCGTTCTCAGAACACGCCTTACAGTCATCCGCGTCAATAAGTGCTAGAAAACAATCTTCCTTGTCACCCTCTGGGTCTATAGTGTCCTGATCACCAACTGGTAGCCTAGAAAGAAAATCTGCCGTGATGTTCTCTCTACCAGGAATGTACCTCTCTTCAAAATCATATTGAAGCAATTTGGTTGTCTAGCGGGCAATGCGAGGGGTGGTGTATTTAATCTTGTCACCACTCTAAATGTAAACAAGGGGTTTGTGATCCGTCTGTATGACACATTTTCTGCCCCACACATAACTCCTGAATTTTTCACTGGCCCAGCAACATGCCAGAAACTCCTTCTCAATCACCGAGTAATTTAACTCTGGTTCTCTCAATACACTGGAAGCATAACTTATGACAACATCGCTCTCGTCAGAACACTGAGTAAGAACAGCACCCAAACCATACTCACTAGCATCTGTGGTGATGGTATAAAGCAAACCAGGATCATAAGGACTTAACATCCTAGCATTCGTTATTTCAAACTTAACGCACTTAAATGTGTCTAGGCACAAGCTGACCCAGACAAATGGAACTTTTGTCTTCAGCATATTAGTGAGAACCTTTATTTTAGATGCGTAGTTTGGGATAAACCTAGCATAAAATTCACACATCCCAGTGAACAAGCGCAGCTCGTCCTGGTTTTTAGGTGCATGACAATCTACAACTGCCTTAACCAAAGCAGGTCTGGGAGAAATGCCATTACTTGATATGCCATGTCCCAAAAATTCAATGTCTCTTTTCCAGAATTCGCACTTCTTCTTCCTTATTACCACCCCATTTGTTTAAAAAATTTGCAGAACAGACCTAAGAATCTTGTCATGGTCTTCTAAATGCTTGGCAAAAATCAACACGTCGTCCTGAAAAGCTAAGACACCTACAATCTTCCCCAACAATTCGTGCATTATGCATTCGAACACTGAGGTCGCGGATGCCAAGCCAAACAGCATCCTGCAGAACTGGAACGTGCCAAAAGGAGAATTGAATGCAGTATAATAGCGGGACATATCTTCTAACACTACCTGCTGATACGCAGAGGCCAAATCAATTTTGGAGAACCACTCTGCACCTCCAAGCTCCTCCAAGAGATCACTGATCTTGGGCAGAGGAAATTATTCTACCCAGATTTCTTTGTTCAAGCTTCTTAAATCAATGCACAAGCACATTGCACCATTCCATTTGCATGCAACCACTAAAGGAGAAAGCCACAAACTAAACTCAATGGGTTCAATAACTCCATTGCTTTGGAGTTTTTCTAGTTTCAATTTGAGATCCTCTCTAAGACTGAATGTAACAGACCTAACCTTATGTTTGACAGGAATGGCTCTTTGCTTGACTTTTATTCTGTGTTTGAAACCCACAATTGTACCCAGACCTGTTGAAAAAGCATTGGGAAACTCGTCTTCCAAAGCAAAAGATGACGGTGCATCATTGATGACTAGAACCTGTTCACTGGTTCCCGGCCTGAGTACCATACCAAAAAGACCTTGGTGGAACCAACCCAAAATATTTAATCCTCTCACAGCCACATAGATTTTGCCTTGAATCTTGCCCCCGAATTCTGAAACCTCCTCAATGTAACCTTCTAACTCAATTTTCCTTCCTTCGTATGAAACTGGGGCTCTGTCTGGCGAAAGCAACACACTATATGCCCATGTTGTGCAATACAATTCAGACATCCTAGTAATCCTCGCTCCAGAGTCAACCAGCAAATGTAAAACTTTACCACCCACAACAATATCAACATAGGGATCGACACACTCACTGGGATCCCCCTTGACGATGTTATCATCCGTAACCACCACAATCATATCTTGGAAAGCTTTGGTCAAGACCTGTTCTCTAGCTTCTTCATTGTCATCAACAACACTGTTGACCTTGGGTACTCTGGTTTGTGCTCCCTTGCAGACATTGGCAAAATGACTTAATTTGTCACATTTTCTACAAGTGATATTTTTTGCTGGACACATTCTACCATCTCTAACATGTGGCGAATTGCCACACCTCAAACATATAGTAGATTGTTTAAAAAACATTTATGAACATGCTCAGTATCTTTGCGACTGATGTGACATTTACAGTCTCCCTTGCAGAAGAAGTTGGTTTGAGTTCCTTAATGGACATGTGGGCCAGTTCCATACTTTTAGCAACCTTTATGATATCTTCCAAAGTAGGATTACCCATGCTTAACAGTTTTTGTTGACTGTTTGTCAGAGCCGAGCACAATGAACTGATCTTTAACCAGTTGGTCATGAAACTCTCCAAAATTTATACTGGGAACAAAGTTTCTTTAATGCACTAATATACGTGTCAATATCTTCATTTTGCATATGATAGTGTTTGAAGAACTTATGACGCAGCACAACTAACTAGGCTGAACGCCAAATCTGGTAACCAATTATTTTACTACAACTTGATAATCATCCACGTCTTCTCCATCAACTAGTACAAGATCAGGTAGGTGTTTGAAAACCTCCCTACCCTCAAAGCCCAACGAATGCAAAAGAAGATATTTTTTTCTTTCTAGTCTTTATCGAGATGCGGCAAAGCACCGAAATACATTTCAAATCCATTGAACCATTGTTTCCAAGGCATGCTGGGACTGCCAGGTGACTCTAAAAAAGTATTGGTGGGTTGACAGCCTGCATGACCAGGCCGTGTACCAACAAAGTAGACAGGAGCAGCTGTAACCAACCTAGAAGAAAGATATGAGAGAGGTCCAGACGTGTGACCCACTGTTTATATACTCGGCTTAAACAGAAAACCATGCAGAATAGGTGTGCTTGTCACTGCTGTACATAAGGAATTGTATATAAAACAAAAACACGCAAATATGGCCCATGCCATCAAAGCCATAGATGTAACTCGGTGTTTCTGGGTGGTCAACCGTTTAAAATAGACAGCTAGACCCAGAGTGAACCTCTCTTTATCCCACCCAAGAAAGATGTGCAAATCATCGATTAAACATGCGCTGAAAAGATACACTTGTGCAGGTGAAACGCAGAATGAGAAAAAATAAATGATACCAAAATAATTGCACCAGCAGTTGACATGGTAGGTCTTACGCCAATTGTACAGTCTGATATACACCAGTTAAACTGTAGAAGGTGTTTCTGTCACAATTGTGCAGGCAAAGTAGAAGAATGTGCCTAAAACATGGATGCCAAATTGTAAACGAGGTGTGCCTTTCACCCACTGTGCAGGCAACCACAATGAAAATACTTAAAACAGGTGTGCCTGTCACCAAACAGACAGGCAAACTAAACTGAATACCTTTAAAGAGATATTGATGTGAAGTAACAAGGTGTGCCTATCACAGACTGTGCAGGCGTAATCAATGAAAATCCTTAAAACGGGTGTGCCTGTCACCGAACGTGCAGGCAAACTAAGCTGAATACCTTGAAATAACTGTAGATGGGAAGCTTCCTCAAACTAATATGGCTGCCAGGGGTGAATCACAACAAACAAAATGCCTAGCAACCAAGGCACAGGGAAATGAAATCGAGCGTGTGACCATAACTTAGAACAATTTGCTTAAAATCCAGTATGTATACATAAAATGGCTGGCGTGCGCGCGGTACAGCAAAATGTTAAAATGGCGCTTGGTCATGCGCGAAAGGAGCTGCCTGACTCTGCGTTAGCCAGGCACTGAGCAGAACATGCGCAATACAACCCGATGTGCCACTTTCACTGCATCCGTGCTGCGAGACCAGGATCAGGCTCCGATGTATGGTAACAGCAGCGCCTGTAGCTACAGTCCGAGGACAACGGTGTCCGTTCACGCTTGTCTCCAAGTACATAGATGCAGGAGAACTCCAGCAAGTCTCGTCAGGACTTTCGACGAAGCCGGTAATTGTGTGGGATCGCCTCAGTGACTTCTTGAAACCGCTCGTCACCACAAAGGATGTTATGACGCAACACAAGACACGGTGAGTAAAGGCAAGTTGTATTTTTATTGAGTCTGTAACAGCAAGAAGCCACCGCCGTGCTCTCTCTGCCGGACGTGCTCCAACTGCCACAAGTAGAACGTTTCCACAGAGAGCCCTCAGGCGTGGAATCCAACACTCTACATTCCATTCTAAATGCATGGAAATAGTCACAACAGACTTCTAGCCGCAGATTCCTTACCTTTGAATTATCCCCTGTTGTCAAACTGGATCAGGAATTGTTCTATGAGCGCTACCCCTGTGTGCCGGTAGGTGGAGTCATTCGGCTCCGCATGGTGTCTTCCGCTCCGAAAGTGATGTGTGCGGTGCCTATGTAGGCGCCACCCCAGCGCACTGACGTTAGTTCTTCACTTTCTTTGCCAGTCGGCGCAGATCTGGAGAGGGTACCGCCAGTCAATTTTCGTCTGAGCTTTTTTCTTAACTTTTTTTCTTAGTCTTTTGAGAATTTTCTCCTGGTGTAGCAGGATGTCAGCTAAGATGGCCGGCTTCAAGACCTGCGGTGCCTGTCACCGGCAGGTGTCGTTGACGAACACCACCTTGTTTGCTTCTGGCGCCTTGAGCGCGACGAAGATTCGATGATCTGCATAGACTGCCACTCCATGCATCCCAAGGCCTTGAGGGCCATGCCATGGCACCACGAAGGTCTCGATCCCGATCGAGAGGAATATCCCGGGATCGGTCGTGGAGCCCTAGTCCTCGTTGCACTCCTATTCAACTTTGGGTAAGTCCCACAAGCACAAGAAGAGTAAGAAGTCAAAGAGATCTTCGACTTCGCCCTGTCTGTCGAAGTCATTTGAAGTTTGGCTCCACGGATGAGCCTGCGCCTGGGCCGGCTCCACGCCTCCCTGAGTTTTCAACAGACGGAGCAACACTCGCCCAACTCCACGAGGTCTATGAAGCCAGACACCTCATATTTGGGTTGCCCATTCACACAGGCACACCTTCCATCCCCATAGCTGCGGGAAGGCCCCCCCCCGGTACTCCGCAGACAGTTCCACCCTGCTCCAGTTGGGCCCCATGGATCCACAGATAGATCCGGACTGGTGCCAGTCGTACCACCTCGGCCATCTCCGGGGCCGGTCCTGATGCCGACCCATCCAGCGCCCTCTGGCGGCACAGGCTCCATTCTCATCCCAGACTCCAACACAGAGCCGGAGGGGCGTCATCCGACACGGACTCCTCCGCCGACTGGACCCATGCCTTCCAGGCCGGAGCACGATCAGGGTTCTTGGTGGCTGCGACTCGGGCGGATTGGAAAGGGTCACTGGACCATGAAGATACCAGTTCCTAAACCCCAACATGGACTGGTTTGAAGAATTTGCGGACGCCAGAAGACTGGACACCTCTCTAGTTACTGGTATGATCTCGCCCCTTACTGTGGCTATGGAGGAGGGTGTTTCTTTTGCAGTGGTGGTGTGAAGGGTGTCCAAGGTCCTGCACCGTAGCCTACCCTCAGTGGCAGTCAAGACAAACGTCTTGACGGAGGTGATTCAGCTGGGAGTGACCCCCCTCAGACCCTCTTCTCCCATTTAATATAGCCCTCAAGGACGTCCTGCTGGGGACTTGGTCCAAACCCTCCACAGGGGCACTTGCGAACATGACGATTGCTCGCCACCAGCACCCGCTCCAAGGGACCCCAACTTCCTCATGCCACACCCTACGCCTGAGAGCTTGGTGATCCAAGCCTCCCAACTCCCATGTAAATCCTGGCACATTCCATACCACCCCACCAGAGAGAGGGAATCCAAGAGGCTGAACACCTTGGGAAAGAAAATGTTTTCTTCCACCAGCTTAGCACTGCTGTCCGTGAACACTGAATTCCTTTTGGGCTGTTACTCCCATTCCCTGTGGGATTTGGGTGCGGAGGTGCTACCCATGATCTTGGAGGAGGCCTAGGTCATACTCTCCTAAGTTATGTGTGGCGAGAGAGATACAGCGAAGTTCACGATTCGATGCGGGCTAGCAACGACTGACTCTCTGGACAGAGTGGTTTCTTTGTCGGTGGCCTTCTGGCACCATGCCTGGCTAAGAACTGGCTTTTCAGGGGATGCCCAAGTGTTACTTATGGACATGCCCTTTCTTTGGAGACAAGGCGGATTCAGTGCTGAAGCCCTTCAAGGAGAGCCGAGATAAGGTAGGCTCCTTGGGCTTTACCAGGGCACCTCGCCAACCCCAGTCTGCCATTCGCGGTCCCCGGAAGAAGCTTTCAGCCATGTCTGTACAAGCACAGCCACCACTGCTCACATGCTTCCCAGCCTCTGCGTAGCTGAGGATGCAGTACCCACAGACCCCATGGGTTGGGCAGCCAGAGGTCAGGCCAGTCCACCACTCACCCGGCAGCCTCGAGACCTCTTTAGTTTGCCCTCTTACCATCCTGGGCACCCAGTGAGAGGCAGGATACGCCATCACCTGCCCCACTGAAGGTCTATAACAGACCACTGGGTTCTTCAGATTGTTTGAAGGCGCTACTCCCTCCCCTTCGTGACTTTCCCTCGATCCATGCCACCCACTTGCGACAGGCTGAAGGGGACCATCTCTCCTTGCTCTGCCAGGAAGTGGCGGCTCTCTTGGCCAAGAGGACCATAGAGAGGGTGCTGATGCCAGAAGTAGTTCGTGATTGTTATTCTCGCTACTTTCTGGTGCCAAAGAAGGACGCAGGCCTTAGTTCTATCCTAGACCTGCGTCCTCTCAAAGAAAGAAAAGTTTTAAAAAGGCTCACACTCACTCAAGTCCTGTCTTCTCTGGACCCGGAATACTGGATGATAGCATTGGTCTTGCAGGACACATACTTCCACATTACTGTCATACCTGCCCACAGTCGTTACCTGCGGTTCACGGTGGGCCACGAGCACTTTCAATTCGCTGTGCTTCCTTTTGGCTTTACCAGCGCCCCTTGGGTGTTCACCAATGTGATGGCATGGTTGCAGCTCATCTGCGTAGATCGGGGGTGCCATTCCTTCCCTATCTTGACGACTGGCTGTAGAAGGAGGGTTCTCACCAGGCTGTCATCACCCACCTCCAGACTACAGCAGACCTCCTGCACTCGCTGGGGATCGCTGTCAGTGTGCTGAAGTCACACCTGACTCCATCTCAGACGCTCCCTTTAAATGGAGCTGTTCTGGGCACAGTGCAGTTTCAGCCTATCCTCCTGAACAGTGAGACCAGGATATTCAGGCTATGATACCAATGTTTCAGCCTCTATCCTGGATTTCGGTGATACTGACTATATGACTGCTGGGCCTCATGGCCTCCTGCATCCTGCTTGTGACGCATGCCCACTTGCATGTGCAGGCTCTTCAGTGGGACCTGAAGTTCCAGTGGCCGTAGCATCAGGGGCATCTCTCTGACATGGTCCAGATCTCAGAGGGAACTGCAAAAGATGTGCAGTGGTGGTTAACGAACCGTGATTGGGTCAGCTGCAGACCCATCTCCCTTCCCCAACCCAATCTGACAGTAGTGACCGATGCATTACTCTTGGGATGGGGCGGCTATCTGGGAGAAGGGAAGATCAGAGGCCTTTGGCCTCTGGCGGACTCAACAACCTAACTGGAGCTCCGGGCGATCATGCTTGCATTAAAAGCCTTTCTGCCCTTCATCAAGGAAAGGCTAGTGGAGGCGTTCACGGACAAGACCACCACCATGTGGTACTGCAATAAACAGGGCGAGCTGGGGTCATGGACCCTCTGTCAAGAGGCCCTGCATCTCTCTACATGACTGGAACATCAGGGCATATGCCTGGTGGTTCAACACCTGGCGGGCTCTCTGAACGCCTGGGTGGATGAACTCGGACAAAGATGCCTAGCAGATCACGAATGCCATCTCCATCCAGTGTGGGGAAGGTCTCTTTCAGCTGTAGGGAGACCTTTGGTCAGATCTGTTAGCCACCGCCGAGAACGCACAATGTCAACAGCTCTGCGTGCTAGAGTTTCCAAGGCGGCTCTTGCTCGAAGACTCTTTTCATCTCGAGTGGAGCTCAGACCTCCTGTATGCCTTTTCGCCCATACCATTCTTGTCCAGAGTTTTCAAGAAGCTCAGGAACAACGGCCCCAAGTCATCCTTGTGGCTCCAGACTGGACTCAAAAAGTTTGGTAACATGAGCTGTTGAGCATTGCCATTGGTCTTCCGATCAGGCTGTCTCTTTGAGAGGATATTCTGTCACAGCAGGAGGGGAAGGTTTCCTGCCTGAACCTCACAATGCTCAGCCTTCCTGTGTGTAGATTGAGTGGGTAAAGTTGATAGCTTTCAAACTTCTGCTCAAAGTGTGCACTGTTATCTTGACAGACAGGAGTCCCTCCATCAAGACTGTATACGCCTGCCGTTGGGGCAAGTTTGTGGCATGGTGTGCAGAGAAATTGGTTGACCCTCTTTCAGCTCCCCTCTCTCGGGTTCTTCTCTTAATTCTTTTTTCTTGCCCAGTAGGGCTCTGTTCTGGGCACCCTGGAGGGCTATCTCTCTGCCTTTCTGCGGTTGCCTGATCAGCCATCACTCTTCAAATCCCCTGTTGTAATAGGTTCTTGAAAGGTTTGCAACACATTTTTCCACCTTCGCCCTTCATCAGTAGGACCTTAATCTGGTCTTAACTTTTCTGATGTTCGCTCCTTTTGAGCCATTGTCCAATAGTCCTCTCAGGTTCCTTACTATAAAGACAGCCTTCCTGGTGGCAATAACGTCTGCCTGGAGGGCATGAGCTTTAGGCTTTGTCATTCAGGCCTCCGTACCTGAACATCTACCCAGACAAGCTGGTTATTCGTACTAGAGCTTCCTTTCTGCCGAACGTTGTCACTCCCTTTCACGTGGGCCAGTCCATCACCCTGTAGTGTAGCTCCTATTTCCCTAATAGGCTCTGCGCATTGGAATAATATATCCTATAGGTTTGACATAGGACTACGGTCAGTATGTCCCTATCGAGTATATTAAACTTAATTACTTGTGCCAGCTAGCTCAAAGGCCACTAGAAACTCCTTGACAACAAGAAGGGAGTAGTTTCTGGCAGCCGCAAAATATGACCACTGTGTTTCCCTTTAGAATCAGAACGTGTCCCAGAGTCGTGGAAACAATAGATAACTATTTCACTCAGCTCAGTCGTGCATGCTTAGTTTTCTCCAAGTTACACAGAAAGAAATAGACGGGCGTTTCAATAAAAGATTTATTGAACAGTCTTGTTTCTGGTGTAAGTAAAATGTGCTGTTACGATCACAAGACAGTATGCGAGATAAATAATGTACAGTGTGAGCAGTAGAAATAAATAATACTGCGAGAGCATTATCTTTTAGTACATATGCATTTACATAAATAACACAGACTAAAAATGCGAGTACTCATGCGATGCATTTCTAATCTAGTTCTACCCCAATGTACCTAACCTAACCTAGGTATAGGGAGAGGTATGAAGTAGGTGAAGTATTCCTTACTATGGTATACTAAGAGTATGTTAAGCCTAGTATGCCAAGAGTCCCTCTAGGTTTTAGTCTGCTCCATACCTGAAGAATGAGAGAAGTAGGAATCTCTTTGCCAGACTCGAACTCCAACACCCCGCAAGGGAAGTCAGATCACTGGAAGCTGGACTCTCTGCGTGCAGGGATGACAGCGTCTTCTCAGTGCGTTAGGCCGGGAAACGGGCTCCTCTGAAGTAGAGGTCTCCTCTGATTTACAGGGGCTAGGGAAGGTATATTTATACCTGAGAATTACCTCAGAATGTTAGCATTGACGTGAGTCGGACAGCGGAAGACGTCATGAATGAACCCCTAAGGAATAATGGTTCATGCATAATATATGAGTCCTTGAAGAAATCAATAGTCCTGTGCTAGGGAAATTCCCGAAGCCTAAGGGTCTGTTCTTCAAGAACTCGTTGTGACGTTAGGGTGGACGGATGTCGGAGACCATGCCTGTATTTGGAGTGCACGGTTTAATGCCTAAATAAGGGCTGGGATTTTATGCCTATATAAGGGCAGGGCGAATTGTGCCTATATAAGGACATGAAACTGGAAAGCCCGTTTATGGACACCCTAAGAGGAATACAACACCCACTCCACTTTCGTGTGTACGATAGTACTAAAATGCTAAACATTTAAAATGCTAAACATTAAATGGAGTACCGCATATTTAAAAAATTTCTTAAAAGCATTTAAAAAACATAATAAAAAATGCAAAAGGTACTGTACATTTGAAGCATTGCTTTTCATTTCAGGCATATATTTAAAATAAAATGCAATATGAATGAAAGAAGCAGTAATATTTACATGTGACAAAAAAATTATCGATAAGTTTCTTAAAAATCAAAGTCATTACATGTCATGAAAATTAATGAACTGTTTTAGACACACAAGCTGACTAAGTGTCCGTGGAAGTACCGTGAAGTCTGTACTATAAGGCTAGTTCTACTTTAAGCAGATTGAAGTGCCATTTTCGTTCGAAAAAATGGGAAAAGTTCAATTTTGGTAGAGTTCCAAGTTGTTTTGAAAAATGAAGGCCAAATTGTTACCGCATCTCTGGAACACTATGCTGAATCAGAGTCAGTTTACGAGTCTGGTGTAAACATGAGATCATCTACTTCTATAGACAAAACATCATCCACTGTAGTTGGTGTCAGTTGGAACACCTCGTGTAGCAGATTAATTGCACAGAGATGTGAAGCTTTGCTTCCAGCATAGGGTGCTGCAGCAAAGTTCGCGTCCGTTGTTACCTGTGTGCCTGTAGATCTTTCTCGTACCTCAGCAGCAGCCGGAAGCGTCTGTGAGATCTCAATGAATGCTGACAGCAGGATTGGTAGCCTCTGGGGACAACACAGAGCATGGGCCGTTATCGGGACCAGCAGAGTATCGACATCCGTTGGCGTAGCTGATGGAAATGTTAGACAGGTGTCCAACACGCATTCTTCACCGCATAGCAGGCATCTTAGAACAGGTAAGATGCAATCTTGCCAGATTGGTCTGAATGACAGGAACCAAGTTGTATTAAGGTCCCGTAGACGAGTCATGCCCAATAGCTGTACTATTCGCTCACGGCACTTTCGTTCAAGGAGAGCTTTCTCCATTTCGCTCGGAGTGATGTCTGCGAATAGGCTGGCCATAGCGCAATAGCAGGAAGAGAAATAGAATTCCGGCAACAAGTGCTAGAATTAATGGTATGCCACCAGACACCGAATGTGCAAAGTTCGGGATGATTCCGAGTATTGCCCGGAAAGGTGCTAATAGACCGGTACAGATGCTCTTAAATACATGTATAATTCCACTTGTATTAGACATGTTGAAGATACGTGTTATCATTTCAACGAAATGTATAGGGCAGTTTGTACGTATTAAAGTCTGTATCTCAGCCGAAGTCCTTGCTACTTGTAGATCATAGGTTTCTTTGGCCGAGGTCAAAGGCACTGTTTGCTGTAAAAGCATGGCTTCATTCTGCTCAAAGTATCAAATCTTATAAAAGAGACGTTCAGCGAAGGCCATAGAGGCGTCTCCCTGACTGGGTCTATTGGGGCAAACAATACTTGCATACAGCAAGTGACCCTGGAGTTGAGCGTTACTAGATATGGGAAGCCTGGCAACATGCCGCAGCAACTCTGATCATTCAACATGAGGTAACTCCCATTAGAAAGTTGTCCAAACGTTGGATTAATCACAGCAGCTGGTGTACCCTGCTGATGGCAAGACAAATTTGCCACAGAACCATTACAAGCCCCGTGTAAAGAAATGTCCTGAAATATAAGTGAACCGCTCAGTGCACGTTTACAGCGTGTACCGCTTAAAAACACTTCACGATCCCCACTCCAACATCTATATGTATACGGTAAATCCCAAGATGTCCTAATGTATTTAAGTAAGGTTAAGTGTTGTTTCACATCCTGTAGTGTAGACTTATGCAGCCAATTAAGGCATAATTTTCCTACACTGTATGTTGTTACTACCCCCGGATGTTGTCTTTGGACGTATCTTGGGTCTGGCCTATGAATAGTAAAGCCCTGAGTTTTATTCAGGAATCTTTCCTGACAGTTATTCGTGTCTGTGGGCCAGATCAACCATTTTTTCCAATCGGGATTAGATCTGTTGAGTTGTAGTATATTGTCAACTGTCACCACTGCCTGTGTATTATTATCTCTGGCAGCTGTTGGTACAGAAGGTGTGTTCATTTCTTTGATCTTGGCTAATCCAAGACAAGATGTTTGTTGGATGGTTTCATTCAAAAACATTATTTGTTCAGGGATGATACAGGCTCTAAATAAAGCTTCTAGCCCCTGCACTTGCCATTCTTTAGTACCCCACACAGTTTTTGTGTCTATTGTGTCTTTCCAAAAGTAGAAACCCTGTCTAGACAGTTGGGCATTAAATAATTCAGAGTAAATCTGTTTTGTATTTGTTAACATAATTTTCAGCCCTGTCTTGTTTACATTTTTATAGTAAAACATTTCTGGATCAGATGTATTGTAACCTGAAAAATATGGAAACTTGTTGGCAAATGTTTTTGAACTACCGTGTGGTGGTGTAGGACAATGCTCCCATTGGTTAAACATAAACACATTTCTTGGATATGCAGATTTATGCAAATAATGATGACCATAGTGGTTATAACAATACATTTGTTCATTGTCTGATGAACCCTCTAAATATTCATGTTTAGAAAATGCAGCAGATTTTTCTAGGTCAAACATTATGTCATTCACAGTCTCAAAGTCCCAATCATCTGAATAGGTACTGGACGTAATTAGATCACTTAGTGAAATTTTAAACAAATGTGGAATGTTCAATTGTTCCGTCGGACCGAAGATTTCAAAATCTGTTTTGTCCCACACTATACCATCCTGTATAGGAACAGCTGTGATGTTCACTGATGACAAGTCTCTTGCTTCACGGTGGGAAGATTTATGAGGTTTCAAAAGTACGTTCACGCCTTTTCCTTCAGTATTCACATGGATGTATCTGCCACTTATAAGCACGCTCACAGTTGTTACCAAAGCTAGCCAGAGCAGGAAAACAAAAAGTCCAGATGTAATCCAGAGTTCAATCCATGGAGAAACCAAATAAGTCTTTTTCAGAAAGTGAAGAAAGTCTTGTACTTGCTGCTTGAATTTCAATGATGCTGGCGTCGTTTCAGGTTCACTCGGATCTTCTGAGAACGTATCAAAGTTAATGAAATAGCCAGAAGCAGTTCTATCAATTGTTGGAATTGCATCAGGATTTGTAGAAATCACTGGAACCAGTTCATCACTTGCCACGTTGGTGTAGACAGGTGTATTTGGACAAACTGTTACTTCGTTGTCCAAGAGGGATGAGTTCCATAGCGTTGTTGCTTAGTCCTCCATCTGTTACAGCTGAATTCTCGATTGTTATCAGTCTTTCAGTCTGAACCTCTTGGATAGTAGCGAGAGGAGTGCGTCTGCTACTAGGTCGGAGTCCATGAGGCCTACTATTTAGTATTGGCCACATACTGTGGTTTGATGAGGTCGATGGACACAAATCTTTTCTCCTTTCTTCCAGCAAGGGGCGGCAGAAGTACTGTTCTTGTTCCTTGAACTGCTAGGACAGGTACTGGTTGTCTGTAAGAAGGTCCAAATTCCTTCTTGTCCGCAATCTTTTCTCTGACTAGATCCCCAACTTTTGGAATCCAGACAGGCCTTGCTGGGACCGCTGATTTTTCCCCAGTGGTGGTTGGCTGTAGGAATACGTTGCTTTGTTTCGTTCTTAATTTATTGAGTTCCTGTAAAACAGCCAAACTATCTTTGATATCAAACGGTTTATTTTCCACCACTGTGCCTATGTGTTCAAGGTCTGGTACCCACATTCTTGTCCCAAATAGGACCTCATATGGAGTGCCCCCCTAGAGAACTTCTTGGCAGATTATTCAATGAGCGTTGAACCCCACTAAGGTGCTTGACCCACCCATCACCCGAACCTAATACCCTAGCTGTTATAGACTGCTTTATGTCCCGGTTTTTCTTTTCCACAACCGAATTTCCCTCAGGATGGAATGGAGAGGAGTACCGCAATGCAACGCCCAGACTGGCCATGGCTTCTTTGTAAGCCCGAGAGCTAAACGCAGGACCCTGGTCAGAATGTAGCGTGCCTATTGCGTATGTGCCGATAAAGACTCCCAAATCTTTTATAACAGTTCGAGCGTCAGCTGAGCGCTGAGGCCATATCCATAGGAACCTAGAGCAGGAATCCACTGCAACCATGATATATTTATAGTTACCGTCCCTTTGCAAGGGACCGCAGTGGTCCAGGTAAACACAAGCTAATGGTTTGTCTGAAATTAACAGGGGTGTCTGCGCAGGACGTTTCACTGTTGAGACTTTCATCTGTTGGCAAATATCACATTCTAAAACATAGTTTTTAGTTTGTTTCCGAATGCCAGGCCACCAATATCTTTGCTTGAGTAAAGATACTGTCGCTGAAACACCTGCATGGGCAGAAGCTATCCCTTCATGTGCTGCTAGGATTAGTCCTAATCTGCGTTCCTTGTTTGGAATTACCCTATCCCCCACTCCAGGGATTCGAGCAAAAGGAACGTTGTTCGCATCAATTACATAAGAGTACTTGAGTGGAAACTTTTTGGTAACGCTGCACTGCTGCCTTTGCTTGATGCATTGACAGCCAACATTATCTCACCGTCTAGTTTTGTTTTTGAACGAGTGATCGCAGCTACGGAAGCCGTCTGAACAGCTCCCTTTGCGGCTTCGTCAGCCAATGAATTCCTGCAACGTGAACGCCATCACGTTGATGACTCAGTGTGGATCACGTGAGCCTTTGGTAGTTCGTTTTTCAACTGAACTACTTGTTCCCAAAGCATTTTGTGCTTTATTGTGCCACCTTTCGCATCTTTGAAACCATTTTCAAGCCAGTTTTGTATATAGTCATTATACGACTGAACACAGTAAAAGGAATCGCACACTATTACTGTGGGGAATTCTCGATAAGTACTTTCAAGTGCCAGTTTGAATGCTTGTAGTTCAGCTCGCTGAGCTGTACAATCTCCTAGAGACTGAGTTTTTGTGACCATAGGTCTGAAGATGCCATTTCGCATGCGACCTTTAACGATTGCACACGCTGCACTGTAAGCTTGCTTACTCCCTGTTGCGGGTTGTGCGGATCAGTCAGTGTAAATTATGAATTCGTACTGATCGAGAGGCAGAATTTCAGTAGGCAGAGGACATTCTTGTTCATATTGTAGGAATGCTTGTGTTTTTAAATCTGGATCAAAAACATATTTAACATCTGTTGCAGCAAGAGAGTTAACCCATTGTATCCATCTTGGATGTAATGCTTTAGCATTTGGAATGCTTGCTTTTGTGACCGCTTCTAAAGCCGGTACTGGGGTTACGACAATAATGCGTTTCCCTTGGGCTAAGGCTCTTTCTTTTGCTACAGCGGTTTGAACTGCTGTTAGAATTTTTTCAGTTGAACTGAAGCGCATTTCCCGCTTGTGTGTACAAATGGGATTTGTATGCGATTGGTATTTTCTCACCCTCATTGAAGGTTGAGTAGGTGAATCCGCATTGACCCGAAATTATTCGAATCGCCAAATTGCGTGGACTTACGCGTGTTTGTAAGTGATTTGTTGCTAACATGTTAGCCTGGAGTGAACGCAAGATTTCTGTGTGTTCCTGTGTCCAGTTTCTGATCGAAAAATCAGGTTTGATTAATGCGTAGAGGTTTAACCCTTTCTGCGTAATTTAGAATGTATGTTCTTCCAATATTTAGGAAACCCAGGATGGATTGTAAGTTTTTTAGCGTTTTTGGAGGTTGGAGCAGCGCACACTTTTCTAAAAAGTTAGCTGCCAAGCTCTTGCCTTCACTTGAAAGTTCATATCCTAGAAATAGGACATTGAGATGGGCAATTCTGGACTTTTTAAAGTTGAACTTGTAGCCCTCAGAGGCGAAACCCAGTATAATGGTGCTCACCCTGTTCAAGTGTTTTTCCAGGTCATCGTCTGTCAGATATATGTCATCGACATAGGACAATGCCTCATTGTCATAAATTTGTAGTAACTCCGTTACCCTCGCTGAGAATAAACCTGGGCTGTTCTTGAACCCTTGTGGGAGTCGACAAAAGTGACGCTGCGTCCCCATTATGGAGAATGCTGTTAAGTACCTGCTTTCAGGTGCTATGTTTTGACAAAAGAAACCATTCGAGATGTCTAATGTTTTATATTTTTTACGCAGAATGTTATTCATTAATGCTGTGCTATGTACATTTTGCACTGCAAAAGTTTTTGAACAAGTGTTTAAGTGTCTAATCCAAAACTAGACGAAATGTATTGTCTGGTTTGGAGACAGGAAACAAAGGATTGTTCATTGAGGAGGTGCATGTTTCAATCACCCCTTGATATTCAAGTTGATCTAAGATCTCCATGACCTGTTTTTTAGCTTCTTGCTTTATTGGATACTGCCGTTGTGCAGTTGGTTCATGTTTCAGATGTATTTTATGGTGAGGTGAGTCCTCATCCCGTCCTACATGATTTTTATATAATGCTGGGGCCTGGGCCACTGGCCATTTCCTGGCATATGTATATCTTAGATGCATTGGTATATGGTTGGAGAAGGCAGGCATAATTATGTCCTCGCCATGTGGGCACTCCCTGACAAATTGTGGTGGCCAGTACTTTTCTGCTAGAAGTATGTCATAGCCCTTTGATAGTCTTTCCCAAAAAAGTGCTTTCACCTGTCTAGGTTTGTCTCCCTCCATCCGGAGTGTTATGTCATATAACTTTTGTGGAGTACTAACCCTGGTGTCTACAGTCTCAACCGTGATGTACTCATTCAAGTCCACTATCTCCAGAAGTTCCTTCAGGTTCTGGCGAGCTATTGTGACTTCTGCTGCACTGTCCAGCATTGTCTGAGCCCATTCTCCGTTCTTGAGTTGTGTTCTCAGTATTCTCGGCATGTCTGATCTTTAGACCTGCTACTTTCTTTTGGAGAATTGAGGTTTTGCTTTAGTTTTTGGAGCGTGTTTGTCGTCTTTTGATTTCACGCGTTCTTCTCTATGTTCTGATCGTCCTCTTCTTTCCGAAGTCTGTGATGAGATCTGAAAGGGACGAGAGGAACGTGTATCAGTATCTTGATACCTGTCAGGTTTTCTCAAATTATCCCTATTCCTGAGATTATACCTCCTTTCAGAGGGCTCCTTTTGAGGAGACCTACCTCGGGATTGAGAATGTTTCTCGTTTGAATTTTGTTTATTAGTATCCCACTTCTTTTTAGAAGATGTAGGAGTTTGTTTAATTGAGTCCTTCTCAGGACTTTCAGATAGCTTCGGCTTCACTGGTCTTCCACCCAAACTATCTCTGCCTAATTCTGCATAAGATTGTTCTATAATTCTGGGTAGCTCTGTTTGATGTTCTGTAACATCAAATTCCCTTAATTTTTGGCGGATAGCCACTGCTGCTGCCTCCCCTTTAATATTAGATAATATTATTGTTGAGACCTGGTCGAAATTTTTCAGTAATTTCATACCCAAGTTTAGAGCAGGCTCTGCCCCGTATTCATTTTGAATTTGTTTCAGGACATCAGGTATTACCGCAATTGACGGAATGCCATGTGTTTTAGTATAGATGGCAGCAAAGACTGAGCCCCAAGTGGTGCAGTCTTCCAGTTGTGGTGTGATCCCCATTGGTAAACTGATTGTCAGTATTCTGTGTTTCTCATATGGGCTAGTATTTGGAAATACTGCTTCGATTTGAGTAATTTTTTGAGTTATCCAGAAAGGAATTTGCTCACGTTTTGTGGGCATTTTACCCATGACTGCGTATAGAGTCTGTGGTGTAATTTTTAGTGTATTCCCCTGTTGGGGAGTTGGATTTGGAAGTGTTAATGGTTGCTGGACTGTAAAAGTCCGCATGACATATTGGACCAATTGTCTGTAGATTTTTATTAATTCTTGTATTTGAACAAGTAAGTCCTCATCTGACATTATATCCAGTTCAGGATGAGGTGTGTAGCCGGCTAGAATCGGCCATGTTGCTCCTGGTCTACCTAGTGGACCGAGCCTGGTAATGTTTCTGTGATGTTTTAGGGCGCCTTTAAACCAGAGCTGATGCTCCTGGTATGTTAATGGAATTTCTATATCCTCGAAAGGAATGTATTCCTCTGGTGGTTCATCTTCTTTGTAGAAGTGAAACGTGTGTTACTGGATTGGATTCAGGAAATATTACCCATGAATAGAATACCTCTGTCTGAAAAGATTTGTGTGCCTCTATCACGAAAACTGCTCTACCTCCTCTTGGTGGTAGGCCATGTTTTATGAGTTTTAGAGTGATGGCTCTTCTTAAGTTTGGAGCGATGTCTATAAACCCTCCTCGGTTTCATTTAAACCGGTAATGTTAAAAGCTGCTGCTTGGGCTGGATCAGCCGCAGCTACACCGTTTCCGGCGTCTTCATTCATTTTGCTTTTTGAAAAATGTAGAACAAGTTTCAAGGAAACAAAGATGAGGTGCACAATATTTTGGAACACTGTATCCTTCAACGTTGAGCAAACCAAACAGCTAATATATAGGGTACTGCCCTATGTAGCCGTGGCGGATACTTAACCCTGCCCACTCCAGACGTCTTTTGGAGTATATGGGTAGGGGTCTCTTGAGAGAAAAAGCACGGCTGAGTTACTCAGTATCTAGCGTTAAATTACCGCCTTACCAAACCGTTGGGCGCCATGTAGTGTAGCTCCTATTTCCCTAATAGGCTCTGCGCATTGGAATAATATATCCTATAGGTTTGACATAGGACTAAGGTCAGTATGTCCCTATCGAGTATATTAAACTTAATTACTTGTGCCAGCTAGCTCAGAGGCCACTAGAAACTCCTTGACAACAAGAAGGGAGTAGTTTCTGGCAGCCGCAAAACATGACCACTGTGTTTCCCTTTAGAATCAGAACGTGTCCCAGAGTCGTGGAAACAATAGATAACTATTTCACTCAGCTCAGTCGTGCATGCTTAGTTTTCTCCAAGTTACACAGAAAGAAATAGACGGGCGTTTCAATAAAAGATTTATTGAACAGTCTTGTTTCTGGTGTAAGTAAAATGTGCTGTTACGATCACAAGACAGTATGCGAGATAAATAATGTACAGTGTGAGCAGTAGAAATAAATAATACTGCGAGAGCATTATCTTTTAGTACATATGCATTTACATAAATAACACAGACTAAAAATGCGAGTACTCATACGATGCATTTCTAATCTAGTTCTACCCCAATGTACCTAACCTAGGTATAGGGAGAGGTATGAAGTAGGTGAAGTATTCCTTACTATGGTATACTAAGAGTATGTTAAGCCTAGTATGCCTAGTATGCCAAGTATGCCAAGAGTCCCTCTAGGTTCTAGTCAGCTCCATACCTTAAGAATGAGAGAGGTGGGAATCTCTTGCCAGACTCGAACTCCAACACCCCGCAAGGGAAGTCAGATCACTGGAAGCTGGACTCTCTGCGTGCAGGGATGACAGCGTCTTCTCAGTGCGTCAGGCCGGGAAACGGGCTCCTCTGAAGTCGAGGTCTCCTCTGATTTACAGGGGCTAGGGAAGGTATATTTATACCTGAGAATTACCTCAGAATGTTAGCATTGACGTGAGTCGGACAGCGGAAGACGTCATGAATGAACCCCTAAGGAATAATGGTTCATGCATTATGAGTCCTTGAAGAAATCAATAGTCCTGTGCTAGGGAAATTCCCGAAGCCTAAGGGTCTGTTCTTCAAGAACTCGTTGTGACGTTAGGGTGGACGGATGTCAGAGACCATGCCTGTATTTGGAGTGCACGGTTCAATGCCTAAATAAGGGCTGGGATTTTATGCCTATATAAGGGCAGGGCGAATTGTTCCTATATAAGGACATGATACTGGAAAGCCCGTTTATGGACACCCTAAGAGGAATACAACAACCCTGCCTACTTTTTACGCTCCGCCACATCCCTCCAAGGAAGAGGAGCGACTTCACCATCTATACCCCAAAAAAGTGTTGTTCTACCTTGACCGCACAAAAGAGTTCCGGGTGGACGACCAACTCTTTGTGGGGTATGTCGAAGCGAAGAAGGGAAAGGCTGTGCAGAAATGGACCATCTACTGATGGATCGTGCTCTACCTTAAAATCTGCTACGCATTGGCCAAGAAGCAGCCCCCTAAGGGCTTGTGTGCTCATTCCATGAGAGCCGAGGCTGCGACCAACGCTTTAGCATGCGGCGTCCTGGTCCTGGACATCTGCCAGGCAGCAACATCGGCTTCTCTGCACACGTTCACAAAACCCTACTGCTTGGACAGTGCGGTCCGTCGACACGGGCACCCTTCCCATTCGGTGCATGACTTTTTGGTGTAAAATTGTTTTGCAGACAGATCTTCGGGGAGTCATTGCTTGGGTTTCTATTCTATGGTAAGGAATCTACGGCTAGAAGTCTCAATCAGATGAAAAAGTTACTTACCTTCGATAACACCTTATCTGGTAGAGACTCTATCCAGCAGCAGATTCATTACTGACTCAACTATCCTCGCAGCTCTGCGAACTGATTTCTATGGACAGTGCTTTCCCCTTTCAGGGCCCTAGTTTTCCACACCAGTGGTCGTTCTTCATGGCTCAGCACTCCTGGCGTGGAAAGTCCCGAAAAGAAACTGTTAGCACACTGCTTTGTCGCCTATATAGGCACCGCACACGTCACTTCCGGTGCAGATGATGCCATCCGAAGAGCGATCGACGCCACCTACCTGCTCACGAAAAATTTCTGCATTGAGTCTGATGCCTGGGGATAATTCTAAGGTAAGGAATGTGCGACTAGATTGTCTACCAGATAAGGCGTTACCAAAGGTAAGTAACTTGCTCATGAAAACCCAAAGAAGCATGGGAGGTATAAATCATCACTTAAAGCAGTCTATCGCTGCCGAAGACTGAATCGCTTCGCCCCGTCCAACATGAAAATGGAGCATATGATTGCCCACTTGAATACAGAACAAGCGAGCACAGAGTCCCATGGGGAGAATAGGGAAAAGGAAAGCAAAGATACAAAACAAGACACATTGTGGAAACACATTTCCATTCCACTCCTATTCTCCCTTCCGGAGGAGAAACCCTGCAGCCTGCCCCAACAAGAAATGGTGACACTCTGTACCCCCATGAACATACAGTCTTGAGAATGTGCAGGGTAGCGAGACTAGAGTTCATCTGGAGTCCCTACCATAGTGAATACACACCGCTTCTTCTGCCACTCAGTACTTAATCTCATTAAGCATCCCACTGATGCTGCTGCCCAGTTATGCCATGACCTCCTCAGTAGCCCGCCGATCCTCTGTTCCCTCGGGCAGTCAGCCGTCAGGTAATGATGAGGATGGTAGACCTAAAACGTCTCAATGGATTAATGAAAGCGTTAGATAGAAAGGTCTTACAATGAGCACTATTCTTCAAGCTCTTGATTCTCTCATTCCAGCCAAATGGTCTAAAGGCCGTAATTCTGACTCTAACCCATGGTTTAATGATTCTCTGGCCGCAATACGTAAATCTTGTAAAAAGCTGGAGCGTGCCTGGAGAAAGGACTATGACCCTGTGGCTAAAAGTTGCTATCAGGCCGCTATTAAGAGCTACCATAGGACTATACACTCTGTCCGGGCGGCTTACTTTGCCAATTAAATCAAGTTAAGCCGCAATCTGGCTAAGTGTATTTTCAAAATACTTAAGGATCTCAGAGTTAGGAAAAACTCTTCTGCCTCCGTGATTATGTCGGAGCAACATTGTGAGGACCTGGCGACCTTCTTTGTTAATAAAGTGGAAACAATTTATAGGTCTTTCCCTTTGGTGCCTCCATCTCCCACTGCTCTTCACGGACCTCCTCCTTCTCACTCTTTGGAGGTTATTCCTTCCATCTCGCAGGAAGAGTTCTTACTACTGAGTGGTAAAGTTAAATCTGGCTCTCCGGTCGATCCTTTGAACCCTGCCCAGTTCAGGGACTCCTTATCTGTGCTCCTGGCTCCTTTGTGCCAGGTTGTTAATACATCTCTTTCCACAGCTGTGGTCCCTGAGCTATGGAAGCAGGCCATGGTGGTTCCTCTACTTAAAAAACCTTCGCTGGACCCGGCTAAGCTGGAAAATTTCCGTCCCATATCCCTCCTACCATGGGTAGCTAAGATCACTGAGGCTCACGTGAATAACATCTTAACGGGGTTCCTGAATATTAATGGCACCTTGGATCCCTCCCAGAATGGCTTATGCCCTGGTCACAGTACAGAGACGGCTCTCTTGGCTGTGACCGAACATTTGCGGACCATTCTCGATACAGGGCACACTGTGGCACTGATATTGCTTGATCTCAGTGCCGCATTCGACACGGTCTCCCATAAGATTCTTTTACATCGTCTGGAGGAGGCGGGTGTCGTTGGCCTAGCCATAGAATGGTTTAGATCTTTCCTGTCAGGGAGAACATTCCAAGTGACTGTCCCCCCGTTTCTCTCCAGTGTCCAGTCCATCGGGCAGGGTGTGCCTCAGGACTCTGCTCGGAGTCCTGTACTATTTAATCTGTACGTTCAACCTCTTGCTACGGTGGCTAGGGATAAAGGCCTCACTATGGTCTCATATGCTGACGACACGCAGTTGGTGGTGGCCCTCTCCGACGACTCCACGCGGGACGCTTCCAATTTTAGTAGCGGCCTGGCTGCAGTCGCGGAGTGGATGACCACCAACTACCTCCAGCTTAACGCCAATAAAACTGAGGTGTTGCTGGTGGGGAGAGACAGGAGACTTTGGAGTGAGCAATGGTGGCCCTCCACTCTTTGTAGTGCACCCACCCCTAAGACGGTGGTAAAAAACTTGGGGGTATGGATGGATTCTACCCTCAGCTTCCAGGATCACACCAAGAAAGTGGCCGGCACTTGCTTCGGCCTTCTTCGGGGACTTAGGCCCTTGCTGGGGTTTTTTGATCCACCTACCCACCAGTTGATCGTCCAAGCGGCCATCTTATCTAGACTGGATTATGCCAGCTCGCTCCTCTTAGGGGCTAATCAGGCTGAGGTTGTGCGCTTGCAGCGAGTCCAAAATGCAGCCGCCAGAGCCCTGTTGGGGCTCCCGCGTAGCTGCTCAACAGCTGGTGCTATCCGGCGGTTACATTGGTTGCCCATGGCCAAGCTGGTCGAATTCAAGGCTCTTTGTTTGTCCTTTAAAATTCTCAAGCTCGCGTCTCCTGGGCTCCTGGCTAACTTGCTGGTACCTTATGTTCCTAGACGCTAGCTGCGCTCTCTGTGGCAACACCTGGTTGTGGTCCCTCGAGTGAACCGTCTCCGTGCTGGGGGACGGCCCTTCCGTTGTTTGGCAGCCAAATTATGGAACTCCTTGCCCTTTCAGATTCGTAGTCTGGATAGCTTGTTGGCCTTCCGAAAAGCCATTAAGACATACCTCTTCCCCTTGGCCTAGTCCCCCTTTTCTATGTGCACTACTTTCTGCGCTGTGACGCCCAGTTTCTTAGCCTCTATGTTCCTCTGCTGTTAGCGCTGGGACGCCTCTTTGCTGAGGCAGCTGTGCGCGATACAAGTCTAATTAACATTAACAAGTCTAATTAACATTAACATTAACTATTCAGCCTTCATAATCTCATGAGTATATCAGTACTGTTCAGTGACGATCAAGCCACATGCACCTTGAGGCCTTGGCGCTGAATAGACAGTGTCATATTTCTATCAGGCAAATGGGGATGGGACTTCACAGTTCCGATGTCCAAGAGGGTTCGATGAAATCACTCCTACATAAACGTTCAAACTTTTCTCAGTTGATTTTCCACCTCCACTGCTATTTTTCGCAGTTTTTGTGTATGATTACTGTAACACTATTTTTATCAAAACTGTGCAAAGTTTCACATTTTTCATTAAAAAGATGGTGATACTGTTCATTGTGTTAATTTGAGTATAATCTACTACTTGTAGTATTTGTTCACTTTCTGCTCCTGCCATCAAGGGGGAGTTTCTTCCTCGGACCTTCAAACTACACTTTCCCTTGTATCTTAGCCCGCATATGTGTTGCAATTTTAATGTTATTGGTCTTTCATCAAGAGGTTCTAATGCCTGGTCTTCAGGTCATTTCTGGCTCAACTTGATCTTAAACTCTGAATTAACAGCTGATTTTGATCTACCCAATTGTCACTAACGTTCTCTTCTTTTTAAGCTGACTTCTCATTTTGTAATTGATACATATGTTATGTGACTCAATTTTACACAAAGCACAGTAAATTGAAGAATAAATGCGGCAGCTGTTATGTCTTCCTTTTCTCCAGATGTTCCTTCTGTGAGTGCTGCTCATTTTATCCTGTTTTTCCAATTTCTGGCAAAATGGTCTGTCTTTCCACTTTGTTGATGTTTACATTTCCAAGCAAGACATTCCTTGGAGATTGCAGCATGCCCTTGGAACCCACACCTAAAATTTACTAGATTGTTCTCTTCGATTTACATTTATAGCTCCTGGATTTGTTGTTTTCCATTGTCATTTATTATATTGTTTGACTACTTACTGCAGTTCATTTGTTTAAAGATAATTTTTGTATTTACAATTTTCAAACACACTGTTAATTATCTTTAACATCATTTTATCTTCAATGTATTAATTTTACATTCCATTAAATTTACAATTGGCCAACAGTACCTTCTAATACAGTCTTATAATTATCATTGTAAATCAGACAGCTGTGCACTACCAAAATGCGACATTTTGATTAGCTTCTAGCAGGTAGATATCTACACTAGCCGCTCATAGCTGGTATCTGAGACAAGCCTAATTACAGTTTCAACCCTCATATCGCGAAGGCTCCTTCATTACCTGTGGAGATCTGAATCCTGATAAACAAATATCTCACAGATGTTCCTGCACTGACTGGGATGCTGCTCTAGAAGACTGATTTAGATTCTTTAGCCTCTCAATTCTCAGCCTGCTCCACATGAAAGATTTTAAATCCATCAAATTCTATTCCAGGAACATGGTGTCCAGGAGTGCCTCACATTTGTCATAAAGATAGGTTGTTAGCATTCTAGTTGTTTGTTAGAACTGTTTGGCGAAACTATGGTAGAACTCAGTGGAATCAACTGACAGACTTGTTAATGTTTAAAGTATTTTTCTTTACTAAGCATACATGCCCTTTTTTCTCACATGGATGAGGAAGATTTTTCAGAATTGTTAGAAAAAGTGTACAACTTTTAGCTTTCTGTGGCACTAACCCTAATTTCCATGACACTACTAAACCTCTCATTCTTTTAATTTGCTGCAGTCTGCTCCATAGGAGATGATTTAAAGTCTCCACTTCCTATTCTAGCAACGTGGCATTTAGGAGTGCATTATATGTACCATGTCCATAGAATGTTGGCATTCTAGTTTTCCAATAGACCTCTGTGGTCAAGTTGTAGTAGAACTTTAAAGATCAACTGTTAGAAGTGGATGTTTTAGTCAGCATGGCAAACCTTTTTGTCACATGGATGAGGAAGATATTTATGAACTGATAGTCATTTGGTGTCATTTTACCCTCTGGACAACTAACCATAAATTCCAAGAGAAAAGCATGAGAGAAAGTGTTTTCTCTGAGATGGTTCACTAAATGTCAGCAGTTGGCCAGCATTTTTCAAATGGCGGTCATCTTAGAACTAACCCTGGGCATAGTTTGCGTAGTAGCACTTCACGTAGCTACGTGAAGTACATTTTGAACTACACGTAGCCATGCAAATTGCGTAGTGCGTAGCTGTGTGCTTGACTGCACTGTACAATAATTGCCAAAGGCATCTTGCACAGTGCAAGTTAAAATAAAATAAATATCTGTCTTTATATGCTAAAAATGCATATAGTCATTTCACAAAAGTGAAAACGATAAACTAACAAGCAGTGAGAGAGGTGATGATTTTGGGATCCTCCCTAACCTAGGGAGAGAACCAAGCAGATGCCTTGAAAACAAAAAGCACATCTTTTGAACGATTCGGTGGTGGTCCCATCCTCTTAGAACCACCCCAAGCACAGTTATTGGCAAAAATACAATCCCAACCAAATGCCCTGCAAAGCATTATGGGATGAGATTAGCAGTGGGCAGTGAATATTATAGTATCCAATATCAAAATAATTCTACAAAGAGCTGCAGTGCCACTAGTCGTTACTAGATGTCCCTCACGAGTCAAATGCAAAAGCTTCATGAAAGGGTTTCAATGCTTTTGCATTTGACTCGTGAGGGACATCTAGTAACGACTAGTGGAACTGCAGCTTGATGTATTAATAATTTCAATGCTTTTGCATTTGACTCGTGAGGGACATCTAGTAACGACTAGTTGAACTGCAGCTCTTTGTAGAATTATTTTGATATTGGACACTATAATATTCACTGCCCACTGCTAATCTCGTCCCATAATGCTTTGCAGGGCCTTTGGTTGGGATTGTATTTTTGCCCATAACTCTGCTTGGGGTGGTCCTAGGAGGAAGGGACCACCACTGAATCGTTCACATGATATGCTTTTTGTGTTCAAGGCATCTGATTGGTCCTCCCCCTAGGTTAGGGGGGACCCCAAAATCATCACCTCTCTCATTGCTTGATATTTTATTGACAAAGTTCATTTTTGTGAATTGGCTATATATGCTTTTTAGCATAGAAAATTGCTTTATCAAAGCATTTGTAGGTGTTTATTATACTGCTGCTACGCTACCTCAATTAGCACAGTTTTTCACTCTGCTACGGGCAATTTGCATAGTGCGTAGTAGTACAAACTTTGCATGCTCCGTGAGCGTAGCGAAGTATTATGCCCAGGGTTACTTAGAACTCACCACAATTCCTAAATTTAATATGACCCCATCAATAAATGATGTACAATGTGACTAATATCGGTTATAACCCTCTCTACATGCTCCTGTTTGTGACCCTCAAAGCTAGGCATTCACTACAAAGCTTTCTAGTTTGACGAAAATAGTGGAGCTTTATCACCTTTCAAACACAGCAGCTATATGCTTCATGTAACCTTCCACCATAAAAGATCACACCACGTAACAAACAATTTTGTGGTATTTCCATCCAATATTTAATGATCTGACTTGCAATAGCAAGGTTATCTGAGTGGGAGGGCGCTCTCCAGTAGTTATTGGCTGGGGAGGAGCAGGCCTTCTGATTTACCGGTGGCCCTCTGATGCCACCCCTGTCATTAACTACCAGCGAGTGCCCTCGCCCTTGGATCATACTGATAAATAGTTTCATCATCTTCACTTTTTGTGAGAAACATTTAGAACTTTCTAGAATGATGTTTATTACTGAGGGTCCCCTCTTATTTTTCTAAGGTTGTGTGTGATATATGGTGCAGAACTGCCACCTCCTCCTTTTGCCACCCAGGGAGGTTCTGGCTTGTTTGTTTCCTTTATATCAAATGTTTGGCAAAAATAGTGCTGTTACCATTTACATTTTGCTGGCAGTGGTGTTAGGATGTATTAGATGTGCGTTAGTTCACCTGCATACTTGAAATATGACAATCCGTAGTAGCATACCCCAATATTTACATTTAGACAATTCACAAGAAGATCAATTCATGTATATCTGATAGACATCTAGCCGCAGATTCCTTAACTTAGAATATCCCCAGGCATTAGACTGGATCCGGAAAACTTTTTCCCCAGCAGTACCTCTGCATGCCGGGGGGCGGTGTCGTCCGGCTCCGTCCTGACGTCGTCCACGGAAGTGACGTCAATGGAGCGTTAAAAGTCCCCATCGGCGTGCTGACGTCCGTTTTCTTCTTTTCCGCGTCCCATCGCGGATCCAGGAGAAGCCGTTCCTCTGGCCTGTTTTGGTTTCAGGCCCTCACAACGCCCTTTCGCGTCTGGAACAGTGTGCCGATGCCTGCGGGCTTCAAGTCGTGTGCGTCCTGTTCGCGGCAGATGTCTGCAACGGATCCACACGACATCTGCATTTGGTGCTTGGGTGAGCACTACAACTCCGCCAAGTGCGACGCCTGCCGGCATCTGAAGCCGAAGTCCCTGCGGGAACGACGAATGAAATTGATGTCCGCCCGGTTGTCCCGGTCAGAATCCTCGTGGCGCCGGCCTCTGTCTCCAGCGGAAGGATCCCAATGGCACAGTTCTTCCTCCCACGCTGAGGTTCCTGTTCGGAGCAGATCCCGGAGTCGTTCCCATGGACGTTGCTTGCCTGCCTCAGGTAAGCACCGGAAGAAGTCACGGAGGTCGTCGACCTCGCACAAGCGTGACGTCGGGGTCCGCTGCTCCCGGTCTTCACCGGACACGGGCCCTCAGGAGTTTGCCCCCGCCTACCCACCGTTTCCTGGTGCTGGGGCGACTCGGACCCAGATGGAGGCCTATTCCAGGGTTCTGCAGGCCATCTTTGGGTCACCCCTCTCCCTGGTGCGCCTTCGGGCCCCACAGTGGGTGTAGGGACTCAGGTCGAGGGTTCGCCAGCGGGTTCGCCCTCGGCGTCGACCGAGTGCCTCGACTCCGGTTCCGGGGTCGCTGCGACGTCGGGACACGGCCCAGAGGGGCATCCCACTCTGACGTCTTGTCCTCCTGCTGCGCCTTCGCACAGTCCTGCGGGGCTTCCTGCGTCGTCACTGGAGGCGGCTGCAGCACGGAGCTCGACTCCGAGTCGACTTTGTTCCTTCACGCATGCTCCTGCCTCGGTGGAGGTAGTCGACGCCGGTCCGACGCCGAGCGGACGAGTCCTCTTCGGGGGTCATCGACGTCGATCCAACGTTGATCGATGCCAGTTCCGTCCCCGGCTGTTCCTCTGCTGGTGGAGGACGTGTCCCCAGTGGGTTCTCCGCCCCCAGGGTCTTTTCCATGCTCCACGGAACGGGGGCCCATGGGACACTGGCCGGCTCATTATGCTGCAGGGCCTCTGTCGTTGGGTGGACGATTTAGCATGCAGCTGTCTCCAACGGATGACTTACTGTCTCCACCTCAGATGGCCACGGAGGCTAGCGCAGACTTTATGAGGGCGGTTCGCAGGGCTGCGGATATCTTGCAGATGCAGCCGCCCTCTGTCTCCGGATCCTTTGTTGGATCTTCTCCACCAGGGCACGGTGGATGTGGAGCCTTTGTTGCCTTTTGGCGGGTCATTGTATAATGTCCTTATGGAGACTTGGGCCAGGTCCTCATCGGGTGACCCTGTGGATCGTGCTATTGCACATCGCCATTGCCCGGCTCCAGATGACCCTGCCTGTTTGTCCCTCCATCCTAGGGCTCACAGGCTTGTAGTCCAGGCAGCGCTCCCTTCCTCTCCTCCTCCGTTACTTCCACCCACTCAGGAGTCTGTGGTTGGAGTCGTGTGGCCGCAACGTCTTTGCGTCCACCAGCTCAGGCCTTCGGTCCCTGAACACGACCTGCGTGTTTGCTCGGGCTACTTTTGCCCTTTGGGACTCAGTCGAACAACTCCTTCCCTCTTTGCCGGAGGGCCCTCGTGCTGACCTGGTCCGGCTTATTCGGGATGGCCGCGACATGGTGCATTTTTCCGTCCGGTCGGCCATAGGCACCACTGACTCCGTGGGTCGAGCTATGGCCAGGTCAGTTGCTCTCCGTCGCCATGTGTGGCTACGCGATGGCAGTTTACCCGAGAATGTTTGGGAGCAACTCGGGGATCTGCCTTTTGATGGGGCCCATCTGTTTGATGAGCAGGCAGATTCGGTAGTCCAGCGCCTCCTATCTGGTTTTCCAGGACTACCTAGTTTTTAGTCATTAGTCCTCTATAGTGGACTTGTATTTTCGTATGCAGTATTGTCACTGCCTTCATGATTTCCGTCTCTGGGTTCAAGACATTATTTCCCAGACGGGCTGTATGGCTGCTCAGCCATGTTTTTCCTTCCTCTGGTACAGCTGGGCCAGCTGTTTATATGGTTTTGTTTGACCTCTGCCTATGAGCTTGTCTCAAGGGGTGTCCCTTGCCTTTTATAGGGATTTCACGTACCCTATGTGGGGTATTTGTTCGCTTTTGTGTAGCTGCTCTTCCTTGCCAGGAAGTTTCGGAGGCTCCCGTGGAGTTCTCTTCGTTATTGTCTGTCCCTCTGGGGATTTTTTGCTGTGGGCATCTCCCTTTTGTTCCATACTTCCTGCTGTGGTGAAACGCCTCCTCTGTTGAGATCCACGGGCTGACATGGCCCTCTCCTGGAGCTTCTGTATTGCTGCCTACGGTTGTTTCGTTGCGCACTCATGCGTCTGTGGACGCAGTCTGCTCCGGTGTCTTGTTGGGGCTCTGCCGCATCCGACTTGCCCCAGGGGGCTGCACGTCCTCCTGCCTTGCATTTGGCTCTTCTTCCGCCTTCATTCGGCCCCTAGCGCTGTTGGCTGTCTTTGGCGTGGGTACGCGTCCCTGTGGGCGCTTTGTTCCGTTCCGCTCCAGATCGGTTCTTTCTGTGCTCTCGGCGGGCACCCCATGTGATCCGCACTGTGTGTACCATCACGAGGATCCCGTAGTGTTCCTTGAGCCACTGTCTTGGCTGCGTTCTCTTCCTGTTGCCTTTTTCCCTGGTGTTGGGAAAGGTTTGGGCACACCCTGTAGGGGGTTTGCCTAGGGTCGGTAGAGTTTTTGCCGGAGCGGATCTCTGTTACGTTTACCTTGTGCCCCTTGCTTCCCTCTGACGGGCCCAGGCCTGGGCTCAGGTTTTCGGTTCGTTGTCGCACACGGCTCAGGTGTTTCTCCTCCTGGCCTCTGCTGCGATTTTCAACGGACGTATTCTATCTCCCGATGATCTCTGGCAACATCTTGTCTATATATATATATATATATATATATATGCTTTTGCAGACATTCTATGTCTGAGTGTTACTGACTTCTTCTTCGGTGTGGTTGTCAGTATTCCCGCCTGTATCGCGGTGGCTCGGTCCTTCCTTTCCGATCCGGGGGTTGGGTTCGCCCCTTTTTGTGGTTGGACTTGTATGTCCTGATACGTTTCATAGGAGTCGGTGCCGTTGGTACCTTTTGGGCGACTTTCTATTCTCTAGGGATACTCTTCCAGTTTACCCTTGGTTGCCACTTCTTGACTTTTTCATGTGTTTCTGTGTGCTGTGTACGCACACGAGGGAGCCGGCATGCGGGGTTTCCCTGTGGTGGTTCCTGGGGATAGTCCCAGGATTTCGATTTCTTTTTCTTTCTCTCTTTCTCTTTCTCTCTTTCTTTCTCTCTCTTTCTCTCTTTCTTTCTCTTTCTCTCTTTCTTTCTCTCTTTCTCTCTCTCTCTTTCTCTCTCTTTCTCTCTCTTTCTCTCTCTTTCTCTCTCTTTCTCTCTCTTTCTCTCTCTCTCTCTCTCTTTCTCTCTCTCTCTCTCTCTCTCTCTCTCTCTCTCTCTTTCTCTCTCTTTCTCTCTTTCTCTCTCTTTCTCTCTCTCTCTCTCTCTTTCTCTCTCTCTTTCTCTCTCTCTCTCTCTCTTTCTCTCTCTCTCTCTCTTTCTCTTTCTCTCCCTCTCTCTCTTTCTCTCTTTCTTTCTCTCTCTCTTCTCTCTTCTCTCTCTCTCTCTTCTCCCCTCCCTCCCTTCATGGGAGATGGTTTGGGTGTGACCGGTTTGCCGGTGGTCATTGGACCTGTGCGTACGGTTGACTGGTTGGCTACCTGGTGCTGCACCCGTCTTCTCTGTCGACGTGCACAGACTGCGGCTGTTACGCTTCTTTGAGCTGTGCATTGTGTGGTGTGGTTCTCACCGTACGCTATGCCTGTTCCGTGTATTCTTGTGCTTCACATCTATGTCTCTCCTGGTAGTTGTATGTCTTGGCATGATGCCTTCTGCCCTGACATATCATTTGTTGGCACCTGATGTTGTGCCACTCACATTGTGTGTTCGGAATCTGTCATCATGTTTAACTGACCTTTCTCGTTCTGTGATTTTGTTTTGTCCCTGTCTGGCCCGACAGTGGACTTGCGCCGTCCTCTGACGGATTGTGGTACCTTTCTTCCCTTGCTCATGCCCCGACCTGAACTTCTTGGTCTGGTGTCAGCTACGCTGGCAATGCTGAGCTTTATGGGTCTAGTGTCAGCCAAGCTGGCATTGCGGCCCCCACCTTGTTTAAGTCAATGTTCTTGACGGACTTCTTCCTTGGGAACTTGGTGGGTTTCGGTCGCAGGCCCTCCTCCAATGGGGTATAGCTTTGGTATCTATTCTAAGTTAGAGACATCTAGTCGCAGATTCCTTATCAGATGAACGAGTTACTTACCTTCGGTAACGATGTATATGGTAGAGACACAGTCTAGCCGCAGATTCCTTAACGCCCGCCCATCCTCCCCGTTCTGCGAGGACCTTTCCAGGTGGGGTTCTACCACCTTGCCTCCTTACAGGTGGCCTTGGTCTTCCTGAGGGGTGCTCTAGTTCACTTACCTCCGGGGCAGGGTGTGTCATTCTATTTTGGCACAATTGCTCTCCACCCATTATCGTTCTTGGGTGGCTACGTTACGTGCCCTTCAGTGTTCCTCCACCCTGGTTCTTCCGGTGTGGAGATTCTCATGTTCTTCTACCCTCCCTCCACCCTCGTCTGTTTCTCCCCATTTCTTTGGGGTCTCCTTGTCTATGCTGCAGTCGATTGGGTTGGGGTTCTGTTTGCCTATGCTACTGTTCATGAGTCATTGTGGGGAGGTGTGGTGAACATTCTATGTTGTTCACTTCCGGTCACTTGCCATGAGTCATGTTGTTCCAGTCCTGTGGCCCTTTACAGTTACATCCTATGGTTACAGACCGTCTTTCATACGATTCCGTCCTGTGGTTGCAAACTGCCTTTCGTTTGGCTTGCCATTCATTTCCACTGCCGTTGCCTCTTAGGAGGGGGGCACGGCTCTTCGCTTGGGTGGGACTTTTCCTGGGGCGGGTGCTCTGTTCAGTCCCTTCAAGTGTTGAGTACTCTTTCAACATGGTGTTTCTCATCATTCTATGGAGAGGTGTGGTGCAGCGGCCAGGGCAGCTGACTTCGGAGCACAGGGCTCACGGTTCGATCCCCGGCTCCGGCGGCAGCTCAGCTCAGCACCATGTGACTCTGGACAATAGCTCACTTAATTTCCACGACGGCCCCAAGCGCTTTGAGACCCGTAAGGGTGAGTAGTTCGCGCTTTACAAATACGGATTTACATTTATGATTTCTTATTGTTGTTTCAAAGGTTTTTGCTCCTTTTTTGGCACACTGTTCCTATACTCTCACAGTTTTTGTAGTGGCTCCGCATTGTGGCGTGGACAAGTTTCACAGTAGAAAACTGACGTCAGCACGCCGAGGGGGACTTGTATGGCTCCATTGATGTCACTTCCGTGGACGACGTCAGGACGAAGCCGGTCGCCGCCGCCCCCCCCGGCGTGCAGAGGTACTGCTGGGGAAAAAGTTTTCCGGATTCAGTCTGACGCCTGGGGATATTCTAAGTTAAGGAATCTGTGACTAGGCTGTGTCTCTACCAGATACATCGTTACCAAAGGTAAGTAACTCGTTCATCTTGTTACCATTAGCTTTCATTGTATAGTGACTGTATCTTGAATAAATGTTCACAACATTGTTACAGTGGTGGGATAGCCGACAGCAGTGACAGCCAACACGTATTTCGTCCCCTTAGGGACTTTCTCAAGGTTGAAATTAATCACCAGTAGTAAATGTAGCAGGAACATGAAAAAATTTGAAATGAGTGTGAAGAAAACCGCCGTTGTTGTCGATGGGAATTGAATTTGCCTTGCAGAATGTGGCCAGGTATACATGATATAACAAAATAGAGTGTCTGTAGTTGGAGGCGAGTTAATATGAATTAACCAAAATGTTGATGGTAGTACTGGCCTATGTTTGTGACCTGTACGTACAGCCAGTAGCCTGTTATTCCATTGTAGCTGGCGTGTTGTTGCGCCATTGAAACAATTTTATGAAAATTTTTACAAGATACCGTTAATGGATCTACTTCTTGTGTATTGTCTGTTTTAGTATATCTTTTAACCCCACTGGAGACAAGTACACCTAAGAGAAGTACTATCTTGATGTAGGGTTTTTAATAAGACAGGAAGCTTGGCGCTCAGGCTGGTATGCGTAATGTATGAAATGTGGAGAGTAGCACGGTGCTACCAGGTCGGGGGAAATACCCTGTAACCCCCGTGGATGTGCGAGTCGTGAAAACCACCCCAGTAAATGAGAACAAAGTCCTGGGCACACGTTATGAGGATATAACACTGGTAGAGATGTCTCGTATTATATTTTAGTGGTCGACACCAGTGTGTTTGTTTGAAAGTATTTAATGATGCAACAACAAAGAAACAACCAGCCGACATGCGTTTCGTCACACGAGGGAAGTATCCTTGTGTGGGGGTGACTATGATTGCCCAAAGAAACCAGGAGTGCCTTCAATGGGTTCGAGACACGTCTCAATGTGACATGAAGGGAAGGAGGTGAATTCCCCGCGGGAGCGGCACACCCGCCCGATTGCCTCCTCTTCCACGTGATTTCCAGAAGCACACACTTCTCCCAAGGCGTCTCCACCCCTGCGGGGAATTCACCTCCTTCCCTTCACGTTTCATTGAGACGTGTCTCGAACCCATTGAAGGCACTCCTGGTTTCTTTGGGCATCGCATTATTCATAGCCGCCCCCACACAAGATTCCCGACGTGGACCGCTTGGTCCATCGGACCCCCTGGCCGGTCTACATCCTCCACCGGCCCCGTGATTCTGCCGTTTCTCCTCACTGCCACACAGCCCTGAAGAGTCAGAAGGATACTTCCCTCGTGTGATGAAACGCGTGTCGGCTGGTTGTTTCTTTGTTGTTGCATCATTAAATACTTTCAAACAAACACACTGGTGTTGACCACTAAAATATAATACGAAACATCTCTACCAGTGTTATATCCTCATAACGTGTGCCCAGGACTTTGTTCTCACACCTAAGAGAAGTATTTCCATTCCTGCAACATCACTGGTTCTCCCAGAATCGGCTTAAAATCTTGCTGGGGTCCTGAGATCTAGAAGCTGCTTTGTTTTTCACTGTCTAAGACACACCTCTGTTACTATAATGCATTCACAGGTCCGTATTTCCAGTGTAGTCATAATGGGTATCCGCATGACCATGATGCATGTGTCACCTTCCGTTTAGTGTCTCTCCAAGTTCTTTTGTCCATTTAGTAATGTTACCACATACTTATTCTCGCCTCCTCCAGACAATTTCCTTGTCACCTGTCGGTGCTTACGTCCGTATCCTCTAAGTTGTTGCTGTGCTCTTTCCTTTCTGAGACTGCGAGCTGCCTTGAGATGCTTTGCTTCAAAAGACTTCCAGTAGAACACAAAGTATGCATGTGGTCACATCACCTCTTGTGGAAGACTGCATAGCTCTGCCTCATGCACAGGGAAGGTGCATGGACAGCGCAAGACAGTTTGATCATTCGACCCATGTCGAGATTGACCTTTTATTTGGTAACCGACCTTGGATTCCTGTTCATATTAATCTTTTGAAATGTATCTTTTAATTTATTGAAATGATAGGTTATTGTTTTTAATGATTTGTATTCTATCTGTACTCAGTCACCAGTGCTGATCAGAAGATCCGCCATTGATTAAGCCTTCGCATGGGTCCTTAGCGATTTTCCCTTTCTGTGCTGTAATTTGCAGACCTTTCAATGTATCTGTTACACAGCAGGCCACTCTCCCTGTCTAACTTAATAAAAGCACTGTTATGCTCCACTTCAAAGATATTTTTATATCTTCTTCAAAGGCATTATTATATCCCTTTTTAAAGGCATTGTTACACCCCTCTCTAAAGACATTAACATATCCCTCTTTAAAGGCATTGTTTTACCCCTTTTAATGGCATTATTGTATCTCCCTTTAAAGGCATGTTATACCCCTCTTTAAAGACATTATTATATCCCTTTTTAAAGGCATGTTATACCCCTCTTTAAAGACATTATTATATCCCTCTTTAAAGGCATGTTATACCCCGCTTTAAAGGCATTATTATATCCCTCTTTAAAGGCATGTTATACCCCGCTTTAAAGACATTATTATATCCCTTTTTAAAGGCATGTTATACCCCTCTTTAAAGACATTATTATATCCCTCTTTAAAGGCATGTTATACCCCGCTTTAAAGGCATTATTATATCCCTCTTTAAAGGCATGTTATACCCTCTTTAAAGACATTATTATATCCCTTTTTAAAGGCATGTTATACCCCTCTTTAAAGACATTATTATATCCCTCTTTAAAGGCATGTTATACCCCGCTTTAAAGACATTATTATATCCCTTTTAAAGGCATGTTATACCCCTCTTTAAAGACATTATTATATCCCTCTTTAAAGGCATGTTATACCCCGCTTTAAAGACATTATTATATCCCTTTTTAAAGGCATGTTATACCCCGCTTTAAAGGCATTATTATATCCCTCTTTAAAGGCATGTTATGCCCCGCTTTAAAGACATTATTATATCCCTCTTTAAAGGCATGTTATACCCCGCTTTAAAGGCATTATTATATCCCTCTTTAAAGGCATGTTATACCCCTCTTTAAAGACATTATTATATCCCTCTTCAAAGGCATTGTTTTACTCTTCTTAAAATTCATTCTTGTACTCCTCTTTAAAGGCATGTTATACCCCTCTTTAAAGACATTATTATATCCCTCTTTAAAGGCATGTTATACCCCTCTTTAAAGACATTATTATATCCCTCTTTAAAGGCATGTTATACCCCTCTTTAAAGACATTATTATATCCCTCTTTAAAGGCATGTTATACCCCTCTTTAAAGACATTATTATATCCCTCTTTAAAGGCATGTTATACCCCTCTTTAAAGACATTATTATATCCCTCTTTAAAGACATTATTATATCCCTCTTCAAAGGCATTGTTTTACTCTTCTTAAAATTCATTCTTGTACTCCTCTTTAAAGGCATGTTATACCCCTCTTTAAAGACATTATTATATCCCTCTTTAAAGGCATGTTATACCCCTCTTTAAAGACATTATTATATCCCTCTTCAAAGGCATTGTTTTACTCTTCTTAAAATTCATTCTTGTACTCCTCTTTAAAGGCATGTTATACCCTCTTTAAAGACATTATTATATCCCTCTTTAAAGGCATGTTATACCCTCTTTAAAGACATTATTATATCCCTCTTTAAAGGCATGTTATACCCTCTTTAAAGACATTATTATATCCCTCTTCAAAGGCATTGTTTTACTCTTCTTAAAATTCATTCTTGTACTCCTCTTTAAAGGCATGTTATACCCCTCTTTAAAGACATTATTATATCCCTCTTTAAAGGCATGTTATACCCCTCTTTAAAGACATTATTATATCCCTCTTTAAAGGCATGTTATACCCCTCTTTAAAGACATTATTATATCCCTCTTCAAAGGCATTGTTTTACTCTTCTTAAAATTCATTCTTGTACTCCTCTTTAAGACATGGCTGAACTCCTCTTTAAATACGATATTATTGTTCACCCCCCTTTAAAATAAAAAAAAGTCTGTATTGGGTGCCTTTATTACCAAATAAAGTGTTTCAGCTCATTCCAATAATTTATACATACACACCATTGCCTTTCCTTGATGCAGTTTTTGTTACTGGCTCAAGCACGGCATTGACACAATGTTGTTTTTTGGGATGAGACACTGTTTACTTCGGATGACTCTATCCAGTTCGAGAGATTGTTCGCTGCTGCCTATGTCCCAAATTCTTATGCAATTATATGGTTCCGTCATTTTTGAGCAAACACCTGATGCATCTGTATAGGCTTTTCAGGTTCTGGAAAAGTCTGGCCTTTTGTGGTGTCCCGCAGAGATGACCTCTGTCCCCTTCTCATTTAAGTGTTTGCTTGCCTCACTCTTTGGTAGTTTCTAAGAAACAGCTTTATTGGTGCACTCCTATTGCATTGACACTCAGGAGTACATGTACTTTATGTTACTGGCATTTATTTAGCAGACTTCTACCATCCTTATTGTATTGCAACATTTATATAGCGCTTACAATGCCTAGATGGGGCACTGAAGTCCTTTCCTACATGAGTACCAATCTACACCTTATAGGTTAAGTGGTTTAAAGTGTGTTGTCGTTGTTTTAATCCTTCCATGTTCATGTGTGATGTTCACAGAGCTGTCTTTATCGTTTATTGGGATGCAGCACTTATCAGTGTGATGGATGAAGAAGTGATATATACAGGCATGCAATTTATGGTTTTCAGTAAGCTGGAAGCTTTCACAGCTCTGCAGTTCCCCTTATGTTGTTTCTTTTCTTCTTTTTTGATAATCCCATTTTATAGGTTTTTAGAAAACAGCACGATAGTTCCTTACATCGCAACATAGAATACATTCACAGTTTTCCTTTAGTCTTGCCCCATGTTAACTTAGTTGGTTACAATCCAATCTAGCCCGGAGTCTTAGTCTTGCTCGACTCATACGCTTTACAGTACCAGTCCCAGCCATTTGCCCCATATGCGACATGTTTGGCAGGACAACCTCTTGCCTCATATACTGGTTTTTCTTGCATGTTATTTCTTATGATTATAGTCCACCTAGCGGGTATCTGCACTGGGATGCCCATTCTGATGAATTTTGTTTAAAGTTTATGGTCCTGAGGAGGCATAGACATAGTGAAGAGATCTGCTGGGGTGGACTTTGGCAATATCATCCCATATCTGATAGTCATAATTCGATCAAACACTCAAAATGTGATGGGAGGAATGCTTGCAGTAAGTCCAACCACTGGCAATTGCTCGAGCATTCCAACCCTTTGTTCTTTGGCCTACCATGCCACCTCAGTTTGGACCCAGCCATATGCAAATTAGCCTTGAATCTACTCCAATACGAACAGTCCAGCTCAAACTGCCAGACCAGGACCTTCTTGAACCGGAACACTAGCATCAGCAAGGCTAGCTTAAATCCAGTGACAATGTGAGCAAGGGACCCACGTCTTGGCATACCCTGCTGACTTAGGGAGAACATAGCAAACACAAGGAGATGATGCACGGAGCGCTGAAACTTTTCAAACGCTCACCCCCAGTCACCGATCTGAGTTGAATCCATCATTGTTCTTTAGCTCGCTTCACCACCCCAGTTCAGACCCAGCGATATGCAAATCAGTCTTGACCCTGTTGAATCCAGTAGCAAAGTGAGCAAGGGACCCACGTCTCGGCATACCCTGCCAACTTAGGGCGAACTTTTCAGACACTCACCCCAGTCACCAGGAGGTATGCTCAGACGTGGGTCCCTTGCTCACTTTGCCACTGGATTCAAGCTAGCCTGGCTGATGAGGGGTATTACCCCGAAACCGGTCCCAGGATGCTTGTTTTCGGTCCAGGGAAGACCTGGCTTGGCAGTTTCGGCTGGACTGTTCCCATGAGAAACGTGGTCAAGATTGATTTGCATATGGCTGGATCTGAACTGGGGTGGCAAAGTGAGCTAAAGAACGATGATGGATTCAACCCAGATCTGTGACTGGGGGTGAGTGTCTGAAAAGTTTCAGCGCTCCGTCCTTCATCTCCTTGTGTTAGCCTTGAGGAAGGGGCAGGGACACAGGCGTCGGTACACGTTTCTCCCATGAGCGACTGTTGTACACTGAGCCCCCTTCCTGTAGATGACCCTGCAGCCACCCGCAACTCTCTAATCAGCATGAATCACATGGGACAGGCAGGAGAATAGCCAAGTAAGAACATGGATGGGCAGACCTTGAGGTGCATCTACGTACTTTGTAGGCAGTCCCTCCCAATCCTCTCTTATTGCCAAGTAAGATGTGCAACATGTTTAGAAGTAAGGCTAGGGTGGTGCTAGGACTGCAAGCATCTTTGCAGCAGATCCTCCGCCCAGCAAGAGCTTTAGCACCTGGGGTAACATAGGCGGTATCCTTCTGTGAAAGAGCTTAAGATAACGTCCACTGTTTTGTGCATTTGCAGAACTACCACACAGACAAATCTGCTGGATTTTAGAAAAGAAAGTGCTGTGTTGCAACAAACGGAATTTAGACCAGGAACACAGGCAATTGACATAAAAACATTTGCCATCTCAGATTCATCTTTTTTTATAGGACTGTAATTAACAGGTTTCTTCAAATTCCTAGCTCAGTTGTGCTCAAATTATCGGCATCCTGTGGATGAAAGTCTGAGTCGTCCTCCTTGGAATTAAAGCCTTTCGCCTTCAAGTTAGACGCATATCTCTGGAGAGGGTGAATTTTTCCACTGTGCGATGGAACTGTCAGACATGAGACTTTCCAATATTAACTTTTCCCTCTTCATGTAGGAACCCTTTTAAAAGGAGATATAGATCTATGAAGCATGTAGAAAATAGAAGTTAGAGTCAGACATCATTACAACTATGAAAGAAGCTGGGAGCTAGATGTAAAACACTACTATCTAATCTGCTGTCATAAAACACATGCATATTTCTACTAACCCCGGGCTGCGTACTCCGCTCCGCCAGTGGAGTTTGCGGAGTTTTACCAACTCCGCGCTCTGCTGGGAACGCGAAGTTAAGGTAAAACTCCAACTCCACGGCGGAGCGGAGTACGCCACTCAGCCCCCTGCACCACGGCCCCAAAAAGTTTTTAAAAACGCACTTACCTTGTCTTCTATGTCGTCTGCGGGCCGCTCTCCTCCTCGCCGCTCTGTTTCCTGGGAATCCTGGCTCTCCTCCGTTCCGTCCTCCCCCTACGTTTTACATCTTGCTTGAACTGCGCATGCGCAAGACGTAAAACGTAGGGGGAGGAGGAGGACTGCAAGGAGGAGAGCCAGGAGAGTGGGAGACACCGCGGCGAGGAGGAGGGCGGCTCGCAGATGACATGGAAGACAAGGTAAGTGCATTTTTTTTCCTTTTTTTAAAAATTGTTTGTGGGCCTGGGGCGGAGCGGAGCGTAGTTCCACGGACTTTTATTTAAACTCCGTGGAACTGTGCGGAGCACCACTCCGCCCAGGCTTAATTTCTACACATTCAAAAGAGGTGTGCAACTTGATGCACCGCTTTTTGCAGAAGGTTTTCTTGACGAAACTGTACTTTGGATGTAGCAGTAAGCACTTGTTCTGCAGCATTGAATCTTTTATGGATTTGTGTGCATGTTTGAATTTTTGCCATTGTCAGACCCGGAATCCTTGCTAAAGAAATCATACGTAAAATAATGCTTATTTTCCTAACCATTGCATTTACCTTGGGGACAAATGTTGTCTGGCTCTTAAAAATAGCAGGGAGATGGTTGGTCTGACTTTTTCCCCTCCTAGAGCAGAGCAGCTCATGGAGGTTTTACCAAAAATTGGGTCCACCAGCCCCACCCTTGAATCGCACAGTGCTGGAGAGAGCAGCTCATAGACTTCACTGAGAGCTTGGTGCCCCAGTCACTCCTGCTCTTGAATAACATATTGCTGGAGTTGTTTTAAAAGCTCACAAGAACAAAGGCCATGGACTGATCAGAAGCTTAATATGGTGAAAATAAATCCTATACCTTCAGTAAATCCCTCCAGCACAAAATTACTGCGATTTGCCAAGAACCTCAAGCAACAGCTAGTTCAATTGACTCAACGACATGAAGCTGGGCGGATTCAAATCCAGACTTTCACCCAAGGCCCTGTCACTTGGTGTCACCCTAGACACTGACCTCACCTTCAAGGCACACATCCTAAAGAAAACTAGCACAGCCTGCTACTAGCAGCATTTTTCTATATGTCGGTGCTCCTCTATGAGCATTAATCAGCACACAAGACAAGCTCACCCCTGCATACCAACCCTCCATGGAAGCATCTACAAATTAATTCTCCACTCTGTGTGAAAATAAACACTGTAAATACAGAGCCTGTCAACAGATAAAAATTACACTGTCCTACACTGCACTTTGTCCCCTTTTCAGTTTTGCTAAACCTTGTCCAAGAATAAACCTTTATTACCTACTTCCTTTATGGCTGGCATGGCCCGATCCATAAGCCCTCGGTCTTGAAAGCACACACTGATCCAAGAGAAGCCTCAATGAAAGCACACACTGAACTGTATAACATAAATTTGAGCACTGGGTGTGTTGAGTTAAAACACTCTGTCTCTGCCAAACATCTGAACTGACTAGTGGCTTAAGTACTACTTTATAAGCCTTGACATGCAAAATATTTGCATGTCACAGGAACTTTCAAGACATGATTTTCTTTTAACTGGAAATATAGCAGCATTTGTTGACATATCTAAAATAAACCATGAAACATAACACAATAAAACAAACAAAACCATGTAGTAAACTAAATAAAACATAAGAGGGCATATCACAAAGAAACAGAATGCAAAACAAGTGCAAAACGCTTCAAAATTACACTGCAATAATGGATCACAAAAAACAGAACACATCACCACCACAACAAAAGGCCACACAAATGCACAAACGTTCTTGTTACACATTTCTGCCTTCAGAATTCTAGTTTCTTAACATGGTGGTTAAAGGTGTTTTAGACAAGCATTGCCTTAACTTATCAACAATGACATGAAATTGGCCCAGTCACAATGTTTTATGATCCAGCCTAGTGCCTTCCAATAGCAAAATCAATTCTGATCTTGGCATGTGCACACTGCTGCAAATAGCTGTAAAAATGAAGCCACTTGCTGGTAAAAAGAAAAAAGAGCACCTAGTAACACTCGAACCCACATAATGGATACACATTAAAGCCAATGTCAGTAAAACGTCTAACTTCACTCAGCCCAAAAATCTTGTGTGTCTCTATAGTTATACATAAGTCAGAGTTTCCATAGGAAGAGCGTTTTTTGTTTTGCTGCTAACTTTACATAATGCCCTAATACCGTCCATTTTAGGTTTTAATCCTGCCTGTGGAATGCACACATAAATATATTATAAGTTAATAGGGTATCCTCAAGTCAGTTTTAACTGTTTGAAATAGGAAGATCCCTATCTCTGAAGTGACCATTGGAAAAAATACTTTTTGCTCCACCCCTGATTATGGTAACACAGGGTGTGTAGTAGCAGCCCAATGATGATGAATGCCACTAATTAGTAAGTGAAGGCACTTTTATATCCCAAACAGGTCTCCTGAGAGGGAAACAAGTTTGGAACTTTAATTCACCAACCTTTTAGTGTGTTATGTAATGTATATTGGGAAGATGGTTGCCGAGTAGATACCTCTCTCGTGTGTGTGTGTGTGTGTGTGTGTGTGTGTGTGTGTGTGTGTGTGTGTGTGTGTGTGTGTGTGTGTGTGTGTGTGTGTGTGTGTGTGTGTGTGTGTGTGTGTGTGTGTGTGTGTGTGTGTGTGTGAAGAAGTTGCTAATAACTTTGCCACAGTTTGACAAATCTTCACAAACCTTTCTACAAAAAACATTCATCCACCTCAGCTGTTTGCTGTAAACTTTCTGGGTGATCTGTCAAGCGAGAGCTATGAAAAAGGGGGCGTTCCTATAACACTTCCCCCCATGCAGTCTCCATGGGGACTTTTAGATAATGATAGCGAAAAAACTGAATTATACAAATTTGACAGAAAGCTAATTACCCAGAACGCGTGCTTTTTGTGATTTGGTGTAAATCTGTTCAGCTGTTGGTAAACAAAACGGTCGGTCCTGTGAGTCCTGGTGGACATCAAATTAAAAAGTAGAGCGTTCTCATTGGTCTCAAACACTTTCTTCCCATTGGCCATCTCGTGGCCCAGCAGACCCGGTATACAGAGAAATCTCTTAGGCTCTCCGCGGCATGAGGAAAAAATGTTGCGCCCACCTTAACAAGATACGAGAACTTGGTCCCCATGTCCTGAAAAATAAATTTGATAAATGCTTAAGTGGGCAAGGCCTTTGTGTTGGGGGGGGGGGGGGGGAGGGGGGGGCTCCTGGGTCCACAGTGGGGAAAACATTTTTTCAGTGTGCCGGTCCTGCGGTACTCTTGCAGAACCCAGCATGACCCTCAATGTGGTCCTGCAGGAATCATTGTGGGCCCCTAAGCTCCCGCAGGTCCAAACAAAAAGTTTTTGTTGAGCGCCTATGGGGGTTGAGCGCAGGCCAACCCCGAGTGGTCTAGTGGTAAACCTGACTGACTATGTCCTATCAGATGCTCAGATGAAAATCCTGGTAAAAGGATTAGGTTTTGTGCCCACGGAGAAGATGGATAAATTCAAATTGTGCACATAAGTAAACAAATTCATCAGGAAACTGAAACTGAGGGCTTATTTCGCTAACAAGGAACCAGGTACATTAGTACAAGATGACACAGGGTTGAGGTTGAAGTCCACATTCACCCCCCCGAATGCCACCTTACCAGTGGAGATTATGGTTTTCGAAAAAGCAGTGTTGAAAGATCTGGAGAAAATTCATCCAGAAGACACCCGAGTGTTACACAACTCTACCAAGGAGCAAAAGCAAGCAATAAAGGAGCTGGCAAACAGAGACTTGGCCATAAAACCGGCCGATAAAGGTGGAGCTATAGTAATCCAAACAGCAGAAGTCTACCATCAAGAGTGTGAGACTCCTACAGGATGTTAGAAATTACAAGGCACTTGTGGAAGACCCAACAGAAGCCCTACGTGTACAGATCACTAGCATGGTGGAAGAGGCACCTACCCATGACTGGATCTCACAAAAGGAAGGTGAATTTCTAATAAACAAAAACCCTACTTCTACACAATACCTAAAATCCACAAAAACCTTACTCGTCCACCTGGACGAACGATTGTATCGGGCATAGGGTCCATTTTGGAACCATTGTCAATTTGCTGATGCTTTCCTAAGACCTATAATCCAGAAAACAGACACCTACCTGAAGGACACCAAGGATGTCCTTAGACTTCTACAGGACAGACCATTTGACCCTGAGACTGAATTGCTGATGGGTTTGGACGTGGAAAGCTTGTACACCAGTCTCCCACATGATGAAACATGACACATCATTGAGGAGGTACTGTTCGAAATTGAATGGGAATATCAGACGCCACGGAACATCGTGATGGAATGCTGCAAGTGGGCACTAACTAGGAATTTCTTCCAGTTTGAAGACATCCTTTACCTTCAGAAGCACGGGACCAACCTGGGGAGCACATTTGCCCCAAGTATAGCGGGACTATACGTACACCACCTAGAGAAACACAAGATCCTCAGTCCTGGCAACCCTTTCCTGTCTCACATCCTTCTGTGGAAACGGTATATAGATGACGTCCTGGTCATATGGAATGGAAATGTGGAGACAGCACATCAGTTCTTAACATGGCTGAACTACCAAAACGAATTTTTGAAGTTCACTAATACCATATCAATCAAGGAACTAGTATTCTTGAACCTCAACATCTACTATCAAGGGGGTGAACTAAAAACAACCACACACATCAAACGACCGCAAAGAATTACCTCCTGGTTTATGATAGTTGCCACCCTAGATACCTGAGGGACAGTCTCCCGTTTGGCCAATTGTGGGGTTGAGGAGGAACTGCTCTGACCTTAAAGATTTCAAACAGCAAGCGGAGGATCTACGTCACAAACTGGTGAAAAGGAATTACCCCACTCGAGTCATTGACAAAGCAATGAAACGAGCTAGAAACTACAACGGAGAAACTCTTCTGGAAGTGAGGCCACCGAAGCCTAAAGAAGAAAGACTGATCTGCATAACCACATACAACACAGCCTCTAACCAGGTGAGCAAGATAATCAATAGACACTGGCGAATGTTGAATTGCGGAATGTTCGAATTCCCAACGCCAATGTTCTCTCACAAAAGGGGCAGGAGCCTAAGGGACATGATAATACACACCAGACCACGCAATAACATGGATGTGGAAACACCACAGGTTTTCCTCTCCCCCCTAACAGGTCACCACCCATGCGGTAACTGTAGCGTCTGCCACCTAACCACCAGAATTAAGAGTATCACATTCAACAACACCAATTGGAAACAACGCTGTTTCACAAATTGCAACACAAAATATGTAATTTACATGATCATCTGTCCTTGTCAACTCCACTACATCGGTATGACAAAACGCATGATCAGAACATGCATTTGTGAACATCGTAGCAATCTACGATGTGACGGGGCAACAACAAAAATGTCCACACATTATATTGACAAGAGACACACGGTACAGGACCTACAGTGGACCATTATTGAACAAATCCCCAAGGAATCCCAATTATTTGAAAAAGAACGCTGGGTTTTCCGTTTGGAAACTCATACTAATGGACAATGATGACATACCATGCAGCCATTTTGTCTGAACCAATGATATTTGTGAGCAATCTACAGCAGTCCTATATCAGTTCTCCCTGAACATAATCTGATGACCACAAACGCCCTTTCGGGACAAGCTGACATCATTTAAAAAGAAATACCTCTGGCACATATAGCACTAGCAAGCAGCTTCCTTCAATACTATTTTTCCCAAAAATAGTAATATACACCCTTGGCATCACCAATCTTGCTTTTTTTTATAACCTCAACCGTGATGTCCACAGAGCGACCGGTACCCCTTTGCTCTGTAATTCTCCTTATCACTATCATTGCTTTATTATTTGTTTATTTGGTTTATCCTGTGCAGCTAGTAAGTAGAGACCAAAGGACGACCACCCCCCAACCCCCTTTTTTTGTAATTACATCTGAGGCACGATCGGCCCAGTCTTTTCCAAATACCTTTTCCTTTATATAAAAAGAATGACTTCATTGAAGTCTGAGATTTTTGTAAGATTTTCGTGGGATGGGTGTCTGTTTTTATTAATACATTTTTATTAATAAATTTATATGAAGAGAATTGTAATAGTTTTTGCTGAAACCCCAGATTTATGATTATCAAGTTCCGCCAAACAGCAGACTCGAACCGGCATAGTGAGTGAGTAAATTTACCCAGAACACACTAAACTGTACCACTAACAGATGGCCATTTTGTTGAGTTAGTGGTCTAGACACCGCTACCACGAGGACGCAAGCAAGAGCCGACCTGACATTTAACAGGACAGCCTCGGCTCGCGCGTTCATCTTCGGAGCCACGGGCAGGCATAGTATGCTGGGCGAGGGTGCAGCTTTGATGAAGTGAGTATGGCATAGCCGATCCCCTTGACAACGAGCATTTATCCCTAGGAAACGCATATCTGTAACCAGTGTCTTGACTAATTTTTCACTTTCAGTGTGCGACTACAAGCGCCCCTCCCCTCCTGTGCAAAGCTTCTGGGGCTAAATTTAGGCATAATTAAAGTATGCTAAACAGACACGTAATGTATTTCCTTACAAACTCACTATCTATGTAAATTAGACCATCTTTTTTCACTACCAAGGTGATAAACTCATTAATTATGCAAAAAACAATCATTTCACTACTAGCCAGGTATACCGATGTCCATATATAAGGAGCAACTACTCTAAATTCTCCACCAATATATAGATGATTACTTCATAGAGTGTGTGATTTATGTTTCATGTCCTGTATTGTCTTCTATGTTTTTCCATAAGGGCAGCACGGCACTAACAATTTCATGACAGACTAGACGTGCATAAGTGAAACATATATCACTTTGGTTCCACAAATTGGTGATGTGTTTACACAATATAAATTGATTGAAAAGTTAACCTTTTTGTAATATCTTATCTTTCCAGATCATATTGAAGAAACATACCTATTAGCATTGCTTTGCATGATAATTTCCTTATTTCACCTTAATATTAATTAAGAAGACCATCCGGTTTCTTTAGGAGTGGTACAAGGGATCAATTAGTCTGGTCCTGATGAAAAGCCGCAGGGGTAAGGCTTGAAACATGTAGACCGGGTGACACGCATTCATTGCAGTGTGTTTCTCCCACACACCCCTTTTTAACAATACCAGCTACAGGATTCAATAAAGTGTAGGTTCCATGTGGCCAGGTATTTTTTAATTTCACAAGTTCCTCTGACCCCTCCACTCTCACATCTCTTTATAGCTCATACCTTCCAAAGTGCTCCCACTTCTCCGTTGGTCGCAGCACGCCCCGTCCGCAGTGGGGCGGGAAGAACCCGATGATGAAGCATGCCACCAAGGGACTTTTTGGAGGGTGAGGGTTATTTTAAGAAAACTTATCGTTTTCCCAAAGTGTTACCAAGATTACTGGAAGGATAGTTCGTTGAAATACGAGTGGACTTTTCTTTGGTTATTTATGTAAGACAGGAGGCTGAGTCCACTGTGAAACTTTCTCCCCCCTTTGATTAACTCGCAACCCCCGTTATGGGCAAAGGCCGTGGGCAGTGGGGGTTGGCCGCAGACGTATGGTTATAAGATCTTACTTTGTTTAAAAGAAAAAAAACTTAGAAATTCACAGAAAAAAAACTATGGTTAAAGTGGATTTATGCACAGGTGTGAGGCAGTAAGATTACTCCAGTATTGGAGCTTTCATAGATTCCCATGCTTGGAATCATTCCCCGTCGTTGAGATGGGAGCCTCGGTAAATATATATATATAACAGTAGTAAATAACCATTACAAAAGAGAAACAGGCCTAGGCCTAATCCCATTTTGTAGTCAGACCATGTCTTTTTGTAAAAGAGACCAAAAAGACTCATTAGCCAATCAGAGCCGCCTCACCCCTTAGAACCCTGGTGAAAGAACCTCAGCTCCTCAGATTTTCTACCGCACGTTGTGCAGAAGGGAGTCTCCTGGAGCTCTGCTCTATTTCGACTATTTTCAGCTGTTTTATTCAGGTTTTCTTGGTGAAATGTCTGAGAAAGGAAAGAAAGGGTTATTTAAGGCCTGTTCCACTTGTGGAAAAAAGAGGCTCTATGTGGAGGATAGGCACAAGGACTGTATATACTGCCTATACCCGGACCACAAGGCTGCGGAGTGCAAGATTTGCCGCACTTTTTCGACTAAGACTCTCCGGGATCGTGAGGGTCGTCTACTTACCTGGCTTCACAAGTTAAAGTCAAGGAAAGAGTCGGTGTCCAGTGACAGTGAGGACGCTTCTTCCGCAGTTTCTTCAAGAAGGTCAGTCAAGAGGGGTAGGGGTTCCCCTTCATCATCTCTGGGTCACCCTCTAAGGCCTCAAAGAAGATCCCAAAGGAGTCTGAGGGCCAAGGTTCCATAAAATCTCCTCACTGCGGTGTAAAGGAGAGGGAAGAACCATTATCTGCATCTGCGACTCTCCCTGGCAAGGAGAAACCTTTGAAGAAGTCTTCTTCACATTCTTCGGACCATTCGTCGACGAAGCATAAACCCTCGTCGACGAAAACGCAAAAATCACAGGTTAAAAATGTTCCTGTGTCGACTCAGTCTCTTTTCCCAGTGTCGACGGGCTCGTCGACGAGCACATATACAGCACCGTCGACGGCGGTGTCGACGAAGACGGTGTCTACAGTTCCGTCTACCACTGTGGCGTCGACGACGAGAGTGTCGACGATGACGACTGCAACAGTGATGACGACATCAGCAGGGGTGTGCCTTATCTCGTCGACGACAGGTTCGACGACGCCCATCGTCTCGTCGACGATCAGCTCGTCATCGAGGATGTCGACGCTGGTTCCAGTAACTTTCTCGTCGACGGTGCCCCCGTCGACGATGATGTCATCGACGACGGTTTTGACCTCCACGTCGACGAGACCGTCGACGGCGGCTTTCACCTCCACGTCGACGAGACCGTCGACGAAGTCGTCGACGGGGAAAATTTCAATTTCCATAAAAAGAAAAGGGGTTGCGCCGGAGAGGCTTTCACCCAGGAGAGTGGATCCCTTACCACCTGCATTATTATTGGAGGAGGAAGAGGACTCTTATGGTGAGGACAGTCAATTTGGCTATGCTAACAGCCCATCTCAGCTTCTAGTGAAATGTCAAGAAACTGATTCTGAGGGTGAATACTGCCAGGAACAAGTTTCTATACATCATCAATATCCACAACAGGAGGATGTTCAGCAACAGATGGTTTCTGTTCCCACCTCTCTGTTATCGGACTTACAGGGGATGCTCCTTGACTATCGTCAGAGGTTGTCTTCGCTTCCTCCGCAACCTATTCTCCTACCACAAACTGTGCATACTCCTCAACCCATGGTGATAGTTTCACCACCTCCAATGACTCATCCACAAATTCAAACGGAGGCAGTCCCTCAACTTCAGGATGTTTCTTCTGAAGAGGAAGAAGGTGAGCTTGTGCAAACGGATCAGGGAGAGGAGTGGGACGATTACGTGATCCCTGATCCCGCTTCTCCAATTCCTGCTCCTGTGGATTCCCCTCCGGCTGATATAGGGGTTTTCACAAGCTAATGGAAAGGGCTTCGTTACGTTTTGAACTTCCTATGCCATCTGTTCAAACGGAGTGTTTCCTATATGATTTTAAGGAGCCGGGTAGGAGGATGATACGTTCCATTCCAATTGTAAATCATGTATGGGAAGAGGGGATAAGGACCATGAAGAATCCAGCTACAGTGGTCCCAGTCCTACCACGGCTAGACAAAAAATATAAAGCTTCTGAGGACAGCCCAGCCTCGTTGACTGGTCAACCAAAGCCAGATTCAGTGATTTCCCAGGCAGCGCAGAGGAAATCTAAGAATCCTTCAGTACCTCTGACCACACCACCGGACAAGGAAGGCAGACGCCTAGACAATGCAGGGAAACGATTTTCCTCTATGGCGAGTCTGGTTATTAGGGCTGCTAATGCATTAGCGATACTTGGCCGATACGACCGCCAATTGTGGTGCGACCTTTCGCCTTACCTTGATCAATTGCCTGATACAGCTAAGTCTGAAGCGAAAAAGATCCTGCATGAAGGAGAGCTAACATCAGCAGAGATTATAGACTGTGCGATGGACATAGCTACGACATCTTTCCGCTCTTTGGCAGGGGCAGCTGTGCTTCGTCGACAAGGTTGGCTCAAAGCAACTTGGTTCCGGCCAGAGGTTCAGAATAAGATCCTGGACCTCCCATTTGACGGGGAAGCTTTGTTTGGGAAGCACATAGATGATGCTCTCCAAGACATTAAAAAAGACACTGAGACGGCTAGGTCATTGGGGACCCTTCAGTATCGGAATGTCCCTTTTCGGGAGCAAGAGGCAGGGGTTCTCCCTCATATAGAGGATCCTATCAGCAACAGCGATATTCCTCGTATGCTCCCGCATCCCAATCTTACCGGCCTTCTTACAACCAGAGACAACAAGGCCAGACGTCATCTTTCTCCAGATCCAATTATAGGGGAAGACAGAATCGTCAGGGACGAGGCGCCTCTAAGAGGCAGTAGCGGCGACCTGGCTCTTTGCGCTGTGCCCTCCTCCTCCTCGAAGACATCTGTAGGAGGCAGGGTTTCTCTTTACCTTCAAAACTGGCAACGGATTACATCAGACCGTTGGGTCCTAAACATCATTCAGAGTGGCCACACCCTGGAGTTCATTCACCTACCACCATCCAGAGCTCCTCCCGCCTCCTCCATGAAACATCTGCGTCTTCTCCGGCTCGAAGTTCATCAACTGCTGATCAAAGGGGCAGTAGAGCCAGTTCCTTTCTCTCAGAGGAGCAAGGGTTTCTATTCCAGGTTTTTCCTGGTAAGGAAGACATTGGAGAAATGGCGGCCGATTCTCGACCTCAGGGAGCTCAACACTTATCTCACAAAACAATCCTTTCGGATGGTATCTCTCCAGGACATTCTACGTCTTCTCAACACTGGGGATTTTATGGCCACTCTCGATCTCGAGGATGCGTATTTCCATATACCCATTCATCGGGCACACAGAAGGTTTCTTCGATTTACAGTCGCCAAGAGCCATTTTCAATTCAAGGTGCTTCCATTTGGCCTTCGCTCAGCTCCGAGAGTCTTCTCCAAGGTGCTTGCACCGGTAGCGGCATTTCTCAGGAAACATCATTTCCAAGTCTTTCCCTACCTGGACGACTGGTTGCTAAAGGCCCCTTCCAGGGGGCAGCAGCAGAGGCGGTCGCCTCTTGCACCTGCCTCTTCTCCAATCTGGGCTTGACTCTAAACACCACCAAATCTTATCTTCGCCCTTCCAGGAAGGTTCAGTTTCTGGGAGCGATTTTAAACACATCTCTCAGCAAGGTTTTTCCCTCTCTAGAGCGACAAAGAAATCTAATCTCAATGGGCCACCTAGTGTGAAGAAAAAAGTATCTTTCTGTTCGCCTCTACAAGTCCCTGCTGGGTATGATGTCCTCCTGCATTCCATTGATACCTCACTGCAGATTGCGAATGCGTCCCTGCAGGAGCTTCTGGATTTACAGTGGAAACAAGTGAGCGGATCCTTCAACGACAAGATTCGGATCACTCAGGACATGCGCCAGGCCATTCGATGGTGGACAAAACAAGAGCATTTGTCCCAAGGTCTATCCTTCGTAACCGCTCCAACACCTCAAGTGGTAACTACGGATGCGTCACTGGAGGGCTGGGGCGCAGTTTTGCAGGATCTGCAGGTCAGTGGTCACTGGCTTCCAGAACATCGCCTCCTTCACATCAACCTCTTAGAGTTGACAGCGATTCGTTTAGCTCTTCAAGCTTTTCTTCCAAGGTTGCAGGGTCTGTCGGTACTTGTCCGGACGGACAACACCACAGCCATGCACTACATCAACAAGGAGGGCGGCACCAGGTCTCTGCCATTGTCACAAGAAGCCCAAATAATCTGGGAGTGGGCGATCTGTCAGGGAATTTCTCTGAAAGCAGAACATTTGCCAGGAGTACTGAACGACAAGGCGGACAGACTCAGCAGGCTGAAGTCTGTCACACACGAATGGGAACTGGATCAGACAACGCTGGAGAGGGTTTTTCGCCAGTGGGGCAGACCTTCCATAGACCTGTTTGCCACACCAGAAAACAGGAAATGCCAGTGCTACGCCAGCAAGCTGCACCATCGAGGGTCACTGGGGAATGCGCTTTCGATAGCCTGGTCAGGCGCATTTGTCTACGCCTTTCCCCCATTCCGCTAATTCCCAGAGTACTCAAGAAGATGAAAGTGGAAGGATGCAAGATGATCCTAATAGCTCCTGCCTGGCCGCGGCAGTTTTGGTTCACCGAACTTCACCTTCTCTCCATGGACCATCCTCTTCCACTGCGACCAATTCCTCACCTTCTTACAATGTCTCAGGGTCAGATACTACACCCAGATCCTCGCTCGTTACAGCTCACAGCATGGCTCCTGAAGAGCGGGAATTTCTTCACTTAAATCTTCCAGAGGAGGTTAAAGATGTTCTTTCACAGGCAAGAGCTCCTTCCACGAACAGGACCTACCGCTTAAAATGGAAGCGTTTTAACATATGGTGTCTAAGCAATAATTTGGATCCTTTCTTATCACAACCACACCAGGTCCTTCCGTATTTCCTGGCCTTGGCTAGGGCAGGTTTGGCTCATTCCTCCATTAAGGTGCACTTAGCAGCAATTTCTCGTTTTCGACGCACGTCCTCTGGGCCTTCTCTTTGGTCAAGCAGAATTGTCAAACAGTTTCTTAAGGGCCTCTTCAGGGTGTTTCCGCCAGTGAAGCCTCCACCGCCTTCGTGGCAACTAAATTTGGTTCTTTCTCAACTTATGAGGCATCCGTTCGAACCGATTCATCGGTCAGATCTCAAGTTTCTCTCCTGGAAGGTCGCTCTGTTGTTGGCCCTCACTTCAGCCAAGAGGATAGGAGAATTACAAGCTCTTACAATTCAGGAACCCTTCCTTCAGTTCAAGGGAAATACTGTCATCTTGAGAACTAATCCAAAATTTATTCCTAAAGTACCTTCTTCTTTTCATCTCAACGAACCAGTGATCCTTAAAGCTTTTTTTCCTCAGCCTACTTCACCGGCCGAGAGAGCTCTTCACTCTCTGGATCTACAAAGATGTTTAAAATTTTACTTGGATCGAACTAAGTCCTTCCGCAAATCTTCACAGCTTTTTGTATCATATAGCGCTCCCCGCAAGGGATTTCCCATTTCCAAACAGGGGATATCTCGCTGGGTTGTGAGCGCAATTCGATACTGTCACACAGCAGCGGGCAAACCCCTGGAGGGTGTTGTCCGAGCACATTCGACAAGATCTATGGCATCTTCAGTGGCCTTGTTTGCTGGGGTCCAGATCAAGGACATTTGTAGGGCTGCAACTTGGAGCAGCACTCACACCTTTACAAAGCATTACTGCCTGGAGTCATCACTTCAAGAAGACGCGGCGGTTGGACAGGCAGTCCTGAGGAACCTCTTCCAATGAGTGGTGAGCTTTCCCTTGCTTCCCTCCTTCCTTCTTTTGTCTGCTTTATACACATTTTCTCTTGTTTATAAATGCACTAACTTATCCATGCCTTTGGCTGGTTTTAAAAGATGTATTTGGAGAATGTTTTTTCAGACAGGGAATGTCTTATGGAAAATGTGTATCCTTACTGCTAGCTACTCTGATTCCAAGCATGGGAATCTATGAAAGCTCAATACTGGAGTAAGAAAACAAGTTACTTACCTGTAACTTTGGTTCTCCAGTATTGGAAGCTTTCATAGATTCCCATGCGACCCACCCTCCTCCCCTGGGAAAGCTCAGCCTATCTCTGTGTATGTTGTCACAACGTATACGAAAATCTGAGGAGCTGAGGTTCTTTCACCAGGGTTCTAAGGGGTGAGGCGGCTCTGATTGGCTAATGAGTCTTTTTGGTCTCTTTTACAAAAAGACATGGTCTGACTACAAAATGGGATTAGGCCTAGGCCTGTTTCTCTTTTGTAATGGTTATTTACTACTGTTATATATATATATATATATATTTACCGAGGCTCCCATCTCGACGACGGGGAATGATTCCAAGCATGGGAATCTATGAAAGCTTCCAATACTGGAGAACCAAAGTTACAGGTAAGTAACTTGTTTTCTTTCAACTCATGCTAAATAAAAACCTTAGAAATTCACTGAAAATATAAAAACAAAAAACACATAAGTATAACTTGTTCAGAAGTGGCGCTACCCCAGTTCTAGGAGAGCATCCCCTGGATGCACTGCTGAATCCCCACGTTTAAAAAAACAATGTAACTCCAGTTGATTGTTGTTCGCTTTTTATTCACTTGTAAATTTTTTAGTATGATAAATCATGAAATTGCGGCATTCCATAATAAGGTGATCAATAATCAGCTCATTAGACAACTCCTGTAGTTGGAAAGATCCCAATGCATTTCGGGCTGGAGTTGCCCTTTTATCAGGGGATATCAGTTCTAGAAGGGAATGTAATAAAGTGGAGTAAAAAACTGGCTTCCTGCGTGGTAAAAATGTATCCATCACCAAGTGACAGTGTTGTCCTGATTACCTCAATGGTGTTTTACAGGCATAAAATAACAGTATGGGAAATAAAAAGTGTGGAAAGTGAAATAAAAAAATCTCTAGTGGGTTAGTCATGCAAGACCTACTCAGGTGAGACCTTAGAGGTGTATATGATAATGTAAAACACATGGGGGTTTAAGTTAAATGAGCGTGCAGTAGGCGTATTCCCAGTCTTAATCATGACTATTAACGTAAATCTGTTCAAGAGCTCTGAGGAAACCAATCCTACAAAATAGTGAGAACATCATCGTAAGCGAATATACAAGTGGCTTGTACCAAGAAATCAGTAACTATGTTAAAACGCTAAAAAGTGCTTCCTCGTATGTTCGCGAATTATTACGTTTAAATGATGCAGCATGAAAAAACTAGCGAACCATGCTGTTGTGATGCTTGATTGAAAAGTCAGCATTCGAATAATTAAATATTATGAGCCGGCATGATTAATAGTGTTCTTACTGTGTTTAATCCCGTCGGGTCAATTGCACTGCGTCCCGGCCATTCGCCATAACGCTTTCGAAATGCGGGCAGGACCGGTGGCCCAAAGTCACAAAATTAGCTATGAATGACAGATTAGCCCGTAGAAGAACTATGGCCATCATCTTGGAAAGGTGACTAGGTGTAAAAGCAATTGTAATGTTAACGTCAAGGAAAGGAAATCTAAAATGAAATTAATCCAGAGGAAACAAATCGAAAGACTCTCCCACCTTAAATCGGTGACAAATCCGAAAAACATATGAACTTAAAAGAGGAAAGTACACAAAGCTCAACTTTCCTTCAAAGAGAAATCAACTGAAACAAAAAAGAAGCAATGGGGGTACAATAATCGTTCTGAGGCAAAGAACAACTTGAGAGAATGGTGCGTAAGTGACGGGTACAATAATCAAGGACACACTCTGTGACACAATCTTAATCACAAAAAACAACTAATCTCAATTTGATCATTAAGTCCGTTAGGCATGAGTGTGTCCAATCTCTTGATCCAATATATTTCCCTCTGTAAAAGATGTTTGTGATTGTCTCCATCTTCCAAGACATCAACAGTTTCTAGTACTATAAAACGTAGTTGTCAGATGTTGTGATTGGTTTTCATGAAATGAGATGCTATGACTGATTTTAAATTCTTTGTCCTTGTATTGCTCTTATGTTCCTTCAACCTGATTTTGATTTTACGTTCAGTCTTTCCGATATATACCAGGCCACAAGGGCATTTCAAAAGGTATATCACGTTTTTGCTATCATAGCTGGCTGTAGTGTGTAACTTGATTTTCGGACCCTTATGTGGATGGGTTATGAAATTGCCTTTGACGTTATTACAGTTCTTACAATTCAAACACCGGATAGTTCCTTTGTGGTCTGGTCTTTCTTCATGGGTTTTGTTAGTTGATAACTGCTCCTTGATGTTCTTACCCCGTTCGTAGGCAAATAAGGGAAGGCCTGAAAAAATGCCTCTGAAGTCGGGTTCCATCTGTATCATGGGCCAATGCTTAAGAATGATTTTCTTGCATTTAAGACTCTTTGTGGAAAACTTAGATACCAAGACTGCTCTGTTCGTTTTTATCATGTTTAGTTGTGGGAGTCAACAGTTTGCATGTTTTAGTGAGGGAACGTTCTAAGGCCTTATCCAACACTTCATATGAATAACCTCTTTGTTAGAAATCGGGGTCTCTAGTTGGCAATGGTTTGCACCTTGTCCAAGTAGGGACCCTTCCTTCTAGTCAGGATAAGGGAGTTACACTCCTAAAATAACCCCTGCTCACCCCCTTGGTAGCTTGGCACGAGCAGTCAGGCTTATCTTAGAGGCAGTATGTAAAGCATTTGCACATAACCATCAGTAATACAGTGTAAGCACTACAAAAGGACACCACACCAGTTTAGAAAAATATCCAATATTTTTATATACTAAAGACAAGACCAAAAACGATAAAAATCCACAATACAGTACTTTAGAAATTTTCAGTTATCAAAATAAACTTGAAATAAAGTTCCTTGATGTCGATAGCTCCGTCCGTCGGCGTCGTGAACAAACAAATCCAACCAGTTCTGGCTGACCGCGGCGTCGCAGGCCAGCTACGGTGTCGGGAAGACCCGCAAAACAGTACCTTTAGAAATGCAGGTCGTCGGCGACCTCTCGTTGAGCTTCCGAAAGCACAGCGTCGGTTCCGGAGGTCGGTGCAGGAGTCGTCGGGCCCTCGAAGTCGCACGCGTTGCAGATCGAACTCCTCGCGGTTGAAGTCAGGAGCGCTGGCGTCGGGTGCTGCAGTGCGAAGTGCAGCGGTGCGGCTTCTGATGCCCTCATGTCGCGGTGCGAGCAGCGGCTTGGTGGCGGCGTCAGATGGCGTCGTCGAGACCAGGGTCGTGGTGTGAAGTGATGCGGTGCGGTACTGGCAGGTCACGGTGCAAGCAGCGGCGTTGTCGTTGCTGAAGCGCTGTCGTCGGCTGATGAACTGGAGTCGATGGCGCCGGCGTCAGTAGGCCAAGGCTGCGGTGCGGGATGAGGGCGGTGCGATGTGTAACTTTACGAGCCATGCCCTCGAACCACGGTGCAAGCAGTGGCGTCTGTCGGCATGAAGCGGCGGCGTCGGGGATACCAAGGCGTCGTGGTGAAGCGAGGCGGTGCGGAGTGCGGTGCCCACAGGTCGCGTGCGAGCAGTGGCTCGGTGGCGGTGTCAGATGGCGTAGTCGGTAAGACCAGGGTTGCGGTGCGTCGTTGCGGCAGTGACCTCTGCGGTGCCTTCAGGACACTGAGTCGGCAGCGGCATCGGGTTGCTTTTTCTTCTGTTGCAGCACAAAACACACAGTCCCCAGTGCTGATGGCAGAAGAACTTGAAGTCTTTGATGTCCTTGAGACTTCTTGAACAGGGGGCAAGCTCTACCTCAAGCTCTTGGAGATACTCAAAGAAAGAAGTTGTAGGAAGTTCAGTCCAGTCCTTTCACTGCCCAAGACAGAAGCAGCCACTGCAGGCCAACACAGCAAAGCACTCAGCAAAGTGGTAGTTCCTCCTCACAGCTTCTCCAGCTCTTCTTCTTGGTAGTCTTCTTGGTCCAAAAGAGTTCTAAAGTTCAGGGGTTTGGGCCCCACTTTTTATAGCCCAAAATCCTTTGTCCTCTCAGGCAGAGAGTGTCTGTGCCCAGCCAGAACCAGTTCTGCCCTCTCTGGTGTGGCTTCCTGGCAGGAGGTGGAGACGGCATTGTCGGAGGCAGACATGGCCCATTCAGGTGAAGGGAAATCTCCTCCCCCTACTCTAAATGCAGCCCAGGTCTATTCAGTCCTTTCCTGACCCACCTAGACTATCTGGAGCCACTGCTCCCCCCCAGCCCCTGTCAACCAAAACCCAGACAGTCAATCCACAACCCCAGCAGAGGCCTACTGGATGGCTGAGCAAGAAAATACCTACTTTCTAAAAGTGGTATTTTCAAACACAGAATGTAAAAATCACCTTCACTAAAAGATGCATCTTTAGTTTCTGAGTTCAGGCATACTAAACTTTATTTTTCTACCTAGTTCCTAGGGCCAGTTATGTTTATAAGATGTTATAAACAAACTCCCCATTCTGTCCTATGGGTACAGGTAGCCTTGCAATAGTGAGAAACGAAATTGGCAGTAATTCACTATCAGGACATGCCACACACACCAGGGCATGTCCTACCTTTCACATACACTGCACCCCGGCCCACAGGGGTACCTTGGGCCTACCTTAGGGGTGACTGACATGTAAGAAAAGGGAAGGTTAGGGCTTGGCAAGTGAGTACACTTGCCAAGTCGACATGGCAGTCCCAGACTGCACACAGGCTCTGCAATGGCAGGCCAGAGTTACATTTACAGGCTGTTTGCGTGGGTGGCACAATCCAGTGCTGCAGCCCACTAACAGCATTTGATTTACAGGCACTGGCACACTCAGTGCACTTTACTAGGGACTGACAAGTAAATCATATATGCCAATCATGGAAACACTAATCCATAACACAGTTTACAACAGGAGCACTTGCACTTTAACACTGATCAGCAGTGAGAAAGTGCGCAGAGACATGAAACCAGCAAAAACAGAGTCAAAACCGGGAGGTCAGAAAGCAAAAACTCAGGGGAGACACGCCAAAAGATGCCAAGTCTACCACTAAGTTTTTTAATTTCTCAATCCTGTCCGATGTATGCGATTCCAATATGTCTGGTTGTGATACAATTCTTTTGACTCTTAACAACTGTGAGTATGGTAAGTGGATTTTGAGTGAGTTTTGGTGAAAGCTATTGAAGTGCAATCAAGTATTGCGATCAGTCTCCTTTATATGTCTGTTTCGAGCTTGTTGAATTTTTTAAATTGATACATCTAGGAAAGTTATGTTGTCTTCACTGATTTATGTAAATTCAATCCTTTTATTGATGTTATTTAATTCCTCAGTAGCTGACAACAGTTCATTTTTTGATCCTTTCCATAAGATGAAAATGTCATTGTCTCTTAAAAAGAATTGTAAGATTGTTTCTCCAGGTGTCATTGGTAAGAATGTGATTGGTTTTAAATTTATGCATGAAGAGATTTGCAAAACATGGGGCTGCGCAATTGCCCATGGAAGTGCCCGTGAGTTGCAGAAAAAAACTTGTTTTCTCAACAGAAATTACTGTGGTAGAGAATATAATGTAAGAGCTCCATTGAGAATACTTTGAGATCTTCGTCCAAGTTAGTATTTGACAGAAACAATTCATCCGCTTCCATCCCTAAGTCGTGAGGAATAGATGTATGTCGAGCTTCAACATCAATAGTACACAGAAGGGTGTTGTTGCTGCAATCCAATTCAATAGCAGAACTTTTTTGTAAAAATTTGGCAGTGTCATTTATGTAGGTAGTCATTTTCTGTATGATGGGTTGTAGGTAACAGTCCAAAAAGTTACCTATGGATTCATGAATAGATCTTAGTATGAATACGATTGGTCTGAATGGTGATGTGATTTTGGGTAGCATATACATGTTGGGGCTTCTTGGGTGATCTTGAATGAGTTAATGTTTGTCTTCAGTAATGGTGCCATTGTTTAATGCTGTCTCCAAGATATTTCTCAGTATCCTCACAAACTCAGCTGTAGGGTTGTGATCCAATCTTAGATAGGTTTGAGTGTCTAAAACATCTTCATTTGCATTCAGTTTGTAGTAAGTAGAGTCCATGATCCCCAATGCTCCATCCTTGTCAGCCTTACAGTAAGTGATATCTGGATTTTTAGCAATTTGATCAATGATTCCTCATTCTTTCTTAGTGAGATTCGAATATTTTGTCGTCTTGTCTTTATATATGTTTTGGATTTCTTTCTTTATGACCTCAAAAGAATCCAATATTTTATGGCTAATATAGTTACTTTTGGGTTTTCGACCTCCTAGGGTATCTGTTTTTCTATGACATGGATCACCTACTATGTTTTCAAAAACGTTTCTGAGGCGAAGGGTTTGCATACATTTAAAGAAACTTTCTTCAAGTTCCAATGAATTTTTTTTTTTTTACTTGTTTTTAATTTGGTTTAAGTATCACAGCATATCTAGTACAATCCCTGGAAGGGACAAGTGCAAGTGGTGCATTGTGGATGACAAATCAAGTCGAGGGGCAGTAAACCCCCGCCATGGAGAGCAACCAAAAAAGAGAAAACACAATAGAAACTGTACATCCCTAATCAGGTGACAATAATATACAAAGTCGAACAAAGAACATAACTGTTAAGAACTAGGTAGCAGTTGACAGAGCAGTGCATTATATGTATATTCACAGATTACTTGAGTTGACATATTCCAACCACTAAATCCATCCCTGTCCTCCGCCCCCTCCCCCAGCCGCATGGAACTACAATATGTACTGTAACAGGTGTATGGGGTAGTGTGGTAAAGATCTGCTTGCAGGGTGGGATCAAGTAATGACCTAGATGGGAAGGGTATCATTGTGGTTAGCAGATTATTTACCGTAACCCGTGTCCCTCTGTCGAGGTTAGTAGGGCATCTCTGTTCCCTGATCCTCCCCGGTCGTGCCAGCTGGCAGTCTGCGTGATCAGTGTCCGTCAGTTCCCCCAACCCGGGGAGCAGGCATCCCTGTCTGTGTAAGAGTGTCCGGATTCTCTCCCGTCTGCACAATAGCCTGCATTTCATCCAGTGACATCCCCCAAGTCTCCAAGTCTTGGGCAGCAATCTCGTCTGTGCGAACTATATGTAGGCATCTCTTTTCCGCTACTCCCCATTCCAGCACGTCGTCCTTCCATTTGGAGAGCCGAGGGGGAGCAAGGGTGGGCCCAATGTATCGCAATGCAGCGCCTAGCCAACACCAGTCCCAGACTCGCAAACTTATACTGCAACTTGGTCCCGACCTTAGGGGCTGGTAAGACCCCAAGGAGACAACACTTGATCGTTGCCTCAATCTGGGATCCTGTGGCTTCCCGAAGCGTCTCCAACACTCCCAACCAGTAAGACTGGAGACGAGGGCAGCCCCATGTCATAATGTCTGAATGTCGCCAGCTCGGCTCCGTAACGGGGACATACCAGCGAACGTATCACACTGAATCGTGCTAGTATGTCGGGGGCCAAGTATGTACGGTGCAAGTAATGAAATTGTATATGCTTAAAGTGTGCGTTACTGGCCACCTCCCGAACCTGTGCAAACGAGTGCTTCCATTCCCCCTCCGTGAGGGGGACTGGTAGATCAACCGACCACAGATCCCGACCGCAGGAAACATCAATACTACGGTCGGCCTTGAGAGCCCTGTATAAGCGAGAAATCAATCCCTTAAAGGAGCCTGGGTCAAGGATCACCAATAAAGTTTTAGACTCCACTGGTTTCTCTGGAAAAGATGTCCAGAGTTCGCGTGGAGTGCGTGAAATTTTTGCATTTTGCAAAAAGTGTCCAGCCGGGACTCGGAAGTAATCCTGTACGTCGGCGAAGGAAATAAGTTACATTGAGGTATAAATCTCCTGCCGCGAGGCACCCCCCTCGAAGCACTCCGTTACATCCATCACGGACCGAACATGGTGGAAGCTCTTGAGCCATTGTAGTGGCAGCGTTTGTGCGTATGGAGCCTTCTGCAGCACTAGGGTGACCGCCCGCTACCAGGCCCACGTGACTTGGCGAACTACAAGAGGGTAATCCAGGGGATCCTAGATCCCATCATGAGACATTCAGGGAGACTATTCTCACGTCCCCAGTTCGACAGGAGATCTTTCTCTATATTGGGGCCCTCCGCACATCATTGAGCTGCGTTTTGAAGGAGGTTCACGAGATAGTAAAGACGCAGGTCCGGGAGGCCCAGGCCCCCTAGTTCCGGGTCCAACTTAAGGATCTTAAACTTAACTCTGATTCATTTCCCGCCCCATACCAGAGAGACAAGGAGACTATTAAGGGTCTAAAAGGTGGATCTTGGGATAGTGCAGAAGGAGTTTTGAAGGACGTATAGGCAACTAAGCAGGAGGACCATCCGGGCCAATGCCAAGCGACCGATTATAGAAAGAGGGAGACGATTCCAGAAGCTGATAGAGGACCGTAAACCTGCAAGGATTACTCCCATATTCAATGGGTATTGTGCGTCGGTTGAATATGCCACTTGAATTCCCAGGTACCGCAAATGATCGCATTCCTGTTGAAATACCGTTGTTGGAGGAGGTCCATCTCCTCCTTGCCAACTAATGCTGCAAGAGGAAACATAACTGATTTCTGATTGTTAACCCTCAGCCCTAACAGGACACCAAATCCCATTAAGATGTCTAGAAGAACTGGTAACGCTCTTTTGGGTGGGTTATATAGAGCAGGGCATCCTCCGTGTACAGGGATATGAGGTGAACCCGGCCGTTTACCGTGATACCCCAGCGAGCCATGTCCTGTCGCAATCGGATCGCCAGGAGTTCAATTGCCAGGGCGAATAAAAATGGGGACAATGGGCAACCCTGTCTTGTGCCGCGTAGAATGTGAAAAAGCTCAGAAACCACACTGCCATTTTGGACCCTAGCAGTTGGTTTATTGTACAGAAGGCGTACCCAGGAAATAAATTCCTGGCCGAGGCCCATTTGGGCCATCGCTGCCCACAGGTAGTCCCAGCTTAGAATATCGAAAGCCTTTTTGATGTCCAGGGCTAGGACAACAGCGCTGATGTACTTAGCCTCCATGACGTGCAGGACATGAGACAGTCGACGTAGTCGTGTGTGTGCCGCGGCCTGGCATGAATCCACATGGGTCTGTGTGGACCAGATGAGTTATCACTCTGCTCAGCCGGAGTGCTAATACTTTGGCCAATATTTTGATGTCAGCACCCAGCATTGATAAGGGCCGATAAGAGCCCGGCATTCACTGGTCCTTACCTGGTTTAGGGAACATTACAATTTGAGCCTCCCTCATTGTCGGTGGTAGGGATCCCACCCGTTTGGCCTCTTGTAAGGTCTCCAGTAGGTGAGGGAGTAGGAGATCTGCGTAAGATTGAAAATACTCCACTGGCAGGCCGTCGGGACTAGGGGATTTGCTGCGAGCCATGTTGGTCACTGCTTCTTTCAGGTCATCCAAGCGGATTTCTCCTCCAAGGCCATCACGTTGGCCTTCAGTGAGGCTGAGGATAGTTGGGCCATCCAAGAAACCCTCCAATACATCCGGGGCTACGCGCCCCTCTTCACTATACACCAACGATAGGTGAGCATGCATGAGAGTGTTAACACCATGTTGCGTAGATACGTGGCTACCATCCGCCTGTTGGAGCAATAGGATAATCGGGGGGGGGGGGTGCGTTCATGCTTGAGAAGCCATGCCAACAGACGACCTGATTTGTCCCTCTCCCAGTGTAGCAGTTGACGGCATTCACGCCGAACCAGGCAATCCAGCCTATCTCATATTTCTCCCACCCTGCATTGGGCGTGCAGCAGTGTCTCCCTGGGCTCCTCCCCCCGGGGTCTACTCCCTGCAATATAGCCAGGTTATTCTCTGCCATTAATAAGTCCCTCTCCAGTTGTCGTCTCAGTCCACCCACCCTGGAGCAGGATTCCCCTCGAGTTACCACCTTTAGAGTTTCCCATTCTGTCCCTCTGCATGTAGTTGATCCCCAGTTGTCTTCAAAATAAGCCCTTGTCTCCTCCCTCAGCTCCCCTCAGAACATGCCATCCTTTAGGGCCTCCGGTCTTAAACGTCACAGAGGGACCCGTAAGAAATCACCCCGTGGTCCCCACTCCAGGAGCACGAGTGCATGGTCTGAAAGGTATCTACTTAACACTTGTATGTGTATTGCCACCACAGCCGCCTCCCCTGAAAGTAGGAAACGGTCCAACCTACTGAGAACTCTGTGCAGGGTGTAGCAGGTGTATCCCCCTCCCTCCGGGTGCATCGTGGGCCAAGCATCCGTGTAGCCCAGCCTGTCCATGACCCCTCTGAGTGTGGCGACATGTTCATCTTAGAGGGGGCCTGCGGGGGTGTCTAGCTAAGGAGCTGTCCAAGACGCAGATAAAATTCCCAGCCCACACCACTGGGATCCACATGTAGGGCAGTAAAAGAGTCTCAGTGTGTAGGAAGAAATCGCCATCGTCAGCATTTGGGGCATAAATATTTGGGAATCCGATTTCTTTACTGTCCAGCTCCGCATGTACCAGGACATATCTCCCCTCTATATCTGCCACGCTGTGAAGGATCCAGAATGGGACCTGAGGGGCGACCCAAATAACCTCTCCCAGACATAGGAAGAGTAAGTTGCAGAGAACATCTGACTTATCCATTTTCTATGGAGCTTAGTAATCTCTGTTTCTGTCAAGTGCATTTCCTGCAGCATAGCTATATGAATGCTGTGTCTGCGAAGATAGGTTTGCACCCTGTATCTCTTGACAAAGGAGTTAAAGCCCCGTACATTCCATGTTACAAGTTTTAACTGTGATCTGGCAATTTGTAGGCTTGCACCGCCTTATCTCAAATGCCCCGCCAATGCTGCCAACAAAAAACATCCCTGCGGATAACCCATCCCTCCTACCCCCCGGGTAAACACCACAGTAACAAATCGTGCCTCCCCAATCATACTTTTTGCCCCCAACTTTAATCTAAAATCGGAAGTAAAACAGGTTATAAGCAAACTCTAGCCACAAAACTCGGGTCACAACCGAATCACCAGCAGACTATATACCCGACAACCACACATCAGTTAACCATAAGACTATAACTGTGCCGTGTAGAGGAAGAGCCCTAGCGCAGCACCAGTGGCACGTCGCCCAAGCCCACCCTCCCCCTGCAGCCATGCACGCATGCACACAACACTCAGTCTGACTCGCGCAAGCTCACAGTATAAGGAAAGGGGAAGAAGGAATCGGGGGAGAGGGACCGCCCATTCAGCCATTCCGTGGTGTCCTCTCTTCTATGTGCGGGTCACTGAGCACTCCCAATATACATGTTCCACAGAGTCCCTCAAGGACCCCAACATCGCGCTCTCTCTGGCCAAGCCGAAGCTCCCCCTAGGGCACCAACTAAAATGGTGTAGATGTCCGCAGTGAAACCGATACAGGTCAGGGCCCCGCATCCTGTGGTTCCTCCATGACGTCTCCAGTGCTAGTGTCTGAATTCGAGGCAGTCACTACTTCCATTAGAGCTCTGGCTTCTTCCCACTCTATCTGCAATCGTGCCGAATCAATGTGGGGCAGACGACCGACTGTCTTTGTTGTCTGAGGACCGGCGCTCCAAATCCAAAGAACCATCTTGTCATCCTACTACCTTCTGGGAGGAATGGGAAGATGTACTATTATGCTTTCCTCGTCAGCTTGATCTACGTGTAACAGTGGCCGCCGCTATGCCCTCCCAGCGGACGGCCTCTATGCTCGACACAGTATCGTAGACACGAGGGTGGGGGGCAGGGTCCTACCCCCGGCATCTCTGCAGCCCTCATACTTCTATGGCATCCAAGACTACTCCGCTGGCCGTCTGGCCACGCGAGGCTGGGGATTAGTCGTCGCTGTAGGCCGCTGCTGATCCGACCCTGTTCCCTTGTGGCAATTCATGTCCGGACCTCGTCATAATCTTAGACCAAAAGATGGCAACTCTGTGCCTGTTTGACTTGGGCCCATGTACAATTCCATCATCGAAGATCAAAATGTAAGCTATAAATGCACTTTTTTTCTTTTCTTTACAGACTCATAAATGAACATAGACCGCGCCAATATATCATAGGTCGGACTGCTATTTGCACCAAACGCTATTTGGGTGTGTGCTATTAGATTCTTCTATTCAGTCTTTAGCAGAATAGAGGTATAATACTTGGCCTCCACATCTAACAAGTTAATCATTCTGTAGTTTGACGCAGGGCTAAAGACGCCCTTTTTAGGTCGAAGCCTACCAGACAGCGCAGTTGCAAAGACATATTGGACATGTTAAAAGCTTCCCTAGGAATGCAATCCACCCATTGCTTACCATTGGCTTTGTGTTTTATAACTCCTATTTGCTTGCTTTATTTGTTTTAGGCTGTCCAGCATGTCTTTGTCCCTCCCCGGAACATAGCCTGTTTACCCACCTCTCTGACGGCTCCTTGTATTCTTCCACGAGTGCTTGCTTTCTGGGAACACTTTCTTTTTCATGAGGGACTCCTGGAGTGCACTTGTTTTTTCAGTTGTCTCCCTTGTATGCTAGATCAGGAAGCAGTAAACTTGCTGTATTTCTTTGAAAAGCTTTCCTGCCTCCTATCTTTCTGCTTGACTGATTCTTCTTATCGCTGCCACTAATAGTTAAACAATCTCGCACGCAACAAGCTTGTTTATTTTGGTTAGTGCTGTTTGTTCATAGCATAACGTAAACAATCCTCTTCCTCAATTTAACGCCCCAGGCGGTGGAAGTAGGGGAGTGAAGGCTGCTCAAGTACCTCCAAAATAACTGTGTTGGAGTTCAGAAGTGAATGAGCAATAAACAAGCCTTTTAAATGTTGTTTTTATCTTGCCACATTTGCTGTGAATTCCAAGAGAGGTCAAATGATTGACTCTGTCTCCCGAGGGAGGTGGGTGTTTACTTTTGTTTCTCTTACTGCAAAGTGAGAGAGTTTATGCGACAATCTTGCTGGGTACCCGGGGTGTGTTTCCACGCATTATCGTTTGCGTACTGTATAGTTTTCAGTTAAGCTGTATTCTCATGCAAATGTAAAGGTAATTTTAATTGAAATGCGTTGTTTGTAATGGCAGTGCGCTGTCACACCATTCATACTCTCATCCTACGCCACTCCAATCTACTTCACTCTGACACTCTACCTCCCTCCACTTGACTACATTCCACTTGTACGACACTTCACTCCACTCTACAACACCCCACTATACACCATTCCACTCTACTCTACTCCACTATGTCCCACTCTACTCTACACTACTGCATTTTATTTCACTCTACAATACTCCACTTTAAGCAACTCTACACTACTCCACTTCACCCCACAACAACCCAATCCACTCCACGACACCCACTCTATGCCACTAACCTTTAGCCATGGGAAACAGCAGTCACATTAGTTTAAAACATGGCTAGAACGCATTGACAAAGCCGATAGCTCTCGTATAGGCGAGACCTATTAGCTTTGCACATGCTTGGTATAAACAGCCCCTGCCTTGCAGTACCTGCAGCGATATGTTTTGAATGTATCCTGCTGGACCAGACATTGATCTAGCTATTGTGTTTGCAGCCGACCTGTGAAATATCTAGCTAAAATGAGTTGTAATCTGCAAGGAGGGGTCTGCTAGGAACAACATCTACGAGGGCTGCAGGATTCGTCCGACCTGCTTCTAAATGTAACTCCCCACAGAGGGAATCAAATTGAAGCAGAGTGCATCAGTTATTAAATTTAAAGGGCATTGCATCAAAACCCTTGTTTAGGTCGAAGCGTACCAGACAGCACAGCTGTGTGGTTGCTAAAGACTTCTTGGGGACATTTTGAAAGGTGACCTAAGAATACATTCCGCCCACTGCTTACCATTGGCTTTGTGGTATGTAAATCACATTTGCTTTATTCTATTTGCTGGCTTAGGCTGTCCAGCATGGCTTTGTCACTCCTATGGAGTATAGCCAGTTTACTGTACTCTTCCATGATAACGTGCTTTCTGTAAACAGCCCACTAAATGTTATTATCTTGTCACATTTGCTGTGCATTCAAAGACAGAGGTCAAATGCCAGGCTCTGTCTTCCACAGAAGCTTGGTGTTTACTTTCTGTAACTTCAAAATGAGAGGATTTATCTGACAATCTGGGGGTGTGAAAGCAAAGGCTTTTGTCTAACACAACAACATTTAAATGTCTGTAAATGAGCTGTGCAAATATTTCAGAATATATTAGAATTAGGAAATCCCAAACGGAGCACTTTTGTAATTCTGAAATGTGAAAGACACAAATTTTAATACGATCAAAACAAATCAATACAGTAGGTGATGCCTTTTCCACGCATTATCGTTTTTGTGCAGTATGTTTTTATCAGTAAAACTGTATGTCTGTGCAAATGTAATGGTCATTTCAATTGAAAATGTGTTGTCTGTAATGGTAGTGCACTACCACACCATGCATACTCCACTCTACGCTACTCCACTCTATGGTGTATGCCACTCTACACCATTCTACTTAACTCCACTCTGCATCTCCACTCTGACTCACTACTCTACTCCACTTTACGGCACTTTACTGTACGGCACTCTACAACACTGCTTCAAATAAACTCAATCAATCTGGGGGGTTTATAGCACGCTATTCACCTGTGAGGGTCTCAAGGTGCTTGTGCGGGGGGTGCAGCTCCGGTTTAGCCGAAGAGCCAGGTCTTGAGGCTCTTCCTGAAGGTGTGCAAAGTAGGGGAGCGTCTGATGATGACTGGGAGCTCATTCCAGGCATTGGCTGCGATGTAGGAGAAGGCTCTTCCACCTGCTCTGGTTCTGCAGATGCGCGGGATTTCTGCCAGGGCGAGGTCGGCGGAGCGGGGGTTCCTTTTGGGTACGTGGAAGGAGACCCTTTTGTTGAGGTATTTGGGTCCGGTGTTGTGGAGGGATTTGTAGGCATGGGTGAGTAGCTTGAAGGTTACTCTCTTCTCAACGGGGAGCCAGTGGAGGTCTTGCAGGTGTTGGGTGATGTGCTCATACCGTGGAATGTCGAGGACGAGTCTGGCCGCGGTGTTTTGGATGGTCTGTAGTTTGTGTAGCAGGGATTTTTTGATTCCAGCGTAGAGGGTGTTTCCGTAGTCCAGTCTGCTTGTTATGAGTGCGTGAGTGACGGTCTTTCTGGCTTCGGGGGGGGGATCCACTTGAAGGTCTTGCGGAGGGTGTTGAAGCAGGTGGAGGCGACGGCGTTGATTTGTCTGGTCATGGTGAGGGAGGAGTCGAGTATGATGCTGAGGTTCCAGGCGTGGTCGGTGGGGGTGGGGGGGGGAGGGCGCCGCGGGCGTAGGGCCACCAGGAGTTGTCCCATGCAGAGGTGGAGGGTCCGAGGATTAGGACTTCTGTCTTCTCCGAATTGAGTTTCAGACAGCTGTTGCTCATCCAAGCTGCAACGTTTTTCATTCCTTCTTGGAAGCCGAGTCTGGTGGTTTAGGGGTCCTTCGTGAGGGAGAGAATGAGCTGGGTGTCGTCGGCGTAGCTGTCTGACGATGGCGAGGAGGGCCATGTAGATGTTGAAGAGCGTGGGATTGAGTGATGATCCTTGTGGTACTCCGCAGTTGATCACTGTGGGTTCGGAGAGGAAAGGCAGGAGTCTGATCCTTTGGGTTCTGCTGGCGAGGAAGGAGCAGAGCCAGTCCTGGGCTGTTCCTTGTATTCTGGCGTCGTGGAGTCTGACTTCGAGGGTGCGGTGGGAGATGGTGTCGAAGGCTCCTGAGAGGTCGAGTAGGATGAGGGCTGCGGTGTGGCTTTGGTTGAGGAGCGTGCGGATGTCATCAGTGGCAGCGAGGAGGGCGGTCTCGGTGCTGTGGTTGCTGTGGAATCTGGATTGGGAGGAGTCGAGGATGGAGTTTTCTTCGATGAAGTTTGTCAGCTGGGCGTTGACAATCTTCTCTGTGACTTTGGCTGTGAAGGCAAGGAGGGAGATGGGTTGGTAGTTCTTCAGGTCCGTCGTGTCTGCAGAGGGTTTCTTGAGGAGGGGCTTGACCTCTGCGCGTTTCCAGTCATCGGGGAAAGTGCCGGATTCGAAGGTGGTGTTGATGGTGCGTCATAGTTGGGGCACTGTGGCGGCGGCTCTGTGGAAGATGTGCGGAGGGCAGGGGTCCGTGGGGGCTCCTGAGTGGGTGCTCTTCATGGTCGTTGTGGTATGTTCGGTGGTGACCGGGGTCCAGGCGGTGATGGTGAGTCGGTTGTCGTCACTGGAGGGACGGGTGGTTTCTGGATTCTGCTCGCTGAAGTTGTCGTAGAGGGTTTTGATTATCAGGTGGAAGTAGGAGCCGAGCTTGTTGCAGAGGTCTTGGGAGGGGGTGACGTCTGTGGCTTTGCTGTGGGGCTTGGTGAGTTGCTGGATGATGTTGGAGAGTTCCTTTGAGTTGCTGGAGTTGGTGAGGATTTTGTTTCGGATGAAGGTCTTCTTTGTGGATCTTATGCATTGGTTGTAGTCTGTCATGGTGTTCTTGTAGGTGGTCAGGTCTTCCGTGGTTTTGTTGTTTCTCAATCGTTTTTCGAGACGTCTGCAGGAGCGTCTGGCTTCTTGGAGGTCGGTGGTGAACCAGGTGGCCTTGAGGGGGCGTTGTCTGTCGGTGGTGCGGAGGGTTGCGAGCTTGTCTGCGCAGTTGGTGATCCAGTGGTATAGTTCCTTGGCTGCGGAGTTGGCATCGGTCGAGGCGGGGGAGGGTTGCGGCTGAGGGTGGAGTTGAGGTGCTCCTCTGTGACCTTGCTCCAGTTCCTTTGTGGAGGGCGAGGGGAGGGTTTGAGAGCGGTGGCGATGTTGAAAGAGAAATGTACGCAGTGGTTGGTCCGTCCAGAGGGGCTGCGTGGTGTGGCTAAAACGGATGATGTTCCCACCTGCGAAGATGGGGGCGATGGTGTGTCCTGCCTTGTGGGTAGGGGTGGTGACGAGCTGTTTCAGTCCGATGTTGGCGAGGTTGTCCAGGAGGGCGGTGGAGTTGGGGTCGTTGAGGTTGTCGAGGTGGAAGTTCAGGTCTCCGATGAGCATATAGTCCATGGAGGCGATGGTGTGGGGTGCGATGAGGTCAGCAATAGTAGTGGCGAACAAAGCACTGGGTCCGGGGGGGTCTGTAGGCGAGGGTGCCGCGAAGAGTGGTTCTGGGGCTAGTCTGGATCTGGAAGTGAAGGTGTTCGGTGGTAGCAGAGGAGTCGCTCATGGTGGAGGTGGAGAGTCGGAGGGAGCTCTTGTCTGCGATGGCGAGTCCTCCTCCTGGCTGGTTTGGGCGGTCCTTCCTCTGGCTGTTGCAGCCGTCGGGAATGGCGGTGGTGATGTCGGGGCGGAGGAGGCGTTGGTCCAGGTTTCCGTGAAGAAGGCGATGTCTGGCGAGAGGGTGTCGAGGACGTCCCATATTTCTACGGCATGTTTGTGCAGGGAGCGCACGTTGAGGAGGATGCACTTCAGGGCTTCGGTGGTGTTGGCGTCAGGCATGGGGGCGGCGGCCGCGGTGCTGCGGAGGCTGGTGAAGCTTTGGCTGCAGTGGCGGCAGGAGAACTGGCCATGGGTGGTGTTCGACATGGACAGCTGACAGTTGTTGTTCCTTCCGGGGTTGAGTGCGAGGAGGGCAGCTGAGTCGTAGCGGTGGGTGGTCGGAGATCCAGGGTCCCTGGCGCTGGTCGCGGTCGGGTTGCGGACGGGCACAGACTGCCTTGCCTGTGGCGCGCCTTAGGCGGCCGCCATTAAATAGGGAAGGGGGAAGGGAAGCACAGCTGGGAGGCGGGAGTGGGAACCGGCAGGGGGGAGGGGCCGCAGGGACAGCAGCCGCGGGAAAGGGAAACGGGCAGAATAATAGAACAAACAGAGAGAGACAAGGCAAACAAAAATAAAAATACAGAGGCACAATACCGAAAGACCGAAAACCAGGCTCAATGACAAAGACAGAGAGAACTAACGAAAAACAGGCACTATAGCAAGACCGAAAAACAACAGAAAAAACAGGCACAATACAGCACAGACAGCAGGGGAACCAGCAGAAGAGCAAGGCTCTCCCACTGGACCACCAGGGATGAGGCGCAGGCAGGAGGCTGCGGGTGGAGGAGGGCCTCGAACACCTACCTGCACAGAGCACTGCACAGGGCAGCGGCACTACCAGCTGAGCTGCAAGGGGAGAGAGCAGATCTCTGACCAGGAGGTCAGAGGTCTTGCTCTATACCACGACACTTCACTCTAGGCCACCCTATGCCACTCCACGACACTCCTTTCTACGACACTTGATGCCACTCCACTCTGCACGCCACTCCACTCTGCACTCCACTCTGCACGCCACTCCACTCTGCACGCCACTCCACTCTGCACGCCACTCCACTCTGCACGCCACTCCACTCTGCACGCCACTCACTCTGCACGCCACTCCACTCTGCACGCCACTCCACTCTGCACGCCACTCCACTCTGCACGCCACTCCTCTCTGCACGCCACTCCACTCTGCACGCCACTCCACTCTGCACGCCACTCCTCTCTGCACGCCACTCCTCTCTGCACGCCACTCCACTCTGCACGCCACTCCACTCTGCACGCCACTCCACTCTGCACGCCACTCCACTCTGCACGCCACTCCACTCTGCACGCCACTCCACTCTGCACGCCACTCCACTCTGCACGCCACTCCACTCTGCACGCCACTCCACTCTGCACGCCACTCCACTCTGCACGCCACTCCACTCTGCACGCCACTCCACTCTGCACTCCACTCTGCACTCCACTCTGCACTCCACTCTGCACTCCACTCTGCACTCCACTCTGCACTCCACTCTGCACTCCACTCTCCACTCTGCACTCTGCACTCTGCACTCTGCACTCTGCGCGCGACGCGGCACTCTGCGCGCTCCGCGACACTCTGCGCTCTCCGCGACACTCTGCGCTCTCCGCGACACTCTGCGCTCTCCGCGACACTCTGCGCTCTCCGCGACACTCTGCGCTCTCCGCGACACTCTGCGCTCTCCGCGACACTCTGCGCTCTCCGCGACACTCTGCGCTCTCCGCGACACTCTGCGCTCTCCGCGACACTCTGCGCTCTCCACGACACTCTGCGCTCTCCACGACACTCTGCGCTCTCCGACATTTTTCTCCACTCCACTGTGTGCCACTCTACACCACTCCATTCCACTCTGTGCCCCTTAACTCTACGCAACTCCACTCTGACACTCTACGCTATACCACTCCACAATACTTTTCTCCACTCTACGCCCCTGTGCTCTACGCTACTCCACTCTACGACCCTCCACTCTAAAACACTTTACTCTACTGTACGCTATGCCACTCTAAGCCACTCTACTAGACTCCACGCTACCCTACTCTGCTCCACTTCACGCTACCCTACTCTGCTCCACTTCACGCTACCCTACTCTGCTCCACTTCACGCTACCCTACTCTGCTCCACTCCACCCTACTCCACTCCACCCTACTCCGCTCCACCCTACTCCGCTCCACTTCACTCCACTCTCCAATCTTCCACTCTACGAAACTCCACTCTGCTCTGCCACTCAATTGAATTCCCTCTATGCCACTTTACTCCACTCTACCCCACTCCACTTTACAACACACTACTCTACTCCACACTACTCTACTCCACACTATGCCACCCCACAAGGCTCTGCCACTCCACAACGCTGTACTACACTCAACTCCCTCTATGCTTCCCCATGCCACTTTAGTCCACTTTACGCCACTCCCTTCTACGGCACACTACTCCACTGTAGACTACGCCCTGCCACTCTATGCCCCTCCACCCTATGCCCCTCCACCCTATACCCCTCCATTCTACTCCTGCCACTCTACACCACTCCATGATACTCCACTCTAGCACTCCTCTTCACTCTGACATTTCTCTTCACTCTGGCACTTCTCTTCACTCTGGCACTCTTCACTCCATGACAGGAAACATCCATCACAACGTGGGCATTGCATCGCAATGCCTTTACATCGCGGTCATTACAACGCACGTCGTTACAACGACTTGCGCTGGATGGCGCTCTAACATAAGGAATAGTATGATTTACTATTCCAACACCTTCCCTACTGTACGTAGACTGGAGTTGGAATAGTAAATCATACTATTCCTAAGTCCAGCGCCCTCCACGACTTGCGTTGTAACGAACGCGATGTAAAATACTGCGTTGTAAATGTATGCGTAGTAACATCATACATTCCTCTATGACACTCCTCTTCACGCTACGGCAATCCACAACCCGCTACTCTACAACACTCTGTTCCACTCTACGACACTCTGTTCCACTCTGACACTCCACATGCCTCTCCTACGCCACTAACTTTTAGCCATGCTGAACAGCAGACACACTGGTGTACAACAAGGCTAAAACACACTTGCATAGCCAGTAGGCGAAACCTATTGGCTTTGCCAGTGCTTGTTTCTTTGTCACACTTCTTAGCCTTCAGTCTGATGGTGTACTCACTGCATGTGAGCCTAAAACCACCAGAGATGGCGAGCTTGTCTGCAGGGTAACCGCGTATGGTGATCATGATGGATTAGTAAATGATGCAACTGGCTTTGAAGATGGTGGGAGTATTCTGGGAATGGGTCGGGGTCGGGGGGGGGGGGAGCAGAGCAGCGCTTTATCCCGAATTCTTTCATATTGTCAAGTATTGGGACCGACGATGATGAATTTCCAGCAGTTTTATGTAGTAATTTCTTTATAAAAGGGGGGGCATTGGGAGGAGCGGGGAGGGGGTGAAGGTGTCTAGGCTTCAGATGCCCTAACCTTGGTTTTCTGTGTTGTAATTGATAACTTGCATCCCTATGCTGGTCATGGAATCCGGCCCTAAGCACCAGAGTATGTGTACTTGATCGTCCAGCTAACAATCCAGTGAAAAAAACGGAGCCTGTAGGCATATATTATTGATAATGGAACATGTTCATGCACTCAGTGACAGATAATTTCCTCATTAAACCGATCTAAAACGGGTATTATTTTATTGGGGCCAGAAACTCCCTCCGAGGACTTTGCTAATTGCTAAACTTCCTCCTTTTTATGGCGCTTCGATCATCTTGTGCTCCAGGGTCAGGAATATGTAGGTGTCATTTTTGATGAGGATCATTCCATTGTAAACCAAATCGATAGCACAGTAAAGTGTTGAAACTTTCTGTCGATTGCACCGAAACGAATGCTTCGGCTTGTTCCGAGCTCTGTGAAAGATGAACTGTAGCAGGTGCCTTTGTGTCATCTTTACTTGGGCTTTGTCCAGCGTTCGCCCCACCTGTAGGGCCGCCTGGCAGTGCCACATGGGCCAGTCTGGGCCAGGTTTATGGCTGTGCAGGCTGGGTTTGTGGCTGTGTGTGGGCTGGTGTTGTAAACATCTTTAAATTAAGGATAGCACTGCGCAGGCTGCGGATGCGGTCATCTCATTGCATGCAGCTTGGAAGGGCCAGTTGCACTCTGGGACTAGAAGAACGGGAATGTGGCAGTGTTTTTTAAAACTTTTTGACAGGAGAGGGATATAATGAATTTCCATACCGTATTTCTCAAATATTACTATACACATGGTCTGAAGAAAGCACAAATACATAGGGTTCCCAACCCTCAGAGACCACCCAGACAGCGTGACTTAAAATGTCGAGAGTTGCTTGATTTACAAATGTGGGCCTGACATAGTCCCAGAGCCATGGGGCAGTCTGCATGTCCAAGAAATGTGCGATGTTAAAGATTCACTCTCTTTAGATCCTGAATGTAATCGCCATGAAAAACGCCGGTCTGTCAACGTGCTGCCGTCGAGACGAACAAGTTGAATTGAAAACTGTTTTAATCGTACTGAAAGCCTTTCGTCTTTCCAAGAAGAGAAAGAGAGTTTCCTTCTAAAGTGAGAGAGGCACTTCCTGTGTGCTTCTCGTCCCCCTCCCCGAGGGATGGCCACGGATAAGTGTAGGAGTACTACCAAATGTTTCTGCTGGCTCCTTATTGGGAAAATAGGTTTTGTATTTCAGAACGTTTAGACCTGGTTGCATTTCCAAATAAGTGACCCACTAGCCTTTCATCTTACTTCTAGTTCTTGCTCAAAGCTGGCCTCTTCTGGAGCAGGGGGTAGTTCTCCACTCTTGCACTGAATCTTTTAGCTTTACCGTCTTGTTTCTGAAGAGTTGTCAGTGGCCTCTGGTGCTTCCCAAAGGGGATCTGGAAATTCTCCAACCCAGTAGGAAGCTTTCAATAAGGATCCGGCATGAGAGCAAGTGGATCCGATTATGGCATTTTTTATTTTTTTAGCCAAAGGGCCTTTGAAATGCCCTTCGGAGGATGTGGGATCGTTTACTTCCGGGCCAGCTCTAGTTTCCAAGGGGGATCCATGAAAATGTTTCTGACCATTTTTAGCGTGTGCAGGAACTGTGAAGAGTCCTTCCTTCTGTGGACCCTGCCTGTGAATGGTTCCTGCGTTTACCCCAACGCCCAATCGCAAGCCCTGTGTGGGACCGGTTTGTTGGTTCTGCAGTTTTGGGCACATTATTGCCCACCTATGGCCTTTATCTGGTAGCACGGTAGACTGGTTTTTATTTGTATTTTGTTCTTCTCGTTATATTTCATGGAAGGATTAGTTAATTGCAAGCACCGCGTGTTTCTTCCTCGGTTTGTCTTGGCGCAGCCACATACACAGAGGTGCAGTAGGCACTGCACTGTTTGCAGCACGCTCCTAGGTCAGACAGACACTGCGGTTGGTTCCTCGCTTCACGCGCCTGGACTACAGACGGTTAACTGTGATCTGTACAGACAGACTGCAGTGTGAACGCTGCACAGTGCGTCATGAAGGCAGATGCACATGCACTCGGGAAGGGCCGTGCGTGAGTAGCTCTCACAGCCAAGGAATTTTATATGCATTTTGGGTGACGTAGTTATGTTTTTATAATGATTTAGACAGGACTACAAATCCCAGCATGCAACAAAAAAAGATGACCCGGATTAATTACTCACACATGGAACTGCGTAATTTGCGAGCTCTAAATCTTACCAATAGATTGGTCTCTTTCAGATGTAGTCCTCTTATGTTACCCTATAGTAAGGGTTTAGGATTTAAACCGCATTCTAGGTCGGCGCTTCAACCGATGCAAGTTTGGCCTGTGATTTGTTTTCCACAAGTTCTGTTTCCGTTCTCGTTTCTGTGGATTGATTTTTATGCTTCTCTCCGAGATCTTCCTGAAATCTCTCGGGTTACTTCTGAGATCCCCTGGGCTTCCACCCCTTCCACCCTACAGAGAAACATCAGCTCTCATCTATCAAAGTGGAAATCAGCAATTAAAACACAAAACAGCTAAATGTCGAAGATGACCCCGAGCAGAAAATCCGTGACAAACCAGTACAGACAAACGGGAAAGTAATTTATAAGCATTGCCCTAAAATCTAATTATTTGGCAATTCAAATTTTCTAGACGGTTTAGGCTGTGCAATAAATGTAACTCGCCATAAATTATTAAGGCTCATCCTGTGGTGCTAATGAAGAAAATTACCCCTTTCTCTTTCCCATCTCGCTGTTATTTTCATTCCACCCATCTAAAAAAATGTGTGGAGCGGTTCCTGGGGAGGTGGTGCTGTACTGTGTGTAGGTACTTCACACTGCTGCACTGTTCTTAGTAGTGTGCCGTGCCTGCTGTATCCTAAAGCTTGTCAGGCCTTTCCCCTGAGTGTATAACCCTTGGGTTCTGGAGGAGTCTACCAGCTTTGCAGGGTGTGTGTTCTTTAAAGTGATTTTTGTTTGAAAGTTATTTATTGGCATTAAATCGGGGTCAATAGAAACATTCCTAGTAATTTGCCAGCTCTAAAAGACATCTTATGATATATAAGAATTTCGAAGGTCCAAAAATAGAAATGTTATAACCTATAGTAGGTAGTTCCTCCGGTCCAAAAGGCATTTAGTATATTTGCTTTTCTCAATAAATTCCCTAACGCCCTCTCTCTCACAAAAACGTTGTTCCTAGGCCCTTCGTGTGGGGGGCCACCAATGAGGGCTGCCATGTACCCGTCCACCCCCGTCTACATTTCACCTTCAGCTCCACATGGTAGGAATCCTGTTTTGCCCGAAGTCTAATAAAGCTTGAAAGGGCTGCATTATCTTTATTCATAAAGTTGAGGACCCATTGAAAAATTATCACAGAGGATATGGCCAGAGTTCAAAGCGTGTGTGATCTCCTCTGTTGGTAATATGTGCCAGAGCTTCTGAACAATTGCATCAGGGTGGATCCCTCCCTTTTCCTCCACTGCTGCAGTCACTTGTTTGGCTGACAGTGTAAGATGCATTTGTTATATGTTCTGCATTTATACGTGGGCCCCTCAGGACAGATAAACCTAGTCCGGATGTCTTTACGATCATGTACTTGGGACCTACTTGATGGCACCCAAAACTTTGTTCCAAATCTTGTTCCTTTTGAGCACCTCCATCATGGAGGCAAGCATGTCCTCCATTTCCTTACGCTTTCTCTAACCCTCTAAGAAAGTGCTGGGAAACATCTGTTTGAGTTTCACTTGACTGCACTGCCTTTTGTACACCTACTTATAATAGGTCTCTTTTGTTTAGACACACCTTGTACCTTATGGCCCCTTCTAATTTTCTCAGACATCTTCCTCTGGCCTCAGAGCTCTCAAGTTATTCATTGTCTAATGCACATAACATTGACAGTCCAGATTTTCTTCTTTATTTAAGACCTAATACTCCCCAAAGGAAAACACCCTCTTATCAGCACACAGTTCTTTTTTTTTTTTTAGCTGTGTTAGCTTTTAACCTAAATGCACTAATCCTGGAAACAGGAGTGTACGGCTGATTTAAAGGAATCTGGCCACCGGATGTTGATGGTGCTAGCCTGGCTAATTATGATGGCTAGCCAGTAGATGCCAGATGGGCCTACCAGATGGCTGACATGCCTGTCCAGAGCATCCACCAGAAACGGAAATTTAGTGCTAGAGTTAGTCACCAAATAAATGATCAGGACACGTTGATTTCCTCTGTGATGGCAACATGCCAGCTGTGGAGAGGCACCCACTAATCCTTAGATTTTGAGGTGAAATTGAAAGCACCCCATACTAGTGTGTGTGTGTGTATAAAAGCACCCCATACTCGTGTGTGTGTGTGTGTGTGTGTGTGTGTGTGTGTGTATATATATATATATGTGTGTGTATATATATATATATGTGTGTTTGACAGATTTGAGCCCTCACAGCTGCGAAATCTTTATGTAAGGAGTTTCTGCTGCATAGTTTTAAGTTCACTTCCAGTTTTTTTTTCCATCAGTGATATTGTAAGATCGAGTTAAATAGCTGGAAGCCCTACTCTGAGGGCTGCTCATAGGCTTCCTGGGAAATTGCCCCATTGTCTTTCAATATTAATACACATGCAGCTCTTTCTTCTATGCGGAATTCTCAAACCCACTAGGTAGCTCTCAGTGAGGATCCAGCATGAGAGCAAGTGGTTCAGATTTTGGCATTGGATTTTAGCCACAGCGCCTTTGAAATGCCCTTCGGAGGATGTTCTGTTTGCTACATGACCAGATCTACTTTCCAAGTGGAATCCATGAAAATGTTTCTGACCACTTTTGGTGTATGCAGGAACTAAGAGGAATCCTTACCTCACTGGACACTGTGCATGTGAATGGTTCCTGTATTCCACCCTCCCTTCTACCCGCTCCTCCAAAGACGCAAGCCTTGTGTGGCAAAATTGTGAAGCCTACCAGTAATTTCGTCTTTCTTCCCATTTTTGTATTTTCTGTAGGATACCGTGGGATTGAAAATCCGTATAATTACTGTGTTGGTGGTGGCTCTGTCTTGCAAGACTTGAGTTATTTGCAAACATAAAGCGTGTGTGTGTGTAGGTGTGATATAGCATGAGTTTTCCCATCTCTTAGGATTTGCCTCCCTTCATGCGTCTTTCACACCTAGATTTACAACTACATATTTATATGTTGGATTTTGGAGGCTACTCTGGTAGATGACTCCTTTCCTCTAGATCTTTCTGGTGCTTAGTTCCAAAGAACATTAAAGTGCCCCATGAGAACAATATCCACCTCAAAGTGCTAACATCTGAACAAAAATTAAGAATGCTTTTTGCTGTTCGTATGGTCCACTTGTAAATTCACTGTCTCAAGGTATGCCCGTAATCATGGTAAATCTCCTGCCACTATGCCTTTTACTTTTCCTTGGGTTAAGGGAGCTTTCTGTAAACATATTGCCTCTCTGTTAATCTTTCTGTGAAGAAGAGCCCTTTAATTATTGGGGGGCTAGTAGGGATTCTGTTGCAGTAGTTCAGGGAGTTCAGTGCAGGATACCCTTGCGGATGATAGTGCACTTTACAAATACACATAACATAACAGGGATGTGTCTAGTCTGGAGATTTTTAGGAGCACTCTCAAAACAGTTGTTTTTGTGCTTTTATATGACTTGTTGATTTCATTAGGCCTTGTTTGGGTTGGTGTCTACACCTGCATACCTTTGGGTGCATGATGTCATGCAATACCAGTGACTGGTTATGGCTGTTATTAAGGAGTGCTTCCTTAGCTGCCTCTTCCCTTTGCTTCATCCTCCAGGTTTTGCAACATGAGTCTTTTTTGGATTCATATGCTGTGCATTATTCTGTCATCTAGTGGTTTGGTCTGGAATTATTTCTTGGTTTTTAACTTTAACATTCTACCATAATGATGGTTTTCTGTGTCCTCATATTTGTTGACTGCTCGCCGTCATTGTTTCTCAATAATTGAAATCTTGATCAACGAGCAGTCCTGGATTGCTCTTTGATTGGTATATGGTTCTGTATGCTTTGATCCTTTCCCTTTGTGAGTCAACATTTTACCCTAGGTCAGCTAAGAAGCCCTGCTGTTGATTGTTTAGGCCCTTTCCAAAATCCTCCTTATTCCTGCCTTAAATTCTACTTTTTGTACATGGAAGCAGGCTGCTTTTTGCTTCCTTGTCATTCCTCCCTGTGGAAAGCTTAGAGAGTCGCCCATGATGTGACCCAGTCTAGCAGGGTTAACACAGGTTAATGAAAGCGAAGCTCCATGATGACCCTATGGCAGGTGATGAATTGTTGTTGATGGTGGCACATGCCATATATATATCCCCATCCTACTCAAGACCCTTATCTGTGCCAAGAGTGGTTTGCAGGTCAGTAGGGATTCTTCACTGAAAAACAATTTGTACTGCAGCTGGTAGATTTTGAGTTTCTCCAATGCCTCTTACCCAAACAGCAAAGAGCCTGGGAATTGAGGCGGCACCCCTGAGATGCCAGAAAAAGCTAATCATCTTATTGGATTTCTGAGATAGACAATATTTCCGCCAAGCCTTGGCAGTCAAATGTGAGGAGCTGAACAGCAGCTCAACCATGGTTGGTAGTTTTAGAGATACTATCTCATTAGGTCTCGTCTGCTGACATCGCATGAGTTGTCTGCTTGAAGGGGTATTGTTAGCAATAAAGGGCTTCTAGCCCTCCCATTGCCTACCATTCGTTGACTTAATTGTCACTCTTCTTTGTTGCCTCCTAATTGGCCAGCGTGTGCCTGGTTTCTCCTTTTTTTCTTCTGTGGAGCATGGACCAAGCACAGATTGATTCCTCTTGATTAGTGCCCATCTGCTGATCGCGCTGTGATTGAGGTACTATTTCTTCTTTCCCTCCCACCCCCTTGTCCTGTGGTGCTTCTGCCCTCTGCTTTTTGTTTTCTCATTCAGTTTACAGAATTTGGTTAGTGTATTTAAAATAACCTTGTAAACTTGTCTTTCTTGTCTATTCACATACTTGCTCCTTTGCCCATGTGCTACCTCATCCTGAAACCGGTATGGCTCTTCATTAACTAGCAGACGCTGCTGTTTCCTTAACATCTGCAGTGTGCAGCTCGTACGTCCGGCACATTGCATTTCATTGTATTATTTAATCTGTATGTAAACATCCCATGTCTTTGATGTGTGCTGTTAAACATCTGTAAAAAAAATGCAAGCTTTTTGAATTTTATTTTTTAATGCTACACGCATATGTTGAACCTTTTCCCATCAGAAGTGCATGTCTTACCCCAAAGTTAAAAAAAAAAAAAATGCGTTGAGAAAAATGCAACGGATCTGTCTGCCAGGAGCTTCACAAAAAAATTAAAATAACCACATGAGCCTCTCTGGTGAAATGTGACAGCAGTAGTACAATTTAGACAGGAGAGAGAGGGTGACAGAGATTTGTGTGCATGCCACACAACTCCACTCGACTCCACTTAACTCTACACAATGCCACACAATTCCACTTCACGCCACACAATGCCATACAATTTTACTCCATGCAGTTCCACTCCACTCCATCACCAAAGCCATTAGATCTCACATAGGTGAGACCTATTTATTGGCATTGCCAATGCTTGTTTAACAGCTCCGATTGCGCAAATTATAACCGGGAGTCAAGGTAGACTTCAGGTTACTGTTGGGCATGAAAGCAATTCTGACTTTGAATACTAGCAATCAGTGTAACCTCTAGAACACTGTTTATTTCACAGATTTTGATTTTGTGAACTGAATAAGAAATTTCCTAGCTAACGTAATGGAAAGTTTCAATTCTATTAAGGACTCGGAGGCGAGGATTATGCTTATTCTTTCTTCACTTTAATTCCACAGCAGCCATTTTAATAAATATCAACAAAACCGCATTTCCCAGAACTCCAGGGAAATTGGAGAAAACAATCAACAGACCAGCACAATCCATGAAATGGCCTTGTCCAATCAGAGTCGAGCATATAGCCCCTCTTCAGTGTCCTGGTCTTCCTCTTTCGTCGCGCGAATCACGCTATCCGTCTTGCTCTACGCATCCTGCTTTCCAGAATCGGATCAGAACTAGAAGCGAATCAGCAATGATTGAATGCATTCCAAGCAATAGTCATTCCACAGAAAGATCATGACCTCGAATCACAAGTACTTAAACTGTTCTTTAATTCAAATACATTTCCATACAACACTGCTCCGGCATTATGAAACATGCCAAGCGTACCAGAAAGAACACTTTACTTACTCTCTACTGGCGGGCATTCCAGAACCTCTCCACGGGTGGGATAATCCTCGCCTCTGAGTCCTTAATAGAATTGAAACTTTCCGTTTCGTTAACTAGGAAATTTTTCGTTCTATGTCAGGCCAGAGGCTTCTGATTATGCTAGTTTAAAGCTTACTTACCACCAAGCGGGCCGTATCAATAAGAAGTTTGAAGTAGAACCTTTTAAAGGTTGAGTCTGAGGACCAATCTGCCGCATTCATTATGTCCTCCAATCTCACCCCTAGAGTGAAGGTCTTGAAGGCCATCGCTCCTCTAGCAGAATGGGCTCCAAAATGCCAAAGGTTAATACCCACCTCCTGCATGACCCACCGCACCCAACGTGCAATTGTGGGAGATGACACTGCCGTATGAGGCTTCCAGAGGGCGATTAGAAGTTGCCTCTCTCCTGGAGGTCTAAGGCCTAATGACATCTCCTCATATGCCTTCAAGCATATGAGGAGCGTACTCTAGCACTCTGGTATGACATTTGGTTCTTTGACAAATTGGGAAAGAAACCCCAGTAGGGGAAAAAACCCTGCCTGTGATATCCAGGCCTCTGACATCTGAAACTCATCTACACGAGATTAGGCTGAGAAGTATCGCCAGTTTAGCCGACAATTCTTTCCTCAACAAAAACTAATTTGATTGCCAGGACAAGAATAAGTTGAGAACCTTGTTCACATCCCATAACTCTGAGTAGAGCGGCTCAGGGGGTAGAGACAATGTAAGCCCCCTCGGAAGCCGCAACACAAAAGGGGCCTCCCTGATTCGGTGCCTCTTGCATCGCAACGTGCCCCACCGAAATGGCGGACCGAAAAGTATTGACCGACCGGTAGGCCAAACCTTGCTGGGTCAGGCTTGCCAGAAAATTCAAGATCTGCACTATGTCCGTGCCCACAGGATTACAACCCCGTCGCACACACCAATGACACCATCGTCTCCAGGATGACCGGTATCTCTTGACCGTGCTGTCGGACAGGCCTTGGACAAGAGGTCTTCAGCATATGCCGAAAGGCCTGGGATTGACCATCTACTCCTGTAATCCTCCACGTCATTAGGTGTAGGGACCCGTTCAGCACTATCTGATGCGGAACCTGATCCGGATTGAGAAGAAGCTCTGGAAACTGGGGGAGACGGATTGGAAAATCCCAAGAAAGTTCCAGTAGGACCGTAAACCAAACTTGCAACCTTCAAATCGGGGTGATGAGAATCACCTCCGCCCGTTGCCGCCTGATCTGAGCCGACGCTCTTGTGATTATCGCAAATGACGGGAACGCATAGGCTTGCTCTTGAGCACAATCCTGCAGGAAAGTATACATGGCCACCGCCAGAGGGTCTGACCTCCAACTGAAGAACCAGGGAACCTGATGATCCAGTCTGGAGGCAAAAAGATCCACCGAGAATGGACCCCAAAGGCTCTACAACATGGCAAAAACCTCTGAGTGCAACTTCCAAAGACTGGAATCCCAAAAGTGGCACGAGTGCCAATCCGCCACCTGATTATCCTGTCCGGGAAGATATTCCGCTGTCACCGAAATCTGTTGGTCGAGACAGAACTGCCAAAGGTTTGTCGCTAGGTCCAAGAGTACCTTCGACCGAGTGCCGCCGAGGTGATTTATGTACCTGACTGCCGAGATATTGTCCATCTTCAGTAGGACACTCGATTGGACGCAGTCTCTGGTCCAGCAATGGACAGCGAAGAACCCTGCCAAAAGCTCCAAACAACTGATGTCCAGAGTCTGCTCCTGCGGTGACCAAGAACCTCCTGTGGAAAAATCCCCACACCTGGCACCCCAGCCTGATCTGCTGGCGTCTGACTTGATAACCAGGTCTGGGGTGGAGCCAAATATTGCTCAGCCATTCCACGCTTTCATATGGGTGAGCCACCAGCGGATCTTTTTCTTTGCTTCTTCGGACAGTGACACTGGATGAGAGTAAGGAAGCCCTCTCCGCAAGTGCCCCGCTTTTAGCCTCTGCAGGGCCCGATAATGCAGTGGGCCTGGAAAAATGGCCTGTATGGAGGCCGACAGGAGTCCCACCACGCGGGCAATTTGTCTGAGGGGCACTCTCTCCTTGACCATCGTCCGGCGTAGCTCGTGCTGTAGTTTGGATATCTTCCGTGAAGGAAGGCTGAGAGTTGCCTCGGTAGAGTCTATCACGAAGCCCAAGAACGTGGGTTTCTGAGCCGGGACCAACAGTGACTTTTTGGTATTTTTTAAAATTATTTTTGATTGAAATCCATAAAAAAAAAAAAAAAGCATTTTGTCAATACATACATCCATATAATTAATTAAACTTGTCGAGTAATACAAGATCGTTAAATACCACCAATAGGCCTAAAAACAGTAAATCGTAAAATCGGTAAGAAAGAGACAATATATGCATTTTTGGTATTGATGACAAAACCCGGTCCCTCTAACAGGTCGACCGCCTGTTGCAACTGCTACCGCAATTGTCGGGGATCCTGCGCCAAAAGAAGCATGTCGTTGAGGTAAACAATGAGGCGAGTCCCCCGAGCCCGAAGGTGTTCCATGACTGGTCTGATCACCTTCGTAAAACACCAAGGAGCGGAAGAAAGCTTGAAAGGCAGAGTGGTGAACTAGTACGCCCAATGGCGACAAAGGAACTGCAGTAATTTCCTGTGCGGCAGAAAAATAGGAATAACCAGGTATGCATCTTTTAAGTCCAAGCGGACCATCCATTTCGCCGGGCATTAAACGTCCCTCAAGAGGTGGTTTCCCTCCATTTTGAAATGGCGGTAAACAAACCACTCGTGCAGGTTCAATACCGTACGCCTGCCCCCATCCACTTTGTCTACCAAAAACATGTTGCTTAAGAAACCTTGCGGATGCGGTGATGTAGGGCAAATAGCTCCTTTGTCGAGGAGGAAGATGACCTCCGAATCGATCAGCTTTGCCTCTAGCTGTTAAAACTGGATAGGCCTGGGTCTGCTTTCCTGACTCTGAGTGCAGCAGAACTCTAGACGAAAACCTTGCAGCACCCAAGCATCTCTAGTGACCGTTTCCCAAACATGCACAAACTTGGCCAAACGGCCGTCCACTTGCAAAAGGGAAGAGGTGGCATCACCGGTGTTAGAGGCATTGCTGCCCCCTCTGAAACCATGACCTCTTGATCGTCGTCCGCGGGTGGGGTAGAAGTTGTGATAGTGGGCCTGATCTTGAAATTGCCCACGCCTGGAGCCTTGCCCTCTGGAGTTTTGGGAGGACTGGCCGGTTGACCGGCCCCACGGAAAACCCAGGAGGAGAAAACCTGCTTGATAGATGACTGAGCCTTCTCTAGGGACGTGAAAGTACTCACAAATTTCCCGAGCTCTTTAATAAATGGCTCGCCAAACATCTGCCCTGGGCAACCGCCCCAGCTTCATAATAGGCCAGGTCTCCCAACTTCGGGTCCACCTAAATAAGGAAAGAGCGCCTCCGCTGCGTAGTTAGCGCACAGTTGGCGTTACCAAGAAATACCACTGCGAGCTGTGCCCAACCAGAGAGGGCCTCTGGAGATATAAGGGCACCCGGGCACTTGGCGTTCTCGGCCAGGTCCAGAATCCTAATGATCGGACCAAGGGCGTCCGAAAGCTTATCCTGGCATGCCCTCCAAGATCGGTCTATCCCCTCTTTGGGGTCCTTAATAAATTTGGCTAGGAAAGTGGCCATTCAGGGGTCCAATTCAGGGGTCTGGGCAACTTTACCATCTAGGGAGGGGCGAGGGCACTCCGTCCGGAGGCGGCTACGAGCCTCTATCCCCATGGGTGTGCGAATCCTACTTGCCACATAGCTCGCCACCTTTGAGGAGGGTGTCCACTCAGACGACTGAGGGTGTACGATAAGGTCCGGATCCAACATGTCCGAAATTTCCCCCACCCTATGATGATCATAGGCAAAGGGGTTGCCGTGGGGCTCCATGGCCTGGATGGGCTGGCCTCCTCATCTGAATCCCCTTGGGCATCGTCTCCCGCCCCTTGTGCCATGCTCGCGGGTGGAGGCTGAAAGGGTGGAGGAACGGGATCTGTGGGTACTGACAAGGACTGGTTTTGGGCAAGGAATGCCTACCGCAATACCGCAAATGCTTCCTGGTCCACCTTGGGGCACTTCGCTAGTGCCGGCTGCTCTTCCCCCTGTGCAATTTGCAGGTTATTAGGGACATTTGCCGGAGACGGAGGCCATTTAGCGCACTCGCGCGCGAATTGCTGCGCCAAGCGCTCCTCCATGGGGGCCATCGCCTCCTCCACTGCCCTATAGATTGACTGCGTCGTAGAAATAGTCATCCCACGGAATCTGGGCCAAGGGATCTTCTTCCCACTGCATGTCTGCTTGCTCTGACATGCCTTGCAACTCAACAACTGATCTTGGGGCCCTTCTGACGCTGCCTAACCCCTAAGCTGCTTAAGGCCGGTGGGGCAGCTCAATACCTCCAGCAGTCCCGGGAGAACTGAGTTATAGGTGCTGGGGACCAGCTACCTGTAAGTATAAACAACAATTGATGGACAGAATGCAGAACAATGTCGTACATTCACCCCAGTACAGAGATCTGGGCCTAAATCCATCGTTTTTTTGCTCACCATGCCATTCCAGTTTGGACCCAGCCATATGCAAATCATTCTTGACCCTGCGCCCAATGGGAACAGTCCAGTCCGAACTGCCAGGCCAGGTCCTCCCTGGACTGAAACAAGCATCCTAAGACCGGTTTCGTGCTTTCAGCCCTCATCAGCCAGGATAGCTTGACTCCAGTGGCATGGAGAGCACGGGACCCACGTCTGGGCATACCCGTCCCACTCGGGGTGACAAATGCAAAAACAACAATTGATGGACAGAATGCAGAACAATGTCGTACATTCACCCCAGTACAGAGATCTGGGCCTAAATCCATCGTTTTTTTGCTCACCATGCCATTCCAGTTTGGACCCAGCCATATGCAAATCAGTCTTGACCCTGCGCCCAATGGGAACAGTCCAGTCCGAACTGCCAGGCCAGGTCCTCCCTGGACTGGAAACAAGCATCCTAGGACCGGTTTCGTGCTTTCAGCCCTCATCAGCCAGGATAGCTTGACTCCAGTGGCATGGAGAGCACGGGACCCACGTCTGGGCATACCCGTCCCACTCGGGGTGACAAATGCAAAAACAACAATTGATGGACAGAATGCAGAACAATGTCGTACATTCACCCCAGTACAGAGATCTGGGCCTAAATCCATCGTTTTTTGCTCACCATGCCATTCCAGTTTGGACCCAGCCATATGCAAATCAGTCTTGACCCTGCGCCCAATGGGAACAGTCCAGTCCGAACTGCCAGGCCAGGTCCTCCCTGGACTGGAAACAAGCATCCTAGGACCGGTTTCGTGCTTTCAGCCCTCATCAGCCAGGATAGCTTGACTCCAGTGGCATGGAGAGCACGGGACCCACGTCTGGGCAATACCGATCCCAGGATGCTTGTTTCCGGTCCAGGGAAGACATGGCTTGGCAGTTCGTGCTGAACTGTTCTCATGAGGCACAGGGTCAGACTGATTTGCATATGGCCATGTCTGAACTGGGGTGGTGGAGTGAGCTAAAGAATGATGGATTAAACCCAGATCAGTTGACTGGGGGTGAGTGTTTGATTTGGTCAAACGCTCCGTCCATCATCCCCTTTGGTATCGACCTGTAAGTATAGGGCACAGCCCCAATCTCAAAACTGGGACTCCACCCCAGGGACCCTGCCCTGCTGTCTATGCCACTTATGAGGCCCAAATACCCCCCCTCTGTTCCCCCCCCGGGAGTGTGTCCCCTCCAGGTCAGTCTCAGAGCCTGGTAGAACTACAGCCTTGACGGGCGTCTATTTAAGCACACACACCTACCCCTGTGCCGAAAGCCCAGGGTGTCTCAAACAGAGCAGGCTTCACAGCCTGTACAGACCCTCAATGAGGGCGTCTCTCTCCAGGGGCTGGTGGAGGCTCTGGGAGGCGATGGACAGATTTGGATCCTGACGGAATCTAAATTCCGCATGTCGCCAACCATAGAGTTTACATGCTCACACAGCGCCACCTAGCGGTTGGAGGTGTCCACCGCACTCTGCCACAGCACAGGGTACAATCACAATAAATAAAGTCACGTAGGGCCGGCATGCGGTCCAGCGACTGCCTCAATAATAACTCAGGAAGAAGACATAATTATGACACATATACCATAGTTACGACCTAAGCCTAATTACGAAATATAGCACAACTCAATAAAAGGAAGGAAAAAGCACTCATCTGTGGCTGCGAGCAGCGAAGAAAGAGGAAGACCAGGACACTGAAGAGGGGCTATAAGCTGGATCCTGGACTCAGATTGGACAATGCCCTTTCATGGATTGCGCTTGTCTGTTTGTTTTCTCCAATTTCCCTGGAGTTCTGGGAAATGTGGTTTTGTTGATGTTTGTTAAAATTGCTACTGTGGATTTAAAGTGAAGAAAGAATAAGCATAATCCGAAGCCTCCTGTCCCGACATAGAATCCCAATTGTAGCATCCAAACTGTCTCTACTACCCCAGACAATACTCATTTCAGCCGAACCGTAGTCAAGCTATTGCTACATTTGGGCAACACAGTTTGCCATCTCGTCCTACTTTGTATCTCTTCATTGTTACATTGGCATGTTAGCTGTCTACCAAGCAGTGAACAATAGCAGCTAATTCTTCGAAAATTTAAAGCATGCGGGCTTCACAGACATTTGGAATTTGAGTGTCTTCAAGCTTTGTGAATCCTCCCTACAGAAAAAGTAGCATTGCCCCAATTAACATAAAACACGGCCGCCACCATATCTCATGAACTGTGGGCTAGAGACCTCTCATTTACATCACATATAATTTAAATGTTTAGCTCTAGGCTGCACCTCTAACAGGTGTTTGGCTTTTTGTAATTGGATAGCTGGTGTAATACTGTAATTAGTACCAACCTCCACACCGTCCTCCATTAATTACTCCTTCTCTGCTTGTCTTTGGCACCCAATAGAGTTAAAGATTCAAATGAGACTTGCATAAACATCACATGTCTAGTATCCAGAATCCAGGACATGTAAGACAGGGGTGAATTAGGAATCTTGCGCTCACTCACAGTACACTAGTATCTCCTACAATAGTTTTGTTCCAGCAGTGCTTTAAGAAGGGAGAATGTCAACACTGCATCCCCTAAAAAACCCTACGGTTTCATAAACAGAAAACCAAGCCTTTAAGTACATGCAAATTAAATACACATTTGTCATAAGCTTTCTCCAGATTGCCAAGTCTGTTTGTATCAAAAGTTCTTTCTTTATTGGTTCTGTACCCTCATCCAACACGTGTTTCATCGATGGGCGTCTTGCCCCATGACTTCATCAGTGACTATAGGTCAGGCACTTAATTTTCTTGTATCCTCTGAAGCTCAAAACCGGAACACAATCATGTGCCGGGTGGAATATCCAGATATCCTTAACGTTTTTTTGATCCACTCCGAGTGTTGGTCTGCGCCAGATTGTAGTAACACGCCCTATGATGAACCATGCCACTATCTAGTGGGTGAGGGCAATTATAAAAATCATTAAAGGTTTCCCAGAGAGGAATTATGTGGATTGTATTCTCCTCTTCCTTTTGTGTTTGTGTGATTGAAGACTAACGTCTTGACAGAGGTGCTTCAGCCAGGAGTGTTATTATTATTGTAGCATTTATAAAGCGCCTGGTTACACCACTGGTGTGTCCCAGCGCTGCACTGCTCTATCAGACAACTACGGTATCAAATATCCGAGGGACGAAGGGGCAGAGGGACCAGCACCATGAGGGGAACCAGTATTCATTCACAGTTGGAAGAGCCAAGTTTTAAATTTTTTCCAGAAGAGGCTCTCTGATGGTTCCGCACGAAGGAGCAGGGGTAGGGCATTCCAGCTTTTCGCTGCCAGATAGCCAAAAGAGCGAGCGAGCGCCCATTCGTGCTTTCTTTACCCTGGGAACTTTCACCAGGTAAGTCCCGGTGGATCTAAGATGCCGTTCTGAATTGTAAGAAATAGGAAGGTCCGGTGAGGAAGATGGGCCTTTGTCCTGCAAGGTGCGGTGGCAAAAGCATAGCGCCTTGAAAGAGATCCTTTTCTGAATAGGCAGCCAGTGTAAGAAATCAAGCGCTTGAGCGCTTCAAGGACAGCAGAGCTATGGCCAGGTCCCTAGGCATTTCCATGGCCCCCTGCCAACTCCAGTCTGCCTTTCGTGGCCACGGGCTTCTATTCACGTCTTTACCCGCCCAGCCACCATGGAACGAAAGCTCCCCAGCCTCTGAGTGGCCGAGGGTGCAGTCCACAATCCACCCCTCCCCCCCTCCCCAAGCCCCCCAGGCAGCTGCACCCTCCAAACCTCCTTAGTTCTCCCTCCAACCACAATGGACAACCAGTGGGAGACAGGATACACCATCACCTGCACTACTGAAGGTCTATAACATCAGACTGCTGGATTCTCTAGATTGTGCGAAGGGGCGACTACCTCTCCTTCGTGACTACCCTTCCACCCTCTTGCGACAGGCTGACAGTGGACCATCTCTCCTTACTCCGCCAAGAAGTGGCGGATTTCTTGGCCAAGGGAGCCATAGAGAAGATGCCAATGCCAGAAGTAGGTCATGGTTGTTCTCTCTATTTTCTGTACCCAAAAAGGACGGAGGCCTTCGTGCTATCCTAGACGTGCCCCCTCTCAATTTCTTTCTCAAAAAGGAGAACTTTAAAATGCTCACGCTGGGGGCGTGGCCAAGATGGCGAGCGGGTAAGACGTGTATTGCTTCGTCTCCCCGCTCGTCGATGCCCGAATTGCCCTGCGACCGCAATACTCCCGCCTAAGTAGAGCGTCGGGATTGGAGGAACTGCTCCCCAGCATGTCTGCCGCTTTGTAGAGGAGAAACTGCAGCTGGGGATCGTACGGCCCTCGTGAGCGGTGCGAAGCAGCGGAGCGCCGAGAGTGAAAGAAAATGGCGCCCGGACCCGATAGTGGCTGAGGCTGGCCTCTGACGGGCGGCGCGGGCGGCCGTTCCTGCGGGTGGCACCGGAGGCGCGGCACAAGCTGACGGGTGAGCGCCTGTCTTTAATGCTCCAGGGGCCCACCGGGCATACAGGAAGACCCACCCGCCCGTGGGCCAGAGGGTGAGGTGGTGTGGGAGCGGCCTGGAGAAAGCAACGAGGCCGCTACCGAGAGGAGATTGACGGCGGCGCATCACGGAGCGACGGCCGCGAGGCAAGGCGGCGTTTCGTGGAAGGACCGGCGGCGGGTCCCGGAGCGCTCATCCCCCTCTCTGTGGTGGTGGCGTCTGGAGCACAGAGGGCGGCGGAGCACGACGCAGCGGCGGACGCCCCTTGTTCTCAGCTGGACGTGAGTGGCGGTAAGGGGCGCCGCGAGCGGACGGGGGCTGAGCGGCGGGAGCAGACTGCGGTCAGAGCATTCGGCTGGCTTGGACTGACGTGCCCTCGTGGGACCTGCTGAAGCGGAGGAGAGAGTGCGCAGAGAGGTCTGGCGGCCCCCGGGCCTTCGGGGGGGCCCTCCCCTGTAGACAGCACTTCGGTCTATCTTTGCGGCCTGGGCTGAGCTGACGGCGTGGTGGTGGAGCCTGAGTGCTGCTGAAGAGGCGGGCAGCGGAGCGAAGGGAGCACCGGCGGCGCAGAGACCTGGACCTTCTCCCTGACGGGCCCCGATCACACTTACAAGCCTGGGCCCGGTGGACCTGATCTGGAGGTAGATCCTGGGCGCGCCCAGCGAGGTTGACTGCGGGCCTGGGGGAGTGCCGTGTGACTGGGCTGGGAGGCCGCCCCGACCCCGGTGGCGCCTCTGCGAGGTGAGACGCTTGGCGGACACTAAGAGCTTGGCCCCCGCCTTCACAGGGCAGCTGTCGGCCACTACAGAAGAGAGGCAGCGGGAGTAGAGGGAGGCTCGGGGGGGCCTTGTGGAGGGCGGTGTGATACCATTACCCCGGGCTGAGGAGCGGGGCCCCGCTGCAATCGCTGTTTCCATCTGTTGCCCGGCTGGTGGAGGGGTCCGGAGCTGGAGTAGGACAACCAGAGCAGCCCTGTTCGGGCTGGTGCTCCCAGCTGCTTCCCACAGTACCGCAGCAGCAGAGAGCCTGTGGAGCGCCGCGCTGACGCCGCAGGCTCGGGAGGGACCTCACTTGACGCTGTGGCCAGCCTGCCGGACACTCCTGGAGGGGCCAGCCCGGTAGCGGCCTGTTGGAGGTCATGTCCACGCAAAGAGGCAAGAAGGAACGTACTTTGTAGGACATGCTGGCTAAACCGTCCCCGGTCAATGCTGAACCGGACGAAGTTGATGCCCCCATAACTAAATCCTTCTTAGAGACCCTATTTAATACTCTCCGGGAGGATTTCCAGACTCTGAAAAGCGAGGTGGCGGGGGAGGTCCGAGAGCTCCGGCGAGAGGTAGACTCCTTGGGCGACAGGGTGGCAGCCATTGAAGATCAGGAACATGCCCAATGTGAGGAGGTCTCGCAATTGCAGCAGGAGGTGCTCCGCCTGCGGGACCAACAACTGGACCTACAGGCCCACACTGAAGACCTCGAAAACCGCTCTCGGCGGAACAACATCCGCGTCTGTGGAGCACCTCCGGACGCAGAGGGGTCGGACATTACCCAGTACCTACAGGGCCTATTCCGCGAGATCCTGGCAGCCCCGCCAGAGCTGGAGATACGCATAGACAGAGCCCACAGGGTGGGCCTGCGTCGCGGACCTAGGGCTCCGCCACCGGATATATTGGCCTTCCTCCCGGATTACCCCTTGAAGGAGCGCATTGTCAGAGAAGCTCGCCTACAACACCCTGTCCGCTACCAGGGCCACCTCATCACTTTGTACCAGGACCTTGCAGCCAGCACATTACAGAAACGGAGAGACTTTAAAGACGTTACGGCACATTTGAGGGAGAAGGGGGTGGCATATTCCTGGGGACATCCCTTCCGCATCATATTCAAGTGGAACGGCGCACTTCAGCAAATCCGCTCGCTTTCCGAGGCCTGCAAGCTGTTGGGGTTACCACCACCTTCCCCGGGAACGAAGAGTCTAGCGAGCCAGCGTCTGTCCCCTGCGGGCTGGCAGACAGTGCGGAGAAGGCGATCTATTTGGGTTTCTCGGGGTCCTGACTCAGAAGCCATAGTGCAGGAACGTAGAGAAGCGCTTGCCACAGTGGTCCGAGATACATCCTCCCATGATAGTGTTTGAGGCAATGGGCGGAGATGTGTACTTTTTTGGGGCTTGAGAGGGGCGGGGGGACGAAGGGTCCTGCGGAGCCACTCATGCCACAAGATGCCCTGCGACAACCTTTTTACCACGGGCACACTGCCTTTTTCCAGTGGGCTCGGGACACTGGGGGGGGGGGGGGAAATAACGTTACAGTTGGGGTTAGGGTGGGGAGTGGGGGGGTGGGTGGGGAGCTGGTGTGTCCAAGGGGAGACAGAGAATGGAAGGTGTGTGGGGTTACAGGGGAGAGGGTGAGGCTCTATCTTTTAGCTCCAGGCCACGAGCGCAGGAACGGCTGGATGATACCCCCTTGATATGGCAGAATCAAAGTTAACCATCCTCACCCTAAACGTTAAAGGCCTGAATAGCCCCAATAAGCGCCGCTCAATATTGTCTTACCTAGAAAACTCTGGGGTGGACATATGCTTGTTGCAGGAAACGCATTTACTGGCACACGACTGGCACAGAATGAAGGCTAGAGCATTCCCCCACCAATATTATTCCTCTACACAGGATAAGAAAGCGGGGGTGGCAATATTAGTGTCCAGACGCTTTAAAGGGACAGTGGGGGACAAAGTAGCAGAAATCAAGGGAAGGCTACTCATACATCGGTTTTGGATTAATGGGTTGGCTCTCACAGCGGGGGTTGTCTACGCACCAAACACGGGTCAAGAGGCCTTCCTCAGAACTGCCTTGTCTGCGGTTCTGGTTTGCAGGATAGATTCATCTTGGTAGTGGGGGACCTAAATTTAGTTATGGATACCCACATGGATAGGACTGGCAGTCGGTATTCCCAGACGGGGGAGATCTCCTTGGAAGGCAAGCGCTGGTTGCAGGAACGGGGGCTCATAGATCTATGGCGCTCAGCACACCCCCAGTCCTCACATTTCTCCTATTACTCACACGTCCACCACACGTATTCCAGGCTTGACCATTTCTTAGGCTCCACAGAAATCCAGGCACAGGTAAAAGATGTTTACATCACAGCGGCGGCACTGTCAGACCATGACGCGGTAGTGGTGACACTAGAGGTCCCCCGGGGGGAGAGGTCTGCGGGTGGGTGGCGACTGCGGGAAGCCATGATATACAAACCGGAAGTGCGGAAGCAACTCCTGGATCGCATTAAAGAGTACTTGGAGATTAACGACACACCGGAGGTCTCCATCGCTACGATATGGGGGGCACTTAAGGCGGTAGTGAGGGGAGAACTCATAGCCATAGCAGCTGCAGAGAACAGGGAGCGAAGAGTGAAACGGGAGGAACTCACGGCTCAGGTGCTGGCATTGGAGAAAGCTCATAGTCGGACGGGAGCGCCGAGAATTTGGCGACAATTGAAAAGCGCGCGCGCCCTGCTGGCGGGGCTGGACTTAGAGCAGAATATGCGGCTCTCCGACTTAAGCATTCCTACTACACGGGGGGGGATAAGGCGGGCCGACTGCTGGCTAGCCGACTGCGAGTGCGGACGATACAGGCAAAGGTAAAAGAGCTCACGGGGCCGCAGGTGTTAAAATCGATGGCGATGCGGAGATAGCACGGGCCTTCAGAGATTACTACGCGGACCTATATGCGGGGGACCCACCAGCTGCCCCACAGGTGGATACATACCTTCAGGGCGCGCATACCACGGCGCTCAATCAGCACAACGCTGAGACTCTCGGTCGTCCTATTCGAATTGAAGAGGTTATAGGAGCGATCTCTCGCCTTAAACCTTTGAAAGCGCCGGGCCCGGATGGATTCTCAGCCGGGTTCTACAAAGTCTTTTGCACAGCTATAGCGCCAATACTCACCAGGCTTTTTAATTCCTTCACCGGTCCAGGTACGATACCTCCAGAGATGCTCACAGCATCGATAGTGGTACTGCCCAAACCGGGCAAAGACACCGCTAAATGCAGCTCTTATCGACCGATATCGCTGCTTAATGTCGATCTAAAGCTATTTACAGGCATCTTGGCAGCTCTGCTGGGACCCCTCATGCCCGGTATAATAGATCCGGACCAGGCAGGATTTATCCAATCCCGGCAAAGCAGTGACAATACTAAACGTATACTCCACCTCATCGACAAAGCGCACCGCACCAAAATGGAGGCCCTTCTCCTCTCGGTGGACGCCGAAAAGGCGTTCGACCGGGTGGACTGGTGCTTCCTGGACAAGACCTTGCTGCACTTTGGTCTGGGGGAACGGTTTAGAGCGTGGGTCCTCAGCTGCTATACTAAACCAATGGCCACTATCAGAGTGAACGGGGCTACCTCCACACCTTTTGAGATACAGCTGGGGACCCGTCAGGGATGCCCGTTGTCACCCCTCCTGTTTGCTCTATATGTTGAGCCGCTAGCTCAAAGAATTCGAGACAATCCGGACATAGAGGGTATCCCATTTGTGGGAGAACAACATACTATCAGCCTCTATGCCGATGATATTATCGCCTCCTTGGTGGCTCCAGCACGCTCGGTACCTGCTTTTCTGAGGGAGTTGGAGGTTTTCGGACGTGTCTCGGGCCTTCAAATCAACGTAGGGAAGTCGTCAGTCCTAACATTCCAAGCCCCGGGAAACCCGTCCCCCCGCACAGTACAACATATGCGGGAATACCGACATATCCCTCCATCCCCTACTTGGGCATTGAGCTGGCAGCATCCACGACCCAGACTCTACATCTTAATTACTCTAAACTGCTAAGGCAATGTACCAAAAGCCTGAACGACTGGAAACGCCACTCGCTCTCATTGCTGGGGAGGGTAGCAGCGGTTAAGATGTCCCTTCTCCCTAGGGCGCTATACCTCTTTCAGACTATTCCGATCTGGCCGCCTGCGGGAATTATACAGACGCTACAAAGGGACATCAACTGATTCATATGGGGGGGGAAGAGACCCCGGCTACGCAAAGACTTGAGCTACCTAAGGCCGGACGAGGGGGGATTGGGCATCCCTAATCTCCTAGAATACTTCCAGGCGGCGCGATTGCGCTACTTAGTGGAGTGGCAAAAATCTGAATCGGAGAAAAGATGGTTATTTCAGGACAGGGCACTAGCTAAACTAGAGCTACGGAAGGTTCCCTTTCTTAAGCGGAAGGATAGACCTCCTAATCTACGGGGCTCTCCCATTACACGGACTGTCTTGAGGGCCTGGGATGGGGTGGCGGAGCGGCGGGGCTTGACAACATTTCCTTCCCCCATGACGCCCTTATTCGATAACAAGGAATTCCCTCCAGGCGCGGACGCAAGGGCGTTCTCACTATGGAGGAAGTCCGCGTGTACATTGGCTGGCCACTTTTTCGATTTGGAGGGCGTGCTCCCCTTCCACGATCTGCGAGAGGAGTATGGGCTCCCCGAAGCAGAGCGCTTTCGTTACCTCCAAATCCGACATTGGCTTCTTCACACCGAGGTCCATCCCAAAGTGGGGAGGAAGCTCACTCGGTTAGAGAAATGGCTATACACCAAAGAATCCGATAAGAAAATGATCTCGGAAATCTATGATATGCTTCGATCCAAGGTCCCCTACAGACTCCACCGCGGGCCAGCGGAGATGGGAAAAGGAACTGGGGAGGGAATTGACGAGTAAAGAATGGTCAGACATCTACTATCGAGCGAACCACACTGCCCGTAATACGGCTAGCAGGGAGGCCGCAGTTAAAGTAGCCATGTACTGGCATCTGACCCCGGCTCGCTTGCACAGAGGAAATCACGAGCGGAGTCCACTCTGCTGGCGGAGCTGTGGTGAAGAGGGTAACCTGGTGCACCTACTTTGGGATTGCCCTGCAATACAAGAGTATTGGAGTTCTATCCTCGAGGACATTGACCGTCAATTTGACACGGCGATACCACGCTTCCCGGTGTACACTGTGCTGGGCTTACCTAATCCCCCTGACATACCCACTTCGATCGCAACGGGGAAGACAAATGGGTTTAGCACTAGGAGCAGCCACACAGAACATCCTATCACTATGGGGCTCCTCCTCGAAACCGACACGTCTGGGGTGGCTTCACAGATCGTGGTACACCATAGGCATGGAGCGCATACACGCCTCTCTGTCTCACACTCTAGCCAGCTTAACGGACTCTTGGCAGCCACTGCTCTCTCTGCTAGCTCAAGACATGAATGAGATCACATGCCCCAAATATCTTAGACTGCTCCGACTCACCAGCTCGGACGACCAGACGGGAAGAATAGAGGACGCTCACTGACCTACATCCCATATGTGACATCTCACCAAGATTTTAGCGACACACCAGCTCGAGGGAGGGGGGAGGTGTCCTGGGGGGGGGGGGGTGGGAATCGGGGTACTGTTAATTTTTGTTTCGTAAAAGGCATTGCATTATTCCACGTAATTGATGGACCCAGTCAAATCTGCTGATCTGAGGGCATGGGAGGGGCACTTCAAGGCCATGATTGCAGAGTGACTTTCATTAGATGGGTCGGGCCTTGCATGGGGACATGGGAACAACGATGTACTTATGCTTATCTTGCTTATTAAATGTACAATCTTTCTGAAATGCCAATAAAACACAGTTAAACATAAAATGCTCACGCTTGCTCAAGTCCTGTCTGCCCTGGATATGGGAGAGTGGATGGTAGGGTTGGACTTGCAGGATGCATATTTCCACACTCCCGTCCTGCCTGCCCACAGAAGTTACCTTCGGTTTATGGTGGGCCACAAGCATTTTCAGTTCGCCATGCTCCCTTTCGGCCTTAGCAGCGCCCCCTTGGGTGTTCACCAAGGTGATGGCTGTGGTTGCAGCTTATCTGCGGAGTTCATAGGTACCAATCTTTTCCTGTCTCAACGACTGGTTGTTGGAGGTGGGCTCACCCCAGGGAGGCTTCTCCCACCTCCAGACTAATGTGGCCCTCCTTCACTCGCTGGGGTTCACTATCCATGGGCTGAAGTCACACCTGAATCCCTCTCAGACACTCCCTTTTATCGGAGCTGTTCTGGACACGGTGCAGTTTCAGGCTTATCCTCCCAAACTGCGAGGCCAGGATATTCAGGCTATGATACAGATGTTTCAGCCTCTATCCAGGGTTTTGGTGAGATTGACTCTGCGGCTGCTGGGTTTCAGGCCTCCTGCATCCTGCTTGTGACACATGGTCGCTGGCATATGTGGGCTCTGCAGTGAGACCTGAAGTTCCAGTGGGCGCAGCATTAGGGTAATCTTTCCAACATGGTCCGGATCTCGGAGGGAACTGCAAAAGATTAGCAGTGGTGGTTAACAAACTGTGATTGGGTCAGCAATAGACCCCTCTTCATTCCCTAACCAGATCTGACAGTGCTGATAGATGCGTCACTCCTGGGATAGGGTGGCCATCTGTAAAATACGAGGTGGAATCTGGACTCCACTTCAACCTCCTGGAGCTCCGGGCAATCCAGCTGGCATTAAAAGCCTTTCTACCCTCCATCAAGGGATGGCTAGTGCAGGTGTTAAGACAACACCACCGCCATGTGGTACTGCAACAAACAGGCCTGGATGGGGTTGTGGACACTTTGTCAAGATGCCCTGCGCCTCTGGACATGGCTGGAGCTTCAGGGCATATCCCCGGTGGTTCAACACCTAGTGGTCTCTTTGAATGCCAGGGCGGACGAACTCAGCCGATGATGCCTAGCGGATCACGAATAGCATCTCCATCCAGAGGTGGTCATGGTCTCTTTCAGCAGTGGGGAGAGCCTTAGTTAGATGTGTTCGCCACTGCAGAGAACAAGCAATGTCAGCACTTCTGCACACTAAAGTTTCCAGTGAGGCTTTCGTTTGTACTCTCTTCATCCAACGCACTGGCCAAGAGTCAACTCCTTGAGGGTTTGTGTGCTCATTCTACCAGAGCTAAGGCTGCGACTACTGCGTGGTGGAGTTCCGGTCCTGGACATCAGCCAGGCAGCAATGTCAGCTTCTCTGCACACTAAACACTGCTGCCTGGACAGTCAGGTCTGTCAGAATGGGCACTTTTCCTGTTCGGTCCTACAGGACTTTCTAGTGTGAATAAGTTCTGCAGACCGTCCTCTGGGGAGGTATTGCTTGGGTATCTATCCTAAGGTAAGGAATCTGCGGCTAGAAGTCTATATCAGATGAACCTTACCTTCGGTAACACCGTATCTGGTAGAGACTCTATCTAGCAGTTGATTCCTTATAGACCCACCCATCCTGCCTGCTCTGCAAACGGATATCTAGGGACAAGGTTTTTCCCCTTGTATTGTTCTAGTTTTTCAAATCAGTGATAATGTTCTTTGTGACTTTGCGCAACTGGCGTGGAAAATCACGAAAAGAAACCGACATCAGCGCACTGGGGTGGCACCTCTATAGGCACCGCTCAAGTCCCTTCCAGCGCAGACGATGCCAAGCAGAACTGAACGATGTCACCTGCTGGCACGCAGGGGTACTGCTCATAAAAAAATTCCGGATCGGATTGGGGATAATTCTGAGGTTAGGAATGTGTGGCTAGATAGTCTCTACCAGATACGGGGCTACCGAAGGTAAGTAATTTGTTCATCAGTGAGACAAAAAGACATTTCATTTGAAAGAAATAGCTTCTTACCTGTGGATAGAATAGTATTTAAATAGTGTAAAACCCACTTTTGTAGAACTTACTGTCTGGTGATCTTGATGAATAATATGCTTGCAGTACAACTCCTGTAAAATGAGCCAAAACAGCATTGCCAATGCCAGAGCAATACTGAGGAACCACACCCAAGATAGTCGCATTAATTCCAGTCTATTAGTCTTTCAGAGACAAGGTCAGCAATAAATGCATGGCAGAAAAGGTTACTGTAGGTGCTGTGAATCGTTCTGTCCTCTGGCCACCTCCTGGAGGCTAGAAAAGTCTATCTGGGGATCTAGTCAGCTGCTTCTTCACTGAAGGTTGGAAACTCCCTGGAGACACTGCTAGGCTGAGGTACATTGTCCTACTGCTGTTGGTTGGTGGGGTGCTGTGGGATGTTGCTGCTCTAGAAGAATGGAGGATGGTGGAGTGGGTTGGCTCACCAACAGCAGTGCAGATGGCATTACAGGAGTAGACAACATGCCGCTGGTGATGTCGGGTGGATGTGCTGTATTCCTTGTGTGGTCTGATCTTGGGTGGACCTGCGACCCATGTGTAAAGGGCCGTTTTAAACCAAAATCAGTAGTGAGGGGCTAGGGAAAGCGATATGTAGTCTCAGAAAGCAAAGTATAGTGCTGCTGGATTGTGTCTAGAATGACTGCTGCTGAGACGAGTGATGGAGAATAGACACCGTTATTTTCTGTAGTGGGAAAATAAATGAAATGGGTCTTCATCATGGGAGTTTATGTAAATCGACTACACTTGACAAATCCCAAAGATCAAACAAACGCAACAGAAACAAATGTAAATAACTTCTGTGGCCCAGACAAACTTTGTGAAAAGTATTGAAATTTGCCGGAAATGTATTTGGAAACGAGTAGGGGCGCTCAAATTTGTATTTTCTCCTTTTTGCTTGTTCATTTGTCAGAGAAGGAGTCTGCCAATAGCAACCGACCCGTGTAGGGTGGAGCCTGCTGCCCATTCACGGAGCACCTGTTCCCCAGCTCTGCAGTCGTTCAGCTTCTCACTGACTTCGATGCAGAGAACAGCGGGGGGTTAGAGACCAGTGAGTGACGGGATGGAGAGATGAGCGCCGCTGCAAAAACGGAGTTCCTGTGTCCTCGCGGCTGCCGGAAGCGCGCTCAGCCTGCTGCACAGGCCCGGCTCCAGGAATTTTTATGTGGGTGGGCCAAGGATGCATTCGGGTGGGCCACTGCGGGCCTGATTTGTCATTTATATGTCTAGCCAGGCCTGCTTCAGGGCCCTCCTTTCTCTCCTTAGTCTTACAAGAGCCCAGTAAAACACATTCTTTTCTTTCCAAATCTTTCTAAATGTTTTCACTCTCAAAAAGTGTTTTTTTCCATGTAATGTCCCTGGGAGGGAGGTTTCTGAGGTGGGAGTATCAGGCAAGTGACACTTCTCGGGCTCTCCCTCATGACCTCCTCCTCGGATTCCCTCACTGCCATCCTCCACCAGCACCTCTCATTTCTGCCGCAGCCCCTCCTCTATTGACAACCTTCTCGGACTCCCTCACTACCACCCTCCACCAGCGCCCCTCATCTCTCCATAGCCCTCCACCTATTGACCTCCTCCTCAGATTCCCACACTGCTGCCCTCCACCAGTGCCCTTCATCTCTCGGTAGCCCCTCCCCCTCATGACCGCCTCCTCTGATTCCCTCACTGCCACCTTCTTCCAGCGCCCCTGATCTCTCCGTAGCCCCCTCATGACTGCCTCCTTGGATTCCCTCACTTCCACCCTCTTCCAGTGCCCCTCATCTCTCTGTAGCCCCTCCCCCTATTGACCTCCTCCTCCGATTCCCTCACTGCCACCCTCCACCAGCGCCCCTCATCTCTCCGTAGCCCCCCCTCCTCATGACCTCCTCCTCGGATTCCCTCACTACCACCCTTCACCAGTGCCCCTCATCTCTCCGTAGCCCCTCCCCCAATGACCTCCTTCTCGGATTCCCTCACTGCTACCCTCCACCAGTGCCCTTCATCTCTCCGCAGCCCCTCCCCCTCATGACCTCCTCCTCGGACTCCCTCACTGCCACCCTCCACCAGTGCCCCTCATCTCTCCTTAGCCCCTCCTCCTCATGACCTCATCCTCGGATTCCCTCACTGCCACCCTCCGCCAGCGCCCCTCATCTCTCCGTAGCCCCTCCCCCTCATGACCTCCTCCTCAGATTCCCTCATTGCCACCCTCCTCCAGTGCCCCTCATCTCTCCGTAGCCTCTTCCCCTATTGACCTCCTCCTCAGATTCCCTCCCTGCCACCCTCCAACAGCTCCCCTCATCTCTCCGTAGCCCCCCTATTGACCTCCTCGGATTCCCTCCCTGCCACCCTCCTCCAGTGCCCCTCATCTCTCCGTAGCCCCTCCCCCTATTGACCTCCTCCTCGGATTCCCTCCCTGCCACCCTCCACCAGCGCACTTCATCTCTCCGTAGCCCCTCTCTCCTATGCATTTCATTTGTTGTATAGCGCTACTCATATCAGTGTAGGGTGTCGCAGTACTTTACATCATGCACACATTATACAGAGACAATCAATCATGCAAGTATGTAAATCAATCTACAGGGAATGTCACATAAGCCAATGAGGATAACAAGGTGTAGGAATCGCGTGTCATCCATACTGGTGGGCAGTATATTTTAAGAGAGTTTGGTCTGGAGAAGCACAAACTCAGGATTTAAAGCATACTGCAGTGGTTAGGGGTTGGCTTTACTGATGAAAATGTATATCTGCCCAAACAAACTCTTTTTACCAACATTAAAATAATGAAAGACTGGGGAAGTTCTAACTATATTACAACACAAAAAAAGAAAAAAACTATGTTCTAACTATATCATTCAGGTTTGCATGCAGTTCTTTGATGACAGTTCATGGGTCACTGTTCTATGACAGGATTGTAACTTCTGAACTGCAAGTAACACAAGAATCTCTGTGACAAAGGCAATAACCGACTGAGCTATCCACATAAAATACAGTTTATCTGCATTTCAAAACTACCAACAAAGGATTGTCAGGATCATTAATCACGAGTTATCTGGACATTTTTATTGTCTTACATCCATGGCAGAGCTGGCCTTGATAATGATAAAAACTGTTTAAATATACAGGAAGTATGTGTGTTGCTGGGCCTTCCCTGATGATTTTAAAAAGAAGAGCAAATAGCCAGACATTCTCACCTGCTGGGTTCCTCGTCACAGCACGATCTGATAAGCAGCTGCAGGGGCCAGGAAAGGTGAATCCGGAGGAACAACATTTTTTCTCCAGCGTGGAATAGAAAAGGAAATATCCACACAGCAGAACTGTTAAGGTTACCCGGTGCCAAAGAGAGGATTTGTCCCCTTTGATGTGCCCCTATTTTACCTACACGAGTGGGCGGGGACACAGCCCACCTTTCTAAAAGGACATGCGTGATTGGGGTGCCTGTGAGAGAAAGCCCAGGCCCAATCACGCAACTCCCAGAACAGGAAAAAAAGCAAAGTTTGGAGGAACGTTTTTAATGAAAGTGGCCATTTACTACTGGCCTTCGTGACGTCACTGCCAGGGCCAAGGCTCATGCTTGGGTGGGCCAGGCTCATGTTTGGGTGGGCCTGGCCCAACCGCTAAAACCGAGCCTGCTGCTGCACCCTGTAGCTGCGAAGCAACTGATGCAGAAGTAGAGTGACGCAGAGTCACTGTAAGTGGGGCCGGAGGGTCTGACTTCAGCGGAAGCCTGGTGGCGCTGAGGGCCGGCCCCGGGCTATCTCCTTCCTATCATTTCCAGCCAACTGGAGGGGCTTGCATAGGAGCGTAGCGACCCGCTCAGACGGTAGGCTCTGCGGAGGTTAGCTCTGAAATCCACACTGCAGGCTGGAGCGAACAATTCTCTGAGCAGACAGGGCACATGCCTACACTGTCCCTGATAAGTTTCCTGACAGACGGTGGCAAAGTTAGAGTCTCAGACCATGTCCCAGTGAGTACAAACGTGAATACGAACCTTTGGGGGAGAAGAGGGTCGTGAGGGGGTCAGTTAAAGCAGTCAGCGGAACACCGCAAGAAGAGCACAGAGATTGGATGGCACCAGCCAGTGCATGAGCGGTGGTGTACCCAGCTGTAGCAGCACTGGCTCTGCATTCTGTGCTACTGAGAAGAGGACTACCTGTGAATAAAACTGCCTCCAGCGCCAACAGGGTGGGAAAACATTATGCCAGTCAAGGCAACATTTCCTTTGATCATACAAAAAAGGTGGTCAAGATCTAGACCTCCCCTGCTCCCTGGGGAACGCTGCTGATATGGATATTATAAGTATATTCATGGATATGAAATCGAACTTACGCACCATCTCGCTTCGCCCATAGATTTGATGAACGACCGGCGGTATCCGTGAGGCCAAACACAGGATGTCTGACCTAGAGGATGGCTCCCTTGAATTAGAGACCACAATCCTAGATGTGGAGAAGGGCCTGGCATGAATCTCTGCAAAGAATGAGGATTTAGAATGTCGCTGTTGCAGGTAAAATGTATGCATAGTCTGAATCCCAGAGTCCATGGATCTTGGAAAACCTGAAACCTTTGTAGAGTCTCCTTGCTAACCTCTTGATCAGAACCACCTTCCCATAGCTCCTGGCTGTCGAAAGGGCGCAAAGATCACAGGGCCACCGCAGGGGACTCCTCCTCGACTGATAGTGGCATGCCTATTAAACTATCAAGACCATGACACAGCTTTACGACTTGCAAGAGAGGAAGCCCATTGCAATTTCATGGTTCTACAATATCTCTATCCCTGCACTTTACAATGGAATTGCAGGAGGCCAGAAGAACGTACATGGTGGTGAAAAAATGCTGAGAGCTCTCACAACATAAAACATGCAGTGTTGTACCCGGCCTGCCTTCGAATCTAGTACGGAGACCATGTGCACGTCTTTAGTTCTCCCGAAGGATGCCATGAAATTTGCTAAAAATGCTGTCAAGAAAACGAAGGTGGGAGACTTACTGAGCTCCCCTGCTTATCTGGATTCTGGCACGGGCTGTGGGTGAACACTGTTATGGATGGTAAAAGGTTGGCTTGTTACATGAGGGTGAAGATGCTTCTCTATTATTGGGGTGTTAATCAAATGTTTAATCGTTCTTGACCTCTTTTTAGGTCGCAGCCTACCAGACAGTGCAGCTGTCTGGTTCGCTAAAGACATCTTTGTGAAATTCAGAAAGTTGACCTAGGAATGCATTCTGCCAGTTGCTTGCCATTGCCATTGGCTTTCTGGTTCGTAACTCACATTCTCTTGATTTCCTTTTTGTGGCTTTATTTGTTTTAGGCTGTCTAGCTTGAGTTCGTACCTTCCCATGCCCAAACTTTATTTACAGTATCCTTCCGAGTGCACCCTTTCTGTAAACAGGCCTGTAAATCTTGTTCTTATCTGTGCATTAGAAAGACTGAGGTCAAATGCTTGTTTACTTTTCTTTCTCTGACTTCAAAGTGAGAGGATTTATGTGACAATCTTGCTGGATACTGGGGGTTGGAAAGAGTTTTTCTAGCACATGACAACATTTAAGTGAACTGTGCAAGTATTTCACATTATATGAGAATTATAAACACAAATGAAGCACATTTTTTGTTTTTTCTGAAATGCGTTGGAGACAGATACTTTAATATAATCAAATCAAATCATTACGCTACGTGATGCAATTTCCGCACATTTTTGTCTGTGCACTGTATAGTTTTACTAGTAAAACTGTATGTCTGTGCAAATGTAATGATCATTTCAGTTGAAAATGTGTTGTCTGTAATGCTAACACACTATGAATGCTCCATTCAGTGCCACTCTACTCTAAATCACTCCACAACACTGCACACTAATGTGCACCACTTCACTTTATACCACTCCACGCCACTGGACTCTACACCCCTCCACTCTACACCACTGCACTCTATGCCTCTCTACTCTACACTATGCTAGTGCACTCTTCACAACTCTACTCTACACCACTGCACTTTTCTCCACTGCACTCTACACCACTCCAGTCTAGGCCATACCAATCTACTCTGCACAATTTCACTCTACGCCACTGTACTTTAAGCCATTCTGCAACACTGTACTCTACGCCACTGCACTCTGCCAATACACTCTACGACAATGCACTTTACTCTTTAACACTCAACTCTATGCCCTTGCACTCTATGCCAATTCTCTGTAGGGCACTCTAATCTACTCTGCACCACTGCGCTCTATGCCACTTTACTCTACTCCATTACACTCTATGCAACTGCACTCTACCTGCACCACTCCACTCTACGCCACTTCACTCTACTCTTAAACACTGCACTCTACATCACTGTACTCTACGCCAATGTTCTCTACGCCACTCAACTCCACTCTACACTACTGCACTCTGACACTACTCTGCAACACTGCACTCTCTGCCACTGTACTCTATGCCACTCTACTCTGCACTACTCCACTCTACACCACTGCATACTATGCCACTGCACTCTACAGCACTGTACTCTACACCACTCTATGCTACTCTACTTTGCTCCATTCTACGCCACTACACTCTATGCCGCTCTACTCTGCGCCACTGCCCCCTGCATCACTCAACTCTACGCCACCCCACTCTATGCCACTGCATTCTACGCCATGCCACTCTGCGCTGCTCTGCGCTGCTCTGCTCTGCGCTGCTCTGCGCTGCTCTGCGCTGCTCTGCTCCACTCTGCTCCACTCTGCTCCACTCTGCGCCGCTCCACTCTGCGCCGCTCCACTCTGCGCCGCTCCACTCTGCGCCGCTCCACTCTGCGCCGCTCCACTCTGCGCCGCTCCACTCTGCGCCGCTCCACTCTGCGCCGCTCCACTCTGCGCCGCTCCACTCTGCGCCGCTCCACTCTGCGCCGCTCCTCTCCACTCTGCGCCGCTCCTCGCCGCTCCTCTCCACTCTGCGCCGCTCCTCTCCACGCCGCTCCTCTCCACTCTGCGCCGCTCCTCTCCACTCTGCGCCGCTCCTCTCCACTCCACTCTGCGCCGCTCCGCTCCTCTCCACTCTGCGCCGCTCCGCTCCACTCTGCGCCGCTCCGCTCCTCTCCACTCTGCGCCGCTCCGCTCCTCTCCACTCTGCGCCGCTCCGCTCCACTCCACTCTGCGCCGCTCCACTCCACTCCACTCCACTCTGCGCCGCTCCACTCCACGCCACTCTGCGCCGCTCCACTCCACGCCACTCTACACCACTGCATTCTACGACGCTGTCTTATACGCCACTGCACTCAATGCCACTGCACACAATGCCACTGCACTCTGCAACACAACGCCACTGCACTCTGCAACACTCAACGCCACTGCACTCTGCAACACTCAACGCCACTGCACTCTGCAACACTCAACGCCACTGCACTCTGCAACACTCAACGCCACTGCACTCTGCAACACTCAACGCCACTGCACTCTGCAACACTCAACGCCACTGCACTCTGCAACACTCAACGCCACTGCACTCTGCAACACTCAACGCCACTGCACTCTGCAACACTCAACGCCACTGCACTCTGCAACACTCAACGCCACTGCACTCTGCAACACTCCACGCCACTGCACTCTGCAACACTCAACGCCACTGCACTCTGCAACACTCAACGCCACTGCACTCTGCAACACTCAACGCCACTGCACTCTGCAACACTCAGCGCCACTGCACTCTGCAACACTCAGCGCCAATGCACTCTGCAACACTCAGCGCCAATGCACTCTGCAACACTCAGCGCCAATGCACTCTTCAACACTCAGCGCCAATGCACTCTTCAACACTCAGCGCCAATGCACTCTTCAACACTCAGCGCCAATGCACTCTTCAACACTCAGCGCCAATGCACTCTTCAACACTCAGCGCCAATGCACTCTTCAACACTCAGCGCCAATGCACTCTTCAACACTCAGCGCCAATGCACTCTTCAACACTCAGCGCCAATGCACTCTTCAACACTCAGCGCCAATGCACTCTTCAACACTCAGCGCCAATGCACTCTTCAACACTCAGCGCCAATGCACTCTTCAACACTCAGCGCCAATGCACTCTTCAACACTCAGCGCCAATGCACTCTTCAACACTCAGCGCCAATGCACTCTGCAACACTCAGCGCCAATGCACTCTAAGCCAGTCCACTCTTCGCGACTCCACACTATGCCAGTCAAGTAAGACACTCTCTGCCACTCCACTCTACAACACTCTGTTCCACTATACAACACTTCGCACCACTCTCCTCTACGCCATGCTGAACAGCAGCCACGCTGGTGTACAACATGGCTAAAACACATTGGCAAAGCCCATAGCTCTTGCATAGATGAGACCTACTAGCTTTGTCAATCCTTGTTTCTTTTTTAACATTGGCGGGTTATATACCTGACCTTCTGCCGCTTTATTATTACTGAATATTATTAATCCATATGAACGTTGTTCCATTACCCCGCCAACCCCCTGTGTCAATTGTTTTATTGATTTAACTAATAAACGGTCATTGTGGTGAGACGTGTGGTGGCTCCTCCGCTGAGGCAGAGGAGCGTCACCGCACTGAGCAGGTCAAAAAAGGAAAAAATAAAATAACTCATTGTTGTTATCATTTTATTTTTCCCCGTGCTCAGCTGGGCAGGGGCGGGGCTGCTCTGCTCACAGAGCAAGGCAAGGTAGGAGTGGTTTGGCTACTCAAAGTGCGCAAGACGCTTTGGCCGGCCGTCTCGGGCTGATCAAACCATCAGGTTCACTTTGCATGTTCTCCATGCAGGCTGCATTACAGCCTGCATGGAGAACATGCCCAGCCTCCCATTCGCTGGCTGAACGCCGAACTACAGCGCTCAGACCAATCACAACGTTGCATTGCAGCGTTGTGATTGGCTATCGGGAGGCTGGGAGCCGGGTGCTTACTGCTTCCTGATCATGCCCTGGAAGCAAGCGAAGAGGACCGAGAGGAGGCAGCGACAGACCGGTAAGTGGAAACAATTGATATTGGCTTATTTTATTTTTATTTTTTTTATTTATTTATTTGTATAGCGCCTGAATCGACCCCCGAAGGGGTATCTCTGCGCTTTGGGCGGGCGGCATGGATGGAATGCGGATTTAATTAAATCAGAGACAAAGGCAAGAAAATCAAAGACAGAAGAGGGTGGTCTTAAGCAGCTTCCTGAAATGCAAATCTGTACATTGTCTCAGGAGTAATGGAAGTTCGTTCCAGTAACGCGGACCAAGATGTGAGAGGGCCTTTCCTCCCAGTCTAGCCTTTCTGACTCGAGGTACCACCAGAAGATGTTTGGAACCTGAGCGCAAAGATCTCGAAGGTAAATACGGAGTAAATTTCTCTGAGAGGTAAGAAGGGCCCAGATCGAACAGTGCCTTGTGTATTATGCAACAGACTTTAAATCTTATCCGTTGATGGACAGGAAGCCAATGAAGTTGCAGAAGCAAAGGGCGGGAGTGAGTCCTGGGGGGGGCATTGAGGACCAATCGCGCTGCCGTATTCTGGACTACTTGTAGTCTGCTGAGCGAAGCCTCATTGGCAGAGATCAACAGCCCATTACAGTAGTCCAAGCGGCTTAATACAAGGGCCTGTATTATAGTTTTCCGAATTGAGTCAGGGAGCAAAGGAAAGACTCGACGGAGCAGGGTCATTGTGTGGAAGCAGGAACCCACTGTCTGCGCAGTGTGTTCCTTCATTGTAAGGGCTTGGTCCAAACGAACGCCCAAGGTCTTCACAGTAGATTTGGGGGCAGGATAGGCACCCAAATCGGTCGGCCACCACTCTGGTGTCCACAAAGAGGGGGCCTCTCCAAAGAGCAGAATCTCTGTTTTCCCCACATTACACTGGAGGAAGTTGCTCTTCATCCAGTGTGAGATGGCTCTCATCCCAGAGGAGAAGGCCAACTGTACAGATGGATCAAATTTGTCAAATGGGAAAAGTAGCTGCGTATCGTCCGCATAGGATATGGGAATAAACCCATGTATCCGTAGGAGATTGGCCAGGGGAGCAACATATATGTTGAACAATGTAGGGCTCAAACAAGAGCCCTGAGGTACTCCCTTGGACAGTTCCATAGGTGCGGAGCGATACGGGCCTAAGTTGACAGTTTGGGAGCGGGCAGATAGAAAGCTCGTCATCCATTGTAAGGCAGAGTCCCTTAATCCGATCTCCTCCAGTCTTCTGAGCAATATCCGGTGTGACACCGTGTCGAACGCGGCAGATAGATCCAGCACCACCAGTATCGTAGAGTGTCCCTTGTCTAGTGTCATCCTGATGTTATCTGTGACCGCTAGCAGGGCAGATTCGGTGCTGTGTTTGGGTCTAAAGCCGGAGTGGGAGGAAACTAAGCACCCAGTAAGTTCGACATGGTTGGAGAGATGGGTGTTAACATATTTCTCCAGGAGTTTGCTCAGAAACAGGAGAAGAGAGATAGGGCGGAGGTTGGTAAGATCCGTCAAAGGGACTTTTGGGTTCTTACGAATAGGCCTAACCTGTGCCGCTTTCCATTCTAGTGGAACATGTCCCTCTCTCAGAGAGAGATTAAGAAGAGATTCGATCGAGGGGGGCAGTTGATCAGCGAGAGAGGTGACCACTTTAGCCGGAATAAGGTCTAAAGGGGATCCTGATTTCACCTTCGAAATCAGTGACTTGACCTCTATTGATGACAGCATAGGGAAACATTCTAACAACTGCGGGGTTGTCTGTAGAGATTGGTCAGATATAGGTGGGGTCAGGGGCTGAGGTCCTGGGGAGATGATTTTTTCATAAATAAGCTCTATTTTTTTTAGAGAAATATAGAGCAATGTTGACACATAACGTTTGTGTGGGTGCCTCAGAGTTTTCACAGGCCTTAGGTTTGATAAAGGACTGGAGAATATGATGTAGGATTTTGGGGGCATTTCCAGCCTGGGCTAGTTGTAGAGCTATGTGGGTTTTTCGTGCAGCTTTTAAGTTTTTATGGTAGCTGGACAGAGTGGTAAGGAATGAATCTTTGTCCTTTTTGTCATGAGAGATGCGCCAACATCTCTCTTTTTTCCTACATAGTTGTTTCTGTACTCGCAACTGAAGGGAGTACCAGGCATTCTGTGGGCGTTCAGGGAGTTTTGGGAGGGGTTTAAGTGGTGCAAGATTGTTGATAGTCGTGGAGGCAGCGGATTTGTATTTTGCCAAGGCTTCTTCTATATTTTCAGGCTCAGTGGTCCAAGGCATAGAAAAGGAGGCTTGAAAGCTCTCTGGGGTGACTTTTTTCCACTGTCTACCAGTGCGAGGGGAGACGGGATAAGATTTCTTCGATTCCCTTGAGCACTTAATAAAAAATTTAATTAACGAATGATCAGACCAAGGTAATTGTTGGGGGAGATCGCATTCAATGTCAGAAGAGTTGGAAAAAATTATATCCAGCGTGTGGCCAGCTGTATGAGTTGGGCCTTCATTGAGTTTGGATAGGCTCATGAGACCTAGATCTGCCAGAAGTGTCTGTGCATCAGTGTTAGAGGGGCATTCGCTATGGATATTAAAGTCACCTAATAATAGGAACTTACTGCCTGCAATCACATGGGGTGCTAATAGTTCAGTAAGTTGAAGTGAAAAATCAGCTAAGGGCCCCTGGGGGTCGATAGACTAGCGCCCCCTTCCAACTTACCTGGGGGGAGAACTTCCATAGATGAGTTACAGAGCTGATCCAATATAGTAACTCTGATGCTGTCTTTATGTATAATGGCAATTCCACCCCCTGTCTTCAGAGGTCTGTCAAGTCTAATAAATTTGTAACCATCCGGTAGACCTAACACTATAGAAGGAACTGAGGCATGCTGTAGAGGTGGCTATGCTGCAAGAAACTCAATTGTGTGGTTGAAAAACCAGCTCCTTTGCCTCCGTTTGGTGGTCAAATAGATACTTTGCCTCTTTCAGCTCCTACTCCTGCGGTGTAGCTATATTTTAAAGTGCTCCATATGTTTTAAGATTTCCTACATGCACACAGATCCCCAGGGCAGGCTGCCGTTTGTGATGGGAACACATGATATCCCTGTCACTCTGATAAATACTAATGCACCCAATGTGGACTCATCGGTTATTTGAGAAAGATACAGCTATCTGCAGCCAACAGAAATAACAGCACGTCACCAATCTGATATTAGGATCCCACAGTGGTTCTAGATTCGGAGAGGGTACTTAACTTCCTTGAGTGGCCCTTTCTATTTGCAGTGCTGTGTAGAATGAGGATTACTCCCAACATTATAGTACTCTTTGACCTACTACCCTTTCCTCCCTCCTTTTTGCTACAGCTATGAAACCCCTGGCTACCTGGCTGAGAGAGACACTCACATAGGGAATAGCATTCCCACCCGAGTCAATGGTACAGTCATGCTAAGCTGATGACAAATGCTCTGTGTGAAGAACCCTTAGATCAATCTAGTGGTGGTCATTAGAGAGCTAATTAGATGTGTGGAGCTTTCATGAATACAAATGGACTGGGAGAAGTTGGAGATCCTCCACCTGACGGATGTGACGAAAAGGCCAACCATTGAATACCCTCTTAGATGGTGTGAGGAGTTAGTCTGATACCTGGACTTTTACATCAATGGGGATAAACAATTGCTGATATGTGACAATTGCAGTCCGGCAATGAAAAAGCTCAATTGACAGATCAAAAGATGGGTAATGTTGACGTTATGAATGGCGGGCAGAATTGCTCTAAATAAAATTATAGTATTACCGAGATTTCTATGCATGTTCAATAATATTCCAATCTCACTAATGAAATAATTCTTCACTAAACTGAGATCTTCATTGATTAGTCTAGTGGGGTGGCAAAATATCATACAATAAATTGAGAGACTCTCACATTACCATATGAAAGAGGTGGTTTTGCAGTCTGACTCCTGGAAAAATATCTCTATGCCCTACAGTCCCACTATGTGGTGTACTGGCTTGATCCGCAGCGTAACACAGCTCACCTTCCTATTAAAGGGGACCAGGTAGACAGACATATGTGAGTTGTGTACTATTATCATAGTCCGGCTACCTGAGCCTGTTCAACTCATAGAAACTCTGCTGCTTAAACTGGTCAGTGCGAAGCGAACCAGGGATAAAGCGGCTGGAATAGAGCAGCTCTATTCCTCTGCTATTAAATTTCTTAACAATCAAGCGCCCCCTCCAACATTAGACAAGGGAATAATGAATAGCATGTAAAGGGTGAGCCTTATGCAAATGGGTCAGCTGGTTGTGTGTGGTAAAAATATTTTCATAAACAAATTTATTGAAATTTGAAATATACCATGACATCACAACTGTACTATGAGCCACTCCAATCGTTCACCTCGCCTCCACCCTCCTCTGTATCCACTCTCATTGGCGTTTCCTACTTCTCCCCTTCCAGTAAATGATCGTTTGGTATGCCAGAGTAGTTACACCATTGACCCTTAATCTTGTGGTGTTTCTTTGGGCATCCTCAGGCTCTGGATATAGGTTCTTCGAGTTTGGCGCACCAGTCCATGGCAGAGATCCATTTTGCAATGCTTGGGGCCGCATTGCTGGTCCAATAGCAAGCAGTGTCCCTCTTTGCCAATATTGTGGCAGTGCCTACTAGTGTCCGTTCGTACTTAGAGAGACTTAGATCCTCCAAAATGCCTAGCAGTGCTATCCTCTGGCTGAGTTCCGTTGGTTTCCCCACCACTTTGTTCAATGTCCTTGCTATGTTTTCCCAGTATTTTAATATTACGGGCAGGATCAAACCATATGGAGAAAGTCTGCTTCAGGTGAGAGGCATCGGGGGCATTCAGCCGAGGTACATTTACTGGCCCTCCAAAGCCTTGTGTGCTTAGCATAGGTGGTATGTAAGTAGTTACGGTGGATCATTCTAAGGTGAGCCTGGATGACTATGGTGCGGGGGGGCCATGTGGATATCCCTCCAGTCTGCCTCATCACAGGTTCTTAGCCAGGCTTCCCATTTCAGTTTGAGCATCAGATGTTGTAGGGGAGTTAATTATAAGTGTTCTATATATTTGGGAGATCCGTCCTTTCTTCAGTGGTCCCTGAAGGAGCTTAGCTTCAAGGGAGTTATATTCTGGGAGGTTATTGTTCTCCCCTCGGTAGCCGAAGATTGCGTGCCTAAGCTGTAGATATTTGTGGAATTGGGTAGAGGAAAGGGAAAATAGGGACTGGAGCTCCTGAAATGATTGCATGGTTGTACCATGCCAAATGTCTCCTAGTAGTGTGATCCCTATTTGGTCCCATGCAGCAAAGCCTTCCAGTTAGGTCACTTGACTAAGCCAGCACCTGCCTGCCCAGAGAGGGTTCTGTCTTGTGAGTTTCTTGTACCAGCCTTTCATTCTCAGTGCGGCCTGCCACAATTGGATCACCACTTAAGTGGGATCCAGAAGTCCCTGATGGAGTGGACCCCCATATCAAACATGCAGCACTTTTTCCAGTCCAGTATCATTTAGTTCTAGTTTGTACACTGGTTCTCGTTAGCTGCCTGTGAGCCAATCATTTATTACTAGAATTTGATAGGCCCAATAGTAGAGCCGTATGCCCGTCATACCCATACTGCCATCCTACGGCTGCTGGCAGCACTTGTTAAATGTAATGCAAGGGGAGGGGGTGGGTTCCAGCCCATAGGAAGGATTGAATGTGGGCAGTGAGAATATGGACACATCCTGCTGGGATTGGCAACGGAAAATTTTGAAGGCTGTATAGAAATCCGGGTAGGATCATCATTTTGAATAAAACCACTTTTGCCTAAGAAATTTAATGGTAGTGATGGCAAGTTCCGAAGCCCTGTTTCATGCAGTCCTCTAAGGGTGTTATATTTAGGGACAATGTGAGGTCTGGATCTCTTTTCAGAAGCGGCCTGTTTCAAAGTGATCCATAGTTTAGAGGGGTCTTTATTCGACCTCTAGGTTTCGTGAGTCCTGGGGAGGGCCATCCAGGGAAACCACTGCGTTGTTGTTCACCTGCGCAGATAGTAGAAGCAGGTCCAGCAGTTGCACCAGGGCCCTCAAGGGCAGTAAACTTGCATCTATTTCAGATGATTCTGATACGCGCCTGCTGGTGCCTTTGTTCCTTCATGATTGCGCCTTGCGTTGCGGGGGTGCAAGAGATTGCAATGCAGGATGTTTCGCCGCACAGGGCACTGGGGAGGGGATCCAGTGAGCAGTCGGATGCCCTGCTTTTCGGCTACCCAGTCCCAGGCAGCCTCGGGGTATCAAAAAAGTGGGTGTGAGAATTATGTATAACCTTCAAAGTGGCAGGAAACATCAGCATATATAGTAAGATCTGATAGAGACTTTTAGCTGCAGATTCCTTACCTTTGAATTCCCCAGGCATCAGGCTGGATCCAGAAACTTTTGCTGGGCAATACCCTTGCCCGCGGCATTGGGTCGCTCCATTCGGCTCCGCGTGACGTTGGCAGCGCCGGTTATGACGTCACGGGGCCTGTATAGGCGCCAACCAGGCGCGTGGACGTCAGTTCTTTTCTTTCCGCGCCAGTTAAGCGCCGATCCGGGAAGACCTACCCCTCTGCCGCTTTTTGGCAGGTTTTTTCTCGACTTATGTCGAATTCGGAAGAATATGTTTACACTTCGTGTGCGAGGGATGTCTTTGAGGAAGAAAGGTTTCAGGCCATGCAGTGCTTACCACCCCATGATGTCGGTTATGCGCCTGCTGGTGCCTCGTCTGTCGCTGGTGTCTCGAGCGCACCACGATTCGAAGTCGTGCTTGGACTGCCGGGCCATGGCTCTGAAGGCCTTGAGGGAGTGAGAGATGAAGCTCCTAGCGGCCAGGCAGTTGGCACCGACCAGCGAGACTCCGCGGAGGTCCCAGTCTCGATCGAAGAAGAGGAGGTTGCAGGACTGCTCCCGGAGCCCTAAGTCCTCTTTATCCCATTCAAGGTCCTCGGAACACTCGGGGAAGAGGCATAAGAAGAGGAGGAAGTCTAAGCAGACTTCACCTTCACCTCGGATGGCGTCCGTCGTTGAGAGAGGTAAGGAGCACCGACGCTCTAGTCACGGTTCGCCGGAGCCATAGTCGACTTCGCGCCTCCCACCCTTTCCGGGAGCCGGAGCGACTAGCGCTCAAATAAAAGAATTTTACGAGGCCATGCGCCACGTATTTGAGCAGAACAACCCCACTTGTGAGCCTTCGGGCCCCGCGGAGTCGGTAGGGGCCCCATCAGATTTGATGCCGTCAGCTCCGGCCACGGCACCTGTGGGGCCTCAAGGATCCGATCCCGGATCCGGGTCGACGCCGGTGGTGCCTTCGCGACCTTCCCCGGCGTCGGACCTGAAGTCAGTGCCTGCAGCGTCACCAGTGTCCATCGGCGGCGCCAGCCCCATCCCCAATGACACAGGGCCGGAACGACGTCGCTCGACGCCGATTCCGGCGCCAATTGAACCCAGAGGTTCTCTGTTGTCACCTGAGCACTTGGAGGATGTGCTAGGCTCGTGAGAGGAATGGGAGGGGTCTGTAGACCCTCTGGAACACCAGGATGTCTCCGAGGAGAACTTGGATTGGTATGGGGAACTTGGGGAGGCCAGTGGACTGGACACCTCCCCAGATACTGGAATGCTCTCTCCTTCCAACAGTGGCTACGGAAGAGGGGGCATCCTATCCCATGGTGGTGAAGAGGGCAGCTGAGGTCCTTGGACTAGAACTGCCCTCATTGCAGGTCAGGAGTAATCTCCTGACCGAGGTGCTTCAATCAGGGACTTGCACTTCCGAACCCCTTTTGCCCCTTAATGATGCACTTACAGATGCCCTTCTAGGCACGTGGTCCAAGCTAGCACTTGGGCTTCTGTGAATAGGACGATTGAACGCCGCCATCGCCCAGCTTCGGGTGACCCTAAGTTCCTCAGCCAACACCCCACCCCCGAAAGTTTGGTGGTGCAGGCCTCTACCTCCCAGGGTGTGGAAATGTACCCCCGTGAGGGCACACTGGGGCAGGGTCACCCTCTCGTCCACGGGTCCGAAGACTAACAAAAGAGAAATCGGCACTGGAGTGAAGTAAAACAAACCAAGTTTATTAAATGCTCATGAGCAGGACTGCGTTCAAACAACACCCTCAAGTGTTGTGGGAGGAAGTACACTGAATTCACAAACCATCGTCCTTGTATACAATTTTGTTGCAATGCAAGCATATGGACAAATGGAAAGAGCGAGTTAAGACACAGAAAATAGCTATCAGCAAACAAGGGCAGATGGATGACCACTTGGTCAGCAAATAAGAAAGGGGAGCAGGAATGTTTATGGCAGCAGTAAACGGTCAATAGATAGCCTCTAAGACCAGGTGCACCGGCAGCTACAAATCCCCCAGCACGTACATTGCTTAGCCATGTCGAAAGAGGTCAACTAAAGTTGATGACACAAGCAGGGTGAAAAGGCAAACAGCAGAGGACGAAAGAATTACGAAGGAAGCGAAATGGACACCACAGCCAAAAATGGCTGTCGCTTATGCTAACGTAAAATATTACACGTTTCCACAAGGGCGCGTTACATTCCGCCCCTCTGGATAGGGAATCCAAGAGGTTTGATGTATTTTGGGAAGAACTCGTTTTCTTCCTCCAACCTGGCATTGCGATCGGTGAATACCGCATGCTTATTCGGGCCGTTTCTCCAATTCCCTTTGGGAGACGGTTGCGTAAGTGCTGCGACAGGTCCCGGAGGAGGCCCGGGCTGTGCTCGCTCAAGCGGTCAAGGATGGGAGAGATGTAGCATAATTCACCATATGGTGTGGTTTAGATATGACAGATGCACTGGGCAGGTCAGTTTCAATGACAGTGGCATTGAGGCGCCACGCCTGGCTTCGAACAACTGGCTTCTCCGGGGATGTCCAGGGTAATCTGATGGACACGCCCTTTGATGGAACCTGCCTTTTTGGGGGAAAAGGCAGACTCGGCCCTGGTCAGGTTCAAGGACTCTCGAGCTACGGCCAGATCCTCCACTCTTCGTGGCCAGTCTCCCTTTAGCGGCAACGGAAGGGGTTTCCAGTCGCGTCAGCCCTATACCAGCCAACGTCCTGTACAGACTGCCCAGGCCGTGCGAGAACGTGGATGCGGTGCATTCCATTCCAGGAATGAAGGCCAAAAGTTGTAGGGCACACTGCCCCCAGCAGCCACAGACTCCAATCACTCCTAGGCTGATTCTCCAGGGCTACACTACTCCAGTTGGTGGGAGAATTCGTCATCTCCCCCACTGGAGATCCAGAACATTGGACAAGTGGGTCTTGCAGATCGTCCAGGAGGGCTATTCTCTGCCTTTCCTTTCCTCCTCTCATTCTTCCAAATCAGGAACGGCTGACGGAGGATCAGTTAAAGTTGCTCCAAGAGGAAGTTACAGCTCTCTTGGCCAAGGGAGCTATAGAAAAGGTCCCGGTTACAGAAGTAGGCAGTGGTTGATATTCCCGCTACCCTCTGATTCCGAAGAAGAACAAAGGGTTGCGGCCCATTTTAGATCTTCGAATTGTCAATCTCTTCCTCAAGAAGGAGAAGTTAAAGATTCTCTTTCTAGCTCAGGTCTTGTCTGCCCTAGACCAAGAAGACTGGGTGGTAACGTTGGACCTGCAGGGTGTGTATTTTCACATCCCCATCCTGCCGGGCCACTGGCGTTACTTGCGGTTCAAGGTAGGCCGCGAGCACTTTTAGTTTACCCTGCTGCCCTTCGGACTTACCAGTACCCCTCGGGTGTTCACCAAGGTGATGGCGGTGGTCACAGTTCATCTGTGCAGGTTAGGGGTGTCAGTCTTCCCCTACCTCGACGACTGGCTGTTGAAGGTGTCTTTGCCCCAGGCAGTCGTCTCTCACATTCAGACTGGTGCTATCCTCCTGCATTCGCTGGGGTTCTCTATAAACGTGCCAAAGTCACACCTGACTCCTTCTCATACGCTCCCTTTCATTGGGGCAGTTCTGGACACAGTGCAGTTTCGGGCCTATCCTCCCGAGCAGCGAGTCCAGGATATTCAGGTTATGATTCCGATGTTTGGGCCTCTATCCTGGATGTCGGTGAGACTGACTCTGAGGCTGTTGGGCCTCATGGCCTCCTGCATCCTGTTGGTGAAGCATGCTAGGTGGCGTATGTGGGCTCTGTAGTGGGACCTGAAGTTCCAATGGGCACAGCATCAGGGAAATCTCACCGACATGGTCCAGATCTTGGAATGAACTGCGAGAGATCTGCAGTGGTGGTTGACGAACTGCGATTGGGTCAATGGCAGACCCCTCTCCCTTCCCCAACCAGATCTCACAGTCGTGACAGGTGCGTCACTTCTGGGATGGGGCGGTCATCTGGGAGAGGTGGAGATCACGGGACACTGGTCTCTGGCGGAGTCGGGGCGCCACATAAATTTGTTGGAGCTTTGAGTGATCCGGTTGGCATTGAAAGCATTTCTTTCCTCTGTCAAGGGGATGCTAGTGCAGGCGTTCACGGACAACATCACCGCCATGTGGTACTTCAACAAGCAGGGCGGGTGGGGTTGTGGACCCTTTGTCGAGAGGCCCTGCGTCTCTGGACAAGGCTGGAACTGCGGGGCATAACGCTGGTGGTTCAACACCTGGCAGGTTCCCTGAACCCCAGGGCGGACAAATAGCCGTTGATGCCTAGCGGATCACGAATGGCGTCTCCAGTCGGAGGTGACGCAAGTTTTCTTTCAGCAGTGGGGAGAACCTTGGTTAGATTTGTTCACCTCCGAAGAGAACGCGCAGTGTCAGCAGTACTGCATGCTGGAGTTTTCAAGGTGGCTATCGCTCAGCGACGCCTTTCGTCGCGAGTGAAGCTCAGGCCTGCTGTACACCTTTCCACCTAAACCACTCCTGCCCAGGGTTCTGAAGATCAGGAGAGACCGGGCCCAAGTCATTCTTGTGGCTCCGGACTGGGCGAGGAGAGTCTGCTATCCAGAGCTTCTGAGCGTGAGCATCGATCCTCCGATCAGGCTGCCCCTTCAGGAGGATCTTCTGTTGCAGCAGCAGGGGAGGGTTCTCCACCTGAACCTGTCAACTCTGCGCCTCCATGTGTGGAGATTGAGTGGCGACAGTTGATAGATTTTAACCTTCCTCCTGAAGTCTGTAATATTCTGGCAGCCAGGCGGCCCTCCACTAAGACGGTACAAGCCTGCCGTTGGCAGAAATTTGTATTATACTGTTCTGCTTCTCTTTCCACTGTCCTTTTGTTCATTGCAACCCTTGCCCAACAGAGCTCTGCTTTGGGAACTCTCAAGGGTTGCCTTTCTGCTCTGTCTGCTTTTTTGCTGCTGCCAGACCAACCCTCTCTCTTTAAATCTCCCATTGTACAAAGATTTCTGAAAGGGCTGACATCTGTTTTCACCTATGCCCTTTGTCATGCCGCAGTGGGACCTTAATTTGGTCCTCACCTATCTGATGTGCGGTTCCTTTGAGCCTTCACACAATTGTCCCCTCCGGCTGTTGACCATCAAAACAGCCTTCTTGGTGGAGATTACATCGGCCCAGAGGGTGAGTGAGCTGCAGGCATTATCTTGTTCGCCTCCTTATCTTATGTCCTTTCCTTACAAAGTGGTGCTTCGCACCCGGGCATCCTTTTTCCCGAAAGTTGTGACCCCTTTCCACCTGGGTCAGTCCATCACGTTGCCCACCTTCTTTGCTCCATCGCATCCCTCTAAGGAAGAGGAACGGCTCCACGACTGGACCCACAAAGAGCGTTGCTGTTCTACATTGACTGCACTAAAGAGTTCCGGGTGGACAACCAACTATTTGTGGGGTATGTGGGAGCGAAGAAGGGAAGGGCAGTGCAGAAAAGGACCATCTCTCGCTGGGTCGTTCTCTGCATCAAGATCTGTTATGCCCTGGCAAAGAAGCAGCCCCCTGAGGGATTAAGGGCCCATTCCACCACGGGAAAGGCTGCGACTGCGGCCTTGGCTCGGGGTGTCCCTATCCAAGACATCTGTCAGGCAGCAGCGTAGGCATCTTTGAACATGTTTGCAAAACACTACTGCCTGGCTGGTCAGGTCTGCAGGGACTGGCACTTTCCTTGCTCGGTCCTGCAGGACTTCCTAGTATCGGATATTGGTCCGCAGCCCACCGCCAGGATGGTATGGCTTTGGTATCTAATTCAAAGGTAAGGAATCTGCAGCTAGAACTCTCCAGTTGCAGATTCCTTACAATCCCACCCATGCCTTCCTGCTTTGCGGACTAATATTGTAGGGCATGGGTTACTCCCCTTTTCAGGGCCCTAGATTTGCACACGACTACGTCAGTTACTTCGTGGCTCTGAGCTTCCGGCGTGGAAAAAACAAAAAGTACTGATGTCCATGCACCTCGGTGGTGCATATATAGGCACCGCAACGTCGTAACCGACACTGCCGATTACGTCACGCGGAGCCGAATGGAGCCACTCGACTCCACGTCCAAGGGGTATTGCTCAACATAAGTTTCTGGATCCAGCCTGACGCCTGGGGAATTCAAAAGGTAAGGAATCTGTAGCTAGATAGTCTCTACCAGATAATGCGTTAACGAAGGTAAGTAACTTGTTCTTCATCGCCATTAGTTCTTGATGACCTCATGAAAGGATTTACGTATCTGCTGTATGCCTTGGGAGTAGTCAAGGAAAATCATAATACCCATGGATTGAAAGTAGAGAACACTGGCTTTCAGTGCATCCCCGAGAATGTCTCTGCCCCGAAAGTGCAGCACCCGGGCGATGAACTGTTGAGGGGGTGTGCCCTGGGGAGATCTACGGGCCAAAGACCTGTGGGCGCGTTCCAGTGCAAACCATTGAGAGAGCTGCTTTATTGTAATCTAGGATTTCAGCCAGGTTTAAAAAAATGTCTCATCCTTCCACTCCTTCCGGAAATCCCATGATTCTCAGGTTATTGCATCTTGACCTATTTTCGACATTTTCCGCCCTTGCCTTCAGTTGTTTCGTGGTGGCGAGTAGCGTGGTGACCAAGGTCTTGCCAACATTGACGACGTCCTCCAGGTCGGAGACCCTGTTTTCTGCCTCTATGACCTTAGAAGCTATGTTGCGGAGGTCCTGACCGATTAAAGTCATGTCCACTTTCACTTCTTCGATTGTAGATTCCACTGCTTCTTTAGAGGCTTTAATTGCCTTGAGGATGATGTCAATGTCTGTGGATTCCTCCGTACGTGGTGCTGGTAGCCCATTTTCGCGATTGTTGCTTGCGACTGTGTGTGTTGTAGTGAAACTGTCAATTTTTGTTTGGACTTGGGATGAGGTGCCTTTGTCTTTACCCATTGTGCCTTCTTCAGTGGGCTGGGCCTTTAGGCATCTCTGGTGTGCCCGCCCACCCCCAGACTCTGGGAGGTGCCGTCTGACTATTTGCCGCAGGTAGCTCCCCTTGCTCAAGTGCGTAGATGATCTGGCTGTAGTACGGGCCCTTAAAGAGTGTTGCATAAGATACAACTTTGGGGTAACTGTACAAAGTGTGATTTCCCACCCACGGGTGGCACAGGTGAACTTGGTTCAATGCGCCAGCGATTAATGTGAAAGACAAGTTACTGTAGCCCCGCAAGACACTAGTCAATGTGTAAGTGACGTATAAGTATCGCTTTGGGTTACTAACAATCCCATAAAGTGATCAGGGGCAACACGGAAACGGCAACAAACCTTATTTCGTTATTAACCATATCACACACGCTGTACTAAGAACAATGACACTTTTAAGTTAAAAGCATTTATTACTACAGGAATAATCTGTTACTCAGCACATCTAAAACAGCTACACAGAATATTATAAAAACAGCAATACCTACTTCTGTGCGCTATACTATGAGAACATGAAAGGCAGATCGACTTGCAATGTAGAGTTTCTTAGAGAGAAGAGATGCAGTACATACCTTGTTGACAGTAAAGGCTGTCTTTATCAGCAGAGGCGTGAGGACAGTGAAATCACCCACTACCGTAGTTGTCAGTCGGCCTTCCTCTGGGACTTAGCTTTATCAGCTTCTATCTTCAGGCGAGATGCATTATGTGCAAAGTGTGAAGTGTACTTGGCAGCAGGTGAGACAGCCTCTGGCAGAATCTCGGACGATAATCTGAGCTAGGGACCTTTCTTGACAAGTAGTCAAGTGGCAGTCCTTATATACTAAATCTCATCAGAAATTGGAATGTCTGACATAAGTTTAGGAATGCCGGACATAGATTATGTGTATCTTGGTGTGTGTCCCAGATGTTTCCTTATGAACATATAAGCCAAAAGGACGTCAATTCAGACTACATTATTTTGATTATATGTCTGTATGTGTTCTTATTTGACGTTGACATGGTGAGGAGTAAACATTTGACTCAGACGAATGTCGCATTAGTTGTTGTATCTCGGTCATTAATCAGAGAACTTGACGCTATCACAGTTCCTAGAAAGATATGGTCTGGAGACATCTTTGTCGAAAGGCAGACTTGACGATGATTCTGCATAAATCAGAGAATATGGGGTCTTCCATTGTCTTAAGTTAAGGAAGATGGTGGCCGCCATAAACTAAGATGGAGTGGGGGCCTAGATAAGATGAAGTCTGACCTTAGGGACAGTCGCGGATGGTATCTATGGAGAGTGGTGGGGCGGACAAATGGGTGGTGGGTAAAAATAAACACTTAACTTAAACACGGCCTCCTCCTCGCTGCACATCCTCCTCCTGCTGCTGCAGTCCGACGCGGCCCCCAGCCAACTGCCTTAACCAGTCCTGGCGCTGCTCTTACCAGCATGAGAGAATCACCAGGATTGGAGGGAGCGGCCTCTCTCGCCGCTCCCGAAGACAGCTGGGTTAGATCTTTCAAAGTGTGCATGTCTGGCTGGCCGTCACGAGAAGGCCGGCCAAAGGGACATGCACACTTTGAAAAATGCCCAGGCAGCCCACCCTCCTCCCTCCTGCTGTCCCTCTGCAAGCCCCACCCCGTTGTGACCCTCTGTTCCGGACCGGGGGGGGATGAAAAATAAAAAGGTAATACATTAACTTTATTACCATTTTATTTTGACTTTTTGGGGCAATTTAGGTGGTGGGGTGATGCCCCTGCTTAGGGGTTTTATGTCAAGTGAGCAGCCTGAACAGTCAACCATCAGACTTGTGGTGAGTATATATCTTTTGCAGGATCCCACGAGGCAGCCGGCTCCCTCCTGGTTTATCACCATGTGGCCTAGTGGTGCGGTGCGGGCAGGACATTATTTGCCTCTCAGCGGAGCAGCGGTCAGGTGGCACTAGGATAATGTATTTGTAACGGTAGCCTTACGAGGGTAGGAGATGGTCGGTACCCGACGTGCCTCGTGTTCAGTCAGACCTCGTGGTGTCATGTGGTTTGTGGCCTCATGGCCTGCCCTGCTAAGTTGGCTGCGGCCTGGCTGCCATGATGCCTTTTCTGCACACGTTACTTTGTGACTTTGTTTTTCAAGCCTCTGCTTGTGCCTGGCTATATTAGGACTGTCTGCATTTCTGTCTTTCACCTTTTCTCTTGTCCCCTGTGGGTTGCTTCTGCAAGGTCGAACAACGTCCCTTGTTCTTGCTGATCTGGCCTGTCCCTCGCACCTAGACATAACACTATGTGCAGCTGCACTGGAGAAATTTGTGTGCTTTTAATATGGTGATTACACTGTTAGAAGCACTTGGAGAAAAACCTTTCCAGAGAGAAGAGCTGTTTTTGTCTACTGATGTAAAACCTGCATCTAGAGATTGAGGTATGAGGGTCCGCCTAACACAGCCCAGAGGTTTTCTGTTTATATAATAAACTAGCTAATAGCACGGGGAGGGTGGTATAGTCATTTAGCTCTATATCCACTGCTTTATGAAATGCTTTCCCCGTTTGTATTCTATGGAATTGTAACTATGCTGATTATATTATCATTATGCATTATGCTGATAGTACTGGCTCGTGTACTGTATCTTAGAGCACGATAGTTGAAATAAATATTTAAACTATACTGTCTCTTATTACGCGCGTTGTGGACAGGTATGAGTGAGTGATGAAAGGGTGTTCTTGCTCCTGCGAGTCCTGAGAGCGAGATACCATGTTCTGGGTTGTCTAATCATTGGTAGTATTGTTGCTAATGAGACGCTACAGCTAGTCGGGTTGGGGCTTTAGGTGCCAAGGCTTATGGTTGGCTCACCACTATATTTCGAGGTCCTATTATCCTGTGCTTAGCTCTGTGTATGTGCAGAATCCCTACAACAGTGGGACCTCAGCTCCTGTTCCTAAAATGGCGATCTATTGTCCCGGAGGGTGCACAGACCCCCACTCCAACACCCTCTCTCAGGGCCCAGGGCTTGCCCAGGGACGGGGAGCATGCAGCACTCCATCTCTCTAGGGGCGCTCCGACTAACGCCCGCTCCAACAAGTCATTCCGGTTCTCTTCCGGAGCTCCTCCTTCCAGGGCCAAGGGCCCAGTCAAGTCGTGACCGAGCCCCTCGTTGCAGTTCGGGGCGAACCTCCAAGCCCTGTCTGTCTGCACCCCGTTGTTCCGTCCCTGGGGCAGATCGCGGGGTAGGGTGAACGGCCGCCCCTCGTGCCCTGGCACAATTCTCCCTCCACTTGGGCCGCATTCCAGTGCAGAGGCGCCTGGGGAAAGAAAATCTTCACTGTTGGAGGCAGGAGGGGAGGAAGGGGAGCCAGCTGCATCCCCACCACCTATGCCCAACCAAGCACAGGCCCAATTCTCTGCCATGGACCTCTGTGCCGCGTCGTTATCAAGCCAATACACTCCTTTCCTCTGCCTTTGTTGCTGGCCATTGCGTGTGTCGCTGAGGCGCGGTGCTTCGGGGAACCAAGCCACGGCCCAACAAGGCCAGGTATGTGCCAATGTGTCGTGTCTGGCCACAACTCTGTCCCGACCAGTTTCTGGGGCACTCGACGGGTTTAGCTAGGCCACTTTTGGTGAAATGCACCCATATGTGTTTAGCAGGGTGGTGTAGGATGGTGTAGAGGCCTGGAGAGCCTCACTAAAGTTTTTCGGCCATCTTGGCAGCCCAAGCCACGCCTTGTTGGTGGTACATTTTTATCACTAGAACAATTCCAGGGACATGAGGAGATTAACACTTTCGATATATTTGCCTTTTTAAGGGTTAGCCATGCTGTTGGTCTAGTGGCCCACCCTTCCTGGACGAACCAGTTGAGCTTCCGCCAATCACATTTCTGAATATGGCCCCAGGATCACAGGGATCTGTCTCTTGGCTAGAAAGGTTGTACAAAGAATTCGCAAATGCAGTAGATAATCAAGCTTTACAAAATTGGAAGCTGCACCTGGGTAAGAAGATTAAAGCTGGGACATGGAAATACTACTTTGGTCCAACTCAATTTGTGTCCCTAAATTGCAAGCAAAAGCTACTGCATTTTAAGTTCCGGAATATATTATAATGTTCCCCAAGCTTCAGGCACATAATAGAAGCCTCTAGACCGTTGCACTGTGCAAGAGGCCTTCAAGACGTGGTTGGCTTCTTCCACTTAACATGGGAGCGCCACCCTATAAGAGGTTACTGGTCCGAAATACCCCAGACCAAGGATGAGATATTAGGCACACAGGTAGAATGTTCCCCTGGTTGCTGCTGGTGGGTTACTTCGCACCCCTAAATTGATTAAAAGACTGGCAGCGGTCCTGATATTTCTGGCAAAGCTAGAACGCTGCGTTCTTGGATGAAGGGTCCACCCCCAAATGTGAAAGATTGGCTAATGGATGCTGAACTCTGTAGTGAGACGTCAGAAGCATATGCTTTCCATCAGCACCGCAGGCTCAGCCAAGGGCCATCTGGGACCCAATTAGACGCTACCTAGACAGAAGACCTGATGCTGACGCATTTCAGTAGAGGGGGAAGAGTAGAATTGGGATTCATGTTGATGATATGTTTGTGGCTGCAGACTAAATGTGCGAAGGAATATTGCAGTGATGTACAAAGATTTGTGGCTGCACAGTACTAGATAAGCCCCCTACTGTAGGTCATCTTTTATGTATCTAATGCCCGGATTGGTACCTCCAGCTCTTAGCATGTGGTACAGCACCTGAGAATAGTTTTATGTGAACTCTGGAAGCCAGTGCAAATCTGTGCTCAGTGTAAATGATTGATAACATACTTGATAACATACTTGCAGAACATTTCTTGTTCTTTTGCAACTTTTTTCTTGAAACTAATGAAGAAAGTTAAAAACAAATAGAAGCAGACCTGTAATGAGCCTATGTTGATCCACGCAACAGAGCGATCTGTCCGCGTGGAAGAAGGAGAAAAGAGGCAGGTTGCCCTGAATGCCTGAACTTACTCATGTGTGGTGTCCGGAATAACCAAACAATGGAGGCAGAAGTGTACGTGAACTCGCTGCCACCCGCATTTCAGGTACTTCGCGCAATTGATATCAGGGTATCAGGGCCGGCTTTAATGCTGGTGGCGCCCGGTGCGACAATCCGTTTTATCCCCCCACCCCCCTACCCCCTCCTCGGATTCTCTGACTACCACTGGGCAAAAGTGCCTCTTATCTCTCCATAGCTCCTCTCCCACATACATTTCATTTGTTTTAAAGCACTGGTAAAAGCTGACTTTACTAATGAGAATGTATATCTACCCAAAGTAACCCTTTTTAGCAACATTAGTAATAGAGAATGAAAGACTGGGGAAAAAACCATAACGCCCAAACTATTTTATGCAGTTTGCATGCAGCTCTTTGATGACCGTTTGTAACAATCACTGTTCTATATTAGGGATCTATCTTATGCTCTGCGTTAACACAAGGATCTCTGAGACAAAAGCAGTAATCGCATTGGTCGGGGGGGGGGGATTGTGTAATTGAACACTGTTGATGAGCTCAAGTCCATTGTGTCTAAAATCATAAATAATTGAAGCTGGCGTGGGCAAAGATTGAAGGTGTTAAGTTGAGAGTAAGATCTCTGGAAGCTTGAGATCCCAGAAGGAACCATCCTACCTGTCCCCCACCCTTCCTCAAAGGTCTGGACACAAGTTATGAATAAGTGGAAAAAAGAGATTCAAAAGCGCACAGTCCTTAGCACTTTGTCCACAGATCGAATGCACTGTGACCTGCTGCATAATAGCTTGCTTGCTGCACTGTTTGGTAGTTATATGATTCTGGGGAGGCAAGAGAGAAAAAGCAAGTACTTCGTCACAGCTCACAAATTTTCAGAAAGGCTTTCCTCGCCACCTAATTGCATGAGAGGCAGCTCAGGGAATGCAACATAGAGTACTCCATGCCAAACCCACCTAGGCATGAGGCGCGTCAATAGCGACAAGGCCAACTTCCTTAACACCTTGCAAAAAGTCGCCAAATAAATATAGAGCTGCTGGCAAAGCAACTGTGAATTACTTAGTGAGAAAGACACATTCTCCTAGAAGCTGGAGGAATTGATTCAGATACAGATTCAGCACCATTTTCCAATATAGTTTGTGACCGGTGGGTAAAATAACTGAGTGTTGTGCCCAAAACTGGCGGTAAGTGAAAATGTGATTAGATGGGTTGACACAACACTTGACTGCAAGTGCCTTGGGGAGATCCTAGGTAAGTAACTTACATAGGGTGAAAGAGAGGTTTCACTGCCAAGTTGTAAGTGGAAGCGGTGTTGCATGCATGAGTGAGGCAGAGGATTTGATAGGCCCTGTGGAATGGAGTGTGTCAAAATCATCAATAAGAAAGTGCTTGAAGATTGGCGAATTAAATAGAGAACGGTCACAATCTCCCTAAAATGACAAGTTTGTGTAAATGTTAAGGATATGTCTAATAAGTGTCCTTATTTCGACAAGCGATGCCATCGGATATGTCAACACTGAGTAACTGCATCAAGTCGATTGTTATTGGCAAAAGTCAAAAGACCAGGCTTGGAATATTGTTTTTCCTAGTAAACAAACCTTAATGGTACCTGCATCACCATAGCACGGGGATCCAGTAAAAAATTGTTTGTCATCAGGGATCAGGTGATGGGCAATTCACAAGCCCATTCTATTTCAGGCTAGGGAGCCCATTCAAGATACCTGGGGACTTTGTGATAGTGAAGTGGTCTTTGAATGATGCATTCCACTTGGCTAGCAATACGTGCTTAACTCTGACAGGAGAGATTTCTTTGAAAAATAATAGCCAGTTGACACAGCAGTCTGGGTGGTTTTAATAATTTGGGGGTGACTGCTATGAAATTATTCTCCTATTGTCACTGTACCTGGCAATGCTGTGTGCTCAACAGTACTTCTTAACGATAGCATTTACAATGGATAACCTGGCACCATATGTACTCTGATGCTAGCGAATAATACCCATATTACATAGGCACTAAAGCACCTGCACATACCACTCTCTGACTTGTCTCCACTTGCACTCTTTGTTGTTGTGTGTTGTTATACACATTGTTGCTAAACTTTGCTCCTATAGAGTCTAATTAAATGAATAGGGCTTTCAGAAAAATAAATCCTGGCAAATTAATTTGATTGGTTGCTTTATTCGAGTACTTGAGTCTAATGCTTGATTAGCAGTTAGTTCTGTAACTTTATTAGATCTGAGTTTTGACAACAAAGCCCTTTTGCTAACAATATGCAGCCTTTCAAACATTAGCTTTCTTCCACTGGCCTCATTCTACCATTGGCTTGAGACATTTTCAGTCAATTATTGGCTCATCTCTGTGGAGTATTTGTCTTTCACCTCATGCTATTGGCTGTTTGAGTGTATCCTTCTATCGCCACTTCAGTGCTTGCATTGAACTGCATCAGGGCCTGCTTTACATCTATAGCCCTCTCTGTCCACTCCCACTGGCTCCTTCCCAGGTGTGTCGCTCTAATGTGCTAACGCTACATGGTTACCACATTGAACCAAGATCTATTGGCATTGCCAATTCTTGTTTTCAAATGCTAACTAGAAATGCTGCTAGGTGCTAAAGCTTACTGTGCACCTGCACAATTCCCCTTTCATCTGCACAGTCCAATCTCTTGGTATCTAACACTACTCGATATTTGAAAATATCCTAACTGGAGGCAGGGCCAGAAGAGAAAGTCCATCCACACAAATCTTCTGCTGTGGTTGATGTTCTGGCTCGCCGTTCCAACCATTTTCCTCGACTGCTGCCAGAATCTGAGGATGCATAGGCTGGTCCAGGTAGAGTTCCAACACTACTTCTGTTTCTCTACACGAGTAGTGCAGTCTCTGCAGGGCAGGTGCATCAAGCTAAGGGTTAAACAAGCAGAATCACCTTTTTTTTAATTCATGTCTGTATACATGTGAAGGGGGACCATCTACTGAACCCAAAGTTTCTGGTTGTAAATAGTGATATTTTGTCTTTGAGGTTTTTCATTTGTGACATTGTATTGCCACAATTGTGTTGTAGCTTAATATTTTATCTATATGCTTTTATTTTGAAATTGTTTACTAATCGCTTTTCGAGGCCTATAATGTGAGGCTGGTAGGTCTTAAAATTGTTGGGCTGCTCACTCTGGCAAAATGTTAATATATAGCAGTAGACAAGTGTCTTGGACAGAGTGTTCATAGTTCATGGCTAAGTTAAGCATTTGAACCTACACCATTGCCAAGTTGTGAAGTAAACTCAAAACACTGCATGGGTCACATATTGAGGTGTTGATCACAGAAGTGGTGGTGACCACAAGCTAAAATCCAGCAGGTAATGGATAGTGGCGGTCTGTCTGGTAGTCAGTCTTATTCATGCATGGTGCTTAGGGAGATGCCCACTTTCTCCACTGAGCGTTGTCTGCATTTGGATCCGTCCTGTTAGTTCACATGTGTGGAATAGCTGTTGCCTTAATACGGTCAACCTCTAGCAGCATCTCTTCATTGGCGCACATCCATATAAACCCATCAGAGACAACTCTGGTGGTGCAGATTGTCTAACTCTAGACAGTGAATGAGGCCTATTCAGCTCTTGTTCTGGTCTGAGGCTTGTTATTCATTGGAACATTCCCTCCATTGTAGTTCAAAGGCTGAGGGAAAGGAGGGAGTTCTGCTTTGGCACACCTAGGTCGCATTGTGTATGATAGATGTAGAATACAAAGCTGGCTGCCAGTTGCAGCCCTTGAGAGCTGCTATGGTTACCAACCTGGTACTGAAGGTGGTTGAAAGTGTTTTCTCTTTGATGTAATTGAGAGGCATGTCTCTATAATATCCCCATAGCTCCACATTTTCATAATTCTGATCCTGATTGGATTCTGTGAGGGTCAGTGTATCCCAATGAGGGCTTTTCAGACAGTTTAACTCACACAAGTGACTCATTACAGACTCGTGTTGCTAGATCTGCTCCACCTCTTTAATCCGACCTGCTTCTTCAGGTTTTTGGGACACTGAGGGAAGGTTTCAGTTGCCGCAGATACTGCATTGTTCCTGAGGCAGAGCACTATGATCGTGTATAATCTTTGCAGTTGGGAACATTATGTTTCTGTCCAGACTGCTAGTGACGAGGGATATCTTATGTCACTGCTGTTCACTCACTGGATGGAAAGCCTGGTGTTTCTCAGATACTGTCATTTAACAATCAAGATAACCCCTCTTACACGATCTAAATGTTGTCCATTTAGAGAAGACTGATGGAGTGCGAACAGAAACTCACCTCATTGTTACAGAAATGTTGACGTTCTTCTGGCCCCCATTGAGACACCAATATTAAATGGCTAGTGAACGTGACTCCCATCTGACCGCCGTAGGAGCTACTCACTTGTTATTTGTGACAAAGGCCACTGCTTAACACAGGAGTTATCCTTTGGCAAGCACTTCGATTTTAGCTATTAAGGGTACTAAAACACAGAGAAATCAAATGAGTTACTTTCCATTGTAATGTAAACAAGTTGGGATCTGACACTAGACTTCTGGTTTCTGGTTCTTCAATGATTCGACTGCATCTCCTTACCCAATGCCCACTCTGATCTCAGAACAAGGCCAAGTAAAGAACTGGTAATGACTCTAAACTCTAAAGCTCTTATGCGGTAGAGGCAATCGTCACCCTGCTCTCCAAAGAGAAGCCATGGCATGAAATGTTGCTCTCGGAGAGGATGGATTTAGACAATATTTCAAGTGTAAAGGCTGCATTCGAAGCCCACTCGTCTTTTCAGTTCTTTGTCGGGCAGGTTTTCTGGGATCTGTACACTCAAGGGCAATTCGGCAATTTTCATGACGAATACCTGCTGTTGTCCTTGGGACCAGAGGAGCCAGGTATTACTGTGCATAGCAAAAGCACAAATGTCCTAAGTGCAGGGCAATACCACTACATGGTGGAAAACACTAGGACAGCAGCTGGGTGTGGAGGGACTCTGGCCCCTGCACTTGATTAGCATCGCTCACTGAGATCACATTTGGGCTTGGCACCTTCCTCTGGCCTCTAGTCTTGAGAGGCTTGGTTTCACCAAGCTCCTCACGGTAACACTGAGATTTCTGGCCTCCACGTATATCCAAAGCAAGGAAGACTCACTCCAAGCAGGGCAGTCATTCTCCTCTCATCTTCAGGTTGTAGCATCAGTCTTCTCCTCTTTCCTCTGGTATTTCCCTTCCCTCCAGCAGAAATGGACACGTTTCTGCCTTTTATTCCAGCCTTTCCTAGATAGGTGTGCAGCTTGTGCCTCGCACTTACAAGTAAAGCGTGAACACTGAGTAATCCAAAGTGGCCAGCTTCTGTCGGGTAATAGTAGTTGACCTCCATTTCACTGATCACTCCTATTCAAAGCTGGCCCCAATCTTTAGGAGGGATCCTCTCATTATACTTGTTTTCCAGGTGTGCCACCTGTCCATGGAAACTCTCATTCTTAGATATTGGATTGGAAGCCAGACGACCTCGGGCCAATCGGGTCCCCTTGCTGGGTCCTGGCTTCTCTGTATTGACAGAGCAGAGGATGAGCAGGCAGCCCAGCTTTTTGTTTAGGGTGCGCTGCTTTGGCCATACTCTGGGCCACGGTCGTTGTTCAAATGTTGCTCCTCTCAGACCAGTCCGACCTTTTGTAACTGGCGTGCACCAGAGGAGGCGAACATGAAGGACTCTTCCTTCTCTGTTCAGGTGACTGTGCACTTGCCTGTAGAATGGTTTCCTCATGGAGGAGGGAAACGAACGAAGCATCCTACAACCTAAAGGCCTCCGTTCATAGAGAGGGGGCCCCATCCTTTCCTGCATCCAGCCACACTACTTGCAATGGGCGTGAGGCAGGGGCCCAGTCTTAATCATAGCCCTGCCAATGGGATGATAGACTTACGTGTCCAGAGAAGTGCCACGTTTGGAGTACCGGTAGCTCCTTGGTGAAGGACGTCCTCATTCACGCGGGCCACGTCGGTGCGCGTGACGTGAAGCTAGTGTTGCCTCTGGTTTCAAGCCGCTGAAGTGGGCATGTAAACAGTTTCCAGTGGGAAACCTTGGTTTACCCAGCTTGATTGTTTCGGTTTCTATTTACGTTTGACAAATATGATTTGGGCCCCGCCGGGATGTCAGCTTGTAATTTCATAACGTCTCGTGGGTCGCGAAAATTGAATTCAGTAAAAGAGGAAGGAGATGAATTGTGCCGTCAGATGTCCCAACACTTGTCTTTATTAGCTGGGCCATCCCAGGCGCAGCTCCTCTGCTAATGAAAGTTTAAATGAAGAGCGGAGCCGTGTCACGGGTTCGCTCCCCTTGCAGGGACGGCTAAGCGGGTTAGCGAGCGCTGCCACTGGCATCTGTTGCAATAAATAGATGTCTACGGAGGGGCTCGAGGAGCCGTGGATCCCATTACCCTGCAACGGCGACTGGAAAATAAAGGTTACATTACTGAGACTTTAGAGCAGAGTAATTAATATATGTAATGTAAGGCCTGGGCATGAGGACACCTAACTGGGGGACCTTCCGTTCAAGCCAGCAAGGCTTGGCTCTGTTGAGACAAACAACTTGTAAACAGGGCATGTGGGCAATATTGCAGAGCCAAGGTAACGAATGAGCACAGGCCTTCTCCATCTACGGCCCCAGGATCTGGGGCACCCACTACCAAACTCGGAAATAACCCAACCCTCCTGCAATTCAGAAAAGATCTGAAGGCCAGCAAGGATTTACCACCCACAAACTCTGTGCCTTTGTCTGTTGGTCTGTGGCGACGTTTGCAACAAACTGCCCCTACAGACAAACAGACGTAAGGAGATTGAAGGTGTTAGATTGGCGCCTTTCATCCATGCTGCGCAGCTTTCTTTGACTGGAATTTGATTTCAAGAAATAGGACAGTTTAAACGACACCCAATGAAATACTTTGACTTACCCGCCTGTAGCAATGTTATAAGCCGCTTCATTTCATGAGCACAAACATGGCCTTAGCAAGAACTTGTGGTATGCCAGGCGAAAGGGCATTTCACTGCCTAGGATGGCTTTGCCATACGACGGCTTTGCCATACGACTGCCGTGCTGCTAGTTCGAACACCATGACCATTGGCAGTATGTGGATTGACTGCGTTTTTAGTTTGTTTGAGACACCTTGCAGCATGTGATACACATTGAAGAAGGGGGTGGGGGGGTGGGGGGGTGGGGGGTGGGGTGGGTGTGTGTGTGTGTGTGTGTGTGTGTGTGTGTGTGTGTGTGTGTGTGTGTGTGTGTGTGTGTGTGTGTGTGTGTGTGTGTGTGTGTGTGTGTGTGTGTGTGTGTGTGTGTGTGTGTGTGTGTGTGTGTGTGTTCTCTCTCTCTCTCTCTCTGCGTGTGCGCCCTGGTCCTGCATGAGCTGTACCTTTTGTGTGTGAGGAAAGCTTGCTCTACTATGTTATTTTATAGAGGTTTGTACAATGCGTGTTCCTTCATTGGTATGGCCTTGCAGTAACATCAGTGTTTAGTAGGTTCACTGCCTGGTCTTGAGAACTCTATCACAGGCCAGATGCGGTGGTACAAAAACCCATATATGACAGCGAACCGTGGAATATGGGAAATGTTTCACAGTTGCCTGTGAAATACGGATTTCATCATCATAATGACTGCCCCAAACCAATCGGTGGAACTTTAATAATGTCAGGACTAAAAGTGTCGCGCGGCGGACCAAATCATGCAACAAAGTGATCCAAATTATGCAGCGTATTCTCTGGCAATATTATTTTAAACCATTTGAGCTAAAAACATTTTTGTTAAAATCTGTGAATTTTTTAAATTGTGACAAATATACTATATCAATAATTGTAGGGTAAGCACGGCAGCCAGAAGACCTGGCTTGGCAGTTCGGTCTGGACTGTTACCATGAGGCACAGGGTCAAGACTGATTTGCATATAGCTGGGTCTGAACTGGGGTGGCATTGTGAGCTAAAGAATGATGATGGATTCAACCCAGATCTGTGACTGGGGATGAGTGTTTGAAAAGTTTCAGCACTCCGTCCATCATCTCCTTGTGTTTTCTTTGTTCGCCCCAAGTTAGCAGGGTATGCCCAGATGTGGGTCCCTTGCTCACTTAGTCTCTGGATTCAAGCTAGCCTGGCTGATGAGGGGTGATACCCCGAAACTGGTCCCAGGATACTTGTTTCCGGTCCACGGAAGACCTGGCTTGGCAGTTCGGTCTGGACAGGGTCAAGACTGGTTTGCATATAGCTGGGTCTGAACTTAGGTGGCGAAGTGAGCTAAAGAATGATGATGGATTCAACCAAGATCTGTGACTTGAGGTGAGTGTTTGAAAAGTTTCAGCACTCCGTCCATCATCTCTGTGTTTGCTTTGTTCGCCCTAAGTTGGCAGGGTATGCCCAGACGTGGGTCCCTTGCTCACTTTGCCATTGGATTCAAGCTAGCCCGGCTGATGAGGGGTGTTACCCCGAAACCGGTCCCAGGATGCTTATTTCCGGTCCAGGGAAGACCTGGCTTGGCAGTTTGGTCTGGACTGTTTCCATGAGGCACAGGGTCAAGACTGATTTGCATATAGCTGGGTCTGAACTGGGGTGGCGAAGTGAGCTAAAGAATGATGTTGGATTCAACCCAGATCTGTGACTGGGGGTGAGTGTTTGAAAAGTTTCAGCTCTCCGTCCATCATCTTGTGTTTGTCATTTTAAGCAAGGCAGAAATACTGGCTTTGTCAAAGGGTCAGAACACCAAAATATAAAAGGCAGGCCTCTTGGCTTTATCAGGGAGTCAGCACATCAACATATATAAAGCAGACCTATTGGCTTTGTCATAAAGTCACCACAATAATTTATCACTAACCATAATCCAATGTATTTTTTTTATCAATGCACACATGGTAATGCTTCATAATATTGATTGTCAAAAAATACTTTGAATAAAGTACTTTTAATCAGAAAACCATATACTTGTTTCAGTCTTTAACAGTCTTCAGGTCATAAAATGCAGTCCTAAAACGAACCACAAGGGGCCTCAACACTCCAGTTGAAGAGCACACAGCTCCAGCTTGTAGTGCTTTAGAAAATATGCCAAGCTCTCCTGGAGTCATGTATTCATTGACCCACGAGACTTGCTGCAATTTGCTTTTAGATATTCCTGGAGGGGTGGGGGGGCTCTGCTGGGCTTCCGGCAGCCCCTCACAGCTTTTGAAAAATGCTTGTTGGTGCCGCAGCCCATTCTAGGGGCACCGTACCATAAGGATAAAAAATACCAATAAAAGCCCTCACAGAGCACTATGAGGTGCTCCCTGGTAGGCGCTGTGAATATGAAATGAGCGGCTGCGCCACTCATTTCATTTACTCGCCAGTTTATTTAATTATTTATTTGTGTTTGGGTGCCCCGGTCATACTGCTCTGTCCACACATTGGAGGCTTGGGGGGGGCGGGGACTCATGGCCCCACCGGCTCCCCGCTCTTGCGCGCCCTTGCTAGCCCAAGAGGCGGACATATTTTTTATTGTTTTAGTGCCCCAACCTTACTGAGGCACTCAACAGCTACATCCAACGCGGGGGGAGCGGGGGGAGAGATATGTGTCCTCATGTCCCCGCCAGCTCCCCAGCCAGCATCCATCCTGGATGCCTGGTATTCTTTTTCTTTCCATGGGTGCCTTTTTGGGGACTAGGGCACACAACAACTTCAAAAAGTTGGGGGCTGCAGGATGGCCGAAAGCCCTGGCAGCCCCCCAGCCAGCACCCACCTCGTGTGCCAGCTCGATCTGGCTTTTGTATGGGCAAAATGCATTTTGGAACCCTCTTTTTCTTGGCACCCGCATAACAGATCTCCCTGAAACATAAACTGTATTTATGACGAGTAGACAATCCATCCTGATGGAATCAAAGCTGTAAAACTCAAAGTATTGCCTTTATAAATTAACAAAATAAGGGGTTCTTTGTGTAATAGATATAATGGTTAGTGCTCTAAAAAGCTAAAATGGGGGCATATGATCCAGAAAGTTAAAATGAGGACACATTTCAAGGAGTTCTCAAATATCAGTTTCATCCATGTCAGCAAAATATTCTGACAGCAACCTAACTGAAACGTATATTTTGAACGCCTACAGCTGTCTCAGTTAACTCCTTAATGATCAGCTTTAGCTTCACCATAGAGTTCTAGTGAACAGCTAGATTGTTTACATGTTGCATTCAAGACAAATGTAAGGCACTTCGGACAGTCATTTTATTGGAACAGGAGTTGTTGAATCTAAAGCCTTTCCTGAAGAGCAGGCTGTAGTAAATGAGCATTGAGATGTTACTCAGCCTACCCAGCTTCTGAGTTGCTTACCAGCTCCCTAATTTTAAAATAGTAATTGCTTCATATATAATATCACTCATGACGTATTCAGTGACTGTACTGATAAGAACTTCAACATCTGAAATCACATCATGTTATGTTGTGTTATGTTATCGGATTTGTAGAGCGCATGGCTGCCCCAGCGATGGGGCGTCCCAGCGCTGGATCCGCAGAAAAGACAGAAAGGCGGGCCAAAGACGAAGGGAGCAGTCAAGGGAAGAGCCAAGTCTTGACTGCCTTTCTAAACACCCTATGATCTTATAGGTTCCTGATGGTGCTCGGGAGAGCATTCCAGAGATTCCATTCATTGAGAACAACAGTGTGCATGGAGGGGTGAGAGTTATAGTTACTTTATGACATGAGTTATAGTTAGAATCAGACACGAGATAATGTTAAAAACCACTGAAATATATCAGCTGTAGTTTAGTGAACTAACTATAACTTGCACTCCCATCATGGATTGATTTTGACCTTACATATTACATGACAGGTTAAACATATACATCACATGTTAAATTACATAATTTATGACATCTCAGTTATAGGCTCCAGCCAGACCCTACATCCAGTGCACACCAAGACGTGGACTGTGTGCCCAGGTTCTGGCAATGCCTTGCATCCAACCCACTACAAGTATCAAACCTCTACTGCGTACGATCTTCTGCCATATATAGGAAAAGTTTGACACAGGGCTTCGCTATGGATAGAGCCCGCACCTACTCCTCCAGAAGCGGGCAACACCTACTATTCTCAGACTTTGCTCATACAGAGTGGAGGCCGTCTCCAATGCCTGGTGTCACACTAGATCCTGCATTCAACATACAATAGGGGTTGGGTGGTGTGCTTGTCCTGGGGCTGGACCATGCGCCCCACACTCCGCATGTGGCCAACCACAGCTGTGCATCCCCTTTGCCCATGCTCAGCAGAGGGCTGGGCAAAGGGTCTATCATGTGTCCAGGCTCTGCCCCCAACCCTCCATGACCACCTAGCACCCTACTTGCTCAGCTTTCAGCCCGTCACCGCAAAGGTTGACGAAGGGGTCTGTTGTTCAGTGATGTTCAACGGTCAGCTCTCCTCAAGTGATCTACCCCCACTACATCCATCCTTTGGGTGGATACAAATAAAAAGACAACCACATCCGTTAAAAGTGCTTCACTTTTGAAATATCCACTTTCTTTTGCATCTTTTGAAAGTTTACAGACATGGTTATAAGAATCTAACCATCGATTTAGGTTCTTGTATTACTCCTCGTTCACAAAGCCTATAGCGCAGTGGTTGTGTCATTTCAACAATGTTGTTAATTAAAAATAATCAGTGATGTCATTTAACACATCATGAATAACGTGCGAGTTCATAAGCAATGCATGATGGGGGCACAAGTTATACTTAGTTCACTAAACTAGAACTGGCGTAGAAGCTCCTGCAGATCTGCTGGGGCCGGCGCTCTGATTGCCTGGCCACAGCATGAGGAGAAATAATGCGGCTGCCATTTCAGGGCACAAGGACTTTGCCCCGTATCGGGTCGTAACACTATTTTAATAAAAAGGACGGGGTGTGATTGTCTTTAGTGGGTTGAATGCATACAGGCAATCGGCCCTGCGGCATACCAGCCACGAGATTTGGATGCACTCCGTGGCCTATGACCTGGCCCTGTGGCCAAACCCACGGCGCACACGGCTGAAAGCTGTGGGCAGGTGGCTACCCGCAGGAGGTTGGGTGCAGGGCAAACCTCATACTGCGCACTGCCAAAGGACATGCGCGGAAAGCAGTTGGCGTAGTTTTATTTGGTTATAAAATATTACTCTACATTTTAAAAAACCTAGAAAGTTTCTGAAAAAGCAAAGGTTAAAGTGACGTTCTAGTTAAGTTTGGTAAAAATATCCTATTTCGCATGAAAAAAGCTCAAAATCACTGACGAAAACAGGTTAAAGGGACAATAGGTGAAAATGTCAGTTTAAACGTAGCATTTTAAACTTAAAAAAAAAAAGAAGAAAATTCACCAGTTATAGTTATTTCAAAAAGCTATAACTTGAGCCCTGCACTGCTTATGACCCCACTTATTACATAATTCGTGACATGTTCTATGACATCATTGATAACAGTGACAACACTGAAGTGCTCAGGTTTCTGCCATCACAGAACACGTCTGATCCAGCCTGCCACAAGTTACCCTTCTGTACTCCTCTCCTCATGACAGTCCAGTACTTTCTTTTAGTGCAGTTTATAGGTGTCATTCTCCTGCCTTTCTAAATGTCCTCCTGCGCATTGCACTTCAATTTTTGGTTGTGAATGGCATTTGTGAGCAATGCTTTTAAGGAGCAATGCTGTTTTTCCAAAGCAGACCTACCCTCCATTTGTGAGGGAAGCTTGCGCTGCTGCTGTTTATGATCCACCTGTTAAGTATGTGAAGGAACTGGCCCTGTGAATACTCATGTTCCACCTGTTGTGGGTGTTGGGGAAGATTTTAATTGCATTACACCCCAAATTATTGGCTTTGTAATTACTTGTGGCTTTGTCTGATTTTCAGAAAAGAGGAACATTTTATCATGCAGCGCAAGTCACATTGTAGAGGAATATGTAGATGCTTGAATGTTACTCAGTGCTGCTTCTGCAAGTAGTTTTGTACAAAAGATTTATTTTTTCATTTAAGGTGCTCTGTCTACCCAGTAAAGATTTTGTTAGCATTGCAAGATAAAATCGTTATCTCATTTTAGACAACCTTTAATCATTCTGAGCCCACTCCAATGACCTATGACTGTATAGTTACTGTTTTAACCGAGTGGAGGCGATACCTCAGACTTAAGCCACCATGACATATGCTCATGAATTGGAAGTTCATGCTCTGGAGAGATGCTGGTGTAGAACGTCTGGATGCATTTTACGTGATTAGGGCCACACTGCTCCCAGGGTTTCAGAAATTGCTGACTTCTCATGCCTTGATGGAAGTCTTCTGATCTAAGATTGTTTTCAAAGAATGAGGAACCTACTCACAAAGGTATTTTGGGTCATAAACATAAGTTTACAGCTAAAGATACTTCTTACACCTGCGACAACTTCGAAAGGTGATTCCTGGTAGGCATACATGCATTTACTGATTCTCAGCCAAGTGTGCAGACAAGTCTACGGACGTAAATCCCACTGGGAAGTTGGCTTTCCAAGGCATGGTTTGCTTTGACAGTTTGGTAACAAACATGAACAGTTATGTTTGTGGGTGTTACAGGACAAGAGAGACCAACCCACTCAAATTAGCCGAATCAGGTAATTTTATTTTCATAACCATTTAAACAGCACAAGTAAACCAGTATGATGTCTGTTCCTCCCTTGGATTCTTCTATTACATGTACATCTTTCTTGGAGCTTCTCCCGGGATCTCCCTCAGTACCAGGATAACACCCTTTAAGAGGGGGGGGGAGGAGGGGGTAAAGGCATAATGCTATTAGAATCAATTACATCGTTTCCAATAAACCCATCATCATTACACACCTCGGTGTATGCTGGAAAGCAAAACCGGCAACTATTGTGACGGGTACATCTTCCTGAATAACATGCTGGTAGCTTGGGAAACACCTGTCGCCACGGCGCCCAGCCACAAGTGAACTACATGCAACATATAGTGCCCAGAAATGACCCTGTTCCAGGTCTCTTGTTGTGTCTTAAGTACGGGGCGCTAGATCTCTTCAAATATGCATGTGAAATAAACCAACAACAAATAAAGCGCATGCTCGCTCTTGCCTGAAGCTGTGACCTCCTCGACAGAGTCACATGCACCTCGCCCGTCCTGCCTTCCCTCGGGTGTTTCTGGACAGCGGTACCGGACGGCCTCTTCTTGTCCCAGCCATCCAACCACACCAGTGACTTCAGCGTCCGGGCCCGGTCTCTTGACTTATTTCGACACTTCCCCCGATGTCTACGTCTTAGTTCTTTTCTCTTCGATCCTCCAGACCATCCTCTCGCTGCAAAACCGCCAACACTAAGTCCCCGATCCTGCATGCCACTTCCTTCTTCCTTTCCAGCCCATAAGGCAGCTGCTGAGGGAAAAGGGATGTTTCTCACACAACTAGAACGCAAGTCTGTGCATCACTAGTGCCGCCTGGGTCCCCGCCATCGATCACCACGCGGTACTGGCCACAGTGGACAGTGACAAACTTCGATCCAATCTCTTCCCAGTCTGGAAATGGTCCTAGATTTACTCCAGCCAAGAGATGGAGTAACTCCACTTCCAGGATGGGATCACCCCAAAATAGGTTGGGGATATGGGAAAAAAGCTTTCTCTAAGGAAAAGAAATGTTAACTACAGAGGAAATAGTGTTCATTTACACATGAATGATTAAGTTATGGCGCTTATGTTTAAATAGCCTGGTTCGCTTCTGGTAGAAATTAAAGGGGGAAATGATGTGTTTAAGGTTTCAGCATGAATGATCAGATGTGAGCAGTAGATTCAGATGCGACTTGTTCCAGAGGACTCCAGCTAGGTAGTAAAACTAGCAGCCTGTTACTCAAGAACGTTTAAGTGAGGAAAATTCAACTAAGCAAAATAAGACAAACACAAGTTGTGAGCTGCAGAATAGTAAGTAAACCTCTTCCGGAGGTATTTAGGGCCTTGGGTATGCCCAGTCTTATGTACTATACACATGGTTTTAAAATGAATGCTCTTGGCTGTAAGCAACCACTTGAGTCTAGTCAAGTGGAAGGAGATATGTTCAGATTTGCTTATATCTGAAAGCAAGTAAGCATCTGTGCTTTCTAACGGTTGGTCATATATTTCACTAAGCTCAAGTAAAAGGCTTACTGTAACCCAACTGTGAGGGAATGGACACCTCGACCACAAGTCTAAAGCACATGATGTCTGAAAAAGGACATTTTTCTCAGAGTTCCCTACTTTGAGGGTATTATCAGATATGATATTTAGATATTGCCTTGCGTTAAAGCTCGACATTTGGGGTAGATATCATTTGTTGCAGTATAATCAATCTGCCTTTGCAAGGCGAGGTGTCAGTGCGTGTATGTAAAACATATATAGCCTGATTTAGAGGTGGGAGTGCCAAGACAACCACCAAAGAGTGGCTGCAATACTGATCATCTATCTTAAGGTTCCAGCACCAACTGATAAGAACAGGGGAAGATTGTATTTCTGATACTGGCAGGCATAATGATGGACTGGCCTCCCAGTTAGTTTAGTTAAGATAACCCTCAGCCAGTTCCCATTTTTTGAAAGACTGCAGAATTAATAATGGAGACATTGAGTTGGGGTAGCCCCATTGTGGAATAGCTGTAACTTGAATAAGTGTGGTTAATGAAAGACCACATTCTCCTTCCTTTCTTCTGTGTGTAAAAAAGGCAATATACTTTTTTTAGTCAGAAGGAAGGATATTGAATCGTCACACGTTTTGTTCTAGTAACATTAAACCGGTTAAATTTCTCGTTCAGAATCTTCAAATTGAGTAAGTAGGCGTTTGAACTGTCTCCAGAACCACCTCTTGGGTGCTGTTGCTGGCTTTGCTTATTTGTGTGAAAAATTCTTACTAAAGTCCCGACCCACTCAAGAACCATTTGTTATTACCCTTATATATAGATATCACATAAAAGACTGGATGAATTGTGAAAGTACCGTTGCTAAATATGTGATCGCATGTCCCTGCACGAAGTCATACATAGGGAGCACTACCCGACCTTTCAACAGAGGATTCAAGAACAGTACAGAAATATTCAAACCATTGACCAAGCATTACCTCTGTTGAACACTATGAATTATATCATCAACACCAACACACCTTTACTTTCTACAGGATCGAAAAACATACGAAAAATCCACGAGGGGAGAACCAGTAATTGACTCTCCAATAACGAGAGAGTGGACTGATATTAAGACTAGACACTGTTAAGTAGCGGCTTAACAGGAATGCAGATCTGCATAAGTTGCTGGTATGAGATATTTATATACTGTTGTATTGTCTATTCTATTCTTATGCTCATAACCACTATCCGAGTTTAATCACCACAAGTGGAAAAAGTAAATATTGACCATTTCTCTTTGATACTAATCTTCATATTTAGCAAGATAACCCTGAAGCTACTTTAACAATACACTTTTTATTGTTAACACGAGTAGTAGACAAGGTAGTTATAAGTACTTCTAAATTATTTTTAACCCATTTGGAGTAGACCGAATACTGTACCCTTTGTCTTGAGACATTTGTTGCAAACACTAGAAATACTCTCATTAGACTTAGTAATTATTAACGCTTTTTGTACTTATTTCAGAATAAAGTTTTAACTCAATTGGATTAGTCCTAAAAATTTGCACTCATAATCACCAATAATGACATTAGTTTCAAGTATGCTTATTCCACTTTTTTTCATTTCATCAATCAATCCGTTGCCGTATCTTATTATCCAAGTAACTCATCTAACATGACATCTAGTATCAGGACCATGTTCTCTGCCCTTTCCATTCTTCGGTCAACAGGACCTTAAATAGACTTTCTCCCCTACTACTTGTTAATTGAATTTGCGTCTCAGGACTTTCCGTAAAAATTTTATTTTATTTATACCTTTATTTTTTTATAGGTTTCTTATCGCAATCCATTTCATTATTGTTTCTCCTGTAATTATGAGGCCGATCCAGTTTGTCATCTAGAAAAGGTCCTTTATTTGCGGCCCATTCTACTTGTTGATAATTGGACCAACCTTCGGATGGTCGCTTCTACTTGAAGTAAAGAAACTAAGCCACTTGGGAAAATTCCATTGACTTCATCTAATGTCCCTGTTAACTGCTATTTACCAAGTTCTCCATATTAGTTCAGTTTGCAACTTATTAGGCTAAGATGGCGACTGTTTCTACTACATTGTTTTCAGTCGCCTAACAAAGGACTAAACACTAACAACGTACTAAGCAGCTTTTTAAGATTTAAAATGTTGCCTGCTTTAAACACTGACAGATCAAGTTTGGTAGGAGCGCAGAGATGTCAAGACTAAAAGGGAATTGTACCTGTTACTGGTAAGCCATGCAACGGGGATACCATCCCCCTTTCCATGTCCCCACCCCATTTTCCTCCATTGAATTGATGCTCGCTTTACCTACTTTTCAGTACTTTGAGCAGAATATCTTCTAACTAGCCCCTTAACTTTTACTCTTAGAGAACCTATTCTCTATAGTTTCTACTGTTCCCTTGCCGGTTGTGCTTTTTGGACTCCTTTTGCAGACTCATATAGGGTTGCTAACTCAAGAATTAGCCCCCTTTCTGACCACCAGCCTATTCCTATGTTTTTTCCATACATATTATCCAGTTTCTAACAGGAAACCGAGGTAACCTTATTTATCATGCTTATTGATTTGTAGTACTAGTACTACACACTTAAGGTCCACCTTTTTGCATAATAGGTGAATAAGAAAAGTTAAAACATTCTCTCATAGTTGCATCACACCAACCAGCAAAAAGATAATCCGTTCCTGCGCCAGTGCACCTAGATAGACTACTTTAATAGAATGCAATTATAGTAATAAAAATATAAGGCTATACAATTTAACTATCAATTTCATATTCAGACCTTTTTTAAATCTCTTTTTTACTTACTGTCACTTAAATCACTCTCACTTATCACCAGTATGAAGAGTATACAGTAATATTAAGGGGCACGTGTGCAGTGTCTGGACACAGATGCAGTTTCTTCATTACACTTTGGCACCATGTTTGACTGCTCACTAGTTACTGATGATGATGCTATGGTCGTCTTTCTTTTGCTTTACTTTCATGTATTTACAGCCTTGAGAAAGCCCTAGGCTTGCAAGCCACCACAAAAGGACAAAGCGTGTGTTGGCTGCAAAATGTAGAATAACATTTGAACATATGAAGCTTGTGTCAGGATAACTTCTAAGAAAGTTTTCAATATTAGAAGGATTACTCATGACTATTGCCTGTATGTCATATTCAGGACTACAACTAGTCCTGAGAAATAAAAATACTTTTGGACAATATCTAAGAGACTCTCTTCTTGAAGGTCTATTCAAGATATATAATTTAGTAAACATATTTTCTCTTTAATGATTTGTTTGTGGGATTCTGGTGTTATTGTGTTTGCATGTTGTGGAATATTAGTTATTCGAGTCCTTGTATTTAAAATTTACTCTGAAAATATTCTTGCCTTAATTTGTTTTTTTCTCATTTATGTTACAAACTGCCAATTCAGAGTCTTTTAAGAAATTGAAGCTCTGATGAGCATTCTGATAAAGTTCCTTCTGACTTAATTTCCCAATGGTTGACAGTTTTTAAGAAAGACGTACTCGTGCGCATAGCATCACTGCTGTTTTCCTATTTCTATTCTGTAAAGCCCAACAGTCGCTGTAGCTGTGCCAGGAGGAACCGGGTCCATTGTAAGGATAATGGGCTTTTATTGTAATGAAATTATTTAAAACAAAATCTCTGATGACCCCTTTTTATCTCTGTTCTAGTGTAGAGGAGAGTGCTTATTACACTCGTCACTTTTGTGCACCCTTTTAACATCAGTCAGGTGCTGAAGTTAACACTGAACAAAAATATTCATGAAAATACAGCAATAATGGATACAAAACCTTCGCTATAGTATCATTTGTACTTGTATTGCCACGTTTTCTCTTTTTCTGTAGCAAAAGTTTGAGGTCAATCTAGTGCAAATATTATTGGCGCCCAGGAGGGTTTTCACCCCTTATTTTCATTGGAGTCTAAATGGGCGTCTTAATCAGTTGCTGCACGTTTATTCTGACCTAATTTCAATTACTCCTGAGCATTTCAGGCTTTTTGTTTCTTTGGCCCCTCACACTTTTAGTCGTGCTGCATTTTCACACTTGACAACTGTATTTTGCTTTCTAACCAGTTCCAAGGAAGGATCGCCCAGAGCCCCAATCACGCCTCATGAAAAGCTGGGTCTGGATCAGACCTCGCCCCTCCTGTTGCTTGCCGCAGCAGGAGTGGCACCTTGCAGTTGTAAAGGTGATTTCAGAGACATGTAACCGGCCCCCACTCTTCGGATTAGGAAGACTCCGACTGGTGGGGTCACCACAGCACCCACCAGAGGGTCCCTTGCTGTTTGCCCTGGTCACCCTTAAAGTGTACAATCTTAATAATCCCAGAAACCCTTACAAATCAATAGGGGAATTTCTGTGTCCGCTATTATATTAACCTCTACTGCCCGCCTCATATCCTCGACTGCATTCTAGCTTATCTCACCATGGTCTGAGTTTTCTTTGTCTCTTAGATGTTTTGAGGCAGCGGTTATTCTTCTTGTTGTTATTGCACACTAATTCCATTCATGTTTTAAAAATGTAAAGCGCTAATAAAAATGTCAGTGTGGTAAAAATGTTAGTTTTTGCTCTGCCTTGATTAAATTCTGGAAACTGTTTTTGAATATTAAAAAGCAATAATTTCCCTGTGCCACCCGTGTGTGCGCGCCTCCCGCCTCCCCTCTGTGGAAGTGCTCAGCGAGTTCTGGCGGTTTATCAGTGAGCGGTCTCATCTGCATGCTTCCCTCTTCTCCCCTCCCCCTGGTGCCATGTATCTCTATTAAAGAACGTGGGACTAATTAATCTTCTTAAGACACAAAACAAATTGTCACTCATCCTGCAGAATGTACATTACGCGTAAACTCAAGAGACGTCGCGACAAGCAGAAAAGCACTGAAAATACTCATTTGGCATTCTTATTGCCTTGTAGTTCTTATTATTAATTTGATGGGTTTTATATATTTGTTAAAAATCTCCATCTTTAAAGGTTATCTGCAATGAACGAACTGTAATTTCTTTTATTTAAATTGTCATCCTGATAATTCTCTGATGTGTCTAATGACAAGGATAACAGAATCAATGCAAGCAATTTTTATCTGGGGTTGGTCCAGAAGTGGGAGGTAGCTTATACTTAGCAGTGAGCTGTTTTAAATGTTAATTTGTTTCTTACAAAGAGACAAAAATAAAATGTATCCCTTTCATTCTCCCCCACCCCTCCCCCGAGAATCTTTCTGAACAAAGAACAAACTGTGGAAACATGCAGGACCAGTCATAGTAATTTTACTGCTTCAGAATTCTGTTCATCCTATACCATTGACATGCTAGTGCTGTTGAAGACGCTAGGAACAATATCGGGCATGTGAGGGTCTCCAGATGTATGAGAACTTCTACCCAGGTGTGAGGTACTGAAGCAAATTTGGAGTCCCTGTACCCGACACTTGTGCAACCTCTAAGTGATCATCTGAGAAAGGTTACTGCTTGGACTGTTTCAAATAAGAAACTTCTGTTCTGTATTTGACTTCTCATCTCCTTGGTGCAAGTGCTTAACACATGCTGGAAAATAATGAGGGACCTCACGTCTACTTTTCCCTGTTCCAGTCTGCTGAAGCACTGCAGCTAGCGAACAGCAGATCTGCTTTTTTCACTGAAGGACTCGTCTGCCTGATGATCTGCACCAGTGTTTGCATCAGTTGCCTGCCTACTGGGGCACCCAAGTCCAGCCTTGATCCTCTTGCCCTACCCTATCCCCTCGAATCTAATCCGTTAACAGTCCGGTAGATCGTACTCTTCTGGCTGGTATATTGTTGGGTTTGTAGTGCACTGAGGTAAGCTCAATATTCCTACTAACGAAGTGTCCACCAGATTAATTTCCAGCCAGACCAATGCTTCGGCCGAAAGGAAGGGGGGAGGCAAAGGCCGAGATTTAATTTGGCTTTGTTAGCTTTGGGCTACCAATCGTTCATCTGTAAAAAACAGTAATAAAAAAAAACATTAGACAACACATTAAAACATGCTTTACAATAAAAAAGAAAAGGAAAAATAGGGACGTAGCACAAAGAATGTTAGGGTAAAAGTCCAGGCAAACGAAAAGGCTCGTAATAAAAAAAAAAAAATCACTTTAGTCAGGGCTCCTATTCAGCTGCTTGAGGTGAAGGCTTTTTTTGGGAAGTCTTGTTTTTCTGTTTATGCATCGAAAAGGGCATGGCTGATGAAATGCTCTCATTTTGGCTTTACCATTTCCTTTACCAACCTTTTATGCACCAAGGTTGGCCAGCCCCAGTACACTGGAAGTCTTCTGAGCCATTTTTTTATACTGAACCTTCAGATGTCTTTCATTCTTCTGAAGTGGAGAAAATTTGCCATAATGAGGTAACACAACCTGAATGTGTTGTTTCCTACGGGCGTCCCAGTCCTCTAAATTTGCTAACTACTACCAGGAAATCACAGGTCCATGCCAAAACCGGATGAAGAGAACATAGTGCGATGCAAAGATATTCAAATAATATATCGATGTTTGGATAATTCACACCTATTTTTAAAAGAGATGCAGTAGCAGAAATTCTGAATAATAGAGCATCAGCACTGAAGGAGAAAAATAAACTGATGACAAGGTCACAGTGAACTCGCACCTACATGGATCGCTTGAAATATGTACCACAGGATAGTCAATTAATATTGCAGGTGTCCCCGGCAGAGCCAGGGTTATTGTTCTTCCTTCCAGATCTACAAAGTATTTAGGCTGAAGCCAAAGCCTGTTCCATGATGTCAGACCAGATTTTAGTGACATAAGGCAGGCGCAATTCCTAGTCGAGCAGGGGAAACGACTGGAAGTAAAGAAATTGTTCAACAGCAGCAGGCTGAGTACAACAAACGGAGGCCAGAAGACGGGAACTAAACAGCAGCAGGTTTAGAGACTTACGGGGCACTGACGGGCTCGGATGTCCTGCATTTTCACTGTGCAAGTCCTACCCCTTCTTCGACATTAGAACAGCCCTGTATATGCTGGGAGATGGCGTGCCTCTCTACCCTTGTTAGCTAAGTATGTATTGTAATTAGCACCCAGAAGAAACAACTGCTGAACGGCTGCTTCCAGCACTAGACCATTGCAGAGTATGATGACATTGTAGATGTATCAGAGCACTGCATAAAGAGGGACAAGACACAGAACTCGCTCCATGGCCTACACAGACAGTTGGGGAGGTGAATAATGCCCATATTTGCTTCCCCATTTCAGGAAGCCAGTGGTTCTTGCAGGACCATTGTCCAAATATCTCTGCCTTGTTCTGCTGTGATAGTTACCATGTCCTTGACAACTCCCATCATCAACTTCAGGTTCTTGATATTGCTGCTTCACTGTCTCCTCTTGACACTCCTTCGCTATATTCCTACTGCTTTTTCAGGAGCACCACAAAGGAAGTTGAACCTATTAGCCTTGGTATTTGAACGTGGCTATTGGCACATTTGTGTTAGTGCAATTTATACAGTGCACGGCTACCTTCAACGGAAGTGTCCCGGCGCTAGCAGCAGGTGCAGCGGGTGTAGGCTTAGAGACTGGAGAAGCTCTAGACTAGGCCAAAAAGCCAGGTTTTTAGAGCCTTCCAGAACACGGGTTCTGACTTAGCCTTCCGTATATGTTCAGGCATGGAATTCCACAGGGAGGCTGTTTTTACAGCGAAGGCTCGACCCCCAATCCTGGCTTTTGCAAAGCGAGGAATCACAAGTAAATCCTGGTGATTTGACCTCAGAGACCTGGTCTGGCGATATTTCCGGAGTCTATGCTTCAGATATTGTGGACCAATGTCTCTGGTTCCTCTGTAAGCCAAGGTCAACGCCTTGAACTCTATCCTTCTCTTGACCGGTAGCCAATATATTGCTAGACATATTTAATCCCTTCTGGTCATGCTTTTCTTGTCTACGACCACTCTGCATCACTATCAAGGGTAGAAAAGTGCAGTAAGATTTCTACGTGAAGTTAGGCATAGTGCTATTCATGCCTTAACCACCCCCCTCAGTCTGATCGACTTAGACAAGAGGCCCGAGTTATTTAGATTACTGAGAAAGGGGATTTGTGTTGGTTAATTGAGCCCTTCCTTCTCAATAGACGTGTACCCATGAAAAAAAAGGCTTATTATACAATGCCCATCTAAAAGCAAAAATCTACGGATTGGCCAGTGCCTCCCCTCAAAGTTACCAGCACTGATATTGTCACAACAACTTGTCCTCTGTTACAGCTGAAACCATCTCAGGTCTACACCAAGAGAAGGCCTTTTCTAGTAACTCTGAACCAGCTTCTCTGTTCATCATGCCAACATTGCTATTTGTCCTATAAATGCATTGTAGCCTTTAACACTTCATAAATATCTCCTTACAATGAAAACTTTGGCCTTGCTTTCAACCAAAAAATGATTTATTTTTCCACTGCTCACTTCAAACCTGCTTCATCAAAGATCCCTATCTCTCTGAACTGTGTGGTGATCAACTTCCGCTCTGATTTGGTTCACTGCAGCAAACAGGAATTTGGCAGACAGGTACTCTATCACAAACATGATAGATTCGCCTTATAAGTGTGTTAGGATATGATGCAGTTGAAATGAGGCAGAGCAGATATCCGTCAGATTTGCGATGGATAACCTATCTACCAAACTCTAAATCAGGCCAGAGTCTCAACATAATTCAGGCCACCTCTTTTAAACAGAAAAGTGGTAGAACTCTCAAGCATTGCCTCCTCGTCCGTCTTCCTCGCGACAGTAATAACAGAATGAGCTTTAGTCTCCCTACAGAAACTTCTGAGTAAAAGTTAGCATACTAGTTTCCCTCCCTTCAATATGGCTGACTTCCTCTTTATGCTATAAAAAGGAAGTACACCCAAAACTCCACCTGTTTTTTTGTTTCAGCAAACAAACTTCACAAGTTGCTTATTTCAATTTTGAATGTAAGTGGGGGATCGAGGTCTTGCTTTAGAAGATTAATGGGTCCCGCGAGGTCGAGGTGTTGCAGTAGCATACTCAGGACCTTGCTTATTGTAGGACGTTTGTGGATCTTACCGCTGTTTTGGAAAGTATTTCACAAAGTGTGCCGCAGCGATCGTGGTTACCTTGAAGTCCTGCTTGAGCGGGCTCTGGGGAGAGTGGTTGTGCTTCTCCTTCGGATTCCTGGAGATTTCCATGGGAGTTGCATGTGAGCGCCTGGTGTGAGCGGGCGAGGAATGGGCCCGTCTTCATGATGCGAGGTGTGCAGTATACGCGGGCAGCCGATGACGACATTTTATTGTACTGCCACAACGTGTGCGCTTCACAGTTAAGTCGCAGCAGAGTGTGCAAGGTATTGTGGGGCAGCTGCTTAGCAACCTGGTTGCTTTGGAAAAGTCATGTTTTGGGTGCCTTGCAACTATATAAACCGGAGATTTGTCTGCTTACTGTAGTTGGTACTGTGTGCAGTATGGAGACTGGGGGTAAAGTGTTGGAGAAAACCCACACTGTGGAGGAGCCAGGGATTCCTGAGGGGGCTCCTTGTTTGGCTGCTATTCAGCAGATGATACAGGCTGTTGTAGGTGCAGCTTTTTGGAAAAGAGAGCATGTTCCTCCAGCTAAGAGGCCTTGTATGGAGGCGGTAGCCCCTGCAGCTTCTGATGCAGCAGATGATGCTGAGCAGAAAAGGCGATATGTGCAGGGTCCTGAGTTGAACCCTTATATGTTTAATTGGTTTGTTGAGACCTTTTCCTTTGTAATTTATTTTTCTTTTTTTACTCCTCCCGCCTGGTGGGAACAAAGCTCTGATCCCTGCCCATGTGAGTGTGGGTAGGGTATGCCCACTCTCTCCTGGGCTTGGACCACAGTGTGCCGGAGTATGGAATACCTGGAGCCTGAACAGGCTTCGGGCGAGGGGCAGCATGCCCCCCTCCTCTTTTATAAAAATCGGCCCCAGGGGATGGGGTTCCTGTGGCCTGAGAGTGGCTTGGAGAGGGAGGGCCTCATTCCTCCTTCGCCTGTGTTATTGGGCTCTAGGAGTTGGAGTGCCTGGGGCCTCAATGAGGCAAGGATGGGGGACTGGATGCCCCCTCCCCAAAATATATTGATTGTGAGACCTGTCAGTTCACTGGATCCTCCATGACATGAAATATACGTTTTTGAGCATTAATTGCTCAAATACTACTGAACCGATTTATACAAAATCACAAAAAGATTGCTTCGTGGATTAAAAAATAGCTTTCTACAAAATTTGGTATAAATCTGTTCAGCAGTTTTTGCACTATCGCTGTTCAATTCCCAAAATCCCAAAAGCAATTTCCTAAATGCCAGTTGCACATTGGTGTTTTGCAGAGGAAGGCTGCTGTGGAAACAATACAACTCCATTGTGGTCTCAGGAAAAGTTGTACTCAAGCATCCAACTACCACACTATCCACCGACCCTTCTTTACCTGAGACATCACAAAATAACTACATAATTGTGCTGTCATCAATATCTGCAGCAGCACAACCAACTAAGGCCGAAAAGGAATCAGTGGTGTGGAAGTTCTTATGGCAACCAGCTGTGCAGAAAACAAGAGGTTACATGCACCTTGTGCAAACAGGTGTTCCATAGGGGCAAACCAGGCCAGTACTCGTGTACCTGAGGGCTATGCATATGCACTCCAACAACATAGCTTGTGCAGAGCTGGAAATAACACACAGGGCGGAGCAGTAGGAAATAAAGCTGCACAAGCTTAAACAGAAAGACAATACCGATATGCAATTGTTTGCTACTTACTGCAAACGCTGGCTCAAGGTTGTAGTTTCTGGTGAGGAAAGTAAAAGATTTTTATCAAAAGCTATGCAAGACCATCTCAAAACAGGTCACAAAGACCTCTTTGAAAAATAAATTATAAAAAATAAATAAATTACATTAAAAAAAATTAAAAAATTGTTTTTAAACATGCAGTAGTTTAACACGTTAAAAAATAGAAAACCTTTTTTAAAAGTTGCTTAAAGTAGTTTCAAAGCAAAAAGAGAAAAAATATGAAAAAACCTGTAGATAAAACAGAAAGTCACATTTTTCAAGAGACAAAGTCCTGCATACAACATCATTTGCAAGTAACTAGAGAATGTGAATAACCGAGGTCTTCAAACTTTTTTGCTTTGAGCTCTCCGCCCCCCCTCACTCCCCCCCCAAAAAGTATTTTGAAGTCTGGGTCTCCTACAAAACTTTATGGAACGACTTGGGGGAGCGGGAGGCGTAGGGCTGAGCACAGGGGGTGGGGCTTCACAGGGGGTGGGGCTTATGAGAATTTCAAGGGCACTTTTTGTGTACACCATAATCCACACTAAATGTGCGACACACATTAAAGAGCAAACACATTAAAAGTGGTCCCATAGCAGTTGCACCTTCTGCACTAATGGTAATGAATAGAAGACCATCCCCTCTGCATCTTTCACCCCTTCCCCACCACGTCTGGCTATCACTCAAATGTAATGTAAAGGGAACTTATTAAAGTGCAACTGATACTCCGTAGAGTGTCCTGGCGCTCTGCACTGACAGTGTAGGAACCGAAAAGTGAAAAAGGGAACAGAATTAATTATTAGAGAAGAGCCATGTTTTTAGCTTCTTCCGGAACAGAGTGGTGTAAGTAAGATATCTTCGTTCCGACTGAAGATTATTCCATAAAGATGGGCCCAGAAAAGAAAAAGACCTGCCCCCCGTTCTGGATTTACAGATCCTAGGAATTTTGGCCAGAAAGAGATTTGCCGAGTGCAGACTTCTAGGAGGGTTGTAGAGGCCGATTCTCAATTTCAAGTATCTTGGACCTGTTCCATGCAATGCTCTATGGATTAGTAATAGGATTTTAAAAGTAATCCTGTTCCTTACGGGGAGCCAGTGCAGTTCTCTGAGAGATGACACCTGGGTTCTTAGGGGTAGGCTGAGTATCGTGCGAGCGGACGCATTCTGGACTCCCTGCAGCCTACTAATCAGCTAGTCAGGCAAGCCCAGTTACTGTGCATTACCATAGTCCAGTCTAGATGTAATCGGAGCCTGGACCACTAATTTTCTAGTCGACAAAGACAAAGTGCAGAAACTTCCTCAGCATACGTAACATACCAAAGCAGGTCCCTACTATTGCGTTCACTTGTGAGAGAAACGAAAGTTCCTCATCAAACTTAATGCCTAGATTTTTAATAGCATTAGTGTGGATAAATGGAGGAGAAGCATCCTTGGGCCAGAAGGTCTGCCAAGGCACTTCCAATCTTAAACCAAAAAAGAGAAACTCTGTCTTTCCCGCATTGCATTTCAGTTGGTAGAGGGAAAGCCATTGGAAAACTTTGGTCAATTTCTAATTTTTTCACCGGGGAATTCTTCGTCCCTGCCCCATGAGAAAAGTAGCTGGGTGTCGTCTGCATAAGAGACTTCTTTAGCACCCCGGGGTCTCTGCAAGGCGTGCCAGGTGGGCAAGATATATATTAAATAGTGTAGGGCTCCAGCCCGATGTTGAAACAGACTGTCCCTTTCAGAAAAAATTATCTCCCACGTGTTGCCCACCTCTTTGCAGCAAGGGTGTCCTCATCCCTAATGCTCTCCCAATGTTACTATCTTAAAGTTGGACAGTCATAATTGTGATGCAGTGGGGCCCTTCACACTCCTGGGCATCAGTGCCACTTCACCTGCTTCTCTAATGAGAGCTACTGCCTTGCAAAGTCTCTTCTGCCCCTTGTTAAAACCCTCCCATATCCTCCTTTCTGCCATCTCTCTGAAGCCTAACGCTAAGGTGTCTCCTCTGCTCCAAATTAGCCCTCTCTTGGGCCATTAATCCAATGCCAAAACCAACACTGGCATATCAATGGTGCACTGAGCCCTAATGCAAGAAAGGAATGAGTCATAATAGGGGTTTAGTTAGGCCCTCACACCCCTGAGCACCTGTGCCACTGGACCTGCTGACCCAATGACACCTACTCTTCTGCCCATTCCACTGTGCCATTATTTCTAGGCCTGAGGCCCATGGCAGACTGTCTATCTTTTTGTTTGGTAGAAAAGGGGACAAATATTGTCCCCACTCACCTCCTGTTGCTTGTGATATGGGCTCCAATGCTAACAAGGAAAATGGCTTACCAACCCCCACCCCCTTTGTGCTAGTAACACATCCATTATATGACCTTTTGGCATCCCTCCTTCCACCCTCTCGACTCACCTGAAAGGACATCTGTATGTAAACAGAGGCTGAAGTTGGCAGTGTGTATGAAGATTAAGATGCTCATTTGCATTTAATTTTACAAAAAAGTTCTCATATTTTTTGTTAAAAGCAGTCATCCCTGATTTTTTTAATAGGTACCTGGAGGTACCTCTGTGTGAGAGTGAAAGGAGGGGGTCTAAAGCGCTCTATTTAATGGAGTCATTTGAAGCATCGTGATGACAAAGATGTATTACTTTTTAGAGGTAATGTAAGAATGCCGAGTTTTGGAGAGTTTCCTTTTAATGGACTTATAAAAATGCCTACACTAGGTACAGCCTGGTTAGCTATTACTATGATGTGTTCTTTGAAAGCACTTGTTGTATCATATATAGAGCCACTAGAATTATGCAATTTTGCAGCCACAGCATTTTTCGCATAATTATGGATTTGCTGCATTTGCCACATAATCCACCACCGGCTGCATAATCTGCAAATTTTTTAACAAATAAAAGTTGGTTCTAGCTGTAACGGATTAAAAGTTACTAAAAAGTTGGGAAGATTTGTGCCTCGTTCTCATCCGAAAATTTCCAGCCATTAACGGAAGCAAAAAAAGAATAGACACCAGGAAGGAGCCATGGTTTAACCTCTCTTTATGAGAAGAAAAGAGAAGGATTACTAGAGAGGTGCGAATCCAAGCCGTGGCGGCAAAAATGGGTAGGAAAACAGACAAGGGCAAACTGAAGGAATTACGGAATAAATAGAAGAAGATGCTGAGGGAAGCAAAAACATCATATAAAGAAATCTAAAGATTCTGGGGCATCATAAATAACTTGACAAAGGGTTTAAAACTACAACAAGAAGCAGGAATCGGCGACAAAATCTGGATACAGCACGTACAAAATAGGTACAGCAGTACGAAGTACGATAAGTGAGCTATGGCGACAGCCGCCTCAGAATCACCGCAAGATCAAAGACCCGATGTAGAAGAAAACACCAGACTGCCCCAGCCAGAATATAAAGACCTAGGACAAGTCGCAAGTTGCAACGATTCAAATGACCTGATCGACACTAAGCAATTAAGAGGAATAATAAAACGATTAAAAACTGAGGGTGCGGCAGGCCCGAATGGGCTCCCCAATGCACTATTTAAACATGCTCTGGATTTTTGGGCTGATTACCTCGCGCCGCTTTTTAATCAGATCTACAGACAGAACAACGTTCCCAAATTTTGGAAAGGGAACATCATTCATCCAATATTTAAACAGGGAGATCATAATATGCCAGAAAACTACAGATTGATATCGTTGATCGACGTAGAGGCTAAATTATATGGATCCTGCCTACTACTTCATCTTCAAGATTGGATGGATGAAATGAGCATAATCCCCACGTTTCAAACGGGTTTTAGACCAGAGATGGGCACCTTAACAAATTTGGCAACTTTGGCACTTTTAACTGAAAAAGCGGCAAAAAAGAAAACACGGTTGTTTGCATGTTTTGTCGACTTGAAAGCCGCATTCGACAGAGTAAACAGAAATCGTCTCTGGGAAAAACTAAGAGCCTGGGGGTTGCCGAGTAAATTACTGGATGCAATAATAGCCCTATACAGTGAAACCTGGGCAAGAGTGAAAATAGGCGACGGACGTAGTACCACCGCCAGTATCTACGCACAGCAAGGCCTAAAACAAGGCTGCGTCCTGGCTCCGAGCCTATTCAACTTGTTCATGGCAGACATCATTAAATGCATCATTAAATACATGCAAGCAGCCGATTGCCATCCGCCAAACTTGTCCAAAGAGCCATTTCCCTTCTTACAGTATGCAGACGATATTGTGGTGCTGAGCCAAAGCCCTATCGGGTTACAAAGAGCGATCAATAACTTAGTAACCTATTTGGACCAAGAACATTTGGAACTAAATAAAGAGAAAACTAAGGTTGTACGTCTAGTGGACCCTAAAAAAACCAAGTTCGAATGGTTTGTAAAAGGGACAATAGTAGAAGAGCAAGCGTCCTACAAATATCTTGGCTTAAAACTGGGGCGAGGCTCAACATATAAGGAACACAAAATGGACTTAAAAGCAAAAACACAATCGTTAATTTTTGCATATAGATTACTGTATAAAAAATTGGGTTGCCCGAACCATGCCCATCTTTTAAAAGTGATGGCAGCACAAATTCTTTCCACATTGTCGTATGCCCTAGTAGTCTGGTGCGGTAAAGAGGTTGAACTGTTAAACGAACTCCAGATGAAGGTTTATAAAGCCGTTTTCAACCTACCAAAGTCTGCCTCCCCAGCTCAGGTTCGGTTGGAATTCGGCCTTCAGAATCAGAAATTCCGGAGCATGAGCGGCTTCGTGAAGTTATGTCATAAGTTTCGCGCATGTGAGCCGGGGTCATTGAATAGTCTATGCTGGAAAGAAATTAAAATCCAGATGGATCAAGACATTCCAAATTCATGGGGAGCCCATCTGAGAAAATCATTGGCGGAACTCGACATACAAATGACATGGGACAGCTTGGTAGACCGGGCAGTTTTTGGTAAATCGGTAAATAACATTGCAAAGAGGAAGTCTTTCTTAGAAGATAAAATAACTTCGAAACGCCGGCATGGGTGGACTGTGATTAACTCTTACATATCAACAAAGCCTCAGGCTTACTTAGTAACTCATTTCAGCGCTGAGTTAAAAAAGAGCTTTATTGATTACCGGTTGGGTATGCATGACTCGAAAGACCTACAGCCTTCCTGGAAAAGCAACCAACAAGTAGCTCACTGTCGCCTATGTGGTTTTTGTAATGAAACACTAACTCACCTGCTGTGTGCTTGCCCCGCAGTCAAGGATTTAAGGAGTCTGCTTTTAAAACCCATTTTTAATGAATTGAACATTCGCACATGCAGGCAAGCTGTGATACGGTGGTTGGAATGGTCCTCCATAATCTTGGCTTGCCGGTGCGTAAAATATCTGGCAAAAGTAAGGAAACTTTTTAAGGCAAGCCGATTTAGAGGAAACTAAAAAAGCATGAATAAGGTCGGCATGGGTTTAGTTCAAGCATGGCACCACCTCACAAGCCCAGGTAATAAGCGGACTAAAAGCCTAACCAATCATGGGATAATTTGAATAATAGAAAAATTGTAGTTGATCAAATTTTAACGTAAAGTTTTGCATCTTTTTATAGGCACATTTTATCTTAACAGGCCCTAGTTAATTCATTTTTTGGACAAATTCAGTCGTCTGAGTTCCTTGAAAAATCTGAATAATAGAACTTTCGTAGATTGTTCAAACTTTTAGTTAACATCGTATGCGCATTATTAATGTTCGGATTTTAAAAATCGCAAAGCTCGTTGCTATTGAGTGGTATTTAGTTGGAGTTTTTGTTTTTACCAATCATGTATGTCTAAATATTTTGAATTGGAAATTGTAACGATTTTAAGTAATCACATACAATAAACTATTGACTTGACTTGTTACTAAAAATGTGGTGATGTGTTTGTGCGCAGTGTGAGGCCCTTCGCAAAGGTTACTTGGTCATCTTTCAGTTGCTTATTTCTGTAATTGGTTAAGTTGGTACTAATCAGGTAAAATCTTTACTTCTGAAAAATAATGAGGTAATACTAGCAAAAAATGTGCTGCATAATTTATCTTTTCTTGCTGCATAATATGGTGTCACCTGCCACATAATTTGGTGCTCCGTCACATAATTCCAGAGGCCCTGATCATAAACACTAAATTATTGTGTGGCAGCCTATTTTATACGTTCTGTACTACAGTTGTGGAAAAATGCCTTACATATTCACATTGCCTTCTGTTCCATGTTTGGACCTCATGAGACTATAAATACGGAAGTCACTATTCTGCACACACAAGTCACTATTCTGCACTGCACCAACCAAGATTCAATTCTGTGACTCTCTGGTCGCACATACAGAAATCTGCAGTGATCACATTAACCAATTGACGTTTCATTATGTGAAAGAGTGCATTTCCCACCAATTAGTTAAATCTGCATTTATTTTACACTTATGGTGTGTGCTTTATTTTAAATGCATTTGCTGTGAAAGTGAAAATACAACACAATACTTATAGAATATTTTATTGTTATAGCCATGTCTTTGACCCCGGCACCGCAGGGCTCAGGATCACATGTTGCCTTACTTGTTTATGCACGTCAACATTCGTGTAAAAGAAGACGGCCTGGAAAACACGAAAAATAAACTCTTGCTTTCAAGCCATCTTCATTTACATGTACATTACTGAGGCATTTGCCCCCCCCCCCATCCCCCCACCCGAGAACACCGCCACAGACCCCCAGGGGGTACCCCCCTCCCAGTTTGAAGACCTCGGGCGTATGAGAATCTGGTTTGATGCTTGCAGAGGGTTGGATGCAAGATCTGTCCAAAGACCCCTTGTGCCAAACCCCCATGCACATGAACTTAACGTTCTGTGCAGTGGGGTTGCCCACCTGAAGTAAGTCTTACACATATTTCACTTGGAATATTATCAAAACATCCCAGAAATTCACTGAAAAAATAGGTTAAAGTGGCATTATTGTTAGGTGATGAAATTACAGATAAACTAATATTTAAAAAACAACCCTGAAATTTGACATTATATAGTGTACTCTACTAATTTGCGCCCCCTGTAATGCGCTGCTTATAACTACTTGTATTACATCACTCACGAAATGTTAAATGACATAATTGATGACATCTCAAATTACATAATTGATGACATTTCTGATGACGTCATCCAGTAATTGACAGTGTTCTATAGGCGTTGTGAAATGCGGGTAATTCAACAAGCTTTCAATTTTCTTTCACCTGTCAAGTGATCGTTGCGCAACATGCGGATTCATATCATATCTCGGAACCCACCTTCATTTGGTGAATGTCACCCTGCTTTTACTGGTATTTACCCGCCTAGCAAACAAAATGCCTTCATACACTTTAATGGGGTCACCTATTTTTTAAACCTTGAACACCCTACAAAGTTCTTTCTCTATTCACCTTAAATGGATCACACCCTTAAAGACTTCATGAGACTCACAATTTTAAATCACCAGGCTGACAGGTATCCATTTGGGACGGACAAGAGACCACCAGCCAGGACCTATGGACAGAGCCATTTAGTGTGGTAAAATACACCACACACATTCTTGAGGTGACCGGAATGGCATACAATCTTATTGCCATAGTTACAACCACAGTTTAAGTTAAACTATCTCTAAGTGGGTCACCCATATATTCCGCATTAGAACATTGGAATGTGGAGCACTCCATTGAAGACAATGGAGTGCTCCGAGCTTCTACGGGCCGGTAAAGGCCCGCAAAGCAACATTCCAATGTTGTTTTCACAAAGGCCTCTCGGAGCCTGAGGGGATTTAAACCCCCTCGAACTCTGAGAGGCCTTTGTTTTATTTGTTAGAACATTCTGCCCTCTAGTGGCAGAATGTTCCAATAGCCTTATAGCCCTTCGTAGCTGGGCTATACCGGCTATTAAAGTCCCACTCCCTTGTTAAAGTCCTTCGGCTCGGGCCTTTAACGCTGGAGCGGGCCTTTAATAGGCGGTATAGCCCGCTACGGCGGGCTATAAGGCTATATTATTTAACAATGTGCAGTCTCAAAATCTTCACGAATGTTCTGCAAATAAACATCCTCACTTTCTAAAGGTCCACTTCATATGGAATTTCTCTATAGCACTGTATAACAACCGCTTATTATGGTAAAGTGCTCAGGCATCCACTAGGGATAATCTATTGTGGAGTGCAGCTTTGGCTTTTCTGACAGATTTGTAATGATATGCTTTGACCTTAAGCCACAATCTACTTAGAAACATGCCTCTGCGGCCCACGCCAGGTGCTGTCATCCTTTACCTTTTTTTAAGAAGAACTACTGATTGCACTTAAAACTTTAATGGTAGGTAAACTGTGCGCCACCTAACTTTTAGCATGTGCAGAAAGACTTGGTTTCCATCTATGTAACCCCAGGGGTGCATTCAGTAATTATGCGCTGTATATGACTGAAAGCCATTTATTAGCAACTTTCTTGGTTAAAATCATGTAAGAGTTTATGGAATAATATGAATAGTAATATCATGGATGATGTCATCAAAGATGTCACCAGTGATGTCATTTGAGATGTCATGAGTGATGTAATATGTGAGGTCTTAGGAGGTGCATGATTAGGGCACACGTTATAGTAACTAAACAGTTATTTGTGAATTTGAGGGGTTTGGGTAATTTAAATATTAGTTTGTGTCTCATTCCGTCACCTAACTATAACAGTACTTTAACCTTTGTTTTTTTTTCTGTGACTATTTTTTTTTTAACTTAAGAACATACTATGCCTAACTATAATGTCACTTTACCTTTTTTCCAGCAAAAATATACATACAAATATATATGTAATGCATAGGCTGACTGTCATACTCTGCCCCTCATGACTCCGCTCCTTTTTGACTGCTGCACCTTCCCTGTGATTCTTCGATTACTGGAGCACATTTTCCCCATTCCAGCACTTCTAGCATGATACCTGTGTTGTGCATGAGCATTCCCTAGAGTGGGTCTTGGGAATAGATCTGAAATGGGGAATATTTTTTTCAGTGTGAAAATAGTCTTAGAATATGTTTAGAATGACTTTTTTTCAACTATGCGGAAATGGACTAAATCCTCTGAAGCTGGTTTTCTCTCTCTTTCCTAAACCCGTGCACAGTATCTAATTAGAAACTATTCACGGAGTACTTTAGGGCTCTCTAATTAGCTCCGAAATGTATAGCAAAGAATATGGAGATGGGAATACAGAAATGTACATTCATATTCAATGACCATCCTCAATCATTCTAGAATCTGATGAGATGGCCACTATACATCAAAAGAAAAGGTGACCTCCTGAGGACCTTGAGCAGTTAGTGCAACTTAAAAATGCCTACTATTGTGTGTTGGTCACAAAAGTAACACCCCATGAAGGTGGTCTGTGTTTTCCATCAGTGCTTTGTTGTTGGCGTTAGAAAGCAGTTTTAGAGTCGACTACCAGGAAGAGCGCAAACTCATTAGTGACTTGCTATTGTCCTTAGGAGGCGGAGGATCTTGGTATGGATTTGTCATTATCGTTAGAAGAGCAGCCCCTGTTAGCTGCATACAGATCATGGGGAAGGATTCCAGATGATAAAGGATTTGCCCGTCTTATTCTTCCCCTCTAGCTCCTGCACTTGCTCCAGCGGAATGTGTCTTGGACAAGTAATTGCACTCACACCGACAGTGACACATTAAAGATATTCACTGTAAAACTATCCAGGTATAATCAACACAATACATTAGATTGCCTGGAAAGAATATTTCTTTTTTTAATGCTCTCCCTAAGGGAGGGGGGGGGTGGGGGGGGAGGGGTGGGGGTGTGTGTGTGTGTGTGTGTGTGTGTGTGTGTGTGTGTGTGTGTGTGTGTGTGTGTGTGTGTGTGTGTGTGTGTGTGTGTGTGTGTGTGTGTGTGTGTGTGTGTGTGTGTGTGTGTGTGTGTGTGTGTGTGTGTGTGTGTGTGTGTGTGTGTGTGTGTGTGTGTGTGTGTGTGTGTGTGTGTGTGTGTGTGTGTGTGTGTGTGTTTTATATAATCCTTCACCCTTGCTTCCAGGATATATCTATTTATATATATATCTCTAGATAGATATATCTCGAAGGGGGCTGGATCGGAGGGGCACGACGTGCTCATACTTTTTTAATTCATGAGAAACCATTCCCCTACTTTTTGTGAAAGGATAACAGTCGTGGGACAGATAATTCCGACAGCTGAAATGCTTCAGCTGAAATGCAAGGCAGGGAGTCTCCTGTGCTGTGAAGCCGAAGGTAGGCACATAGCTAAACAAGCCTTCTTGCCAGGGTGCCTGCTTGCCTGAAAGAAATGCAAAAGTGTCCCACTGCTTAATCTGCAAATGTGAAAGGTTCTTGGGAGTGGTGCTGGCTTGAATTGATGGAATCATTCGAAGCTTTGTGATGAGAAAGATTTATTATTTTTGGGTGGTAGTGCAAGAGACTTACCTGCTGGGTGCTGAACTGTTTGCTTTTGAAGAACAGCTAATTAAAAAAAAATCATTATGTACAGTCTAAGTTTAACTATAAAATCCATATTTTGGAAGCACCATTTCATCTTAAACCATTTTGCATGTTTTGTAGCAGTCAAATATCTTACACTGTGTGTAATTTAGGTTAAAATAATAACTTACATATTTGCAGTGCTTTCTGTCACAGGCTGTGACCTCGTAGCACTAAACATACAGAAGTTACCAATGGCGTAGCTAGAGCCTTTGCCACCCGGGGCGATCCCTGAGTTTGCCACCCAGTGATGGCCGGAGCAGGGGGTAGGGGGTGTTGGCAATAGACGACGATAAGCTGGGGGGAGGCGTCAGACGACAAGGGAGAATAAGAAAAAAAAAACTTACCTTGCGCTCGCCGCCACCGCTCCCAAAACCAAAGTACGCCACTGGAAGTTACTATTCTCCACTGCACCAACCAACATTTAACTCTATGGCTCTCTGGTGTGCATTAATTAACAGAGGTTTCATTATTTACTATAGTGTATTTGCCACTGATTAATTTAACTTTTAAAAATTATTTCTCATTTAAGCTGTGTGCTATTTTTATGTAGGTATCTGAAGGTAGAAGATTTTAAAAAATTAGATTTTTTTAACCACACCTTTGATCCCGCCCCCAAGCTCACTGACCCCATTGCATGCAGCATCACAGTTCCCATACTTTTTTTTAATGTACTTTGACCACTGTGTATGTGTGTATATATATATGTGTATATATATATATATATATATATATATAAGATAATGGTAATCTGACTAAATCAGTGAACATTTGTGCATAGCAAAGCACTTAATCTTACATTTACGAAAATAACTTAAGTAACTGTACACAAATCGAACGAAATTCCCAGGGACTATACAAAGAACACTGAAGATGCTTTGAATAAGCTGTCTAATTGTATTGGAAGGGTACTGTGATCAAAACATGTGAAGTACTATACTAACAATTGTAACACCTGGCTGGCACAACTAGAAAAATAGTCACTATTATATACTATGAACAGTCGTCTTGTATATTTTGTAAATATTGTGAAGGGTTAAATGAGCACTACAATACCCACAATGCCGCATTATAGGCTAATGTGAAAGTAAAAATAGTGCAATGGAAGACAGACTCACCTACCGTGACAAAGGCCCTGTGAGGCTGAAACGCGTTGGTGAAGCGTTACATGCATGATTAATAAATCTTGAATAATGGATTCTAGAGTGCAGCGTCCCTTTGTTGAAGAAAAAATGAATGTGTGTATATATATATATATATATATATATATCACATTTTAAGCACACTTAGATTGGAATTACTTTATTTACTCTGGTCATAAAAATACTGAACCATTTTGTAGTAAACTGTCTCCTTCTGTGCAGGTTCTCAGTACTGGTAGAGTTAGGCGAAGACTTTGCTAACTGTTTTTAGGTCTAGGTTTTGTCAATACAATTGTGAAACAGACCTCTTGTCTCTAAACAACTTAGAGTGGGCTTTGAGGCTACCGTTTTCAACTATTGACTTATTTTGACCAGCCTCTTTCTGTCATTGGCTAGAGACTTGGGCAATCACATCTTGACCCCGCCATTGGCAGTATTTGTCTCTCATATGATGATGTTAACTGTTGGGGTTTTTTCTTTCCGCCTCCAAGAGAGTACCCTTTGAGGGACTACTTTATAACTACAGGCAACTCTTTCACTTCCTCAAATCTCATTTCCACCACTTCGACTTTACCCCTTTCATCCAGTCCTGCTGGCTGCCTCCTGCTCTCTCCAACAGTACCTTCCTTTGGTTTTTCTCTTCTGTCCCTCCCAGTTTTTCACTCCTTGTTTCTCCTACCTGCCCTTCCTTACTGGCAGCTTTTAATTAGTGCCACCATTCATCCGAGCGTGTTTTATTTTCCACTTGCTCAGACATGAAAGAATCTGTATATTGAAGGCTCACTTGCCTTCAGTATAGTCCTCTTTTGTTTCTATGTCAAACAAAGCAATGGAGCGTCATAGCCCTTCCTTTCTTTCTTTGTCATAGAAACTAAAGGACTACTATAATTAAGCCTGTCGTGCCATCCGACCTTTATTTCACATAGAAACAAAAACAGGACTGTAATGAAATGGAAACCGCTTAACTTAAAGCTTTGTAAGTAGTATCAGGTTTCCACCACTTTCCCAATGCACAACCCTGTAATAAAAGTAGAGAATGGCTTTTTGTTGTGACATACTGTTTAAGTATCTTACATTAAGGGTGTGAGTCGCAATAAAATCTAAAAAGTAAAGATCTGTTAAGCCTTGTATTAAACTAATCATGCAATGTTTCTCTCTTAATTTGCAGGAAATAATTGAATTTCCAATCCTGAAGTTAAATGGAAGGACGATGGAGATAGAGTCTACTTTCCACACATATGTGCAGCCCGTGGTGCACCCTCAGTTGACTCCCTTCTGTACAGAGGTGAGGAATTTCGCATGTGCAGTGTGATTCGGGGAGTAGGCTTGGAGTACAGGTGGTTTGGAGAACATGCCAGGAAAGGGATTATCAAGCTTCTGGGTTTCTAAAAGGTACTGTGTACTTAAACTAGCTCCACAAATGTTTTAAGGCATGGGCAAAGTGGGCATTGCCCAGGGCCCCCACCTGCCAAGGGCCCCCCTGTGAAAGTTAACTTTCTCTTTATCTCTCTATTTCTCCATATCAACCTTTACTGTATTACTGAGTATTATGGATGTTTGGATTAGCAGAATTTGGGTAACAAAATGCAAATCTGTTTCAGTCATGGGCCCCTAAAGCAGGTCGTGTCCAGGGCACCCAATCCTTAACTTGACACAGTGCGTCCTGGTGCGACAATCTTTTTTTGGTGTACCCCCCAATCACCTCTTTCTCCACGGATTCCCTCACTACCATCCTCCAACAGTGCCCATCCTCTTTCCATAGCCCCGCCATCACGTCTTTAAATCTGTTTTATAGTGCTACTCTTACAAGTGTAGAGTGTCAAAACTCTTTACATCACACACACATTATACAGAGACAATGAGTCATACATGTGTAAGTCAGTCTATAGGAAATGTTACATAAGACAATGTGGATTACAAGGTGTGGGAATCATGTCATCCATACTAGTAGGCAGTATATTGTAAGAGTGTTTGGTCTGGGGAAGTACAAACGCAGGATTTAAAATGTACCATAGTGGTTGGGGTTAGCTTTATTATTAAGAATACATTACTACCCAAACAAATCCTTTTTAGCAACATTAGGATAATGAAAGACTGGAGAGAGAAAAACCATAACATTCTGACCTGTACCATGCAGTTTGCATGGAACTCTTTGACAGTACAAAGCTCACTGTGCCATATTACGATTGTAACTGATGAACTGCAAGTAACAAAAGGATAACTATGGCAAAAGCATGAACCCACTGAGGTATCCTCGTAAAATAAAGATCTGCATGGTACACGTTCTTTGCAGCCGGCATATTAACCCTCTGCTCTACTTTATGATGAATCAAAACTGCCATTAGACAAAACTTCGCTCCCGTCAGCAGAAACAATAATCACCAGAGTTATCTTGACATTTTATTGTTGCCTAAAATTGTGGGACATGCAAGGAACTCTGCAGCAGGCGCTTTTAAACCTATAAGATATTTCTAAGCACAGTGCCCCCGAGCTCAGCGCCAGGTGCAGCTGCACTATTCGCACATCCCTAATGCCAGCCCCGAGTTGACACTGACTAGCTCATGTCTAGCCATGAAGTAAAATAATAATGGATAAGCTATGTGCCTTCACCAGAGGCGCGACTAGAGCCAAACTTCGGGGGGGGGGTGGAGGCTAATTCTTCCAGCAATAGGCAGAGTGGAGATGAAGGGGTGAAAACACAACAGAGCCTCGTTAACACGTAAATGGTCTTTTAAAGACTTGTTAAGTACTCGGGTGCTGCTGCGATAAGCTCAAAAACTGTCTGTGTGTGCCCGGGCTGACACACACGACTGGCGGGGGCTGAAGCCCTTTGAACCCTAGGGGCGTTGCGCGCCTGGCCTTCACTGTTTGATGGTGCATAACAAGTAGTGGTTGGGGAATTTCACTTGTGTGATTTGCCTTGTGGTATACAACTGTTTGTACAGCAGTCACCGGAATGTCGGGAATTGCTACGTAAATCCCATTAAAGTCAAAGAGATCTTTTGTGCCTCAGAAAATCTTTGTAGAAACATGGGGGGTCATACCTGAAATACTGCTCCCGGGGTTTTAATTTCTTAAATATAGCTGTTTCCAATAGGTAAATAGGCTTTTTCTGAAGTACTGAGAGCCACCTGAGATTTTCAATATTCCCAACAAATAAGAAGGAAATGGGCTGCTTTAAAAGCAAGACACACAGCTTTAAAAAAAATAGCAGGCTGTGTAGAGGACAGTAGAGCTGCTTGAGGATAGGAGTTTTGTCATAAAGTTCCTTGCTCGTCATATTAAGCAATATGTGGTACAGTGACGGCTCCTCCGCTATGGCAGAGGAGCGTCGTCCCCCCGATGGAAATAAAAAACGGGGGGAAAAAAATGATAATAAAACCAATTATTATATTTTTCTTTCCCTGCTGGATCCAGTCAAGTCTGGACAGGGCGGGACCATGATAACATCAGGAGAGGAGTAGTGTAGCACTGTAAGTGCGCATGACAGTTTGGTCGAACAACCAGTCATGGGCACTTGTTTTTCTCCAACCCAGCTGTGTTGCACAGCCGAGTTAAAGAAACATCACAGCCTCCCATGCACTGTCTGCGCAGCAAACCGAGCTGCTCAGACCAATCCTGGCGCTGCACAGATTGGGTAGCGAGCCTGTGCTGATGTGCCAGGGACTGCTGGGACACCATTAGGAGAGAAGAGGAGCACCGAGGCGGATGGCAGCGTTGGCGGCAGAATAGGTACGTTTTTAAAAATTCTTAGTTCCCTAATCCCCGTCCCGTTCTCCCCCTCTTGAGTTTTGCAGGGGCCGCCACTGTTGAGGTATACCTTTCTGCCTTTAGAGGTGCATGTGAAAAACTGGGGTGATCACTTTGAGCCTGTGATCTGCACAGTTGTGGTGAAACATGTGGCAGATGTGGCTGGTAATATGCTGATTTAACATATTTGGTCGTTGTCATGCTTGCATACAGAGTGAACCCCAGTAATGTTATTAATGAAACCAAGGAAGAGTAACCCCATGAGACGAGACGCTGCATAGACTTGGCGATGTGAGGCTGGCAAGAGAGTCCAGTTAAAGCAGCCTTAGTACTTAGGGGTGCTAATAAAAAGATTAGGAAGTCAGTCTTCTGCTTACTGTGTGGCAGAAGGGCGAAAGCGTACATACCTGGGTCCGCTAACTAGTTAACTGCTTTGGACATGTAGTGCACTGTTTACTGTTCTAGGCATGTAGTGCACTGTTTACTGTTCTAGGCATGTAGTGCACTGTTTACTGTTCTAGGCATGTGGTGCACTATTGACTGTTCTAGACATGTGGTGCACTGTTTACTAGTTCTGGACATGTGGTGCACTGTTAATTGTTCTGGGCAAGTGGTGCAATGTTAACTGCTCCGGGCATTTGGTGCAATGTTAACTGCACCGGGCACGTGGCACACTGTTAACTGCTCCGGGCATGTGGCGCACTGTTACATGCTCCAGGCATGTGGCGCACTGTGAACTGCTCTGGGCATGTGGCGCACTGTGAACTGCTCCTGGCATGTGGCGCACTGTGAACTGCTCTGGGCATGTGGCGCACTGTGAACTGCTCCGGGCATGTGGCACACTGTGAACTGCTCCGGGCATGTGGCGCACTGTGAACTGCTCCGGGCATGTGGCGCACTGTGAACTGCTCCGGGCATGTGGCGCACTGTGAACTGCTCCGGGCATGTGGCGCACTGTGAACTGCTCTGGGCATGTGGCGCACTGTGAACTGCTCCTGGCATGTGGCGCACTGTGAACTGCTCCGGGCATGTGGCGCACTGTGAACTGCTCCGGGCATGTGGCGCACTGTAAACTGCTCTGGGCATGTGGCGCACTGTTTTTAATTTTTTTTTTAATTTTATTTATGAATTTTCCATAACAAGCACAATATAGTACAAGTTGCCCATGAATTATACAGGATATTCAATTATGGTCCATATCATAGATTACATTTAGCAAGATCTTTGGAACAGTGTCATTTCCTGGGTTGCCGGGAGGAGGGAGGTGTTGCTATGCATGTTTGTACACTTGTCAGTGTTTACTGTGCTGTGGGCACTGCATAGTTATCTGTCACAATAGGCTACGAGGGGGTGTGCCCGCCGGGTCCTGTGAGTTCAGCAAATATGAGCGAAGCGGTTGCCAGATGTTGAGTGGCCTAGAGGCTGGGGTTGCAATTGCGCATACAGATCACTGTTCGTGTAACAGTATGTCATACTATATAACCAGGCTTTTAGCGTTGGAGGGTGTTTACTACCCCAGTGCACCGCCACCTCTCTTTTAGCGAGCAGTAGGGCGATTGCAACGAACTGCCTCACTGACTTTGGACAATCGTGCACATATCCCATGAGGGCCTGCAGTGGAGTGGGCGTAATGTCCAGTCATACGGGACAACTCCCCAAATACTGCTCTCCAATATTTGGCAATCCTGTCACAAGTCCACGTCATGTGTGCAAAGTCCGCGAATGGGGAGTGGCACTTGGGGCATGTGTAGGGACGTGTCGGGTCCATCCGATATACCTTGACAGGGGTGATGTTTGCACACCATATAAACTTGAAGTGTAATAATTTGTTTATGATTGAGACGCTACACAACGTCTGTTCACAGCAATGGCGCCATTGAAAGCCAGTGAGGGGTTGGCCCAGGTCTGTCTCCCGAGCAACTCGTACCCCTGCACCTCTATTCGGTAACATGGCAATGGCAGACCTGTACATCTTGGACATCAGGTGCTCCTCACTGGTATCTTTGATAAGTAGTGTTGGGGGGTGGGGGGGAATTCAGGCGGTTCGAGAGGGTAACTGGGAATTTGAGCTCTAAGTGCTCCCTGTAACCTCCGCAGTACAAACTGGTCCATAAGTGGGGCTTCCCTGGAACGGATGTCCTCCGTGCGCGAGAAGACATGCCCGCTGGGGAACAAATTGCTGAATGTTGCCAGGTTATGTTTGGACAAAGTGCGCCTTACCAGGGCCTCCCGAGTTATAGGTAACCAGAGGTTTCCTGCCACTGGTATAGCGGAACATGCGGTGCACTGTTAACTTGTTCTGGGCATGTGGTGCACTTTTGACTGCTCTGGGCATGTGGTGCACTTTTGACTGCTCTGGGCATGTGGTGCACTTTTGACTGCTCTGGGCATGTGGCGCACTGTTAACTGCTCTGGGCATGTGGCGCACTGTTAACTGCTCTGGGCATGTGGTGCACTTTTGACTGCTCTGGGCATGTGGTGCACTTTTGACTGCTCTGGGCATGTGGTGCACTTTTGACTGCTCTGGGCATGTGGTGCACTTTTGACTGCTCTGGGCATGTGGTGCACTTTTGACTGCTGGGCATGTGGCGCACTTTTGACTGCTCTGGGCATGTGGTGCACTTTTGACTGCTCTGGGCATGTGGTGCACTTTTGACTGCTCTGGGCATGTGGTGCACTTTTGACTGCTCTGGGCATGTGGCGCACTGTTAACTGCTCTGGGCATGTGGCGCACTGTTAACTGCTCTGGGCATGTGGTGCACTTTTGACTGCTCTGGGCATGTGGGGCACTTTTGACTGCTCTGGGCATGTGGTGCACTGTTAACTGCTCTGGGCATGTGGCGCACTGTTAACTGCTCTGGGCATGTGGCACACTTTTGACTGCTCTGGGCATGTGGTGCACTTTTGACTGCTCTGGGCATGTGGTGCACTTTTGACTGCTCTGGGCATGTGGTGCACTGTTAACTGCTCTGGGCATGTGGTGCACTTTTGACTGCTCTGGGCATGTGGTGTACTTTTGACTGCTCTGGGCATGTGGCGCACTGTTAACTGCTCTGGGCATGTGGCGCACTGTTAACTGCTCTGGGCATGTGGCGCACTTTTGACTGCTCTGGGCATGTGGCGCACTTTTAACTGCTCTGGGCATGTGGTGCACTTTTGACTGCTCTGGGCATGTGGCGCACTTTTGACTGCTCTGGGCATGTGGCGCACTGTTAACTGCTCTGGGCATGTGGCGCACTGTTAACTGCTCTGGGCATGTGGCGCACTGTTAACTGCTCTGGGCATGTGGCGCACTTTTGACTGCTCTGGGCATGTGGCGCACTTTTGACTGCTCTGGGCATGTGGCGCACTGTTAACTGCTCTGGGCATGTGGCGCACTTTTGACTGCTCTGGGCATGTGGTGCACTTTTGACTGCTCTGGGCATGTGGTGCCCTTTTGACTGCTCTGGGCATGTGGTGCACTTTTGACTGCTCTGGGCATGTGGTGCACTTTTGACTGCTCTGGGCATGTGGCGCACTGTTGACTGCTCTGGGCATGTGGCGCACTTTTGACTGCTCTGGGCATGTGGTGCACTTTTGACTGCTCTGGGCATGTGGTGCACTTTTGACTGCTCTGGGCATGTGGTGCACTTTTGACTGCTCTGGGCATGTGGTGCACTTTTGACTGCTCTGGGCATGTGGTGCACTTTTGACTGCTCTGGGCATGTGGTGCACTTTTGACTGCTCTGGGCATGTGGTGCACTTTTGACTGCTCTGGGCATGTGGCGCACTGTTAACTGCTCTGGGCATGTGGCGCACTTTTGACTGCTGGGCATGTGGTGCACTTTTGACTGCTCTGGGCATGTGGTGCACTTTTGACTGCTCTGGGCATGTGGTGCACTTTTGACTGCTCTGGGCATGTGGCGCACTGTTGACTGCTCTGGGCATGTGGCGCACTGTTAACTGCTCTGGGCATGTGGTGCACTTTTGACTGCTCTGGGCATGTGGTGCACTTTTGACTGCTCTGGGCATGTGGTGCACTTTTGACTGCTCTGGGCATGTGGCGCACTGTTAACTGCTCTGGGCATGTGGCGCACTGTTAACTGCTCTGGGCATGTGGCGCACTTTTGACTGCTCTGGGCATGTGGCGCACTTTTGACTGCTCTGGGCATGTGGCGCACTGTTAACTGCTCTGGGCATGTGGCGCACTTTTGACTGCTCTGGGCATGTGGCGCACTTTTGACTGCTCTGGGCATGTGGTGCACTGTTAACTGCTCTGGGCATGTGGCGCACTTTTGACTGCTCTGGGCATGTGGTGCACTTTTGACTGCTCTGGGCATGTGGTGCACTTTTGACTGCTCTGGGCATGTGGTGCACTTTTGACTGCTCTGGGCATGTGGCGCACTGTTAACTGCTCTGGGCATGTGGCGCACTGTTGACTGCTCTGGGCATGTGGCGCACTGTTGACTGCTCTGGGCATGTGGCGCACTGTTGACTGCTCTGGGCATGTGGCGCACTTTTGACTGCTCTGGGCATGTGGCGCACTGTTAACTGCTCTGGGCATGTGGTGCACTGTTAACTGCTCTGGGCATGTGGTGCACTGTTAACTGCTCTGGGCATGTGGTGCACTTTTGACTGCTCTGGGCATGTGGTGCACTGTTGGGATGATGGGCTGGCGGACCTGGCCGTATGCTCTGTGTAATGTTCCAGTGTGTAGCAGAGGTTTTAGTTCATGTTTGCCCTTACAGTTTCTGCCTGTGCTGTGGCAGAGGTGCTATGTTGCTTTCTTGTCAGCTTTTGCTTTGGATCACTTGCTTTTCCCACAGTTGCTTTCTGTTTAATTTCCCTTCTGGCAGAGTTTGCTTTGTTTTTGTATGTGTTTGGTGATGTCGCCCATCTGATTGCATGTTCGGCTATGTTTTGCGGCTCCATGTAATTGTTTCTCCTACCTCGATTCTTTGTTTCTGGCCATCCATGCTGCCCGCTGCTTTACAGTGCCACGTTATGATGTTTTTCATTGTTTCTTCTTTTTCTCACATTGCCTTTTCGATATCTTTCTTTAACAAGTTGCTTCATTGTGACTTTTCGAACTTCTTGCCTCCCACCTCTATGAATCCTTCATGTGATATTGCTTTGTAGTTGTCACTGGTAAGCCGATGGAGCCCCTCGGTGCCCTTACCTGCCTTGCAATGAGCTACAGGGGGTCACAGAATGTTCCGAGTACAATAAAGAGGTCTGCCTAGGGTATGCCAGGCGTGTGAAGTCTAGGCGCTGGAGAAGCCAGGTCTGCCTCCAGACTGGGGCATCATGTCCCGTACCGACAGACACTAGATTAAGGAGCAGCCAGCCTCTGGTGTGTGTGTGTGTGTGTGTGGCTGCGTCGGGGGATGTCGAGGATAAGACGTGCAGAGGCGTTCTGGATGCGTTGCAGCCGTCTCAGGAGCTTAGCCGTCGTTCCTGCGTAGAGGGCGTTTCCGTAGTCCAGCCTGCTGGTGACGAGGGCCTGGGTGACTGTAGCAATGAGCTACAGGGGGTCACAGAATGTTCTGAGTACAATAAAGAGGCCTGCCTAGGGTATGCCAGGCGTGTGAAGTCTAGACGCTGGAGAAGCCAGGTCTGCCTCCAGACTGGGGCATCATGTCCCGTACCGACAGACACTAGATTAAGGAGCAGCCAGCCTCCGGTGTGTGTGTGTGGCTGGGCTCTGGAGGACTAGGAGAGCCGTCTAGTGACCTCCGGCTTTCCCAGAAAGATCTCTTTTTAAACTTCAGGCCCTGAGGCTCCCACGCAGACGAGACCAATTCCACTGAAGCTGGAGGATGAAACTGGAAACACCCTCGTATCCAGAGCAGGAACCAAACCTTTATGAACATTCTGGAAGTTAGTTTGCGGCCTTGCAGGGTTGATCTATAACATGCTGTACTGCATAGCTGGAAGACCCTTGAGAACAGCATCGTCAGCACAGGTCTTATCTGGGCCATTCACCCCAATATTAATAACGGTCAGTTCTCACTCGGTGCTGGAAGACCAGCATTACGGACACGTCACATCTAGTGATTTCACCTACTCGGGCCGGACTGAGAACCAAAAGCAGCCCCGGCAAAAACGTTGCAAGCAGCCCTCTTCCTTCCTCCTCACTCTCTCATCTCTTTCCTCTCCTCAGGGCCATAGCCGGTGCCTGAAATAATTACCTGGGGATGATGTAGAAAGTGACGTAGGTGCCAGCAGGGCCCCTCTCATAACAAGCATTGGCAAAGCCAGTAGTTCTCTCCTATGCAAGAGCTATTGGCTTTGCCAATGTGTTTTGGCCATGTTGTACACCAGTGTGTCTGCTGTTTAGCATGGCTAAAAATGAGTGGCGTATAGGAGAGTGGTTTGGAGGGTCGTAGAGTGGAATGGCAAAGAGTGGAGTGGCATAGATAGTCATGTATTTGAAAAACATAGAGGAGTCGTGACGTACAGTGGAGTGGCGTAGAGTAAAGTGGACTGGTGTAGAGTGCATTGGCGTAGAGTGTTGCAGAGTAGATTATAGTGTCGTAGAGTGCAGTGGCATACAGTGCAGTCAGGAAGGGGTGGGAGCACACTGCTTCACCTCCCAGCACAGTTCGCCCCTTAGCATTATGGTAAATGCAGTTCATGGTACATGCTTACTTGAATATTTACTGGAGTATTCCACCAAAGTTGGTGCAGGTTAGTGCTGTAAATCTCTAGACACGTGTTTCTGGATATCATCCGTCATCAGTAGAGATAAAAATGAATTTAATCTGGTGTTGCTGAGCAGGCTACCACAATCCTTTCAGGTCTCAGTACCTCTCACAGGCGCATCTCCACAAGCTCGTCAGCTCAATGGCTCAAGGGAGCCTTTTCAAAGAGGAAGCGGTGGGAGCACACTGCTTCACCTCCCAGCACAGTTCGCCCCTTAGCATTATGGTAAAGGCAGTTCATGGTACATGCTTACTTGAATATTTACTAGAGTATTCCACCAAAGTTGGTGCAGGTTAGTGCTGTAAATCTCTATACACGTGTTTCTGGATATCATCCGTCATCAGTAGAGATAAAAACGAATTTTATCTGGGGTTGCTGAGCAGGCTGCCACAATTCTTTCAGGTCTCAGTACCTCTCACAGGTGCACCTCCACAAGCCAGTCAGCTCAATGGCTCAAGTTTCTGTTCAAAAGGCTCCCTTGAGCTAGCAAGCTGACAAGCTTTGGAGATGCACCTGTGTGCCTGTGAGTGGTACTGTGACCTGAGAGGAATTTGGCAGCATTTCCAGCAACCCCAGATGACTTTTCTTTTGCTTTCTACTACTGCTGCTCTCTACTGAAGAAGGGCTGAACCCAGGAACACGTGTCTAGAGAGATACAGCAATGTCTGCACCAACTTTGTTGAAAAACTACAGCTAAATTTCAGGTAAGCACTCATTTTGTACTGTATTTACCAGGATGCAAAGGGGCGAACTGTGCTGGGGTGTGTAGGCAGTGTGCTCCCAACCCCCTTTCTGTTCAAAAGGCTCCCTTGAGCCAGCAAGCTGACGAGCTTTGGAGATGGGAACCGGGGAAGATAACCAGGTGTCTAAAACTGCCCTCACACACAGCAAGCTGTGGACTGCTGACCCACCTCCGCGCTAGCCAATGCTGGAGGTGGAGCAACAGTATGCTCCCAACCCCCTTTCTGCATACAGTGCAGTGTCAGAGTGGAGTGCTGCAGAGAAAAGGGAAGTAGAGAGGAGTGATGCAAAGTAGAGCGGCGTTAAGTTTAGTGGCGTAGAGTGCAGTGTTGTAGAGTAGAGTGGTGCAGAGTGGAGTGCAGTGGCGTAGATTAGAGTGTTGCATAGAGTGCAGTGGTAAAGAGTACAGTGGTGCAGAATAGAATAGAGTGCAATGGCATAGAGTGGGTTACAGTGGAGTGGCATAGCCTCGAGTGGACTTGTGTAGAGTGCATTGACAGAGTGTTGCGAAGTATAGTGGCATAGAATTCAGTGGCCTACAATGCAGTGTTGTAGAATGCTGTGGCGTAGATTAGAGTGGTGCATAGTTGAGTGCAGTGGCGTAGAGTGCAGAGACATAGAGTGGAGTGGTGCAGAGTAGAGTGGCATAGGGTGTAGTGGCATAGAATACAGTGGTGTAGAGGGCAGTGGCGTAGAGTGGTGCAGTCGAGTGGCATACAGTGCAATGTCGTGGAGTGGAGCCATGTAGAGTGGAGCGGCGTAGAGTGCAGTAGTACAGAGTAGAGTGGCATAGAGTTCATTGGAGGAGAGTGCAGTAGTACCGAGTAGAGTGGCATAGAGTTCATTGGAGGAGAGTGCAGCAGTAGAGAGGCATAGAGTTCATTGGAGGAGAGTGCAGTAGTACAGAGTAGAGTGGCATAGAGTTCATTGGAGGAGAGTGCAGTAGTACATAGTAGAGTGGCATAGAGTTCATTGGAGGAGAGTGCAGTGTTGCAGTGTAGATTGTAGAGTGCAGCGGTGTAGAGTGCAGTGACATAAACTACAGTGGTGCAGAGTAGAGTGGTGCAGAATAGAATAGAGTGCAATAGCAAAGAGTGGAGTGGAGCGGTACAGAGCAGAGCGGCAGAGAGTGGAGCAGTACAGAGAGCGGCGTAGAGTGCAGCAGTACAGAGTAGAGCGGCATGTAGTGGAGCAGTGTAGAGTGCAGCAGAACAGAGTAGAGCGGCATGTAGTGGAGCAGTGTAGAGTGCAGCATAACAGAGTAGAGCGGCATAGAGTGGAGCAGTGTAGAGTGCAGCAGAAAAGAGTACAGCGGCATATAGTCGAGCAGTGTAGAGTGCAGTAGAGCAGTGCAGAGCGGCATAGATTGGAGCAGTGTAGAGTGCAGTGGCGCAAACTACGGTGGTGCAGAGTAGAGTGCAGTGGTGAAGAGTAGAGTGGTGCAGAATAGAATAGAGTGCAATAGCATAGAGTGGGTTACAGTGGAGTGGCATAGCGTCAAGTGGACTGGTGTAGAGTGCATTGACAGTGTTGCGAAGTATAGTGGCATAGAATTCAGTGGCTTACAATGCATTGTTGTAGAATGCAGTGACATAGATTGGAGTAGTGCATAGTTGAGTGCAGTGGCGTAGAGTGCAAGGACATAAAGTAGAGTGGTGCAGAGTAGAGTGGCATAGAATACAGTGGCGTAGAGGGCAGAGTGGCATAGAGTGCAGTGGCGTAGAGTGGTGCAGAGTGGAGGGGCATATAGTAGCGTAGAGTGCAGTAGTACAGAGTAGAGTGGCATAGAGTTCATTGGAGGAGAGTGCAGTAGTACAGAGTAGAGTGTTGAGTGCAGCGGTGTAAAGTGCAGTGGCGTAGACTACAGTGGTGCAGAGTACAGTGCAGTGGCATAGAGTGCAGTGATGCAGATTGGCGTAGAGTGCAGTGGCATAGAGTATATTGTTGAGTAAAGTGGGGTGATGAAGGGTAGAGTGAGGTGGCATTAAGTGGACTGTAATGGTGTAAAGTGGTGTAGAGTGCAGTGGCAGTGGCATAGCGTGGAGTTGTGCAGAGTAGATTAGAGTGGCGTACACTGTATTGGCATTGTGTAGGGGTGTAGAGTGGAGTAGCACAAGTAGAGTCAATTGGAGTAGTGTATTGACATAAAGTGAAATGGCATAGAGTGAAGTGTGGCGTGGAGTTGTGCAGAGTAGACCGGAGTGGTGTAAAATGCAGTGGTGCAGGTTAGAGTGGCATAGAGTGAATTGGCATAGAGTAGAGTGGTGTAGAGTGCAGTGGCCTAGAATGGAGTACTGCAGAGTAGAGTGCAGTGTCAGAGTGCAGTGGCGCGGTCTAAAGTGGAGTGGTGCAGAGTAGAGTGCAGTGGCATGGAGTGGTGCACAGTAAAGTGGCGTAGAGTGGAATATGCATGGTGTGGTAGCAAACTTCCATTACAGACAGCACATCTTCAATTAAAATCACCATTATATTTGCGCAGACATACAGTTTCACTGATAAAAGTATACAGCCCACAAACGATAATGTGTGTAAATGTCATCAGCTTGTGTATTGGTTTGTTTTGAATGTTTTAAAATATTTGTTTCCACCACACTTCAGAATTACCAAAAAATGTGTCATTTGGGTTTTTCTAATTATGAAATATCTGCACAGTTCATTTACAGACACTTAAATTTTGTTGTGTGCTAGAAAAAAATAACATTGTACAACCTTCTTCAAGCACTCCCCGGAGCCAGCATGATTGTCTCATAAATCCTCTCACTTTGAAGTCAAAGCAAGAAAAGTAAACACCAAGCTGCCTGGAAGAGAGAGCCTGACTTTTGACCTCTGTCTTTAAATGCACTGCAAATGTGACAAGATTAGAGCAAGATGTAAAGCCCAGTCCACAGAAATCGAGCACCGGTGGATGAATACTGTAAATAGGGTTTGAACAAGGGAAAGGACAAACTCGAGCTGGACAGCCTAAAACAATTAGAGCCCAAAAATAGAAAGCAAGCAAATGTGAGTTACAAGCCACAAAGCCAATGGTAAACAACTGGTGGAATGCATTCCCAGCGAAACTTTCTGAATGTCCGCAAGATGTCCTTAGCAAACCAGACTGCTGCGCTTTCTGGTAGGCTTAGACCTAAAAAAACAACCTCCAAAGACTTCAACCCAGCAGAGAAATGCCTGGTGCAATAAACAGGCAGTCCGGGCCTGCACACACAGCACCCAGTACCTTTCCTTAAATGCAGAACATCCAGCTACTTAAAGTCACTCAAACAGTTAACAGTTCATAATCGACCGCAAATCCTCACTAGTCAAAAGTCAGCCCATGACACCTTCTTACCTGCTGAGCACGCACTCGAAAACACAAAACCTTACAAAAACAAGGAAACATGAACCACTCCAAATCAGTAACTCACCACCACCTGTGCAGCCCAGCAATCCTCAACAACTAACATCAGTCCACGCGAACACACACAAATCAGCATATGACTGATAAATCACTAGAGCCGTGCACTCAACTCTCGTACCATCTGCAACCAAAACATGCAACCGTCGAGCCCTCTCGTTAACACACACTGCTGATAGGTGCAACATACAAACTTAAAAACACACTCATTTTACATACCCAACAATTGCACACATGTATCGCGAAAAAACACCAGCGTTTCCCAGGGCACAAGCCCTATAAATAGAAGTGAGGGAACTAACCAAGTCAGGCAGCATGCAAGTGACATCACTTCACATGACAATACTGTGGGTAACATCACAAGAAGTGGTATCACAACCCATGACCTCAGAGGAAGTGACATCACAAGAAGTGACACCAGATCTTACCACCGAACATATGTTTAGCAGTACTATCACGAGTACATTTGAGTGCAGTACAAGATTTAACAAGTGAATTTTTGCGTCAGGTTGTACGAAAAAAGTGACGCAACCCCAACACAAAATCTGGGCCTCAATTTATACATTTCGGTTTTTTAAAACTCTGCTACAAAGAAATTGGCAACAAGGAGAAATGTGGCAGTAAATATGTTCTGTTAATTGGTTGCAAAGTCTGCATTTGAAAATATCTTAAGGAGTTAAGGCACGTTCTTCAGAGATTTTTGAATGCCCAGTAAATCTCAGGGAATAAAAATAATGGTAAGATAACTCTGGAGGTTAACGAATTTGCTGGAGATATGTGTTTTGTCTAGCCCCAGTTTTGAATCACAATAGCATAGAAGGTTACTGTGTCTCCCACGAAGCACATCATGTAACATGCAGATGACATGGGCACATCATGTAACATGCAGATGACAGATTTTTATTTTATGTAGCTACGTAAGTGGGTTACTGCTTTTAACACGAAGATCCTTTTGTTACCAGCAGTTCATAAATTGTAATCCTAATGTAGCACAGTGATCTATGAAGGGCATGTGACTCTACACTTTGTAACCCACATTGTCTTATGTAATACATTCTGTAAATTGATTTACACACATTATTTATTGTCATTGTGTAATGTTTGTGTGATGTAAAGCGTTGTGACATCCAGCATTGGGATGAGTAGAGCTATAAAAGAAATAAACAAAATAGTGGTGTTTAAGTTATTTGTGTAAATACTGGGAGAGACCAATACATTGGACATTTTTACATTGCATATATCGCTTATATACATTCTTGCAGTACATATATCCCTTTTATACAAGGTCGGAACAAAGTAAAAAGTACGTTTCTCTTAAGTACCTGTGAAGTGATAAGGTGTGTGCCTTTGTTTCCATTCCATTGTATTTAGATGAGACTTCAGATAGCTCCCATCCAGGATACTCGATCAAAAGGTGACCTAATGACCCTTTAACTTTGGCCTTTGGTATGGGCCCACCTGGAATCTGATAAACCCCCTTCCTGCCTGCACGTTGCTGCTGGGAATGAAAGCAGGTGCTGCTGAAAGTGACCCAGTGTCTGAAACCTACGCTATGGTGAAATAAGCATAATTTAGTGGAGCCCAACTTCTTGGACCTATGAAAATAGCGGTGGGCGCCTTCTACCTGTGTGTATCCCAACGTGTCCCCTGGTGTTCATAATGCCAAAATAAAAATGTCACAAGACAAAAGAACATCATGGCAAAGAGACAACTGTCTCATTACAAGCACTGGCAAAGCAAATAGGTCTCGTCTTTGTCAATGTGTTTTAGCCATTATGTACACCAGTGTGGCTGTTGTTCAGAATGGGGTAGCATGGAGTGGGGTTGATTGGCGTAGAATGGGGTAGAATGAAGTGGGGCAGATTGAGGTAGAATGGAGTGGGGCAGATTGGGGTGGGGGAGTTGGGTAGATTGGCGTGGTAGATTGGAGTGGGATAGTTTGGGGTGCAGTTAGATTGGGTTGGAGTGGGTTAGATTGGGTGGAGTGGGTTAGATTGGGTGGAGTGGGTTAGATTGGGTGGAGTGGGGTAGATTGGGTGGAGTGGGGTAGATTGGAGTGAGGTAGATTGGGGTAGAGTGGAGTGGGATATATTGGGGTAGAGTGGAGTGGGATATATTGGGGAAGCGTGTGTGGCGGATTGGGGTAGTGTGTGGAGTTAGGAAGATTGGAGTGGGGTAGCTTGGGTGGATTATAGTAGGTTAGATTGGAGTGGGTTGGATTGGAGTGGGTTGGATTGGAGTGGGTTGGATTGGGAAGTGGGTTGGATTGGGAAGTGGGTTGGATTGGGAAGTGGGGTGGATTGGGAAGTGGGGTGGATTGGGAAGTGGGGTGGATTGGGAAGTGGGGTGGATTGGGAAGTGGGGTGGATTGGGAAGTGGGGTGGATTGGGAAGTGGGGTGGATTGGGAAGTGGGGTGGATTGGGAAGTGGGGTGGATTGGGAAGTGGGGTGGATTGGATTGGGAAGTGGGGTGGGGTGGATTGGGAAGTGGGGTGGGGTGGATTGGAGTGGGGTGGGGTGGATTGGAGTGGGATATATTGGGGTGGAGTGGGATATATTGGGGAAGCGTGTGTGGTGGATTGGGGTAGTGTGTGAAGTTAGGAAGATTGGAGTGGGGTAGCTTGGGTGGATTATAGTAGGGTAGAATGGAGTGGGTTGGATTGGGGTGGGGTGGATTGGGGTGGATTATAGTAGGGTAGAATGGAGTGGGTTGGATTGGGGTGGGGTGGATTGGGGTGGATTATAGTAGGGTAGAATGGAGTGGGTTGGATTGGGGTGGGGTGGATTGGAGTGGGGTGGATTGGAGTGGGGTGGATTGGAGTGGGGTGGATTGGGGTGGGGTGGATTGGAGTGGGATATATTGGGGTGGAGTGGGATATATTGGGGAAGCGTGTGTGGTGGATTGGGGTAGTGTGTGGAGTTAGGAAGATTGGAGTGGGGTAGCTTGGGTGGATTATAGTAGGGTGGATTGGGGTGGATTGGGGTGGGGTGGGGTGGATTGGGGTGGGGTGGGGTGGAGTAGATTGGGGTAGATTGGGGTGGAGTAGATTGGAGTAGATTGGGGTAGATTGGAGTGGAGTAGATTGGGGTACAGTAGATTGGAGTAGATTGGAGTGGAGTGGAGTACTGGTTAAGTTGGTGTGGAGTGCAGTAGCCTCGGGTAGAGTAGAGTAGAGTACTGGTTAAGTTGGTGTGGAGTGCAGTAGCCTCGAGTGGGGTAGAGTAGAGTAGAGTACTGGTTAAGTTGGTGTGGAGTGCAGTAGCCTCGAGTGGGGTAGAGTAGAGTAGAGTACTGGTTAAGTTGGTGTGGAGTGCAGTAGCCTCGAGTGGGGTAGAGTAGAGTACTGGTTAAGTTGGTGTGGAGTGCAGTAGCCTCGAGTGGGGTAGAGTAGAGTGGGGTAGAGTAGAGTGGGGTAGAGTAGAGTGGGGTAGAGTAGAGTGGGGTAGAGTAGAGTGGGGTAGAGTAGAGTGGGGTAGAGTAGAGTGGGGTAGAGTAGAGTGGGGTAGAGTAGAGTGGGGTAGAGTAGAGTACTGGTTAAGTTGGTGTGGAGTGCAGTAGCCTCGAGTGCGGTAGAGTAGAGTGGGGTAGAGTAGAGTAGAGTGGGGTAGAGTAGAGTAGAGTGGGGTAGAGTAGAGTAGAGTGGGGTAGAGTAGAGTAGAGTGGGGTAGAGTAGAGTAGAGTGGGGTAGAGTAGAGTAGAGTGGGGTAGAGTAGAGTAGAGTGGGGTAGAGTAGAGTAGAGTGGGGTAGAGTAGAGTAGAGTGGGGTAGAGTAGAGTAGAGTGGGGTAGAGTAGAGTAGAGTGGGGTAGAGTAGAGTAGAGTGGGGTAGAGTAGAGTAGAGTGGGGTAGAGTAGAGTAGAGTGGGGTAGAGTAGAGTAGAGTGGGGTAGAGTAGAGTAGAGTGGGGTAGAGTAGAGTAGAGTGGGGTAGAGTAGAGTAGAGTGGGGTAGAGTAGAGTAGAGTGGGGTAGAGTAGAGTAGAGTGGGGTAGGGTAGAGTGGGGTAGGGTAGAGTAGAGTAGAGTGGGGTAGGGTAGGGTAGAGTAGAGTGGGGTAGGGTAGGGTAGAGTGGGGTAGGGTAGAGTAGAGTAGAGTGGGGTAGGGTAGAGTAGAGTAGAGTAGAGTGGGGTAGGGTAGAGTAGAGTAGAGTAGAGTGGGGTAGGGTAGAGTAGAGTAGAGTGGGGTAGGGTAGAGTAGAGTAGAGTAGAGTGGGGTAGGGTAGAGTAGAGTAGAGTAGAGTGGGGTAGGGTAGAGTAGAGTAGAGTGGGGTAGAGTAGAGTGGGGTAGAGTGGGGTAGAGTAGAGTGGGGTAGAGTAGAGTAGAGTAGAGTGGGGTAGAGTAGAGTAGAGTAGAGTGGGGTAGGGTAGAGTGGGGTAGGGTAGAGTACTGGTTAAGTTGGTGTGGAGTGCAGTAGCCTCGAGTGGGGTAGAGTAGAGTAGAGTACTGGTTAAGTTGGTGTGGAGTGCAGTAGCCTCGAGTGGGGTAGAGTAGAGTAGAGTACTGGTTAAGTTGGTGTGGAGTGCAGTAGCCTCGAGTGGGGTAGAGTAGAGTACTGGTTAAGTTGGTGTGGAGTGCAGTAGCCTCGAGTGTGGTAGAGTAGAGTACTGGTTAAGTTGGTGTGGAGTGCAGTAGCCTCAAGTGGGGTAGAGTAGAGTAGAGTACTGGTTAAGTTGGTGTGGAGTGCAGTAGCCTCGAGTGGGGTAGAATGTGTTGGAGAGGAGTAGATTTGAATAGAGTGGAGTGCAGTAGCCTCGAGTGGGGTAGAATGTGTTGGAGAGGAGTAGATTTGAACAGAGTGGAGTTATATTGCAGTGGAGGTTGGAGTTACCAAAAGGTGCTGGAAATATTTTGTTACATGGAAATTACAGACTGTTTAAAATTACCAAATACTACCAAAAATAGTTACAATGGTCGAGAATTAAAAAATGGCAAATCATTACAGAAAACCAAGATGTGTATATATAGCAGTGAAAAGGTTGTAAGCGCTGGATGAGACGGAGGTAGTGTAGATGTCTGTGCCAAGATTAATTGCAGTGTCTTAGCTAAAATATGGTTGAAGGAGAAGGGCATTCAGGTCCGTTCTGAAAGTCAGCAGCGAGGTGGTTGTGTGTAGACTTGGAGGTAACCAGTTCCAAAAATCTGGTTACGCAACCCAAGAAAGATTGAGTTATTTTTAAACGTTGGGGGTTTACTTCAGATGGTGGGCTGACATAACTTCCCTTTTACAGATCACCCCCAGATTCACTGATGTAGGGGAAGGGCTTTCTCTGTAGGGAAAATATATTGTTCATGCAGAGAAAAAACGAACATTTGCACAGGTAATCTTATCCCACTGTGCAGAGTTCTCTGCCATGGAAAGCTCCATATAGCAGGAAAAGGGAGTCCACATATGAAGTCACATGACCGTTCAAGGGACACATCTGAAAACATCTCTAGCATAGCTTTTCAGGCATACCCCTGGGAATGTTTTGTGAGTAGGAAAAAAGGATAAAAATATGTTTAGGAACAAGCAGAGCTTGGTGAATCCGAACCATATAACCATTATGTTTATACTTTACATGATAGTTTATAAACCACTACTACAAACTAACCCCTCACATATATACCATATTATCTCTTAAATGTAATATCTGGCAGTTAAACCTACTGTCTAACTGCAAAAGCATAAGAGGTATTGTGCTCTAACGTTCCAGTGTTGCATCTGAGTGGTGAGGCTGAAATAGAGACCCGAGCAAGTATTGCAGAAATATAAAACTGGATAACATTATTTACAGTTATGATTTTAAAATAGTTGTTAAAATGGGAATTCTTAAAATATAAAATGTACAATACAGTCATTTCGTTTGATTGAAATGTTGCTTTAATTTTTTTTAAAAAGAGAGAAGGTTAGATAAAATTTAAAAGGCTTTGGAATATTGTAAAAGGGTCTGCTGACAGCTATGTTTTCTCTGCTTCTCAGTGGGCCTCCGACCTGCTTTGGGATCGGATCAGTTTGTTTTGACACCATGGTATGGAGAACCCACTCCTGTCAATTGATGCAAAGCTGAGCAACGAAACTAAAAACTCACATGAAGCGCAGGTTTCTTACAGGATCAAATTTGCAAATCGTTTAAAAACTGACCGATGTTACTAAAGGCATTTTCCATTATTCAAAAGACCTTGTCTTGTGGCTACTTGGGTTCAGGTCCCCTCAGTGCAAACAAGTCCCCACAGCATGAGTGTGATCTTATACCCTCGCCTGCGCCAGTGGCATAGCTTCAAGGGGGATGTTTGGGGTCTTACACCCCTCTAATAAATGTATTTTCTGATAAATAGTTGGATACAGGTGTTTTCAGTCGGGTATAGTGAGGTGTCTGTTGGATTTCACCAGGAATTTTTACATACAGGCAAAAATGCACACACACACACACACTCTCCCTCCTCTGGTTTGAAAGGCTTCAAAACTGTTGGTTATTTTACAAAATATTGTGTTATCTCTCAGTACTCCTACCAATCCGCACTCCTTTCCCAAGGCCTCTCTCATGCACCCTGCTTGTCGTATGTTTTTTAACATTATATGCCAGCATGATTGATGGAAAATATGAAGCTCCCATCCCACCAATCCTACTGATCAAGCTACGCCCCCGGTCTGCACATGCCCCAATGGTCCCTCTCTCCACACGCAGCTTCACCTACTGAACTTAAAAAATATAAGTCTGCAGACACCCTTCTCCTTATATTATAATTCTGTGGATGGTTGCATGACCGTAGACTAAGAAATCGTCACACCGCCCTTGGTGGTGCTGTGCTCATAAACTCCTACCTCGGCAGCACCTTAGTACGTCCTACACTCGGGTCTTAAGTGGGCCGGGTCCTGCCGGTGCACAGTACCGGCAGTACAAAAAAGCAGATGCTGAGACGGGTCCCTAACGGGCTCTCCATTTTTGCCCCCACCATCTCGGTGGGGAAAAAAATCCTAACTTTGCAGCCACTGGCGTAGCAAAGAGGGGGCGGCAGCCGCCACAAAAATCATCGCCAGTGCACCCCCCCCCCCCTTCAGCGCGGCGGCAAAAGGCAGGGACCGCCATGGGCGGCAGAGTGCCTAGCTACGCCACTGTTTGCAGCAGTGCCACCCCATTGCCTTTGATGTAACTTGAAAGAGACTCGATATTGTTCTTTTACAGTCCCATCATTTCAGAACTGAAGCATTTTCAATATTATATACGACGAAGCCATAGTTGTTGCCTATTTATCTTATGCAACTAACAACCATTGACAAAGCCAATAGTCATTACTTGTTGTAGTTGTAATGTTACTTGTTGTATTATATATCTGGATGCAATGACAGAAGCAGCAAAATGCCAGTCGGGCACCACACTATGCGAAGCACAGATTTTTAGTTTTGTTTTTTTAAGCCACGCCCTTAATTATATCTACCACGCCCATTTAAGAGACCATCCCCCCCCAGTTTTTTCATCCCACTTAAAGCCCTGCCTACACTGCATAAAGCAAGCTTTGAAACAGGATGGAAGCCTGGGCTTAGCTGGAATAAAAGCACTAGAACAGCAGCTCTCGTCTCCAGGGCACAGCGATGTGTGTGTGCTGCTCTGGAAGTTATGCAAGGAGGCTTATGGCTGCAGGGTGTTTCCTTTATCTTGCTTATTGGGAGTAGAAAGGTGACTGTTAAATCTAATGAGTGGGGCGCATTGTTCAGGGCAATACAGCTTTTTAGCATGACATTTGTTTTAAATGCTTGTAAATCTTTGCCCATAAGCAATTTAAATTACAGGTATTGGGAAAAGAAAATCCTGTCGCCCTCCACCAATTTCCTGATTAATTTCAAAGAAAAAACGACATAAAAAGCAAAATAAATATTTCTTTAAACATTTTACAAGTGACAACTTTTTGCTTAAGACGGAAAACCAGATATAAACCTAATGGGAAAAGAGGCTCCATGGAATGTGTGACACTTTCATACAGTTTTGGATATTAGCTGGCACACCTTTGCATTCTGGGGTTTGTAGTTTCCTTTTCTCATTCTAACATATATATATTTTTTAAATCAGCAAGCAAAGCGTATATTGCAAAAATGACAGACCCATGGAACATGCCACATAGCATGGTGGCCCTTGGTGACTAGCAAGCCACCGCTCACATATTTTGTGGGAGTCCACACATATCATGCATGTAATCAAATATCAACAACCATTGTTTTGGCTTTTTTAGTGTGAATATGGAATCCTTTTATGGCACTGCTTCTGGCGTAGCCTCCATGAAAGAGTATGAAATGGGCGTTTAAGTGTGCGAGTGGGTGAGTGTGCGTCAAAGGTGGCAAAATCATTTAGACTTTTTTAAGCATGTAGAGTATGTGTGGCTCAAGAGTCCTTCTCCATCTTTTCCAGAGTAACCAAGTTATGGCTTTATGAATTAAGCAGAAGCAATTTCACCTGCTACCTTGGCAGTGAAGGGTAGCAATGAGATATTTGCAGCAGCACTTCAGACTCCAGAAACTTCAGAGTCCGGGTGCAAGAAGTGCTTTTTCACTTCCAGACTGAGGACCTTGAATTGACTGTTGGGTAATTGTTGAAATTTTGTGATGTCAATTTATTTAAGAAAATATCAGCTTTGTGAACAAATGATGGAACAGATTAACCTTGGTGCTGAAAAATGTATATCTGATAAAGACTGTTAGTTGTAGATTCCTTATCTTAGAATTTCCCCCAGTCGTCAGTCTGGATCCAGAGATTTTTTCTTCAGCAATACCTCTGCTCGTCGGTAGGTGGCGTCGGTCGACTCCGCTTCCGTCGTCGGTGTTGTGGTCGCTGGGATGACGTTGCGGTGCCTACTTAGACGCCACCCCTGTGCGCTGACCCCAGTTCTTTCTTTTTCTGCTCCAGCCTAGCGCAGATCTGGAGAGAGCTACCCCTTAGTCGTTTTTTGGCTAGCTTTTTGCGACTTTTATTGACTTCTTTTTTGAGTCTTGGACTCCTGGTGCCCAAGGGATGTCCCAACGTTGGACCGGCTTCAAGCCCTGCGGCTCATGTCACAAGATGATGTCTGTGACGGGTTTGCACCTCGTATGCTTGTGGTGTATAGAGCGCAACCACGACCCGAAGTCGGGCTCTGAATGCCGGGCCATGCATCTGAAGGCTTTGCGGGAGCGGTCGCGAAAGTTGTTGGTGGCCCGGCGGTCGGCTCCGTGTCGCTCCTGGTCTCGTTCGAGTGGAAGGTCATGAGGCCGTTCGCGGAGCCCCCTTTCCTCGTCGCACTCCAAGTCGTCAAGGTCCTCGGGTAAGTCAAAACACAAGAAGAAGGCGAAGAAGCACAAGTGCTCTTCACCTTCTCCCCGTCGGTTGGCTGACATGATGCAGGACTTGGAGTGTCATCGCTGGAAGGCTCAGTCTCGGGTGCCTGCTTAATGGATGACTCCGCACCTCCCACCATATCCGGGAGCCGGAGCATCCCCTGCCCAACTCGGGCAATTTTACGAGGTCTTACACGTTGTCTTTGGGCAGCCTGACCGCCGACGCGCCTTCGGGCCCCGCGGCGCGGTTGGGGGTCCTGGGCCTTTGATGCCGGCGGCTCCGGCCTCCGCGGATCCAGGCTTGGATCCGGATCGATGCCGGTCGACCTCACTCGACCTTCCCCGTTGCCGATCCTGACGACGACACCCCACACGCTGTGCCCCTTGCCGACACCGTCCCCTTCCTCATCCCCGAGTTGGAGACAGAGCTGAACCGAATTCGGCCGACATCGGAACCAACGCCTGAGGGTACTTTTGTTCCCCTGGTGTTCCCTATCAACCAGAGTGTGGTGATGAGGACTGGGAGGGGTCGCTGGACCCTTTAACCGACCAGCTGGAAGAACCGGACAGGCGAGAGGACCTGGGTGATGCCAGTGGTCTGGACACCTCTCCAGACACTGGTTTGCTTTCTCCCCCTACTGTGGCTACGGAGGAGGGAGCGCCCTATGCTGTGGTGGTGAGAAGGGCGGCTGAGGTCCTTTACTTTGAGCTCCCTTCGGTGGCAGTCTGGACTAACCTCCTGACAGAGGTGTTCAGCCTGCGGTTTCCTCCTCTGAACCCCTATTGCCATTCAATGAAGCCCTTATTGATGTCCTCCTGGGCACTTGGTCCAAGCCCAGCACAGGGGCTCCTGTGGAGAGGACAATTGCCCACCGCCCGGCCCCTGGCGACCCAGTGTTTTTGACCCAACACCCTTCCCCTGAGAGCTTCATGGTCCAAGCCTCTTCTTCTAAGAGCGCATTCCCTTTGCTCCTCCAGATAGGTAATCCAAAAAGCTGGACCATCTTGGAAATCGAATGTTCTCTTCCTCCAGCTTGACACTGCGGTTGGTGAATGCCACGTGCCTCTTGGGCCGCTACTCCCATACCATCTCGGATACGGTTGCGCAGGTGCTGCCTCAGTGCCCGGAGGAGGCCCGGGCCGTTCTCTCCCAGGCAGCTGCGGATGGGAGAGACGCAACCAAATTCGCCGTTCGGTGTGGACTGGATACCACCGACTCACTGGGTAGAACGATTTCCACATCGGTAGTCCTTAGACGCTACATCTGGTTTTGGACATCTGGCTTTTCGGGGGCTGTCCAGTCAACCTTGATGGACCTGCCCTTTGATGGCCGTTGTCTTTTTGGCGACAAAGCAGACTTGGCGCTTGAGCGCTTTAAAGACTCTCGAGCTACGGCCAGATCTTTGAGCCTCACTGCACCTTCCCGTCCACTCCAGTCTGCTGTTCGTCCCTTTCGTGGTTACGGAAGGGGCGCCCAACCACGCCTGGTCCAGTCTAGCCACTGGATCACGCAAGCTACCGATCCTCTGCGTGGACGTGGGACCCAGTGTCCTGGTGGGTCTGGGAGCCAGCGGGCAGGCCAGTCCAACATCTACCACCGCCGCCACTGCCTCCAAATCTTCCTAGTCTGACGTTCCAGGCTCATCTTCAGCCAGTTGGAGGCAGGATTTGCCATCACCTCCTCCACTGGCAATCCATCACGTCAGACAGGTGGGTTCTGCAAATAGTCTGAAGGGGCTACTCCCTCCCCTTCGAGGCTACCCCTCCCTTCATGTTACGATCGCATGTCGGAGTATCATTTGGCACTTCTCCATTAGGAAGTCTCAGCTCTTTTGGCCAAGGGAGTTATAGAGATGGTCCCTGCGCCAGAAGTAGGTTGTGGATGCTAGCCCCACTTGTAGGAAAGTAGGATCTGCTTTCATGGTTACCCCCACTTTTTGCCTGATGTTATGCTGTTTCTGACTAGTCTGACTAGGATCCTGCTAATCAGGACCCCAGTCCCTGTGCTTTCTCCACTAAATTGGTTATGGTAAGTACTTAGATACATCCCGGATTGGATACTGGTGTACCCTTATAAGCCCCTAGTATATGGTACTGAGGTACCCAGGGCATAGGTACACCAGGGGTCCCCCATGCAGGGCCGGACTGGCCGTAGCGGGCACCGGGCGTTTTCCCCGTGGGCCGCCAGGGTCGGGGCTAGTTTTGGGCCCCTGGGGGGCCGTTTTTGTTAGAGGGCCGTTTTTGCAGCATATCTGCAATATCGGCCCCTGTAATAAAACCGGCCGAAGCCGGCCCTGGCAAAGTGCTCGGCCGCACCCCCAACCCCCGGGGGGGCCAGCCGAGCACTTTGCCAGGGCCGGTTTTGGTTCCCAGTCCGGCTGAAGCATGTGTTATGCCACCCATGGGAAACCACTCAAACTGTAACTACAGGCCTGCCATCACAGCCTGTGTAAGCTGGTGCTAGCGCCACTTACGACAGTTATAGTTTTCCCTCTATCTGAGGTCACTGCACTTAAAACCTATAAGTCACACCCCTAAGGCAGGCCTTTCAATCCTGAAAGCAGGGTGCTTGATTTTAAGTGTGAGGGTGCCCCTGCATGAGCGGGGCACCCCTATAACCTACGGAGTCCATTCTCCCAGGTTATAAGTGAATCAGCCATATAACATATAGAGGGGCCATACGCCATTACTCGAGGACTATCTCTAAACTGGCTGTAACGAACCCTGTCATGTTTGGTATGTTTGGTTTGGTATCATACCCCCACACCGTAAATGGTGTGGGGGGTATGATTCCATGCACTGTAAAGCTCCTCCGGGAGGCCCTCAGTGCTCTCGGTACCAGTCTTCTAGAACCGGACAGCAAGCTAGGGCTGCTGCTGACCAGAGACATGTTTCTGCCCTCCTGCTGCTGAGCCAAGCTCGAGCAGGGGAAGGTAGAACAAAAGATATCCTGTCACAGGGAGGTGGGACCACCTCCCAGACAGGGTTTAGTGTATTTGGGGCAGGGTGGGGGTGCTTGCCAGCGCCACGGAGACTGCTTGCAGGGCACATTTGGTGCCCTCCTTGCATAGTCCAGTTCAAACCAGTTCAGGGAGCCGTTGGCTCCCGCTCTGGCGCGGAACTGGACAAAGGACATGGGAGTATCCTCCCCACTGCCCAACCCCTCCTCTGGGAGGGAATCCTGAATCGTCCCAACCCTTTCTTTACGGTACTTAATGGCTTACCTGTGGGTGAGTCCCTGGATTCGTCATGGGACAAGATTCTTTGACTGTCTGGGCACTCTGGACTTCGCTCATGGGCACCAAGTCTGCAACTGGGAAGACTCCTGGTCTCATCGCCCTGCTACTGCTGCAACGTCCATTCCTGTGCTCCATACAGGAACCTTCCAAGGCCTGTGGACATCCAAGACACCTGAAGGAATCTCCCTTGAAGTGAAGGAGTCACTTCCCTGCATCTGCAGGCACCGCAACCAAGCTAACTGGTCTGCTACTCCTGGGCTGCTACAGATTCCGAAAGGCTTAGCAACACAGGTGGTGGTTCTACAACTCCCTCGAGGCCTGCACTGTCTTCATACCAAGTTTGAGGCCAGTATCCCTCGTCAGAACCGCCGGAACCAAAGCCCTGTGCACTGCATCGACTTCTCGTTGCAAAGGCTTGTTGGCTCTCTTCCTCAAAGATCTTCGGGCTCCAAATAGCCTCAACCTCAAGCATCTCCTGCGACCAAGATCTCCGTCCTCACCGCATCTCTTGCACCGTGAGCCTGCATCTTTGGTGAGCTGCTCGAGGTCCTCTTGCGACTCCAGTGCCTCCAGTCAGTGGGTCCTCTTAAGGGTCCTCTTAAGGGTCTTTCTTGATTCCAGCGGGCTCCCCTGATTGCTCGGGCCTTCACACCTATGCACCCGCTTTCCTGGTGTAGGTATCCTGGTTCCTAGGGTATCCACGGGTGGGGTGGCTCGCCAACATTTTGTTTTCCACTGGGTTTCTTCAGGGTCCACTTGGAATGGATCTTCTTCTGTAAAATTGCAACCGTGATTTACCCATTGTCTTGAATTGAGCACACAGTTGTGCTCCCACTCTGCACACGGCCTTTTTGGGGTTCCTGATTACTTACCTCGGGTGGTTTCTTGGGTCCCCAGCACTTCTCCGTCTTCTGGGTATAGTCTTGACTTGAGTCGTGGTTCACATACCACTATTTTAGTATATGGTTTGGTCTCCCCCTGGCAACCACTGTGTATTTGTGCTACTTACCTGTTTTTATTGCAAAGTATTGTGTGCATTGTGCATATCTCCGGTTAGGAGATATTTGTATTTGTTAGTGAGTGTCTTATAATAGATACCTATTTTTATAAATATACTATGTGGCTCTTTTTCACTTAATCTATATCAATAAGATTACGTTCTGGTAAAACAAGCTGCTTTACACTCCTTCTGGACTAAGCCTGAAGGCTGCTCTCCACAGCTACCACTTAGAGAGCTTTCTAAGGTTGTCTAAGACCACTAAAATCACTAGAAGGGTTGTCTGGATTAGTGCAGGGTGCCCACTTACATAAGTGTGGACCATATACTAAGCCAGCCTCCTACACTGCTACTTTCTGGTGCCCAAGAAGGACCAAGGCCTGCGTCCTATTCTCGACCTACGGTCCCTCAACCGCTTCCTCCTGAAGGAGAATTTTAAGATGCTCACGTTAGCTCAGGTCCTGTCTGCCCTCGACCCCGGAGACAGGATGGTGGCGTCGGACTTGCAGGATGCTTATTTCCACATTCCCCTCCTGCCAGCCCACAGATGCTGTCTATGGTTCATGGTGGGCCACGAGCACTTTCAGTTTACCGTGCTCCCCTTTGGCCTTACCAGTGCCCCTCGGGTGTTCACAAAGGTGATGGCGGTGGTCACAGCTCATCTGCGCAGATCAGGGGTTCCAGGCTGCCCCTATCTCGACAACTGGCTGTTAAAGGCGGGCTCGCCCCAGGCTGTCGCCTCCCACCTCAAGACTACGGCGGACCTCCTGCATTCGCTGGGGTTACTATAAATGTGCCGAAGTCACACCTGACTCCCGCTCAGACACTCCCTTTCATCGGAGCTGTTCTGGACATAGAGCAGTTTTGGGCCTATCCTCCCGAACAGCGAGTCTGGGATATTCGGGCTATGATACCGATGTTTCAGTCTCTATCCCGGATTTCAGTGAGAATGACTCTGAGGCTGCTGGGCCTCGTGGCCTCCTGCATCCTGCTGGTGGATCATGCCAGGTGTCATATGCAGGCTCTGCAGTGGGGCCTGAAGTTCCAGTGTGCGCAGCATCAGGGGAATCTTTCCGACAATGTCCAGAACTCAGAGGGGACTGTGACACAGCTGCAGTGGTGGTTAACGAACCAAGATTGGGTCAGAGGCAGATCCTCTCCTTTCCCCAACCAGATCTGACGGTAGTGACAGATGCGTCACACCTGGGATGGGGCAGTCATCTGGTAGAGGCAGCGATCAGAGGAATCTGGGATCCGGCAGAGTCCGGACTCCATTTCAACTTGCTGGAGCTCCGGGCGATCAGACTGGCACTGAAGGCATTCCTTCCCTCTCTAAAAGGGAAAGTGGTGCAGGTGTTCACAGACAACACCACCGCCATGTGGTGCTGCAACAAACAGGGCGGGGTGGGGTCGTGGACCCTCTGTCAGGAAGGCTCTCTGCCTCTGGACATGGCTGGAACATCAGGGCATGACCCTGGTGGTTCAACACCTGGCGGGTTCTCTGAACGCCACGGCGGACGAACTCTGCCGTCGGTGCTTGGTCGATCACGAATGGCATCTTCATTCAGAGGTGGTGCAAGGTCTCTTTCAGCGGTGGGGAGAGCCTTGGTTAGATCTGTTCCCCACAGAAGAGAACGCGCAATGTCAGCAGTATTGCGCACTGGAGTTTCCAAAGCGGCACTCGCAAGGCGACGCTTTTCGTCGCTAGTGGAACTGCGACCTCCTGTACGCCTTTCCGCCTGTGCCACTTCTGCCCCGAGTCCTCAAGAAGATCAAGCGCGACCGGGCCCAAGCTATTCTTGTGTCCGGACGGGGCACAAATAGTCTGGTACCCCGAGCTTCTGAGCATGGCCATCAATCCTCCAATCAGACTGCCTCTTCGGAAGGATCTTCTGTTGCAGCTCCAGGGGTCGGTTCTTCACTCGAATCTGTCCAGTCTCCACCTTCTTAGTGGAGATTGAGCGGTGGCAGTTGACAGCTTTCGACCTTCCGGCCAAAGTGTGCGATGTCATCTTGGCAGCCAAGCTTCCCTCCACTGAATCGGTGTACGCCTGTAGATGGAACAAGTTTGTGGCATGGTGCACAGCAAAGACTGTGGATCCTCTTTCTGCCCCTCTTTTAGAGGTCCTTTTGTATATACTTTATTTGGCCCAGCAGGGCTCTGCTCTCAGCACTCTCAAAGGTTATGTTGCAGCTATCTCTGCTTTTCTTCGGCTGCCAGATCAGCCATCTTTGTTCAAGTCTCCTAATGTTAACAGATTCTTTGGGGGCTTTACTCATCTGTTTCCTCCATCTCCCTTCATAATGCCCCATTGAGACTTGAATCTTGTTCTCATTTTTCATATGTGCGCTCCCTTCGAGCCTCTTCATAACCGTCCTCTTAGGCTCCTCACTCTCAAGACTGCCTTCCTTGTTGCCATCACCTCTGCTCGCAGGGTGAGTGAGCTTCAGGCTCTATCTTCTAAGCCCCCTTTCTTCTCTGTGCATCCAGACAAAGTGGTGCTCAGAACGCGGCCTTCGTTCCTTCCTAAAGTGGCTACACCATTTTATGTAGTACAAACCATCACCTTGCCCACCTTTTTCCCACCTCCGCACCCTTCCAAGGAGGAGGAGAGACTCCACCGTCTGGACCCTAAACGTGCGCTGTCATTCTATCTTGACCGCACCAAAGTCTTGCGGGTGGATGATCAACTCTTTATTGGCTATGTGGGTGCCAAGAAAGGACGGGCAGTTCAAAAATGTACCACCTCTCAATGGGCTGTCCTTTGCATTAACATCTGCTATGCTTTAGCGAAGAAGGATTCTCCAGTGAGGTTGCGTGCTCACTCCACTAGGGCTACAGCAGCAACCAGTGAATTGGCACGCGGAGTCCCACTCCTTGATATCTGCCAGGTGGCAACGTGGGCATCTCTGCACACGTTTAATAGACTATTGCCTGGACAGTCAAGTCTGGAGGGACTGCTATTTTGCCCGTTCGGTCTTCCAGGACTTTCTAGTGTGAACTTGGTTAGCAGACTCTCCTCCTGGGATGGTATTGCTGGGGTATCTATTCTAAGGTAAGGAATCTACAACTAACAGTCTATCAGATGAACAAGTTGATTACCTTTGGTAACAATGTATCTAGTAAAAACATATGTTAGTTGTACATTCCTTACCGCACCACCCATTCTCCCCGCTCTGCGAACTGATTTCTAGGGATAGGGACTCCCTTACAGAGCCCTAGTTGTGGCGCGCCAGTGGTCAGTGTCTTTCATGGATCTGCGCTTCTGGCGTGGAAAGCTGTGTCAGAACTCTCAGCGTGCAGGTGTGGCGTCGAAGTAGGCACCTCAACGTCATCCCGGCGACCACAATGCCGACGACGGACGCAGTCGACCGACGCCACCTACCAACGCGCAGGTGTGGCGTCTAAGTAGGCACCTCAACGTCATCCCGGCGACCACAATGCCAACGACGGACGCAGTCGACCGACGCCACCTACCAACGCGCAGGGGTAATGCTGAAGAAAAAATCTCCGGATCCAGACTGACGCCTGGGGGAAATTCTAAGGTAAGGAATCTACAACTAACATATGTCTCTACCAGATACATCGTTACTGAAGGTAAGTAACTTGTTCTTTAACAAGCATTGACATAGCCAACAGGTCTCGCCTTTGGGACCTTATAAGTGTTTAGGCAGATCTATTGGCTTTGCTAATGTTTAAGCCAAAAGTGAAACTACAGTCTGTGAAAGGACTAGAAATCAGGGATGAAGAGCTGAGGCAAGACACAGAGTTAAGGGAGAGCACTGAATGGACAGCAGAGGAAAGAAGGTAAAAAATTAGGGAAGAAGGGCTCAGGCAAAACAACGAACCTCCCAGCAAACCTTGAAAAAGTTGTTTAACTTCTATGTTCCATCCTGTGGCAGCTGCCCCAGGCCAACATAAAAAAACAAGACGTGGATACCTCTTCTAGGAACAGAAACAACTTTTTTGTATCAGAGAAATGAAACGTCCCCAACGGAGATGGCCGCTGCATGTTTTTGAAACATGAAATTTAAAAGCACTCTTAGGAAGGTAGTTATTAGCGCTACAAAGAGTAATCTATCCATCTTAACTCAGCAAGGCACTATGGAGAGATGCTATATAGTATAGCTAAAACTAGGCTGTCCAAAGTCAAGAGAGCGCAGGGAGAGGTGGATCCTAAAGAAATGAAGGAAGTATCGATCTTAAGTCAGAAAATGAAGGGGTGTCTTAGAGAGAGCAGTAATAAGCTAATCATCCAGGAATATATATACTAGGATTTTTGTGAAGCAAATCGGCGCAAAATAAAATGCTGCGATACTACTGCAAAATTTCCATTTTTGTGCAGCAAATTTTGCAAATCTATGTCGCAATATCCTGGAGAGTCTGTCCAAATAGGTAATTACAGACAGTGTTTTCAGTCCTGTGATAGCAAATGCATTGTGGGTGTTGCAGGCTTGTATTGCTACAATTGAATTAGACTAACACACCCGAAATCAAAGATTTGTAGCTGTAAACTTTGACAGGAGTCTGGAGACAGTGTCCGTAATGATATGTGAGGTGGCAACTACTATACGACTGCTTAAGCAATTACCTGCGTGACAAGACTGCATAACCACTTCGGAACATGACGGATAACAAATGGAATTACAGTTTGTGATAACCTGTGTAAATTATGGCATAACAAACGGACTGAGACTGCTTACAAATCGAATACAACTGCAAAACGACACGACGGGAGTAACTCCGTAAGCAGGCAAAGTCACGGGAGTAACTCCGTAAGCAGGCAAAGTCAACAACGTTGAAAGCATCCTGCGTAAGAGCACGCTACCTATCTGCAAACCGCTTCGACGTCTAGTCTGATAGAAAGCAACAAGCAGTCCGTCTTTGTCACTGAAGGAAGATTTTGAAAGGAGTGCACAGTGGAGGTAAAGTTCAGACATGAGTGCCTCACAGGCTGACACAGCGCTACAAACGATTTCGAAAGTTTTTTGATGCACTTTTTTTGGAACTGGGCAGACTTTGAGTCGTGAGTTAACCCTGGTGTGAACACCAATCTGAAAACGTGGTAATGGCACGGCAATATGGGCAACACAGCATTAATGGTATTCCGGGGTGCTCGCGCCGCTACCACTCACCCACTGCAGGGCTCCTCGTGACCTCAGAACCTGATTGGTGACAAGGGCAGCCTGAGGATTCCCAACCTCTTTGAGTATAAGCAGGATCACCCCTGCCTAACTCGCTGCGAGACGGCAGTGGACTCGAGGCACTTATTACTGCGTGCGCCCCAGCCAGCTTCAGCGGCTTGGGGCTGATGAGCGGGGACACCATGTAGAGCAGCAGCACGAAGGCCACGATGAAGGCAGCAACCAACAGCAGCATGGCGGGAGTGGGCACTTCCGGGCCACCGGTAGGCAGATAGCACGCACGCCCGGTTATTTACCTCCACCCCCTCGACATGCAGGGAGCTGGGCGTGTGTCCGAGCTACAGCAGCAACGGATCCCCTACAACGGATCCCCTACCGCAGCTGGAACAAGGTCACCGAAGACCAGCTCATCACCACCCTCGCCTGAGACCCACCAACCGACACCACCGACACAGCCGCCCGCAACCTCAGACAATGGATCGACGACTGCGTCAACACTCTCGCCCCGATCAAAAAACCCTCCAACAGACGCACCGACAGAAAGGCCAGCTGGTTCACCACCGACCTCCAGGAATCCAAGCGGACTCGCCGACGACTCGAGAAAAAGTGCGCCACGAACAGACACCGGACAACCACGCAGCCCTCAAGAACGCCAGCCGCAAGCACCACCAACTCATTCGAGCCACCAAAAGGACCTCCTTCAAGGAACGCATCGACAACAACGCACACAACAGCAAAGAGCTCTTCAACATTGTGAAGGAACTCTCCAACCCCAGCTCCAGCTCCAACGACATCCCACCATCGCAAGACCTATGCGACTCCCTAGCCACCTTCTTTCACCGCAAGATCGCAGACATCCACGACAGCGTCAACACCCAGACCCTCCCGACAGCCACCGACCCACCACCCCCCAGCCTCACCAACCTCCTGGTCTCCTGGACCCACGTCAACGACACCATCAAAACCATGAACACCATCCACTCCGGCTCACCTTCCGACCCCTGCCCTCACCACATCTTCAACAAAGCAAACCGCATCATCGCACCCCAACTCCGGAGGATCATCAACAGCTCCTTCGAGACCGCCACCTTCCCGGAAAGCTGGAAGCACGCCGAGATCAACATCCTACTCAAGAAACCCACAGCGGACCCAAAGGACCTCCAGAACTTCCGGCCCATCTCCCTGCTCCCGTTCCCGGCGAAAGTCATCGAGAAGATCGTCAACAGGCAACTGACCCACTTCCTCGAGGAGAACAACATCCTGGACCCGTCCCAATCCGGATTCCGCAGCAATCACAGCACCGAAACCGCCCTCATCGCTGCCACCGATGACATCAGGACCCTGCTGGGCAACGGCGAAACCGCGGCCCTCATCCTCCTGGACCTCTCGGCAGCCTTCGACACCGTCTGCCACCACACCCTACGTACACGCCTCCACGACGCAGGGATCCACGACAAAGCCCTGGACTGGATCACCTCCTTCCTCATCGCCAGAACCCAGAGGGTCCGCCTCCCCCCATTTCGAACTGAAGCCACCAAGATCACCTGCGGCGTGTCCCATGGATCATCCCTCAGCCCAACCCTTTTCAACGTCTGCATGGCACCGCTCGCCAACATCGTCCGATCGCACAACCTCAACATCGTCTCCTACGCCTACGACACCCAGCTGATCCTCTCACTCACCAAGGACCCCGGCACCGCCAAAACCAACCTCCACGAAGGAATGAAGGCCGTCGCCGACTGGATGAAGAACAGTCGCCTGAAAGTAAACTCAGACAAGACAGAGGTCCTCATCCTCGGCTCCACCCCCTCCGCCTGGGACGACTCTTGGTGGCCGGCCGCTCTGGGAGCCGCACCGACACCCACCGACCACACGCAACCTGGGGTTCATCCTGGACTCATCGCTCTCAATGACCCAGCAAGTCAACGCCGTCTCCTCCTCCTGCTTCAACACCCTCCGCATGCTGCGCAAGATCTACAGATGGATCCCCACCGGAACCAGAAGGACGGTCAACCAGGCCCTCGTCAACAGCAGACTGGACTACGGCAACGCCCTCTACGCAGGAACAACGGCCAAACTCCAGAAAAGACTACACCGCATACAGAACGCCTGCGCACGCCTCATCCTCGACATCCCCCGCCACACCCACATCACAGCCCACCTGAGAGACCTGCACTGGCTCCCAGTCAACAAGAGGATCACCTTCAAGCTCCTCGCCCACAAAGCACTCCACAACGCCGGTCCAGCATACCTCAACAAACGACTCACCTTCTACACCCCGAACCGCCAGCTTTGCTCCGCTGACCTCGCCACCGTCCCACGCATCCACAGGATGACCACCGGCGGCAGATCATTTTCCTACCTCGCCGCCAAGACATGGAACACCCTCCCCACCCATCTGCGACAGACCCAGGATCTGCTGATCTTGAGGAGACGTCTCAAGAACTGGCTGTTCGAGCAGTAGCTGCACCCCTCGCCCCCCCTCCTCAGCGCCTTGAGACCCTCACGGGTGATTAGCGCGCTCTACAAATGTTTGATTGAGAAGAGCGCTCGGGCACACGGAGACAAGGAGGCACTGCAGCTGCCGCCCTGCGCGCCGCTGCTTGCTCCCGTGGCAAAACGCTGTGGGAGTGAATCTTTCAGAAGAGGTGGGACATGCACCCACCTTTAGCCATTTGTAGGCTTTGATTCTATAAAGACACACGCAAAAGCCAATCCAATGCGTGGGAGGAGTCAGACCCACACAGAGTAGATGCAAGAAGCCTTGCAGCGCATGCGCGCTGCGCTAGGCTCAACCTAAAAATGGCTACTCATGAGGCCAACACTAGGTATATTAATCGGGCAAATGCCAAGTGTTGGCAGCAGAAGTGGGCGGAGTCACAAAGAGCAAAGTCTGGACTTATTTACTTTTTAAAACTCTGTCCCAAAAAATGACAACTAGACAAATGTGATAACTCTTTTATGTGTTACATAACTGATCACAACAGGCTGCATTTGAAAATATCGCCTGCTACAGAGATGTTTGTGTAACCAGCAAGTTCCCGGGTGCAGTGGCACTTTAATTACTCTGAGTAATGTGCTTGCTGGAAAGATCTGTGTGCATTCTAATCAAAGGTTCGACTCAGCATATAATTGCATATAGAGAGTCAATGTGCCTGCTGTGAAGCAAAGCATGATGTAGATTAAACAGTTGGCAGGGCCGGACTGGGAACCAAAATCGGCCCTGGCAAACTGCCCGGCCGGCCCCCCTGGGGGTAGGGAGGAGGGGTGCGGCCGAGCTGTTTGCAAGGGCCGGTTTCGGACGATTTTGTTACAGGGAGCCGATATTGCCAGCCCCCGGTAACAAAAATTGCCCCCAGGGGCCCAAAACCGGCCCCCACCCTGGCGGCCCACCGGGGAAACGCCCGGTGCCCGCTACGGCCAGTCCGGCTCTGACAGTTGGTTACTGTTTTTGTTGCAAATATCCTTGTGTTACCTGCAGGTCACAAGTGAAAATCCTTGTCATATAGCTTAGTGACTCCCGATCCTGCATCAAGGAAATGCATGCAGACTACAAGGCATATGTTTGGAACCTTGCTATTTTTCCCTCAATATTTTGTTACTCTAGGGTTGCTTAAAAAAAAAAAAAAGGTTAATTTAGTCAATAATAAACACTTATTAGTAGGTGATATATAAATGTCTGTTAGTCTAATGACTTATGACCAAATACATCATACATTCTTACAATGCATGCAGATGTCTTGCATACTAGCCCCACCCTTATGCTGGTCCCAAACGCCACCCCAGTCCACCGCTCCTTTAGGTGAGTACCTGTGCTCCATTTTTTCCATTTAAATCACTGCGCTGGGGTATTCAAACTCGGGCGAGTGCCGTATGCAGGTGGGGGTGGGGCAAAGTGCTACTTTCAGCAAAGTTAATAGAGCCACTAGTTATCATCAGGGCCATATCACAAGGCAGTTCGCCAGTGCTTGTAGAGAGGACGCGTAACATTGTTAGGTGTTTTCTTAACACCACATTCAAGGTGATGGAAGGGAAGTGTAGGAGCTATGTCTGATGGGCTAGCACTGGCCCCATCCAGAGCACAGATGCCCATTGTCGGACTCCCGGGGGACTATTAGTGATGGCCAATGGGAAAGATGTGAGTGTGAAGGGCAAACACACTGTGATGTTTTGCAAATAGTCACAGGAGACTACCTCAGAGCTCTGGCTCCTGGGACAGAGGGGGCAAGAGGTCTCTATGTGATGTTTTGAAAACAGAAAGAGGGTACTTTGCCAGCGCCTCAGACTAGTGGCCGTGGGGAGAAGGGCAAGATGTGTATAGCTCCGTCTGTCTGCTACAGCATCCCAGATCACCTTGTCACCGTGGAGAGTGGCATACCCTACTGAGGCAAACATTCTAAAAAAAAAAACCTAAAACATCTGTTGCTTTTAAGAAACACAAAAGAAGCACATTTCAAAGCTGTAGCAGCATGAATCGACTTGAGATTTAGATCTGGACAGTTTCGTTTTTTTAACAAGGGCTGTATTCACAATGCTTTGTTATTTAAGTGTTGTTAAACACACTGTAAATTGTACAAATTAGAAATCACTCTGGAAGAAAAAGCAGTTCTGAGCAGCAGCGTCTGGTGACCTTTCAAAGTGGTGGGACGAGCGAAATGCCCCACCACCTCCAAAAAGACAAAAACACATTTTTCCATACAAAAAAAAAAAACCTCCCTCAAAAGCCCAAATACACCCCCCCCCTTTCAAAATAAAGCAAACTACATGCATTACACATTACATTCATTAATAAAAAGAAAGTGTATTTACCCGCGGGCTCTGTCGTCCTCGCTGTCCTTCAAAGCCTATGGAACAAAAAAACCCACCCCAACCAATCCTGAAGCTGCTCTTATGCTGCATGAGAGCAGCGACGGGATTGGATAGAGCGGTTTGGCCAAACGCTCCTTCAGACCCTAGAGGCCTTTGCTTTGTCTCCACCAGCTGGGTGGAGAGCTTCAAAGTGCGCATGTCACTTTGGCCGGCGCAAGACCGCCGGCCAAAGTGGCATGCGCACTTTGAAGTGTGTGTCCAGCACTACTCCAGTCCTCCTGTTGCCAAATGACAGCAGAGGACACGCCCTCCTGGCTCAGAGGCAGGCTGGCAGCTGTGGCACGCCGTAGTTAAAAGTAAAATGGCAATGAAATCATTTCATTGCCATTTTATTATTAACATTTTACGCGGCACGCAGCGGGGTTGGGGGCGACGCTCCGCCTCCCTCATAACGAAACTGACCCCGGTTCTCAGATCTGCTTTTTCTGTCCGCCAGTGCTTGCTGCCTCTGTTGCGATGGGGCTGTGAGCATCTCATAGACGCATTTCATTTCACCCTCTTTTGGATGGTGTCACCGTGGAGTCATCACCCTCCAACTAAGGGACATACCTCCGTCATGTCCTTTCAGGTCCCAGGTCTGCATCTGTTTGCTTCATTAGTCTTTTCGTGATATGTTATATAGCACTGTAAAACAAGAAATCACTAAAGAATTGTGTGATTCTATTTTAAAGATGGAAAAAACATTGGCTTTTATCGACGTTCTCCCTTCTTTTACCAGTCTTGATGTAATTTATTAAGCTTTGCAAACCACCTTCCGCCACTTCCTATTTGACCGTAAAGTTTTGAAAAGGGGACATATATGAAAATAGTTTGTTCAGGGATGGGGTGGCAAGTCACAAATCGTTCTGCTTTCGAAAGACAATTTGGTTTCAAACACACCTTTCATCTTGAGTTTGTCTCTGCCGGGTCTGGTGGCCCAGTGGACAAATGGTTCCACTGCAGGGGCCTGGCTTCGACCTCATGGTCACAGGTTCAAATCCCGGCGGTCCACCCAGCCTTTCATCCATCTGAGGTCGATAAAATGAGTACTATTGAGTTGGGTAACAAGAAACATCTGTTATTCAGTGCCAAGATACCTCCGGGTGAACGAGCGCTTTACAAATACACATGTTATGTTATGCTATACACTCTGAGTATGATGCAAATGAACTTCAGGAGCTCTTTCCTTGAGACTTTCATATATTTCTTTTGAAATCATGGTGGTTTTGGATCCTTTGTAGAGTAGAGGGCTTAATTTGTTAAAAAATGAGTGCCGGTGCCCAAAGCTCTCTCTCTGGTAGTTCTATTAAAAATCGACACACCGAATACTGAGGTTGCATTCAGCTCAGTCCTCTTTAATTCACTACCAGACACTTTTGCCCCTTTATCTCACTCTCGACAGTCCCTGCTTTCTCCCTTTGTGCCTCTTTTTCCTTCTTTCTCTTCCTCCTTGCCCATGTTTTTCTTTCTCTTGCTCGCGATCCATATCTGAGGAGGCTAACTAAGTGCCGGTCCCCAAAAATGGGTGCCGGTGGGCCCCACCAGCAACCACTGGCTCAAATTAAACACCACCTGGGCCCATAAATAGCCGTCAGATGACTTTGAATCCCAATAACATTGCTCTTTGTTAGTTTCTCATCTTCATCTTTTCCTATAATAGCCTCTAATAGCAGTACGTTTTCTAGATGCTTGTCATGTTGCAGTGGAACATCTTCATTTCCTTTCTTCTCCTGTATTGGTTGGCATATCTTCAGAAAATGGCCTTTTCTCTGCAACCATTATATTTTTCCTCAGGGATGGCCAGCCCTTGAATGCAGCCTTTTCAGATGCTCTTTCCTTTACTCTTTCACCTTTGCGCTCACAATACTAGTTGCCTTCGCTTTCCTTACGGGTCATATTCACTTCTGCATGTTGCATTTTAAGTTTCCGTACCAGTCTAACACCTTTAGCTGACCTCCCAACACGTTTAATCGTGGACCCTACTTTGCCAAACTCAGGTTTTTGTGACATAAAAGGGTCTTCTCTGATTTAATACATTTGTGCATTACAGTAGCTGTAGCTCGTATTGCAAAGTGGTGGGGCGGGGTGGGAGGGACTAAAAAAAGAATTATACATGTTTCAAATTGCACTTACCTGCTCCGACGGCCGCCGCCTTGCTCCCCATCCTCGCCTTCAGACGTCCAGGAACTGCTTCACGCTGCGCATGCTCCCAGGGGCTGATCCCAGCGCTGTTCTCATGCTGGGAATACTATTGGTCTGAGTGCCCAGGTTCAGCACCACTCCCCCTCGTCCATGGTGCTGCAGCGTCAGTGTGGATTGCCCCGCCCCTCCCTCAGCTCGCAGCCTGCAGGAGGAAAAATAAAATAATAATAAAAATGTTTTATTATTTTATTTTTGTTGGTTGCCTCTGCTGGCTTTCATCAGGAGGGACGACACTCCTCCGCCATAACGAAGGAGCTGACCCTGGTGCATTGCAAACTGATCATGTATCTTTTGCCTTTATCTTTAAAGAAGCGTGTGCTGGCCGGCGTTCATAGTGTGGCAACTTAGGCCTCAGTAGATTCACATCGAGCCCAGTAACGGAAGGCCACGATGTTACTCATAGTTGTATCAAAATGTTACTGGTCTCTTTTTTTAGCCTCAATGAATACATCCTAGTATACTTCACCGCCTTCTTTTTGAATAGGACAATATGGTCAAACGACCTTCTCCTTTCTACACTAATTTTACTACTGATGTCCCTGGGCCTGACCTACTATGGGTCCTGAGCAACTGGGACAATTACCCCTTCCACGGTAGTGTAGGTCAAGCAGTCCAAGGCTTCTCGAGTTGTAAGAGGATTTACAAAGTGAACACAGGCTCAAGACTCCTAATAGATTCAGCAACCTCAGTACATGAATGTCCACCCAGATACTTTCTTTTATGGTCAAAGTAGTATTTATATATGAGCACACTGTGAAATACGACATACACAAACGATATACACAGCCCTTTCTTGGGCCAGCACCCTACCATTGTCCGGGCAGTGTCCTGAGTCCCAATTTCTTCTCTACTGGCAGTGGCGGTTCCCCATTTACTATAGGTAACCTTCAGCTTGGGCCCCGCTATGAGTCCAAGTCTTAGAAGTTTCTTGGAGGTTCCAGATTTACCACTCAGGAAACAATGTGGTAAGGTAAGTAGACTTCCTGGACCCATGAGTGGAACATGGAACGCACTAGGCACAGTGCTCCATACTCCAGACATGAGACCAAAGCTCATCACAACAAAGTTCCACTGTTTCTTTCTAGAAATCAAAGAACTTGAGAGCTGTAGTGCTATGAAGCACAGTCAGTTCTCTCTGGGCTTACTGGTCAGGCAATCACTCTTACCCATTCTTGCTGGTGTTGCGTTACAGAAGACCCAGGGAGGATTTAGCACTCTTGCGTAGAGGTGACTGGAGTGGATTTCAGTGCAGCGCAGTAGTCTTGTTGCTGCAGGCAAGGCAGCTGGTTTTCCATGGCGGTTCTCAGACGATCGGTAAGTCCCTCTGATCCCATTGGCAGGTAGCAGGAAGTTACTAGTCTTCTAATGCTTCAGTCAGGGTTATGGGCACATGGGTCAGCACCTGCTGCTCTTCTTGGACACACGCTGTACTCTGCAACGGCCATCCCTCTTGGCCTAGGGTGCACCACCCTTGCTCTTCACGGGGGATCTTTGGGCATACGGGGGTCACTGACTCTGGCCAGCAGATGAACCGATCGATGCAGCAGCAAATTTCTTTATTGCGCCCCCCTTTGGCATATGGGTTTCATCGACTTTGGCCAGCACACGGGCAGACAGCCCCATTTGTGCAGCAGCAATATCTTAACGGTGGCTCACTCTGGTATATGGGGTCACTGACTCATCAGCACACGGGTGGAGGGCCCAATCAGTGTGTACCAATTATCTCACACCATGCTTCAGGGATCCACTGGCCAGACTCTCTGATCCACCCCCCCCACCCCAGAATTTGCTCCCTCCAGGCAGTCTCCTCCTCACAGGGTCCTCTCGCCTTCCCAAGTAGGCAGATACTGGTGCTCTAGGGCAGGTGATCATGATTTCCTGAGTGATGTTCTCCACCCAGTTAGGAGACAAGCAGACCCTGATCCCCAGTCCTGATCACACAAAGAAGTCGTCTTGCAGAACTTCTCCACGGCTGACTGCTTGATGACTGGCAATTTGGAAGACTCAAGGTGCCCTTTCTATAATCCATTTCCAGACACAGATGTATCTGGAAATCTCAGGCTTTGAAGTTCGTGTTGCAAGGGGTGCCACCTATGAAGTGCCTCCTCCTCTGTCCTGTTCTTTGCCCAGGAACAGTCTGTTACAGCAAGAGCGACTCGAATCCCAATAAACCCACAACACAGGCCAGGGGAGTTACTCATGGATCACACCTGAATGGCAGCCTCACAGATATATGCCTAACAAAGGGTTAGAAAGGCCCCAGCCCTGTTATTTATGATGCCCTTATCAGCCCAATCTCCTTCCTACAATGTGCCTAGGCTCTTCTGACTTTTTTTTAGAATCAATGAGCCTTTTTGAAGTACACAGGGGAGCCTGGCTCTCCCTTCCTCTAGTGTGTGTCCCACCCAGCTCTCAGGAATGTGGCAATCCACAAATCTCTCGGAGGCGGGGCTGGGTTTTGGGTGGTTGGTGTATAGGCCACCTCCACCTGCCTTCTCCAGGCCCTGAGTTTCCAATATGGAGCCCATAGGCCTCCTTGAACTGTACCACTCTCAGACACACATACATCACAGTACGCACACACAAACATGCCCGCTGCACAGCGTACATTGCTAAAACGATGTAGGCCAAGAGTGAGTTATGCACACAGCAGCCAAATTTTACATGAATGGGCTAGTAGGTCCCACGCCAGTGACACAGATAAAAAGGCTTGTTCACACTACTTACTGATCATCATTACTAAAACACGGTATGCTGCCACCACTGCACTTGTGCTACGTAACTGCTGGTATGGGCAATAGCCTTTTACAGCTGCAAGGTAAGAGGCTTGGGTGCCCCTCCCAGTCTAACAAAATAGTCCGTGGGGCAGGCCCAGATCATGGCGCACCTGCATGATCCATGTTCGTCTATGACCAAAAATTAGCACCAGGGTCGAGATATTGTTGCAGCTGGGTCACTCAGGACAGGGTTGCAGATCCATCACCATGTGAGGGACTTTTCCATCTCAGCATCCTACAGCTGACAAAGAACATTAACACTCACAACATTCTAAGCATTTGCCTGGCAACGCATGGGGAAAGCACACAGAGACACTGGGTTAACAGGGGAATGTAGTAGACGGGATGACACATGCATGAATAATGTTATGCTTATACAGCGACGTTGACTACTGTATGGTGCGCACCTCATCTGAGGCTTCATTCCATAATGCTGAACTGACCACACCATTTCAGATTCTGCTACGCTCTCAAAAGTGTCTTACGTACAGCTTTTGAAAAAAACAAAAACAAAGTCGCACATGCCGCCTGAAGCTCTGTTGCCGGACCCTTGGCCGAAGGCTTCTTCATTTAGCTGTCCAGTAATATCACCCTTACATACTCTTCAGACTTTCGAACTATGCCTCTGGACATAGGACTCGGGCACCCCATTAATTTTTGTCATGCTTTTCTCTATCTGTCTCTCTATTTGTTCAACCCCCTCACTCCTTGCAGGGGATGCTATACTGTATCCTTTTCCCACCTTTGCAAGCCAACTTGTAGGGAATGGGTCCCCTAGAGTGTTTTTGTAAAACGTTGAGTTACTTTGGTGATGCATATGTGAGGCCCCGTAACACTCCTAGGAGACTGATGTGTGTTACATAAAAATTCACAAATTAAAATGTTATACTGACCTAAAATACAGGTTTCATATACTTGATGTACTTCTGGAAGCTGCAGTTGCAACCTAACAATTCGCTTTTGGAGTAGTTGGAAAATGGAGCCATTTGAATCTCGTGCTTTGTAGCTTTCCCTGATTTACATTTAATTATATAGACCTGGGTACACTATAGATAACATGTTTGAAACCCGCACGACCCTTTAATGCTGGAGGGTATGTGTAGACACTGGGAAACCACAACCTCAGGTGTAATCACTTAGAGATGCCTAGGGTGGTCTGAGGATTTTTGTCCACTGTTATGTTATGTTATATTGATTGTTATAGCGCACTAATCACCCAAGAGGGTATCCCGTCCACTGCTGGGAAGTAGTGGCCTGCCAAGCCTTATGCCAACTAAAAAGAAAGCCAGTTATATTTTTAAATATGTACCAATGATATTCAGGCAAAAGTGTTTTGGAATTGCTGTGGGTTGAGCTAAAAAGGCCGTGCATCCCTCAGAGGAATAATAGCTTACTTTACCATTCACTGTAGAATTTGGTTAAACTATTAGCTCTAGCTTGTTTACCAGTATCCTCCTCCACCATCAAAGTTCTCCTGATGGTCTGAATCCAGGGGGCCTCGGGTTCAAAAATCTGAGTTGCCAGCTCGTATAAACCAGATGTGCCACTACCCACCTGCCTACATACCACATTGTGTAACCAGAACAATGGTTCACCTGTGTTTCATTTGTCTGTGTGTCTCAGTATGCCAAATTAATTGTTTGGACGTCAGCTAATGCAAACAAGAAAAACATATTATAGCCACAATAGTGAATAAATGTAGACCATAATTTAAACTCCAAAATAAAATATTATTAACAAGACATGACTTACACATATATGAATATACAGTGAATGGACAGAAATTAATTGTGCGCTGTGTCCCAATGTGAGGAACCAAACATAAGTGGAAGTGTTGTAGTACTAAACAAAAGAACTTTCAAATATTATTTCCAAGGTGCACATAAAGTTGGGCTATATCAAGATAAGTTGTTCATGCCAACTTCAGTAAGTGTGCGAGGGTGTCGACCATGTTTCAAACCCGTTTGAAGTGTAGGGTTCTCTTCAGGACAAACAATTGAAGGGAACACCTGGTAGAAGTGTTCCAATTACTTAATGGACTGGTATTCTTTAGAATGTAAAGGGCTATAATGGGTAAACTTATGATATGAATAATAGGTCTCGATTTGCAATTTTGTATTATTTAAAACATGTTTGTGGGGCATATAATATATATACCTGCCTAATTGTTTGAAATAACTTTTCTTGCTCCTGGTAACCAATATATGTGTATGTAATTCGAAAAAGATAGTACACACGCTTTAAGAGTCTATGGTTTTGCACATTAAATTATACCTGACATTAATCTTGCCCTCACCAAGTCCTAGCAGTAGATACATTTAAATCCTATACATCATTCAGTTGCCTTTTGGCTGGATATTCAAATTTCAGATACATACATACATACCTACCTACCTACATACATTCATACCACACACAAATTTCGCTTGTTATTCATTTATAAAACAAAAAAATCAGACACCTTTTTGCTCCCCATTTGAAAAACGAAATGCACCTCTTCTGCTAAGAGGACAATTTGAATAATTAGGGCCATGCCCTGCTAAACAAGTGCATCATATTACTTGATCAACAGGAAGTGGTACCGCTTGTATAGTCGGACACCATCAGTTTGGGCTAAAATATTTAGGTCTGTGGCGAAATCATGCCTAGGTCAAAGGCTGTGTGACGGTTTCAGAGAAAGTTTCAATACGAAGTCTATCATTCCCATCATCCATCTGCTCAGGAAGTGACCTCACTGGATTTCCCATCATCCATCTGCTCAGGAAGTGAGTTCACTCCTCCCTCCCAGGACCTACTTAATGGTGGGTGCAGGCAAGCCCCTCTATGCCTGTCCGTGCTTGGACTGTGTCCAGCACCAAGAACCCTGGGAGCTTTCTCTTCTGCTTCCTGTAGGTTTTCATGCACTAACCTACACACAACATTCACCACACCTGCACCAACAGCACCCATCATTCCACTCTTTCACACAGTCCTGCAACAACCCAGACAACGCTTCGCATGTGTGCTTCTCAATACCCTATCACTCACCAAATACTCTACAAAGATATGGGACCTGATGCATGACAATGCTCTTAACCTTTTTTTCCTCATGGAAACCTGGCTACACTCCGCATCGGCACCTGATCTCGCCAAACTCATCCCTCTGGCTACAAGATTGTGTGGCACAACAGACTTCACAAGCCCAGAGGCAGATTCGCCACCATCCCTAAGAACGCCATCAGCTGCACCACCTCTACAGACACATCATCCTTCAACATGGAAAAGGTCGTTCAAGCTCCACGTCACAGCCTCCTTCACCCTAAGCGGCGTAGACTAGCAGTTACATCCTACTCGAAGACCTGAATTTCCACCTGGAAGACCATCCCTACCCCAACTCAAAAACACTCATCGATGATCTTGGAACCCTAGGCCTCACCCAACGAGTAAAAGGACGTACCTATGTTGCATGGCACCTTTCTAGACCATATTTTCACCTCCTTTGACAATATCTGACACAACAAACCCACAGCACTCTTCTGAACAGACCACGCCTTCATCCAGTTCAACATCCCCTTCCTGGTCCAACGCACATGCACCATCACCAGACTAGCCTGCTGGAACTGTAACAGCATCACTGACCAGGACTTGAAAACTGCTGTCAGCACCCACCTACCTGAACACAACAACAACCTCCTGAAAGCCATTAAGAATTTCAACAATTGGATCACCTTATGCACCGACTCCCTGGCTTCCCTCAAACACAGCAATAAAACAAGATCTAGAACCCTGGCTAGTTGGTCCATGGAGGAACTCAGTCTGATGGACCACCACTGCAAACAACTGGATCCAGGACAATGCAGACAGGAGCATGTTCAAATCCATACTAAGACATCACCACCACATGATCCGGACCACCAAACACACGTTGGTGGCCCTCATCGATGCCAGCACCAACAGAAGCAAACAAATCTTTGCCATGGTGAAGGTTTTCACCTCACCAGGGGTCACCTCCAACTTGATCACCCCCTCACAGGACCTCTGCCACAATCTCTCTCAATTCTTCAGCAACAAAATCACCACTATTTGCAGCAATATCAACCATGCAACGGACCCGACAGACCTTTACAAACGCCTACTGATCTTATCCAAAGATGCTGCCATTCTCAGCCAAGGTCTCAGAGAAAATCATAATCAAATGCCTCACCAAATACCTCAACGGCCACCAACTCCTCAGCACCATTCAGTCTGGTTTCAGACCCAACCACAGCACAGAAACTGCTCTCATCGCTGACACAGGTAACATGCGCATGACTCTAGATGGAGAAGACATGGTGGCATCCTCCTAGACCTCTCCGCAGCATTTGACACAATCCTCCACCCCATCCTCATCCAATGACTATGGACATTGGAAACCAAAGACATGCAGTCCAATGGATCTGCTCCTTGGTGACTGGAAGGACTTAGTCCTTCAGTCTGGAACTGTATAAATCGGATGCCTGTGACATCATCTGCGGAGCTGCGCAAGGATCCTCTCTCAGCCTGATCCTCTTCAACGCATGCATGACCCCTCCAGCCAGCATCATCCGCTCTTACAAAATCAGCTTCCTCACCTACACCAACAGAAAGCAAATCATTCTCTCCCTCATGAACCAGACACCAAGTACTCGGACCAAGTTTAATGCCTGGATGACTGAAATCGCCCAATGGACGAAGACCAACTGTCTGATGCTGAATACTGTCAAAACCGAAATTGTGAGCCTCAGGAAGAGCACTTCACCGTGAGATGACACCCAGTGGCCAACAGAGCTAGGACCGAGACCCACTACCTCAAGAACATCATCAACAGCAAACTCGACAAGACCACCTAAGTCAACACCATTTACGCTTCATGGTTCCATGCGCTGAGGAAGATTTTCAAATTGCTCCTAATTAGCACCTGGAAAACCCTTGTGCATGCCCTCGTCATAAGCAAGCTGGCCTATGGGAACTCCCTCTATGCCAGAATCAGCACAAGCATCACCAAAGGCTGCAGTCTATTCAGATCTCTACTCCACTGGCTCCCCGTACACAAGCAAGCACAATTGAAACTCCTCACTCACACTTTCATGGCACTATTTGACACTGGCCTAGCATACCTTAGCTTTCACAAACCTTTCAGACACCTCCACTCATTTGACTCATACTTGCACACATCCCGTGCATACGTAAAACCAGATCCAGCAGTTGAGCCATCTCCTACATCGCTCCTAAAGTGTGGAACGACCTGCGTCTACACATAGCCTCCTCCTCGTCCCACCTTGAATTCCACAAGAAGCTGAAGACCTGACTTTTTGAATAGTCCCATTAAGTCCTAAGTGTGGCTAGACTCATCTGCTCAGTGCCAGAATCCCCTCCTGCTGATAGTGTGCTCTACAAATCTGCATAACTTAACAAAAAGGAAGATTATCTATGAACGGTGAAGGTTATAGAGGGTTCCCAATATACCCAGGACTGGGGGTGTTCCAGCAGGACCCCAGTTTCAGACCGTATGATGTTCCTAGCGATCGCAAGGAACCCCACAGCTACATCCAAAAATCTAGAGGTCAGTACTAATAGGTTAAACGTTAAACTATATAGTTCTGCCATTAAATAAGACTGAACAAGTGGCTTTTATAAAGGGGCAGCTCAGATGAAACCCCTTTTCTCCAAAAAGAACATTTCTGTTCTGCTTAGGTATGCAAAACTGTGCCTGATTGAACCATAAGACTAATAAACATTGCCCTTCAGACTGATAAGACCAAACAAGATTTGTTTGGCTGTAATGAAAAACAATGTTTAGTAAAAGCAAAACACTGAATATCACCGTAGGAACCTCATGGTAATCATCAAACATGATGGTTAAGGGCTGATAATTTTTGCCTGCTTTGCACCTACATGGCCTGAATGCCTCACAATCATTATGATCCAGCGCGATATTAGCAAACAGCATTCATACACTAGATACTCACTTGGGCCCATACATTCATACTAAGCTAATACTTACGCTGGGGTTATCAGTTGTTACTCTTTATCAAATCCCTACTACCAATTACCTTCCGATTGAAGAGTAATGACTTACCAATGAATCCTTTGCTAATTGGGAAGTTTAAAATGAGTGACATTCATTATAGTACATAATCCTGAAATAACCACTGAGTCAGGAAGTTTTAAAATGTTTATCTAAAGATTTAGCAGAGTAAATTACAGAAACACTTGGTACTTAATCGCACATCACGGATGAAGCAGAGAAAAATAATTATTGATTGACGGTCCCTCAGAAAGGAGAAGATAGAGACAGCAGTGCAACTAAAGGTTGCATTTATATTTACCTAAATGCGAGAACCAAACCCCTTGGCCAAGGAGTTGGAAAGATTAGGACCCAGGAAGGATGAAGAGCAAAGACCTCCTCCAGGATCAGGACAGGACCGGTGACCTCTCTACAACGACGCCTGTGTCGTTCCCCTCTCTGATACTCGACTTCTCCTCTCCCGTGCCTTTCTTCTAATGGACTCCGCCGCCCCCTCCTCAGGACCTCTCTGGACAGCGGTTCAGCATGCACTCGGTCAGCGTCCTAATGCTAATGCAATGCTTCTCTAATTTGCTAATACTATATCTATTATACCCTTCTACGCCCATGTACCTCCCCTTAATGTTGCTAAGATATGAGACCACTACTTCTGATTGGACAGGAGGTTGATCCTCACACCATATTGATTTGGCTTTATTTCTGAAGACCTTTGTTTTTAAACTACCGCCCATTAAATTTAATACATTGGCTTTATTTCCCACGCGTCTCACGACAAAGTTTATTCAATTTCCATATACATAGTTGCAAGTTTGGCAGGAACACATGAATACATCAATATCGGCCATTAGGTCGTGGCCTTGGACGACGTCCAGGTTGACTTCATCCTTTTTCCTTCTGGGCAGTCTTTCATAGAGCATGCGCGGAACCAACGTCATACGAGTTTTCAGTTCACCAACCCCAGGCCCAAGTTTACGAACTAATAAAAGTCAAAGAAGAGAATATTAAAATCACAAATAATGTTTCACTGTATACCCATTCTCTCTACTCTATCCCTATTTACTTATAAATCTATCCCGCATTAGTAGCGTTAAGAAAACGACAATTTAATAATAATGCAAGAGCAAGCTGAAGCATGTGAAAACATCAAGCAGCCATTTTAATGCACACTGCGCAGAAGCAGAAATTTCCCACCAAGCAAAGAAAGACGTCACACCACGTGATATGGTTGAGACATGCGCAGTAAAGTTCCCGCGCTTTAGCGGCCATTTTAGAAAAAGACAAGCGTTACTTGTTAGTTAGAACACATAGGCAAGCTTCCTTGCTATTCATGTAGTGTATGCAAAGTTAATATAACAATACAAGATTAATAATTTAATACTGTGAGGAGATTGCATTTGAGCAAGTCTCATTTGTGAGTCCTTGCTCCATCAATTATATCCACTGTAAATTCCTCTCTATGAAGTGCATTTGTGAGGAAGACTTCGGAGCATTTATCCTACAGCTGATGTTTAGCCAAAAGTGAACCATGCAGTAGAAAACTGGATCATTGGCAGACCGTTGATCTGATGGCATTGAGCCATTCATAAACACATTCAGAGAATTATGTAAAGTGCGCATTGGTTGGTTTGGAATTCCTGTGCTTGGACTGGAGACCACACCAGTAAATCTTCATATGACTGACAAAGAAAATAATCTGGATTTTGAAATGGCCAAATCAAAGTCCAGACTTCAACCCCTATGAGAAACTGTGGCAGGGCCAAAAGGAACTCTGCACCAAGGAATGTCTTAAAACATCACCAAGCTTAAGCAGTTTAGTAAAGTAGAGAGGGGGATAAATCCTCCCAAGCGACATGACAGTTTAATAAACTCCAACACGAAATGTTTACTTCACGTAAAAGGGATTCCACACAATGTTGTTTTCTGGGTGAACTTTTTTCACACAAGGTTACTGAATATTTACAGTTTTCTTTCTAGCTTAATGAATGACTTCGGGAAATTTGTATGATTTGTCACATTAGGCTATAATTATCTAATGTTAGTACTAATTATGGTGAGGACTAGATGAACTTCATATATGCCTTTCTATTTAATATCATGGAATCGTAATCACTGAACAAGTACTATTAATACTTTAGCCTCAAATTCTTCTCGTGTGAATTTATAGAGCAAATTCTTCTGCTTGGGTAAATCTCTGGGAACAGTAGGGTTCCCTGTCAACCCAGAATTGGTCAGCAGATTGTTTGTAAAGTTTGTTACGTTCTCATATGCCTTGGCGAGAGGGTCTGGCAAGTTCAAACCTATTGCATTTGTAAACGGATGTTTATTTGTGAGGCTTGAAAGAGAAGAAAGTTGTCTGATTAAAAAAGAAAAAGCTCCCTACCAGCCTGTGAGTGCCACAAATGTTATTTTCTGGAACTTTTAATTCTGACCATTCACTGGCACCATGTCTGTGGATCAACCAGCCTTTCACATACCTTTCAGTGGGGCTTCTTGGTTCAGGATGGGTTGGTTGGCAGATTTGACCTCTATGGTATCCAGGACACAGTCTTTAATTAGCTTTTTCTTTGTTACTGTTTGCAGATTGAAGGAACTATCTATTGTTAGGTGAAACCCTCAACACCAAGAGACTTAAATTTTTGATTTAGGTGTTGGAGGTCTGTCAATATTAGCCTTGGCTTGCAAATCACCCACAAATACTGCTACTTCCTGTGACTTTCCTTTTCTGGCTCTTAAGTGAACTGAACATTGACTAATTACAGCATGTGGTGATCTGGTCCTCTGATATATATATTTCTGATGGACACTTCCTCAACTTATCAATATCCTCCAGATGCCAGACTACTTATGACATCTTTCCCCCACAGTAGCTCTCCTGTGCCGACAGGTGTCACCATGCAGCCCAAGACGTGGCTCTGCCTGTCCCGGATCTGACAGCATTGGAATATGTAATGTGGCAAAAGGTGCCCTGGCATCAGTTCTTATGCTCATCAGTTTCCGTGCCTCATCAGCACTCTTCTGGAGCTCTTCTCGGGTGCTTCACCAATGACATTCCTCAGCTTTAGACAGCGTCTAGGTCAAAAGTCTCCTCCTAAGATTTTTGTGTCCGAACCCTGTCACAGATGCTGTAGGAAGACATCTGCATGTGATGGGAAAAATCCAATCACAGCTTCTAGGCCTTCCCCTACAGGTACTTCCTCCATCAGGCACAGACCATTAAAATGAGAAATCCTCCTCTTCCTCAAGAAAACAGTTCTGCTCCTAGAACAATTTGGGGGTCCTGGCACTATTCCTTGATGCCTGGCTCTTCCTCTTTGTCAGAGCCAATTCACACATTGAAAAAGATTAAACCGAATTTTCGATTCCATTGTGTAACCATGTGCAGGTTGTGGCCATCTTACAGGCTGTGCTGGATCTCGTCAGTATAACCCCTTAACTGTCTGAGCCAATCCCCAGGGCCTGCTCCTGTGGGTCTTGTGATTCTGACATGACTACCCCGATGCCGCCTGCCTCTGTGCCTCCACAGGCTTCAGGCATGGCATCACCTCCAACAAACCCAGTACCCCCTTGAAGTCGACCGATATTATCCAAGAGCCAGAAGAAGTTTTAGGTCTGGTTTGTTGATGAATCCTTAGTACAACCTCTCCCTTGACCCCATAGATTTGAATGTCTGGAGCAACTTTTTGGATCAAACTCCGATTTTTTAGTCCTGCTCAAACCTATGGCCATTCACAAGGTGATGACTCAGAAGCTTAAAACCTACTGTCCTTCTTATAATGCTAATCCTGGCCTGTACTTGCACTTACAAGACACAAGTTGTCTGGATAAAGCTACAAAGGAAATATCCCTTTGCCCATGTGCCTCCTTCTGAGTAACTCCCTTTGTTCACTTCTGTGGTAGGAAAAGCAGCAGAAATTGGAATTACCCTTGCCCAGCGCTGAGGCCTAATCTAAAATTTTGACAGGAATCTTGCAACCTTCCTCTGAATATTCTCTTAGAGCCTGTGTTGGCTGCCACGGAGGAACCCTTCTAAGGCTCTGTGATCCAGAGGCAGGTTGCTTCTTCACACAAGTGTACACTTTGTGGCATAGTGCTTTGTCGTCCTATCCCTTTACGGAAAGTCTAGTGGGCCAAACCACCTCCACGAAGTTGAACCCTTTCCTACCGCTCCTCCACACTGAGTCTAAGGGCCAAAAGGTCTTTGCCTCTAGCAACCTCACCGGTTACGTGGTGAAACCCACATACCAACTGGATCGCCATGTCCATTTCCTGTGAAAATTGATAAAACTGACTGTTATCAGTCTGCCTCACCACAAGAAAAACCCTTTTTGCGATCTGGGCAGCAGAAGTTTAGACACTTTGAAATACAGCCTAAAATGCAGCATGAATTCTGCAGGCACCTTGGCTTGCTCCATGACATTGCTGTCGCCTTTGGCCACCACGCTTGGATGCATTCCAGTGGACTCCTGAGAGATGTCCAGGTGACCATCATGGACATGCCCTTCGATGACTGGCTGTTTGAAGAAAAGTCCTACTACCCAACCCAAACAGTACTTGCGAAACAGCTGAACCTTGGCATGCCTGCTGATCCTGGCCTCCAATTCCACCATAAGTACATAATGTTTCAAGTCTTTTCCATGGCACACAAATCCTGGCAACACTGAGCTTCATCGCTTATCCAAATGTCCCAACAAATGTATGACTCCTTTTGAAGCAGGGACTGATCCGATGGACACCATTATCACCAACAGCTCAAGTCCCTGCCACCTTCTGCCTGCTTTGCTTCCTTAAAACCTCTTTGACTTCCACCTCTACACATTCAATATCCAGTGGAGGGGAAGATCTCCCACTTTAACATCAGTTTGGAGATGATCATAACAGATCCCTGGGTCTTCTAGCCTATTCTGAAGGGCTAAACTCTACTTTTCCTGTCACTCCCTCTGGACCAACCTTCCTCCATCAAGACATGCTGCCTGGCATGCATCTTGATTTTGGGGGCTGAATTTATTTTCCTGTTGAACAGAGGTGCCATAGAGGTAGGGTCAATGGAGAAAGCAGCACAGAATTGTATTCTCTTTACTTTTTTGTCCCCAAGAAGGGCGGAGGCCTGAGATCCATCTCAGAGCTTTGAGTCCTGATTCTTTTCATGCAGCAGACCAAGTGCAAAAGGCTGCCCCTTAGCCAGGTTCTGTTGTCCTTTTTTGGAGGGTGGGTTTAGCTGGTGTCCCAGGATATATAGGCTTCCTATATACATCTGCCAGTCCTGCCTGCTCCTTGTTGTTATCTGAGGTTTACTGTGGGGTCTCAGCATTCTCAGTTCATGGTTATGCTGTCTGGGCTGATGACAGCACTGTGGGTTTTCACCAAGAATTATCGCTATTGTGGTGGCTTCTTTGCAGAGGTCAGGAGCCCATGTATTACTATACTTGAATGATTAGCTGTTGAAAGTGGGGTCTCCTGCTCTGGCTATGGATCATCTTCAGAAAACCATCTCCCTTTTTCATTACTTGGACTTCAGTGCCTGGAAGTCCCATTTTGTGCCCATGCAGGAACTGACCAGTTTAGGAACAATACTAGACACAACCTGTATGAAGGATTTCATCCTCAGAAGAGGAGTTCAAATCATTAGGATATGATTCTGATGTATATAGCATAGAGACTGATCCCAGTTTTGCAAGTCTTTTGGCTAAGCCCAGGGTGACTAGTGTGAAAACAAATCAACCAATCAAGCACCTCCTAAATTCAGTATATGGCTACAAATGGTAAAACCATTCTCAAGCCCCATCAGCTTTTTTCTTACAGATCAGTCCTTAAACGTACCCCATGCTGTTCTTGATTTTGGTCACGTGAGATTCAAGTTAAACTCGGCACTAAACTGGATGGCTGCCTTCCTGCAGGACTGGAGCTTTCAGGTGGCCCAACGACCACATTACTCCAAATGTATTGCGCTATCCCAAGGGGTCCCTCAAGGCTCCATATTGAGCCCCACTCTTTTTAATCTATACATTGCTCCATTAGCAGAGATTATAGAAAGGCACAGTATCACCGTCGTGTCATATGCAGACGAGACACAATTGGTGGTCTCACTGTCAAAATCCTCCGAGGCAGCAGCCTCAAATTTCGCTACGTGCCTACAGGACCTATCCTCTTGAATGACAAACAACTCCCTAAAATTAAATGGCAGCAAAACAGAGATTCTAGTGGTGGGAAAATCTCCCTCTATCTGGACATCGGCATGGTGGCCACAATCATTGGGCCCCACCCCAAGTAATCAAGTTAAAAACGTAGGCGTATGGCTAGACTCCAATCTCTCCTTTGAAGCTCACACCAAAAAGGTGGCGGGGAAGTGCTTCGGAGTGTTGAGAGTACTACGGAAAACTCTGGATGTGCTCCCTATCTCAGCGAGGAAAACCCTAGTCCATGCGTTGGTTAGATCCCGCCTGGACTACGGAAATGCTCTAAACCTAGGAGCAACTAACAAATGCCTGCTCAGGCTTCAATGCATTCAGAACGCAGCAGCTAGCCTTGTTCTGATGCTTCCCAGGAGAGCCTCCACTAGGAAAGCTCTCTCGGCCCTACATTGGCTACCACTTAAGGAGAGAATACTCTTCAAAACTTTGTGTATTAGCCACCGCATCTTTCAGGGGAAAGGCCCTAGCTACTTACTCAATCTACTCACCCCCTACACTCCTACTCGTCATCTGAGATCAACTGGGACCTACTTGGTCAAGATCCCTAAAGTTAAAAGAGCGAGAATGGGAGCCTGCTCCTTCAGATATCTGGCCGCTAAGCACTGGAATACACTCCCTCTCTTCCTACGTGCTGAACCATCGGAGTCACTCTTCCAGAGGCAACTGAAAACCTGGGTCTTATGTGTATAAGGCCCACTTACCTGGGTCCTGCCCCTGGAAACTTGACGAGTCTGTGCCGCAGCGCGGGGGCGCACCAGTGGGTGTAACCAGGCGCTTTACAAGCTTGCTTATTATTATTATTATTATGATAATTAACGCTGTCCAAAGCCTCGCCAATGTGCGTCTTCCCTTTCAGTGTGCCAGTTAAACTCTACTCTCTATCTGCTTTTGTAATAAGCCAGTATAGTGGTGATTCTCGGAATCGAATAAGGTTCTGCCTGACCCCATAAAGAAAATATGCTGCAACAAAGATGCTATTGCCTGTTTAGTGGTGGACTCTTCTTCTTATGATGCCTACTCTCTGCATATCTTCTACTACAGATAACATCTTGGGATTTCATTTATGCTGCAGAGCTTTTAGAAATCTACTATGGTTTATGCATCACACAGATAGGACTAAGGTTCCCACTGAGCAATGCATTACTGCTGCTGTGAATGGGAACTAATTTGTATCTTGGTCTCATATGCCATTGTCACTTTTTGTAGTAATTTTACAATATATTGGCAGCAGGAACCAATATTTACCGAACTTGGTGAAAAAGTCAGCATCAAATCTCTCCCAGTTTAAAAAGAAAAGTTACAACTACATCCTTGACTGTTATGGAAATAAGTGGAACTCCCCAGGACCATACCATTATGACAACCCATAACCAGGCGAAAGAACTTGTGAACCAGATCGCTATTTAAATAAAAAACCTAAAAATAAGCTGTGTGGGGAGCCATATCTTGAAATCCTCAACATGAAGAGCTGTATTCAAACCCAACATCAGTCCTGGTTCCCTATCTTCCGGCGTAGTGCCATATGTTGAGAGCATTCATGTAAAGAAGAGATGTATCCTAACAGTGGTTCTTAACCTTTTGACATATGTGGACTCTCGCTTAATCATTACTGGAATCTGGAGATACCGCTGAACCATTATCGGAATCCCGGGACCCTTACTGAGACATTATTTGGATCGTGGGACCCCAGCCTCATCAATTTCGATGATTTGAAATCCAAAACAATACCAAAAAATACAGCAACAAGCATTCAAACAAATACACAGATGATAAAAATATTTTATTTAATTCATAAACCAATATAAAAAAACGAATTTTTCCTTGTCATGAGAAGATTGGACTTTTGCTAAATTCAATTGAGGCCACCCATCTTCCATACTGTATTCTGTTTGATGCACTTGCACTGCTGCCACAAATCAATCTGAGGATACCAACTTAATTGTTAGTCTCCAATTTCAAATTCATTCACATTTACAGAACGTTTTAGCATTTTCAATTTTGCTTCTTTGTTTATACACACTTTATTAATCTCTTAATAGTATTTAATTTTCCAAACGGCTGCGGTCCCCCTGAGTAGGTGTTGCGGACTCCACAGGGGTCCCTTGACCACAAGTTGAGAACCACTGTCCTAACGCCCCTCCTTCCAGTGACGTGTGGTGTCTGTGAACCACATGCTAGGTGATCATTTACCTGCTCAGCACAGTATCTCTATCCCCTGAGTTTAAAACTCATGACACCTGATACGTCTACTACATTCCATATCCTCCCTAAAGGTGAGATATTAGTGCTGTGCACACAAGCTTCTGTATCCATTGTCCAAAGCATGCATTGTCTCTGAAGGAGAGGCTGCTGTGAAAGGAGGAGCCATTATACTTCCTCACTTTGCGTCACTGTTGAAGGTGCACTCAAAAATAAAGGATATTTTTGCAGCCAGATTTTGGAAATTGGTGTTAGCTGCTTATTTAAAAAAAAAAAAATTCTACCCTAAAATGTAGGACCCTAAACGTTGATGACAAATGGGGATAGCTTAAGTCCTCTCTTCTGCTCACCTACCTTTCAGCCTTTGACCCACACCACCTACGAGTTTCCCTGTTGAGCATACATTGTACTTTGGTGCAGCAATGTGCGGCTGTCTGAGGAAGCTTCTTAAGAGGAGGGATCAGGTGTAACACTTGGCCAGAAAATATATTCCAGAGAAATGAAGCGGTTCAAGATGACCTATGGACAAATGAGTAAATCTCAAATCTAAAACCGGACAATTGATGGAAGTTAAGAGATCAGAGTGATCCAGGAAAAATGCTAAAATGAAAAGGAGGGAAAAATGAAAGAAAATGATAGTTGAACTTCAGGTGATATGATTTAATATTGCACAAGTACGGAATCAATATAACAGGGAAAAGATGGGGGAGCACGTGAGCCAGAGTGAGGGTTTTATTTATTTATTTCTAACGATTATTTTTGAGCATTTTTCATAACGTACAACAGTGATCTGCTGTTATTCATTGTTACTCCTTACAGGATTATAACTCCAATGCAGGTCTTTTAGGGGCTGACAATCATTAGCATTCAAACAGTACAGTATTAGGCATGCCTAAAGCAAGTAAACCAAACAGACCCAAGCGAGTTCCACAAAGCGGCTGACCCTACTATTTCCTCTCCTGCCAGGATGAGGCTTTTGATACATGTGGCAGTCACTGGGGTCACTCAACTGGCAAAAATGGAAAACAGCATGAGAGGGACAACAGGCTCGGACAGAATAAATATGAAGAAAAGATGGAGATACTCCTGACTGAGATCAAAAATAGTAAGCATCATTTGACATTTTACACAGCGGACATAAAGACAGCAACTCGAGAGACACGAGTACAAAACCATGGCCGCAGTTCAGAAGGATTATGGGACCCCGTCATGTGATTAGACACGAATGTGGTCTAGTAGGTAAGCCAGGTTACAGCATGCACACGCAGCACTAAACATCTGGCCCTTTCATAAAGGAGAGGCGAGAAAGGGCGACTATGTCACATTATACATCTTAAAGGGCCCATTCACTGTAGAAAATGAGTACCTAGTCCAGCATCTCCAAGAATAGGCATTCCAGATGTTCCTTTGTTTGATTAGGTCTGCTTGGGTCTTCACCTCTATTTTGACATCATCCCCTGCACAGCCCCTTCGAACTGAAAGCTCTCAATCAGGTCAATGTGTGTGAGGACTGCTTGGTGTGGTTTTGCATTTATCTATATATCTTTTATTTACCAGCTCTCTATTTGAGTTTCAACAGATTAAAACATCATACAGGTAGTACCCGTTTATCAAATCAAAATCATTGACCAACATGGGAATTATAAGCCTGAGCTTCATGATGTGCATTAGAGCTCTAGAACTCATTACCAGCAAACATTCGAAGCACCCAAGAGCATATACACTCCCGAACACAGCTGAAACATGGCTATTGCCTAGATAACTGCTCCACCCACATCCCTGCAACAGAACCCAGAAATCAGTCGCACCCTCAAGCGCAAACCTCAGCTTTCAACCCACGAATTGCAAACTACTTAACCAGCAAACTCCTTTCGATATGCAGGTAAGCTAAGATGGGCTGACCTATGGTTCACCGGGGCATTATATAGTTATGTACTTGCATGTATAACAGTTAGAGCCCACAGTAATACCAAAACCATAATACGCAGCGGTCCGCAACAAATTCTAACAGTTACCTCAAAATTCACAAAAGGCATTTCTGCTATGACGGTTGTCCATTACCAGCACTGTACTGCCAAAGAAACTTCCATCACCAAATGAAGAGTCTAGGAATAACTGAGGCGATCTGTCACACAATGCTCCGATATGGGACGATAATAAACCTGCCAATCCAAACAGACTTTCCACTTTCTCTCCCTCCAGCCATGCCACCTCAGGACCACAGCTATACACAGAGTCTCAGATTGGACAATGTAGTAACCAGCAGACTGCATCATGTGAAATACCATAAAGGGACCTGCAGAGCTGTTCAAAGCTGCCAACATACTACAAACTCTAAAACTGCACATCTTTCTCTCACACTTCATCATCCAACACACTGCTACTTGCTGTGTTCCATAACACGATAACCACACCTCGGTGGTCATCATACACCGCATGAAAACTCTTCCCAGTCCTGCCAAGTACCACGCATCGGGCGTTAGACTAACGCATTTCAGTGTGGTGCACCACATCACTGCACTGAAATGCATTGTCACGCATTATTGGCTTAGCGCTTCAGCTGTCAAGCCGTCAGCGCAGCCTATACTAAACTAAAGCAGCTTGGAGTGGATGGCAGCTGCCCTGGCCGTGGCTGCAGGCTCGAGGCTGCCAGTGGGCCACGACCAAGTGTGTGCTGCCTCACAGAGCCTGAGGCTGCCTTGCCCAAAATGCCTGGGGGTGCATGCTGCTGTCTGCCGCCATAAGTTTTCACTTCAACCTCGGCCAGCCTGGAGCCAACAGCTCCAACTGTCCTTTACTTTCGGCAGCAATGTTAAGAACATGCAAGGATTGCTGGAAATACTCGTGTTCTGTTGTACCTGTTACATGTTTGAGAAAAAACAATTAAATCTATTAAACTAAACACGTTACTATAGGGTGCTTTTGCTTGCTTGTAATTTTGACCAGGAAGCAGTATATTATTAATATGAAAACAAACACAATTCACACATTACTAGTGTAAACCAACACACAAATATTTGTGCAGTTCTCTGCATTGCTTTGCTAAAGAGTCCAATCAAAGAATATTATTATGGACACCCGAAAGCACGGCTTGAGATGTCAGACTCTTGGGGGTGGTTCTGGTTCCCCTTAACCGCAGCATTAGAAACTATATAAAGTGAAACTCTGAAAGGAAACCCAAAGTTTTCTAAGTATGTGCATTCATGTTTTGCCTTGCCCCGAACACTACTTCCAAGAATAACTGCTACATTTAAATCATTAAAGTGCTGATTCTATTATGGAAAGCGTTTCGTCCAACATTTGGTTTAGGTAAACTTTACAGAACAAAACTGAAAACTTTCCATTCCAACATGGTGTCTGTTAGTGTGCATTTCCACTTGAACTCAGCTGTCTTACCCGGAATTACGTTGACAGTTGACTTATGTTTATTTATTTTTTTCTTCATGTGGTATTGTGAAGTTTGTGTTTTAAAACCATGCCCCTCAGTTCACACCCATGGCTCTTCTCCTTTCGTTCCAGACGTAGGTGCTAGTTATATTTTGCAAGTACTTTTTGCTTTTGGTATTTTAGGGCTGTAGATTACTAATTGGAGGAATAAAACTGTCTTGCATAATCTTCCTCGTGCACATTCCTTAGCCTTGCCCTAGTTGGCTGTAACCTATGTGTGCTTCAGCCTCACTCTCCTGATGCTTGCCCGATGCGGAGTGTCAGTGACTACTGTCCAATCAGGTTACAGGCCACTTTCATTTCAGGTGCTTTACAGCAAGTAAAGAGTTTCTCGTTGCTCAAATAGGTGTCATTTTTGATAATTATATGTTTCCCTGGTCTTCACTGCTTGATTTTGCTTGCTAGAAAGTGTCACTCATAGTCGTTGAAATGCCACTCATAATTACACTGAAATTATGAAAATGTCACACATAGCAATTTGAAACCTTGGCAGCTATGTCTTCTACATAAGTGGAAAACAAATGTAACATTCTTCCAACCACACACCCAACTCGGTGTAGTGTGCTACTATTGTAGGCAGACACTTCAGCACCTCACATAGGGGTAGTAAGTGCTATATAAATACTACAATACAATTAGATGAACCCTGAATCTAGTTTTTGGTAATTTTCCCACCAGGGCCTCCATATTCTCCGATATTTATGACGGCATCCCCTAGCCCTGTACAATAATTCTTCATCCTTGGTACAGTAATCCAAGCTTCAGGTCCCACAGGGGGAGCCATGTCCGAATGAGAGTAGTAGCCAATGTCTCTTTTAGCGATTAGCATACCTATTGCGACTAGCACTCGTGCACCTCTCAGGCCTCACCATTCATCCATTAAGACAGGAATTGACTGCTTGGGATCAAGTTTATTGATCTGCTTACAATTTTGGTTAGTATGCTGTGCACCTCAAACCAGTGTCATTGAATGGTTGGACATTCCCAAATCATGTAAAAGAAGGTACCTGTCTTCTCCCTGTACCCGAGGCAATGAGGTCTGTTCCTCTCTTAATTTGCAAAATGTGGTAGGGGTGTATTAAACACAATGCAAGAATCTTAATTGACTGATTCACAGCCTCATAGACACGGGCTATTTTAGCTTCATTCCAATCTGTTTTCTCAAAAGGGCCCACATCATGTTACCATCTTTCTTGCAAGTGTATTAAAAGATCTGGTTTGTTTATGACCATTGATCTATATACTTGGGAAATCTCCCCAGACCCCAACACCCCACCTCCCCCCCAATCTCCCCATTGTATGACTTTGTGACCATCAACTCAAGGGGGTTGAATTTGGGTAACTTAACAAGAGTCCCTCATGGGCCTCTAAGGCATGGCACAATTGTCAAGAGTGATAAAACTGTGATTTATGTAAATCAGTCTGTTGCCATCTGCTCAAAGGACCTAATGTGGCCCCCATCCCACACGTGTCCCAATTTAGAAATGCCAAGAAGTTCCCGAGGGCCGAATCCCTTTAGTTCTACCGCATGTCTTGGCCATCTGCCATACCATAGTGGTGTATCAGTGGCTGTGGTATCAATCTAAGTGATTGGTGCCAACACATCCTTGCTGGTTTTTTGACTTTGAGGAAGGTCCAGCTGTTTTGCAGGCACACTGAGCAAAGTAAGTATCTTGTAGTACTGCAGGCCTCTGAAAATGGTGTTTTCTTTTAGGGGTTTGTTTAATGTCCTGTGATCCTTATTTACGAGCTTGGACATCAAGTCCTTTATAACAGGGTTACTCAGCTGTGCAGGGTAGGTTCCTGTGCCATATACAGAGAGAAGTAATACAAGGCAAACTCTTCTGCAATTGGGAGAGGTACCCTCCACCGTGTGGATGGAAGGGACTCACCTCAAGTCCATTTCTCTATTTGTGAGCCAGTAGAGCGCTCGTTTGTGTTTCTTGCCCTGAACTGCGTCGTTGGATTAATTACTCTTAAGGTAAAATAAGTGCTGGTTCCAAGAAATGAGTGATGTTGGGCTCCACTTGAAAGCACTGATTCTAATTAAGCACTGGGTGGTGGAAGAAAAAGACATGAGTTGGAATTTAGACTACACAGCCTCGGTGTTTGGCAATCCCGACGTTTGCCAGCGCTGGCTTTGGGCTTCCGAGAAAAACCTTGGGCACCAGCACTTCTTATTTTACAAATTAAGCACTGACTGTCCACTAGAGTGTAAATGATCCGTATACACTAGCAAGTTAGCAAGAGATCATTCCTTTTCTCCCTCTGTTAACTCCACCGCTACAAAACTCGCCAAAACATTGTTCTGCTCCTTTGATGCTTTCAGCAGCAAGTGTTCGTGGAGAACTGCCACTCTTCTGAAGCCGCTCCTATAACCAGAGTAGTAACCGTGTGTGTGGCTTCGAAGGGCCTGGTTTCTAGCACTGCCTGCTGGGAGAATTTCGTAGTGTACTGGAACACTGCCCCTCTCTGAATCCTATTATAGAGGCCATTAACCTTCCAGTTGATCATTGTATATTCTACACCTTTTCTGACTGATACACCTACGTGGGTAATCCTCACCTTTTAGGATATTCCCAGGCACCATCTGGGCTGGAAGAGGTAAACAAAATTGCTCCGTTGCGCCTTGAGGTGGCGCAGTATGGCTCCGCATTGACTTTGTTCTGCCCTAGAAGTGACAGCGGAGCAGCATACAAGCGCCATCACTGCGCAACAACGTCAGTTTCTTTCTGAACTCTGTCCATGCCCTCAGATGTGAAGCCCAACAATAATCAGAGGTACTAGTGTGAAGATCTCTGATCTCTGATTGGCCAGGACTTTTTTAGATTGGGGGGGAAAAAACCATTCCACAGAACGAAGAGGTCGGAGGGTGCTGAGGAATCTGGGGTTGGAGAGAGTATCCACCTGGAAGAACGTTACCAAAGATAAGTAACTTGTTCTTCTGATGGATACTTCTAACCGCATATTCCTCATCTTTAGACTAGATTCCAAAAGCAGTACCTTCCAAGGTGGTGGGTCTGTGGAATGGCTCATATGAAAAAGCCCTGTAGGACCAAATAAGAGAAATGCCTTTCCATCCAGACTTGGCAGTCGAGGCTGTAGTGCTTCGTGAACGTGTGTACTGACACACATGTCGCAGCCTGACAGATGTCAAAGACAGGCACTCCGCGTGCCACTGCAGTGGTAGCAGCCTTGGCCCTAGTTGAATGGGCATATAACCCCTCCAGAGGATGCTTCTTGTACAGTGCATAGCAGATATTGATGCAGAGAATTGTCCACCTTCACAAAGTCCTTTTTAGGATTTAGGTTAGAGTATCTGCCACAGAGAGCATGACCAAATGTAAAAATCTTGTTGAAGTGTCATTTGGGTTCATAATGTGCTTTTGGTCTAATAGGACTATGCATATTCTACTGTACAAAAACATTTACAAAACTAACAGTAACCCTCTGTGCCTATTAGCCCACCACCATCACTTCTGAAATTGAATGATCTTCCCCCAACACAACTTCTTAACCATCGAAAGGGGTGAAGCTCATGTAAATAGCATCACCGAAAAATATTATCATTATCCTAGCAGACTACTCAAGTATTTCGTCATCTCCCCTCTCACTACTTATCTGCCTTTTTTTCTTCCACCCTTCCCACCTATTCTTCTCTCCATAACCCATGTGTCTTTTTCCTCTCCTTTCCTTCTCTTCTCTTCATACGTCCATCCATGCATCGGTCTGTCCATCCACTAATCTATCCTTCCTTCTCTCCATCCAGTCATCCACCCATCATTCATTCATTCTCCGTCATCCTCACTTCCTTCTGTTATCCATCCTTCATTTTCCCGTTATTCATCGATCCATCCTTTCACCTCTCCATCATCCCCATGCATCATAGTCTCTAGCCATCTGTCCATCCTTCTCTCCATCAATCCAGTCTTTTGTGGTTCTCCTTTCTTGTTGGAAGGATAGACTAGTAGATGATAGACAAATGCATGAACGAGTAATAATATTAATCCATATTTGTAAAGCGCAAACATATCACCCCCTAAAGTATCAAGGTGCTGGGGGCCGTCGGTGAAGATTAAGTGAGCTATTGCCCAGAGTCACATGATGCTGAGCTGAGCTGCTGCCGGTGCTGGGGATCGAACTGTGAGCCCTGTGCTCCAGAGTCAGCTGCTCTGGTTGCTGCGCCACACCTCACCCTAAGAGTCAAGAGCAAGAAAGAAGGGGTACAACAAAAGACTGGGTGAATGAAGCAGTGGATGGATGGATGGATGGATGGAGAGGAGGAGGATGGGTGGGTAGATGGATGGATGGAGAAGAAGATGGATGAATTGAGAGGAGAATGGGTGGGTAGATGGAGAAGAGGCTGGGTGGATGGATGGAGAGGAGGATAGGTGGGTGGATGGATGAGTAAACAGCAAGAAAAAAGGGGTACAACAAAAGACTGGGTGGATGAAGTGGTGGGTGGATGGATGGATGGATGGATGGATGGAGAGGAGTGGGTGGGTGGATGAAGCGGAGGGTGGGTGGATGGATGGAGAGGATAGGTGGGTGGATGGAGAAGAGGATGGGTGGATGGATGGAGAGGATAGGTGGGTGGATGGAGAAGAGGATGGGTGGATGGATGGAGAGGAGGATAGGTGGGTGGATGGAGAGGAGGATAGGTGGGTGGATGGATGGATGGAGAGCAGGATGGGTGGATGGAGAAGAGGACGGGTGGATGGATGGAGAGGATAGGTGGATGGATGGAGAGGATAGGTGGGTGGATGGAGAAGAGGATGGGTGGATGGATGGAGAAGAGGATAGGTGGGTGGATGGATGGATGGAGAGGAGGATGGGTGGATGAAGAAGAGGATGGGTGGATGGATGGAGAAAAGGATGGGTGGAGAGGAGGATGGGTGGGTGGATGGGTGGAGAGGAGGATGTAAGGGGAGGATGGATGGAGATGCACAAGGATGAATTGATGAATGAGAGATGAGAAAATGAAGAATGGATAGCAGAAGGAAGTGAGGCTGGATGGATGACTGGTGGATGAAGATAAGTGGATAGAGAGCAATGCATGGGTGGACGGATGAAGAAAAGGAAAGGAGGGGGAAAAGGTAGATGGATTATGGAGAGAAGGATGGGTAAAGGGGAAAAAGGCAGAAATGTATTGAGGAGGGGTGGCGAAACCGTGGTTCAATCCTTTTATGGTGTCTGGTAGCTGCACATAAGGCCGAGATGTTGCAGAAAAGTGCGTGAATATCTGTGGTTTCGCACGTGATGTACCCATTTTTGGGGGTGGTCTGTTTGATACAGCTGTCAGTGATCATCTGTAGTTTTTCCTTTAGCAGGAATCGAGTTCCAGCTCCTGACTATTTGGACTGAGAGAGAGCTTCGGCCAGAGCCCAACTTATAAAGGAACAGATGCCATGTGTGTGTCACCCTGAAGCATAGGGATGTAGGGTGATGGTAGTAAGAGAATTATAGTGCAGAAAACATAGCCTCCTGCCCTGGGTGCTTCGGTGTACAGCGCACATTCCGTTAAAGTCGATATGTCTCCTCCACGGTCCCTTTTCTGGTAAATGATATTGTTTTAAACCCCATTGTTCAGCTCTAAATAATAGGAATCTTACATTGGACAGAGGATCATTGGGATACCTACAGCTCAAGGTTCACCTTTGTGAGTTGTGTGTATTTTACACTTAAAGTGGAGAAGCTCCGCGTTTTTCCAAGGCCAGTGTTTCCTTTCAGACCTTATCTTCGAATCATTGGCGTTGCTGCACCGGGTCAGGTTCCTGATTACATAAGCACTTCCCTGCGGTGTGCAATCGGATAATCTGACTTGGTTTTTTGAAGCAAAGGCGCTAAATAAGCTCTCTCTCTCTCTCTCTCTCTCTCTCTCTCTCTCTCTCTCTCCCTCCCCTCCCCTCCTAGGCGCCCCCGCCAGATCAACGCTCCATACGGCGTTTAATAAGACTTTTCAGCTCAGTGAAGCACGGTTTTCAGCAGAACTTACCTTGGTCCACCCTAAAGTGGATGTTTGGTGCGTTTGCTTTGTCACGACCACCCTCCCTCCTTACCACCTGCCCCTTCCTACCCGCTGAAGATTTTCACAAGACAGGAGCTCTTTTCTTGCTGGAATATGGTTTGTGTATCTCAAATACTCTCTAAAGAAAGGGAGGTTTGGATGGAGGAAAATGTGGGTCGGGCAGCGATGTTGATTGTCAGGAGGGAAAGGTTTCAGTCCGCGTGTTTCATAATGTGTTCATGGATGCTAGTCGCGGAGATGAGGTATGGGTGGCCGCCATCTGACCATATTACAAACCTTGAAGTTGGTGGTGGTGGGCTGAAGGTCAGAAGTGGTTTAGAAAAGATGAAGGGGAGTGAGTACTGAAGGATAGTCCATAGGATGAGGCACAGTTGGTTCTTAGGGGGTTTGGATACCATCTGAGTAGACCTCTTCACCATCTGAGCTGGTTTCTTGGATGCTGTCTGTGTCTCTAGGTTTCTTTTTGCTGTCGGTGTCTCTAGGTTTCTTGGATGCTCTCAGCGTCTCTAGGTCTCTATGCACAGGGGACTAGATCCGAAAGTGGACCTCCTTGCTTCGTCTCCAGACAGTGCAGATTCAAGAGTATGTATGTAGCATACCCTGTTAATTTATAGCACATCAAGACCCTGGCACAGTGCAGTACAGTCATGGTTTCAGTGATACAAAAAACAGTCCCAAAAAAGGCAATTTACAATTTCTTCATGACTTGAGATTATGGTAGTACAGTAGAGAAAGTTATACACAATAGTAAGTGATAAATATGAAGGATGGAAAAGGGCCCCACTATATTTGGGGATATTCATTCACCACCTCTGCGATATCCAAAGATACTGGATTAGACGCCTCACTCACTTATCGTGACATGCTTCATCATCGGCGCCTATCCACACCCTGGTAAGATGATACCACCAGGGCTGCCTCAACCATAGATGGAATGGGAGTTCTTAGATAAAGTCAAACTGGATAAGCAGGGATGCAGAAAAGCGAATTGTTAAATACCTTCAAGTATACCCAAAAATGTATTTATTAAAGGACACTGTGGAAATACCTAGTGTCCTCTCGCAGACCGCTGCCTAGGTATTTCCCCAGTGTCTGATCTTTGACGCAAGTGTGACTATAAGCTGGCACTACTCGCAGGAACCGCCTGAACTTTGGCAACAAAAAACAGAGGGAAATTCCTCTGGGCGCAAGACCAAGACAGGTGAGAGCACTAGGCCTCACGAGTGTGCATGGAGTGCGTGCACATAAGAGCAGAGATAGATAAAATCCAGCCTTGACGAAGGCCCCACACCCGATTGGGCTCTTTGAGTGGGGCGAAACATGTTGGCAAAGTAGGTACAATTGAATGATTATATTCAATAAAACCCCACACTATGTTTGGTTTTATCCATACCTCAGGTACCCTATTAATAAAGAAATCTTTGGGTATACTTGAAGGTATTTTGAACAGCTCACTTTTCTGGATCCCTGCTTGTCCAGTTTGACTTTATATAAGAACTCCTATTACATCTATGGCTGAGTCCATTTGGTGGTATCCTCTTTCCAGGGTGTGGATAGGCGCTGATAATGAATCATGTCACGATAAGTAAGTGAGGCGTCTAATCCAATATCTTTGGATATCGTAGAGGTGATGAACGAATATCCTCTAATATAGTGGGACCCTTTTCCATCCTTCATAATTATCAGTTGCTATTGTGTATAACTATTGTAGCTGGGAGAGTGCAACTGATTGTTTTGTCTCTCGCTCTCTGGTGTGGAACAAGTACAGGAGAGGAAGTCATTCAGCATATACTTTGGAGAGTTCAGATACAAGTAGAGGGTACGGTTTACTTAAGGTCTTACCTAGGCTCCCAATCTCAACTAACCAGGAAAATGGAAGAGTGATCAACCCCAGAAGCATAAAATGTTACATTTAGTTGAAAGCACCACATCATGTCTTTTATAACACCGCTGGGCCTGGGTTTAGGGAGGTCCTCAACTTTATCTAAAGCTGTGACTTTTTTTCCAGGGCACTGGACGTCCTTTGTCTAAACGTTTAGTTTGATGATAACACATTTTAGATTCGAGTCCTCGAGAGCTGAAAAGATGTTTAAAATGTATGCACCTACCTAGTGAGATGATATTGACAGCTGAGTCTAGCAGAGTATAATAGATTAACACTACATGGCAGGAATGTCCCGTGCCCAGGGAATTATGAGCTAATAACAGTATTATTGTATGCTAATTGAACTGTTTTGATTTCATACTTGTGGTAAATGCACAATTGTGATGTCATAGCTGTTAAGTTATTCGTTTTTCTTAGTTGGACTGATATCGTGGTTTATTAATTTTGTTGCCCGTTTATTGTACTGACTCCACGGCACGAAAATTATTGCGTTTTAAAAGTTCTCTGAAGATGCACTGTTAATTTCATATTCTGTTCTCAAATTGCTCTGCTGCCTGGTTTTCCAGACAGGCCAAACAGTGATTTACAATTGAGGGATTCATATCCCAGGCCCTCGATTCCTTCTCAGTCCCTTCTGTCTGGACCCCTGTCCGACGACTCCCCTTGCCTAACGCCACCCACAGTCTCTTAAACTCGCAGCCATATTTGTAATGCTTTGAGGGAAGGAATGACTGCGTTTGTTGCCTACAATTGTGACACTCTCCTCATGTGTGGTATTAAGCTTTGTAATAATTTACAGATGCACACGCGTGAAATTCTGAATCCCTGTAAGTGAACAAACGCAACATTACTGAGGAATTGGTATCAAAAATTCAGTTTTAACCAGAATCCTATATTTATTTTCAAAAAACTCAAATCGGAGTCAAGAACTATAAGCTTATAAAAGAGAAGGACTTGTCTACAAACACGGTCGTGCTGGAATGTATCCAAGTGAGCTATTCTCTTTTGTATATTGTGCATATTGTGTTTTTTGTTGTTGTTTTTTTTTTGTAGAAACGCTAGATATTTTCCACTGCCACGGATTGAGAAGCTAACGTCAGCGTTTATAGTTAGAGCTTTGCCTGGCCTTGAGCTGGCCCAGCTGCCTGGTCGTTTGGAGTTCTGGCACCTTCTGTTTCACATTTATATATCTCATGTGCTGTGACTCTGACCTTGTAGGGGGCTCAGACAGGATCAGTTTGACTGTTCAAGGGGAATGATTTTATTTTACTTTGAGAATACTTTTGATTTAGTACATATATCACATGGACAGTTTCCAAGCCAGAGCACAGACTGATGTGAAGGTACATTTTTTCCAATTTTTCTCTGGTTTCAGCATGAATTTGTGATATGGATGGAAACTGTGCTTTCAGTGTTTGTTTTCTTGACTGCTTTGAGAAAAGATCAATGATCCTTAATCTGTCATTGTTCCTAAGGACAGAAATCATCATACTTGCAGGCAGAGCAACCCTTTGTTGGCAAGCTTATATTTCAGCTGGTGCTGGATTAGAACTTCTTGAATTCTGTTGCTTGGTTTGAATATTTTCTCAGTGTCTAATGATCCCATAAAACTACTTTTTAAAACAAAGAAAACGTAAGGAGTCCCTCAAATGCAATTATGGGCTAAACATGCAAGTGTCCATCATGATGTCACATATGCTATAGAACTCCGCAGCAGCTTCCATCTAGAACTCTATTTTTCTTCCATCGGAAGAGCCTTGACCTCTCCTGCTACAACACAAGTGTTTGTTCGTTCTAAAAATAGTTATTTATGGAAAAAAAAACACAGAAGGCAGGCCATCTCACTTTACACTCCTAAGAAATGGAACAACATCCTTACTTACTGAAGGAAAAAGTCAAAAGCTTATCTCTTCATAGAGCACTATCCCCCACACGTCATCTGTCTCTGTGACAATGAATTCTACTACAGTGATTTGCTCACTGTTCGCAGCTAAGTATGCACTATAAAATGCATACATAGTGTTTGTTTTTGTTTCCATTCTGCCGGTTGTACTTTAAACCCTACTTTTCCTCTGGCTAAGGAACTGTGCCTATGTTGTTTTATTTGGGTATGTTTCTTTGAGCTACCTTTCAAATCTTTTAAAAAATATATATTTTTACCATTATTCTCCTTGCTTCATTTGAAAATGGAGAAGGACATTTTCAGGAACGGTGCAGGTCTCAGTCACGTGGCAACTTATGATAGTGGTGTGCATGTATTGGGAAGTTTACCATAATCCAGGCACACAAGTAGGCAATGCTCACAGACCTTGGCAGAATTACAGAAGGGCATCTGCCTTTCCTTCAGAAGGAAGGAGGAGATAGCGAGATGGTTCCTATGACCATTCCTCGGTCTGGACTTATCGTGATTTGGACGAGAACTTAGAAGGCACCCACAATTTATTTAGCCCCCTAAACTTTATGCAGAGAATGGTATGCTCTGAGAGTCCCATCGACAATCAAAGGCATGTTTGTGCTTAATGGTAAGACTGTGCTCTCAGATTTCCTCAACGCCATCTTCTGCCTAGATCATTAGATGTACCAAGGAATTCATTCATCAATTTTATTTAAGTATTTAATCATTTATTATTAGTGAGTTTTGTTTCTCAGCACATATTTCCTTGGGTCAATTTAAGAACACCAGGTTGTCCAGCAGTGTGTCACGGAGTTCTCATGAACCAGTACTTGAGTGGACTCTTGAAGGCTATTTGCATGCCTTCCATGCACCCAGCTCTTCAAAAAATCTAAGAATCTGAAGAGTCAGGCCACTGAGAAGCAGGGTTAGGAAAGGGCACAGAGAAACAAACTGTTTAGCGAATGGATCACACTAGAACTTAACACAATAAGTTAAATATGAGGAAAACAGATCACACAATTTTAAGTAATGGATAGGTAATGCAAAGTAATACAGAGAGATGGCTCACAACAATTAGGCTAAAAGGGAGGCCTTGGAGAATAGTTCCACACTGGTAGGCTGCTGACAAAACCTGCTAGAAAAAGAGGCAAGAGAGCAGCTCAAGAAATTCAAGTAATAATCCGGATGAAGGGATAAGGACTAGTAAACTGTAAGGAACTGGAGAAACGAAAACAAGTGAGGGAGAAGAGTCTGGGTGTACAGCTGGCATGACTGAAGGAACTCGCCACTCTGTAGTGTTGCTAGGCATGGCAATCAAATGGAGACCACACATGTATGGTGACACTTATTCCCAGAATGCGGAAGCCGTGCCAGTGTTTGTCCTGAAACCTCTGCTATTTTGGATTGGGAAATGAAGGCTTGTGATGGACAAGAAGGAAGAACCACAGTGCCTGTTTTGGTTGGAGTTGCATGTCATGGTTTCTGAGAATCCGCTGTTTGGCATTGCTTCATCCCCAGCACCTCTGCTGCCCAGGGCCTCATATCTTCCAAAACTCAGGCCATCTTCTGTGCAGCTCTGATGTCCTCATCGTCACTTGACACTGAACCATGGACGATCACAGAAGGGAAGGCCCAATCTGGTAGGATGAGTCAAAGGGTGGATCTGCCCAGTGAGAGTTGTCAGGAGTATCCATTTGTGGTTAATTAAGAGCCGACAGATGTTTGACTCACCCCATAATCTGACAGTTTCTGGAGATTAGAAGTTTTGCTGCAATCCTGAGGTGAAGGATAGCCAGAAAAGCTACATTTTCAAAAGACTAAAGCGGAGGCTGTTGGGTTCTACTCTCGCGCTGGTTTGGAGACATTCCTTGGACCTTGTGTGCCGGTTTGTCCTTGCAGTGCTGTAAGAGGGAGCAGAGGGAGTAACACATTCACTCCATGCCCGCGCTTCACAGAGACGAAAAGCCAGTGAAGTCAAGTCTATTTGGATGTCAGTGCCCTGAGCAAAGCGTGCGTTAAGCGCACTGGAAGCATCAACAAATCTGTGTGCTTTAAAAACAGACAATCTTCAGATGCTACTTCAATGTCTCTTTCATTTATATTTAGATCATTCCAGTACTAAATTTGTTTAAAAATAAATAAATATATATATATATATATGTAAGTGCGAGTGCCCTTGTCAGGAGGCCACTGCATCTTGCACGACCCATTGCCCCCACTAGCGCTGACAATGGCAGTACCATCACACTCATACAAGTGTGACAATTCCGACTTTAAATATACATTAATGACTAATACCACGCCGCCCAAGTTATTCTTATAGCTTTAGGTGGCAGGTATAATGACTTTAATGTGTATGTAAAAATTATTAAACAACTGTTGTGCTGCTCACAAAATTAGACAAACAGCGCCATCATGTGGCAGGCTGTCATAAGGGTGTTGACACCAAAGTGCCACTGCCCAGCACCGGAAACCACCGGCTCAAATTAAGCACTGGCATTCAACTTAAATTCATAATGCAAAGCACCAAGAATTAGTACTCTCTGCAGGTGCTGCAAGCCTCTGCTCAAGTAGACCTTATGAACGAAGCACAATCTTTTGAACTTTATTTCACTAGAAGAGCCTTCTCAGCTGATTTTATACCGTTGGAATTTCATATGTTTAGCTTATTGTAGCTGACTGACTCTTAAATATTTTTGGCATGTCGTTTTCTTGTGCTGGGGGTCCGTGGGTGGACGGGTCTCTGCACGTTTGTGTCCGTGAAACTTTGGGACAGGGAATACCGAATAAATGCAGGTGATGTAAGAGTAGAACGTGTTGGGATGGTGAGCAGTTCACCTAGTCAAGTTCGTGTACCGAGTTTGTAGAAAAACAATTCCTGCGTTTGCTTCATCAATCTTCCTCATTCATCAATCTCATGTAATAAAATAAAAAAATATTCATTCATACATACATGGGGTCAGCCGCCCTCATCCACTGGTCCGTTTAGCTGTTATATTTTGCATCCATCCACCACAGCATACCCTAAATACAGTGGTTAGACTACTTCAGCCTTGGCTCTCTTGTTACTACCAGTGATTACATATAACCACATCACATATGCACATCTGTCTAAAAAGAAGTGTACTTAAGTGCCAGGGCGGATGGGCCCATATTTTACTTTTCTACTGCGGTTGTCTTTCCATTTTTACCCCTTTGAGTCTTCTTTGTGTGTTTGTACTGAGTCTTTATGTTCCAGCCATTCAAAGCGAATTGTACTGTTTCTTCGTGCCAAAAAGATGCATATTTTATTGTAGCATTCATGAAATCCAAAAAAAGGGTTTCTGTACCAGTTCTAAGTACACCAGACTGCCAAATATTACCTTTATGCTTCTGTTACCATTGAATTCAATCTTTTTTTTAATTCATTTTTTTTTGCAAGCATATGACCACTTTTAGATTGCAGCATGTTTTCTTCCTTTTTTTCTGAGACACTAAAAGCATAACAATCGCAGCAGCTTGCGAAGACTGGACCTAGTGACTTTGCCAGTGCCTGTTTTGATGTTGTATGTGGAAACCTGGAGCCCCGTGCCGTGCCCTTATGCATAAAACCAAGCAGCCACATCTGTACCCGATCCCCTACACAGCCCTGGCACCCTACTCTGTCCTGGTGCATCCTGGGCTGCCCCTCTAAGCCTAGATAACACTCTAATACGTCACTCTCCTTTGTTCCGCGCGCTTTCACTCTCCATGCATACTTACCGGAAACGGATACTTTTTTTTTTTAACCTCACAGCCAAGCATCCTTTGAGCGCGCGACACCGGGAGCCCCGGAATACCAGCATCAGCTGCTGTGTCCCATTCCAAACCATTCCTGGAGTCTGGGGGCCAGAACTCACCCCCTCCAGCTCATTCTTGCCTACGCTCCGCTACACGCAGCGGGTAAATTGCAGCACTGCTTTTACAGACTTGCAATTAGTTTGTCTTTTTAATTAATTTCCATTTCGGGCCATGGGGAGTATCATTTGTCACCCAATTAACATAGATATTAATGCGGAACCGCGTGTGGAGTGCGCCGTGAAGTGACTGCCTCCGCAGCACTTCCTTAAAAACGCACCTAATAATCAGTTAATGAACTCCAGGCTGGGCGCGTCACCTGGCAGCCCTCTTCTGAAAGGGATGCCCGCGTCATCTCCTCGTTGCTATTGTGTGGAAGGGAAGGAAGAAACGGGAGCCCCGCCGCACGCAGCAGCCGTGCGGAGGTTATTATTCATTCCATGTAATTGGAGTATAATTGTTTCTTAAATACCGATAGGCAGCATGTTTGAGGGGAGTTTAAGGGGCCCTGGGGATTAGCAGTCTTATTTCTGTTTGTTTGTGGTGTAATCTGTTGCACCAAATTGGTTTATTTGGCACCAGAGTCCTCAACGGCACCGGCGAGAGGCAGTGACGTTCAGGGTAGGGTCTATGTTTATGCTAATATCAAAGAGGGGAGGAGTCGAGCCCAGCCTCGCAGGGAGTGGCTCAGAGCTCACTTCTTTTTAGGTCTGGCTTGACTGCACAGTTGTGACTGTACTTAATGTGATCAACCTAAAGAAGAGCTTTCAGGAGTCCTACAGAGAGGGACTTTGGCTCCTCCCACATTTTGGTGGACAGGAGTACGTGTTTTGATTGGACAGAAGTGGAGTGCTTCCAAAAAAAAAACAACGTTCATGCCTATAAGCTACATCTGTTTATTATGAAATGTTATGATAAAGGCAGTAGGCCTGGCGTATTTATTGTGAAAAGCATATGTAAAAACTGTTAGTACTCTATGTTAAAGCCTACAGATGGGTATTTTGTTACACAGATTACTGTATTAGCCAAAGGTTTTGCTGCTGGTTACCCCCTCTGACAGACTGCAGGAGTAGAAGATTTGCATTGTCAGAATCCTTCTTGCGCCCTCTTAGGAGAGATAGTACATTGCTTTGCCAACTGTAAGTTTGCTTGAGTGATGCTCTGAATTCATACTACTGAGTCAGTGAAGCAGATCTGACGTCTGAGAGGTTGGAGCATTTGCGGAGCTGAGGGCAGAGAAGGAACACAAGCGTGGAAGCGCACGAGGTACGAGGTGGTCAGCAGGAAGGCAGACCGCGGGGGCTGAGTCTGCCAGTAGCCCGGTCCTTCGGGGCCCGGTCTCAGAGCCCGGAACGGACAAATTTTGTTACCGTCTGCTATCCTCGCTTCCCAGCGGTAGGGGTCCTCACTTTGTAGGGGATTCACCAGGTGTTGCTGGGGGGGGGGGGGGCGGGGTAGTAGCAGTTTCTGGCGGCATAACGCTTCTCAGCCTCGTCCCCCGCTACCTCCTGCACAGCATACAGCACATGGCAACCTCCAAAGCATGCTGCAGCACTTCACCGCATTGCATCTCAGAGTTAGGGGACCGGCCCAGGCGAGAGGAGGGCTCGAGGCATTATGTTAGTAATTCCTGTGTGCAGCCCGCAGGGCTTGTAACGGCTGGGCCTGGGCTAAGTTCAAATTATAAAAGTATTCATTAAGGAACTGCAGTAAGGCTGAGAAACTGCAGTAAGACTGAGAAGCTGAAAGGTAAAGGTGACGAGTGTGTGGGGCACAAGTGGCTATAAGTTGTGTGGTGGCAGTTTTTAGGGACTGCTGCCGTAGGATAGAGCCGGGGGAAGCAGAGATGGTCTAGCTATGTTCAGATGTGGTCTGCAAGCCCCCTGTAAGCTCCCCTTATCTTGGCCTAAAATCAAGAACAAGTCGTCTTCAACATTGACTTTAATACCATCACCACCATTTTCATACCACCTTTATAACCTTATTTGTTGTACTACCTTAGCCAAAACGTCAAGGAGATTATAATTGCACTATAGTATTCAAATTGCTTTTACTTTCAAATGGGCTTGCCAATACTATGAGGTCCGGACACTCCCAAAGGGCACCACAGCCATTGAAAAATGCATAAGAAATCGAAGCCTGAGTTTTTAAAGTCACCCAATTGTTCTTCAACAGATCATAAAACATTAACTGGTTTCTCGTGTTCAATACCTGTAATGCCCCTTCTGGAGACAGTTATCCCTGAAAGTGCATTTATCCAATCCTCTATTTGGGATTAGTTTAAAAATCCAGCAAAAAAAACTCCAAGGGAAATAGCTCATTTGACATCTTCCATTTCAAACTCTTGGCTCAGCCTTTTCCAAAAATCAATTTCTATCATCGCACAGAACTAAGGATACGATTCCTCAACAGGACCTCTCTACTAACTGGCAAATATCGGATGCCCTCCCAATAAACAAGGAAACCTTGTAAATTCATGCAGTTATTTCCCTACCACTCATAGTAATTATTCAAAAATTGTTGTGGAGGCACAAGTTCATTGTTCAGAACTGGAGAATTACCTGGAGCATGGCCAGCTACCACCTTCTGCAAAGAACCCCTTACTTGGCATTGAACGAAGCCAGTTACAACCTTCTGGTAATATAGGTTGGCCAACACCACAGCTCCCAGTAAATCGTACGAACATGTTCAATTTGAATTCCATTCATGAACTATCCTGACTAGATTTAAGCAGTGAAAGGGCAGATCTTGACTAGTTTAGTCGAGTTTCGTCTATAAGACTACGAATAACCGATCCAAAACCGACTTTAACACCACTGAAAATTAGCTCTAAAACTAACGCCAATAAACGTATAAGCATCAGTAATGAATACCCCTCTTCAGTGATCAGTCCAACAATAGCTGACAATATGGAATTCACGCATAATTCAATCAAATCTGCGGGCCTCATGTATGGCAAAATATGAAACCATCAGCCCTGTTCTCCTGAAATCCTCTAATCGATCCTGCCACGACACCTTGGGTCCTTGGGACAATTTACTCAACATTATAGTTGTAATAACCGCAGCCCTAAATTTCCACTTTGACAAATTGAATGTCCAGGTGTGCTTGCTTAATAAACTTGCTCTTTGTCGCAGGAATAGACACTAAATTACAAAATTTGAGTGAATTAATTGTAAGAGTGCAATCTAATACCAATGAACAATGAGTTACATGTACCGGCGTCTGCATGCTGGATAGCGTCTCAAATCTTCCGAGGATAGTTGGATCACTAGTCAATTAAGTTAAAACCATAGCAAACTTTCAACGGCTAAAGGCCGCTCAGAACGCACCTCTTGGCACCCAATTCGCACTTCAAGGGCAAGAGAGTCTCAATCTCAGGGCTTGTTCTCCGCACCCACAGACCAGCTCCCGATGGTGCTGGATCATTAGTGGAAAATGTGAAAACCAAGGCGGATTTTCAACGGCCAAAGGGAGCCAAGAACCCACCTTTTAATATCCAACCTGAATTCTAAGAGCAAAAAGAGTCACAAACTGATGACTCATTATTTTCACTTGTAGATCAGAATTGCTTATTATCGACAGACCAGCTCTCACCATGCGGAGTTTTGCAGGGTCAAGTTTCATCTCTCTGTTCCAACATGCAAAAAAGGCTGTCAAAAGAGCTAGAAAAAGATTAAGAAATGCACAAATAAATCCAAGAAACCAACGACAACGAAACACAAGCTTTAAATCTGTTTCATATATTTAAAGGCGACCTTTGACACAGTTCTCCGAAAACTATTATGGCAAAAATTAGCCCCATAGAGTGCACCACCAAAATGTCTGGACCTTATAAAGCGTGTTTATATGAATACCTGGGTCCAAATCAAGATGGGGGATGGAACATCTCTTACCCGGAGAATTTAAACATCAAACGGCCTAAAACAGGGGTGTGTCTCACCCTCTGTTTATTTAATCTCTTTATGGCGGACCTTAATGAATATTTGGAAACATCAAATTCTCACCTCCCTAAGCTGTGCAATATTCCTTTAAAATATCTTCAGTATGCTGACTATATGGTTTTATGTAGTCAAAACCTATAGGTCTGCAGCATTTAATCAGCTCTTTTGACAAATATACATTAGTCAATCACCTTGAGCCTAACATAATAAAAACGAAGATTATGACAATTGTAGCATCTTCATTCAGATCACAATCCTGGTACTCAAGAGGAAAAACGATTGAAACAGTTGAAAGCTATAAGTATCTTGGCATCTTGTTTGATAACAAAATTTCCTTCAGAAGCCACTTTGATTTACCTAGGGCTAAAGCTGCTTCTATCATCTTTGCCTTTTATTTATTTATTTTATTTATTTGCAGCTTATAAAGCGCCTGGTTACTCCAATTCGGAGTGTCCCCCTGCTAGAACACCGACTAAACCAGAGTGAAAGAGCCCAGGGAGCTGGGCTGAGTCCACCGTTGATTAGATTTCTTCTGAAATAGCCAGGTTTTTAGGTGTTTACGGAAGGTCAGTTCAGACTGCTCTAATCTGAGATCTAAAGGGAGAGAGTTCCAAAGCTTTGCTGCCAAGAAACTGAAGGAAGCGCCACCAAGGCGTTTTCTTTTATATGAGCGGACCTTAACCAATCCAGTTCCGGCTGATCTCAGGCAGCGCCCCGGATGGTAAGGTTGAATCATCGGACGCAGATATTGCGGGCCTTTGCCCTGAAGTATTTTATGAGTATAACATAAGGCTTTAAAAGATATCCTTTCCTCCACGAGTAGCCAGTAAAGAGTTTCCAAGGCCCTTCCCGTGGGGGCAATTTTAGGGATATTCAGCAGCATGCGAGCTGGTGCTTTTTGAACCCCCTGTAGCCTGTGTATACTCTTCCTGGACGCCCCTAAATACAGGACGTTGCAATAATCCAGTCTGGAAGTTACAAGGGCCTGGACTGCTGTTTTTTTTTTGCGCAGTCAGGAATAAGGTTGAGGATCTTTCTGATCCTTTTTAGGATCCCAAAACATGAGCCTGTAAGGGTGGATATTTGGTCCGTGAGGGATAGGGTGGAGTCAAGCCAGACTCCCAGATTTTTTACTTTGTGGCTTGGAGTTGGGGGGTGGGGTCGCAGCTCACTGGGCCACCAGCTAGAGGACCATATGGATTGTTGTTTGCCCACAACCAAGATGTAAGTTTTGCTGGCATTTAATTTAAGGCAGCTATTCGTCATCCAACTATCCAGATCGATTAGACATTGCCTAAAATTCTCTGCTGCTTGACTGTTGTCCTGGGCCAAGGTAATGATCAGCTGTGTTATCAACATATGACACGGTCTGCACTCCAGGTTTTACCACAAGGTCCACAAATGGACGCATGTAGAGGTTGAACAGGGTCGGACTCAAGGCTTTAAAGCTGTTCGTGATAAATTGGAATGTCCATTCTATTCCCAGCTTCTGAATATAATGTCAGCTAAATTAATTCAAACCCTAACTTATGGCTCATACATTTTTCGAGGAAAAATTCCAAATTATTTTACCTGTTAGAAAGTCAAGGCGGTAAAATCGGTCTTTAAAATTTCGATGTATATTGGCCAGTCCCAAATTCAACTAGAGTTTGGCCTTCGAAGGCAGGACCTAGCGCACTGAGCAGCATACCTGAAACACTCGTACTCCCTGGCCTCATCGGAAACTGGATCTCTTGCCAACATGTGTTGGTTAGCAGCTACCAACTCTGCCCATGGCAGGCCTATATGCAAGATTCTCTCTAAGCCTTATACCTAAAGGATCGATGGTCTACTCAAATGACTGTCGCATGCTTCAAGAACTCTGTGAATCAATTATTGAAATTCTTTTTGTTTCAATTTGACAAAGAAGCTATTGCAGCAGAAAATCATGCCTGGTCAAACATTAAGTCTTATGAAACTTTGGGCATCCAACCATATCTTATCTTGCATTTCCCTTCATTCATACGAGATTAATTTGTGAGGCTACTACATATATTGTGTATTTTTCCAGATTTACTAAACTCCTGTTGAATATTGTTCAGACCCTTTTTTGTTTTTTAGAAGGAGGGGTAGGAGTGTGCCATCAAGCTCTGATTTTATGTTTATCTGCAAGTTTTATTCCATATATTTGCCGGTTTAAGTTTTTGGCTGAGGCTGAGAAAAAAACTGTCTGCGTCAGAGCTACGGCAGTAGGTGTTTTGTTTTACACTTCAAACTCCTTCTCAATCGAGGACATTGTTGCTTACTTGGCAATAGTCGACTTGTTGGCTCAATTATCTGTTACCCCCCCCCCCCTTTGATAAATGTATGTTCTGGTAAATAATTGGGTACAGGTGATTTCAGTCAGGTATGGTGAGGTGTATATCAGATTTCACCTGGAGTTTCTACATACACACAGACAAAAAATCTGTACAAACTCTCCATCTTTCTGTTTTGAAAGTCTTAAAAATGTTGGCTATTTTACAAAATATTGTGTTTTCTCTCACTTAATACCCTTACCAATCCACATTTCTGTCCCTTTCCCTCTCATGATTACTGTTGTTAAACATTATATGCGTATGTGATTGCTGGAATATCTGAAGCTCACCCCCTCCCCCAATGTTACTGTCCAAGCCACACCCTTAAGTGAATTGTTGTTTCTCTATTATTAAAGCCTGCAGTTAGGTAGTCTGTTACATGAAATGTCACAGATTACCTCTATGGGGAAGGAATTTGGAGTAGGTTACTGCCTCTAACAAACCCTAGGCGTAGAAGATTTGCCCTGTAATCATTTTTTAAGCATCTCCTTGGAAGGCCTGACAGGCTTAGCTGTCTGCCAGGATCTAGTTGTAAAAAATCATTAGATAATGCACACTTCAATATATATATCAATATATAACCATAAAGATAAATAGAGGGCCTTCATGTAAGCTATTTTCTACCATTGGTCTGTCTGTAAGACATTTACGCTCTGCATCCATTCATGACCGCATACTGTATGCGATATGGGTTTAGTCCACATCTGTCATTGGCTCTCTTGCCCTGTGAATAATGTCATTTTCCAACCACACGTGCATATACACCTGAAAATTAGTTCATTTCACGGCTGGTTGTCCAGTCCTTTAGTTTTCAATTCTTTCCTTTTAGAGTTCCCCTTTCATTACTTTGCCTCTTCTCTTTTTATTTTACTACTTCAACTCTCCAGGCAATGCTAATGAGTTGTTTTCTTGCTGCTCATTTAATTTAGCAGCGCGCCGCATCCTACACAGACACCTCCTCTAAACCAGGACACTATTATGGAATGCTGTTGTCCATAGTATATCATTATTTTACCTTTCTTAGATAGCCAACTCGTTGGTTCTAAATGTGGCGCCTATGCTGGAACATTAAAACAAAAAAAGACTTTGTACAATACCTTAGCAAGGCGAGTACCCGCTGCTTTGTTTTGTTCCGTTATTGCAAGTAATGCCCGCTGTGTTTAGATAACAGCATGTTTTTTTTCCCAAGTGTATTGTTTTTATTTCTCTTGCATATGTTGTGGAAGTTGTGTGTCTTATTTCGGTTGTGTCAAAAGGTGAATGCAAGTCAGAGCCAGTGAATGGGTGAATGGAATGCATGACTGCAAAGATTAGTAACAGATAGCATGTATGATTGCTTAGTAAGTGCATAAATCCCTGAATCACACACAAGGCCCTTTCATTCATAAGCCAGACCTATTGGTATCACCTTGTTTTCAGTGTTGTAGCACGAGATTCCCTTAGTCAGGCTTGTGAGCCTGTAGAGATGTCCAAAGCGAGACGGTCAGATCTAAAGGAATAGCTCGACATGTGCATGTGAGATCTGAATCAGTCACTCTTCTTGAGCCTGTCAGAATGGTTGGTGTGGCCCTCTGTGAGCGAGTGAGATCTGGAGAGAAGTTCTTCTGAGAGCCAGTTAGATCTAGAAGGATGTCCCTCTATGAGCCAGTAAGATCAGGATTGATGGCCCTCTGCAACCAGTGAGATCAGGTAGGAAAGCCCTTAATGAGCCTGTGAGAGATCAGGAGGGATGGCTGTGTGTGTGCATGTGAGATCTGAATTGGTCACTGTTCCTGAGCCTGTGAGCGAGTGAGGTCTGGTGGTAAGGCTGTCTTTGAGCCATTGAGATGGCCCTCTGCTAGTCAGTGAAATGTGGGGGGGATTGTGATCCAGCGGGTCACTAGCAACAAGCATTCATACACCAAATACTCACCTGGGCCCATTCATTCATACTACGCTAGCATTTTCCGCTGGTGGGTCAGTTGTACTCTTTTATCAATATCCTTGCTACCAATTACCTTTCTGATTGAAGAGTAATGACTTACCAATGGACCCTTTGATAATTGGGAAGTTTAAAATGAGAAAATACAATCCAATTCATAAATCTGAAATAATCACAGACTCAGGAAGTTTTAAAATGTTTATCTAAAATCTTTAGCAGAGTAAATTACAACCCACATAATACTTAATCGCATACCAAGGAGGAAGCATACTAATAATCACCTATTTAATCAATGACGGTCCCTCAGAAAGAAGAAGATGGAGACAGCAGTATAGCTAAAGGTTGCATTTATATTTACCTAAAGGTGTGAGAACCAAACCCCTTGGCCAAGGAGTTGGAAAGATAGGTCCCAAGAAGGATAAAGACCAAAGACCTCCGGACCAGGTTCAGAACAGGATAGGTGACCTCTCTACCAACGACGCCTGCGTCCTTCCCCTCTGTCGCTTCACTCCTCCTCGATTCTTCCGTGTCTTCTTTCTAATGGAATCCGCCGCCCCCACCTCAGGACCTCTTTGGACAGCGATTCAGTCTGCAATCAATCAGCTCGTTGAGCACCAAAGCCTGATCTCTCCTTCGTCTCTGTGCGCTCCTGTGCTAACTAATTAGCTAATTCTATATCTATTATACCCTTTTACACCCAGGTACCTCCCATTAATGTTTCAGAATTATGGGCCCACTACTTCTGATTGGACAGGGACAGGGGGTTGATCCTCACACCACGACAATTTAGTTCAATTTCTTTAAGCCCATTGTTTTTAAATACCGCCCCTCACAATTAATACATTTGCTTTATTTCCCACCCGTCTCACGACAAATTTTAATACAAAATGTATATACATTGTTGCATTTGAGGGAACATCGCAGTTGTACAATGGAGTTGACCAACAGGTCGTGGCCTTGGATGTCTTCCAAGTTGACTTCATCGCTTTGTCTTGTTATTTTCAGAGCGCATGCACACATCCCACAGGTCTCGAGGTGCTGTTCCGTTAACCCAGGCCCAAATTTACGAACTAATAGAAATCAAAGAAGAAACGCATTAAAATCAAAAATAAATGTTTTCACTGTATGCCCCCTACTTCTACTCTATCCCCATTTAATTATAAAATCTATCCCGCATTAGTAGCGTTAGAATACCACATTGTTAATTGCAGTAAATGCGTGTGCTTTAGCACGTGAGAACATTAAGCAGCCATTTTAGCATATACTGCGCAGAAGCAAAGATTCCCTCCAAGCAAAGAAAGACGTCATACCACGTGATATGGTTGACACATGCGCAATGGAGTTCCCGCGCTTTAGTGGCCGTTTTGGCTTAGACAAGGATTACTTATTAGTTTGAACACATAGGCAAGCTTCTCTCAGATACGGTGTTGTGTATGCATTTATTAGTAAAGACATTACAAAGTTTATTTAATTAATACTGCGAGAGGTTTGCTTTCGAGCAAGTCTCATTGTGAGTTCTTGCTCCATCAATCCCCTCTCTGATGGCGTTTGAGCCATCAAATACTACCCACAACCAGATGCCAACTTCTTAGCATAATTTTGTCTCAATCTCATTTTTACAATTTCTATTTTTATCTTCTCCTTTCAGTTTCTTGTATAATTCACTTTTCAGATCTTCTAATTCTATTTCATCAAATTTTCGTTTCTTTCCCTTTCCTGTCACTCTATATGTCTCATTCTTTCTACAACATTTGCACCATATCATTATTGACAGTACTATTATTGCTATCCCTACTAAGGGTACTAATATTTGACCTATAAGTCCTTTTCCTATATTAGTAAACCAGGTACCAATTGACGCAATGCTATTTGTCAATCTTTCCCATACACTATCAACTTCCAGTGGTTTCACTTCATTCTCAAGTTTGTTATATTCTTTATATACGTTCCAATTTCTGCACTTTTGTCAGGAATATACGTGCAACAATGTTTCGTTTTCAACAATTTACAGACTCAGCCCTCTTTTGCTAATATTATATCAAGCGCAAGTCGATTTTGCATATGCATAACCATTGATCTAATCGCAACCATCTCCGCATTAATCATTAGAAACCCTCCAGCAGTATCCGTTGATAAACGATCAACCACTGTAGATAATTTACATATTTTCCTTGAGTTCAGAATTATTCCCACTGAAGGTATCAATGCACCGAATATGTCACCTACGATTTCAGAAAAACTAGCTCTTTTACTACGTGTTCACTATTATTTTCATTGCTCCCAGTGTTTCTTTTCACGTGGTATATTTTTGGAAAAACTATTCCAAAATAACAACTTCCATACCACCGTGCAGGAAGCCTAAAGTAAGCCTTATTCCCACACACATAATAAATTCCAGGAAAAACTGAATCTGTTCCTCCTTTTAGTCCCCAACCTCCAAAAATTAAGAAATTATGTTCACATTCACTGGTACCGATGAAAATATTGTTATAATCACTTTTTAACCTATGTAGACAAATTTTCCCTGACTTTACAAAATCTAGTGCCATAGCAGCTTGAGCTTTGCCAGGTGTGTAAATACCCTCTTTCTCAGCCCAAGGTGGAAGATGAGCCTTATGCTCAGACGCTTTCTTTTGGAAATTTTGTCTTCTATCTTCTACTAAGTTTAAAAATATCTTTTCTTCTTCATGTAATGAACATGTTAGATTGCTTCTATGTGCATGTGTTATATCTATCGACTTCATTGTTAGGAAAAATTCTCCCATTGTGCATCTTGACTACTAAGCACTGGGTTCATATTCTTTCGAATCGGAACCTCTGAAAATGTCACATCTATATCTGAATAATAATACTGAAGTTTCCCTGTTCTATAAAATAAACTAGTTAATACACTACATGATATGCCATAGGTTAAAGGCAAATGATGATATGTTAATCCTTCTGCTACTGATTCAGGTAACTTCATACAAACATAACCGTCACTAACTTCCATGGTATCTACATATTGAAACAATAATTTTGTGAACACATTTAAACTAGTATTGTTAGCTGTTACCACATGATGAAATACTGGTTCATCTTCTGCTTCTATTCTTACGCTATCACCCTTCAAGTTATCTATCCTTCCTTTTGTTTCATTGTTAATCTTTTTATCCATTATCATAAGGTAAGGAATTGCTACAATCACAACTAACCACACTATAAGCACCACTACCAGACTACATATGCATATAACACAGCATCTTTTACAACATTTCCGTTTCGGTCTCCCAGAAACTCTGTCGTCAGGCATTTTGACAAAGAAGATTTCTCTTCTTTATCTTTTTCTTTCAAGACTTTAACGTTATCACGGTGGCTTTACTTCTTTTCATAAGTCAGTTCTGCACTTGTTCTTTCGTCACCACTTTCACTTGACTCTGAACTCTCGTAGTCTTCAAGGATTATATAAGTCCAATCAGGACCTTTAAACTTATTGTTCACAAGTTTCAGTCTTTTGCTTTTTCGTTTTTCAGTTCCACGTTTGTCCAGATAAGCTTGTTACTACATTTACTTGTTCCAGATCTTTACTTAGTGTTTCTATATGGTATTTTACTCTTTTAATGACACTAGGCCAATGATCACCTTTTCTGACTTTCTTTGCTTGCACTTTATCTTCACCTCTTGTGTCTTTTCCAAAAGTTATTTTAATTTCAAGCTGTGGCACAATTTGATTTTCCTCGTTTTCAGTTTCTTCTTCTATTTGTTCTTGTTCAGGTCTTATTGTTGTTTCTTCAGTTGCCTGTGAGTGAGTTTCTACTAACTGACCCTGTTCAGGATTTATGTCTTTGTGCTTGAGGCTTTCTTGCTTGTTGTTTTCTTGGTTTTCTTCTCCTGAACGTATTTTTCTTGTTCTAACTGGGTCTGATCAGGGCTTATTGCACTTTGTACTTCTGCAACCTGACCGCGTTCTTCTAAACCTGTCTGTCCCTGCTCAAATTTTGTTGTCTCGTTGTCGATTTGAGCCCAATTTCCTCTCCCTATCTGGTCCTGCTCAGGTTCTCTTATCGTTTCATTCTCCTTATCCTGAGCTGCTTCTTCTTCACCTATCTGTTCCTCACTAATTTCCTCTAATCTGGCTCGACTTCTTGTTTTGTTGTAAACTTCTGGTATGTCAACCACTGGTATCCAGTCCTGGCTTGTGCTCGGTTGTTCTTGTTCAGCTTCTCCCGAATCTCTCACCTGGGATTCTTCAGCTGGCCAACCTTCAGCTTCCTCAGCTATTGATGCTGACTGAGGATCTTTTCCTTCAGGAGCTGGCACCCTTTTTGTGTAGCTTACGTGAATCCAATTAGGCAATCCTGCACATTTCACTGCAGTGTTTGTAACTAGTGTAACCTGACAAGGTTCGCCCCAACTGGGTGATAAACACGTTTCTCTGGTGTGATGCTTCACAACCACCCAGTCTCCGGGGTTCAGATCATGCTCTTGTTCAGGCTGCCTGGAAACTGCGTCTTCTCCAACCTGGTGAGAGACAGAACGCACTAGGTCAGCCAATGCCTTGCAATAATCTAGAACCATATCATCAGTTATGTTCAGCAGTTTATTTGTAGGTACATGTGCTTGTCTCATTGCTCTTCCCATGATGATTTCATGTGGACTCAATCCTGTATTTCTATCAGGAATGCTTCTGAGTCTAAGACAAGAGGCAATGCATCTGGCCAATCTAACGATGTGGATGCACACATCTTTGACCGTCTTGACTTTATCGTGCCATTCATTTGTTCAACCACTCCAGAAGCCTCTGGGCGGTACGCACAGTGCAATTTTTGTTCAATTTTGAATGCTTCACAGATTATTCGAATTACATCGTTATTGAAGTGACTTCCTCTATCTGATTCCAAAGTTACTGGGAAACCGAACCTAGGAATGAGTTCTCGTAATAACAATTTTGCGACAGTAATGCGATCATTCCTTCTGGTAGGGTAAGCCTCCACCCATCTTGAAAACAGACATACTATGACAAGTACATATTTCAGTCCTTTACATGGTGGTAACTGTATGAAATCTAGCTGCAATCTGACAAAGGGACCTTCAGCCTTCCCAATTTTTCCCAAACCAATTACTGTTCTCCTTCCTGGATTATTCATCTGGCAAGTTAAACACCTTTGGCAAAGACTCTCTGCTGCAGCCCTAAACTTTGGATTGTACCAACTTTGTCTGAAAAGTCTAATCATGGCATCTCTCCCTACAAGTGTGTCTCCATGATACATTCTGGCCATTTGTGAAATCAAACAGTCGGGCATGACTGGTCTGCCATCTGTATATACCCATACATCATCATCTGTTCTTCGGGTACACCCTATTTTCATCCAAACATCTTTCACTCTCCTCAGCATCATCTTGCAGTCTTTTCACATCATTCCATGTTTCAGGTGGTGAACATAGCATAAGTTGGCAGCTGATTCCCACCTTTCAACCTTTTTGTTTACTGCCAACCTGTTTCTGGCACAGTGTTGAGCAACTAGATCTGCGTATCTGTTACCGACTACCACCCAGTCATCTCCTGACTGGTGTGCGGCACATTTCATCACTGCCAATTCTTTTGGTGATTGTAGTGCTTCCAATAATTCCTTTACAAACTGCCCATTTTTGATTGGGGATCCTGAAGAAGTCATGAAATCCCTCTGCATCCACAGTTGGCCAAAGTCATGCACAACCCCATACCCATATTGACTGTCCGTAAATATGGTTACTCTTAAATTTTCCCAATTTTGGAAGCTTTGATCAGAGCAATTAATTCAGCTACTTGTGCAGACTTGACTCCTGGTAAATAGGATGCTTCGACTATTCCAGATAGTTCACACACAGCATAGGCTGCGCTCAATTTACCATCCTCATGCCTTAGGCATGAGCCGTCCACAAACAGCTCCCTGTCTGGAACTTTTAGGGGCATTTCCTGTATGTCAGGATGCGGTTTTGTACACAATTCTGTGACCTTCAGACAGTCATGTTCTGGATCGTCCTTAACTTCTTCACAAATTGGATCTGGCAATAATGTAGCAGGATTCACAACAGTGCACCTAACTATGGTCACATTTTCGGCTCCAAGAATAATTCGTTCATACCTTGTCATCCGACTAGGTGTGAGATGCTGAGTTCTAGTTCTTGTCAACAGGATCACAACTGCATGTGGGACATACACTGTTACAGGATATCCCATTACTATTGACTCACTTTGTTCAATGCTCATACAGGTAGCAGCAACTGCTTTTAAACAGCCTGGTAATGCTGCCGCCACTGGGTCCAATGTAGCAGAAAAATATGCTATAGGACGCCTGTTTAGTCCATGTCTTTGAGTTAATACTGAAAGTGCACAATTTTCTCTTTCATAGCAAAATAGTGTGAATTCTCTTGTATAATCAGGCATGCCCAAGGCAGGTGCCTCACACAAAGCGTTTCTTAATTTTACAAATGCACCGGCACTTTCATCATCCCATTCAACTGGATCTTTGGCTTTCTTTTTGGTTAGCTGAATTAAGGCTTTGCTAGTAGTGAAAACCCTATAATCCATTGTCGACAGTATCCTACTATTCCAAGAAACATTCTCACTTCTCTTTGTGTTTCTGGCATTTTCATTTTCTTGATTATTTTTATTCTATCAGATGTTATTCTTCTTGTTCCCCTTTCAATTTGGTGTCCCAAATATTTAACTGTCGTTGTACAAAACTGCAGCTTTTCAGGTGACACTTTGTGTCCTTCTTCAGCCAAATGGTTGAGTAATGCAATTGAATCTTCAACACAATCATCATGAGTTTTGGATGCTACCAATAAGTCGTCAATGTACTGCACCAGGACTGAGCTCCTGGGCAGTACTAATTTTCTAGACACCCTTTCAGTATTTGATTAAAAATGGAGGGACTTTCTGTGTATCCTTGAGGAACCCGATTCCACACATAGACATGATTTTCGAATTTAAACGAAAAGAGATGTTGGCTATCTGGGTGCAACGGTATTGAGAAGAATGCTTGGCATAGATCAATCACAGTGAACCATTCTGCACTCCAGGGTATCTGGTATAGGATTACTGCAGGATTTGGTACTATAGGACAACAAGGTACCACAATTTTATTAATTTTCCGCAAATCCTGAACAATCCTATACTTTACACTAGGCTTTTTCAAACCCATGATTGGTGAATTATAAGGACTACTCATAACTTCTTTTAATATGCCTTGTTTCACCATTCTGTTAATTTCCTCAACAACTCCTGCTTTTACTTCTGCACTCATTTTGTACTGTCTGGTATTTGGGAAAATTGCACCTTCTTTTACAGTGATCTTTACTGGGTCTATTTTTGCCATAAGTCCTACTTCTTTCCCTGTAAAATCCCATACTTTGTAACTCACTGTAGTTCTTAATTCCTCTGGCAATTCGTCTTTTGTTATCAAGGAGAACATCTCATCTATTTCCGTACCTTGCTTGGCTATCATGAACTTATAAACATGATCTTCATCCGGGGTCTGTATTGCAACACCATCCGGTGTACAGAAAATAGTGCAATTCATTTTACACAGTAAGTCTCTGCCCAATAAGTTTACTGGACTGGAATTACACACCACAAATTGGTGCATTTCTCGGAAGTTTCCTATTTTTACTTCCATAGGCTCAGTAAGGGGTGTTCTGATCTTTTGATTAGCTACACCTACAACTTGGATAGCTTCTCCAGAGAGAGGGAGGTCTGGGATGTCTGCTGTTCTTACAGTAGAACGGGTAGCACCAGTGTCCAAAAGAAAAGTGATATCATTACCTCTTACTTTCCCTTCAACATATGGACCTGACCTACCGGTAAGGATGCGCCAAGTACGCACTCCTTCTCCCTCTCTCTTAGGCACCGTCATTGATGACTATATGGATCAAATTCGTCCTGTAAAAGAAACTGTGAAGTTACATATTCATTCTTACCACTTCCTCCTTGATATCCGACATCTGTACCGTGCTTTGCTCTGCTTACATTACCCTGTATAGGTGCAGGTGACAACTGACTCTGAGGGTTTACACCCTGCGGTGAGTCATTCTGCGTCTGTGGATTTAAATTATGATTTGGGCCATTATTATTTTGAATCTTCTTACATTCGTTCTTCCAATGTCCCAATTTTCCGCATCCATGACAAGGAAATTTCTTTTTAGCCTCTTCTCTACTCATTCGTCCTCTCACTTTTCCACCATTTCCTGTCACCATTCATTCCAGAATCTTTTCCCTGATTTTCAGTTGGATTATCCAAATTAATTCCCTGTCGCTCAGCCATTTTCACCTGAGCCCACATCACTTTTTCTTGTAGTTTCTTGTGCCTATCCTCAATGTCGTCTCCACAATATTTAGCATATTTCAAAATTTCGTCAATAGGCTTCCCCTGCCAGCATAACATATGCTGCTTAATCATCTGACAAATCTCTGGCTTTAGACCATAAACAAATCGGTAGACAAATTGACTCATATTTTTGTCTCCAATATCCTCAAATCCACTATACTGTTTGAACACCTGTAATAGACGTTCATAATAGGCATGTACCGATTCACTTGCTTCTTGGGTAGTCCTGTCTATTTTTACCCAATCTGTTTGCTTTGGTGGTATTTTCCCTTTCAGATAAGTTCTTACCTGATGACACTTTTTCATCACATCATTTGATGGGGCACCTGTCTTAGCATCTCTAGGATACTCTTCACTCGGCCAGTCGATTGTAAAATTACAGTCTGTCCACAAATCAGCAGGTACCACTATGTCAAATAAACCATCTAAGTCCTTTAACAATACCTTTGACACTTTCACAAACCTCTCAACCTGCTTGTACCATTCAATTGGCTTTTCTCTCAATTTTGGAAAATCATTTGTAAATGACAAAATATCTTGTCTGCTCCATGGGACATGAACGTAACCTCCTCCTGGTACCTCTCGCATCGGGTACATCTGGTCTACTTTCCCTGTTTCCTTCAATAAATATTCAGAAGTCGATCTACTGTAACGTGCCTCTTCCTTTTTCTTTGTCCATCTAGTTCTCCATTTATCTAGTTCTCCCCATTTCTGTAATACTGACATTAATTCTTTCACTTGTAGTTTCCTACCAGATGCATTCATATTTTCTAAATCTTTGTCAGTAAAATCTGCTCTATAGGGTTTCTGTAGTACTTTTGACTTTCTTATTTCAATTCCCATTTCTAAGGCCAAATCCGCCAATTTGTCATGGAATATCTTTACATTTCTTGTTATGCTTCTACATACGAACAGTAGTTCTTCACTATAGGTATTTAAGCGATCTACTCCTATGTTGCCTGCTATCATTTCTTCTAACTCTACTTTTAATTTGTAAATGTCCATAATCTTTGGGGGTGAACTTTGTCTGTCTGATCCCTGTGCCCACCTTCCTAAATCTTCCGGTGTTACTATGGCAGCACTCTTAGTTCCAGAAGATGTTGTTATGTTTACATCTCTTGAGCAACCAGGTGGAACTCTTCTGGGGGTATTGTTTACAGAGTCTCGATTAGGTAAATCCATTAGTGAAATCATAGATTCACAATCACTGATATGGTCATCAATTATTACTGCTTCATGTTTTGGAGTCTCCACAGGTATAGGCATAGTTAAAGGCTTTGGACAATTTACTTTGTCACCATATAAGGGAACCACTGGACCAATTGTTACAGGTATGGTCAGGGAATCAGGATGTACATTCAACTGTTATTTTCTGTATCAATTCTGCTCTGTTTCTGTCTATAGCCTCTCTTTCCTTATCCTGAAGTACCCTATTAACTGGTGGATTATGCAATACTTGCGGTACCAATGGTGTTCTTAAAATTGGTGCACTTGGGGAACATCCACTTGTCCCTTCCTGATATGGTGGCGGGTTCTTTAATATTTCTTCCATAAATTCGTCTTCAGAATCTCCAAACCCTGTCAAATGTTTTGTCTTTTCTTTGCATTTGCTCCCCAACGGTTCATCTGTCATGAAAACTGGATACAAACCCTCGGTAAGCATCGCTCTTCTCCACTGTTTCATCTGACTGTCTCTTGACTCATTTTGGTGTTTAGGGAAAAATCTCCTATAACCCCTATTGCTTCTCGGTCGGTCACGTTCAAATGCCTCTGTTTCCTATTCTTCTAGGGCTTCATATTGCGTTAATCTTGGTCTGGGTTCTAAGTCATTCATTCTTATTCCTAAGTTTTGTAGAACTCTCCCATTGAAAGTACCATTCTCTGGGAAAGCTAATATTCCGTCGTCTTTGGTATATTCTATCCAATTTTCTAACCATACACAAGTATGATAACCCCTCTCCATCATCATGAATGAGGCTGGCGTTTTTGCTGGTGGAATGATAATTCCTTCCCTAGTTTTGATGGGTTTATCCTTCTTAAAATAATTCTTAATCTTTTGTAAAAATGACATTTTTCTCTTTTCTCCATACATTTTGGGTAAATATCTATGTATTGAATTATATTCTGCAAAACCTAGGAATCTCCTGTCTGGACGGGTTCCTGTTAAAGTCGGATCACGTTTCCACATATAATCTCCACTATCCACTAAGATTTCGACTTCTATTCTGACAACCAATCAAATTCCAGCTAACATTTGTCTCGGACCAATCCTAGCGCGTCTTTTCGGTGACGTCTGTCTGACGACCCCTCCTTTACAATCTGCGCTTCTCGATCCTTCGCTGTTTCAACCAATCCCAGCGCGACACCTGTGACGTCAGTATTACGCCTGACTACTGACCCCTCCTTTACAAGACTCGCTCCACGCCCGCTGTGTCAACCAATCCCAGCGCGGCGTTTGTGACGTCAGCCTTTTACTCCGACAGCTGACCCTCCCTTTACAAAATCGTACGCAAAACGTTATTTTCTCAACGCCTTTTTATTAATATTTCAGTAACAACATAAAACATTCGCTATCGTGCCAGTTTCTCTAAATTGGAAAAGATAGTTTCTCTCACACTTAGTAAAACCTTTCCGTTTACTAAACATACACTACGAGTAAAACCCTTCCGTTTACTCTTCACGTAAGCTTCAAAAATACCTGCTACTTCTTCAATGTTACCCTTTCTAGGTGATATAACATAAAAATGTTACCAGCGTATTCCTTTGCTATCGCTCACACGCATAGAGTCCCTAACAAGTACTGATAGCCCTGCTTAACTTTTCAGTACTAATTCTGCCTGACAGATAACCTCACTGCAGTATGGCTTCCACTTACCATCCGCTATTCAAATTTCCCTGGGGATTCTAGACAACATAAAACAAAACTTTTAAACAAAACGGATGTTAATTCATAAAATAAATTCTCATTACCCAATTAACAAAGTGCAACCATCCTCTGATAACCAGAAAACTGATCCAGCGGGTCACTAGCAACAAGCATTCATACACCAAATACTCACCTGGGCCCATTCATTCATACTACGCTAGCATTTTCCGCTGGTGGGTCAGTTGTACTCTTTTATCAATATCCTTGCTACCAATTACCTTTCTGATTGAAGAGTAATGACTTACCAATGGACCCTTTGATAATTGGGAAGTTTAAAATGAGAAAATACAATCCAATTCATAAATCTGAAATAATCACACTCAGGAAGTTTTAAAATGTTTATCTAAAATCTTTAGCAGAGTAAATTACAACCCACATAATACTTAATCGCATACCAAGGAGGAAGCATACTAATAATCACCTATTTAATCAATGACGGTCCCTCAGAAAGAAGAAGATAGAGACAGCAGTATAGCTAAAGGTTGCATTTATATTTACCTAAAGGTGTGAGAACCAAACCCCTTGGCCAAGGAGTTGGAAAGATAGGTCCCAAGAAGGATAAAGACCAAAGACCTCCGGACCAGGTTCAGAACAGGATAGGTGACCTCTCTACCAACGACGCCTGCGTCCTTCCTCTCTGTCGCTTCACTCCTCCTCGATTCTTCTGTTTCTTCTTTCTAATGGAATCCGCCGCCCCCACCTCAGGACCTCTTTGGACAGCGATTCAGTCTGCAATCAATCAGCTCGTTGAGCACCAAAGCCTGATCTCTCCTTCGTCTCTGTGCGCTCCTGTGCTAACTAATTAGCTAATTCTATATCTATTATACCCTTTTACACCCAGGTACCTCCCATTAATGTTTCAGAATTATGGGCCCACTACTTCTGATTGGACAGGGGGTTGATCCTCACACCACGACAATTTAGTTCAATTTCTTTAAGGCCATTGTTTTTAAATACCGCCCCTCACAATTAATACATTTGCTTTATTTCCCACCCGTCTCACGACAAATTGTAATACAAAATGTATATACATTGTTGCATTTGAGGGAATATCGCAGTTGTACAATGGAGTTGACCAACAGGTCGTGGCCTTGGATGTCTTCCAAGTTGACTTCATCGCTTTGTCTTATTTTCAGAGCGCATGCGCACATCCCACAGGTCTCGGGCTGCTGTTCCGTTAACCCAGGCCCAAATTTACGAACTAATAGAAATCAAAGAAGAAACACGTTAAAATCAAAAATAAATGTTTTCACTGTATGCCCCCTACTTCTACTCTATCCCCATTTAATTATAAAATCTATCCTGCATTAGTAGCATTAGAATACCACATTAATTGCAGCAAATGCGTGGGCTTTAGCACGTGAGAACATTAAGCAGCCATTTTAGCATATGCTGCGCAGAAGCAAAGATTCCCTCCAAGCAAAGAAAGACGTCATACCACGTGATATGGTTGACACATGCGCAATGGAGTTACCGCGCTTTAGCGGCCATTTTGGATTAGACAAGGATTACTTATTAGTTTGAACACATAGGCAAGCTTCTCTCAGATACGGTGTTGTGTATGCATTTATTAGTAAAGACATTACAAAGTTTAATTAATACTGCAAGAGGTTTGCTTTCGGGCAAGTCTCATTGTGAGTTCTTGCTCCATCAATTGCATTCTGAGTCATTGAGATCAGGAGGGATGGAGCTCTGTGAGTTATTGATGTTTGAAGTGAAGGCCCCCTATGTGAGTCTGTGAGATCTTGAGGAGTGGCCCTTGAGAGCCAGTGAGATCAGGATGGCCGTTTCTGAATGAGCGCTACCTGGACTGAAGATCCTATGTGATTACGTAAGATCTGCAGGGATGGCTTTCTTCGAGTCAGTCTTCTGCGAGTCAGTCGGGATCTGGATCGATAACCCTCTGCATGCTAGTGCTTTCTGGAGAGGCAGCTGTCAGCAAGTCTGTATAAATTGTTATGCAGATTTGTAGGGCGCTCTATCACCCAGAAGAGTATCCTGGCGCTGATCTGTTGTGAGTCTAGCCAAACCTAGGGCCTAGTGGGACTGCTTGAAAAGCCAGGTCTTCTGCTTCATGCGGAATTCAAATAGTGAGAAGGAGGCTCTTATATGTAGCAGAAGGTTGTTCCACATTCTGGAAGTGATGTAGCAGATCGCTTGACCACTGAATTTGGTTTTCTGTATGTGTGCAAGTAGGAGTCCGGATGAGTGGCGGTGTCTGGAAGGTTTCTGAAAGCAGATGCGATTGTTCAGGTCTGCTGGGCCAGTGTTTTTTACTGCCTTAAAAGTGTGGGTGAGGAGTTTGAATTGTGCTTGTTTATGTATGGGGAGCCAGTGGAGCTCCTTGAGGTATGGTGTGATGTGAGTATGACGAGGTTGAGTGTGGTTCTGGATGCTGAGTTCTGAATGGATGGCAGTCTTCAGGTGATATTTTTGTGGATCCCAGCATAGAGGGTATTCCTGTAGTCCAGCTTGCTTGATACAAGGGGTGCCATTTGAAAATGTTCCTCAGCATCTTTAAGGTTTGGAAGCAGGAGGTGGTGATGGCGTGGACTATGGTGGTCATGTCGGGTTTTCTATTTATGACAATCCCAAGGTTCTTGGCTTGGGTGGTGGAGGTGGGTGTTGTGCTTTTCCCAAAGATCTCGATTTTGGTATAGGGGGTGTTCAGCTTCAGACAGTTGGTCTTCGTCCCGTGGGCAGTTTCAGTCATGCAGGCATTGAACTTGATCCGAGTAATGGGCGTCTTGTTCGTGAGCGAGAGAATGAGTTGCTTGTGGTCGCATAGGAGAGGACATTGATGTTGTGATCGCAGATGATGCTTCTAAGAGGTATCATGTATGTTTTGAAGAGTGTCTCATTCAGGAGGGTCCTTGCTGAACTCTGCAGATGAGGTTGCGTCCATCCGATGTCTACTGTACCAGGCTGACTGACTGGGTCCTTCCGGTCAGGAAGGAGCTGATCCATTGGAGTGCCTGTTCATGGATTCCAATGTCATCTAGGCGTTGGATGAGGAGGGAGTAGGAGACCACGTCACATGCTGCTGAGAGGTCCAGGATGATGAGGGCCGCCGTGTCTCCTCCATCCAGAGTCCCGCGGATGTCATCTGTGGCGGCAAAGAGGGCAGTTTCCATGCTGTGGTTGGGCCTGAAACCAGACTGAGTGGTGTTGAGGCATTAGTGGTCGTTTGGTGTTGCGTCTGTTGACGATTTTCTCTAAGACCTCGTCCGGAAATGGTAGCAGGAAGATCGGTCTGTAGTTGGCATCTGCTTAAGGATCGCCAGAGGGTTTCTTTAGCAATGGTAGGACATTGGTGTATTTCCAATGGTCTGGGAAGGTCACAGAAGAGTTGGAGGCATTTAGAATGGGTGTGAGCTCGATGCTGATGGGTGCAGTCTTCTGGAATAGGCGTGGTGGGGGCAGTGGTCCAGTGGGGCTCCTGAGTGGATGGACTTCATGGCGGTTTCTTCTAGGGTGATGACGGGCCATGTGGTTAGCATTGATTCTTTGGATAAGATTGGGAGGTTTTTGGCAAAGTCTGTCGGGTCCGGATTCGAGATGAAGTTGCTGTAAATGGTGGGAAGGTCCTCCTTGAGTAAGATGTGGAGGGAAGGCCCTCTGTGACTCAGCGGGATCTGGAGGAAGGCCTTCTTAGAATCTGTGAGATCTGGAGGGAAGGCCTTCTGTAGGTAAAGGATGGCCATCTGTGAGTTTTGAGATGGAAGGGATGACCTTCTGTGAGCCACTGCGATGAGGGACGTGGCCCACTGTGAGTCAGTGAGATCAGGAGGGATGGCCTTTTGTGAGTGTGATATCTGGATGGATTGCCCTCGGTGAGTATGTGAAATCTGGAGGCAGCTGCGAGTCAGTGACATCTGGAGGGAAAGAATTTCTGGGAGTCAGTAAGATCTGGAGGGAAGGCTCTTTGTGAGTCAGCGAGATCTGTTGGTAGGGCCTTTACCTTCTGCGAGTCAGTGAGATCAAGAGGGAGGACCTTCTGAGCTAGTGGGATCAGGATAGATGTCCCTCTCCAAGTCCATGAGCTCTTGAGGAATGGCTAGCTAGGAGTCTGTAATATCTCGAAGGAAGGCCCTTTGCGAGTCAATGAGATCTCAAAGGAAGGCCCTCTGAGTCATTGAGATCAGGAGGAAAGATCCTCTGAGTGAGATGTGGTGGATTGCCCTCTGTTTTTTTTAGACCTATAATGAGGATATAAGCAGAACTTATTGGGTGAAAAGTTTTAAATAGAAAACAAATTGAAAAATAAAGTAACAGAAAAAAATGTTTTGGTTAACAATGAAGCCTTGATGGATTCCTACAAAAAGAAGGGAAAAAAATGAGCAAGAGAAATTTTCTCTGCTTAAAAAAAAAAGAAAGTACTCGATTTAACAAAAGTAACCAAACAAAAAAACGAATTATAGATATTAAAAACATTGAAAAGCAGAAAGCTGTAGCGTAATGTGCATTGCTGTTTGTAGGATCCGCGCTAAATGGAACGTCCCTGGGGAGCAGTGGCACTGAAAAGGGCATCTTCTGCAGTCTGAGACATCTGTGAAAGAAGGCAAGGGAAAGGGAGGAGCAACCTTTAATATACCCATCCATATTTTCTTGACGTATAGATTTGAATAATTGCAGAGTGAAGAAAGTAGGCAACAAGAGTGTCCCGATAGGTAGACAACATTTTTTGTGCTGGGTGTAGGGCTGTGGCTTTGAGGACAAAGATTGTGAGGAGAATTGAGGGAAATGAGCAGATTCCCAATTAAAATGTTAAATCAAAAGAATTCCAATGAATCAATTTGAATAAATCACAATAATAATTAAGTTACAAATTGGAACTAATTCATCTCAAATTCATTCAAATATTTTGTAATTCGAATAAAAAATGTGAATTGCTTGGGCAGTGTAGGTGGGCAGCAGTCCTCATATGCTGGCACTATCTTCATCAGGTATCCACCTTGACAACCTCAGCAACCCCAACTCCACTGCCCTCCTAGAGAACCTTGCCAACATCGGACTGCAGCAACGCGTCACCACCCCCACCCACACGGCGGGACACACTCTCGACCCCATCTTTGGCTGAGGAAACAACATTCGCTTCAGTCACACCACGCAACCTCTCTGGACGGACCACCACTTCCTCCACTTCTCCTTCTCGAGACCCACCGCACACAAGCCAACGCCACGCCTCCCACGCAGAAACTGGAGCAAGATCACCGAAGAGCACCTCACCTCCTCCCTCAGCCGCCTCACCCGCCCTCCACCGCCCACGACTGACGCCCACGACTGACACCATTGGATCGACGACTGCACCAACACGCTCGCCCCCCTCCGGAACTCCAACAGAGGACACAACGCGAAAGCCACCTGGTTCACCACAGACCTCCTAGCGCTCGCGCCGACAACTGGAGAAAGCATGTAGGAACAGCAAAACCCCAGAAGCACGCACCGCCTACAGGGCCGCCACGACAGCATACCATTAACTCATCAGATCTACGAAGAGAAACTTCATTCAGGGCAGAATCCTCTCCAACTCCCACAACTCCAAGGAACTCTTCACCATCATACAAGAATTCACCAGACCCCACAGCAAAACCTTTGACATCCTTCCCTCCCAGGACCTTTGCAACAACTCAGCTCCTTCTTCCACCACAAGATCAGGACACTCTACAACAACTTCGACGACCAAGACACCGACCCTACACCATCCACCAGCAACGCCACCCAACCGAACCAGCCAGCCCTTATCACCTGGCCCCCTGTCACCACAGAAGACACTGCAAAGACTATGATGAGCATCCACTCCGGAGCACCCACGGACTCCTGCCCGCCGCACATCTTCCACAGAGCCGCCTCCGCCATTGCACCAGAACTACGACGGATGATCAACTGCACCCTCGATACAGGCACATTCCCCGATGACTGGAAACACACCAAAGTCAAACCCCTCCTCAAGAAGCCCTCCGCAGACTCGACGGACCTCAAGAACTACAGGCCCATCTCTCCTCCCTTTCGCCGCCAAAGTCACTGAGAAAATCGTCAACACCCAGCTAACGCACTTCATAGAATCGAACTACATCCTTGACCCATCTCAATCCAGATTCCGCAGCAACCACAGCACCGAGACCGCCCTCCTAGCCGCCACAGACTACATCCTTGCACTCCTCGATCAAGGCCACACTGCAGCCCTCATCCTAGTAGACCTCTCAGCAGCCTTCAACACTGTCTCCCACCACACACTAGCAGCCAGACTCCACTACACTGGCATTCAGGGAACTGCCTTGGACTGGATCCGCTCCTTCCTCTCCGGCAGAACTCCAAGAATTCCTCTCCGAACCCGCAGAGATCAGATGCGGCGTACCCCAAGGATCCTCTCTCAGCCCCACGCTCTTCAATATCTACACAACCCTGCTCGCAACCATCGTCAGAAAACATGGACTCAGCATATTATCCTACGCCGATGACACCCAGCTCATCCTCTCCCTCACCAAGGAACCCGACATCACCAGGCACAGTTTCCAGGAAGGAAGGAAGGCAGGACGTCGCACCCTGGATGAGCAGCAGCTGCCTGAAGCTCAACTCGGAGAAAACTGAAGTCCTCATCCTCGGATCCACACCCGCCGCATGGGACAATACCTGGTGGGCCCCCCCGCCCTCGGAAACCCTCCCATCCCCAAGGACCACGCCCGCAACCTCTGCATCATACTCGACTCCTCTCTCACCATGAACCGACAGATCAACGCCGTATCCTCCACATGCTTCAACATCCTCTTTCATACTCCACAAGACCTTCAAATGGACCCCCCCCCGAATCCAGGATTCTCATTCGCAGTTCATAGAGAAACAATCCCATTTACTGCGGCGCTCCCTATGCCACATGTCAGGAAGTCAGTCTCTCCACTGTGTTGGTTGTAATTTGTATTTAACAACCATTCCTGAGTCACAGGCAAGGGTGCATGAGTCTTTGGGTGTTAATGTTACGATGATAAGTATTAAGCGCACCCCTCGCCCTTCCACCCCTTCTCTTCAGCCCTTTCCTATCAGGCAACCATACTCTACCTGTTCTCTGTGTGTGATGGAAGCTTGCTCTGCTGGTATCTGCTCTATGTGCATGGCCGGCCTGAGGCTGCTGCCCTTGTTAAACCTCTCCTTGTTCTTCTGTTTCTGTGCAGAAGCTGCTCTGATTGAGAGAAGTTTGCCATTTTGTTGTATGCTCTATTCCTGTTTTCTGTCTGTGTAGCAAGCTGCTGTTTGCATGCTTTGCTTGTTCTTCATTCAAGTGAAGCTTGTACTCATTTTGCATGTGCTATCCTGGTGTGTGGAGGTAAGCTAGTCCTATGCTGCTCGGTACCATTTCTCACTACAACCCCCTCTTTTGTACTGGTTCTGTGTAGGAGAGAAGCTTGCACTGGAGTTACATTTACTGTCCCTGTATGTGGAGGTAACTGATCCTGTGCTGCTCAGTACTATTTCTTACTGCGACCCCTTCCTTTGAACTGGTTCTGTGTAGGAGTGAATCTTGCACTAGCGTTGTATGTGCTGTCCCTGTGTGTGGAGGTAAGCTCATCCTATGCTGCTCGGTACCATTTACCACAGCGGCCCCTTCTTGTTTACTAGTTCTGTGTAGGAGAGAAGCCTGCACTGCTGCGTGAGTGAAGCTTGCACTGGTGTTGCATGGGTTGTCCCTGTGTATGGAGGTAAGCACATCTTATGCTGCTTGATACCATTTCTCACTGCGGCCCCTTCTTGTTTACTAGCTCTGTGTAGGCGAGAAGCCTGTACTGCTGCATGAGTGAAGCTTGCACTGGTGTTGCATGTGCTGTCCCTGTGTGTGGAGGTAAGCACGTCTTATGCTGCTCGGTACCATTTCTCACTGCGGCCCCTTCTTTTGTACTGGTTCTGTGTAGGAGAGAAGCTTGCAATGCTGCATGAGGGAAGCTTGCACTGGTGTTGCATGTGCTGTCCCTGTGTGTGGAGGTAAGCTCGTCCTATGCTGCTCGGTACCATTTTCCACTGCGGCCCCTACTTGTTCATTAGTTCTGTGTAGGAGAGAAGCCTGTACTGCTGCGTGAGTGAAGTTTGCAACCATGTTGCTTGCATGTGCTGTCCCTGTGTGTGGAGGTAACTGGCCCTATGCTGCTCAGTAGCAATTCTCACTGCGGCCCCTTCTTGTTTACTAGCTCTATGTAGGCGAGTAGCCTACACTGCTGCTTGAGTGAAGCTTGCACTGGTGTGGCATGTGCTCTCCCAATGCGTGGAAGTAACTCGTCCTATGCTGCTCGGTACCATTTCTCACTGCGGCCCCTTCTTTTGTTCTGGTTCTGTGTTGTAGAGAACCTTGCAATGCTGCGTGAGTGAAGCTTGCACTGGTGTTGCATGTGTTGTCCTTGTGTGTGGAGGTAAGCTCGTCCTATGCTGCTCGGTACCATTTCCCACTGCGGCCCCTTCTTATTTACTAGTTCTGCATGGGAGAGATGCCTGCACTGCTTCGTGAGTGAAGCTTGCACTGGTGTTGCATGTGCTGTCCCTGTGTGGAGGTAAGCTCGTCCTATGCTGCTCGGTACCATTTCCCATTGCGTCCCCTTCTTGTTTACTAGTTCTGTGTAGGAGAGAAGCCTGCACTGCTGCTTGAGTGAAGCTTGCACTGGTGATGCATGTGCTGTCCCAGTGTGTGGTGGTAATTGGTCATATGCTGCTCAGCAGCAATTCTCACTGTGGCCCCTTCTTGTTTACTAGCTCTGTGTTGGCGAGAAGCCTGCACTGCTGCGTGCGTGAAGCTTGCACTGGTGTTGCATGTGCTTTCCCTGTGTGTGGAGGTAAGCTCGTCCTATGCTGCTCTGTACCATTTCCCACTGCGGCCCCTTCTTTTGTGCTGGTTCTGTGTAGGAGAGAAGCCTGCACTGCTGCGTGAGTGAAGCTTGCACTGGTGTTGCATGTGTTGTACCTGTGTGTGGAAGTAGCGCTTATGCTGCTCGGTACCATTTCACACTGCGGCCCCTTCTATTGTGCTGGTTCTGTGTAGGAGTGAAGCCTGCACTGCTGCGTCAGTGAAGCTTGCACTGGTGTTGCATGTGTTGTCCCTGTGTGTGGCGGTAAGCTCGTCTTATGCTTCTCAGTACCATTTCCCACTCCGGCCCCCTTCTTTTGTGCTGGTTCTGTGTTGGCGAGAAGCCTGCACTGCTGCGTGCGTGAAGCTTGCACTGGTGTTGCATGTGCTTTCCCTGTGTGTGGAGGTAAGCTCGTCCTATGCTGCTCGGTACCGTTTCCCACTGCGGCCCCTTCTTTTGTGCTGGTTCTGTGTAGGAGAGAAGCCTGCACTGCTTAGTGAGTGAAGCTTGCACTGGTGTTGCATGTGCTATCCCTGTGTGGAGGTAAGTGCGTCTTATGCTGCTCTGTACCATTTCTGTGAGAAAGTGCCATCTTTCTTGCATGGTATGCCCCCACTTTTTGCTGAATTGCTGATGTACTTTGACTGAGTGTGCCCTGGGCTCCTGCCAATCAGGTGCCCAGGGCCTGTGTTCCTTCCCTAAAACTGCATTACAGCCTAAACCCAATTGGCCTCTCTGGCCACAGGTAAGCCCCTGGTAAATGGTACCCTAGGTACCCAGGGCCCTGTGACCAGAGAAGGCCTCTAAGGGCTGCAGCACTTATTGTGCCACCCTTGGAGGCCCTGTACCCTGACACACACACTGCCCTTGCAGGCTGAGTGTCTTGGTGCAGAACAAAACAGAGAGTCGACATGGCACACATCCCTGTGTGCCATGCCCACAAACACACTGCCCTGGCATACCTTAGTCACCCCTCTAGCTGGCTGCCCTATGCCAGTGGTGAGGGTATAGGTGCATGAGCCCTGTGCCCCTACAGTACCCAGGTCCATTCCTGGGCACTGTAAGTGCAGGGCTGCCATTCCGAGTATATGGTGCTGGGAGGTCGTCAGCACGAACTCAACAGCACCATGATGGCTGCACTGAAGACTGAGAAGTTTGGTATCAAACTTCTCAGCACAGTAAACCCACACTGATGCCAGTGTGGGATTTACTGTAAATTGCACGACAGAGGGCAACTTAGAGTTGCCCCCTGAACCTAACCTACAATCCACGACTTGTCTGAGGGGCTGCCTAGGCTGCCACACAGCAGACATGTTGCAGGACCCCTGGGTAGAGAGCCATCCGCTCTCCCGGGCCTGCAACAATGCACGTCCTGGGCGAGGTGCTAGGCCTCCTCCCCCAGGATGGGCAGGGGGAAGCTTCAAAGGCATTCCGCCCTTGTGCGCTTCCCCAGACCTCTTGCTGTACTCAGCAACTGGTCCCCACCGGTTCTTCCCCCCAATCCTGGCGGGAAGACTGGCGGGAAACACCAAGGGAGGAAAGGGGGTGTGCCATCCTCTGCCAACCCCACCCCTCAGGTGGGGGAGGCGAGGTGAAGCACATCTCCGGGCTCTCGCCATCTTAAAGATGGGGAGCCCTGCCCAATCAGGACTAGGCTCCTGCCCCCCTCCCACAGGAGAGTGGCAGGATAGGGGGTGTACCCACCCCAGGGCAGGGACCCATTGGTCCCTGCCCTTTACCTACCTGCAACGCCCCTAAATCTAGTATTTAGGGGCACCCTGAACCTTCCTTCCTTAGATCCAGATTCCGAAACAAGAAAGAAGAACAAGAAACGAGAAGACCTGCCGTGCAGCTGCTAACAAGAGGAAGACACCAACTGCTTTGGCCCCAGCCCTACCGGCCTGTCGACCCTCGAACCTGCTCCTGCTTAACCCCGGCGTCTCCAGTGGTCAGCAACCTCAAAAACCCCGGAGGACCTGACTGCCTTGTGACTCTGCCTACCTGGGACTCCCACGAGCAGTGGTACTGCTCAAAAGCAAGTAACCTACCCCTGGTGCCAGCCAGAGACCGCGAATCCAGCACACTCTGCACCCGCCGAGCCCGGCCTGTGCCTGAGTGGACAAAGACCACGAGGACGTCCCCCTGGCGACTGTGACCCAGAATCCAGCACCCAAGGACCCTCCTCGACGATCCTGACGACGCCTGCAGCCTCAGAACCTGGGCCCCCTCCAACCGCGACCAGCAGAGGGTAAGACTTCCCGACGCGAAAAGACACCCCTGCACCCGGCGCCCTGCGGCTTCCTGTGCCCAACTCCGGGGTGCCTACCTATCCTCCAACTACCCAACTTACCCCTAGAAGTGGTGGTCGCACCTGAAGAATCTCCGTGCCCGAGCTTGCAGCCTTTGTTCAGTTTCCAACTTCTCCATTGAAACCCATTGAGCGCCTGACGGCTCAAGAGCACCCTGCACCCAGCCGCCCGAGTGCCTCTGGGAGTGCAACAACTATCCTACACTACTTCCCCACTTGCCCTGGGTAAGTGACCAGGAGCCCAGCTCCCACAGCCGCGTGGCCTGCTAGCCAGCAGCCACCAACCGAAGGCCCCCTGTCCGCCATAGGCTAACATTGGGCCTAACTCACTCTGCACCCGGCCGCCCCTGTGCCGCTGAGGGTGTACCAACTGTACCTACCTGACCCTGGGGGACCCCTGAGTCTATGCCCAGAACCTTAACTCTGCCAGTCGAGTACTTACCCAAAAGCCGATAACACACTTTCCTTCCATAGGGTAACATTGACTGGTTTCACTTGGAAATTCTTCTAAGTGTCGAGTTTTGAGACTTTAAAATATTCACCTAAAATCAGCCGAATTACGAAATCGAATTTACTCACCTGTTGTCAGGAGAGATCCCAGTGCTGGACTTTGGTGCCCAGCACTGACCCAGAAAAGTAATCATAACTGTACTTGCCGGTAACTCGAATTTCCTTCCATAGGATAACATTGCCTGATTTTTGCTGAAAAAGTTTCTAAGTGTCGATTTTGCAAACTTACAAATATTCGTTAAAAATCGCCTGTATAACAAAAACACATTCTTCCAACTGCTTACAGGAGATGCACCAGTGCTGGATCCAGGATCCAACACTGAGTTAGAAAAAGTAACAATAACCCTACTTACCTGCTAAGTGAATTTCCTTCCATAGGATAACATTGGTGATTCTATGTGAAAAAGTTTGTCAACTTTTAAAATACAATAATATTCCTTAAAAATCACAACTGTAACCAAAACGCTTTTACTCAACTGTTTACAGGAGATGCACCAGGACTGAATCTAGGATCCAGTCCTGTGGTAAGAAAAGTAATCCAAAAAGTAATCAATTGCATTTAACTAGAAATTCCCATTGAGCTCAATGTATAATTGTGTTTGAAATTGTGTTGCCGATTGCAACAACTGTAACTATTGCATTCAAAAGTCTATTGCCTATTGAAAAGTATTTAACTAAAGCATCTCATTCTGAGAAAGTATATTTTGATACCTATTGTTGGTTCTAAAATAAAACAACTATATTTTTATATACAAAACAATTGGCCTAGAGTTCAGTTCTTGAGTGTATGGCTTCATTTGCTGACTGAGTGTGTACAACAACTGCTTTACACTGTCCTCTGATACTGCCTTACTGCTCGACCAAGCTACCACTTTAGAGAGTAAGGTTATATCTAACTTTAGCCTCTGCCAAACCTCTGGGGACTGTGGACTCTGTGCACACTGAACCTTACTTTGGTGCAGTATATACAGAGCCACTTTCTTACAATTTCCCACTGCGGCCCCTTCTTTTGTACTGGATCTGTGTAGGAGAGATGCCTGCACTGCTGAGTGAACGAAGCTTGCACTTGTGTTGCATGTGTTGTCCCTGTGTGTGGAGGTAAGTGCGTCTTATGCTGCTCGGTACTATTTCCCACTGCGGTCCTTCTTTTGTACTGGTTCTGTGTAGGAGAGAACCTTGCAATGCTGCGTGAGTGAAGCTTGCACCTGTGTTGCATGCGCTGTCCCTGTGCGTGTAGGTAAGCTCGTCCTATGGTGCTCGGTACCATTTCCCAGTGTGGCCCTTCTTTTGTACTGGTTCTGTGTAGGAGAGAACCTTGCAATGCTGCGTGAGTGAAGCTTGCACCTGTGGTGCATGTGCTGTCCTTGGGTGTGGAGGTAAGCGCGTCTTATTCTGCTCCGTGCCATTTCCCACTGCGGTCCCTTCTTTTGTGCTGGTTCTGTGTAGGAGAGAAGCCTGCACTGCTGCGTAAGTGAAGCTTGCACTGGTGTTGCATGTGTTGTCCCTGTGTGTGGAAGTAAGTGCGTCTTATGCTGCTCTGTACCATTTCCCACTGCGGCCCCTTCTTTTGTGCTGGTTCTGTTTAGGAGAGAAGCCTGCACTGCTGCGTGAGTGAAGCTTGCACTGGTGTTGCATGTGTTGTACCTGTGTGTGGAAGTAAGCGCTTATGCTGCTCGGTACCATTTCACACTGCGGCCCCTTCTATTGTGCTGGTTCTGTGTAGGAGTGAAGCCTGCACTGCTGCGTCAGTGAAGCTTGCACTGGTGTTGCATGTGTTGTCCCTGTGTGTGGCGGTAAGCTCGTCTTATGCTTCTCAGTACCATTTCCCACTCCGGCCCCCTTCTTTTGTGCTGGTTCTGTGTAGGAGAGAAGCCTGCACTGCTGCATGAGTGAAGCTTGCACTGGTGTTGCATGTGTTGTCCCTGTGTGTGGAGGTAAGCTTGTCTTATGCTTCTCAGTACCATTTCCCACTGCGGCCCCTTCTTTTGTACTGGTTCTGTGTAGGAGAGAAGCTTGCAATGCTGCGTGAGTGAAGCTTGCACTGGTGTTGCATGTGTTGTCCCTGTGTGTGGAGGTAAGTGCGTGCGTCTTATGCTGCTCGATACCATTTCCCACTGCGGCCCCTTCTTTTGTGCTGGTTCTGTGTAGGAGAGAAGCGTGCACTGCTGAGTGAGTGAAGCTTGCACTGGTGTTGCATGTGTTGTCCCTGTGTGTGGAGGTAAGTGCGTCTTATGCTGCTCGGTACCATTTCCCACTGCGGCCCCTTCTTTTGTGCTGGTTCTGTGTAGGAGAGAAGCTTGCACTGCTGCTGACCATACTCGCCCTCTGTGTTTTACTAAAGCATAAAAACTCATTTTCAAAGCCAAAACGATGGACTTGACCAGAGCTTGCTTTTATTATAATTCCCTCTGAGGAAGATATCTTGGGCGTGGTGATAACGGAGGGAACCGGCTAATGCCCCGCTGGGCGTGGTGATAACGGAGGGAACCGGCTAATGCCCCGCTGGGCGTGGTGATAACGGAGGGAGCCGGCTAATGCCCCGCTACCACGAGTCACTTGGTATTAAAAACATTGGCTCCTGGTGCAGCTACGAAGACGAACGTCTGCGAGTGAAGAGACATCACAGAGCACAGGGGGGCAGAGGCGGCGGGGCGCATCCATCTTCATATAGTTCCTTCCCCAAAGCGACATCTTCAGGGTTGGCCATTTCCGCAGAGTGCCCTTAACCTATGCATGGATTAAGATTAATTGGACTGTTGCGCCGCCATGATGTGCCTTTATCCACGCTTGGATAGGGTCTTCCTCCAGGGCCCTGTTTCACGCTCATCTCAGAATAATGTTTAGACGTCTATATGACAAAGGCGTAATTCCCGGCACGTTATCATTCGCTTTTCACCAGATATTACCCCAGTCGTCATTTCGTTTCAGAACTGGAGGAAAGGAGATTCTTTTAGTCGGAGGGAAGGAGGATAAAGTTTGTTTTATGAGTTTGTTTCTGAGCCTTTGATGTTTCTGCCTGTGCCAAAGAAGAGAGGGGGTAGGGGGGGCACTGGACAAAGCATTAGTGGCCCCACTTTATAAATCAGTGGTCATAAATAACCAAACTTATGTTAGCTCATTGGCTCGCTATTATGTTTTGTTGCCATGTTTACAGACAATCATTTGAGCTTATGCGCTCCTAGACCTTATGCCATTCCCATTACATTACTTTGAGTTAGCAGATTTTTCAGTTTGCTGTCATTTGCATTTTGCCTTCATTTTCTTTCTCTTCCAATTACTCAGTCGCTGTATGCGGGACTGCTTTACAATTAATTCCCTATTTTTCCCCCAGAGATGTGATTTGCTAGAGATATTTTACATTTTCCAGTCGTTAGAACTCTATGTATTTATCTCCAAGGCCAGTTTTATATGGAACAGTTTCGGCTCTAACTTTGTCCTTTAATAATGTGTGAGGTCTAATACTGTAGTTCTTTTGTTTGTATGGTAAAAGACCTACTCTGTTCACCTGTGTGAGGCTGCACACCAGCTGCGGGCTGTGCTTCCGGCACTGTCCTATATGTGTTAAGCAGGCTGTTAGATGCTGGCATTGTAGTTATGTATGACTGGTATGGATGATGGATCTGACCCTATGCTTCTGTTCTATTTGTATGGCATGTAGAAACAGCTGGCCAGCAAGAGGGTTCAGTCTTGATGTAAGCTGTACCCAAGCTCCCTCGCCACCCAGTGACGCAGACCATAAGGTGGCACTGCTTCACCTTTGGAAATGTCACTGAGCGGGAAGGCTATGTTCTAGGTGAAGTACATGTGTAACATTGCAGTCAAGAGAAGGAAAAATTTCAAGGTTCAAATCAATGTTAGAGTAAAAAAAAAAAGATTTAAGAAAAATTCAGGAGTGAGGAATGGCCATGTCTGGTGCTGGATAGAATGCACTTGCTAGGCAGTGGCACAGGGCGGCCATGCCCACTACCTGTGGAGATGAAACTTAGATGGTGCAACACTACAGTCCGAAGGGAACATTTTGAACACGAGACCGAAACGGATGTTTACTTGCGAGCCCTTGAATATTCACTTCTCTTCTGATCTTTTCTAGTTCAAAATTATACCCATTCTATACAGCCAACATCTGATTATAGCTGATTATTGCAGGCAACCCCCTGTAATCAGGACAACCTCTTCTATATAAATGTGGTGTCCTGGTTCGCCATATTAGAATGTTGTTTAGGAAGTTATCTTTTATTGTTTTTTAACAGACTAGTGCCACATTTTTTACTTGAGTTTGATTCTCTTTCTTTTTGTTATCTTTTACAGCTCACAGGAATCATCCAGGAAATGGTGGATGGGCAGCCAACTCTGAATCAAGTGTTGGAAGTGAGTATTGAAACTAGCCGCTGAGGAGATTTGACCATGGTTTTCTTTCCATTTGTAATCAAATTATAGGCGATATTTATATGCATGTTGAATTTCAATCAGTTGAACCCGTCTCACTCCTGTTAATGGCTCCTTAGACTGACCTTTGCTCCCACGCCCCCGTTTTTTCTTTCTGGCTCCCAATAACCCCACCATATAGTTGCCGTAGGTACCACGGGTCACCTTTTTCAACTGGCCGTCATGTGTCCTTGTGCCCTATAAGTAGAAGAGTGACCTGAAGTTGTCTTGCCGTAGGCGAGGAATAACTCCTTATCTAGTATTTGTTTTTCGAGGCCTTCCCCTAGATTAACTCCTCTGCCCAACACAAGGTGGTTCCCTAACTAGACACCGGCACTTGGAAATGTAATGTTCTGTTGTTTCAGCCTTAAGGGCTTCTTCCTTGCCTTTTCCAGCACAACCTGGTTTCGCAGCTCAGCTTAAAATCTTGTCATTTTAGGTGCCATGCTGCCCCTCTGCTGGTGATGTTATGGGGCAGCAGCCTGGTGCACCACATGCTCGGTACAGTTCACCACCTTATGTGAGAAAGAAGGTCCCACCCAGCCCAACATCATGTTATCTGTGCAGTTCCACGCATGCATCTTTTTGGGCACAGATGTACTATGTAAACAGCACTGGTGGAGACATTCTAAAAAGTCGTTTTGATCTTCCTATTTGCCTTGTGTTTGACTCTTCTACAAGAAATGAAGGATAAAAACGACGAAAAAATCCTACCATTTTAGACTGCTTTCTTGATTACTACTAAAATTTTAAATCAGAAACGCCCTCGCTACCTTTTTCCTCTAATCAAACCTTATCGTCCTAACAGGCACCTCAGACCTTCAGGCACCTCTCGAACTGTGATCCCTAAGATGGAGCAGGCATGGGAGGCGGCTCCTTCAGTTTCCTGGCCACTAGGCTCTGGAACTCGCTGTCTTTGGATTGAAGAAAGGAACCTTCTGAAGCGAAGTTTTGGAAAAAACTGAAAACCTGTTTTTTTCGACAAATTAAAAACATAAGTGAGGATAGGGCAGGATCTTGAGGCTTCAGTGTCGGAATCCAGTGCGGGGACTCCGAATGGAGTAACCAGGCGCTTTATAAACTCCTAACATAAAACATAACGTGTCGTTTAATTTGGCCGTGTTCTCTTTAAAGAAAGAAAGAGAATTTTCTGTGTGATGTTAGTATTTTAATTCACTTTTTGGTTAGTGATCCCAGTAGCATCTGATTGTAGAGCAGGTCTTTGGGCATCCGCTCCATGAGCTGAACTAGCCAGACATGAAAGCTGCAGATCTTCAGCAGCGGATTCTGTCATGATTTTGTGACTGAGCGGAGGCAGTAGATGTAGAGAACTACCTGCAGAGAGCGCAGCCCTTGTGCTGCCCTTCTCCAGTTAAATGTATGTATAGTGCATAATTCATTCCTCTCCTGCTGCGCGTCCTCATCTCCACCATAACCTGCTTTGCCACCCTTGTATCCCAGAGCTGACTGTCTACTTACTGAGTGGTAGAAGTCTTAGACACAACACCAGCCGACAGCATACTCTCAAGTGCAGTGCAATCCTGAAAGGCTAACAAGCTAAAAGACTTGTTCAGTGCCAAAGGAAGCCGCCCTCTCTATAATGAGGGATCACAGCATCCCATTCCATCAACCTACCATGTCACTCCTATGATGACAAACAACTTCCTTTGTACCCAATCACTTTTAGCTGCTCCCCAAATTCTTGCACCACATGTTTCTGCCACATCGCTTTACTGTGACTTAAAATGCTTAGGCTTTGTACCCTTTTGTATATTTACATTTGCATAGTTTTATATAGGTGTTATTTTAGTGGTGAAACCCATGTGTAAGTGCTCCCAGTTTTTGCAGAAAAGAAATACAAGAGCCAGGCAAGTGAAGAATGTACCCAGGCTCTCTCACTATGATCAAATCTGTTTAAGCGCCCAGGTTTTTTGGTTCCAACGTTAATAGCCTTATCACCATTTATTCAAGGTTTACTTTTTTTACATCATCGACACCTGATCTTTTTTTCTATCTCGTCATCACTTGTAAACTTTTCATGCGCACTTGATTACTGCTGTTGCATGAGTTTTTGTCACAGCGCACGCTGTTCATGCATTTTCTCTTTCACTTTTTTGTATCATTTGCGGTTTCTAGCATGCCGTCTTTTAGCTTCTGATTCAGTGTTGGCCCTAGGTTCCTTGCACATATATCCTGTACCCTGATCACCCATTCCTTATCTGTTTATCGCAACTATTTATGAGACCAGCCCCTTGTGTTTGGTAAGCTCCCATTAAACTCTGGATTATTTTGATATCCCTCCTTGGGAGTTCATCTTGTTGGATGATATGATGTCCAGATGTGTGGGCGACCATGTAATGGTGCTCTTCATCATTGTGAACTCTGCTCTTCCGAATCACAGCTCTATTGTGGATGATATGATGGCTGGTAATGGTATCTCCGCTTCAGACTCTTCTTTTCTTTCAGAGAGTGGATGAGTGGATGGGCAAAGAAGGCCTCCTCGATCCTAGCGTCAAGTCAATTTTCGTTACCTGCGGGGACTGGGACTTGAAACTCATGTGAGTACAATTCTGAAGTACCGTGAATCCTCACTCTGCACTTCCACCAGGCAATGCGCAGAGTCTACAAATTCTCCAGGGTTTAATGTGCTATTCATCACATTCGCTACTCTGCATTTAAAAAAATATATATATATATTTTGTGGTCTTTCCAGCAGGATATGGGGACTGAAGAATTGTGGAAGGGTTGTGTAGATCAGAGGAAAAGACTAGTGAACAGAAGGACGGATACGAAGGGATAGATGGATGTCAGATATGGTGACTTGGCCTTTCTTGAGAGAGGTTTCACAGCACAGTCTGTGACGCTATTCACACTGTGTTCCTATGCATGTGTGTGTGCTTGAGTGAACGGGGCTGGGCTACCAACTACACTAAATAAGGCTTTCTCTAAATGTCTTTCTTACACATTGCAAAGATATATTGGATATATTTTATCTAATATAAGTGGTTTAAGTTTGCTTGGTGGGTTCTTGGTTAAAGCTTTTGTCCATCTCAATTGATTGAGTCAAAGAAATTTGACAGGTTGCCTTTCCTGCCCTTTTAATCTTTAAAATGCCTACTGCCACTCTTCCCAAAGCGGTTTTCCATGAAACTCTTTCTGTGGTAAATATGTACTGTTTTCTGAGACGAAGAACCTGTCTGCAAATAATCCTTATGGCCCATGCACTCTATCCAGTACCTTCCAATCAAAAAATGCCTGCCGTGTCCTTTCCGATGTACCACTTCCTACTTGGAAATGAACCATTAGTCAGTTCTTGACCAATCTTCTTGATCACTGAACTTTCCCTTCAGTGCTGCCCGAGTTCAATCTCCTCAGAATGCTGTGAATGTCCCTGGTATACATGTGTGCGTGATCTGCTCAAGGTCAAAAATATAGGACCAAAAAGGACGTTCCTCACTGCTGTTCTGTACCAGAGGAGAAGGGTTTGAATTTCACACATTTTTCCTTTCAATCATTATGGTTTATCTATGGCTAGTTCCATAAGCCGAGGGGTCACTTTCCTGACTTTCTCTGTTTCTGAGTTAGTCTGAACCTCTTCTGCAGAGAACACTCAGTTTGAGCAACAGTTTGTACTATTACATGCAAGTGCTTCTCCAACTGTGGCCTTTGTGTTTAAAATAATAGAATAACTGAGCTAGGTGTTCCCACCTTAGACCTTCAAACTATTCAAGAGAAAAGAAAACCCTTATAGACTCATGGGTTGCTTAGGTCGTAGAGAAGACAGTTTTCTTACCTTCAGTATAAATGCTCTGAATGAAAGAAGTCTGCCAAAGAGCATTGCTGACCCTTTGAGGTTCCAATTTGTAGCTGCAAACAGCAGAACTAGTGATTGCTGGATGTATCCAACATCTGGTGCCAATGCAAATTCCCCAGCCTGTTCAAGATGTTGGGTAGGTATAGCCTCACCCACCAGCTCTGTCACAAAGCTGTCTGTTTTCTGCTCCAGCCTGTTGTACTTTATCTCCTCTTGCTCTTTCAAGCTTTCATTTAGAAACGATGAATGCATGACAGGCTACCGGCAGTCAGATCAAGCATCCATCATCAGCGGCTGCTGCCAATCTGACTTGCGGGTGAGGCAGCATGGGCCGCGGAGGTAAAAACTAATTTAAAAAATAGTTTACATACTTACCTTTCGCTGCCGGCCGCTGCGATCTTCTACTCCTTCGCCGTGACGCGCCTCTCTGCTCCTGGCACTACAATCCCCAGAAGCACAAGCTCCCAGACTCCCCACGCAATGCTAGCGCTTCTCTCACGAATTACTGCCAGCATGAGAGAAGCGGGCCAGTTTCACGCTCCAGCAGGGACTGGGAGCCTGTGCTCCCTGAGCACTGCTGATATCTCTGAGGAACAGCCTGGCGATATCAAAGTGCGCATGTCGGTTTGGCCGGCCGGCCAAACCGACGTGCACTTTCAGTGCCTACTACCACTCCCCCTCGCTGCTGCTTACACTGAGACATGGCCCCGCCCCTCCCCAGACTCGCGGACTGGAAGTGAAAAATAAAATGTCAATAAAATAGTTTTATTGTCATTTTATTTTTCTTCTGTCTGCTGGCATTTCACCAGTGGGCTGATGCTCCTCCGCCATAGCGGAGGAGCCGCCCCTGGCATCCATTGAAGAAGACGCCTCCTCTATAGGGTAGATGAGGAGCTCCTGCCAACGTAAACATCCTACTTGGGATAGAGGCAAAGTCGGCTGTTTGTGATATGACTTGGGATTGGGTTCTTCCTATGCAAGACTTTGCTTTAGCACGTAACATGTATGAAACCCTAGGTTCCATGTTGGGGACCTTTTAAAGAGGACACCGTCTGTGTCTACACTCCCCGTGCGAGACAGAGAAGAGCTCGTCATGTCTTTTCTTTTAGTCTTGACCTGGCCATTCAAAATCTTATCAGCCTTTGTTGATCAGTCGAGGTCTAGCATAGAAGCCACACCCCTAAATTCTAAATCAAAAGGTGAAGCTAAAGTCTTTACTTAAATCGTTCTTCCTTACATGTTGGGAAAGAACGCTTTTCTTGTGCCTCTAATGAGGAACGTAACTAGTTTCTGTCACTAAAGGGTCTTCATCGTCCAAGACTCCAGAGCCCCGGTGCTGCACATTCTGCCATTTCTCAGGAATGTGAGATAGGCTAGGATGGTATGACCTTCTGGAAGAAAAGCATATGCACCTGGCACAGGATGCTGCTGGGCCTAGAGAAGATCAGATGCTGTATATTGTGCTTCACAAATCTTAATTCGCTCATTGAATCATGCACTTCATTCCTCCTGGATTATAAGCCAGGGATTTTATGTTTTAAGAACAATCCTGGACTATTTCAGACGTACCAAGTATCTCACACTAGAAAAGTTTTAGATTGTGTCTCATTTTATAATGTCCACTTAGCAGAGGCTGCATCTGTTCCGCTCTGGTTGCTTTTGGGCCACAGAAAGCCCTTGAGGTTTACCATCGGGTGACCTCTATTGCCAGTCATATTTTTTGTTTGGATGTCTGTACTTCCTCACAAACAGCTTAGAAGTTGGAGGAACTCATCTAGTATGTCAGGGAGAACATGACGACCTGTGTCTGGATGATGGTCTTTATCGATTCTCTTCGCTTCAGGCTGCCCTGTGAAAGCCGCAAGCTGATTCTTTTGCACTTCTGTTCTAGCGCTTGCCTTTTCTGCCCCATCTGTACCTTGAAGAGAGTTTTCATAACTGTTTAGTGATATGGTCGATTTAGTCACCTTACCTACACCTCTGCATTTCCCTGTTTAATTGTATTTATATGAGGCTGAATGTATGAGGGAGATAAACTTGTATAGCATTTCATGGTATCTGAAGGCCCCTTCTAGGCACTGATTTTCAAGTGCCTTTCGCAGTGCAGATCCATCAGATTTTATTTACAGACAAATGTGTCTTTAAATATCCTGTTTCCTTTCACTCTTGATGGCTCTTAACTATACTTTTGATTGTGGGGTGAGTTCTCTGTGCGTTGACTGCACAAGTACAGAGCTGTTGAAGCCCAGGAAGCCAAATATTCCATTGTATGTAGTCAGCATTGTAAATAGTTTGACATTGGTAGACACGGTACGGGTGTTATGGTTAATAAGCAGCATTTCGGTGCAAACTCAGTGAACATGATGCTAAGAATGTTGCACATTATGTAACTTTATGGCTTTGAGCTTTTATGATAAACTAATTATTACAAGGATAAATGTACTGATATTGAAAGTAACTGTTGCATTTCTGTGAGTCAGAATCCAAATGATGAAGCATATTGAATTGATGTAATTGTTTCTTTTTCTCTTTACTGTCTTAGAGTATTCAGTAAAAACAGCCCAGTTCTGGGCAGGGGTGGGGGTGGGGCAAACCACCTAAAGGGCAGTGGATGCTATCTCATAATAGCATCCACTCTCCTTGTCCCAGTGCAGATGTGCAACTAGGAGGTGTAGTGGGGAGTTTTGAGGGTCCCAGACACTGTCATGGTGTACCTGTAGCCCCAAAGAACTGGAGTCCCCTCCCGCAACACATCACTGATAAGGCAACAGAATGGCAGCCCTCGGCATAGGGGCTGAAGAGCCTGCCACGAGAAAACATCTGCTTGATGAAGCACTGGTCAGAAAAGCCAGTGATGGTCCTAAGAGACACTGCAGATTAGCTACTTGTGTCTGTGTGACAATGCTGGACTGCCGTTGGTAGATGTGGAGCTGTACGGCATGTCAGGACCCGGTTTACTGGGACTTATGCAATGGAGGCAGGTGAGGATAAATCTCCAGAAAACGTGGGTGCATTGGAGCCTTTTTCTGAGTCAACATTTTTAAAGAGGTTAGGAAGGTAGTGAGATGCATCAGACATTAAAGAGTGGAGCAAGAGCTCTTCCTTGGCTTTCATCACCGGACAGAATGCCAGCGTCAAACACACTAGTTGAACAATTTTAGATTGTCCGCTACATGGGAATAGTTCAGAGGTATCTTGCAAACTTTGTGCTTCTTAAGAGATGTAGGCGCATGTATGGAACTTTTCAAATGTTGGCATGGGAGTGACTGATTAACTGGGGTGATACAGGTTCACAAAGTTGTCAGTGTCCTATACTCGAATAGGATTCCATAGCGTCATTGGCTTTGTTTGCTGATTTGAAAGTTGCATTTCTTCAGGTTGCTTTCACTGTTTGACAGGCCCTTGTATGTGTTCTGTTGTGCAGAATGGTCTAGTGCCTATGTGAAGCATCACATATATAAAAAAAAGTGCATTTTGCAATTTCAGCAGGCCAGTGCCCCACGTTTATACAGTTTTCTCCAACATTGCATCTTTTATATATTCACTTGCTTGAATCATTCCCTGTCGGGTCTATTCCACTTTTAAATGTATACAATTATTGCAATATTCTGACTCTACTATGGCTCAACCCACCTCTTTTGTCTGACAGGACAAAGTCCAGGGACATTCTATTCTGCACGAACACAGCTCTTTGGATTTCTATCTGATCATTTATCATGCCTACAGAAATGGCAATGCCATTGGCTATTTCTTCTAGTATTTTGGCATTGTGGCTAGTTTCTCTGATGCCCTGCCCTACACCATAGCTGGGGAAAAAATGGAGAACAATCTATTTGTTTCGGACACAACACTGCATCTCCCTCATTGTTGATGTTTTGTAGAGTGTCTGATGGCAGTGACCACATCACCGACATAACAGATGCTAACATAATCTCGGGAACAGCCAGGGATAAGAATCTCACCACAGCTGAAATTTGCATATTCTTTTCAAGAACATTGAGATCTATTAGGCCAGATGACAAAGGGTTTTAGCATTTACAGACCATCTGATTCCATAAATCAGGGGGTTTGTGAACACTAAAACCCTTTTTCAAATGTACTAAATCCCATTTAACGATTCAGAAAAGGTTTTGTGAATAATTAAATGGATTTAGAAAACCATGCTGAATTGATATTTGGAAGTGGCGTGTTTAAGGCGTCCCTGCCAAATACTGATTTCTTATAGTATGTATTAATGTTTTGCGGCCAAAATCCGGTCAAAAAATATTAATAATTTACTGACTACACCAAGGGACCCAGTCTCATTCGTCAATGTTGAACAAAAAACTGTTTTTAGGATTAAGCAGTTCCAAGGACCACTTCTTACTCCTAAAATAAAAGTTTGTGATACATTTTATTTATTTTCATCGCATCCTGTTTTCCTTTAAGGATAATTAACTTCATTAACCCTTTTGCTGCGTGCGTCGGCCAACGGCCGTCGCGAGCACTACCTCGGTAGTGCTGCGCACGTCCGTTGGCCGACGCGGCCCCGCCCGCTTAATAGAACGTTCCGCACTGGCGCGGAACGTTCGAAGCAGCAAAGGAGTTAAAAAAAAAAAAAAAAAAGTATTTATTTAAAAGCCATCACAGATATGTCAGTCAGCTTGACCTCCGCAGGCCACCATCCCTATGATGACAGCGAATCATAGTGGGTGGCAATTTGCAACCGACCTGATTAATATTCTTTAAGTAGGTTGATTTACGATTCGGTATTTTGTGGAAAAAACCTATTAGTACTTTGGTCAATTGGAAAAATCTCAGTAAAAGTTAGCATGCAAATTATGATCCCTTTTACTGAATGCATTCTCAGTAAGTCTGTCCCATTGCATCTACCATCGTCTCACATTCATTCTGGCCCACAAACAGGGGTGTGGAATTTAATAAAATATCTACTTGTCCATGGGGCAGGTAGCTTCATAAATCTGCTTGTCCTTTAACAAAATCCACTTGTCCCTTTGGTGCCATGTAGTGCAGCAACAAATTATAGCAGCAATCTCATTATATAAGAGCTCTGATATAGCCTCTCTGATTATGCCAGGGCTCATACCATAGTAGTGTTTGAATACTTGCAATCCCCTTATGTTGCCAAGTTTCCTCAGATCTACATACTGGGGCTGAAGGTAGTGGTAAGCAATAGTTCCAGGGTTAGAATGCCATTTTGAGTCTGTGCAAACATACTAACTTGCATGTTTTAAGGGTTTTCAACAACTCTTCTCTAATCTTTTCCTATACTGAGAAATGTTGGAAATTTACTCCTGACAATGGCAGACGTAAATCTTCTTCTAGAGTTGGGGAAAAGCGTGCTAAAATGCAGTTCACAAATATTTTCTAGGAGTTCTATTTCTTGTCCTACTTCTGTAAATTCTTGGGAATTCACAAAAGCTGTATAGCTGCACTTAATGCAAGGACATATACCATGGGTGCACTTTTGAGACTTTCTTTAATAACTGGGCCCCTAATTTGGTCTGCCGTGGTCCTTGACCTTTTGCGTTTATTAAAATTCTGTTGCACTCTCTGTATAGGCTGGCTTCACTGTGAGTAACAGCATTCTGCTCTTTCACAAGGAGCATATCGGCACACAAAGTAGTTTTGTTAAGTGCCAGTAACTACTGTGGCAGTGTGTGCTTTTTGAGACGAAAAACAATTTTTGCTTTTGCCAACGTTCGTTATAATGGTGAGAGCCCGGCAGCTCCTCCACCAATAAGGTTTTGCAAAAAGCATGCCAAAACAAGTCACACATTGACAAATCTAAAAAGCTAACCATCAATTTCAGACCAACTGGCTTTGACAATGCTTGTTTATTTTTGTTCCCCATAATCTTATTGAAACTGATTACACTGATTGCCCATTGTGAAATTTTTGGGGAAGTACTAGCATGCATCAACACATGTTACTAAATGATGCTGCAAAGAAATGGTACCTGAAATTTTACAGTGCTTTAGCTGAATGTTTTTTTAACTGCTTTCATTTTTTTATGAACATTTTATTTTGAAAGCAAAGAATCATCAATCTTGCTTTCAAGCTTCTGCAAATATTTGCATCAAATCAGAGAGCATTCTGGGAGCATTATACATAGCCTCATATTGCGAAACTTCGAAAACGTGTGTACACATTTTTATACTGGAACCACTCAGTAGTGCAGTCAGAGCTTACAACATTTACTTAGAGCGCTCACCCTAATAATAAAGACTTTAAATTAATGAACCATAAATACCAGTTTGAACAGCATTAACATTTGGCCAAAAATATTACCTTATCTGCAGACAGTGCCCTTCCCTGATCCATAATGTGGTACTGCAAATTGGCAGCCGAAGGGTTGGTGCTGCAGGGGGTTGGGCCTACTTGTCCCAAGGACAAAATACACATGAAAACGTGTTGCCCTTGACCCCAAACAATATGTCCTGGGCGTTGGGCTATAGGAATTCCACATCCCTGCACAAAGATGCTCCAGTTAGTTGATTCTTGATGTCCATGCTTAGAAACTGCAAGATGTATAGAGTCTGCCAAATAGCTTGTTGGAATGTAAACGTTCTCTATGCCGTATGTAGACTCAGGGGAGGTGCCAGAGCATATGGGCAGACTGTGTCCATGGTAGAAGAGATCAAGGCACATTTCACTTTTTCTGAGGAGCACTCCAATCAAAGGCACATCACCAGGATGTCTGTGGGCAAGTGAGCACAAATCCAGAAGGAAGAAAGATTCATCATTTGGTAGTACTTCTCTGTCAATCGCAAATAGAAGTTATTCTCATACACAGAATGGCGGCACCAGTGCAATACAGATTGACTTTTGGACAACTGCCTATTCAACAGCTGTTAGACCTGCTATCTTTTGGCGTGGTTTCCCCTGTTGTCTTGCTTTTGACCTCATGTTTTTGACTCTGTGCTGAATTTTGTATTTGCTGGCTTTAGGACTCTGAGCACTTTACTACTGCTGACCAGTGCTAAAGTGCAAGTGCTCTGTATCTAAAATCTGATGGTAATTGGTTTCTTGATGATTGGCATATTCTATTTACTAGTAAGTCCCAAGTACAGTGCACCACGTGTGCCCAGGGCCTGTAAAATCAAATGCTACTAGTGGGCCTGCAGCACTGATTGTGCCACCCCCATAAGTAGCCCTGCAAACATATCTCAGGCCTGCCACTGCAGCGCCTGTGTGTGTAGTTTTCAACTGTGATTTCGACCCGGCAAGTGCACCCACTGGCTTGGCCTGACTCTTCCTTTTTATTACATGTAAGGCACCCCTAAGGTAGGCCCAAGGTAGCCCCATGGGCAGGGTGCAGTATATTTAGAAGGTAGGACATGTACTTTAGTGTTTTACATGTCCTGGTAGTGAAATACTGCTAATTTTGTGTTTTCTCTACAGCACGGCCTATCTCTCCTATTGGTTAGCATTGGAGCTGCCTTGTAACATATTACAAGTATATCTTCCAATTAGGAGCAGATAGAAAATTGGAGTTCAGTGTCTCTGGACTCACAATTTAAAAACACATATTTTAGTGAAGTTGGTTTTTAAATTGATGCCTGAAAATGGCACTTTTAGAAAGGTGGCATTTCCTTACTTTAACTGTTCTGTGCCTCTGTCGGTCCCTGAATACACGACTGGGCTTTTGTGCATTTACTCTAAACTGTAACACAATGGGACCTGAGGTGTGCCCTGCCTATCCTACTTGCCCATCACCTTGCTGATGTGTCTTCCTGAGCTAGAGTGGTGGGTGGAGTTGACACACCTGAATAGGGCTTTGCCTGTACCCTCACAAACCAGTCTCCACCCCTGTGTAGTGTCTGGAGCCAGGGCAAAGAAGGGCAGGGTCCTGTGCATTTCAAAGACCTTTCTTAGAATTTTCCCTACTTCATAGTCCAGATTGGGTATAAGTACTGGGCCTCTGACACCATATACTTGGAACACTTCTGGATTGAGTACATTCTGCCATGAAGAAGAGCTGTGTTGCTGTCAGGAGGGACTGCCACTTTACTGATTGCTTTGCTGTGCTGGCCTGCTGCTTCTGTCCTGGGAGTGAGAGGACTGGACATTGCTCTCCGCATCTTGTTTGCTAAATTTTCTCCAAGGGCTTGAGTTGAGCTTGCCTCCTGTTGGAAGTCTCAGGGCCATCAAAGACTTCACCTGCAGCACTTGGGCTCCTCTGCTAATAGCCCTGCTCTTCCAAGTGGTGCCAATTCCACTTCTGGGCCCTTGGAAGTGAGTTCTGGTGCTAAAAGAAGAAAAGCAAGCATCGACTCCAAGCGCCACTTCGGAATCGGCACGCCCCTGCACGAATCGATGTATCGCCACTGCCTGCACCGAAGCGGAGGCCCCCGCTTGCTGAGTGCGCGACGCACCGACCGCTGTGTACAACGCAAGCTTCGACTTTGCCACAGGGCCTGAAGAATCGCTGCTGCTTGGGTCTTGAGCACCGCATCCCGACGTCCGTGACGCACCGCTCCGATGCAAATGAGGAACCGAGGTATCACACCTGTAATTGACGCATCATCTCCCCTGCATCTCGCATTGTCCCTGGGCGTTGGCAGCTCAATGACCCTGCACCGCCTCCAGGAACTGATGCGTCATTTACTATGCGACACATCACCTCCTTTGTGCAACACACCGTCACTGAGCACCAACATTCATAACACTCCATAACAGTAAGGATCCGACGCATCACCTGCTTCAATGATGCCTCACCTCCACTGCGCCACGCATCGAATTTGATTTTTGACGCATCCAAGGTACTCTATTGGGGTCTGCGTGACTCCTGTAGCCGGCCCACGGTCCATCGCGGTTGGACTGAACTTGTGGATTTGTCCCGGTCAAGTGCGACCAGATGGCCCCAGTTGGAGCTATTGTTTTCTAAGTGCTATAACTTTATTCAATCTTTGAAAATTCATATCTCTACTTATATTCGTATTTTGCTGTTTTTGTCCTGTTTTACTCCGATAAATATTGGCTATTTTTCTAAACTGGTGTGGAGTACTTTTGTGGTGATTTCAGTGTGTCTGTGCGTGTGTGTGTGTGTGTGTGTGTGTGTCTGTCTAAAAATACTTTACACGTTGCCTCTAGGAATAAGCCTGACTGCTTGTGCCAAGGGGGGGTGAACACGGGTTATCTTTAGTGTGTAACTTACCCTCACTAAAGTGAGGGTCCCTACTTGGACAGGATGCAAACCACTGCCAACTAGAGACCCCATTTATAACAACAGCAAAGAGATATCCCACCAGGCTCCAGAGGCCAAGAGCAGCGGCCAAGAGAAAAGACCAGACCTATAGATGTATCCAGTATTCGGAAGACAGTTGCTCACCTTTGACAGAGGTGATAAGAGGCGATGCGTGCATCATTGTGTTGCTGCAGGGGAGCATAGCTGGTGGGCTGACTCCCTTTTGCAACTGGTAGGGCTGGCTAGCCTTCAGTATCCAGTCTAGCTGCTAGAGATGAAGCAGGTGGCACTATCCTAGGGCCTGGTGCAGGTCCATAGATGAGCACTTGTGGGAAGTCGTCTTGCAGGGGTGCAACACACATTTGCATTGGGAGGAATAGACACACGACGACAGTCCATGACACTTCATAGCTGTGTTGGTGATGAAAAACACAAAATACGGTCTTCACCAGCAGGACTGCAGGGCGGACTTCCTCTGGTGCACCGTCAGATACACCAAATTGCCTGGCTGTAGAGTGTGGCTGACTTTGGATATGCAGCCAGGTAAAGACGTCTGAGAAAGGAAACTGTAGAAACAGCAAATAAGTTTTTTCAATAGTGGAGAGCTGCATCATCATTTAATTTTAGGTGTAACTTAGTAGGGGAGACAGGTGGGTTTGAATGCAACATCGTAGGGCCTCCCATAACTAGTTGGCAGGGCCTCAGATTGGTCTCTGCTTTGAAATAGCCCTCCTTTTGACGACAGTGCTAAAGGGAAAGCATCTGGCCTCTTCATTTGGTTTTCATAACAGATCTTTACTACCTTGTTCCCAAGAGTGCTGTTAGTTCTTTTTACCTTTCCTGTTGATTCAGGGTGGTAAGCACAATGAAGGTGCTAATTGATCCCTAAAGCTTTGCAAATCTCCTCTATTACTGCTAAAAATGAAATGTGTTCCTTGGTTGCTCGAGAGGCTACTCTGGAAAATGAAACATGGGATGAAGTCCTAAGTAAGCACTTAGCTACAGTTATGACATCTGCTCATGCACATGGATATGCTACCTTTCACCTCGAAATCATACAAACAATTACAAACACACATAAACATGATGCACAATAGTTCTGGGCAACAGAAGGATCGAAAGGCACATACAAGTGTATTGCTGCAGCTAGAATCATACCATCTTGACTAACATGGGCTTCTTCTCTGGTACAGACTAGTGAGATTGGGGAGAAGAAATGTTGGTGTCCCTTTTACAACTTAGTTTTGGCCAGTATTGCTTTTCAATTTCAGAGGCTTGCTTCTCCAACAGAGACAAATCTTTTAGTGTAGAAACCGGGAGCATAAATAGCAGTTTCATTGTTTAGAGACAGAGTTGCCTTTTTCTAGCCAGCGAGGGTATTCCCTCAGGAAACTTACTCATGAGAATTCTGGTTAGTAGCACATTTAACAGTAATCCGCTCAGCTAACATCTAAGGGGCCGATTCCGATCTCGGCCGGTAGGGCTCCGAATCGGATTCGGCTTAACCGGATCCGATTCGGAGCCCTATTTCCCGACCGATTCGTACGCGCGTCCGGACGAGCGAGTACGATGCGAAATCACCGACCGACTCGTCCGGGCGTCCCGACCGCTCCGACCGACTCGTACCCGGGTCTAACTGCACCGACCGACTCGCTCGGACTCGACTCGCACCGCGCAATGGAGACGTTCCCCGGCCGGGTAAGTACGATGCGCGCCGCGAGCAGTCCGACCGAGCCGCGCACTCCGGCTCGAAAGAGCAGTCGGAGCTGTACTTTGGGGGTCCGTGTCGGACCCCCCTGTATGCGTAGCCGAGCGAGTCGCACACAGGGGGGACCCATGGGTCCCCCCTACCTGTGCGTGTACGGCGCGAGTCGCTTCGCCGCGTACACGCTGTAGGGGGCGCCCTTGTCCGCCTCGCACCCATTGAGTCAATGGGAGCCCGGGTACGCGTTGTACGACAGGCTCCCATTGACTTCAATGTGAGTCCGACCGACTCGAGTCCGATGGCATACGTGCGCATCGTACTCGTTCGGTCGGGCTGCACGGGTCCGATTCGGTCGGAAATCTCTCCGGGTCCGGCTCGGTCGGAGAGATTTCCGGCCCGAATCGGAATCGGCCCCTAAGTGTTTAGGAGATTGTGAATTTGCAAGCAGTTTTTAATCAGGGTATCAGCAGAAATTAGGAAATCACTCTGAATCCAGAGAAGCCCAAAGTCTTGCACAACTCTAAACACTTAATTTGAGTCTGTGAACTCATTTACAACATTTTTCTCAGCCAGGATAAAAACTTGGATGGCAGCCATAAGTTCAGATACTTAGGCAGATTTCACATTGGGCAGGCAGTGTTTATCAGCAACTAGATATGCAGTGCAAACAGCACTTCCCTCAATCTCACCATTATCATTTCTAAGACTAGATCCATCCACAAAATACATTAATTCACGGTTGGGTATCAGTGTATCTGTAGTATCAATGTGGGGCTTTGTTATATATTCAGCTACTCCAAGGAAATGATGGGGTTCTGTGCCACCCACGTCCCAGGACCCCGGAACACTTCTTTATATGTATTTTACTGACGGAGGTAGCCACCTCAATGAAGAACAGTCTGGCAACACCTCCATAAGTCTGTGACAGGCCAGTTTCCAAACCACATTACAGCATTCAGTATAGAAATGTGCCATATAATAAACCATTAGTCAAAAAACCTTGCTGTAACTGCAGTGATAATTGGAGGGAATTGTGCCTGTCAGGTAAAAAGTGCATCAGCTGCACACAATGTACACTGTATCTTTAAGAGCTCCAACAGCTTCACTACCCAACATGCACTGTACTGGTAGTTTGCCTCAGAGGCTCAGTTCTTTTGAGCAGGAGTGTAAAAACATCCTATAGAGGAGTTGGCTGACCTAATCTACATTCATGACTTCAGTGAGAATACCTATGATGCAGGACAAAATTACAGGTAAGTAACGCCTTCTTTTCCTGCCCATAAGTGGGCATAAGAGATGCAGGGTTTTTAGTGGGTAAACAGACTATTCAACTAAGTGAGGCAGAAAACCATTGAATCTACTATTGGGAGAGCCTGGCGGGTGGAAAGCTGTTGGGTCTTGGTAGTGAGGATGAGGGCAACCACTGAGTGAAGGGATGTGTCCGTAATCAATGTAGAACTCGGTACAATGTTTTTAAAGACTTCAAAAAGGTGTGCAACAACTGCTGGAGAATGGAGACATGAAGGTAGTCCTATTTCTATGTTATCTAGAGTAGAGGGAAAAGTATGATATGGGCTGTTATTAATCAACATGATCCTGTATCAAATATTGCAAGAGCAAATCCATCACGTTCTTGGAAATAGCTTGTAAACTGTTTACATAGTTAGGGAGCCCTAAGGTGGGTGCAGAGACCGCAGCCAGAGAGTGGAACCCCATACTTGTCTGGCATCCTTTTCTCTTTCCTGTGCATCAAGTGTTATATGTGCCTGAACAGACCTGTCAAGCAGAATTTGACAATGGGGTGTCCACAGGATGGACTCAGCCCCCACCCTTGTGCTAAGCTCAAAGAAGTATTCGCTGCCGTTTCAGGTCAACCTGTAAATCATAGTGCCCTATTGTGTAGCTCCTGGGAACAATTTCACACCTTATTCAGGTGTACAGGCTGAGAGAAGCTGGAGAAGTAATTAGCCTCCAGGATTGTAGCGATACCAAAGGGGATGATGGACGGAGCGCCTGAGCAAATCAAACACTCACCCCCAGTAAACTGATCTGGGTTTAATGCCCAGACGTGGGTCCCGTGCTATGCCCATCCAGGAACGTAAGGCAGAGAAAAGGTAACTTTCTAAGACTTACCTTTTCCTAATATTTATTAAAAATTCGACCTCACCATTGAGTTGCATTATTTTCTAAGTGCCATTTTCAATTTCAAGGGACCAGAGCTCTGCTGTCTGATAAGCTGGAACACAATGTAAATTCTATACATTTCCCGCTACTTTTATGCAGTTTCTCTTGTGGAAAGAATGTGAGTAGGCCTTGAGATGAAGATGCAACAGTCTACGTTATAAAGCTGACTTTGCTAAATCTGCAGTTCTCTCGTGGTATCTGCAACTTTAGGACGAGTCTACTTTTACTTGAACTAGCAGGCTAAATGTGCGATGTACAATACTGGATAACAAGATAATGCATTTAAAATGCATATCTGAAAGAGACAGTTAGTTATGGATTCCTCACCTTAGAATTACCCGCAGGCGTCAGACTGGATCCGGAGAATTTTTCTTCAGCAGTACCCCTGCGCGTCGGTAGGTGGCGTCGGTCGACTCTGCGTTCTTTGTTGGCGTCGTGGTCGCCGGAATGACGTTGCGGTATTTACTTAAGATACCGCCCCTGTGCGCTGATGTCAGTTCTTTCTTTTTCCGCGCCAGCCAGCACAGATCCGGAGAGAGCGATACCTCGAGTCACTTTTTGATTCTCTTTTTGCGACTTTTTGTTGACATCTTTTTGAGTCATTCGACTCCTGGTGCACGTAGGGATGTCCCGTCCTCGAACCGGCTTCAAGGCTTGCGACTCTTGTCGCAAATTGATGTCGGTTACGGACCCGCACCTTGTGTGTCTTTGGTGTTTGGAGCGCGACCACGACCCGAAGTCGTGCTCCGACTTCTGGGCCATGAACCCGAAGTCTTTGCGGGAGCGGTCCCGAAAGCTACTCGAGGCCCGGCAGTCCGCTCCGCGCCGCTCGAGGTCCCGGTCGAGAGGGAGGTCGCCGGACCGGTCAAGGAGCCATCACCACCACTCCTTGTCGAAATCTTCGTCTTCGGGTAAGTCAAAGCACAAAAAGAAGGCGAAGAAGCATAGAAACTCTTCGCGTTCTCCCCGTCCGTCGGCTGACGCGACACGGGTTGCGGAAGGTAGTCGTCCGGCTCCGCCCGCGGAGCCTGTTGGGTCGACCCGAGCCTCCTTCCCTTCCCAGGAGCTGGGGCGACCCCTGCCCAACTTCGTAGTTTTTAGGAAGCCCTCCACTCGATCTTTGGGCAGCCCGACTCCGCCAGCGCACCTGCGGACTCTGCTGGGGGCTCTAGGCCTTCGATGCCGGCGGCTTCGGCGCTGCAGGGCCCCCAGGGATCCAGGCCTGGATCCGGTTCGGCGCCGTGACACCTCCTCCGGTGCCGAATCCAGTGGCGACACCTCCGCCCCCTCCGACGCTGGTTGTGTCCCCAGCCGACGTCGAGCCCAGCCTCCCCTTCGATGTGGACATGGAGCTAGACCAGCGTCGACCGGCGCCGACCAGTACTTTTGTACCACGGTTCTCCCCTGGTGTTCCCTATCACCCTGAGTGGCTACCAGAGGAGGGTGAGGAGGACTAGGAGGGGTCTGTGGACCCTTTGGTAGACCAGTTAGAAGAACCGGATTGGAGAGAGGAGTTGGGTGAGGCCAGCGGTCTAGACACCTCCCCAGGTCTTGGCATGCTATCTCCCCCTACCGTGGCTACGTAGGAGGGTGCATCATACGCAGTGGTGTTGCGTAGGGCGGCTGAGGCCTTAAACCTTGAGCTTCCTACGGTGGCGTCAGGACTATCCTCCTGACCGAGGTGCTTCAACCGGCAGCGCCCTCTTCGGAGCCCTGCTGCCATTCAATGAGGCCCTCACGGACATCCTTTTGGGCACTTGGTCCAAGCCCAACACAGGGGCTCCTGTGGATAGGATTATTGCCCGACACCACTGCCGGGCCCTGGGCGATCCCATTTTCCTCTCCCAACACCCCACCCCTGAGAGCTTGGTGGTCCAAGCCTCGACTGCCAAGGGTGCATTCCCTACTGCACCACCTGATAGGGAATCCAAGAAGCTGGACCACCTTGGGAAGAAGATGTTTTCTTCCTCCAGCTTAGGACTGCGGTCGGTGAACACCTCCTGTCTCTTGGGTCGTTACTCCCACTCTGTGTGGGACTCGGTCGCGCAGGTGCTGCCACAGTGCCCGGAGGAGGCCCGGGCAGTGCTCTCCCGTGCAGTTGCCAAAGGGAGAGACGCAGCGAAGTTCACCATAAAATGTGGCTCGACAGCGCCTATCGCTAATCAGGACGATTTCAATGTCCGTAGCCCTGAGACGCTACGCCTGGCTGAGGTCCACTGGCTTTTCGGGTGATGTCCAAGCTACACTTTTGGACATGCCCTTTGATGGCCGTCGCTTGTTTGGCGACAAGGCAGACAACGCGCGCTCAAGCGCTTTAAGGACTCCAGGGATACGGCCAGGTCCTTGGGCCTCGCTTCCACCTCCTGCCCCGCGCAGTCTGCTTTTCGCCCCTTCCGTGGCTACGGAAGGGGTGCCCCGCCACATTCCGCCCAGAGCCACAGGCCTGCGCAAGCTGTCCAGCCTCTGCGCGGCCAGGGACGTGGGACCCACCGCCGTGGGTCTGGGGGCCAGCGGGTGGGCCAGTCCACCAGCGCCCTTCACTGCAGCAGCCTCCAAGCCCTCCTTGTCCGACCTTTCAGGGCCACCATTTGCCAGTAGACGGCAGGATTCGCCATCACCTCCCCCACTGGCTCAACATCACGTCGGACAGGTGGGTTTTGCAGATAGTCCGAAGGGGCTACTCCCTCCCCTTCGAGACTACCCCTCCATCCCTGCCATCTCAATTCCATCGCATGTCGGAGGATCACTTGGCCCTTCTCCAACAGGAAGTTACGGCTCTCTTGGCCAAGGGAGCCATCGAGCGAGTTCCTGCCCCAGAAGTAGGTCGTGGTTGTTATTCCCACTACTTTCTGGTGCCCAAGAAGGACAAAGGCCTGCGTCCTATCTTGGATCTCAGGAATGTCGACCGCTTCCTCCAGAAGCAGAAGTTCAAAATGTTGACACTGGCTCAGGTCCTGTCTGCCCTCGACCCTGGAGACTGGATGGTAGCGTTGGACTTGCAGGATGCTTATTTTCACATCCCCGTCCTGCCGGCCAATCGGCGTTACCTACGGTTCACGGTAGGCCACGAGCACTTTCAGTTTACCGTGCTCCCATTTGGCCTTACCAGCGCCCCTCGGGTGTTCACGAAAGTGATGGCGGTGGTCGTAGCTCATCTGTGCAGATCAAGGGTTCCAGTCTTCCCCTATCTCGACGACGGGCTGTTGAAGGCGGGCTCGCCACAGGCTGTCGTCTCCCACCTCCAGACTACGGCCGACCTCCTGCATTCGCTGGGGTTCACCATCAACGTGCCGAAGTCACACCTGATTCCCTCTCAGAAGCTCCTTTTCATCAGAGCTGTTCTGGACACAGCGCAGTTTCGGGCTTATCCTCCCGAGCAGAGAGTCTGGGATATTCGGGCTATGATTCCGATCTTTCAGCTTCTATCCCCGGTTTCGGTCAGAATGACCCTGAGGCTACTGGGCCTCATGGCCTCCTGCATCCTGCTGTTGGACTATGCCAGGTGGCATATGCGGGCTCTGCAGTGGGACCTGAAGTTCCAGTGGGCATAGCATCAGGGGAATCTTTCCGATTGCGTCCAGATCTCGGAGGGCACTGCACATCAATTGCAGTGGTGGCTGACGAACCAGGATTGGGTCAACGGCAGGTCCCTCTCCCTTCCCCAGCCAGAGTTCACAGTGGAGACAGATGCATCACTTCTGGGGTGGGGCGGCCACATGGGAGAGGCGGAGAACAGAGGCCTCTGGTCTCCGGCGGAGTCCGGACTCCACATCAACCTTCTGGAACTTCGGGCGCTCCGTCTTTCACTAAAGGCATTCCTTCCTTCTGTCAAAGGGAAGAGTAGTGCAGGTGTTCACAGACACCACCGCCATGTGGTACTGCAACAAACAGGGCGGGGTGGGGTCGTGGACCCTATTTCAGGAGGCACTTCGCCTCTGGAAGTGGCTGGAACATCAGGGCACGTCCCTGGTGGTTCAACACCTGGCAGGTTCTCTGAACGCCAGGACGGACGAAGTCAGCCGCCGGTGTATAATGGATCACGAATGGCGTCTTCACTCAGAGGTGGTGCAAGGTCTCTTTCAGCGGTGGGGAGAGCCTTGGTTAGATCTATTGGCCACCGAAGAGAACGCGCAATGTCAGCAGTTCTGCACGTTGGAATTTCCAAGGCGGCACTCGCTCGGCGATGCTTTTCGTCACCAGTGGAGTTGTGGTCTTCTGTACGCCTTTCCGCCTATACCACTTCTACCAAAGTGCTGAAGAAGATCAAGCGCGACCGGGCCCAAGTCAGTCTTGTGGCCCCGGACTGCGCACGAAGAGTCTGGTATCCCGAGCTCTTGCACATGGCCATCGATCCTCCGATCAGACTGTCCCTTCCGGAGGATCTTCTGTCGCAGCAACATCGGACGGTCCTCCACCCGAACCTGTCCAGCCTCCACCTCCTTGTGTGGAGATTGAGCGGCGACAGTTGACAGCTTTCGACCTTCCTCCCGAAGTCTGTAACGTTATCTTGGCAGCCAGGCGTCCCTCCACCAAAACGGTATAAGCCTGTAGATTGAACAAGTTTGTGGCATGGTGCGGCGCAAAGGCTGTGGATCCCCTTTCTACCCCCCTTTCAGAGGTTTTCCTCTTCATTCTTTCTTTGGCCCAGCAGGGCTCTGCTCTGGGCACTCTAAAAGGCGATCTTTCGGCCATTTTGGCCTTTCTTCGGCTTCCTGATCAGCCTTCTCTTTTCAAGCCCCCTATTGTAAATCGCTTCCTTAAGGGCATTACTCATTTGTTTCCTCCAATTCCTTTCGTAATGCCCCAGTGGGACATGAACCTGGTTCTGACCTACCTTATGTGCACTCCTTTCGAGCCACTACATAACTGTCCTCTCAGACTTCTGACACTTAAAACTGCCTTTTTGGTTGCCATCACCTCTGCTCTCAGGGTGAGTGAGCTTCAGGCTTTCTTCCAAACCTCCTTTCCTGGCTGTTCATCCGGACAAAGTAGTCCTTCGCACTAGGCCTTCTTTCCTTCCCAAAGTGGTTACCTCTTTCCACATTGGACAGACCATCACTTTGCCCACCTTCTTCCCACCCCCGCATCTTTCTAAAGAGGAAGAGAGGCTCCGCCGTCTGGATCCAAAACATGTGCTTTCATTCTATCTGGATCGCACAAAACAATCCGGGTGGACGACCAACTCTTTGTTGGCGCTAAGAAAGGTCGGGCCATGCAAAACCGGACCATTTCTCGATGGGTCATTCTTTGCATCAAAATCTGCTATTCCTTAGCGAAAAAGGAACCTCCAGTGGGGTTGTGTGCCCATTCAGTGCCCATCCAGGGCGACGGCCGCCACTACTGCTTTGGGACGTGGAGTCCCCCTTCATGACATCTGCCAGGCAGCTACTTGGGCTTCATTGCACACGTTTACCAAACACTACTGCCTGGACAGCCAAGTCCGGAGAGACTGCTTCTTTGGCCGTTCAGTTCTACAGGACTTTCTGGTGTGAACTTAGTTCACAGACCCACCTCCGGGGTTGGTATTGCTGGGGTATCTATTCTAAGGTGAGGAATCCATAACTAATTGTCTCTTTCAGATGAACAAGTTACTTAACTTCGGTAACGATTTATCTGTAAGAGACATAGATTAGTTATGGATTCCTCACCGCCCCACCCATCCTCCTTGTTCTGCGATCTGACTTCTAGGGTAAGGGACTTCCCTTCAGGGCCCTAGTTTTGTGCACCAGTGGTCTGTGTCCTGCATGGCTCTGCGCTTCTGGCGTGGAATATCGTGTAAAGAGCTGACGTCCGCGCGCAGGAGCGGCGTCTAAGTAGATACTGCAACGTCATTCCGGCGACCACGACGCCAATGACGAATGGGGAGTTGACCGGCGCCACCTACCAACACGCAGGGGTACTGCTGAAGAAAAATTCTCCAGATCCAGTCTGACACCTGGGGGTAATTCTAAGGTGAGGAATCCATAACTAATCTATGTCTCTTACAGATATATCGTTACCGAAGGTAGGTAACTTGTCCGTTAATATGCAATAATGCAGAGGCTGTAATAGTGATTTGAGCAGGTATCAAATGGATTCACAAATGTTTTTACAAACAGCTGGTATACATAGAATAGCATTCTCAAGGCAAACTGTTGAGATCGCATACATAGCTTATATTCAAACTGTGGTGACACTGGGGTAAAATGAAAACTTGGACACAACAGTGTCACAGACTGATAATGTAGTCAACGGTATCTAAGTGGCTTACAGAAAATGTTTGGCATGCAATTTGCCATGCATGTATGGCAGTAAAGTACAAAGACTGAAAAAAATGATACATCACGTGCATAATCTACGGAAGTTCACATTTTGCTCAGAGTATTCTGGTAGGGTGTTTCTTTGAGTAATATGACATATAATGGGTTCAGGTCAGTCGAAGGGCGTGACCCTATCTCATGTTCTTACTGTAAAGCACCAAACAGTAAATAGGGAGCGACTATTGTACTCTTTTTAAGTGGCATAAAGTGTCAGTTTTGGTAAACAAGGGAATGAGATGATGCACCACTGCATTTGTTTGCACCTTAACTTTTCAGTCAAAGCCCCTCGGAAGAGTGCAGAAGCAGAAACTCCGCTGCATAGGTCTGAAAGTAAAGCAGATGTATGGTGCTATGAAGAGGTAGTGGAAGAAGTGAAAGAAACATTCAGAGTACCGCATGCTTCTAGCGATTATAGAGCAGGCATTCTAACAAAGTAATTGTTGGTTCACTGGGGAGACCAAAGTAGAAGTGACTTTTAGTGACATTGTTAAATAACTACAACTGTGAAGCCAACTTGTGGCACTTGCTTCCAAATCTTACCTAGTGACCTCCAAGAAGAAGATGGGAAATCAGGTAGTAATCAACAAAAAACAGGAGTGGACTCAAGCTAAAAAAACAGTATGACTTGTGGTTAAGTTAAATACATTGGTGAGTGAGGATGAGTAACTGCTTCTGCCTGCCTCTTAGTCTTATTTTTACACTTGACCAACTTTGTAACTTCTCAAAGTTCAAAAATTGTTTTTTACAGATTGAAATAACCTGCAAACAGTTGATTTTGTGGGAGGAAAAACTCTGCAAAGTGTACTTTTGGTAGGGTAATGATTCTGCAAAATTAATGTTATTGCATGAAAATTCTCAAACAACATCTTTTTTTGTGTGTTGTTTTTAATGTTTAATGTTGCTAGCCACAGTGTTGGGTAATGTCCACAAATTTTGCAACTTTGTGAAATTGTGACCCTTATACAAGTACCCTAGCACATTTGAACCTTGATACAGTTCTCGTTATAGGTTGATGTAGGTAGGGAAATTTACATGGTCCTCTGTGCCTTACCTAAACTGTGGGACCCTCAACAGAGTCTCATATAAGGTCCGATTTAGGTCCTTGAAACATTTTTCTTTTTTTTTTTTGGCACCTTGCAGATTTTTTGTGAGCAGAATGAGACTTGAAGTCATATGAAATGTACTTTCAGTTGACAAATTTCTTTACAGGACAAATCACAGCTTGGTTCTATCATATCTTCATGCGCAGATTGAGATCCCATATCCATCATTCTTGTGCCTGAAATGTTCTCTGAGGTCACCCTTGCAATTTTTGGGAACTTGTTTAGGATGGGCTAATACGCCATAGCACTATTAATGCCATCGGAACATATGGGTTGTCTTATCCCGTTCACCATATCTAGTGGACTAGGGTGTGTCCATTTCAAAATAGTTCCACTTCTGTAGAAGATACGCCTTTTGTGCAGTGGACGCAACTGAGCTGTGTGTTTCAGTAGCATCCTAGCAGGATACAGCGTCAGATAACTCCACTATTTAATTCACTTCTGTGTGTAGCCAGCTCCACAAAACATGTTGTCGTTTAGGCTCTCCCTGACCACAAGCCACACATGTTGGGCTAGATGTAGGTCTGGGCATAATTTTAATTACACTGACCAATTTTGCGAAATCTCCAAATTTCACTTTATGTAATTGAATTTAATATTTTGCTTTTGAGCTACTTGTTTGTGCAGAAAATGTCTTGCTGAGAGACATTTTATTCTAGAACTAGTTTCTTGCCAGTCTCTCTTTCCCTCTGGAAGAGAGACAGAGATATTTTAACTCGAAGTATGTACTTGTATAAAAAGGTCACACAACTTATCTTCAAACCACAATTTGTTTTAAAGGCAAGTCCAGAATAGGCAGCAGGTTTGGTGTTTCTACTTTGGTAGTGTGATGGTTGGCTGCTGTGTTGTTTGTTTCATCTTGTTTAACCTATTGCTTGAGTTGTCTGCTCCCCTGTAGCTACGATAGTCTTGTGCTTGCTAGCCCCTGTGCTTGCTTGTCCTGAACTGCCCCAGGGGCTGCTCTTTTCTTTTTGGGATGTTATGTCATAATGTCTGAGTGTTTATGCCCTGTGTTGTTGGGTTTGGATGGCTGAATTCGCTGCATCTATTGCTGTTGGTGGGACATCTCCTGCTGAATATTTAATAAAAAAAGGAACTGCTAAGGTACTTGTACTGTATGTTGGTTCTTTGTGAGGTACAAGATGAAGGGGCTCCTTGGAGCACCACACAAACACGTAAACACCGATCATCCCTCTTTCTCCTATGTTCTCCATCCATTGCTCTAATGCCCTTTCTCCCTCCTTACCCCGCTTTATTTTGACTGTGTGATTTGCTCCTGTGGTCCACCCCCTGTTCTGATTAGTGATTATCCATTTGTTTTCAATACAATACAATGCCATTTATAACACGCACAGCTGCCTCCTAAGAGGCATCCTGGTGCTAGCGAAAAGGGTCAGATAAGTCATGCAACAGATAACCCAACCCGATTCAGGTTCCCCACCTAGCGCGAATTAGAAAGCAACGTTTTTAGATTGCGTCTAAAAGCGGTTTCTGATGGGCGGAGGCGCAGACTGCGAGGAAGAGAAAGAAGTCCAAAGCTTGGCGGTGAGGAATGCCTGGTCCCTCTATTGCCTCTGTTTTCTTCTCCTCCTTCCCCATGGTGGTTCTCGATGCCCCTGCTCCACTGCTCACGTGATCTCCATAAGGTCTGGTCCCACTTCCTACCCACGGCTCTTGCACCCACGCCTAGAAGCGTCTCTGTCATGTCTATTGGGATATGCCTACATGACAGTACCTTTTGGGGGAGGTGGTGCATGATTTTGACCATTTCTCCTGCAAGTGTCAAGTTGGATATATTAAGTAGCATTGATTAGAAAGCTCTTCCTGGACCTGCGAGCCCCTCTCCGGTTCAGGGTAGCCGCCACATTATATATATATATATATGTGTGTGTGTGTGACGTAGCGGCTTAAGTGGGGAACAGCCGAGCGCTTGTTATGGCGGCGGTGTTGTGAAAGGGCTACCGAGCGCCCACACTGCACAGCAATACCTACCTGGAACTGCGTCCACAATTTGATATATTTTTATGTTATTTTAAAGTGAGTGATAAAGGCTGTTATTTTTATCACACAGGCGAGGGAGCCGCTGACACATACAGTGTTATATTGACATCCATTACTTGTTAGTGCTGCTTAGAGATTTCACTTTTTTATTTTATTTTGACATCAATTTTCCAAATTGTAAGGCTTAATCACAAAATAAAAAATAATGAGAAGCGTCAGTGGCTGCCAGTTCCCCCGCCGCCCCCCCCGAGAGAATCTCCCGGTGCTATTAGGGAGCGGAAATGCCAGCAGAAATCACCCTTTTCCCACAGCGGTGGACGCCTGAGACAAGCACGTGGCGCTGTCAGGAAGCAGACGAGCCCGAAGAGCTGCACTGTTCTCACTTCACTGTGGCTGCCTCCTAGGTCTTGTTTGGAAGCGACGTGAGCCTGCGCGAGGCTTGCGCAGCCTTTGAGTTTCCCAATGCGCTGACTTTAAGGTTCCGACCTTCACCCATGCAATCTTTATCTCCACGTGACGAGATACTTTTCAGACCCATCAGGCGCAGCCAAGATGGAAAATGTTTGCGGACTTTTTCCTCTGCGAGGTTCTTTTATTTACATCAATTGGTGCAAAAGTCCTACTTTTAACAAACCTCGGGAATGCATAAAAGTCACAATTTGGCGAAGTTAAAAAGTTGTACGCAGAGCTGCCAGAGAGTCACGAAAACTGACACATCCTTTATGGGAAGGAGCTTGCATGCATGTCTCCCTCCATTTAAGACGTGTGTACGGCAGTACTTAATTTGTAGGGAAAAAAGTGCAGGGCTTTCGTCAGGAGGCCCCTGCAGCTTGCACCACACATTGCAGCTGCCAGTGACCCACCAGCGCACTACTAATCATCACACTCCTACAAGTGTGACAGTTCGGACTATTTCAGGCCCCCAAAGCTATAAGAATGGCTTGGGCGACAGGTGGTAGTCTTTTTTTTTTTTTTTTTATGTATATTGATTAATTAACTGTTGCGCTCATCTCTAAATTAGCCAGACAGTGCCACCTTGTGGCAGACTGTCACATGCGCTGGTGTTGACAATTTAGTGCCAGTGCCGAGCACCGGAAACCACCGGCTCGAATTAATCGCTGGTGTACTGGGTTTAGCTGGTGAAAAACGCTGCTGCTAAATGTGTTTGATGTGGTGAGTAGACTCTGTAACACACACTCTGCTCTGCGTCTGCCCAGTTTCCTGGTATGGTTCCACATTCAATCCCGTCTTGCTTGTACAGTGTAATAAAACTCAGCATCTATGGGCTGTAGGTCTATAGCGGCTAGCATGAACTCGGCAATCCCAAATGAGGGAACTTCGCTCAACTCTCTTGGAAGCCTTAACATTTTCGTATGGGGCCCTCCAGATTTGAAATGCTGTGGCACCAAGTATCTGTAGTAAACTGGTCTTATTTGTTGCCATAATCTCAGTTTTTTTTAATTACCCGATTGGCTTTTATTAGTTTGGGCTCTCGATTTCCCAACGTGTCCAAAGGTGTAGCTGTCATTCGTGCAGCAAATTAAGTTGCATTAGCACCCATAGGGGCCTAATGCGCCCCATTTATGGCTTTATCTTTTAACCACGACAAATCTTGGCAGCAACTACTTGGTATTCCAAAATGTCTCTAATTTGAAGTCCGACATGAAGTAGGACTGCACCCAAGCAGGCCAGCGTGCTATCCTTACATTATGTGTATTCATTTATATTGTGCTTGTCCACCCCAGGGACCCTCGTACACTGATTTTAGCAGCCTTGGATTAGTACAAGGCTAAGGACCCACCAGGTTTCGACTGCGACAAGAGGTCAAACACAGGCTCCTGCACTGGGCGGGCCCTGATTCACTGAGCCGCCAGACTCTTCTTGTGCGTCACAAATGTGGACCATTAGCTAATTAGCAGTGAAACTGTCAGCACACCAGCGCTGTCAATCCTTCAATGGAGTTGTACTTTTTTTTTTAACATATATTTTATTGTCTTATATATCTTAACATGCCAAAAGACAGAGCAGGTCCTTAATCATTATTACAGTCAAGAAGTGTTATAGACATGGTGTCATCCATTGTATTCATAATACATGACTGTTCATTGTTATTTGCATCAGTGTTCGCTCAGTGACACATATGTAATCAGGTAACCATACAAACCCATTTCGGGCTGTCGCTGGGTCCTTACCAACCATCATTTATTACAATTATTAAATACAAAGTTATTCATGCCATAAGTTTCTGTGGGGTTTAACTTTCCCTGTTCTGTTTCCGGTGTGGAGGCAATCATCTGGTCCCAAGTTCTTGTAAAGTCTATGTTCGAGGCATGTGTGCTCTAGATACACATGCTTAGCATACTCCTCCCAACTAGTGTTGGGTCTGGATGTTTGCAAGTTGTTTTTCTTCGAAGAACTCTTTTCCAGTCACGAGGTAAGGTGACTCCTCCTTTCGGTGATAATGCGCATGGTCATTGACTCCATTGTTAGATTTTCTTTCTGCCATCGGGTTCGGCCGTGTACTGCAGCTCTCTGATTAGAAACTGTCAATCGGGATCCCTTCGGTTCGCAATTCACTTGCCCTCGGTATTGTTTTCGATCGCGTTCCCACCTTCTGCTTGTATTAAATATCGGAAAACTTTCAGTATCTAATCGAAAACTCCAACCGCGGCATAAAGAGAAAGACTGCGACGCTTTTCGTTCATTCCGATCCAAAAAAAGACTGTGGGACCGTCGGGCTCGATGAAGAGACATGCAGCGGCAGAATATCGAGGACACCCTTGATATCATCGGAGAAGATATCGAGCAAGAAGAGATGGAAGCAGAGGAAGAGGCCTTCTCCCTCCAGGACTCTGAATCTGAATTAGAGATCGAACTAGAGTCACACGATGTTCCAGCTGGATAGGGTGCCGTGAGCAACAAAGCCCCCCACCTAAACAAAAGGCTATGGGGTTACCACTGCCAACAGTTCATGGTAGGCACCGAGACTCTGATTCAATGCCCCGCTTTCTGGCTCTGCACCGAAACAGCAAGTCAAGCCTTCCGGCTCGAGTCAAGATGATACCCCTCTGGTTCCGAAACATTCCGGATCCAAAGAGAACAAGCATTTGCAATGCAATAGGTCTCGCATTTATGCGAGTTTGAGCTATTGACATTGCAAATAACAATGCCTTTTATTTTTGTTTTTGTGTTTAAAACATAAATAAAAGGCATTGTCATTTACAATGCCAATAGCTGAAACTCGCGTAAATGCGAGACAGCTGGTTTGTTGTTGTCATACATGACATGACTTTGTAACCCCTAGAGGGTGGGGGTGTTGATCCTTTATATGGGCTACCAGAAACGGTTTGTAATTTGAAGGTGGCCCCCGCAGTGGCCAGGGCCAGACCGGGGGTGGGGGGGGCACGCACCCGCAGCCATGGCAAGAATGCCTAACCCATCCACTCCCCCTCCTCTATGATCGCCTTCACTCCCCCTCTCTTGAGGGCCTCCCCTTACCCTCCCCCCCCCTTCCTCCCTGCTGCAATAACCTGGGGGCAGAGGCACCAGGAGCCGCCCAGGACCTACACCTTGGCCTCGAGGCGCTACCTTCTCTGGATACATGTAGGACATTACCCCTTATGCTTAAATTGAAAATGCCTACTAGAAGAAGAGAGAAGGAAAGGGGTGGAAGAAAAATGGGGGAACTGCAGTCTGGGTGGCTTGTGTGGACTAAAAAAAAACTTAGCGGGTTTGGCCTCTACTACCGGCGAGAGAAGGGGGAGAAGAGGATTAAAGAAGAAAATCTGTAAGTGCTCTTATAAATATTTGCCGAGTCCAAGTCCTCCAGTTTTTGCACGCCCGTGGAGAGCTGTCAATCATGTGTGCAATACAAGGTGTGAAACAAGCTAACAAACATGGCACGGCTGCAGGGTGCGATTGTGATAATGGTGCGGTCGCTAGTTGAATGATTGTTAGACTTGGCATCTTTTGGCGTGTTTCCCCTGACTTTTTGCTTTCTGACCTCCCGGTTTTGACTCTGTTTTTGCTGATGTAATAATTCTGCGCACTTTCCTCACTGCTGTCCAGTGGGACAGTGCAAGTGCTCCTGTATAAAATGTGTTACGGATTGGCGTTTCCATGATTGGCCTATTTGGTTTATGTGTCAGTCCCTTGTAAAGTGCACTGCGAGTGCCAGTGCCTATAGACCAAATGCTGTTGGTGGGCTGCAGCACTGGATTGTGCCACCCACGCAAACAGCCCGTAAAGTGTAACTCGGGCCTGCCATTGCAGAGCCTGTGCGCAGCCTGGGGCTGCCATGTCGACTTGGCAAGTGCACACACTTGCAAGTCCCTAAACCTTCCCTTTGCTACATGTTAGTCACCCCTAAGGTAGGCCCAAGGTACCCCTGTGGGCAGGGTGCGTTGTATGCGAAAGGTAGGACATGCCCTGGTGTGTGTGGCATGTCCTGATAGTGAATTACAGCCTAGTTCGTTTTTCACTATTGCAAGGCTACCTGTTCCCCATAGGCCAGAACGGGCAGTTTTGATTATTACAGCTTATAATCCTAACTGACCCCGGGAACATGGTAGAAATTCGAGTTTAGTATGCCTGGACTCAGAATGATAAAATGCATCTTTTAGTGAAGTTGGTTTTAACATTCTGGGTTTGAAAATACCACTTTTAGAAAGTGGGTATTTTCTTGCCTAACCATCCAAGCCTGCCTCTGCGAGGTTGTGTATTCCTTGTCTGGAGTGTGAGTGACAGGGGCTGGGGGATGCCAGGAGACAGGGTGAGTCAGCACAGGGCTGAATAGCAAGATCTACATGTAGATGGGTGGGAGGAGTTGCACCTGGGCCCTGAATAGGACAGTGCCTTCCCTCCACAATGCTGGCTCCACCTCCTGTGGTGCGTCTGATGTCCCTGGCCTACTCTCTGAAAGAAGGGACGGAGACTTGTCAACAAAGTGCTCCAGAACTGGTTTGGACTAGGCAAAGGCCTCTCTGCCTTCAGAGAACAAAGGAATTTGGGATATAAATATTGGGGCCCTGACCCCATGAATTTAGATCTCGCTGGAATCAAGGAACCTGCCAAGACGAAGAGCTGGAAGAGCTGCCAGGAGGAGTACTGCCCCTTTGCTGTGTTGTTGCTTTGTTGGGTTGGCCTGCAGCTGCTGCTTCTGCCTTGGGCAGTGAAAGGACTGAACTTTCTGCAAACTTGTGCTGAGTATCTCCAAGGGCCTGGAACCGAGCTGGCCTCCTGTTAAGAAGTCTCAGGGACTACAAAGACTTCACAAGCCTCTGGGTACCGCTTCTGGAACGCTGTTTCAGTTGCCACAGAGGAAGGGAACTGCAACCGACTCCGTCAACCGAATCCATCCCTGACCGGTGACCTGTTTGCACCGCAGACCGCATCGCCCCGCTTCGCATCGCAACCCTGGTCTCACCGTGGGCGACGTCCGACGCCGCCAACACCGAGCCGCTGCTTGCACCGTGACCTGTGGGCACCGCAGTTCGCATCGCTTCACCGAACCAGCCGGACCCGACCGACGCGGTCGCTGCAACTGGCTCAAGAGTCGTGACCGCATCGCATTTGGGGCACCGCTCGCACGTTTGCGACGCACCGCTCCGACTCGCACCGCTGTCCGACGCCAGCTCCCGCACTCCGGCTTGGTCGCCTGCATAGCAACCTGTCAGCACCGCATCGAGCATCGTCTCACCCTGCATCGCACGCCTTGGACTCACCGACTCCGTCTGCACGACGCTCATCGAGCCGCTGCCTGCACCGCATCGAGGGACACCGCACCTTGCATCGCTCCGTCTTGCACCGCAACCGCGACGAACGCCGACCGGCTCGTACACTCCGTACCAGCCACAACGAGAAAGGTACTGTGACCGAGTCTGTTCACGACTCTGCTGGCCCGTATCGACGCGGTCGGCTGGAACTGTTAGACTCTGTGGTTTTCAGCATTGCGGTAGGCTCGGACGGAGCTACCGACTCGTACAAACTTTGTTTTTGAACTATTCCTGCAAAGAAGAAGTTACCTTATCAAGCATTCATTTTTAAAGTGTAGTATTGTGGATTTTTGTCGTAATTGGTCTTGTCTTGAGTATATAAAATTGGTTATTTTTCTAAACTGGTGTGGTGTCCGTTTGTAGTGCTTACACTGTATTACTGTTGGTTATGTGCAAATGCTTTACACACTGCCTCTGAATTAAGCCTGACTGCTCGTGCCAAGCTACCACGAGGGTGAGCAGGGGTTACTTCACGAGTGTAACACCCTTACCCTGACTAGGAAGAAGGGTCCCTACTTGGACAAAGGTGCAAGCCCTTGCCAACTAGAGATCCCATTTCTAACATTGGTTGTCAGCGGTGAGGATAGGACTTGTGTTTGTACTTGACTTACAGTGATTGGTGTGCACTACTACCATATCGCAGACCATTACGTACCACATACTGGTTCTTTTTCTTTTGGCCTATTTTTGATCTTGCCAGTTTTCAACTCACTACTTTTGTCATGCCTGACACAGCTGCATCATCCGTTGCATCTCTGGAAATTATCTTTGAGGAGGATAGGTTGGAAACCTACACCGTAAAGGAACTACGAGCAATTTGTAAAAACCTGAAAGTCCAAATTAAAGGCCTCACAAGGAAGGAGGAGCTACAGAAGGCGCTGAGGGCCTGGGTAGCAGCCAGACATGCCAGTGGGCAGCCTGGTAATCTCAGTGAGGAGGTGGAGGAGCCTATTTCCAGGGTGGATATGCTTTTGGGTAGGGGGAACCCGCCAGGTCAGGCAGCAGCAGTCTGTCCCCAGAGGAGCTGGAGGACAGGCGGGAGGCAAGGCAGTTTGAGCTGCAGAAGCTCAGGCTGGAGAGTGAGCGGGAGGAGAAGATATTGGCCATAGAGGAGAGGAAGATGCTCTTAGAGCATGAGAGAGAACTGAAGGAGCTAGAACTTAGGAGTAAGTCAGGCTCAGATGGTGGCTGCAATTCGTCCAGAAAGGCAGACAGGATTGTGCACATTCCCAAGAATGTAGGCAAGGAGTTCAAGAAGGGGGATGACATACAAAGGTGGTTTCAGGGTTATGAGGCAGCCATACACATGAATGGGGTCCCTGAGGAGAATTGGGGAGCAGGATTGTGGCCACTTTTCCCTGAAGAAGCAAGGGATGCTCTGATAGCTTTGGGTAAGGGGTATCACCTCACCTATGCTGACATGAAGGATGCCCTTCTCACTAAGTATGGTCTTACTCCTGAAAAGTACAGGGATCAGTTCCGGTCCAGTAAGAAGTCTGATGCCAACACTTGGTTGGAATGTGTGGATGTGTTCTGCAGGTCTCTGGATGGTTGGGTAAAGGGCAGTAGTGTAACAGATTTTCAGGGGCTCTACAACTTGATTGCATGGGAGCACTTGTCTAGTCTATGTTTTGCAGATCTGCGCCAGCACCTCGTTGATAGTAAGCTAACTGACCCCAGGAAGCTTGCTATGGAAGCGGACCGCTGGGTGAGTACCAGGGTCCACAAGAAAGCGTTTGGGGGAGACTCAGCCAAAGGTGGGCAGGGTCCCCAGCAGAAAGGTGGGGGGACAAGGGTAAAGCAGAGTAGTTCTCTAAAGGGCCCCAAACTAGTACCCAGGGTAAAGGTTCCCAGCCCCCGGTGATAAGAAGAAAGGGGTCTCTACAGGGAATCCTGTTGAGACCGGCCCCGCAAGTGTTATGCATGTGACCAGGTAGGTCACTTTAAGGGGGACCCCAAGTGCCCGAAGGGGACACAGCCACCCACCGGTGGACAGTCCAAAGTGTTGGCTAGTGTAGCGCTTGGGGAGGAGGGGTGCCCACAGGAGGGTGGGGATCCCGCAGAAATGACCCTTGTCTCACTAGGGGACAGTGAGATGGTCCCAGGAAACCAGGTGCCCCCTAACACAAAGAAATATAGCACCTGGGTGACCATTAATGGGAACAGGGTAGAGGCTCTCAGAGACACTGGAGCCAGTGTGACCTCGGTCCGGTGTCACCTGGTGTCTGAGAAGCAAGTAGTCCCCGGGGCATTCCACCAAGTAGTTGCGGTAGACAACTCAGAGCGCCAGTGTATGGTGGCGCAGGTTCCCTTTGAATGGGGGGGGGTCTCAGGTCCCTTGAGGGTGGTTGTGAGCCCTACCATGCCTGTAGATTGTCTGCTAGGAATCGACCTGGAGCAGTCCTTATGGAAGGAGGTTGAGCTCAGGTCTCACTTGGAGATGCTTGGGTTGCCAGAGTGGGCATGCGTGTCTACTCGGTCAATGGCAGCCAAAAGGGTGATCAAGAGGACTTGGAGCCTGGAACAGTGGCCCAAGTCCCTGCCAAGAGAAAGGGCAGGGGCGCGGGAAACCGGCCCCGAAGTTCCCACGGACCGGGAGGAGGCGGACCTCGAGGGGGACGCCCCGGTGCCTACAGGGGAGCAGGTAGCCGAACTGGGAGACATCTCTGAGCTGACCCATTGGCAGCAAGAAGGGGGTCCCACAAGGGAGGAGTTCTGCAGGGAGCAGAACGAGTGCCCTACTCTGGAGGGTCTGCGGCGGCAGGCTGCAGACCAAGTAGCTGGTAATCAATCCGGGTCACATCTGATCTACTGGGAGAGTGGTCTCCTATACAGTGAGCCTAAGGTTGCTGAGCCTGGGTCAGCCCGTGTGCTGGTGGTACCCCAGCGCTTCAGGACCTTCCTACTGGGTCTGGCTCATGACGTGCCTTTGGCAGGACATTTGGGGCAGGACAAGACCTTTGACAGGCTTGTCACCCACTTCTTTTGGTCCTAAATGCGAAGGCAGTCAGATGCATACTGTAGGTCTTGCCCAACTTGCCAGGCAAGTGGTAAGAGTGGGAGGAAGGTCAAAGCTCCTCTCCAACCTTTTCCTGTTGTTGGAACACCCTTTGAAAGGGTAGGGATGGATATTGTGGGGCCACTGGACCCCAAGACAGCCATGGGCAACAGGTACATCCTGGTCTTGGTGGACCATGCCACCCGGTACCCGGAGGCAATCCCTCTCAGGACAACGACGGCGCCAGTGGTGGGCCGGGCGTTAATGGGGATCTTTTCCCGTGTGGGATTCCCCAGAGAGGTGGTTTCTGATAGGGGGACCAATTTCATATCCAAGTATATGACATCCCTGTGGAAGGAGTGTGGTGTAACCTACAAGTTCACCACTCCTTACCACCCACAAGGAAACGGTCTGGTGGAGAGATTCAACCAGACCTTGAAAGGCATGATCAAGGGTCTAACAGAACCCATGAGGCGTAAGTGGGACGTCCTCTTGCCATGCCTACTCTTTGCATACAGGGAGGTGCCGCAGAAGTCTCTTGGGTACAGCCCCTTTGAGCTCCTGTATGGCCACCCTGTCAGAGGACCTCTGAGTTTGGTAAAGGAAGGCGGCTCCCAGGAAAACTCCCCAGGATGTATTTAGCTACATGCTGGCCTTTAGGAACCAAACTGCCCGCTTCAGGAAACTCGCTCAGGCGAACCTAGAAGCAAGCCAGGAAGAAATGAAGAGATGGTATGACCAGAATGCCACTCTGGTCGAATTTCAACCTGGGCAAAAAGTGTGGGTCATGGCCCCAGTGGCACCTTGTGCCTTGCAGGACAAGTGGACTGGGCCATACGAGGTAAAGGAGCGCAAAAGTGACGTCACCTACCTGGTGGATTTGCAGGCTCCAAGGAACCCTTTGAGGGTCCTTCACGTGAACCGCCTCAAGCCCCACTTCGAGAGGTCCGAAGTGAGTATGCTCTTGGCGACAGATGATGGGGTGGAAGAGGAGAGTGACCCTCTCCCTGACCTCCTGTCTACCAAGGAGCATGATGGGTCAGTAGAGGGTGTGATCCTCTCCCCTACTCTGACTCAAGAGCAGCAGGGGGACTGTCGCCAGTTGTTGGGACAGTTCGCCCCACTGTTCTCTCTGACCCCCGGTGTTACTCACTGGTGTACCCATGACGTGGACACTGGTGACAGCCCTCCTGTGAAGCACAAGATTTACAGGTTGACTGACCGGGTCAGAGCCAGCATCAAGGAGGAGGTCTCTAAGATGTTGGCGTTAGGGGTGATTGAGCCCTCCCACAGTCCTTGGGCCAGCCCAGTGGTCTTGGTCCCAAAGGCTGCTGCGCCCGGTGCCACTCCAGAACTCCGGTTTTGTGTGGACTACCGTGGGCTCAATGCCGTCACCAGGACTGACGCGCACCCCATCCCCAGAGCTGATGAGCTCATTGATCGGTTGGGAGCTGCCCGGTTCCTCAGCACGTTTGATTTGACGTCTGGGTACTGGCAGTTTGCCTTAACCGATGGGGCCAAGTAGAGATCAGCATTCTCAACCCCAGAAGGTCATTACCAATTCCGGGTGATGCTCTTTGGGTTGAAGAATGCCCCTGCCACCTTTCAGAGGTTGGTTAATCAGGTGTTGGCTGGGCTGGAGGATTTCAGTGCCGCCTACCTGGATGACATTGCTGTGTTCAGTTCCAGCTGGGAAGAACATTTACAGCACCTTGAGAAAGTGTTGAGGGCTCTCCAAGGTGCAGGCCTCACGATCAAGGCCAGTAAGTGCCAGATCGGGCAGGGTTCTGTGGTGTACTTGGGACACCAGGTAGGAAGCGGCCAGGTGGCGCCCCTACAACCCAAGATTGACACCATTCTGGCTTGGGAACCCCCCAAGACCCAGACAGAGGTGAGAGCCTTCTTAGGTCTCACCGGTTACTATAGGAGATTTGTTAAGGGCTATGGCACCATCGTTGCCCCCTTAACAGAGCTGACCTCTAAGAGGCAGCCCAGGAAAGTGATCTGGACTGAGTCCTGCCAGAAAGCTTTTGATGCCCTGAAGGCAGCCATGTGCACGGCGCCCGTGCTCAAGGCACCTGACTTCTCCAAGGAATTCGTCGTGCAGACTGACGCTTCAGAGCATGGTGTGGGAGCGGTGCTCTCACAACTGAACGAAGAGGGCCTGGATCAGCCTGTAGTCTTCCTTAGCAGGAGACTACTTCCCAGGGAACAGAGGTGGAGTGCCATAGAAAGGGAAGCCTTTGCTGTGGTCTGGGCGCTGAAGAAGTTGAGACCATACCTGTTTGGGACTCACTTCCGGGTTCAGACGGACCACAGGCCCCTCAGATGGTTGATGCAAATGAGGGGTGAGAATCCAAAACTGCTGAGGTGGTCCATCTCCCTACAGGGAATGGACTTTACGGTGGAACACCGTCCTGGTACAGAACACGCCAACGCAGATGGTCTGTCCAGGTTCTTCCGCCTTAGTGAAGAGAACTCCAATGGGGTTGGGTAGTTCTCCCTACTTTCAGCTGGAGGGGACATGTGTTAGACTTGGCATCTTTTGGCGTGTTTCCCTGACTTTTGCTTTCTGACCTCCCGGTTTTGACTCTGTTTTTGCTGATGTAATGATTCTGCGCACTTTCCTCACTGCTGTCCAGTGGGAAAGTGCAAGTGCTCCTGTATAAAATGTGTTACGGATTGGCGTTTCCATGATTGGCCTATTTGGTTTATGTGTCAGTCCCTTGTAAAGTGCACTGCGAGTGCCAGGGCCTATAGACCAAATGCTGTTGGTGGGCTGCAGCACTGGATTGTGCCACCCACGCAAACAGCCCGTAAAGTGTAACTCGGGCCTGCCATTGCAGAGCCTGTGCGCAGCCTGGGGCTGCCATGTCGACTTGGCAAGTGCACACACTTGCAAGTCCCTAAACCTTCCCTTTGCTACATGTTAGTCACCCCTAAGGTAGGCCCAAGGTACCCCTGTGGGCAGGGTGCGTTGTATGCGAAGGTAGGACATGCCCTGGTGTGTGTGGCATGTCCTGATAGTGAATTACAGCCTAGTTCGCTTTTCACTATTGCAAGGCTACCTGTTCCCCATAGGCCAGAACGGGCAGTTTTGATTATTACAGCTTATAATCCTAACTGACCCCGGGAACATGGTAGAAATTCGAGTTTAGTATGCCTGGACTCAGAATGATAAAATGCATCTTTTAGTGAAGTTGGTTTTAACATTCTGGGTTTGAAAATACCACTTTTAGAAAGTGGGTATTTTCTTGCCTAACCATCCAAGCCTGCCTCTGCGAGGTTGTGTATTCCTTGTCTGGAGTGTGAGTGACAGGGGCTGGGGGATGCCAGGAGACAGGGTGAGTCAGCACAGGGCTGAATAGCAAGATCTACATGTAGATGGGTGGGAGGAGTTGCACCTGGGCCCTGAATAGGACAGTGCCTTCCCTCCACAATGCTGGCTCCACCTCCTGTGGTGCGTCTGATGTCCCTGGCCTACTCTCTGAAAAGAAGGGACGGAGACTTGTCAACAAAGTGCTCCAGAACTGGTTTGGACTAGGCAAAGGCCTCTCTGCCTTCAGAGAACAAAGGAATTTGGGATATAAATATTGGGGCCCTGACCCCATGAATTTAGATCTCGCTGGAATCAAGGAACCTGCCAAGACGAAGAGCTGGAAGAGCTGCCAGGAGGAGTACTGCCCCTTTGCTGTGTTGTTGCTTTGTTGGGTTGGCCTGCAGCTGCTGCTTCTGCCTTGGGCAGTGAAAGGACTGAACTTTCTACAAACTTGTGCTGAGTATCTCCAAGGGCCTGGAACCGAGCTGGCCTCCTGTTAAGAAGTCTCAGGGACTACAAAGACTTCACAAGCCTCTGGGTACCGCTTCTGGAACGCTGTTTCAGTTGCCACAGAGGAAGGGAACTGCAACCGACTCCGTCAACCGAATCCATCCCTGACCGGTGACCTGTTTGCACCGCAGACCGCATCGCCCCGCTTCGCACTCGCAACCCTGGTCTCACCGTGGGCGACGGCCGCCGCCGCCAACACCGAGCCGCTGCTTGCACCGTGACCTGTGGGCACCGCAGTTCGCATCGCATCGCTTCACCGAACCAGCCGGACCCGACCGACGCGGTCGCTGCAACTGGCTCAAGAGTCGTGACCGCATCGCATTTGGGGCACCGCTCGCACGTTTGCGACGCACCGCTCCGACTCGCACCGCTGTCCGACGCCAGCTCCCGCACTCCGGCTTGGTCGCCTGCATAGCAACCTGTCAGCACCGCATCGAGCATCGTCTCACCCTGCATCGCACGCCTTGGACTCACCGACTCCGTCTGCACGACGCTCATCGAGCCGCTGCCTGCACCGCATCGAGGGACACCGCACCTTGCATCGCTCCGTCTTGCACCGCAACCGCGACGAACGCCGACCGGCTCGTACACTCCGTACCAGCCACAACGAGAAAGGTACTGTGACCGAGTCTGTTCACGACTCTGCTGGCCCGTATCGACGCGGTCGGCTGGAACTGTTAGACTCTGTGGTTTTCAGCATTGCGGTAGGCTCGGACGGAGCTACCGACTCGTACAAACTTTGTTTTTGAACTATTCCTGCAAAGAAGAAGTTACCTTATCAAGCATTCATTTTTAAAGTGTAGTATTGTGGATTTTTGTCGTAATTGGTCTTGTCTTGAGTATATAAAATATTGGTTATTTTTCTAAACTGGTGTGGTGTCCGTTTGTAGTGCTTACACTGTATTACTGTTGGTTATGTGCAAATGCTTTACACACTGCCTCTGAATTAAGCCTGACTGCTGGTGCCAAGCTACCACGAGGGTGAGCAGGGGTTACTTCACGAGTGTAACACCCTTACCCTGACTAGGAAGAAGGGTCCCTACTTGGACAAAGGTGCAAGCCCTTGCCAACTATAGATCCCATTTCTAACAATGATCAATACAACCGAAAGAGAAGGGTGAAATTAACCGCGAGACAATGCTCAATAAACATGGCGACTGACCAGTGGAAGGCAGTCGGTGTAAGAGGTTGAGTTCCAAGTTAGTGCATGAGCCTCGCTGTGGCACAGTGCAGTCTGTGTAAAGAGACAGTGCAACATTAAAACATGGCCAAGTGCAATGAGTGAAAACCTAAAAACATGAAAAAGATCCAACCTAAATAGAACGGAGCGCCGATAACAAGTCGTATAGTGAGCCAGGGAATAAGGCTCACGAGTGGCAGGCGACGCAAGGAGTGCTGTTTCAGTGGCAGCCGTGGCAAGAATGCCTAACCCATCCACTCCCCCTCCTCTATGATCGCCTTCACTCCCCCTCTCTTGAGGCCCCCCTCTCCACCCCTCCCCCCCCCCCTTCCTCCCTGCTGCAATAACCTGGGGGCAGAGGCACCAGGAGCCGCCCAGGACCTACATCTTGGCCTCGAGGCGCTACCTTCTCTGGATATATGTAGGACATTACCCCTTATGCTTAAATCGAAAATGCCTACTAGAAGAAGAGAGAAGAAAAGGGGTGGAAGAAAAATGGGGGAACTGCAGTCTGGGTGGCTTGTGTGGACTAAAAAAAAACTTAGCGGGTTTGGCCTCTACTACCGGCGAGAGAAGGGGGAGAAGAGGATTAAAGAAGAAAATCTGTAAGTGCTCTTATAAATATTTGCAGAGTCCAAGTCCTCCAGTTTTTGCACGCCCGTGGAGAGCTGTCAATCATGTGTGCAACACAAGGTGTGAAACAAGCTAACAAACATGGCACGGCTGCAGGGTGCGATTGTGATAATGGTGCGGTCGCTAGTTGAATGATCAATACAACTGAAAGAGAAGGGTGAAATTAACCGCAAGACAATGCTCCATAAACATGGCGACTGACCAGTGGAAGGCAGTCGGTGTAAGAGGTTGAGCTCCAAGTTAGTGCAGGAGCCTCGAACCTAAATAGAGCGGAGCGCCGATAACAAGTCGTATAGGGAGCCAGGGAATAAGGCTCACGAGCGGCAGGCGACGCAAGGAGTGCTGTTTTGCTAAACTGTTGCTGCGGCTTTATAATTGCATCGCGCTTTGCCCGGGGACAGCTGATCGTGGCAAAGTGACCCGGCTCACTGACCCTGGTCAGTCGCCCCCTGAACAAACAGAAGTTGCTTGTTTCAATAAAGAGGGGCGGGCAGTAAAAAGTGATAGTCCTGTGGTGACATGACCCGGCTCACGCGGAGGCCCCTGCAAGTTTTGAGCCAACAGTGACAGAAGCCACAAGAGAAGAGCATGGAGAGAGGAACAACAAAGGACAATCTTTGCAAAGGGCCTGGGTACAGCTAAAAAAACAAGCGAAAGCGCCGCCAGTGTGAAAAATATAGTGCATCCGTCTCACGCCGCGAGTAAAGCATCCAGTCCCCGCGTGCACATCTTCTGTCCGTCCGCGTGCACATCTGGAATCCGTATTGATTCCAAAAGGCCCTCGCATGGCGAGAGCAGCGCATGCACGCTATCATCGCCAGGCGAGACCTAAAAAGGGCAAATCCAGCTCAGCACTGAAACAAAAAGAAGCTCCTTTAAAGCCACCGGAGCCTATTTTAGAGATAATGAAACAAAAGCTGGATCCAAAGCAGAAGAAAATTCATATGAATCCGGACACTGGCCACATTACAACTAAGCCAACAGTACCATCTTCCTAAACAAGAATAGACACTGCATATAAGATTCCCCTCAAGAAGAAAAAGGATATGGCTACTAGTCCTATTAACATTCCATAAACACCACTTCCTTCTTCACCAGTACCTACTATACCAACTTCAGACCCTTTACAAAGCACTTCACCGGGCCCTTCAAATACAAATCCTGATATAGTACATGATGATGACACCTATAATCAGCCACCACCTGATCCGTGGGATGACTACAATAAAGACCTACCTGGAGATACAGACCCAGATCTATATCCAGCAAAACCTTCCCCTCCTGATGATAATACTGCATATCAGGAGTTGAATGCTAGGGCAGCCAGTTACAATGGGTTGACTTTACACAAAGAAGCCCTAGAAGAGCATTTCCTATTTGAAACCTTAGGGGAACACACAAAACATCGCATTCCTTGCCTATGTTAGAAGGTATGATGAGGCTTGCAGACAATATTTTTAAGGATCCAGTTAGAGCACGTATCCAAACACCTAGGGTGAATAAAAAATATAAACCCCCTCCATCTGAACCTGATTTTAGTAAGGGTCAGTTGCCTTTAGATTCTTTAGTAGTTTCCAACGCTCGTAAAAGGGCTAATACACAAACCTCAGGGGAGGCACCACCTCCTGATAAATAATCAAAAGTAATAGATGCCTCTGGAAATCAGCTCAATCAGCAAATCATTGGCGCATAGCCAATACAGAAAGGCCTATTGGCTAGGTATGATAGGGCACACTGGGATGAAATTGAAGAACTATTGCAATATCTCCCCGAAGAACACAAGAAAAAAGGGCAGGGAATAGTGCAAGAAGGCAGGCTTATCTCCAACCTATCGATCAGATGTGCGTTAGATGCTGCAGACGCTGCTGCTAGAGGAGTCAATACCAGCATTCTACTCAGGAGACATGCATGGCTCAGAATTTCTGGTTCCAAACTAGAAGTTCAACAAACTATTCTTAATGCACCATTTGATAAGGAACACTGCTTTGGCCCTCAGCTAGACCAATCATTGGAGAAAATGAAAAAGGACACTGAAGTGGCAAAATCAAAGGAACTACTTCAGTCTCCTCCTTCTAGAGGTTTCTTTCATCACTCCTTCTACAGAGGGGCTCCAAGGCTAACACCACAGATGCCAGCGCATCTTCGTATAGAAACTCAAACACACTCTTCCCCCACTAGTGGATTCTATAAAGGTGGATATAGAGGCAACAACTTTAAAGGAAGAGGTAGAGGTACACCAACATGCACCTTTCCATTCACTAACAAACAGTGACTTGATATCGCTTCTCCCGATCATTCATCACCTGTCGGGTGGGGGGGAAGATTACAACAATTTCTTCCCATTTGGCAATCAAAACAACAGACAAATGGGTGTTGGACATTATCCAACATGGTCATTTCCTGGAGCTCACAAGCAACCCTCCCAATATTCCACCTCGTATTCACATACTGTCTTTAGAACGCCAACAGCTGCTCAAACAAGAAGTACAAGCTCTTCTAACAAAAGGAGCTATATAACCTGTCCCATTACAACAACAGGGGTATATTCACTAAACTTCCTAATTCCCAAAAAGGATGTTTCATTAAGTCAATCCTGGATCTCAGGCTATTAAACCTATACATATTAGCAGAACACTTCGATATGGTCACACTGCAACAAGTACTTCCACTTTTGCAGCAAGGTGACTTTATATCAACACTAGACTTAAAGGACACATACTTTCATATACCCATTCACCCCGCACATCTCAAATACCTCAGATTTGTGATAGGAAAAAATCATTATCAGTTCCAAGTACTTCCATTCCACCCAGAGTATTCACCAAATGCCTTGCAGTGGTAGCAGCACATCTACAAAGACAACAAATCCATGTCTTCCCATACTTAGACGATTGGCTCATAAAAGTCAACACACATCCCAAATGTGTGCAACACACACAAATCACCTTAAACCTTCTACATTAGTTAGGATTTACAGTCCAAGCACAAAAATCCCATCTTTAACCCACTAAAATACAACCATATCAAGGAGCCATTCTGAACACTCAAATGGCTCTAGCATATCCTAATGCAGCCAGGATTCACATTTTTTAAACATTGTTGCTCCAGTTCCAAAACAACCAGTATCTACCAGTCAGAAGTTTCATGCAGGTACTGGGTATGATGGCATCATGCATTGCCCTAGTGCCTCATACAAGACTAAACATGCGTCCCTTACAAGAATGCTTAGCACGTTAGTGGAACCAATCACAGGGTCAGCTAACAGATCTAATGTTGGTTGAGAGCCACACTCATTGCTCTCTGCAGTGGTGGAACACAGAAAATTTATCAAAAGGGCAGCCCTTTATCAACCCTGTTCCACAAGTCGTGCTTACAACAGACGCATCTCTCACTGGGTGGGGAGAACATTTACAACATTTAACAGTTCAGGGTTTTTGGGATACTACCCAACAGAACCATCACATCAACTACTTAGAACTCCAAGCAGTTCAGCTAGCGTTAAAAGCATTTCTACCTCATCTGATAGGGAAAGTTGTCCTAGTCCGGAGAGACAATATGACAACAATGTACTATCTACAAAAACAGAAGGGAACACTCTTTACAGCTGTGACACCTTTCTCAGACCATTTGGCGTTGGGCAATTCATCACAAAATCCAACTCCTGGCAGAACATCTTCCAGGCACGACAACATGTTTGCCGATCTCAGCAGAATGAGGCAACAAGTATACAAATGGGAACTTCACCAACAAGTTCTCCTTCCATACTTCCAAAAACGGGGATTCTCACAAATAGATCTTTTTGCCACAGCAGAGAACTCAAAATGCCCAGACTTTGCCTCCAGGTTCCCACACACTAACCAAAGGCAATGCCCTATGGATCAACTGGTCGGGGATATTTTCTTACGCTTTTCAACCTCTCCCTCTCCTTCCATTTTTGGTTCGGAAACTCAGGGAAACATCTCTAACACTGATTCTGGTGGCTCCCACATGGGCTCGTAACCATGGTTTACCACACTATTAGAGCTCTCAATAGTTCCACATCAGAAGCTTCACATAACTTCAAACTTTCTCACACAGAACCATGGAGAAATCAGACATCCAAACCCCAAGGAACTCTACCTAGCGATTTGGCTCCTGAAGTCATTGAGTTTGGATATTTAAACCTATCACCAGATTGTATGGCAATTCTTAAGGAAGCAAGGAAACCCACCACTAGAGCATGTTATGCAGCAAAGTGGAAAGGGTTTATAATATATTGTCATAGTAACACAATTGATCCGCTAGATACATCTATACAAAATATTATTTGTTATCTTTTGCATCTATAACGTGCAGACCTTGCCTACACATCCATTCGATTATATCTTGCAGCAGTAGCTGCATATCTTCAAATCAGACATTTATCCCTATTCAAAGTTCCAGTAATTAAAGCCTTTATGGAAGACCTTAAAAGAATAATACCACCTAGCGTACCACCTGCACCTGTCGGGAACATTAACACAAGGCTTATGGGTCAACCTTTTGAAACTTTACACAATTGTGCATTACAATTTCTTTCATGAAAGGTTGCCTTTCTCATTGCTATCACTTCACTAAGACGTGTTGGAGAGCTGCAGGCATTAACCTTAAAAGAACCCTTCTTTCAACTTCATAAAGATAGTGGTTCTTTGTACAAACCCAAATTTCTCTAAAAGTGGTCTCTGCTTTTCATATTACTCAATCAGTTGAGTTACCTGTGTTCTTCTGTCAACCTGATTCAGTAGCAGAAAGAGCTCTACATACACTTGATGTAAAAAGAGCACTATTTTATTATATTGATAGAACAAAGGATTTTCGCAAAACAACTTTTTGTTGCCTTTGCTCCTAAAGGAAATCTTATCTCTAAATCCACTATTTCTAGATGGATTGTTAAATGTACTCAAACTTGCTATGTTCAAGCTAAAAGAACTTTAGCTATACCTCCTAGCGCACATTCTACTCACAAGATAGGAGCATCCATGGCCTTTTTAGGCAACATTCCCATAGCTGACAAATGTAAGGCAGCTACATGGTCTACACCGCACACATTTACCAAACATTATTGTGTGGATGTGTTAGCACTTCAACAAGCTAATTTAGGACAATCAGTGCTAAAAACACTTTTTCAAATAACTGCAACACCCACTGGTTAGCCACCGCTTTGGGAGAATACTGCTATACAGTCTATGCAAAGCATGTGTATCTACAGCACACATGCCTCGAACTGATTGTTACTTACACTGTAAGCATCTGTTCTTGGCATGTAGAGCTGTAGATTCACATGCACCCTCCCTCCTCCCCAGACACCTATGGTTGTTGCAGTTCTTATTATTCACATTACATACACATGGACATTTCTATACTACACTTACTTACTCCATTCTCACCCTCTTGCGGGAAAACAATCTAACAGTGGAGTTGATGCCCATGCGCATTATCACCGAAAGGGGTAGTCACCTTACCGCGTGACTGGAAAAGACTTCTTCGAAGCAAAACAACTTGCAAACATCCCAACCCAACACTAGATGTCAGGAGTATGCAAAGCATGTGAGTCTACAGCTCTACATGCCAGCAACAGATGCTTACATGGTAAGTAACTTAATCCTTATCATTTTCCACTCTTAACTCCGTATGGAGAAGCGCACTGTCTTGTTTAGCCTATTTTGTTATATCTCTGTGCTGTGTGAAGCAACTGGGACCCTTGGAAGCTCCCGGAAAAAAAAAAGTGTTGCCGTTTTGCTAAGACCAGGGCCAGAACAATACATTTAGTGGTCACTTTCTTACTCTTGGCTGTGGCATATTGGCATGAGAGACCTGTTTCAGAGAATTTTATAGCATTATGGAGCTGTGGAGTTCGTATTGACCAACCTCCAAACCATATACTCTTTATGGCTTTACTACACTACAGTGTCTAAGAATGACTTAGACACTGTAGCGGTACAGGACTCGTACCTCTGTGCCCTCACCTGGGGCTAGTGACCTGCTAGATGGGTGACTTACCTAGTCCCCAGGCAGTGGGTTGCGGGCATGGCACACAGGGATGTGTGCTATGTTGACTCTTCACTTTTCTCTGCACCAAAACACGCAGCTTGCAATGGCAGTGTGTGGGTGTTAAGGGACAGGGCCTCTAAGGGTGGCACAATAGGTGCTGCAGCCCTTAGAGGCCTTCCCTGGTCACAGTGCCCTTGGTACCCATGGTACCTTTTACATGGGCTTACCTGTGGCCAGAGATGTGCTAGTTGTGGGTACAGAAGTACAGCTTTGGGAAATAACACAGGCCACGGTAACCTGATTGGCAGGGACCCAGAGCACACCAACTCAAAAGTGCATCATGTGTAAGGCAAAAAGTGGGGGGTAACCATGCAAAAAAGGGCCACATACCTACAGTATTTTGTTAGACAGTTGTTAAGGGCCTTAGTTCTAATTACAGTAGAGTTAGGCAGTGGAAAGTACAACCTAACCAGGTCTCCATCAGTTATACAATTAAAGTCCTTGACTGCAATTATTGGGTCGTTGGTGAATTTTGCCAGTTGATTAGATACTTGAGTAAGGAAAGTGGGTTGATCTGTTTTGGGGGGCATATACATTGATTAGGGCAATATCTCTTCCATCCAACATGCTGCACCCTGTAAGATACCTCTCCTCTGCATCACTTATTTCAATTGTTAGCTGGGAGGGTACTCCTGGGCTGATCCATACAAGTACCCACCTGGCATAGGCCGAGAAGTGAGTGCAATAAACGTGTCCTTGCCATCGTTTTGGCAAAGCAAGACTTTCCTCTTTCATCAGGTTTGTCTCCAGCAGGAGTGCAGTCTGTGCTCCCCTTCTCTTTATATATGCCTAAAGATTGTACTTCTTAGTCATACTGTTAAGTCCCCTCACATTCTATGTTAGCAGCTTAATTTTCCCTCACTCATGTACCATTGGAGTGATCCACACAAATTAATGTGCCTAAGCCCAGCCCTGAATCATTGTAACGCCCGTGAGGTGTATGTCTCAATGCTCTCCACCAGGTGACTCCCCTTCTTAGATCAGCCACATTATCCACAGAGCCCAGTTTAATCATAACAGTTACAAGTTCCCCAGCTCTCCCCTCACCGGGACTGAAGGTCAACAAAGTCTATCCAAATTCACTAGATTAGACTGTACTATTGCCCCACCTAACTCCTCCAACCTTGGATCGGTGACAATGGTTGAAAAGCCAACAAGGAAAAATGGAAAGAAAAAGGAGGCATGGTCACAACAGGTTGTAAAGCTATATATTTCACCCCTGGCCCCCTGAAACCACATTGTCAGCCAGTTCCAGTCGAGTGAGGTTAGGATTATTGCCCGCCTTACTGCAATGTCTAGACTCTTCTTATCTGGTTCTTTGCTCATATAATATCTGCTGTGCCTGGAGTGATTATGTACATGGATGGAATGTCATCAGAATGATGAGATTGTTTATAGTTACAACTTGAGTCCATCTCGTCTCCTGAGGTTGTCAGGGTTCATGCATGTGCGGACTTTCTTTCAGGCTGCTGCAGCCACTGCTAGTTCTCTTTCACGTCGGGTTTGCTGCTGCGTCGGGCGTTGCAGCCAGAGTTTTCCTTGTTTTACCGGTTTCTTCCTTTGCATTCGTGCTTTCATCTACCGTGAATTATCATTGCCAGTTTGCTGCTCAATCTGTTCCCAGACTTCTTGCAGGTTGTTGAAGAAACTGAACCCTCCTCCACTATAAATTTCAAACTATCATTAAACAGCAGGGCATATTTGACTCCCATATCTCTGTCTATTTTTGGCCTCAGCAAATGAAGGCTGCTGAGATTACACAGTCGCTGTAAAATTAGTAACAGTCATGACTTTACTATTCCCAGCCTTGAGCTCTCCTTTGTGTCGTGCTTGTTGTAGTGTATGATCTTTGTCTCAGAAGTGTAGTAGTCTCCCAACTACTGGTTTTGGCAGGGCTCCTGGAGGGGCTGGCCTTAATTGTATTCTGTGGGCGCTCCCTTGTGCATAAAAGGATGATAGGCCCTCTGGCGCCACCTCATGCTTCAGCCAGTTCAACAAGTATGTCACCATACAGCTTCCTTCAATTTTTTTGTGATAGTTCAATCACACGGATGTTATTGCGGTGGGCGCTTCCTTCCAAATCTTCATCCCTATGTTCAAAGTAGCTCTTCCTTTCAGTCTGGTCATGCATTTGTTTTAGTAAATCTTCTGTGGTTGGGCTTATTCTTTTTTGCTCACTTTTTCAACTGTTTCCTTTGGACTTTTGGCAGTAATTTCAGATCTTATGTTATCTTGTCAATGTTACTCCCTATGGAGTCTATTGTGGAGGCACTGCTAGCAAGGTAGTGTCCATTTTATCCATTCCCTCTGTATTTGCTTCATATCTATTTCCTGATAGAGGGGCTCGTCCCTAATTTTAGGTTCTTGCCTCCTGGGCAGCTCCTTAGTTTTGGTATCTCTCCCCATGATTGTTGCAGTTTATTTCAGCCATGGTGTTTCACAGCACTCCTAGGGCACTAGCTGCTACAGCATTCCCAATACTCCCGTTGGAAGTCCAATCTATGTAGGATCCATGTTATCTGCAGCAAGACAAAAGTTCCTGTATGGTTATCTTGCCCAGCTTCACTGCCTGGCTTAGTTATATTCTGTAGAAGACTCAATATTTCTTCTAAAGGGGAGGGTGGTGTCCTAGGGCTGAGAAAGAAAATAAAGGGGTGGGAGAGAAACACAGGCTGATTTAGTAGTTTGTTACATTTAACCAGGCGCCTCGCTCCTTTAACAGGTTTCCAGACTCATTTTTAACACGTCTTCATGACATGAAGAAAAGCTTTCATCGCAGTCCTTTCCCGCCGGGCCTGTCCGCTATTATTTCCACCAGAGCCGTACCCTCCCGCTCATCTCCACTCTATAGGACTGAACCCAGTCTCAGCATCACGTCACAGCACTTCCCTGAACACCCCCTGTGTTGGTTCGCAGCTACCTACTCTCACTTCAAACAGAGGCGTTCCCTGTATGCGCTCCCTGTTGTGGGCGGCTCTTCAGTCAGCCGCTTCTCAGAGACGGAAGTCTTGCAGGGCCTTAGCTCCATCTTGGGATGGCCGGGGCCATGTTGCTTCTAGCCATAAGATTCACTCCTTGGGATGGCCGGGCCATGTTGCTTCTAGCCGTGAGATTCACTAGCCTCAGGATCAGCAGCAAGCCTTTAAAAAATGTGGAGGTCCGCCCCAGTTATTCTAGGCCAGTGGGGCAGATCCTCTGCCTGTGGGGCTTTCATTTCTGCCTACAAGCTTCTTTAATATGCTTCACTGGTGCCAGGGGTTGCGTTCAAACAAGGCTATTTAAACTTTGACATGACAGCTGCTGAAATATGTCTTGCCCAGGGCACAAAAATCCTTATAATGGCACTGGGTAGAGAGAGAAGGGGTCAGAGGTAGAGGCTGTATGAAAGGAGGAGAGAGGTTCTGATAGAGATATCAATAAAAGGGAGTTAGATGCAAAGAACAATTAACAAGGGGGCCCTATAGAATGTAGGGGCCCTGGGTAATTTCTCGCTTTGCCCATGCCTTAAAACGTCTCAGAACTCCGGCTCTACACATCCGGTGCCATGTTCGTTCAATAATCGTAAGAAAAGGTAACCCCCTGCACAGTTACGTATAGGTCTGGGAAGAGGGGGAGAAAAAACACTTTTCTTAAGAGTTCCCACTTGATCTGTATATCTTCTCATGCACCTAACAAGTGCTGTTGGTTCTAATCCCCAAATAAAAATATGCTACATATGCAATATCTTTTTACAAATCATGTTGATTACTTTTTCTCATATTTTGTCATAATCATCAATCTCAATAGACACACCTTAAAGTCTACAAGTACATTTTAGCAATCCCTTCCATATACTGTGACAAGAGCCTATTATTCACACTAAAGAAAACTATATTGGTATTTTAATAAAATCAGAAACACCCCCACACAACATACCACTCACTCCTACATGCATCCAATATCACTACATATACTACCCATTCATACTCTGACCCAGCATTCTGTGGGCTGGGATCACTTTTCCAAAAACGATCAACTCGCGTTTCGGGGTGGGCATACGAATTATACAACCATCTTCTTCAGGACCACACAACAATACAATTATTTCCGGGGGTGGTCATATGGGGGGAATCTATCAAAGACAGATAACATGGGGGAATCAGAATCAAACTAATAAAATCAATGTCCTATGCAACAGAGAAAATGACAAGTTCACATGTACATCACCATTACTCTGGATTGACGGAAAGAAATAACAAGGGCATACCTCTCTGGGATCCAGTACTCAACCAGAAATAACCACCATGTGCTTGATGTACTGTTTACAGTGTGTGAGCCTAGTACAGGAGGGAAAGAATTAGGACTAGACCCCCATTGGGTGTTACCACATGCATACATGCAATAGTGTATGTCCTCACATGTTCGTGCACTAGTGCATGTCCCATCACCGTAATACTTACTTATCTATTTAGCGCCCTGCCACTAAAAGGCGGCAGCCAGCCACTGTTGTATCTGGCTAGTGAAGCACCTACTCACTCCTACTTCAGAGAAGTATAATACAGTCCTTGTAGGATTGTTCAGACCGAGTTCCTGTTCTAAGTTTTGGGGGAAACTTAGAGAGTAGAAAGGGGCTCAGTCTCTATGCCAGAACCCTAATTATACAAAGTCAAGTCAGGAACATTTGTTGAGCGCGCATATCACCCAAAAGGTCTCATGGCGCCAGCGGACGACTCCACATTAACCGAGCAGTAGGAAAGAGGGTTGCTGTTAATGATCAAACAGCCAGGTTTTTAATTCCCTGCGGTATCGATTATGATCTATAACAGAGAGCAAATAGGATGGAAGTTTATTCCAGAGGGTGGGTGCCAGGAAAGAAAAGGATCTCCTGCCGTTCCTGGCGGTGCGAACTCTGTGGGGGGTGAGGAGAGATCTAGAGGTGGACCTAAGCGTCCTGCTTGGCTGGTACCAGCTGAGTTTATTTGCAAAGTAGCTGGGCCCGCTTCCGTGCATATTCCTATGCACAAGACAAAGGATCTTGAAGCGGGTTCGCTTCCTGATAGGAAGCCAATGGAGGTATTTCAGACTTGGCGCTGATGGAGACCTAGACGGGAGATTCAGCACCAGCCTGGCCGCTGTGTTCTGCAGGACTTGAACCCTGGAATAGAGATCTTCATTAATTGATGCTAACAGAGCATACCCATAATCAATACGGCTTATGATCAGTCCCTGAACAAGTGGCTTTCTTGCTTCTATTGGGATCCATAGAAAAATTTTCCATAAACTGCGCATGATTCCAGAACAAGTGCTGATTATATGATTGACATGATTTTTCATTGATAGTTGATTATCAATTAATACTCCTAAGTTCCGAACCACTGGTCTAGGAACTGGACATGGGCCCAGATTTTGGGGCCACCAGTCATTTGACCAGGCTTCATGTGCTTTACCAAAGAGTATAACCTCAGTTTTGCTGCCGTTTAGCTGAAGATGGTTGGCGCTCATCCAGCTGTCAATGTGGGTCATGCAGTTCTTAAAGCGCGTTTTAGTATCCATGGGGTCCGGATCGAGGGTAATCAATATCTGGGTGTCATCGGCATATGACACCACATCGAAACCATAGGACCGGATCACCCTGGCCAGTGGAGTCACATAAAGGTTAAAGAGCATGGGGCTTAAAATAGAGCCCTGAGGGACTCCCATCTTTACTGGCCGGCTGCAAGAAACCACATTGCCAATCTGTACCGTAGTGGCTCGGTCGGTTAGATAGCTTCTGAGCCATTTCAGGGCCTTCCCTCTGACCCCTATCTCCCAGAGCCGTTGTTCTAGAATACTATGAGATCCAGGAGGATGAGCAAGGCTAATTGCCCGTTGTCCTGGGCTAGTCTGATGTTATCGATGACTTCCACCAGCGCTGTTTCAGTGCTGTGGGCAGCCCTGAAACCGGACTGAGACGGATCCAATAGTCCGTGACTCTCTAGATGTACAGTGAGTTGCTGATTGATCAGGGATTCAAGCACCTTTCCAAAGTAGGGGAGCAACGAGATTGGACGATAGTTACTTGGTAACTTGGGATCGGCGGTGGGTTTCTTTAAAATCGGCCTGACCCTGGCAACTTTCCATATGACTGATTGTGAAAGTGACATATTGAATAAATCCGTAAGATTTCCAACAAGCAATGGGGCAATAGTTGTAAAAAAACACGGTGGGACCGGGTCCACTGGAGAACCCGATTTAATTTTTGCCACGGCCGTTGCCACTTCGTCAGGGTTGAACTGAGAAAGCTCCTCTAAGAGAGGAAGGGAAGCATCAGAATCATTTTCAAAATTCTTTGTATTTTTAGTTTCGTGGGGCGGAAAAGAGCTATGAATTGCAATGATCTTATCCTCAAAAAACTTGGAAAGTGAGTCTGCCCACTCCTGTGAGGCAGGAACGAACGCATGTCTGAGCGGGCGGAGTAGTAAATTCCTTTAAGATTTTATAAAGCTCCTTATTGGAGTTTTCGGCCTTTTCAATCCGGTTTATGAGAAAAAAAAATTTTGCCTGCCTGATATTGACCATATAGCTGCGCTGAATAAATTTATACTTTTTCCGGTCTTCAGTGTTTTCACCTTTCCTCCATTTCCGTTCCGCTATCCTACATGAGAGTTTTTCTATTTTTAGTTGTTCTGAGAACCAAGGGGCAGTTCTGGGCTTAAATTTGATCCTAGTAAAAGGGGCCACAATATTAAGTGTTGCTGTAATTGCTGCTTCAAAGGAGGTAGCTGCCTGGTCGATACTGTCAGCGTGGGACACAAGAGGAAGGTTAAAGTGGGTTGAAAAGGTGGTGGGGGTAACTTTCTGCCAAGGACTTCTCCAAATGGATTCAATTCTAAGATCTTTTTTTGTGGTGTGCACCGAAATGGAGAATTTCAACAGGTCGTGGTATGACCATAGTAAAGGGAAGGGGGGCTCTACTCTAATACTGGTAGTATTGGTAAACAAAAGGTCGAGCGTATGGCCAGCCGAATGGGTTGGACCCATCACCATTTGGACTAATCCCAGAGTGTTCAAATTGGTGATCAATTGATTGGTTTCTGGATCTGATAGTAATTCTGCGTGATAATTGAAATCCCCAATAAGAAGGAAGTTCTCAGCAGCTAGTACATGGGGAGCAATGGCTTCCAGCAAATTGTGTATAAAATTGTTTTTCGGGCCCGGGGGTCTATATACTTATGCGCCTCTCCAGGTTCCCTTGGATTGACCTTCCATTTTGAAAATACATAGTTCAAGCTGGTCTGAACTCATGGATTCTAATGAGGTAATTTCCATGCCAGCCGTGGTGGCTATAACTAAACCTCCGCCCCTCCTTTTGTTTCTATCTACTCTGATTATATTATATTGGGGGGGAAGGCAGTTACCACATCAGGGGAGGCATGCTCATGGAGCCAGGATTCCGTGATGAAACCGATATCGGGCTTTTCGATGTCTAAAAGGCTCCATATTTCTACTGCGTGCTTTGGGACTGAGCGGGCGTTAAAATATATCCCTTTTAGCTGTTTGGGGATCATAGTGATATCCGAGGCAATACTGCATTTCATTTGAGATGTGAGCGATGGAACTTGATCTTTGGGGTAGTCTTTGCTATATGCACTAAAAGTGGATATATTCGCCGGCGTGACTGACTGACCCTCCCGGAGTTTATTCAGACATTTAAACTCCTGACTGGAATAATACAGTCTTGCCATGATCTACACTCATCGGCTGGGATATTAGAGAGTAAAGAGAAAAAAAAAGGGCAGGGGTATTGGCGACAGGCGCCGCTGCGCGTCCGCGCCCTTTCCTGCCTTAAGTAGGTATGGAAGTGTGGCCAAGAGTGGCTGGAGCGCTAACCTCTGTTTCCGGTCAGCGCACCGGAAGATGAGCCAGTGTGAATACGTCCCTCCGCACAATCGGCAAAAGCCGTGGCGGAACAGGGACTAACTGGCTTCAAGTCAAGGTGAGTAAAAGTAAAAGAAACAATAGATACACGAGCGGCGCTATTGGAAACGGAGTGTAGCTTCCGTGCAAGAAAGATTAAATTGAGGCTGAAATTTGCACAAACAGTGTTAACATTTAAAATATCGCATTACAAGTAACATTTAACGATAAAAAGGCGAAAGCCCTGAATCCGACACTCGGCAGAAAAAGCAAGAAGAATAATATATGATCTCTACCTCAAGAATGGTTATTCTGGGCAGGAACACAATTTGTGATACATCAGTCACAACTACCAAATTTACTTCTAGGGACTCCTTACTCTAGTACTGGACGTACTTCTGTGGGTGCAGATTTGCTACTTTTTTGATAAACCAGTCATTGAGGGTCATATTTACAAAGAAGTGGTGCAGCGCAGTGCAGCAAGCAAAGTTGCACTGAGATGCATTACCTGAAGAGAGCAAAACTGCCTGGTGCCAACTCAGGCACCCTTGCACCATAGTTCAAGGGTGTCTGCGTTATGGTCAGGATAGTTTTTGTGCAGGAATGGGTAGTTTCTTGCACAAATACTATCCTTGGAGTCTTTTTCCTCTTTGTATGTGTGCTACAGAACGCAGCACACATGCAAAGAGGAAATAACAAGGAGAAATATGAATATTTTATTTTGGTGCAAACCCATATCTACAACTCTTTGTAAATATGGGCTTGCATCAAAATCCATTGGTGGATGCACAGGAACGCCCATTCACAACCCATTGTAATGTGGTGCCTTGTGTTACTTTTTCTTACAAATCAACATTTACTTGACTTTGTAAATACCAAAAAGAATTTTGCGTCAGTGCTGCGTCAAAAACGTGACGGCAACCCAGACCCAAAATCTTTGTAAATCTGGGTGTTAATATATCGAAGTTTCTGATCCAAAAGTGTTAAAATCTCTTAGTGAAATCAGGATGACACGAAAAACCGACAAAGTCATAACAAACCCGACTCAGGGCCCTCAGACCCAACTACCAAGCCAAAAATATATTTAAGGGGTGTTAGACCCCAAACACCCCCTGAAGCTACGCCCCTGCTCGGATGGCTGCTAAAAGTATAATGTATAGTTGCAGCACTTCGAGTGAGCTGCTGAAAGTAGAGTCCCAGCACTTCTAAGATGGCTGTTATAAGTGCAATTGACTGTGCCAGCATCAATGAACCGGCCCAGGGGTTATTTGAAAAAGAAAAAAAAGACACCAGGGGCATATGTCGTGATCTCTAAGCTCCATGGACATCCTCCACTTGTAGAGTAGCCTAAGACTGTCGTCTCCTCCCCATCCTGTTTCTTGTATAGATGCAGCTTTCACATGGGATTTTGGAGGATATAAGTAATAGGGCTTGTGAGCTTTCCTATATACACCTAAGACACCCACATTCTTTCCATTGACAGTCAATTAGGAGCTAGACCAGATAGAACTTAGCACTTAATTTACATGCATTTCCAAGTCAATGGATTTAACGAGTTAACGCAGAACACGAAAAGACTGACTTGGTGTTCATAGGCTCTGACCATGCCCACAGAAAGTTGGATGCTAGGTACCCATTGATTAACAATGAAGGAGCTCCAATCCAGACATGCAAAACTCTGGGGTTCATTCACTATTACCCCACCTATCTTTAGAAGAAAAGGTGAATACCGAAACAAAGATTTTCAATTATATGCATCGTAAATAAAAGAAAGCACATTTTTTCCAGCTCGAATTTTCCTGGGTTTGAAGCTTGACACCGGGGATACCCATCCCTTGTTAGGGGGTTCTTAGCCCTGAGGAAGTCTTGGATAAGACGACACACATGTTGGCTGTGCTTGGACTGAATAGCAGATTCTTGACATCTGTTTTTTCTAGTATGTAAAGTGTATTGGACATACCATGATCGTATTTGTATTCTCAAATTTTTATCTTACTAATATCCTCAATTTCTATGTTAAATAAATTAGTGCCTTTAATACAATCCCTGACCATAGAATGTGGTAATTTCAATATTGGTTGGCTCATGCTCTGCTCCAGGCTTGTGTTCGAAACCTGAAAGTTCACCAAGGCATTGTCGACCATGGGGTCATTATCAGCAAAGACTAGGAGCAAGGGTTCCTTCATTTTTTGTTGGTAGAAACAGCACACAAATATCCTAAACTTTTATACTTGGGAATCAGTCCTGTATGACTCCCAGTTCTCATTTGATGAGGACTGTCTCAAAATTTGAGAGCTGGTCATTGAGATTCCAATTATTCGAGGGGGATACAGCGGGACTAAGACTTAGCTTTTTAGCTCATTTTATTTTAGGATGTTTTGCCCCATCCTTGACTTTTGTCCCACAAGGCCCTTGGAGACATTTGTGGATTGATCACGATGCCCACTTAGGTGCATTTGGGTTTTGTTGGTGTAGGAGTCTTAGTGCAGTTGGAGGTAAGACCAGATTCTGTTAAACTCTGCTAACTTGAGGTGTTTAACTGATGTTACAAAGGGGTGCTCTGTGGAGGGAGTCCTGCGTGGCTAGGCAGGTCACTGGGTTTGGGATTAGAGAGACATCTATATGTTGCAAGCGGTACTGCAGCCTTCTTATTGTAATTTGTCTGAGGATAGTATTGCTCTATGGTTACCAGTCCTCCTGTTATCTCCAGCCATGACCAGGTTAGTCCAGTTGATGGTTAAGAAATTGATGGGGGATGCGAGGACAGTTCTTCTAACAAGAGCCCTGGCCCTAATGGGGTGCCTATAACTTAACCCCGTGATTGAGGCTCCATACCAGATAAGGAGCAGAATGTCAAATGTTAATATGTCAGTGTCTTATTGCACCATACATGCACAACAAATCAGCAGATTCAATATGGCAGTGCCGCTTTGGAAAGCGTATCTTCCTCCTTTGGTTTTGCTGTTGAGACGAATGGAGGACCATGTTGTTCACTAGAGGTGGGCGAGCCAACAAAATAACAGGGAAAGCAGAGTCAGAACCGAGCCAAGGATCTGGCTCAGCTTGTAGAGCCCGTGTATGAGACGAGCCCTAAAAAATGTTTGCTCTGTAAATCATACAGCAAACATCACGTAAAATTCGACAAACTCTCTTCAAAATTCAAAAAAGTGTATTGATATGTGGAAGCTTTAACATTAATAAGTTACATTTTAGGTCTGCACTAAGAAGTACTTTTAAAAGTAATAGTTTTAAAACATGAACCATTAGTGAACTAAGAGGCAAGACAGTTGTCATAAACCCTGCACATGGCCTGGATTAATATAGAGCAGCATTATAGTCTATTAAATCAAATACGTTTTGTACAACTGGTTTTCTGAACTCACATAGTTGAAAGCGATTTCTTCAGCGATAATGAAGAAAACTGAACTTTGGCGAAATGAAATATTTGACGAAGATCACACAGTTTAAGCAGTAAGCCACGATTTATCCAGGTTTTCTGGTTTCACTTTATACAAATTGGCCTCTAACTGTAAATCTAAATGTCTTACCTTTCTTATTGCTTTGTTTTGACTTCTTTGTGTATTTTTCTGCAGTTTTTATATAGAGCGAGTTTGACCCAGAGGTATTGGAGCCCTGTACGTGAGCACAATTTACATTACACAAGGTCACATTCAAATTTTGAAGTCAGAGATATTAAGTGATTTGCCTTGAATCTCAGGATGTTGAGCTGACGCAGAGAGACAAACCGGATTCCCAAGCTCGGCAGCTCTGGCCGTAACGCCACATCCTGTGAAGGGGATAGCAGACCCTTGATAGCTCAGCTCGTTATGGGCTCGAGGTTCCAACAGGACCTTGAGATGAGCCAGAGCCAGGATTCAGGCTCGAGCTTTCAGTGGCTCGCATACCTCTAATATTCAGTAGAGAATTTTTCATTCATAGTTTTTTATTGCACACGTGGCTGTGAATGATGGTTTGAAAACAAGCGAAGCATGTCTTTGGGTAATGAAAAACGCTTAAATGTGATATGATTTTGACCGCATTGCTTATCAAAAGAAGTAGTGCAGATGACCAGAAACGATACTGTGTTTTACGTTATCTCTTGTTAAACCAAATAAAGCACTTCCTAGCATTACTTTAAGGCTCTGGCTAACCACCAGAGGTAGTTCCCTTTGTTGTGTTTCTTATTTTGTCCACACGTGATTTTTTGAAAGCTTTGGTGTTGATTTTAAATAGCGATATGGTGGGAATAGCATCTAATGAAATCTGTTTGTGAACTAGCATCTCCTTTCTGCAGCCCCTTGCTAGTTTTACAGAGCGGGATTAGAGCTTTACGTTTCCCGGCCCTTTGTAAAGGGGTTGTGTCTGCGAACCAATCTCTGATTGTTCCCGTTTCTTGGTTATTGTTTGTGGGGCTTTTTGACTCCTGGAATCAGCCTTCAATAAAGATTTACATTCTCATTTGTGTGGGACTGCCTGGTGTGTCTGACCTGAGAGCCCCCTGTTTAATGTTGGCTTTATTTAAATCTGCAGACAGCAAATGTAAAAGGGACAGCAGCAGTAGCATGATAGACGTCATCAACGTACTAGTGGTGCCCTGAAGTAGGAGGGAGGCTGTGTAGATTTGTTACATTTTTAGCGAAAAAGATGTTAAAAGTGTGATGTGGACAAACCCGTTTACATAGTGTCAGTGTCTTCTCACTTCTTCTCATACATGCTGCCGGAACCTGGACCTCTGTAGCATCTCCTGCTGGCATCAGTTGGATTTAAAATGTAAACATAGCTTCATAGGTGTAAGGGTTTGTGCAATGTGGCATACACTTCTTTCTAAGTGGAATACCCTGGTCATTTGGGGCATTGTGGCATGTCCCATATGGGTGACACTGTTGTCTGTGTGTCTGTTTGTGTTGATTTTGTAACGGTGACCTGCCAGGTGTAACATGCTCCTCTGAGGGATTGTCTAGGACCGAGAGGTTAGGGACGTCAATTATTGTGCTAGGCAGAGCCCTTTGGTGAGTGACATGAGGTTACTCCCTTATGTAATCTAAGGATGTGCTTGGAGAAATGGTCCTGTAGAGGACTCACAAAGTTTGGGCCGTACATCAAGCATGGACACTAACGAAAATACTCAAGGGCTTTGTCGTAAAGAGAATGGTGCATAACCGAGGTATTGGATGTGGAACTGAGCCTCTCCAACTCTTTCCTCTCATTGGTCCATTGGCCTGTAGGTCACTGAGAGGGGAGGAGGGGATAGAGTCCCATTGGATGAGCCAGGCAATCAGCTAGCCAACAGAGAAGGTTTAAGTATGGCAGGGCGCATCAGCGCTTCAAAGATGAGGAAGCATTCCTCAATGCATGTGCTATACTCCAGCGTTGATACTCCGACTGATTCCCCTAGGAGAAGTATTCTGGTAAAGCAATCACTGGAATAGTAATTTATATGAGTGATTCTTGATGGCGGAGGTTTTGATATATATCCATGGGACGTGCATTGAGACCAGAAAACGTATTCTGAATAGATTGAAGATGAAAATCTTGTCCATCAAGCAGAAAAATAACTTTTATATTTTGTACTGAGCCATATACAGCCATAAGTAATGGAGATGCTTATTTTATTACTTTACTATTCTTTTTTGATAAGATGCACCAAACTACGGGCGTTCTTATTACAGATCAGTCTATCACAAATACTCCCTTACACATTATCATTATCATCCCTCTATCCTCTTGTCATCATACATTGTTTTACTAATTCCTGTTGCAGTGGCTGTTTTTCAAAACATTTCTGTTTTTTTCCTTCAAAATCATGTTTATTTGAAGCTGTTGTATTATTGTCACTATGGAGCATTTGCTAACTTTATCCAATCATTATGGGAAGAGATCTTAGTTGGTTTAAATGTTACATTCCGCGGGAGACGGAAGTCTCTAACAAAATACTTAAAGTTAATAAAATGCCAGTGTTAACCAGCCTTGTCCTCCTTTTATTGTTGCCATGGAGCAGGGTGCGTTTTCTGACATCATGTTCTTTTCTGAATGGTTTACAAAAGAGCTTCCCACTGGTAATTTCCATTGCGCCTGTGTAGTATTTGACTCTCACTTGTGTTATGTGACTCATATGCACTCTTGCACTTTATTATTGCCTCTAAAACTGCTTTGAGGCTGGGGGAGCTGCAGTTTTTAGGTCGAGCCTAGCGGCAGTGCGCATGCGCTACTTGCTCTGCGAGACTGCTGTAGTAGAGTATGGGAGAGAAGCCGCGCCCACTCTCCTCCATATTTTTCATTGGGTTGTGTCATTGTCTTTCGTAAATGCTGCCTTTGGATTCGTTAATAGTCTCGTTAGTCCCTCCTTAGTATGGCCTTGTCTTCATTTGTACCCTCCCATGGCGACTGGCCCTTTTACTTCAGTTGTTACACGGGACCTGTTATTTAGTATGTAAGCACTGTTTACTTTGTTGAGTTTCCCTTACTGCAGGCCGGACATGCGCTGCTTCAGCTGAAACCGCTTGTGTTTTTTTAAGCAGCACGGCCGCCCCCGTAACACGGGCGCCTGCTTTCAATCATTTTAACCTGGCATTATCTCGTGTCTGTTTCAACCCCCCAAGTAAAATGGTTTTAGAAATGATTAACGAATTAAGTCATGTGAATTCCAGGTAGCACATAATCCTGTGCTAATGGGCCGAAGATGAAAACAGCACATCTGTGTTACATGTCATCTGTACTAAAGCCACCTGAGGGGTTGTTTTGAAAAGCCTGTTTTATTAACAACACCATCATCATCACCACCAATACCACCACCACCACCATCAATACCGCCACCAATACCACCACCACCACCATCAATACCACTACCTCCACCAATACCACCACCACCCATACCACCACCACCACCCATACCACCACCACCCCAATATTACCACCACCAATAACACTGCCAATACCACCACCACCAATACCAACACCAATACCACCACCAACACCAATACCACCACCAACACCAATACCATCACCACCAATACCGCCGCCACCAATACCGCCAAAACCAATACCGCCACCACCTCAGTGCCTCTCGCTCACTAGTAATAGCAGGGAGACTGTACGAGGCCGGAGCTGCAGCCGAGACCATCCCTCCCTCCGTGCCTGCCATAAACCACAGCCCGCCCTGCATCAGGAGGTGAAGCCAGGGCCCTACTACAGCTGGAGTGTTTTTTATTAGGCCAAAGATAGCAATGACATTACACAATGCCACACTGCACACTCATATCACGGAGAGGGCAGGAAATACCCTCCCCTCTCCCGCTCTTCCTCCTGAGCAGAGACATTGTAATCACAGAGCGAAAGGTGTTGGAGCGCTTTGTTAGTGTTTATAGCTCGGATCATATGTAACTGTCACTTCACACTTTGCGTCTGTGTAATTTACAACACTTATACATCTTCTTCACTGCACTATTTATCACTACTTTGAAGACGTCGCAGGCCGGTCTCTTCCTCTGATATTTACAATCTAACAAGCGGTCGAGAAGGCCCTTTATTGCAATGCAATAGGTCTCGCATTTGCAAGAGTTTAAGCTATTAGTTTTGTAAATGACAATGCCTTTTATTTATGTTTTAAAACCCAAAACATAAATAAAGGCATTGTCATTTACAATGCCAATAGCTCAAACTCGTGTGAATGCGAGACCTATTGCATTGCAAATGCTTGTTTTTTATTGAACTACTCTTGTGTGTTTTTCTCCTGTGAACGGTTGAATTGAGCGTTTGGTCTTCTTTCCTTCATAGACTTATCTCCGAGATCCTCCTAGCCCTCAAGATCCCTTTGTAATCTTTATATACGTCTCATCATCCATCAGTGAAGTTTTCCTTGGTTTGACTCGAGAAGGGCTTTGATACACTTTGAGAGTCACACAGAGGAATTCAGTTGGTGACCAGCTCTTTGTGGGCTTCTTTAGTTTCTAGAGGTCCTGGCAGTGACGAAACAGACCATATCAAAATAAGTTGTCCTGTGCTTGAAGATGAGTTATGCGCCAGCTCACAAAGAACCCCCAGAAGGCATCAGAGAACGCTCTCTGAGGGCAGCTACAACTGCGCTCTCGAGAAAGATGACCATCTCATGCCATACTATTGTGAGGCAGCTACTTGGTGTTCAAGGTTGTGTTAATGTAGTATTAATGTTTTTATGCTGATAAGAGTGGGGCTTGTTTGAGGAGAATGGCGTTAACTGGTCTGAATCCCTCCACCTCCTACTGTTGGCGTCTCCATAGATGAGGAATCTGCAGGAAGTCGTATCCATTAGAAGAACATTTCACTTGCCTTTGCTAATGCTTTTTCTTACAGGTGTTCATTCTTCTCGCACATTCCTCATCACCATCTCATTTCCCCTCTGCTGAGGATTTTAAATTCCTGGAATAATTAATTTCTGGTGGTACTCTGAAGGCTGCCTGTGTCGGTTTTTATCCTGGCCTCCTGCAGTGTGGAAAGTAAGAGTGGCTGGAGTCACAGGCATGAGCGGTGCCTCTATGGAGCTCGTACATCACTTATGATGCCTGCAGGGTGAACTGCATCCAGACATCATCTGGCTCTTCTCTGCAGTGCTTAATTTGTAAATGAAATAGTGCTGGTGTTTAAAGCTCAGCGCTGAAACTCGCGGCTGGTGCAATTAAATGTGCGCACACGGAATCCCAAGGCTGTCTATGCTTAAATCCACCTAATTCATCTTAAATTATATTCGCCTGTATCTCATTTCTACAGGTTCCTGCTTTCTCCCTTTGTGACTGTTTGTTTGTCTTTCTCTGTCATTCCGCGTTTTTCATTTTTTCCTCCCTCGCTCTCAGTAAACGCCTAGTGTAGATAAATAAGTGCCGGCCCCCAAAAATAGTTGCTGGTGCCCCCCCACCGGAAACCACCGTCCCAAATTGGGTACTTCTTCTCTGACACAAGGGAGATGCATTTAGTTGAGAAATTTGACTGAAAATACCATATTTATCAGAAAAAATACCAAGTGTAAACGGCTTGTTATTTAACTAGTTTTGTGCCAGAATTATGCAGAAAACTAGTTAAATTCAGATTCAAAGTCGGTGTGATGCCATTCTTACATTATTATTATTCCAATTTGTAAAGTGCGCGGCTACTCGACAGAGTGTCCCGGCGCTGGCAAAGGGAGAGCAGGCTGCTGGGACGGGGCTAGTCGTTAAAAAGATGGGTTTTGAGTTTCTTCTTAAATAGTTCAAGACTGTCTATCAGCCTCAGGGACAGCGGAAGACTATTCCACGCGCGGGGACCCAAATAAGCAAAAGATCTCCCACCCATCCGAAGATGGTTACATCGAGGGACCTTTGCCATATGAGTTGAGGAAGAGCGAAGAGTGCGGGCAGGGACGTAAGGAGTCAGTCTCTCCTTAAGATAGGCAGGACCCGTTCCGTTCAAAGATTTATGCATTAGGACCATGGCTTTAAACATCACCCTCTGTTTCATGGGAAGCCAATGGAGGGCCTTTAAGTGCGGAGTCATGTGGGATCTCGAGGGTAGAGAAAGCAGAAGTCTAGCTGCAGCATTCTGCACCACCTGGAGTCTGTTAATGAGGTAGTCCAGAAGGCCCAGGTACAGTGCATTACTGTAGTCCAGTCTAGATGTAATTAGAGCCTGTACCACCTTTCTGCCCGCTGCCTCGGAGAGAAGAGGAAGGAATTTTTTCAGCGTGCAAAGCACGTTGAAGCATGTCCCCGCCAAGGCTAGGATCTGCGGGAGGAAGGATAAAGAGCTATCAATTTTAATTCTTAAGTTCTTAACACAATTTTTGGGAGATCCTGGGTGAGGGCAGTTGCTAGGCCAACAGTCTACCACAGAGTTGTGCGGGACATCTCCAAAGGTCACAACTTTCGTTTTCTCAGGGTTGCATCTGAGGTGGTGCAATTCCAGCCATTGGAAGACACCAGAGAGGCAATTGGCTATTACTTTCTCATCTAAATCCTTGTCTTTATCACATGAGAACAGCAACTGAGTGTCGTCTGCGTATGAGACGACTTTAGCGCCAAGGGACTCTGCCAATGTTGCAAGAGGGGTCAAATACACGTTGAACAACGTGGGGCTGAGAGCCGATTCCTGTGGCACTCCCACCCCCAGAGGCCTGGTCTGAGCTGTAAACGGAGGCAGCCAGACTACACATGGCATATTGCTCATTCTAACGACTTTGAACCCCTACTTTAACATTTCTTTGCATGCTGCTCACAGCAGATCAGCGTTCGAAGTGCAGTATGGGAACTGTGGTCCTGAGTACAGTGAAGTTGGAGGGTCAGAGACATGGCTAAAAAGAACAGAATATTAACTGTTTTCTTGAGCTTTCACCTACAGGTAATTGCATATAATATATATGGCACACACCTTATATGAAAGTAAAATGAAACTTACACTCTTCTGTGGGAAATGCTTTTTTTGGGTAGGAAACTTGATTGGTTAAAGCAATTACTTCAGATGCGGGTGGGTGTAACCGGATGGTTACTGATTTGAATCCTGGTCACTGCTCCGGGGAAATAGTGACGTGTACTTATAGAGAATACGTGTCATTCGTTTAAAAGAAGATATTACACACAGTATAAGGTTGCACACAGTCTAAATAGGCTGTCACAAAATGTGCAGAAAGATAGTTTAAATTAAATGTTTACAGTGCTTTGAACGCTTGTACTGGCTCCCAGGTAGTGTTTAGATTTGCTGATTAACCAGTTGACTTGTTTCTTTTTCAGCTGCCTCTGCCTTCTCTCGCTTCACAGTAGAGTAAATTATTCTTCTCTTTGGACCCCAGGGAACACAAACGCTTAGGAACAGTTGTGTTTTTTTAAAATAAAAAGTATGGGAACTGTTTTGATCTAATTAACAAAGCTTGGGAACGTGGTTGCCCTCCCACTTCGACCTATGCAGCAGATGTCCAGTATTTGTGGTGGAAAACTTCCTCCATCAGCTCAGAGTGTTACCTTTAGGATAAGTGAAAGTAGAGACGGGTTTTAAAGAAGAACACCATCTCAGGAGTCTGGGATTGAAGATGTTTCCCTATGTAACTATCTGCTTCTGAGGCGAAGAGGCTTATACCAAATTAGGCCTAACGAGACGATGACCAACTCTGGATCATGCCCACTTGGTAGGTTTCGCTATGAATCTGAAATTTTAGCTAATGATTCTCTAACAGCAACAATATAGTGACAACTCTAAGCAGTTCCATAGCAAGGCTTTTTTTCCTCGGAAGGACATCTATCCATCTGTGATACATGTGGACATCAAGCGAGTTTTTTCCACCGGATAGCTACTCATTGTAGGGGATTTCCTCTTGTTGGCTCTCTTGGCTTTCAGCATTCAGGTTGTGCGTTTGACAAAAACTAGGCTGAGTCTATGGCAGTTTTATCTATTGCTCAAAAAAGAGAGGATGGTGAGAGAAATTAGACTGTCTGTGCAAATAATCATGTTGTCTCCAAAGTTTTCAGATCTGCACAATGATGGAGTTATCGCTCTGTAGTTTCTTATCCATCTGCTCGGTTCAAAGCTGAAATATTCAGTGTATTGTGTTTTGTGTTGGTCTTGCTAAAACAAGAGGGTTCATTCTTATCTCACCACAGAGCTTTAAGTTGACTGAAAAACTGTGTGTGTGGGTGGGGGGTGGACTGTCCAGGAGCGTGGCCTGAGTAAATAAGGGTGTGGCTTAAATACGTAATCTAAATTTCTGTGATTTCCGTAGTGTGCCACCTGACCGGTAATTTGGTGCCTCACTGAGCTTTCTGTTATTGCATCCAGATGTATAACAGAACAACTGATATACACCTAAAACCAGCCAGGACTACTTGTAATATTGAAAATTTTACACATCTGAAATTGAGTCTGAATTAAACATTCCTGAAACCTGTGGAAGGGGTAGTCGTTTTAAGAGTGTCTCAATCACTCCCATTATGTTTACTGTGTTACACAGGAAAGCCATTTCTCTCCATATCTCGTCCATCTGCATATCTTACCTCATCTCTTTCCTCGTAAGCATCCTATTTACACTCTTTCCTGAATGCACATCCTGGCATCTCCTTCACTTAACCACTTCCTAAACCCACAACGCAGTCACTCATTCACCTGTAAGCACTGCATTTTCTTTTACATTCGCCTTGTCAATATTTTGACATTTGTGTACTTCCTTCACACACATTTGCACAGAATCACAATTGTAACTGGAATAGGTGACCATTGCGCTGTGCGCACTGCAGATATTGGATTGGATATCAATGCATTCTGAATACCTTTTTGGCCCACTGACCGACACTGAGAAACCTGCAGTGCCCCAGCCTCCGCTCCAGATCTCTCAATCATGGCCCGTTGTAAACACTTGGAGGCGACTCAGTTCAAAGAATGCACTATAGAAGAGTGATATGGTACACAGTTGGAAATCCAGAAACACAACATCTGGAAATAGCTTTCTTAGTCTTGAATTCTCAGTATTGGTATATATGTGGCATATAAACAGCAACTAAATCGCTAACATGGATTTGCATTAACGTTTTTATATAAATTGTTCAGGACTTGATCTTTCTTTTTTCCAGTAAAGTTAAGAACATGAATATAGGGTTTGATAGGGACACGTTTCAATGTTTGTTTTTAATTACTACCAGGTCTGAGACACAAAGGGACCCGGCCCACTTAAAACCTTTCCTCACCATTACAAAAACTACAGATTGTCTCTGTTTGCTAGATCTCTACTTAAGGCCTCCTTGTTGGTTATGTGACGTATGTACTCAGTATACTCTTGTCTAGATACCAGCATGTTCTACTCTACTTCGGTGCCTGTTCCTAAGAGAAAATGGAGGAACCCGGCGTTTGTGTGAGGACTTACTGGTTGAAGTGCTCATATATTAACCATGAATGCTTTTCTGTTGCCAGTGGTACACACCATAGCTCATTTAAGATCCTTAATGCTAATTCCGGAGCGCTTGTCATACTAATGGATAAAGGGTTAGGTTCGCCGGGTGTGGTCTTGTGAAATCAATTTTCTCCATTGGACCAAAAATGCGTTATCGTGAACGAATCACTTTATGCCCATTTGACTCTGTTACAATATCAGCCAAAATATAGATTGCTTAGAATAAGACTTCTCTGCGGCTTCTAAGCTGTGTGTCTGTAAAATATTTTGCCAGTTCTTTTCAGAGCAGAAGTGCCTAAAGACTGTTCATTCCACTGTAGTGTGTGGTCTGTTAGTTCTCACAAACAAGGTCTGAGGACAATGTACTACGAAAGTGACCCAGGTGCCAAGTTTAACAGATAGAGCACAGTTTCAGTTCCATCGTCAGCTGATGTGAGGTGCCCATAGTTTGGCAGCAGCCTCCATCAGCTGGTTTGTGGTGCCCATGGGTTGGCAGTAGCCTCCAGCTGGTCTGAGGTGCCCATGGGTTGGCATTCGCTTCCATTAACTGGTCTGAGGTGCCCACAGGTTGGCATTCACCTCCATCAGCTGGTCTGAGGTTTCCATAGGTTGGCAGTCACCTCCATCAGCTGGTCTGGGGTGCGCATGAGTTGGCAACAGCCTCCATCGGCTAGTCTGAGATGCCCATAGGTTGGCAGTCGCCTCCAGCAGCTGGTCTTTGGTGCCCATGGGTTGCCATTCACTTTCTTCAGCTGGTCGGAGGTGCCCATAGGTTGGCAGTCGCCTCCATCCGCTGGTCTGTGGTGCCCTTGGGTTGCAGTCACCTCCATCAGTTGTTTTGTGGTGCCCTTGGGTTGCAGTCACCTCCATTAGCTTGTCTGAGGTGCCCATAGGTTGCCAGTCGCCTCCAGCTGGTCTGAGGTGCCCATAGGTTGGCAGTCGCCTCCATCCGCTGGTCTGTGGTGCCCTTGGGTTGCAGTCACCTCCATTAGCTTGTCTGAGGTGCCCATAGGTTGGCCATTGAGCGCAATCTGCGGTTTGAGGATACTGCAGTACTTGCTGATGAATGACGATTCTCCCTGGTTCTTCCCGCTTGGGGATAGTTTGTTAGTTGGAATCAGTGGTATCGTTTTCTGTGATAGGATAGCTCTTCCCACTGATAAGCTGTTGCCTTTGCGCCGGTATGTGTTCTTTGGGAGGGGGTAATTGGAAAAAAGGTTTGATTGGTTATTGCAGTAGAGAGAAGTCACATCTCATCAGGGTTTGACGTCCACCTTGCTGTCAGCAGTGATGTCTTATTTCCCATCACCCTCTTCCTTGGCCGCGCTGACTGATGGCTACCAGCTGCCCCTGAGTGAATCAAGTGTGCATGCGCCTTGACACCTTGCCTAATACAGTTAAGCAAAGCGGAACTGAGCAGGGAGTGCAGCGGGCTGATGGTCGACCGGGTGGGTGGAGCAAGACGCAAGTGTCGGGGGTAGTCTGGATTTTACCGTTGAAGTCCTATCTCTTCATTTCCTATGAGGATTCCCAGGGTTTTTAGGTTGTCATTTCAATTTTGTGACAATTTAGGGTCCTATTTGTAAATTTCTCAGTCGATGTAAGCCAGAGGGAAGAATGTGTTGTCCGTTTTACAGTGGACGCAAAAGGTGGGACAAATCGACCTCAGAAGGTGACATCCCACAGCAGTTTCTGTGATGGGGTCGACAGCATCGCTCAGGATTGTCTTTTCAATGAAAGAAAATGGAGTTAGGCAGTGGCAGGTGGGCAGTGCGATAGTCATGCAGCTGAAAGAAAGGTGAATGTGTGCTGTCCCCACGATCTGTGGTGTGTGGCAGGTTGTAAGCCACGTTGATCACCGTATCGTTACCAACCTTTCCAATCTTTTGAAAGGCAAATAAATGCATCCTTTAAACTTTGATTTCTCCAGGCTGTCACTCTTTTCCTCTGATTAAACGGAAAATGCAATAGCTGGAGAGTACCTTTTCACCTCCGCCAGGTCCGCTTTTGTGATTTTTGTGTATTTTACTCAAGATGTTGTCAGCTCCTTTGCATATCTTCTGCTGGGGAGGCCTTGACGGATGAAGCCGTTAAACCTCTGTGGCATGATGGGATGAATCTGTGCAGAACCTTCCCACCCATTCCAATTTCATCCATTATCAATCAATGATTGTAGATGTGCTTAGCCCTTACACTGCTTGTGACTCCTAAGTATTTCTGCATGCCTTGTGGCCCCGCGACAAGCTACGAGCCCTCTGAAACTTTCCTAGTTTATTGGGTGCTGCACATTTAGATCTTCTTTTGGCCCATTATTCCAGATGCTCAGTTGAAAAGGCATTGATGTGAACGGACCCTGTTAAAGAGCATCTTCAATTTTGCAGTCTGATTTCCAAAGTATTGTCCTATGATCTGTTCTGGGCAGAGGAACACGTGCATCACAAGGGCCTATACTGTGTTTGGTCTGGGAGGATTTTTCATGCTCCAAGGAAATTACTGCCCCATGTAGATGTAGAGTCAGCATGTATTATTTAATTATTTATAAGTTGTATTTAGTGCCAACAATACTCTAGAGGCATGAAAGCACTATCCAAAGGGTGCAGTGGTGTAATTACCAATGGTATCAAATAAAAGTTAAATAGGTTTGTTATTCAGTAAGCTGCAGTTCACAGCAATAGGATAGATATGTGCAAAGGACAAATAAAACCACTGAGCCAGAGTTTCCGAGTCACAAATAATCAAACCATAAGTGAATAACCATGTGATTCAACTGGAACGGAGCTGTGGGACCGAGAATAACTAGAACTCTGTTTTAAAAGAATTCAACTTAAGACTGTGACAGGTAATCCAGGATTTGATATAATCATGAATTTGAGTGAGGGAAATGTCATTTGGAGAGTAGACGTCATCTGGAGGTTAGACTTTCGTGTACAGCAGAACATTATCAGCGTACAGAAGGTAAGATGCTCAAATGACTAAGTAGGGAGTCAAGCGGTTAAAAATACTGATTCGAGAGAGTAGCGGAGGGAATAGAGCCTTCCAGAACACCTTCCCTAAGATGGAGGAGAGAGTTAGATTTGTTTTTGTTGGCAGCGCTTCTCTACGCAATAGGAGAATCACTCTGTTCATTACTGTGCCTTCTTCGAGTAGTTTAAGGAAAGGGGAGCCATTGACTGTATCACATTCTGTATCACGTGTTCCAGATAGGTCCAATAGACTGTGTAAGAAACAAATCATCTTTGAGTAAGCATGGCTGCACTCAGTTGAAGGTGCGCCCAGTATGCTCTAATGCATTCCAGGTTTTGCTGTCTGAGTAGCTGGAGGAAGTGTAACCACATGACAGAAGTGAGGAGAAAACTACACATGCTTCCAGTAGAAAAGACAAACCGTTGACAATCTCATGGATCTTACAAGAAGCCATCTGTGGACTAGATAACTCTTGCTTTGCACAGATGCTTCCTTGTGTCCAGGTATAGCAACCTCCACAGGACCTACACTCCAGCTCAAGAGTGCTCTTCCAGGTCCCATTGTTAACCTGGCCCCTCTTTGGGTCTGCTTGCTTCACTATCTTGGTCCTAATATGTGGAACGCTTTGGCTCATGTGCTTCATCAACAGGCAAACCATGTTATTTAGAGTAGCACTCAACATTCCGCTGTTAGGTTAGTCTGTTTGATCGTTCCTCCTCGTCTTCCACACTTTAATATGCCTCACCTTGAAGTAACGTTGCACATCTTTTCTGGAAGACTGTGTGAAATTTACCAATAAATAAATGCAGTTGTGAGTGCTACATCTCAGCTCAAAGGTCCATTTGAGGCCATTGAACAGGCTGTTTCCAGCGATAAATTGTTTAGAGTCTGGGGCCGCTTCCAGGGATCTTTTCCTTAGAACCGGAGGTTCGATGTGGGACCAGAGAAACCCAGGATCCCGTCCTATATTTTTAGTAGACTAGTAACATGCTGTTTTTACAGTCAGGAACCTTCAGAGTCACAAATAATGCAACACATCAATCAAATAATGCAGAGAGGCATTCATCATGTTAGTCCAGTAAGGTGCCAGGGTGATGCTGATGTCATTTACAACTACAAGGGAGGTACATACGGAATCCTTGAAATGAGCAGTAAACGTATGGTTTGTGGTTGTGTTCATTGTGTTAGATTGGTTGATTTCTTTGAAGGTTGACTAGACAAAGAAGCATTTTTGCATTCCTCCTGGAATAGTTGAACATCTGTCGGTTGTGTGAGGGATAGTTCAATCATTTTCACTTTCCAATGAGAAGATTGTGAAAACTTTCTAAGTTTCTCTTTTAGATTGGTGATCACTAGACGAGAAGGGGTGTTGACAATTTCAAATAGTTTGTTGAAGTAGCTTGTTGCTTGTTTGCTATCTGAAGAATAAGGACTTGGCCTTAGAGAGAACTTGCTATACATCATAAGTTTCTTATGAAGTGTTATAATGTTATATGTGCAGGGGTCTTGTCACAGGAGGTCCTCATTGTAAGGGGATGTGAAAAATCGCATCCCTTGGCGTTTTGTCAATGTTTGTAAGTTGGATGATATAATAGGTAATGTTTCTGATCAGTGCCTTTACTTTTTGTTCACTCTTTATCTGTACTTTCGAAAGAAGAAGGGTAAGTGAAATGATGAAATTAGATGAATCCACGGAACATTGACCATCAATAGACGGGAACCCCTCTTGGGTGATTATAATATATAAGATCGCCCCTTTAACATGTGGAGGAGATGGGCACAGTTGAGTCAAACTGTGACACCGCAGTGTCTTTGTAATCACCCCAGTGTAAACTGAAACCTGATACTAGATGTTCTTATATGATGAAATCAACTGAGTAGTTAGTTGGCAAATGGTAAGTTATCACTCAGAGGTAGGTAAAGAGGATGTAGTTTTGGTGCTAATGGCTCAGACCACTTTATTTCTTCCTTTAAGTTTAGACTATAAGGCTTGGTAGTGGTACATTTTCAAATGTTTTAATCGAATTGTGTTTCTGTGAACATTAACCATTCCTCTTCCTTGTCTACCTTACTGGTCCAGTTGAATTATAGAGTGGTCATGAGGGATGACTAGGTCCGCAATAGGCTGAGAGCTTCAAATCATGGATGTTTCTGTTAGGAATAGCAAGCTATTGAGATATAATCAGGCCTTTATGCATTAGTTTCACAGAAGCACCTTTAATGTTGTTCTGCTCAGCTAATGAGAAGACTTTTAACATTATTCTGACCAGCCTAGGCAAACAATGAAAGCCATCATATACCTTTACCTAGCAACGCTAGGGAAAATGATGGAGGACCCATGCAGAATGTGATGTGGGGCCCCTGTGTCTCCTATATCTCACAGATTGTCATTGGTCCTGCCCTGAATGGTGCCCCTGAGGGTTTGGGCCCCACCTTTGCCGCAGGGGAGCTGTGTTTACACCCCTGACTTTACCTATAGACACTAAAGGTGGCATATTCTGTATCAACCGCAAGCATAGTGGCAAGGTGTGGGATCAATGCAGTTAGGAGTTCACAAGGGGCTGGAAAGGCAAGATCTTCACAGAATTCTGAGGTGACATAGCTAGTTGATTTGGATTTGTTGGTGTGAGGTTTCTGTAAGGTGGGCTGGCTGTTTAGCAGCTTTTTGCTGTTGTTTTCCCACTCACATCATTGCGAAGGCATGAAAAAAGTTTACTGTACATGATAGAATGGTGAACATAAAACCCATCTGGTTGCTTTTCACTTGCTATGTAGATAATCAAGAGGCCAGTGTTGCAAGTGTTATTTATACACTTAATGTGATTAATAAATCAAAAATGTGTTTATCGCCACCAAATAGATGTAGCTTTAAGTGTTGTAAGATGGGCCCAAACCTAGGAAGGAGAATGAGAGATGCCATATCATAGCGTTTTCCTAAGGAATGATGCACCTTAATGTTCTAGCGCTAACTACTCATGCGGTGAGCCCATGTTCTGCCAGCAACAGTGCTCTATTTAGCAATTCACATGATGATTTTATAATGTGACTATTCTACTACCCAGACTATTGGAAACCGTATTTTTTCATTATTGTATTGGGAGTATTTTTGTAGCACATACCTGATTCTATGGCACAACACAGTGCAGTGCTTTACATTGAACATGGCATTATACACAAGACTGTCCAGGCTATAGTACACAAGGACATTTGCATAGATTCGATTACATGTGGAAAGACAGTTCTATTCTAGAAGGGTAGGAGAAAGTTGCAAAGAGTTTTTGCTCCACGGCATACAAAATGACTACATACGTCTGGACAGATCATTTACCTGTACTTGTTTCACCCTACTAGACAAAAACTGTAGACCAGCTTACCCAGTTCTGCCTTAATTAGCATCTGCAAACCATTGGATGACACCCAGTTTGAAAAGTCGCCCATGTTTGCTTCTGCTAGAGCAGCAGCAGTTCTTGGATGCAAGTCAGAGCCTCGGTATCATCTCTGTTTTTTTCTAGAACCCACCATTGTCCATATCTCTCACTTCATTATGTTTCAGAAATGTGCCAATGGTAATTCTAGGAATTATAGTCCAGTTTCCCCCCTAATTCACCTATCTCTTATATGGATGGCTTTGTTAAATATGTTAACATCCTTTATTTGGGGGGTGGGGGCAGGGGGAGTATAGGTTATATTTAGGTTCTATTCAGACAGGTGGGTTATTCTCATCAATTTTCTGAGATGGGGAGGGGGTGTTCTGGTTCTCTTTGGTTATGACAAAACATGGTAACAGACTACAAATAGAGAGAATGCTTGAGACATCGGCTCACGGTAACACCCTCATTTGTTTGTAATCCAGTCTTGTGTACCCATGAATAAAAGGAATACCTGGGTCTACACAAAGGTTGTTTTATATTAAGTGGACCCCTTACATCACTTATTCTGTTCTCCCGCTTTATGATTTTGAGACCACCATGTTGGTATCATCTCAACATGGGGGGAGGGACTGGCCGATGATGAAGCAGGCCACAAACCAGTGGGTGAGGCCTTTCCATCCAAATCTCTTTTGCTTCTTGCTTTCTCTAGACACAGTCTCGCTATTCCAGAAAAAAACATAGGAATAAATATATTGCTGTATTTCATGTGGGTTTAAGTTACACTTCCAGTAAAATGCTCTGTGAAGAAGTCCTCTGTCATTTGATGAGAAGTCAGACTTGAGCTCTCGCCTGGCTATCCTTTTGCATCTCCCACTGCTATTACTTGGTCCCCTGGACTAGCCAATCTACTTCTTTGACCTTACCAATCCCTTATTTCGAAGACTGATTGGAATTTGCCTTATTGTCTTGCTTGTCTTTTGACTTGCAGGCCACTACGTTTTCTTGCGAGTCTGCTGCTATCTCATGGGTTTCCTCTCTGTCCCTTCTTCCAAAAATTGCGATTTTTGTATTTATTGTCTTGCTCTTTGATCTTATTTTCCCAAGCTTCCTATCCAAGCTCCACCAAATAGGAATGATTTGTGACCCAACGACCTATGTACTTCATCTTTAGATAATCAGCTGTAATCCTTTTTACACTGCATCTCGACTGCTTCACCTCTCTTCTCTATTCCATCTTCGGTGTCTCTATCTGCTGACTCAAGAATTCTCCCTGTGCTGCCCTCATTTATCCGTATTTTATGACTTTTAGTCACATCCTTTCTACTCTACTTCCAGTTTAGCTTCTGTTGATTTGCTTGTGTCCATGGAATTGCAACTGGCTGCCTGTGCAGTCTTGTTAAACTCTATATTCACATTTGACCTCTACGTTCTGCTCTCCACCTCATATTTGCTGCTCACCTCCCACTAGTCCCCGTAGTGGTTTTCTCTTTTTCGCGCTTTATGCACTAGAATTTAGGAGCTCTTTTTCATCTCTCAGCTCTAACTCTTGTTTTTTCAATCCTTACTCAGAAACCACTTATCTCTGCCTTTCCTTTGCCTCTCTTTAAGAAAACATATCTCCTGTCATTTTTGTATTAGATGTTAGAGCTATATGCTTTGCTATTTGAAGTGCATTAGTGAAAATGGATATGTACACAAATTTAAAAGAAGGGAAGGCATCTACTTTCCCATTTACATTTCCACTGGAGAAGTCTCCCCTGGACCAGAGATCAGGGAATTTGGTCCTAAGATTTCTAAATCTTAGCCAAGAATCTGGAAAGTGTACCTTACCCATGTCTTTGCATTTTTAGGCCATACACTGGTATATCTTAGTATCAAGGAATTGAACCGGGACTTAACGGGGACACTCGCAGAGAAAAGGACCCCTTTTCTGATTGAGTGAAGATGAAGGAAAGTGCAGATTATAATGGAGGAGCCCCAGAACGTCTGTGTGCTGCTGCTTCTGAATAAACTTCACCTATCCACCCCGTTCTGATTTGAATGCATCACAAAGTAAAAGAAACGGGGCATATTGTAATCATCCTAGGACACTTAGCTGGAGAATCTAGCCAGTGCTACTAATCACTGGATTTAGGTGATCTAGTGGATTCTTGGACAAATGGAGGAGAGCCTCCATCTGGTACAGCAGACTTTTTATGACCTTCACCTATTCTTAGAATGGGATGACCTAGGGTGTCACTGTGATTTCCAGAGCCCTTATCCCAGGAAGCTCGTGGCACATGGAATGATGAACATCTAGTAATCTGTGATGATCCTTGTCGCCTGCCCATGTTAGAATCAGTACATATTCTGTCAATTAAAGTTTGTGCCCATTGTAGAAATGTAACATTCAACTCTGTGCCCCTGCACTCTACGACAAACCACTGTACGCCACTCTAATCTACACTGCACTCTGCCACTGTACTTTACACCACTGTATGCCATTATACTCTGCCACTCTATGCAACTGCACTCTACCCTCCATTCTACTCCACTTCACTCTACTCCTAAATAGTCTACTCTATGCTACTGCACTCTACGCCACTGCACTCTGCGCCACTCTGCTGTGCACGACTGCACTCTACTATGCCCCACTCTAATCTACCCCACTGAATTCTATGACGCTGCATTGTATGCAGTTGAATTAAATGCCACTGCACTCTGTGCCACTATACTCTGCAACTTCTACGCCAATGCACTCTACACCAGCCTACTCTACTCTATGCCACTCCACTGTATGCCACTCTATGCGACTCCATACTGTGCCACTTCAATACACTGCACTCTACAACACTCTACTCCACTCTTTGCCATTCCACTCTACGACTTTCCACGCGACTCTCCTACGCCACTAACTTTTAGCCACGCTGAACAGCAGCCACGCTGGTGTACAACATGCTTAAAACACATTGACAAAGCCAATAGCTCTTGCATATGCAAGTCCTATTGGCTTTGCCAATGCTTGATTATTTTAGGGTGTTGATGCATCGAATGGTGAACATTGTCTGCAGGAAGCATTGACAAAGCCAGTAGGTGAGATCTATTTCCTTTGCCAGTGATGATTGCACAATATCACTCCGCTTTTGTTCTGCTTTGAAACCTTTTTGAAAGACTTCCAGACTTTGCTTTGCATCTTGATGTGCGACTTCTATCACAGGCACTGGTGAGCTAGAGTGGCCTAGGTCAGACTTTCAGGACAAACACTGACTGTAAATATAGAGTTGCTTTTAAATACCTTGTATGTAAAGTTGTACTTAAAATCTGTCCTAATGTTGGCTTCTTTTTTCGTCTAAGCCGGGCTTCGTGCCATGCTGCACCCGTGCCGTTTCCGATCAGGGGGCTGAGTACATGTTAGCTTGCACGCACACGCATGCCTCGCTTGCCGTTACCAGATTGTCTGGTGAGCGAACGCATCCGACCCGCCGAGTGCTCCAACATGGACACGGCCAGTGCCCCGCACGCGCCGCTCTTCAGCCTCTGACCTCGGCCCAGATTGCGTGCTCCAGATCAATACGGTCAGGACTGGCCGCGCGCTGGAGGAGGAGTGGGGGAGAGGAAGCGAGCACGAGAGAGCTCTCCCCTAACCTTCCTCTCCCCTTTACATGCAATTTATTTAACTAGGACACCCTCTTGAGTTGCTGCCGCCTCGTCTGTTCAAGGGTCGCCTGACAAGCTGCAGCAAAAAAGCCTGAAGTCGGTGTCACACATCTGCCTCTACACATACAAGTTGCTTATTAGGAGAGCGCGGTAAATTCCACCTCCTCCAAAAATAAAGTAAAATGGAGGCAGCGGCTTAGAAGCTCGAGATTCCCTGACAGGGCTGGCTCTAATGAGAGAGGTCACTGTAGTCTTGATGCACAGCGCCTTCGAGACAGTGGTCCGGCTCGCGCAGCGCTTCATTATATTATCATCATTGTGCTATTTAAATAGTGCCTCGTAGTTAGTTGACCCCTTCGCGGGTTTTCTCCTGATCATCGTCTACTTACAGTACATGCAAGCTCGCGCAATTCACACCAGAGGAGAGGAGCGCACGTCTTTCTTCGCACTCTCGCCTCACTCGAGTATGGCTAGCGAGTGATAGAGCAGGGGGCTTTTTAAAGATTTATGGATGTATTTAAGTTGTGCCGTAATGCATTGTACTAGTGAGTATGAAGGTCTGGAGAAGCCAATAAGACCATAGGAGGTGCAAAGTCAGCCACCTAGGTAGCTATTTAGGTCTGGGTTTTGACAGTGCTGATGTCAAACTGACATATTGCTAACAATAGATATAAAGTGGGATTGGGACCCCCTTTTTTCAACCATTGGCTTTCTTCAACCAACCTCTTTAAGCAATTTGCTTGAGACTTTGTCGATCACGTCTTGGCCCATTCCAGTGTAGTGTGCATCCCTCAACTAAAGTTATTGGCTGCTGGGGTGTATCTTTCCGCCTCCACTTGTGTCCTTGTATTCAACTGCATGAGGGACTACTTTACAACTGTAGACCTCTTTGCCCCCTCTTGCTGCTCTCTCCTAATACTGCATGCATTAGCACTTTAAGCCCAGATCTGTTGGGGTTGAAACTGCTTGGTTACAGATCTAGACATTTTAGAGTTCCATTGAATCTTTTTTCATTACATGTTTCCAAAGATCAGTCATTCAGAATTTGGTCCATTTGCTGTAATCCACCAGAAAGGTCCATTTCCCCCTAAAAATCCTACTTCTCTCCTTCATACCAGATGGCTGTAAATGCCCACACTACTTGCCTCTGAGCTAAATATCATTTTTAAAAACAAAACAATTGTTGACAGTCAATAGGGTCTTAACTTTGTGACCTATTCACTTTGCCAATGGTTTCTAGCCACGCCTCACAGCATCCTTGATTCTTTGCATGCAGCATGGCTAAAGTAAAACAAAACAAAGTTTATGTGGCCTCCTACATCTGCCTGTCTACAATATGATGTATCTGCATTTTTTCGTTACCAATCCAACTTGGATCGGCAACTTAAACCAAAACACCCAAAATTGTATTTAATTTGTTTTTTAAAGCAGGAAAGTGAGTCCAGAAGCAACATGGAGGAAGGGGAGCACAGAAGTACGCAGGGTTGGGCGGAGGGCACGGAAGGAACACGTGGAGAGTATGGGGCATGGTAGCAAAAAAGCGAGGGGGGGAGATGCAGAAGCAAAACGGGGAGGGGAACACAGTAGCAACACAGGGAGGGCAGGGGGGTGGATTCAACACAGCCAAGCACACAGGTGAGTGCAACAGGGAAGTGGCGGGGAGAAGCACACTGGGACAGGCAGCAATACATGGGGAGAGAGAAGTATGCGAGGGAGACGGCTTAAGAATAGGCACTCTGTGAGTGGTTTCATAGAAAGAAAGAAAAATAGTTCTCTAACATTGAGCACAGATACCATCATGCACACACATGGTAAAGAGGTTATGCATCATGGGACGGACAAACGAGGTTGAGAAGCTGGGACATAAGCAACAAATGAGAGCGGCAAGGAAAGCCAACAAATGGAATGCAATGGGCGGGCTCTAAGCTTCTCTATATTCATGGTAAGCCACAATATGCCTCGCAACAGCACGTGCACTGTTGAGTAGGCTCGACCTAAAAACAAGTCCCCCAGATGTATAGCTCACTGGTTTCTGAGCAAGAGGTTATGCAGAAAGTCGCCGTCAGTAGAAAGCACCAGAATTCTTCATAGAGGTATTTTGCAGACAGTCTTATACGAGAGAATTTCATTGGACTGTTTGAAGTAGCCTTTCGAGTGCCTGCCAGAACCCTGATGCTGGGTGTTCAGAGAACCTGTGTTTAAAGGCCGTGTTTCAGGTTCACTGACTGAGGAGTGTTTGGCAAACCTTTCAGAGGTCTTTAGCACTCAAGCAGCAGGGTGCTCAGTGAATTGTTGCATCTCGTCTCCTGTCAAGCAGAGACCAGAAAAAGAATGGTTTCACGTTAAAAAGAACGGTTTCACGTTAAAAAGAACAAACTGGACTCATTTAGTTTTGTCCTGTCTTGCGTAAGACCTAAGAAGCTCAAGTTCTCTTTTTTTAAGTCCTCAAGAGTTCCCTTCTCTCTTTCTCGAGTGGTAGTTCTTATTAATCACACATCTTTCCGAGATTGATGCTTTTGCTTGAGGGCATTCAAAAGGGTGCAAGTCATGCCTGGTTTTGATGGTTAAATATTTTCTTTTGAAACCTGCCAGTTATGCTTATTCCCACTATTCCTGCTAGCTCTTTGAAATCCTGAGTAATTCATCCCTGAAGTCTTGTTAAAGTTCCATGCAGAGATTCGGGCCCAGTGCCTAAAGAGGTGCCAAAGATCATTGTAGGAAAGCAAACTTGTGTTTATCGACGCCAGCAAGTGTTAAACTAAAGGGCCTGTGCAGGCATGCTTGTACTGCTGGATCTTTCAGTCATGCTCAGCACCATTGGCCACCACTGTATGTGTGGTGTGTAACTACACTGTACTCTTGGTTCACCCCCTACTTTCAGACTGCCATCAGCTCCTACAAATGACCATATCCTGGTCTCGCATGCTATGGTGACGTGTAGCTTGTCCCTTGAATCAGTCCCTCCCCTGTGGTATTCAGCATCTGCACGAAGTCCCTCTGAAGCCACTGAGGAAATGAATATGCAGCCAGTCTGCAGCTTTTCTGGAAAGTGGTGTAATTTATTGACATCCTGTGCCTAAAATAATGTCAGTGAACGCTGTAGAGGGAGTAAACTTCCAACCTATGACTTTGCTCATTTCTTGGAGCTCACCTTCTCAGGGTTATCACTTTCTCTACCCTACATCCCACACTTCAGTTTTTAGGGTCTGGCTCGACAGCACAGCTCTCGGCAGACAATTATGTGAGCATCACTTGAGAGGGGCTTCGGCCACTTGTTGGGAGCCAGGAGTACATGTTTTGATTGGGACGAAGTTGTGTGCTTCCACAAAAAAGTGTTTGGCCTCCACAGCTGTGATAATTTTGTTTATTTATCCAGCTGGCTACACATGGCATACATGACACACATAACATTGTAATGCCATTGTAATGTACATGACACTGTAATGCTGTAAAAGTGTCTTAGATAATTTATGGTGTTTGTATTTCTCTGGCAGCAGCACAGATGGGAGGAGGGCAGCAATAGACCTACATGGATTTGTAGGTCTGGGTTGACAGTGCAACTCTCACTGACCTTTTAACCTACACCAATATTATCATAGAGTTCTTGCTTCCACATAGATACATATTCGTTGCCATGCTATTTACTTGTAATGCTGCCCATTACCATACAACATTCCTTTAAAGCCAGGCCTATTGGCATTAAGAAGGCTTGTTTCTTGTTTGGTATTCCACAAGACCCCAGTCTCATGGTTACAGGGCTCATGACTGCTTTTTACATGCATCTTTAGGACATGCATACTAGCAGCAAGCTTTGAAAAAAATACACTTTTTTTTATTAATGGTGTATTAAGCTGTATGATCTTACAGAGGAAACCCAGCACACCCTGGTGAACCCTTCAGTGCATATGCGCGAGAGGCTCCTGCATCTAAAGTAGAGGATCAGCCAATGTACCGTTTCTAATACGAGACTTGCCCGCAGTGTGGGAATCCTGTAAACCTGACCAGCATGGATTTGTAGTTTCACATTGTAAGTCCACTCCAGTGCTGCTGGTGCTGTAAGAGGCTGAGTTACGTGAAAACCAAGACACTGGAGTATTCTTAAGAACTGAGGCGCTTCTCTTGTGTAAAATCTGCTGCCATTGAGTAAGCATGAATCCGTCCCAGTGCAGACTGGATGCAGTGCACAGGGTATACTAATGCAGAGATTTGGAAAGGATTGCAAGTGAATTGTCTATCTCCTGTGGAAGAGAGAGAATTCCTTTAGGAGCCATCGTGAAGCTCGCTACATCGAGTTTCACTTTCCAGAGCTTTGTGATAGTTTGGGAGCTAGGACATGAACACCGGCTCCTACTTCTAAGCCTTGGGTCCCACTCCAAGCAGTAGAGCTAGTACATGAACACTGGCACCTACTTCTAAGCCTTGGGTCCCACTCCAAGCAGTAGAGCTAGGACATGAACACCGGCTCCTACGTCTAAGCCTTGTGTCCCACTTCAAGCAGTAGAGCTAGGACATGAACACCGGCTCCTACTTCTAAGCCTTGGGTCCCACTCCAAGCAGTAGAGCTAGTACATGAACACTGGCTCCTACTTCTAAGCCTTGGGTCCCTCTCCAAGCAGTAGAGCTAGGACATGAACACCGGCTCCTACTTCTAAGCCTTGGGTCCCACTCCAAGCAGTAGAGCTAGGACATGAACACCGGCTCCTACGTCTAAGCCTTGTGTCCCACTTCAAGCAGTAGAGCTAGGACATGAACATCGGCTCCTACTTCTAAGCTTTGGGTCCCACTCCAAGCAGTAGAGCTAGGACATGAACATCGGCTCCTACTTATAAGCTTTGGGTCCCTCTCCAAGCAGTAGAGCTAGGACATGAACACTGGCTCCTGGAGTAGAGCTAGATCTGAAAGAGACACGTTAGTGACAGATTCCTTACCTTAGAATATCCCCAGGCGTCAGGCTGGATCCGGAAAGTTTTGCGTAGCAGTACCCTTGCGCGTCGGTAGGCGGCGTCGTGCGGCTCCGCGTCCGTCGTCGGCGTCGTGATCGCCGGGATGATGTCGCGGGCAGTACTTAGGCGCCGCCCCTGCGCGCTGACGTCAGTTCTTCTTTTTCCGCGCCAGCAAGCGCAGATCCGGGAAGAGCAGTGCCCTAGTCATTTTTTGACTAACTTTTTTGGTGAATTTTTCACTGTTTTCTTCGAATCGACTTCAAGGTGTCGTAGGGATGCCCGGTTTTAAACGTTGCGGCGCCTGTGCGCGGATGATGTCCATCACAGATCCGCATCGGGAGTGTCTCTTCTGCCTCGGCCGAGGCCACGACACAAAGTCGTGTTCCGACTGCCGGGCCCTCAACCCGAAAGCTTTGCGAGAGCGGTCTCGAAAGCTCCTCGAGGCCCGGCATTCGGCTCCGCGCCACACCAAGCCCCGGTCGCGTGAGAGGTCGAGGGGTCGGTCGCGGAGTCCTCACCGGTCGTCGGCGTCGAAGTCTTCATCGTCCGGTAAGTCCAAGCACAAAAAGTCCAAAAAGCATCGTCGCTCTAGGACTTCGCCTCGCCGGTCTCGCGACTCGGCTGAGGCCCCTCCCGGCATTGTCCCCGCGGCCCCGGACATGCCTGTGGAGTCGCCCCCGCAATACCCGTCCTTCCCGGGTTCGGGGGCGGATCCGGCCCAAATACAGGAATTCCTGTCGGCCATGGCCCGCCTCTTCGGGCCCCAAGGTCCCTCCGGTGCGCCTTCGGGCCCCGCGGGCCCTGATGGGGTTGCTCCGGCGTCGCCGACGGCTCCGGCCCCGGCGTCGCCCGTGCCTCCAGCCTCGATCCCGGCTCCGCAACCCCCATCGACTCCGGTCGACCTAACCATGCCTCCGCCGATGTCTCCGGTGCCGTTCTCGACGCCGCCTGGGGCTCCGGGCGGCGTCGTCCCCCAGTTCCTTCCGGCTCCGGACATGGACCCGGACCGACGTCGCTCGACGCCGGTTCCGGCACCCATGAGACCTTGGGTCCCAAATGTCCCTCCTCCTCCTTATTTTGAACCAGAGGAGGACCAGGAGGACTGGGAGGAATCTGATGACCCTCTGGCACAACAGTGTCAGTACGATGAGGACTGGACAGAGGGTCTAGGGGATGCCAGTGGTCTAGATACTTCCCCTGACACTGGCATGCTGTCTCCTCCCGTGGCTACGGAGGAGGGAGCCAATTTTGCTACGGTGTTGCGTAGGGCGGCTGGAGCCTTACATCTCCAACTCCCTACTGTGGCGGTCAAGACTAATCTCTTGACAGAGGTGCTTCAGCCGGCAGCCTCCTCTACGGAGACTGTGCTGCCGTTTAACGATGCCCTCACTGACGTTCTTTTGGGCTCCTGGTCCAAGCCCAACACAGGGGCTCCTGTGGATAGGAACGTGTCCCGACGCCATCGCCCGGCTCCGGGCGACCCCCTGTTTCTCTCTGTCCACCCCACTCCTGAGAGCTTGGTTGTCCAAGCCTCCGCTTCCCAAACCGCCTTCCCTACCGCCCCTCCGGATAGGGAATCCAAACGCCTGGATCAATTTGGGAAGAAGGGTTTTTCTTCCTCCAGTGCTGGCTTGCGGTCCATCAACACCGCTTGTCTTTTGGGCCGATATACCCACTCCTTGTGGGATTCGGTGGCGACTGTTTTGCCCCAGTGTTCTGAGGAGGTCCAGACACTGCTTTCCCGCGCCATTGCGGAAGGAAGGGATGCGGCCAAATACACAATACGATGTGGCCTTGATACCGCCGACTCGCTGGGCAGGTCTATTGCAACGACGGTGGCGCTGCGACGCCACGCCTGGCTGAGAACCACTGGTTTTTCAGGGGATGTCCAGAATACTCTCATGGACATGCCCTTTGATGGAGTCGGTCTTTTTGGGTCCAAAGCAGACCACGCGTTGGAGCGCTTTAAGGACTCACGGGCTACTGCCAAGTCCTTGGGCCTTTCTGCTACACGCCCTCCGCTGACTTCTGCTTTTCGCCCCTATCGTGGCCACGGAAGGGGCGCCCCGTCACGTCAGCAGCCCAGCCACCGGCCCGCGCAGCAGGCGTCTTCGTGTGGCCGAGGACGTGGATACCGCCGTGGCGGTTCGGGCAACCAGCGTGCGGGTCAGGCCACCACCTCCAACCCGTCCGCGGCCTCCAAGCCCTCCTAGTCCCTCCTTTCAGGTGCACAGCACGCCAGTAGGGGGCAGGGTCCGCCATCACCTTCACCACTGGCGTCCCATCACCTCGGACAGGTGGGTCTTGGACATTGTCCGAAGGGGCTACTCCCTCCCCTTCGAGACCATCCCCCCAGCCATGCCACCTCAATTCCACCGCATGTCAGGGGATCACTTGGTACTTCTGCAGAAGGAAGTCACGGCCCTCTTGGCCAAGAGTGCCATCGAGCGTGTTCCGACCCCAGAAGTAGGGCGTGGTTGCTACTCCCACTACTTTCTGGTGCCCAAAAAGGACAAGGAGGACATGCGTCCTATCTTGGACCTCCGGAACGTCAATCGCTTCCTCCGGAAGGAGAAGTTCAAGATGCTCACCCTAGCTCAGGTCTTGACTGCCCTCGACCCTGGAGACTGGTTGGTAGCGTTAGACTTGCAGGACGCTTATTTCCACATCCCCGTCCTGCCGGCCCGCCGGCGTTACCTGCGGTTCACGGTAGGCCTCGAGCATTTTCAGTTCACCGTGCTCCCCTTTGGCCTTACCAGTGCCCCTCGGGTGTTCACGAAAGTGATGGCGGTGGTCGCAGCTCATCTGCGCCGGGCAGGGGTTTCAGTCTTCCCCTACCTCGACGACTGGCTGCTGAAGGCGGGCTCGTCCCAGGCAGTCGTCTCCCACCTCCAGACTACGGCCGAACTCCTGCACTCGCTGGGGTTCTCCATCAATGTGCCGAAGTCGCATCTGATTCCTTCTCCACAGCTCCTTTTCATCGGAGCAGTTCTGGACACGACGCAGTTTCGGGCCTATCCTCCCGAACGGCGAGTCCGGGATATTCAGGCTATGATTCCGATCTTTCAGCCTTTATCCTGGGTTTCGGTACGGATGACCCTGAGGCTGCTGGGCCTCATGGCCTCCTGCATCCTGCTGGTCAATCATGCCAGATGGCATATGCGGGCTCTGCAGTGGGACCTGAAGTTCCAGTGGGCGCAGCACCAGGGCAACCTGTCCGATCACGTCCAGATCTCGGAGGGGACTGCAAAACAGTTGCAGTGGTGGCTCTCGAACCGGCAATGGGTCATGGGCAGATCCCTCTCCCTTCCCCAGCCAGAGCACACAGTTGTGACGGACGCGTCCCTTCTGGGATGGGGCGGTCACATGGGAGAGGCGGAGATCAGAGGCCTCTGGTCTCCGGCGGAGTCCCGGCTCCATATCAACGTTCTGGAGCTCCGGGCGATCCGACTTGCACTCAAGGCATTCCTTCCCTCTGTCAAAGGGAAGGTAGTGCAGGTGTTCACAGACAACACCACCGCCATGTGGTACTGCAACAAACAAGGCGGGGTGGGGTCGTGGACCCTTTGTCAGGAGGCTCTGCGCCTCTGGACATGGCTGGAACATCAGAGCATGTTCCTGATGGTTCAACACCTGGCAGGTTCCCTGAACGCCAGGGCGGACGAACTCAGCCGCAGGTGCATGATGGATCACGAATGGCGTCTTCACTCGGAAGTGGCGCAAGGACTCTTTCTACAGTGGGGAGAGCCTTGGTTAGATCTATTCGCCACCGAAGAGAACGCGCAATGTCATCAGTTCTGCGCGTTGGAATTTCCAAGGCGGCACTCGCTCGGCGACGCTTTTCGTCACGAGTGGAGTTGCGGTCTATTGTACGCCTTTCCGCCTATACCACTTCTACCCAGAGTGTTGAAGAAGATTCGGCACGACCGGGCCCAAGTCATTCTTGTGGCTCCGGACTGGGCTCGAAGAGTTTGGTATCCCGAGCTACTCAATATGAGCGTAGATCCCCCGATCCGTCTGCCTCTTCGGGAGGATCTTCTGTCGCAGCAGCAGGGGACGGTCCTCCACCCGAACCTGTCCAGTCTACACCTGCTTGCGTGGAGATTGAGCGGCGGCAGTTGATTCCTTTCGACTTGCCTCCCGAAGTTTGTGATGTGATTCTGGCAGCCAGGCGTCCCTCCACTAAGGTGGTATACGCCTGCAGGTGGAACAAATTTGTGGCATGGTGCACAGCAAAGGCTGTGAATCCCCTTTCTGCCCCTCTTTCTGAGGTCCTTCTGTTCCTTCTTTCTCTGGCCCAACAGGGTTCTGCCCTGGGTACCATCAAGGGTTATCTTTGTGCTATCTCGGCCTTCCTCAGGCTCCCTGATCAGCCCTCCCTTTTCAAGTCCCCTGTTGTTAACAGGTTCTTAAAAGGCATTACTCACCTCTTCCCTCCTGTTCCGTTTGTGATGCCTCAGTGGGACTTGAACTTGGTTCTTACCTTTTAATGTGCGCTCCCTTTGAGCCTCTACATAACTGTCCTCTTCGTCTTCTGACTCTGAAGACAGCCTTTCTGGTGGCCATCACCTCCGCTCGGCGGGTGAGTGAGCTCCAGGCTCTATCTTGCAAACCTCCCTTTCTGTCTGTTCATCCAGACAAGGTTGTTCTTCGGACGCGTCCGTCCTTCTTGCCAAAGGTGGTTACTGCTTTCCACATTGGGCAGACCATCACTTTGCCCACCTTCTTTCCGCCTCCGCATCCTTCCAGAGAGGAAGAGAGGCTCCACCGTCTGGACCCAAAACGTGCGCTCTCCTTCTATATCGACCGCACAAAACACTTCCGGGTGGATGACCAGCTCTTTGTTGGCTACGTGGGCGCCAAAAAGGTCGGGCGGTGCACAAGAGGACCATCTCCCGCTGGGTTACCTTGTGCATCAAGACCTGCTATTCTTTGGCTAAGAAGGAGCCTCCTGTTGGGCTGCGTGCCCATTCCACCAGGGCAACGGCTGCTACCACGGCCTTGGGCCGCGGTGTTCCGCTGCCGGTTATCTGTCAGGCAGCTACGTGGGCCTCGCTGCACACGTTTACAAAGCATTACTGCCTTGACAGTCAGGTCCGGAGGGACGGCTTCTTTGGCCGTTCTGTCCTCCAGGACTTCCTTGTCTGATCTTTGTTCGAAGACCCACCACCGGGGTTGGTATTGCTGGGGTATCTATTCTAAGGTAAGGAATCTGTCACTAACGTGTCTCTTTCAGATGCACAAGTTACTAACTTGTGTAACGATATATCTGTAAGAGACAGTAGTTAGTGACAGATTCCTTACTGCCCCACCCATCCTCCCCGTTCTGCAAACTGATTTCTAGGGTTAAGGACATCCCTTTCAGGGCCCTAGTATTTTTCAGACACCTATGTCAGCTTCTTGCATGGCTCTGCGTTCCTGGCGTGGAAAGTCGTGTACAGAACTGACGTCAGCGCGCAGGGGCGGCGCCTAAGTACTGCCTGCGACGTCATCCCGGCGATCACGACGCCGACGACGGACGCGGAGCCGCACGACGCCGCCTACCGACGCGCAAGGGTACTGCTACGCAAAACTTTCCGGATCCAGCCTGACGCCTGGGGATATTCTAAGGTAAGGAATCTGTCACTAACTACTGTCTCTTACAGATATATCGTTACACAAGTTTGTAACTTGTGCGACATGAACACTGGATCCTACTTCTAAGCCTTGGGTCCCACTCCAAGCAGTAGAGCTAGGACATGAACACCGGCTCCTACTTCTAAGCCAGGGGTCCCACTCCAAGCAATATTCAGGTTTGGGGGCTCGTGGGAAAGGCCTCAGCTGCCAAAGTGACAGAAGCCTTTCACTTTAATCGTGCCCTGGTCTCTTGCATTACACCAAAGAGATGTGTTTATTTATCCAGGGATAAGCAGCCCGGCTCCCAAGTGTAAATCCAACATTCGGTGAGTCCTTGGCACACAACAGATCGCTCACCCTTCAGTTTGAAGGGCTAATGAACAATTAATTCATAGATTAATTTAGCTAAGGGGTCTGTTGGCTTTTTTTTCCAATTCCATTCCACTGAATGACGATAGTTACTTTGCTGCCTAGTAGGCTTTACAAAAAGGTGTAGATAAGAGATCATACCTACCAGATAAAGAGCTTCGCTTAATTACTAACAATTAATACGATTCAAGAGCCAGGTCCGTGCTTGAGTTGTTTTTCCTTTCTATTCAGGAACCTGCAATCCTGATTTTGTAATGGGATAAACAAGCCTACAGTCCCAGAAAACTGAGAAAATAACATCGACTTGGATGAGCTACGATGCATGGACTTTGGAACTCTGCTCTGCTTTAAATTAAGAGAAAACCACAGAAGTATACGAGTGAGAGAGAGCAACATGGACCCTGGGTCGATGAAAGAGAGCAACAGAGTGGGAGGGGAGAGAAGCACACAAGGAAGACAGCTGGAAAACACATGCACTCTTAAAATGCTAAAGCAAAAAGAAACGCAAGAGTAGCATGGAGAGAAAAGCAGATGGACGGTAGAGAGCAGCATGGAGTGGAAGAGAGGAGAGCAGCAGGAAGAAAGCTGGAAAACGCATACTCTTACGGAGTGCTTAATCAAAAAAAAAAAAAAAATTGTTTCCTCAAAGTTAGCAGTGGAAAGGCATAAGTAAAGATGCTGTGCTTCAGGGGACAAGGCAAGCCTTTGAATAGGAAACCATTGGTAAGCAATAGGCTGGCATTAAGCCCACTTTAAAATCTTGATAAGCTGACCATAGGTGTTTTGCTCCATCTAATAAGAAAGAAAGTAGATTCCTGAAGTCAGCCGTGGAAGGAAAGAAGTCATTCAGTCAAAAAGGACAGTAAAAAATCTATGCTACATGGAAAGGACAAATTCAAGAAGTGATGGGAAAGCCATCCGATCAGAAGGAAGCAAATGAGATTGAAAAGAAAGCCAACCAATTAGCAATAGGCTGACCTAAAGCCCATTCTAAGTGCTGGCAGTGTGCACAATAGGTCTTCGACAACAGACGGCTAAAAGCTAGCTGTAGGCGAGACATAAAAAATGCTCCGGTTAGAAGAACATTTGCCATTGAAATAGATATTAGTACTGAAAAAACGAACTATGGGAGTTGAGGGAAAAGTGTTAGTCCTTGGAATTACAGTGGTTTGCAGAGTAAAATTATCATCAGAGAAGCATTTGCAGTTAAATAATATAATCATCATTTGTAGCTATTATTACACCCTATTTACAAGCACAATGTGGAACCTCAAAATATAGGCTCTTAGCGCAATCAATTCACGTTTCCAGTGTGCCCTTTGTAAAATAAAAAAAACAATTGTTATTTCCTGGTCTAGAGGGGAAGGAAGACTGGAGCAGTAGATGTAAAGAAGGGCAGAGCGGGAGAAAGAGCAGGTGCACAAGGGTGGAACAAGTGGAAGAGCAAAAAAGGGAAGCTTGAAGAAAATTGAAATGATGAGCCAGAGAAGAAAGTGAAGATGACATGAGATAAGATGGAAGAGCCAAAGAAAGGGTATAGTTTCGAATGAAGACAGACTTGTGGTGATTAGTAGTTCCTCAGCTCTAGGTATGTGGTTCTACCACTGCTCTTACCTAAGGAGACGAGTTATGGTATATTACATGCATTTGTATAGCACATTTCTGCCATTTTTCGGATCCGGTGGTACTTTTAAAGATTAGGCTCCATATATTCTTTTCGGATTCTTGTTGACTTCGGTCAAAACTGTCTGTTGACATTGCATTTATTTGTGTTTCATAATGTTTAGAAGTGAATTACAGCAGCCGGTGGGGTTGGTATAGACTGACACATTATTCAATAATGGAATACGTTGTAGAGTGACCATCTAGGTCTGTTACGGGCCTACCGTGGGGCATTATGTGCATGTAGGCTTGCACCGAAGTGCCTCACTATTTGTTTCATTCTACTGGGATGCAGGTTGTTCATTTCACTGTTTGGGTTGGCTGCTTAGTTTAGTCACCATTGGCGATTAAGTTGCTTTGAGGCAGTTTTATACACATGGTTTCTGAATATGTGAGTTAACTTGTTCTCATGGGCTAATGTGCAGATTGGTCAGAGGGTAAGGATGTGCTGTTGAAGTGGCAAAGCTGAGCCAGCAATGTGAATTGTGTGTGTTATGCATGTGTTGGTCCTAGGAGGTGTGCCTAGCGTTCTGTTGGGTCAAAGTAGGAATTTAACTTTTTATAGAAAATAATCACTCCTGGATACCAGCAATCCCATGACTTTGGCTGTGCCGTCCATGGAGAGGAATCATGCCATTGAATTGCTCATTTGTCTCTCAACTCCTCTTTAAAAAAAAAAAAAAAAAAAAGTCTTCTGAGGTTGACCAGGACCTGCAAACTGTCACCTCCTTGCTTAGTTCCTTCTTGTTGATGTCTCCCCTCGTCTCCCTCTCTCTGGGTACTTGCCGCACCCTGTACTAGAACTGGCAGACTGTCTGTACTGTGGACACTGAAGAGCCTTGGAGCAGTCAGAGGCTTCTGTAAAAGGAAGAGTACTTGCTCAGAGGGGATTTGTGTTTCTAAGTGAGTGGTAAATGGCGAGGGGTGTTTTATTTTAATGCAGAGATAAAACACAGCATGCTGGCTTGAGATGTTTATGGCGCAATGCGTTCTTCTTAGCTGCACATTAGTGAATTCTCATCGGTAAATTATGCGAGTGCTTAATTTTATTTTGCCATTATAATTCTTTTTACTCAAAGGATGCTGCTGAGCTGGCCGTCTGTTAAGAGCTAATCATTAGAAACTCCTGTTTTATTTGTTACTTTGTTTTAAAGCCGTTGTTGGAGTGATTAGTTGAGCTCTTAAAGGTTATAATGGAACAAGTCTGCCTTGAAAATAACTGCAAACCCCCAAATGTGATTTTGTGTCCCCAAGTGTGGGTTTAAGAATTTCTGGTATCCCAACAAACTGTACCCCACCTTCTGCCACCGATTACTATCTTGCTCTGGTGACCACTTAAGACATCCAAATTGATATTTCAGCATGACATCATAAACCATGATTCCAAAGGCCAAGTGGTGTGAAATGTCACCAGAACCCCAAGGTGGCATTCAGGGAAAATATTATACATGTTAACCCTTGCGTGTTTATAAAACATGTTGATTTTGGTGGAGTGCAGTTAGCATGATTTATTTTTCTTTAAATTGGGAAATGTTTATTGAAACATGTTTTAGAAAGTGCTGGGTTTTCATGTGCTGAAGTTATAACCGGCAGAATTTAACCAGATCCAGATCAGAAGTTGTGTTAACATACTCTCTCATTAGAAAGGCCTTCTCAGTGTGTCACCTGATATTTGCCATAGGAAAATGGCCTTGTTTAGTGTAAACAAATGGATTATTTGTTAAAGATAGCGAGAGTCCACTTCAGGAAATAGTCACAGTCCTTGTCAGGGTTAACAACAAAAGTCACTAAATAAACCTGTGCTTAACCCTCTAGTAGCTTGCTACGAAAGCAGTCCGGCTTAACTTTTGGTTAATGTGTAAAGTATTTATGCAGCACTCAAACAGTAATAAAGTGAAAATATAAGAAAAATCTCAAACCTATTTGGAAAAATACAGGAAACTTTAATAAGTAAAATGATACCAAAACGACAAAAATCCAATCAGTAGAACCAGAGTTATGAGTATTTAAAGTTTGAGGTGAAAATAGTGCCAAAGGGCACAAAGCACTAAGGGTGGGTGTAGTTGGCAGAGTACCACTACACGGAATTCTGCGTAATCGTCTCATCCCAATTAATAAACAGAAACCTCACATACCCTTGATAAAACAACAAGTAACTCTATCTTTACATGCAAAAATGCATATAGTCATCACAAAATGAAAATACAGCAAGCAGTGAGAGAGGTGATGATTTTGGTGTCCTCCCTAATCTAGGGAGAGAACCAAGCAGATGCCTTGAACACAAAGAGCACATCATGCTGAACGATTCGGTGGTGGTCCCATCCTCCTAGGACCACCCCAAGCACAGTTATGGGCAAAAATACAATCCCAACCAAAGGCCCTGCAAAGCATTATGGGACGATCTTCTAGAGTGCAGTGAATATTATAGTATCCAATATCAAAACATTCCTCAAGGGGCAGGCTCTCTGGGCTCAGCTGAGAGCTAATACTATAATATTCACTGCACTCTAGAATCTCCCCCCATAATGCTTTGCTGGGCCTTTGGTTGGCATTGTATTTTTGCCCATAACTCTGCTTGGGGTGGTCCTAGGAGGATGGGACCACCACAATCGTTGAGCATGATATGCTCTTTGTGTTCAAGGCATCTGCTTGGTCCTCCCCCTAGGTTAGGGGGGACCCCAAAATCATCACCTCTCATTGCATGATATTTTTCAAAGCTCTCTTTTGTGAATTGGTTATATGCTTTTTAGCATGTAAAGGTAAAGTTGTTTTATCAAAGGGTTGTGGGTGCAGTAGCTTACTCCAGACTTTTTGCATGAATTCTGTGTTGTGCATATTAATAAAACAGAAATCTTGTGTTTTCAATGTAATATGATTAATAAAACAGAAATCTCATACCTTTAGTAAAACAACAAATAACTAACCCTGGGCATAATACTTTGCTACGCTCACGAAGCATGCAAAGTTTGTGCTACTACGCACTACGCAGTTTGCACGTAGCAGAGTGAATAACTGTGCTTATCAACGTAGCGTAGCAGGAGTATAATAAACTCCTTCAAATGCTTTGATAAAGCAATTTTTTATGCTAAAAAGCATATAACCAATTCACAAAAATGAATTTTGACAATACAATAGCAAGCAATGAGAGAGGTGATGATTTTGGAGTCCCCCCTAACCTAGGGGGAGGACCAAGCAGATGCCTTGAACACAAAAAGCATATCATGTGAACGATTCAATGGTGGTCCCTTCCTCCTAGGACCACCCCAAGCACAGTTATGGGCAAAAATACAATCCCAACCAAAGGCCCTGCAAAGCATTATGGGACGAGATTAGCAGTGAATATTATAGTGTCCAATATCAAAATAATTCTACAAAGAGCTGCAGTTCAACTGGTCGTTACTAGGTGTCCCTCACGAGTCAAATGCAAAAGCATTGAAATTATTAATACATCAAGCTGCAGTTCCACTAGTCGTTACAAGATGTCCCTCACGAGTCAAATGCAAAAGTATTGAAAACCTTTCATGAAGCTTTTGCATTTGACTCGTGAGGGACACCTAGTAACGACTAGTGGAACTGCAGCTCTTTGTAGAATTATTTTGATATTGGATGCTATAATATTCACTGCCCACTGCTAATCTAGTCCCATAATGCTTTGCAGGGCCTTTGGTTGGGATTGTATTTTTGCCAATAACTGTGCTTGGGGTGGTCCTAAGAGGATGGGACCACCATTGAATCGTTCAATAAGATGTGCTTTTTGTTTTCAAGACATCTGCTTGGTTCTCTCCCTAAGTTAGCGAGGATACCAAAATCATCACCTCTCTCACTGCTTGTTAATTTATTGTTTTCACTTTAGTGAAATGACTATATGCATTTTCAGCATATAAAGACAGAGATATTTATTTTATCTTAACTTGTACTGTACAAGATGTTTTTGGTAATTATTGTACAGTGCAGTCAAGCACACAGCTACGCACTACGCTACGTGTAGTTGAAGCTGTACTTCACGTAGCTACGTGAAGTGCTACTACGCAAACTACGCCCAGGCTTACAAATAACTATCTTTACATGCTAAAATACATATAGTAATTTCACAAAAGTGATAATGAAAATATAACAAACAGTACCTTTAGTTAAACAATAAATAATTCTATCTTTACATGCTAATATGCATATAGTCATCTCACAAAAGTGAAAATGAAAATATAGCAAGCAGTGAGAGAGGTGATGATTTTGGGGTCCTCCCTAACCTAGGGAGAGAACCAAGCAGATGCCTTGAACACAAAGAGCACATCATGCTGAACATTCGGTGGTGGTCCCATCCTCCTAGGACCACCCCAAGCACAGTGATGGACAAAAATACAATCCCAACCAAAGGCCCTGCAAAGCATTATGGGACGATATTCTAGAGTGCAGTGAATATTATAGTATCCAATATCAAAACATTTCTCAAGGGGCAGGCTCTGGGCTCAGCTGAGAGCTAATACTATAATATTCACTGCACTCTAGAATCTCGCCCCATAATGCTTTGCTGGGCCTTTGGTTGGCATTGTATTTTTGCCCATAACTTTGTTTGGGGTGGTCCTAGGAGGATGGGACCACTACCAAATCGTTCAGCATGATATGCTCTTTGTGTTCAAGGCATCTGCTTGCCCTCCCCCTAGGTTAGGGGTGACCCCAAAATCATCACCTCTCTCATTGCCTGGTATATTTTTCAAAGTTCACTTTTGTGAATTGGTTATGTTTTTAGCATGTAAAGGTAAAGTTGTTTTATTAAAGGGTTGTGGGTGCAGTAGCTAACTCCGCTACGTGGCGGAGTCGGAATTATTGCATGAATTCCGTGTTTTCAAAGTAATGCGTAGATAACAAATCTCCGCAACCTCCGCTGGCGGAGCGGAGTTCATTTCCCACGGTTACAAAGCACCAGATGCGGTATCTGGTCACGCGGGATTAGAACAAAGTCAAAAATTCAGGCCATCCACAATTAAATGAGAGCTGGGTACAGAACCAGGTTCGGCCCGCTTGGAGTTTGTACCTTCTGTCCTTGGTGTTTGGGACAGTGCAGTGCTGTGATGAGAGGCTCTGCATCAGATCCAGTGAAGCCGCCTGTCAGGGGCTGCACGGTTCTGCGTTGCGAGGCCTTGCGTCATTCTGTGCCACTCTGCGGTGGAGCTGGTGAAACCTTCAGTTAAGAAGGGAGAAGTACACACTCACCCTAGCCCAGAGGGCCAGGACCTTGAGGACAGCACTTGGGGGGCTCAGGACTCATTCCCTTGGAAGCCAGCAGAGGGGGTCTAGCTCGAGTCCAGTTGGGTCAGGTCAACTGGAAAGCAGGAAAGCCCTCTGGAAGCTGATTGTGTCCCTGTAGCTTAAACAAGAAGTCAGCCAACTTACCCTTGGAGTCGTTTCTGGGGTCCTGGGTTCAAGGCAAGCAGGTCCAATCTTCCTTCTTCAGACAGGGTAGTCTTTCTTCTGAATAGTCTCAGGTCCAAGAGTGTTCTGATATTGGTCTACCCCCAAACCGGTTCTAGTCATCTTCCCTGTGTGTGGCTTCAGCCTGGCTAGTGAAACAAAAAGCAGGAGCCAGCTGGGTGTAGTGTTCCTTTGTGTGTGCTGGGGCAGATACCTTTAAAGTGTAATCAGGGCAGGGCACAGCTCCTTCCCAGCCATCCCGTCAGGAAGACTCACTCCCTTCTACCCCCAGCCCCCATTGTCCACTGTCTGGCCCCAATACACATTTCCCTGTTGGGGAGCCAACACCAGCCCAAAAGCTACTGGTCACGCACAGGAAGGCCCTAGAAACTTTAGATAGAGAAATACCAGCTTTCTAAAAAGGAATTTCCAAAATTATTTAAAATCTGACATTGCCATTAAAGAGGATTTTACATTACATTTAAAATCAGAGGAATATGTTATTCTCTAGCTGTTCCCAAACCGAATTTAGCACTTATTAAATGTAAAGAGATAACCCAGTGATAGTCTGAGAGACTAGCCTTGCTGCAGCGAAAAATGACTTTGGAGGTTTTTCACTGCGAGGACATGTAAAACATTAAAGATACATGGCCTACTTTTTAAATACCATGCACCTTGACCTATGAGCATTTAGAGCTTACCTTGGAATTGACTTGTAAGTGTTAAAAACGAAGGTGTAGGCCTGGCAAAAGGTTTATTTTGACAGGTCAAACTGTCAGTTTTAAAACTGCACATACAGGCTGAAATGGCAGGCCTGAGATGTTTTACAGTGCTACTTTTAGTGGATGGCACAATGAGTGCTGCACCCACTAGTAGCATTTAATTTACAGGCCCTGTGTACATGTAGTACAATCTGCTAGGGACTGATAAGTAAATAAAATGTACCAATCAGGTGATTTCCAATTTCACCATGTTTGGAAGGGAGTGCACAGTCACTTTACTACCAGTTAGCAGGAGTAGAGTGTGCAGACTCCTAATGCCAACGAAAACAGGTTCAGCTACAGGAGGCAAAATATGTGGGGTGACCCTGCAAACATGGCAGATTTCCAGCAGTTTAGCCTCTCCTAGAGGAATATTGTGGAATTTGGCCTTTGCACTTGCACAATAAATGTGTTCATGCGGATTTGTTACTGCAGGGTTTCAGTAATATTCGGGTTCTTGTAGCTGCAGATTTTTCATTTTTTGAATATTCCCCAGGCGTCACACTAGATCTAGAAACTTCTTTGAAGTGCCTCTGTGCGCCGCAATGTGTCAGTATGCAACTCTGCACCGACGCCGTTCCACTCTGGAAATGACATAAAGAACCTATATATGTGCCACTCCCGCGCACCGTCAGTTCCTTTCTTTCAGTGCCAGCAGACGCGGATCTGGAGTTCTCTCTCATTCCTCAGAGACACTTTACCTTGATATTTCTTCAAATTACCTAGAGTGCACCAGATTTCACCCCCTAAAACAACAGGTTTTAAGCCCTATGGGACTATAAACAAATGATGTGACAGATTCCCATCGGGTTCACCTGTCGTGTCTGCGGTCGAGTCACAACTCCAAGGCCTTCAGTGACTACACGTCGATGAACTCGAAGGTCGTGAGGCAAAACTTTACATTGCTGAGAATAAGAAGACTCCTCTCCGAGACCCCTCTAAGTTGTGGTTCAAGTCAAAGGTCTGTCCCAGTCCCGCTTCAGCAGTCACCTAAGCTGCTCGTGAGGCCGTTATTCATTGCAATCCGAATCGTCCCATAAGTCTAAAATGATACAAAAGAAATCAACGTGGGACTCGGACCTCATTCGCCTGAGCAGGCGTGGGGGCGGCACCATGGATCTCAATCACGCTCCTAGAGTCAGTCGACTTCGGACTTGATCCCACAACTGGTTGTAGCAAAATGTGAGTTTCTGGGGCCATCTGCCACTCCGCAACAGTTCGAAGAGTTCTGCGCAGCCAAGCTTTGGCTCTTCGTCTCCTTGGCGTGCCTTTGGGCCCCAAGGAGACGAGAGGCTTTCCGCCTGGAGTACTACTGGCAGGTTCGTCCCCTGTGCCAGTTGGACTCTCCGAGCCTGTTATGACGCCTGTGGCTGTAGTCTGAACCCTGCCTCTGGCACCACGGTCCAAGACGGCCCGGGACTTAAACGCTGGTACCAAATCCATTAATGCCTGACAAAGAGCTAACCATAGTACAGTCTGACTCCGAGACGTGCGGGTCTGACCGCTCCCGATCACAGTTGAGATACCGCTTCCTCCGCCACCTCCACAGAGAAGGCAGCATACCCTACATTCCCTTTTCAGTGCAGACTCTGATAATGATTATGGTGCGGGTGATAAGTTAGCTCAGCCCTATCAAAACAACAATTGGCATGATGACTTGTTGGAGGCTAGTGGTCTCAATACCTATTCTGAAACGGGCCATCTCACCCTCTGGAACCAGCCACACCGTAGTCTGCTTCCTGCACCATGGTAATACGTAGGCCGGCTGAAGTCCTTGGCCTCCATCTCCTCCCACTTGGAGGTAAAGACTAATGTATTGACAGAAGTTCTTCAGCCGTGGCACGCATCTTCTGAGCCCCTTCTACTATGTAATGAGGCCCTAACAGACACCTTTTTGTGGGCATGGACCAAACCTTTCTCTGGTCCACCAGTCAGCAGCCAAATTGTGCAACGCCATCACGCTGCCCATGGCAATCCCACATTTTTATCTCCGCTTTCCTCCCCAAAAAGCTTGGTGGTGCTAGTGTGCGAAAGCAAAACTAACTCCAACACTTTCCTGACTGCTTCCCGTCATAGAGAGCCAAACATGTTGGAACCTTTGGCAAATCAGAAGAGTATTTTCATCCACTGGTTTGGCTCTCAGGTCAGTGAATGCCAGCTGCCTGCTGGGGTGCTATTCCCATGCCGTTTGGAACTCGATGGCTCAAATCCTCCCAAGTGTAACCAAAAATCTCTGACATGTCCTTTCAGAGGCCCTGCAGGACGGCCAAGATGCTGCCAAGTTCATGATTGGTTGTTGCTTGGACACACTGATTCCATTGCGCAGTCCCTGGCATCAGTTAAGCCATTTACAGCCACACCTGGCTGCAGTCCACCTGTTTTTCAGGCGATGTCCAGTCGTCCCTCATGGACATGCCTGTCGAGGGGGCTCACCTGTTTGGAGACACGTAGACACCGCTCTCAAGTGGTTCAAGGAGGGCAGGGCCAAGGCAAGTTCCCTGGGTTTATCTGCCCTACCTAGCCAACCGCATCAACCCTACCGCTCCTTTCGCAGTTTTTGCCGAGGTTCCCCATACTGCAGCCAATCCAGCCTCAGCATGGCGCCCAGTAGCTTTGGGGTCACAGCCATGGTGCCCACTGCTCCTGCGGCCAGTGTCAAAGGGACACCCAATCTACAACCTTCCCTGCAGCCTCACCTGCAAAACCGCTTTAGAGTGTCGTAAGTGGATCGTGGACACCCGGTGGGGGGCAGGATCTCACGATTGTTGCTGGGTTGATAGGCCATAACATTAGACATATGGGTCCTGCTAATTGTTCGGAAAGCCTATGCCCTCCCCTTCCTTTCTTTGCCACTGCACCTTTCTCCATCTCTTCAATGATTGATGGAGGACCATCTTTCCATTTTGCATCAGGATGTGCAAGTCCTTTTGGCCAGAGGGGCTAATGAGTTTGTGCCTGCGGCAGAAGTAAGATGTGGTTATTACTCCTTCTATTTCCTGGTGCCCAAAAAGGACAAAGGGATTTGTTAGCATTTTGAATATTACCTTCCAGAGGAAGGCACAGGTATAAAATATGCCAATGGCCCGGTCTTGTTTGCCGACTGTCATATTTGATGTTCACTTTCAACTTGGCGAAGACAATTTCCTCCCGGGAACGAGAGTCCAGGACATTCAGGCTATGATCCCGATCTTTCAGCTGTGGTCCTGGATTTCAGTGAGGTCTACTCTTAGGTTGTTAGGACTGATTGCCTCCTGCATCCTGCTGGTCGAGCATGCCAGGTGGCGTAAACAGGCTTTGCTGTGGGATCTGAAGTCTCAGTAGGCCCAACATTAAGGGGACCTCCCCGTCCATGTTCAGATTTTGGAGGAGACTGCAAAAGATCTGCAGTAGTATCTTCTGGACAGCGATTGGGTCAGCGGCAGACCCTCTCCCTTCCTCACCCAGAGATGACAGTGGTCACCAATGTATTGCTTCTGGTTTGGGGTGACCGTCTGGGAGAGGTGGAGATCAGAGGTTTCTGGTCTTTAGCGGAGTCCCTGCTCCACATTAACTTTCTGAGCTGAGGGCCATTCGCTTGGCTTTGAAACCTTTCCTTCCATCCATCATGGGTTGGGTGGCTGGTGCAGGTGCTCACAGACAACACCACCACCATATAGTACTGCAAAAAACGAGGCGGTGGGGGTCACAAACCCTGTGCCAGGAGGCCTTGCGCCGCTGGAACAGGCTGGATCACCAAGGAATGTTCCTGGTAGTGAACCACCTGGTAGGCTCAGCCGTTGATGCCTAGCGGATTACGAGTGGCAGATAAGTTTGCAGTTGGCTCAGGGTCTCTTCCGTGAATAGGGAGAACCTTGGCTTGATCTGTTCGCCACTGCCAAGAACACGCAATGTCGGCACTTCTGCGAGTTGGAGTTTCTAAGATGAAACACTAATGTCTGGACAGTCCAGTCCGCTGAAAGGGATAATTTGCCTGCTCAGATCTGCAGGACTTTTTTTTAATGTTTTAAGCGCATTAGGTATTGCTTTATCTGTTCAAAAGGTGAAGAATCTGTGGCTATAAGTCTCGATTAGAAGAACAAGTTATTTACCTCTGGTAATGTTCTTTCTGGTAGAGTCTGTCTAGCCGCAGATTCCTCACCAATCCTCCCCGTTCTGTGATTGGACTCTATCCACTTATAAGATCCAAAGTCTAGGAATCTGGGAATCACACCATTTTGCTTTTTGGAGCTCTGCGTCTAGGAGTGTGGAAAGTCTTGAAAGAAACAGATGGTAGCATGGAGGAGTAGCGTGGTGCCTATATAGCCTTTGCATGTAATTTCCGGAGAGAAATGATGTTGGTGTGGAGCCTCATGGTGCCACCTTCTGACGAGTGGGGAATATTCAGTAGGTGAGGAATCTCCAGCTAAATGTATCTCTGCCAAAAAGAGCATTGCAGAAGCTAAGGCAAGGTTGATGGCCTGTATTTGGGATTTATATTCCCTCTGCGACAAGTACATGGGGTTCAGAAAAATGCCCTTGTAAGGGTATGTTCTAGTTACAGCTAAAGACCAAGACCTATTTCTCCTTAAAGTGCTTTTCCCCAAATAGCCATGTCACCCCAATACTGGATTACACGTTTCGGTTGCAGTCTTGCCTACCAGCGTTTGTTTTATGTCCAGTTTTAGCAAGTTGTTCCCTATTACATTTCCCTCAGAGAGCCAACAATACCCCTGATTGTTCAGTGCCTCCTAGGTGATTATAATTGGCTAATGGTTCCTTTCTACCTTTCTATACTACATGTCACCGATTGTGAAAGCCCTCCACATTTAAAGTATGCATCTTGTCAGGACTCCCCAGCAGTAACCCGCGACCTTTTTTTTTTTTCATTGATCTGCAGACCTGTGCTAATGCAGACCCCGAAAAATGCAGCATTTGAAAGTTGCCAGGGAGTCAATAACTTTACTTCTGTAACAGAGCTGGTTGTAGATGATTTCAGCCATGTTTATTCATATCCTGAACCTAGGCAGTCTTGGACCGGATTTGGTGGTCATGCAGCCTTGTGCAGGCTGCTGCCAAGTTTCAGGTAATGCAATAGCAGTGTTATCTGTTTCATTTCAGGTGCCTTACCCATAACTAAGCCTGGGCGGAGTTCATGGAGTTCCGCTACACGGAACTACGCGAAGTGCAAAAAAAACTCTGATGCGTTACCCGGAGCTCCGCAAGCAGCAGAGTGCGTTAGATAAATGCAGTTTGCTGTGATTTTCAGCGCCAGGTGCTTGTCCGCACTGTGCAATCATCGCGAACAGCACCGTGCAAGCGGGCGCTGCTTCCTTTCTGTTGCTCAAGTAGATTTTTTACTACATCGGCAGTTTTCTCAATGCGAACGGATGGTTTCTCAACACGAGTGGTTGCGAGCATACGCGACCACTCGCAATGAGAAATCTGACCACCCGCGTTGAGAAATCTCGCAGGGAGGTTGATTTTCCGCATTCGGCAACTTGACGTTGATGATCGCGAACAAGGAAAAATCTCGCCAGGAGGTGTATTTTCCTGGCTTGTGCTCGCCAACTTGACGTTGATGAATGAGCCAGTGGATCCGACCACTTCCACATGAAATGTAAGCCATAGCCAGCATTTTATGCCTAGTCTAGTTTGTTTGGGCGCATCCCATACATCCCTCATTTGAACAGACTCGTGGATCCTACCAAAGAGTTCAGAATTATGTCACCTTCTTTCATTGAAGAATTACAGAATAGCAAAATCTGATTCATAGGGCAATTTTAGCCCTCGGACGAAAGCTATCCAAATACTTGTGGCAACATTTCCTGTTTTTTGGTGGTCACATTGCTTCTTGGAGAGTCACCTGGGCATGGCTTTCGGAGCCTCTCTTCGTTTGAATTGCATTTATTCCTGCTTTCTTCACTGCTGCTGTGTGCTTGTATTGATGCTAGCATCGCCAATCGCTGCTCTCCTCTGTTGATCTTGCTAAACTCTAAGCTCGTTTCGAACTTGATCTGTTACCTACAGGACAGCTTCTGTGTGTCCTGTAGTCTCATAGGATTGTTCTAGTCTTTTGTATTTATAGATCATAAGGCTTACTAATGAACAGATGTTTGCATCTGGATATCCCTTCTGTTCATTATTTCTGTGTCTGGGCTTTCTCCTGTTTCAAGTCTGTTGGTCAGTTCCCCATAGGTCTTGGACACGATTATGAAAGCTGTTGCAGTATGCAGCCATAGGTAGCCCCTTCTCTCTCATGTGTGTGCATTGTTGTGGATTACTTTTTTCCTGCAACTCAGTGTGCACTTGTAGCCTGTTCCACTTACACTCAGCAATTCCCTGTTTTGTTTTTTTAAACTTTCTGCGTCAAGTTGTGTTGCCTCTAGGGGGCACATTGTTGAAGTGAAAAGACAGCTCTGAAGTTCCGGAAGTGACAAGTCGCATCACTGTCTTTCCTCACTCCTTTCACCGCCCGCAGGAGTAATCAGGCATTGTGTGATTGCCTTACTGCAGAATTATGCATCATCGTCCACCTATGCAAGAATGCTTTGCTCCTAACAGCTCCGCTTGTGAAGTGCCACTTCTTTACTGAGTATAATCACTTCATCAATTCCCTCCCCCCCGCCACTCCTCCTGTGCCTATCTCAAACATGTTCACCTTCTAAGATACCATCTACAGTAGCTGTTTCCTTCTGGTGCTCATGTTTGGGCCTAGGCAAACCTTTAATGTATGTGAAGCCTTAGAATGCGGCCATGTTGGATACAGGCATAAAAGGGCTCCAGTGGAACACAAAGCTCAGGGACACTCGTGCTTTGTGGTAATTACACCAACCAGCAGAAGAGCAGTGTGATAGCCCTTCCTGATGCAGGCCATATATCTGCCTCCTCACCAGAGGGCCGCAACCATCAAAGAATCATTGCTGTGTCTCCAGCGGTTCACCACCAACAACTTCGATCTAGGGTGGTAAGTGCCTTAAGGAAGGAAGTGGAGGAAGAGGGATCACTCAACCCAGTGTTCACACTCTTTCTGACTCTCAGTCCTCGTACGGGGCGGGACATAAAAACGTATGGGCACTCGGTACGATTCCAGATTGGGACACCGGTCAGATGTGGGTAAATGGAGCTAAAGAGAAGCACAGCTGTACTGCTGATCTGCAGGCCCCTCCCATCTCATGCCTAAAGTAGAAGATGCTTTCTAAGTGAATGTCGTAACATGGTAACAGTCTCCCTTCCATTCACATAGCGTTGAAGAAACAAACAGTTCTGCACTAGTTATCTCTCACGTACACACCGTACGCTCTCATAACTTCACACTATATAAGCAGTGCTTTAAATGGAAAAAAATAAGTGCAGGTACTCATTAAATTGAGCTAGTGGCGTGGTAGTGGGCGGGGTTAGAGGCGGGGTGAGACATGATGATACAAAAACACTTCTGTTGAGTATTCATTTTGCCCTTGATAGTTGTCTCAAACTTTTCATAAGTGCAGAGAAGGGCATTTACACCAGTTGCAGGACAGACCAAAACATGTGAGAAATGTATCAATATAAACAAAATGTGCTAACTCGTTACACAAAATGAATGTCAAACACCACATGTTAATGTTTCCTTGTTTTGTAATATTTGCAGCTTCTTAATGTCATACTGTTCCTACTTACTTGCATTTGGTGCAATCCTTTTATATTCAAGAGTGCACACACATACACACAAAACAAGTATTCCACGCATTTTTTTCAAATACCTCCTGAGTGTCCCGATTCTCTTCCGCTCTGATTTCATTTCTCTCTCACACACAAACATACACACAAACAAGCAGACAAACGCTCTCTATCAGTCTTCACATCTCTAACCTCTCGATCCCTCCCCCTCACTTCTCTCCCATTTGTATCTAACTCCGGGCCACTCTCTTTACCCCAATTGTATCCTATCATTCTCTCTATTTCTCCGTGCCTCTCTTACTCTTTCCATAGCTTTCTCATTCGCTTCCCCATCTCCATCTGTGCTTACCCCTTCTGTCTGTCTTTTTCCCCTTTCAACTCTTCTCTGATTCTTCTATCTCTGTCCCTTCACTCTTCACCTTCTCTCACCCCATTCTCCATCCTCTCCCCTCGGCAGACGGCCCCACGGTCGGTAAGCTTTCAGTGGCAGACAGTGAGCACTGCTGGGTCGTGAACATGTGCTGTGTCCAGCAGGGTAGAGGTCAGGGGCAGAACAATAGTGGCCTCTGATGGGAAGGTCAGTAGACCACCTCTCACCTCACCTGGGCACGAGGGAGTCAGCCTAGGTAATTCATCCCCACCACCTCATCCCCGCCCACCATGGACTCAATGTCACAGCAGGCGGGCAGGGTGGGGGTTGATTTGCAGGGGCAAGTGAGTCAGGGGAAAGACAGTCAGACCCCAGTGAGAGGCCATGGGGTGAAAATGGCCCTTGTTACCTGGGTTCCTAAGTGGCCACTCCTGGGCAGGCTCTCCCCCCTCCCACTCATGCAGTCTGCACACATCACTGTGCCCCAGGCAGCCAATGTCTCATACACTATCTAACAAGACGACCCAGCATGGAGGCGCTGCAGGGGGCTGTTGGGGACAATGAGAGCTGGGTGGGGAGGGAGCAGAGGCCCACTTGCCGCAGCAGCAGGCCTCCAGCAGGTTGTTCAGGTCCCATCGTGCCGCTTGCCACAGCTGAATGACACAGACAAACGGCAAAACGGCAAACATGCTGCTAAAAAACAGGAACCCCGATGGCCCTCGGCACCGGCCCTGTGCCCAGCTTATTAATTCGACCCTGAGTACCGGTACTCTCCTTGGCAGTGGAGAAGAGCCGGTACTCAGCTTGGTAAAAATAAGAAGTGCCGGTACTCAGTACCTGTGAGTACCGGCCCATTTAAAGCACTGTATATAAGCATAAACCATCATGTTCCTTCACTCACGCGCACATGCACAGACAATGGCATAATCACATATAGTATCAGTTACATCATTACCACATTCACACATATGCCCTTCACACTTTTTCTCGCACAACGCAAATGCCTACTGCAACATTTCTCAGAAACCATCAAACAACGTTTTTCAGAAGCCATTAAACGCACAAACATTTCCCACCAACGTACACCATAAAACATGGTGCTTAACACTAGCAAACAGCATTACACAGACACCCACCTTCCCACACACAATCACATAAACATAGTCACATGTAGCTTCACACGCGCATACCCTGTCACAGAATTTCACACACGCATATCACACATCTCTCAATCAAACCTTTTCATGTACACTGTGTAGAAGGCTTGCAAGGCTGCTGCTGCCATTATTGTTCTTTGTATATGAGAGAAGCTTGCACAGATTCAGCACATGTAATGTGTGTGTCTGTGTGAGGAACCATTGCTCTCTTGTTGCGGCTTCCAGTCCAAGTATGCTTTATGTGAAATTGCGCACAGCTTCCTTACTAGTGTTGTCTATTCGTTAAGTGCTTGTTCATTTTTAGGTCGCAACCTACCAGACAGCGCACCTGTCTGGTTTGCTAAAGACATCTTGGGGTCATTCAGAAAGTTCACCTAGGAATGCATTCTGCTTGTTGTTTACCATTGGCTTTGTGGTTTGTAACTCACGTTTTCTGGCTTTCTATTTGCTGGCTATATTTGCTTTAGGCTGTCCCGCCAGAGTTCGTCCCTCCTGTTTCCCAAACCTTGTTTACTGTATTCTACCACGATCTTCTCGCTTTCTGTAAACAAGCCTTTAAATCTTGTTCTTATCTTGTCACATTTGCTGTGCATTGGAAGACAGAGGTCAAATGTCAGGCTGGGTCTTGGTGTATATTTTTCTTTCTCTGACTTCAAAGTGAGAGGATTTATGTGACAATCATGCTGGCTACTGGGGGGTCTGCTTGAGTAAGGCTGTATGATATTTCTAGGCTGTATACTTTTATCAGTAAAAGTGTATGTGAGTGCAAATGTAATGGTCATTTCAATTGAAGGTTTGTTGTCTGTAATGGCAGTACGCTACCATACCATGCATACTGCATGGTACCCCACTCTGCACCACGCCACTGCACTCTACTCTGCACCACTCCACACTACACCATTCCACTCCACACTGTCACTGCACTCGCCTCTGCATCACTCCACTCCTCTGTACTCTACACCACTCCAGGCCAGTGCACTCTACCCCACACTATTCTACTATGCACCACTGCACTCTACACCACTCTACTTTGTACCACCCCACTGTATGCCAGTGCACTCTATGCCATTCCCCTCTATGCAACTCTAATCTACTCTACGCCACTGCACTCGGCGCCACTGTACTCGGTGCCACTCCGTTCTACTCTGCACCACTCTACCCCACTGCACTCTACACCACCTTACTCAAAACTGATGCACTCTATGCCAATCTACTCTGCACCATTGCACTCTACCCCACAATGCACCACTGCACTCTACGCCACTCTTCTACTCTTCACCACTGTACTTTGTCACTCTACTCTGCCCCTTTCTACTCTGCGTCACTGCACTGTACGCCACTCTACTCTGCGCTACTGCACTATACGCCACTCTACACCACTGAAGTCTAGAACAGTATACTCTGCAATACTGCACTCTGTCACTCTACTTTATGCCACTGAACTCTGCACCACTGCACTCTGCATCACTCCACTCTAAGCCAGTAATCTACTCTGCACCACGGCACTCTACGCCACTTCACTCTTCTCTGAAACCATCTACTCTATGCCACTGCAATCTACGCCACTTTATTCCACTTCTCACCACTCGACATCATGCCACTCCATACCACTGCACTTTGCGCCACTGCACTCTACCACTTTACTTAAAACGAATATACTTTCTGCCACTGCATTCTATGCCAATCTACTCTGCACCACTGCACTGTACACCGCTGTACTCTACTCTATGCCACTGCACTCTACGCCACTCTACTGTCACTTTACTCTGCGCCACTCTGCCATTGCACTCTACGACACTCTACTCTGCAGCACTGCACACTCTGCCACTGAACTCTATGCCACTGAACTCTGCACCAGTCTACTCTATCAGTGCATTCTACTCTGCACCACTCTATGCCAATGCACTCTACACCACTGTAATCTACTTTATGCCAGTGCCCTCTACCCCACTCTACTATGCACCACTGCACTCTTTGCCACTGCACTCTACACCACTCCAGTCTCTGCCACTACACACTGTGTCGCTACACTCTACACCATTCCAGTCTCTGCCCCTCTACCCTGCATCACGCCACTTCATTCTACTCTGAAACAATCTATTCTACACCACTGCATTCTATGCCACTGCACTTTACGCAAATCGTCTCCATTCTGCGCAACTCCACTCTACACCACTGCAATCAATGCTGTGCCACTCTACTAGACACCACTTCACTCGATTGAACTGACATTCAGTCCTTCTCAGCTCACTAGTTTACTAATAGTAGAAATATAATCCCAACAGAACAAATTGCGTCTTCATCTGTACCCTCAGCATGCCTCTGATTCGTTGCCTGCATGCCTTCCTTCTGAATGGCCCTTCCCTCGTCCAGTGTCTGGTTTGGCCATCCTCTGGACGGGTAACGAGGGCCTTCTGGCTGAGTAGGGAATCTTGGCAAGTTATCCTGCCTGTGGCTCCGGGTCCCTCTGTAGCCCCTTTGTCTGGATCAAGGAGCCTGGTGCCTGAATCCAGATAGCCAATCTTCTGAGAGTGCATTGTAGCTGTGGCTTTAGTTCTAGTTTGGTGACCGGTGACTAGATGGTATCTTCTCACAAAATACAACTGTCCCACAACCCTTTACAGCCTGCCTTACGGGTAATATCTGTGTTTTTAGCACTCCTTGGAAAACAATGTATCTATAAACGACTGGTCGGAGTGATTGTGGTATGAGCAGTCTATTACTTTGGGCATTATAGTGGGGAATACGCTGTGATATCAGTCAGCAAACCACTGTCACACAAATGAAACATCATATTTTCTGTAATACGCACACCCCGAGTTAAGGTTAAGTCTGCACTTTTCATATGCGAAGGAACAACCTCATGACTACAAGCTTCTCAAGACCAGACAGGAGCATTCTCAGAATAAATGTGAAAACAATCTTTGAATAGAACTAGTGATTATACAAAAGCTCTTGAAGCATGAAAAACACATTCTTTAAACGTGGATATGCATTTGTGGGATTTTTGTAAATTTGTTTTTGTCTGTCTATTCTTTGCGGTTGTGCCTGGGCACCTTATTAACCTCTGGAGCTTACGTCTGGTGTTGTCCAGGTGTCCCATTAAGCTCAGCTGCATCCAGACTCCAGCTTGCCCCACATTGAGAAGCTGGGTTCTGGTCTGCAGCAATGGTGAACCTCTCCATTGTCCCAGGCTTCCGTCAGCAGATACCCTGAAAATCCATAATCTTCTGTGGCTAGCAGTTTGTTCAAATTGTGAGGTGATTGTGCCACCAGGAGTGCTTTGCTGTTGACGTTAGAAAAGACATCACAAAGCGTAGATTCTACCAGACATCAGTTCTGACTCATTATTGACACTTGTTGGCCATATCCTTTTTTGAGGTACGCCCTACTCTACGCTCTGACCCACCTGTCTACAAGGCATTGACAGTGTGAAGGAAAATGGACAGACACTCATGTAGATCCTCTGCTTCGACTTATCCATCAGCACATGTGTGCGCATGGGCAGGAGTTTAAGGGGTGAGGACAGTGCAGTGTCACTTCGTACAGACATGTCCTTTGCCTGCTGAGAACAAGTATATTGCGCTTCCATCAAGTCGTAGACTGGCAGATGGTGGCATGCCCCACTTGTCCAGCTTGTTCTTCTATTGTACTGCCATCTTAATTTGACACCGCAGGCGCCGCCTTCGCGGGCTAGTTGTATGGCACTGAGTGCATTATGATTCTTCCTGACAATATGAGAGCGCGATGATTAAAGATCGGGAAAAGAGAAGATTGAGGACTCAGATCATCAGATGCTGCCAGAGGTGGCTGGTGCCGCTGCAGGCAAGCCGCAAATGAAGGTCTTTCCAAGCGACAAACCTATTGTGTGGTTCTTGCCTTTTGAGGTTCGGTTCAAGGCGAGATTATGAAAGGAGATTGGGGGGATTGGGATCCGGGTAATGTGTGTTGATACATTATAAATTTGTTTGAGAGGGAAGCCGTGCCAGTTTGGAAGCGAGGAGCTTCTCGACAGAAAGAAGAGACGGTGAGGGCTCAGGGTGGATGAAGGGAGACGGTGGGAGAGGTGGCGGCGCGCGCCAGGCGCCTGACAGTTCTTTTTCTAGCCTGATTCCCTCTCTCCCGGGCAGCCCAAGGCGACCTGTCTCTTTTGTTAACAGAGTGACAGGGATGTGACACCGTGGAAATAATTACTAACAAATCACGGCGGTGACTGCAAACAGCTCGCGCTCTTCAGAGGTACGTCGTAGAGCATTAGAGTAGGGTCTGTCGAGGCGCGAGCTGCTGCAAGGTACACACCCACATCTGGATCCCCCTTATTACTGCTGCTTGGGAGCCATGGGGCTTTGCTAACCAGGGTGGATTAGGTGACGATCTACTAGAGGTTTACCAGACTCTTTTTTTTTTTTTTTTTTTTTATGGGTTGAATTCCTCTTCAATTTCAGAATTGTCTCATTCATTTTATATAATTGTCTGTCCAAGAGCTGTCTTTGCCCAGGAAGCCTTCAATGTCGCCATGTGAGCTCTCGGGCCAGTGTTTATTTTGATTTTAAACAGAAGGTTCCCAGAAACAGTCTGATATGCAAGGGTTGTGCCTTTTCATCCTGGGGACCAGTGTCCTTTTACCATTCTTTCATTTATTTTATTCTTAAATTACTTACTTAGCTTGTCTTCTTTTTTTTTTTTATCTCTTCTCATCTGTACTGTCTCCTTGTGTACATTTCTCTTTTCCCTATTTTTTCATAAATTTGCTTTTCTTTTTTTTCTTTTGGTGCTTTATTTCTTTCTCTTCCTTTTATTTTATATAATGCCTCTTTTTTAACGTTTTTTTCCTCATCTTATTATTTTTTTATGGTACGAGTTCTTTTCTATTTTCTTTTTCATTTAATTCTTGCGTCAATTATTTCATTCTGTACCACTTTTCCCACGATGCTTCCCCCAATTTCTTTTTTGTTTTATTTCGACCTGTCCTTCCTATTTCTTTTTTTGCTTCACAACCAGTTTTTTTTCTTTGTCATTTCCTCTTCAGGCTCCATCATTCTATTCCTTTGTTTTTCTCCTTCTTTTGATATTTCCTTTTTAACTGTTCCCCTTTTTCTACCCAATTCTTTATAAAATGGAGTCTTTGTTTCTCAGGTTTTAGCTTTAAACTTTCATCTATTTGTGTATTTCAGTCTATATGAAAACGTAAAGACTGTACCATGCTATTTATTACCATTGTTGATTGTCAGGCGGGGCAGAAGCCTCGAGTTGGTCATGCTGCCCCTTCCCACCCTCAAAAATGGTAATAAATAACATATTACTGCCTGTTTGTCTGCATGTATGGTTTGTGCCATGCCGTTCTTTCGTATGTGCAAGTCATAAGCATAGCAGTTTAACAAGGACAGGGACAAAATGTCATTGTATAGAACCATAGTGTGAAGCTTTGGGGCTCGAGAGAATGAGGCTTCACATGACTCTCCTCTGTTTGTGAATATAATATCAGATTTGACCCTTGCACTGTAGTAATATCTGAATCTGCATTCAGTTCTCCAGTTGCTCCACATAACAGGCTTTAGTGGGTCACTTTTATCTTTACTGGTGCACCATTAATGTGTGTATATCCATTTCTGTGTGTGTGTGTGTTTGTTTGTGTGTGTGTGTGTGTATCTTTATGCCAGGGTAGTGAAAATAAATGAGTCACTAACACGTTATTTAGATAATCTGTACTAATAAGCACTCGTTTATTACTATAGTATGAAGGTCAAACTCTAGTTTATTATCAAGTACAGGGCAGTTGAAACTGGAAAAACACTTTTTAATTGCCTCACAGACTGCATTTAACAATTACTTTACACAGGAAACCAACTCTCTTAATAATTACAATGCATCTTCAGTATAATTTAACCACACTACACAAATGTAACCCCTTGCATCCTGGTTTTGTTTCAGTAGCTTCTTGTAAAACAAGTACACATGAAAAAATACCATTACATAAATCATATATACAGACGTACAGGGTAGAATGTGCTATTTATTACCATGGCTAAGGAAGCAGAGTGGCATCCGGACTCTCTCAAGGCTTTGCCTTGAGTGAGTCACGGCCCCGGCCCACACTCAACAATGGTAATAAAAAGTCCATACACTCTGTGCATCTGCATAAATACTGTATGTTATTTGAAATAATTTGCGAACTAGAAACTTTGAGGACGAGGACTTCCCTGAGTAATATGCTAAACTGAAGTGGCCACAGTAAATGTTTGGTTCTTTGTTGTAGTTGCGTCTGATCAAGGAACATCAAATTGATTTTACTTGTGCCGCCTAGCTGTGTCTTTTTGTACTCCTGTACTCCGCTTTGCAGACAGATAAGCCATTCACAGAAGCCCTACAAATACATGGAACGACCAAGCCTACTGCAGTATCCTGAGGTGACTCTGAAACTGAGGGACAGCTGAACCCTCCTCTCCCCATGTCCCAAGTTATTGAACCGCTACTATAGCATCTCATTTTGTACTGCATTTATCCCACTCGTAATGCTTAGTCCAGGACATTCTAGCCAAGCTTCTGACATTCTATCATGAGTTGGAGTGGTGTCTAATACCCAGGCAAGTTTTCCTTTATTCTTTGTTCACATGTTAACTTCTTCTCTCCTGCCATATCTTCTAATTTTCTATTTTTACAATATTTAATTTCTCTCCGACTTTACTCATTTCACATATTGGTTTTTCACTCATCTACTTGTCTCCGGCTTTTAATCCATTTAACATTTTCGATGTTGTGTATTTTCTCTCTTTTTCTGGTCTTCTTTTGTTGTTGTCATATCTGTAGTTTCAGCAGTCTTTCTTTTCTCCACTCTAGTCCATTATCTTGCTGTCCTCCGCTCTTCGTTTGTTCTGTTCTTTCCCATCTTCCAAACATTCCTTTGCCCCTTTACCCTTGTCTCTGGGCCATTCTTTTATATTTCACAGCCTTTGGTTTCCTGTCATAAAACCACTGATTCCCATCTCACAGTTACTGATTTCTCGTCTATAATCTGTTCATTTTTTGGTGATGGCAGTACGTTTCCCATTTTGCAGCCTTTCTTTTCCTATCACTCAGCTATACAGTTCATATTCAGCGCACCCCTTTCTGACATATTCTTGTTTGCTTGCTTTAAGTCTCTGCTGTGCACCTGTTGCACATTCTTGGGTTTGTCTGTTGCCGTTTGGGCACTTTTTCAGTTTGTGGTCACTCTTCTCCCATTTTTATGGTCGTGCTTTTCCCTCCTTCATTAGAACTTTACTGCTGGCTTTCTCCATTTTTAGTGTTAGCCTTCTGTTTTGACGGTTGCCTGTGTACCATTTGTTTCAGCTAACCATTCATTTTTTCCATAGTTGCTCATTTCCCATTATAATGCTTTGTTTTTGTTTTATCTTTTGTATTTCATTTTCCAGTTCTCACTAATATTTTTCTCTTTTTTTCTTGTCAGCTTTTTTTTATTTTTCTGCTTTTTTTAATCTTTATTGCATTTATTTTGTTCATGCAGACATTTTCCATTTTCTTTTTATTGCTATTATTTAATTCTTTCTTACTGTTACTACGTGTATTTTTTTTAGGTCTGGATTTATTTCATCTTTGTGGATTGTTTCTCCTTTTTGTCTTTCCTGGTTGGTCTTTGTTTGTTGTATTACTTTCCTTTGGTTTGCCTTCCATTCTCTTTGACTTCCTCTTTTCTTTTTTGCCTTTTGTTACCTTTAACCCATCCTCTGCATTCATTTCCTCCGAACCAGTGTCCCAAGATTCTATACTCTTCACCTATTTTTATATCTACAATTGCAAACTTCCTATCTTCAATGTTATGTACGTTTGTGATTACAAAGTACTATCGGAAATGTCCATGTAAGATAGATATCTCACACATTTGATTACTGCAGCCAGTTACTTTCATTATTATCCTTTCAGTCACAGAACTTAGTAAACAACCTTGTAAATATGTGATGCACTGGGCGGAATAACGTGTGGAGTTGGTCGTTTTGATTTGTCAGACGTGTGTGCATCACAGCACTGCTGCACATACACCTCGGGTGAGATGCCAGGAAAGTAAGAGATTGCACCTGGGCCGAACTTCCCGCACCATGCCCACCTCCTGACAGTGACATGATGGAATGAGGGCAATACTGCGGGTGCACTGGTGCCTGAGAATTGCCTCATTATTGCCCAGTTCTCGGCGGCTTTCTTGTGGGTGGCATGCGTTTTTCTAGTGATGTTTCATATACCAGGGCCGAGTGCCATTGCCACATAAAACATGTAACAGAACATGAAAATCCCTTTGTTTGTAGCAAGCGAGTGTGGATGACACGGAAATGCTTGCCGTTTGCCCCTCATACATATATGGATGCGCGCGCCGAGGAAAGCTCTTGTGGTTCTAATAGATGTCTCCCCGCTTGGCGGTGCCTGCACTCTGAAGGATGCGGGAGGCGATGTCTCTAAACACACAGAAGGCAGGCGAGCCGGCCCTTGGCAGCTGTCACTCACACAGGCACTTTAGCAAAGAGCCGAGCCTCAAAGAAGCTCGTGCGAGGGCGCTTTTCATTTAACCCGGGTCCTCGAGTCGCTGCCACATTCTGTTTCTAGTGAGGGCGCGCGTGCGCGGCGTAGGGCGTCAAAAGGAAGGGTGCAAAGAGAACGCGACTTCAAAGACTGCCACCCACCCAAAACCCCGGCTATTTCTGGCCAGCTTTGTCTTTATTCCCTTTCGGTGTGAACAGTCGTCGTAACAACTGGTAGAATCTCACCAGGATAAACCAATATGCAGAGGCTGAAGAACTGATTGTTCCAGAGGTTTCTCCTTTTTTACGCTATCCACCCTGCCATGCACGGGGCCAGGGTCGCCAGATAGGCCTGGTCCTCGGGCTGAAGGCTAGCTTTGGTGACTGTCCTTCTGCCTGCTCATCGCCCACGCCATATGCGGGCCACAGGCAGAATATTTATTGTGGGTGACGTATCCAGGCGGTCCAAGTCTGATTTTGTTATCAGACACAAAATGTTGTTTTGGTTTAGAAAAGAAAGCCAGATGCCAAACATCTGTGAGCAGTTGTAAGCATTAACAATACAGCTCCATTTGAGTTTTGAGTGGAGTGCACCTTTTCGAGCTCTGAAAGCAGACACCAAGGGCTAGCCATGGCTGCCTTAGCCTGGGGTTCCTTGGGTGACGGCCCTACCCAGACCTCAGCCATATGTACATTGTATTTTAGTGGCAAACCAATAATGATGCACTGTGTCCTCCCTTCAAGCTGATAAACAGAGATATTGCTGCAAGTGGTCTTTCCACAGCTGCCTGTGGACTCTGTGTCATTGAGTTAGTCAGGCATTGTGTAAGGCGCAGACCTTAACTTATTACTCTCTCATTTTCATTACACATAATGACAGTAGAAACCAAAATGAATGTTATAAGAGTCGCACACACAGAAGAACTCCTCCTGTTCATCTTTCCCTGGGTGTAAATGATTGCCGCTTGCAGCCAGCCAGAAAAACTGAAGGTACATGTGGGAACTCTTGCGGGCCTCCTCCACCCGCACAAAAGCCCCCAAAAAGTAAATATGCACTCATATCACAAATTCCCGTACCCGACAAGCAGTACAACATTCCAATGCACCTAAAAGAAGCTACTGTTCTCGACACAGCCCCCATGTGACGCTAGTCCTCTGGCTTGAGCAATGTTCATGAACACCAGCCTCATGACCTTTAGCTGGGTCCCAGAGCGCACATCAAAACAAGAGTGTTTCCAGCGCTGGTAAACAGTGAACCCTCAAAGCAAAACATATGTTGGTTCTACTGGTTATTGCTGAGGGCTGCACCCTCTTGTTTCTGGTTGGATCTCCTCTTTCCAGTACTCCAGTTGAGTCGTCTTAGTAGATTCAAAAGAATCAAAACCTTTGGATCCGATCGAGAATCGTGCTCTTCGATCACACATATCTTACAACGATAAACTTGGCAAAGTTGCGTAAATTCAACAGGTGGATGACAAAGTCCCTGCATTGTGCAAGCAGAGATCACCAAAACACGACCGTCCATTCACATATGACACATGCAATAAAACGGTGGTCAAGGCCACACCCATACTCCTTTTACCATACATGGGTTTCAGTGCACAAGCAGTCACATCCGGCATGAAACAAACTACAACAGAAAAGACCCGTATTGAAGAAAATTAAATGCACACGCTCTGAAATAGAAGCAAAACACCATCCAAATGTATTTTAAAAATGATAAACCCAAACAATACCACAAGGATTCTGCAAGGTAGAGGTATATAGCCCATTCACATATTCCTTCGTGCCATTGTATTCATGCCCACAAGGTCAAACACTCAGACCACATGCAAGACGCCGGCCACACATGACACAGCACTGAGGGACTCTATGAAATGCCATAACGGCAGGCACTCAATGTGGTACAAAAAAAAATGCAAAGATCAAATGTGTAGGAAGCCATTGTAAATTACCACCAGTGGATATCTCACTGAGCATTGACCCATGTCACACTAGGCACCTGTGTAATCATGAGGTTTACAATGAAGCAGTAGAAGAGCAGAAACCCTAACCCACTGCCCGATGGGCGTTTTACAAATACCATTGCAATCTGCCTTATTGATGCAACTGCAGTGTTGGGAATTTGGATTACTGGTTGAGGGGGGGTGAAACCCTACTCGGGCAGCAACCACAATTTCTGTCAGGGTGGAGTCACAAGTAGTGCCCAAATTAACCTGTTGTTAGCCTTCGGGTAGCTTGGCACAAAAGCAGACAGGTAGAGGTTCACTCTCCTGTTTCACTCCGTCATCTGTCACCAAGAGCATGGTGACTTCAGACCTCTCAAAATGTGGTTTGAAGTGGTTGATGTAGAGCACCCTTAAGGGATTTATAGGGGTCTTGAGGTCCACCAGGTATGTGGCATCCCCCTTCCATTCCTTCACGTCATATGGACTTGTCCAATGATCTTGGAGAGCTTGGGGCTCCACAAGTTCCATGACCCACATATTCTGGCAAGGCTGAAACTGCGCCACAGTGACCTTTTGGTTGTACCAGAGTTTCATTACTTGACTTGCCTTAAGATTAATTTTAGGCTTCTTCCAGAAGCGTTGCATGTGGTTATGGAGCACCTGCATGTAGCGGACTGCATCCTGAGATGGTTTCCGGGAAGCTTGGCCTTACCCCTCTCTCACAAGGCTGAGAGGTCCCTAAACAGGGCGTCCATAGAGGAGTTCAAATGAGCTAAACTCTTCTCCCTTCTGTGGTACCTCCCTATAGGCCAACAGTAGACTCATAATCATGCCCTTGAGGGTCTTGTTGTATCTCTCAACAAGCTCATTTGTTTCGGGGTGGCAGGGTCGCGAGAATAAGGTTACCCTACACCCATCCCATATTGACTTCATGTACACAGATGTGAAGTTGGTGTCTATCAGACACCACTTATTTGGAGAACCCCTCTCGGGCAAAAATCCCTATCAGGGCCCTAGCCACTGTAGGTGCAGTCACCGACCTCTGAGAGGCATGGTCTGGCATAATCTGCCAAGACCAGGATGAATATGTTGCCTAAGGCTGTCTTGGGTCCAAGGGACCAACAATATCGATGCCTACCCTTTCGAAGGGAGTGCCAATGACTGGCAACTTAGCATTTTCCCTGCTTTCCCACTGGCCTGGCAGGTGGGACAGGAGCTGCAGAGCGTGTCTGAGGCTGTCTTCATCTGGGACCAACAGAAGTTGACAACAAGGCTGGCAAAGATCTTATCCTGCCAGCGAGATATCATGAGCTAACCCCAGTAGGAAGGCCCTGTAACACAGGGGACTCCCAGCACAGGAACCTTATCCTCACTGTATAGGAGGTCATTCTTTCAATTGATAAGGTTATCTCCAGAGGCATCACCTGCTGCCTGGGCCTCAGCTTGGTGCCTCAAGCCCTTTAGAGTTGAGTATTCTTTCTGCTCCTTGTAGAATTCCTCCCTGGTGGACCCACCCTCAACTTGCAACCCAGCAAGCTCAGGCAGGTCTCCCATGGCGGCAATGTCCTCCCAGGGAGGCTTTGTGTTGGCTTCCTCAGGTGCCCCATCAACCTGGATGGTGGGAACTTCAGGGGCTTGTTTCCCGTGCCCCTCCTGTTCTTGGCAGCTGCCTGGGCCATTCTTCCAGGATTCCCTGACTCCCATCTTGGGCAACCATGGACTGGACTGTGTAGTCATACGAACCCACTCAGGCAAGCCTAACATCTCTAGGTGTGACCTGAGCTCCACTTCCTTCATGACAGTGTGCTCTAGGTCGTGGCGTAACAGACAATCTACAGGGATGGCAGGGCTCACAGCTTCTTTTAGAGAACCTGTGAGCCCCCCCCCTCCACTCAGATGGAACCAGAGCCACTGGGTAGCGGCTCTCACAGTTGTCTGTGACTATGACCTAGTGGAATGTATTAGGAAGTACGTGTTCCAAGGACACCAGATGACCCCTCACAGTAGTCATACCGGTTCCTGGTTCTCTCAGAGCCTCCGCCCTGTGCCCACTGATGGTGACCCTCTGCCTATACTTGGAAGCATTGGAAGGCATATGAACTTTTGGCATCATACCTCAATCCCCTAGGGACACTAATGTAACCTCTGCTCTCTCCCTCATGCTAACTGGGACTACCATCTCCCCAAGCTCTACACTCGTCAACCCAGGTATCTACCTGCCAGAGGGGGGGCTATGCCCTCATACTTGTAGCTGTCAGTACACTGGGTTACGAGCCTCACTGTCAGTCTGTCAAAGACACCCTTTCTTTTAGGCTCAGACTGGGACTGGTTACTGGTGTTCCCTTAGGAATTCTTTTGAGGGCCTTTAGAGAACTCCTTATTTGTAAGTTTTTCTCCCCTCTCTTTCTTCTGGTTGAACCCCTGATCATCCTTCGTCTGACCCTTCCACCCCCCAGATACCTTTTGGATACTCTGGGGCTAACCGAGAGGTCCTCCTCCTTAGCACGCTCCCTGGGGTCAGTGAGAATTGCTCTCCAGGTTGTTGTGCTCAAATTTAATTTATGCAGGTATGGTCACAGAGTCTGGTATAGTGAGAGTGATTTAAAAAGCAAAAGAGTGAATCCAGAAGAATTAAAAAGGAAAACTCAAACTTGTATCAAGTTATTTATCTGGGATTTTTAGTGTAACGCAAAATCACTGTATGGCACAGCATAAATACAAGTCCAAATCTTCATAGCTGATCACTAATGTAGGAAATTGGGTTACTGGTTGAGGGGGGTGAAACCCTACTCCAGCAGCAACCACAATTTCTGTCAGGGTGAAGTCACAAGCAAACCCCAAATTAACCTGTGCTCCACCCTTGGATAGCTTGGCACAAAAGCAGCCTTAACTTAGAGGCAATGTGTAAAGTATGCAGCACTTAATAAAGTGAAAACACAGCACAAAAAATCCCACACCAATTTAGAGAAATAGAATAAAATGTAATTAATCATCTGAGACCAAAACTACAAAAATCCAATCAATAGAACCGGAAATATGCAGTTTTAAAGTGTTAAGTGAAAATGGTGCTTAGAAGCATAAAGCGCCAATTGTGGTTATCTGGTCGCGCTGGGCCAGATAGTCACAAGCTCAGGCCGATAGTGATGGAGTGCGAGTCGTATACATGGACCCAGTTAGGTCCACTGAACAAAGTACCTTAAATCCTGGTTGTGGAGTATTGCGAGATCGTGTGTTCGAGCAAGTGTCGTGCAGCGGCGCTTCGGGGACCTGTAGGGTTGCGATCCGGAGTCCTGCGTCGTCATCGGAGATGCCGTCGACAAGGGGTTTGCAATGTGAAGTCCTGCATCGTGCAGTGGAAGTTCAGAGGAGGCTGCGGGCTGCGATGTGAAGTCCTGCACTGGGGATGCGCCACACGGCGTCGGTTCCAAAGCAGAGCTGTGAGGAGATGCGCTGCATCATTTCTGCCCACTAGACCACAGCTGGGCTGGCAGAGCACCTTCAGGCCCACTTGCAAGGGTCAAGGAATGGGGTGGCACCACTTGCGGGGCAAGACTCGCATCAGGTAGAGTCCAGGTGCTTGGTTCAAGGTTGTTGGAACCTTTTCTGTTCCTGAGCCTCTGATCGGGAAACCAGCCAACCAGCCCTTGGAGTCACTCTGGTGGTCCTCGGTTCAAGATGCTGGTCCAATCCTTCTCACTCAGACAGCAGGGCAACAGAGTAGCAGTCCGTCTTGCAGATCAGTACAGCAGTCCTTTGGAGTCTGCCACAGGTCCAGAGGTGTACTGAAGAATTGGGTCTAAGGGTCCATTATTTATACCTGGTGCCCACTTTGAAGTAGGAAAAGGTTCTGAAGGGTTCCACCCCCAGAGTTGTTTGGAATGTCCTGCCTCGTAGCTTGTCTGAGGTTATAAAAGACTAGTGTCAAAACCCTTTGTGAATGTGATGGGCAGAGCCTTTGTGATGTGCAGGTGTGGTAGGTGACAGCTCCTCCGTTCGAGTCAGAGATGGCCTATCCTGACAACACCTACTCCCCCTTTGTCTCACTGTCTGGGAATATTCAAAGACCAACTGCCAGCTACACCTAGTCATGTGACCTAGTATACAGGCACCAAATGGTTGGAACAAGAAAATGCCAACTTCCTAAAAGTGGCATTTTTAGAATTGTGACTTAAAATCAGAATTTTACCATTAAAAAGGGTTTTAAATTACAGTTCTTTAGATACCACACTTGATATTCCTCCCTGCTCCCAATTGAAAGTCATCACTTAATAAATGCTATAAATTAACCCAATGTTATCCTATGGGAGAGGCAGGCCTTGCAATAGTGAAAAACTAATTTAAGAGTTTTTCACTACCAGGACATGTAAAAGTTAAAAGTGCATGCCCAACGTTTTTTTAATAAAAAGATTTATTTTGCCAGGTCGAAATGGCAGTTTAAAACTGCACACACAGGCTGCAGTGTCAGGCCTCAGACATGTTTAAATGGCTACTTAAGTGGGTAGCACAATGAGTGCTACCCACTTGAGTGCTACAGGCCCACTAGTAGCATTTAAGTTACAGGCACTGAGCATAGGTAGTACCAGTTTACTAGGGACTTACAAGTACATTAAATATGCCAATTGGATGTAAGCCAATTCTACCATGTTTAAAAGAGAGAGAACAAGCACTTCAGTCCTGGCCAACAAAAACAAGGTCGGCAAAAATGGAGGAGTGAGGCAAAACATTTTTGGGGGAAAGACCACCCTACGGCTGACAGGTCTAACACTGTGCCTAAAGATTATAGCTGTTTGCTACCTTTCTAGTACCTGCCCATTATCATAACAATGCTTGACTTGCCAGGCCACACCTCTGAAAGCAGCGCCCGTACAGTTGTAGATAAGCAACAGGCATTGTGCATTGAGCGCAAAGATCTGGCCGACTAACCATCGGAGCCCGGCAACTGTCCGTGTGATAATGCACTCACCTTGCTGGACATCCCTTCTACTGGGCTCTTGCAAAGGAGGCAGCCATCACTTTGGAAGCCACATATGAGTCAAAATCCAGAATGATTAGAAATGTGTACAGTCTTCTGCACCAACCACCACCCTAAGTTTCAAGTTACATTGAAAAGTAAGATTGACATTGATGACACCTGGATGAAAAATGGTAATCCTTGCCTATGGGAGAAAGCTGCATGATAGAATGGGAAATCATCTTGGCCATAGAGCTCACAAAGCATCCGGACAAATCTGCAAGCAATAAAGTAAGTACATGCTGGAGTTTCTAGCAACTCTTTATTTTCCTGAAAATTGGCTCAAGGCATAGGCCAGTGTCTGGGGAAGACGATTTGGTTGTAAAATACAATACTGGCCAAATTCTAAGGTGTGTCTACACACCATATGTACCTGCATGATAGTTATTTGGAGTATATATTTAATGTCCTTTGCTATCTGGAACATGTGAGGTACATACAGGATATGGACATGGTTGGTGAATGTTTCTGCTTCACTACTGGGTCCTGAGAGAGGCTAGTCCATGGCCACAAGGCATCATGGATTCTACAGCATCTATACACTCAATGACTTTGTCTCTCTGCAGCAGGGCGATGGTTGTGATGACATTCTGTTGTGGCCTAGGGGGCTAGTTTTGGGCCACTAAACTTTGTTGTGGCTGAAGTATCTGTGATGGAAGACTACTGTTTGCGAAAATGTGACCCTCTGTTCTTTTCCTTACCAATACCTTCTCCAGTGATGACAGCAGACCTGCTCCAACCACAAATAACAACGGCGGAGCGACGAAAATGGAAGACAATCTCACGTCAGTCCATGACCTTATAGCCCCGCATGCATTTCAGTTTGTCCACATCTGCTTCTCGCTTCAACCACCCTCCAGCAACCCACCTCTCGAAGGCATTGACACTTTGTACCCAACTCGGCATCCCAGACCATGAATCATGAGTTTGGTGTTTCTGACGATGCATGTTTTTTTTTACACCGTGTATCTATAACGAAGTGCTTCAAAGTACCGGGCAACTTTTCTCTGCATTTTTGTCACCCCCCTGGCACTGAGTCATGGACCTGTACCTCCCAATACCTCACACGTTCTCATCTTTACTGTGTAGGCAAAGCTTCTAACATTGTCAGAGATTCAAACTTGCCATCACCTCACAGGATGACTGGTATCGCCTGTTGCATGTTACTCTGATCCTTCGTGGCCTAATTTCAGGGGGAATCTGTCATTATCTCTGGGCAGAAGTATGTGCATGTCTATTTGTAATGGTCCTGTGTGTGTGTGTGTGTGTGTGTGTGTTTTCTATTATATAAAAAACTGAGCTCTAGCCCGGCCCTTGTTAATGGAGATTGATGAGCCAAAATGAAGCTGTGCCAGTATCTCAGACTCTACCATTTTCCTCCCGTCTGCCTTTTTTGAAATGCAAAAACCTCTGAACAGAGCAAACATAAAATTCAAAAGGATGCTTGATTGTTTTGGGCGTTGAGGCAGAGAACTGTTTACATGAAACTTTGTGTGGCAGAGCTCTGCATTTCCATGAGTCTCGTCGAAGACCTGCAAACCCACTGCCAACATCGTGGCATTTCTGAGAAATCTGCTTTTATAATCTGTGTAATCGCCTTCATTTAGGTGTTGGTCCTCTCCTGCTATCGTTCTGTTCTGTTAAGCCAGGAGATGCAGATGCCAGTGGTAGTAACATAAAAATAGGCTATCCTGCCTTCCCTTAAACTCGTATTTTTTCCAAGCTAAACTTCTTGTGTTAACATGTGATGTTTGGGGGGTGTGGCCGAGCTCTAAGTGGCATGAGTCTGGAGGTGGTGAAGACCCCAAACTCGACCCGTTGGCACTCGATTATAGAGAGATGAAAAGCAGGTTTCCAGTGATGGTGGCTTCGAGTGTGGGTGGCAGTGCCAATGTCATCGGTTTTGGGCCAGCTCTCGTGAGTAGCGCCAGCAAACGAAATCTGATTAAGGTGGGTCTCCACGCCTTGAAAAGACTGCCTACCGCCTGCTAGGGAGGTGCGGAGAAGAGAGGCGCGGGCTTCCGGGTCGGCCCTTCTGGCTATCGAGGGGCTGAGTATTCAACCGGAACACTAAGTCGCCAAAGCAAAATACCTGTATCCGAGAGCCTCGTCCCTTACCTACTACCTGTTGGCCAGGTGCCTAGTGGTGACAGATACATTGTATCTGCCTATAACGCTCAATGATTTGAGGAGTGATGAGAACAGAGCCGAGCGACTGCGGCCTTGCTCTGGGGCCTAAGCATACATGCCAACATTTTAGAAGAGGAAAGTGGGAAATTTATACAAAATTGTATTGAGACCTCAATCGGGATTATTGGCACGTACAGGCTTGCAAGTGTACCGTTACAGGATCGGATATCAGAAACGCAAATATATGGTTTTTTTTCCCCTTACCTGTCGGGAGCACGGAAAAAGCGCTGTGGCAGGCAGAGAGAGAGTGACAAAAAAGTTGTGCACTGGCCTGCAGGATAAGGTTACTTGCAGTGCATACTCCCCAGTCAGCTGATGAATGGGGTTTCTGCATGCAGGAATCAGGAGGCAGGAGACTAGCCTTGAAATTGGTTGTCTCACCTGAATCGGGAGGGTTGGCATGTATGCCTAAAGTATGTGTGTCGGTGGACCGACACTGGTGCCCAGGATATATATATATATTTATATATATCTTTTTCAACACACCCGTTTCCAAACAGGCTTGGGCACATTCGGATTCGCAATCAAGCATGTATTTATTTGTGGCTCTGGTAATATATATATTATATTAGGGAATGTTTTTTTCTTTTAAGTGTTTACGGTGGGGAATTTTAGGGTTTAGGCTCGGTATGGGTTGCATTTTAAATGTGTTAGGTAAATATGTATATATATTATATTAGGGAAAGATTTCTTTTTTTTAAAAGGATTTAGGGTGCGCATTTTTAGGGTGGGTATGGGTTTTTGGGTGGCAAGGGAGTTTTTACTGTATAGGGTGGGTCTGGGTTTTTGGGAGGCAAGGGTAATTTTAGGGTGGGTATGGGTTGAGGTGTTGTGGGGTTTTAAGGAGATATATAAATGTGTATTTACTATATAGATAAATATATATATATACATATATATATATATATATGTACACGCACATTCATATGTATTTGTGTGTGTAAATATATAAAAATATACATGTATATAGAGTCCTTATCTTTGAATCTCCCAGGCATCAGGCTGGATCTGGAAACTTTTGCATGAGCAGTACCCCCTGTTCGCTGTCGGGTGGCTCCATTCTGCTCCCCATGACGTCGGCATCATCGTTAGGATCGGTTATGATGTCGCGGTCACCTATATAGGCTCCACCAAGTCGTGCAGGCGTCAGTTCTTTTCTTTCCGCACCAGTTAAGCGATGATCAGGAGAAGAGCTACCCCTCTGTTTCTTTTTGACCGTTTATTTCGACTTTTAATCCAAAAATGTTTTTTGGTGTGTCGAGGTGGACTGGGTTTAAACAGTTTGGCGCCTGTCGCCATGCCATGTCAGTAACCGACCCCCACCTCGTTTGCCTCTGGTGTCTCAAGCGCGACCACGACACAAAGTCGTGCTCGGACTGTCGGGCCATTGCTCTGAAGGCCTTGCTGAGCGAGCTTTGAAGCTCCTTGCGGCCCAGCAGTCGATACCGGCCAGCAAGACTCACGGAGATCCCAGTCCTATTTGAAGAAGAGGAGTTTGCGGTACCAGTCCCGGAGCCCCAGTCCTCTTCCTCCCATTGGAGGTCTTCATGACACTCGGGGAAGAGGCACAAAAAGAAGTCCAAGCGAACTTCATCGTTGCCTCTGCTGACGTCTGTCAACGAACGCGGTAAGGAGCACTGACACTCTAGGCACAGGTCTGCGGAGCAGAGCTAGGGTCGACTTTGCTCCCCCCCCCCTATTTCCGGGAGTCGGAGCGACACCTGCTCAGGCCATGCGCTGCGTATTTGAGCAGACCGACCCCTCTGGTGAGCATTTGGGCCCCGTGGAGTCAGAGGGAGCCTCATAGAATTCAATGTTATCTGCTCCGGCCACAGCGCCATTGGAGCCTCCTGGATCTGATTCTGGTTTGACGCGGTCATGCCAATGCGACCTTCCCTGGCGTAGGACCCAAAGTCGGTGCTGCCGGCGCCAGCTCAATCCTTATTCCCGATGACTTTGAGTCGGACTGGCATCGCTCAACGTAGACTCCAGCAGAACCCAAAGGTTCTATGCCGTTGCCTGCACATTTTTAGGAATTCTCGGGCATGGGCGAGGATTGGTAGGGTTCTATGGACCTTTAAGAACATCATATAGACTTTCTGAGTGTTCTAGGACCCTTTAGAACACCAATTAGATGTTCCAGTGGAACAAATAGACTAGTATGAGAAACTTGGGGAAGCCAGTGGACTGGACACATCCTCAGATACTGGCATGCTCTTTCCGCCGACTGTAGCTACGGAGGAGGGGGCTTCTTATGCCATGGTGGTATGGAGGGCAGCAGAGGTCCTTAGACTGGATCTGCCCTCTGTGTAGGTCAGGACTATTCTCTTGGCCAAAGTGCTTCAGCCTGGGGCTTCCACCTCCGAATCCCTATTGCCCTTTAATGAAGCACTAACAGATGTCCTTCTAGGCATGCAGTCCAAGCCTAGCACAGGGGCTCCTGTGAACAGGACAATTGAACGCCGCCATCACCTGGCTCCTGGCGACCCAAGGTTCCTCAGCCAACACCCCAGACCTGATGGGGCGTGGTGTTGGCTGTGCAGGCTTCGACATGCCATGGCGCATTCCTTTCCACTGCTCCGGATAGGGATTCCAAGTTGCTGGACACACTTGGGAAGAAAATGTTTTCTTCTACCAGCATGGCATTGCGGTCCGTGAATACCACATGCTTATTGAGCCATTTCTCCCACACCCTTCGGGAATTGGTTGCACAATTGCTGCCACAGGTCCTGGAGGAGGCCCGGGTTGTACTCTCCCAGGCGGTGAAGGATGGGAGAGATGCAGCAAAATTCACCATTAGCTGTGGCCTAGACATGACTGACTCGCTGGGCGGAGTGGTTTCGTAGACTATGGCCTTACGGCGCCACACCTGGCTAAGAACATCTGGCTTCTCTGGTGATCTCCAGGCTAATCTCATGGATATGCCCTTTGACGGATCTCGTCTCTTTGGTGAGAAAGCAGACTTGGCCTTGGAGCGCTTCAAGGATTCTCGTGCTACGACCAGATCCTTGGACCTTGTGGCTGGTCTAGCTTTCGCCCCTTTCGTGGAAGGGGATTTCAGCCGTGTCAACCATATCCCAGCCCCCGTCCTGCGCAGACTCGCCAAGTTGTGCGAGGATGTGGATGCGGCTCATTCCAACCTCGGAATGGAAGCCAGAAGTCGTCTGCCACCAGCCCTCTGCAGCCTCCAAGCACTCCTAGTTTGAGTCTGCAAGACCATTCCACTCCAGTTGGAAGGAGAATTCATCACCATCTCCTACACTGGAGGTCCATATCATCGGACAAATGGCTCTTTCCGATCATTCAGGAGGGCTATTATCTGCCTTTCCTTTCTTTTCCTCCTTCTCTTCCGCCAATTCAAGAACGGGCGGTGGAGGATCATCTCTTTACTCTAAGAGGAAGTTACAGCTCTCTTAGCCAAGGGAACTAAAGAGAGGGTTTTGGTTTCAGAAGTAGGTAGTGGTTGCTATTCCTGCTACTTCCTGATTCCGAAAAATAGCAAAGGGTTACGGCCCATTTTAAATCTTTGGACCGTCAATCTCTTCCTCAAAATGGAGAAGTTCAAGATGCTCACATTGGCTCAGGTCTTGTCTGCCCTAGACCAAGGAGAAGCTTATTTTCACATCCCCATCCTGCAGGGCCTCAGATGTTACCTGCGGTTCAAGGTCGGCCAGGAGCACTTTCAGTTTACCATGCTGCCTTTTGGCATTACCAGGGCCCCTCAGTTGTTCACCAAGGTGATGGTAGTGGTCGCAGCTCATCTGCGCAGGTTTGGGGTTTCAGTCTTCCCCCCTACCTCGATGCCTGGCTGTTGAAGGCGTCCTTGCCACAGACTATGGCAAACCGCCTACATTCGCTGGGGTTCTCTATAAACATGCCTAAGTCACACCTGACTCCTTCTCAGATGCTCCCTTGCATCGGAGCAGTTCTGGACACAGTGCAGTTTTGGGCCTATCCTCCCGAGCAGCGAGTCCAGGATATTCAGGTTATGATAATGATGTTTCAGCCTCTATCCTGGATTTCAGTGATACTGACTTTGAGGCTGCTGGGCCTCATGGCCCCCTGCATCCTGTTGGTAAACCATCCCAGATGGCGTATGCGGACTCTGCAGTGGGACCTGAAGTTCCAGTGGGCGCAGCATCAGGGGAATCTTTGACATGGTCCAGATTTCAGAAGGACCTGCAAAAGACCTGCAGTGGTGGTTGACGAACCGCGATTGGGTCAGAGGCAGACCCCTCTCCCTTCCCCAACCAGTTCCCACAGTAGCGACAGATGCGTCACTCCTAGCATGTGGCTGCTATCTGGGAGAGGTGGAGATCAGGGGACACTGGTCTCCGGGAGAGTCGGGGCGCCACATAAATTTGTTGGAGCTTCGGGTGATCTAGTTGGCATTGAAGGCATTTCTTCCCTATGTCAAGGGGAAGTTAGTGCAGGTGTTCATGGACAAAACCACCACATGTGGTACTGCAACAAGCAGGGCGGGGTGGGGTCGTGGACACTTTGTCAAGAGGCCCTGCGTCTCTGGACATGGCTGGAACAGCCGGGCACAACCCTGGTGATTCAACACCTGGCAGGTTCTCTGAATGCCGGTGCAGACAAACTCAGCCGTCTATGCCTAGCGGATCACGAATGGCTTATTCAGTCAGAGGTGACACAAGGTCTCTTTCAGCAGTTGGGAGAGCCTTGGTTAGATCTGTTTGCCTCCAAAGAGAATGTGCAGCAGTTTTGCGCACTGGAGTTTTCAAGGCGGCAATCGCTCAGCAACTTTTTTCATCACAAGTGGAGTTCAGGCCTCCTGTACGCCTTTCTGCCTATATCACTTCTGCCCAGACTTCAATCAATCAGAATTCTTACAAAGTACGACTACTCACCTGTAAGGCTCTCAAGGATTTGGAGGAGGGGGGAATTGGTAGTTCAGTCGAAGAGCCAGGTCTTGAGGTCCTTCCTGAATTGAGGTAGTGACGGTGATTGCCTGAGGTGCTGTGGTAGCACGTTCCAGATCTTCGCAGCGAGGTAAGAGAAGGATCTTCCTCCAGCCGATGTTTTTCAGATTCATGGGATAGTGGCCAAGGGCAGATGGGCAGAGCGGAGGTGTCTGGTCGGTGCGTAGAAGGAGAGGTGGTGATTGAGTTATTCGGGTCCGGTGTTGTGCAGGGCTTTGTAGGCGTGCGTGAGGAGCCTGAAGGTGATTCTTTAGTCCAACAGAAGCCAGTGGAGGTCTCTTAGGTGACCGGAGTTGTGGTTTCGTCGGAGGATGTCCAGGATAAGTCTGGCGGACGTGTTCTAGATGCGCTGCAGTTTCTTTCGGAGTTTTTGGGTCTTGCCGGCATAGAGTGCGTTGCCGGAGTCGAGCTTGCTGCTGGCGAGCGCCTTGGCGACTGTTCTCCTGGACTTGGTAGGGATCCATTTGAAGATCTTTCAGAGCAAGCGTAGTGTGTGGAAGCAGAAGGACGATACAGTGTTGATTTGGCGTTTCATCATAGAGAGTGAGGAGTCGAGGATGATGCCGAGGTTGCGTGCGTGGTCGGTGCTTGTGGAGGGGTTTCAGAGTGCTGCTGGCCACCAGGAGGAGTCCCAAGCGGAGGCAATGGAGCCCAGAATGAGGACTTCGCTATAGTCAGAGTTGAGTTTGAGGCAGCTCTCCTTCATCCAGGTGGCTACTGCCTTCATCCCGTCGTGGAAGTTGCTCTTAGCGGCTGTCGGTTCGTCAGTGAGGGAGAGGATCAGCTGTGTGTTGTCATTGTAGGAGAGGATGTTGAGTCTGTGGTTTCCGACGATGACTGTGAATGGGCCATGTAGATGTTGAAGAGGGTGGGGTTCAGGGAGGAGCCCTGGGGACTCCGCAGGTGATCTCTGTAGGATTTGAGGAGAACAGCAAGAGCCTGACTCTCTGGGTTCAGCTGGTGAGGAAGGAGCGGATCCACTCTAGTGCTTTGCCGTGGATGCAGGCGTCGTGGAGTCTTGTGCAGAGGGTGTGGTGGGAGATGGTGTCGAAGGGACAAGGAACAAGGAGTTCTGAATAAGATCAAGAGCCACAGGCACAAGTCAGTCTTGTAGCCCCGGACTAGACACAAAGAGTTTGGTATCCTGGGCTTCTTTGAATGAGCATCGATCCTCCAATCAGGCTGCCCCTTCGGGAGGATCTTCTGTCACAGCAGCAGTGGAGGGCCCTCCACCTGAACCTGTCAACTGTCCGCCTCCATGTGTGGAGATTTAGAGGCGACAGTTGATGGCTTTCAACCTTCCTCCCGAAGTATGTAATGTTATTTTGGCCCCAAGGCGACCCTCCACAAAGACAGTATGTGCCTGTCGTTGGCAAACATTTTTAAAATACTGTACAGAAAGATCTGTTGACCCTCTTTCTGCCTCTGTATCTACTATCCTTCTTTTCATTCTTACCCTTACCCAGCGGGGCTCTGCGTTAGGTACTCTCAAGGGTTATCTTTCTGCTCTGTTCGCTTTCCTGCGGCTGTCGTACCAACCCTCCTTGTTTAAATCTCCTTTTGTAAATAGATTTTTAGAAGGGCTTGGACAGGTTTCCACCCACTCCCTTTGTCATGCCACAGTGGGACCTTAATTTGGTTCTCACATTTCTTATGTGCGCTCCTTTCAAGCCTTTGCATAATTGTCCCCTCCGGCTGCTTACCATCAAGACAGCCTTTCTAGTGGCGATAACATCTGACCAGAGGAAGAGTTAGTTGCAGGCATTGTCATGCAAACCTCCCTATATGATGACCTTTGGGATAAGGTGGTGCTTCGCACCCGGGCTTCATTCTTGCCAAAATTGGTGACCCCATTCCATCTTGGTCAATTAGTCATGCTGCCCACCTTTTTTGCTCCCCCGCATCCCTCTAAGGAAGAGAAGCATCTCCACCGTCTGGACCCAAAAAGAGATTTGTCATTCTACCTTGACCGCACAAAAGAGTTCCGGGTGGACAACCAACTCTTTGTAGGGTACGTGGTAGCTACAAGAAGGTCAAGCAGTGCAGAAATGGACCATTTCTCACTGGGTTGTTCTTTGCATTAAAATCTGCTACGCCCTGGCTAAGAAGCAGCCTTCTGAGTGCTTAGGAGCTCATTCCACCAGGGGGAAGGCTTCGATCATGGTGCTGGCCCGGGGTGTCCCAGTCCTGCCAGAAAGCAACGTGGGCATTTTTGCACATGTTTGCCAAGCACTACTGCCTGGACAGCCAGGTCTGCAGGGACGGGCATTTTGCCTGTTTGGTCCTGCAGGACTTCTTAGTGTAAGAAATCTGTCCATAGCCCACCGCCAGGATGGTATGGCTTGGGTATCTACAGCCACGGTCCGTGCAGGTAACGGCGGTGGGGCCATGTAAGGGGGGATTCCGAGGGACGATGCCTACGGAAAATTAAATAAATAATTAATATTCCCTCTGCATCGTCCCTCGGAATCTCCCCTTACACGGCCCCACCGCTGTTACCTGCACGGACCGCGGCTGGGTATCTATTCAAAGGTAAGGGATCTGCAGCTAGAAGTCTCAATATCAGATATAAAAGTTACTTACCTTCTGTAACACATTATGTGGTAGAGACAATATCTAGCTGCAGATTCCTTACATACCCACCCCTGCTTCCCCGCTCTGTGGACTGATTTGTTAGGGCTAGGGTTGCTCCCGTTTTCAGGGCTCTAGTTATGACACCCACTCAAGTCAGTCACTTCATGGCTCTGCGGTTCAGGTGTTGAAAAGTACTGACGTCCGCGCGCCTGGGTGGCGCCTATATAGGTGACCGCGTCGTCATAACCGACGCTAATGTCACTGACGTCATGCGTAGCCGAATGGAGCCACCCGACGGCTCGCAGGGGTACTGCTTATGCAAAAGTTTCCGGATCCACCTGACGCCTGGGAATTTCAATGGAAGAAATCTGCAGCTAGATATTGTCTCTACTAGATAATGCATACAAAAAAAGTGTTTGTACCTACCTGTACATTTTTTAGCAAGCATATGCCTTTACCAAGAAAATGTAAGTATTTTACAGGAAAATATAAACCATATATAGAGAGAGAGAGAGAGAGAGAGAGAGAAAGTCTTTATACTTACCTGTAAAATACTCATATTTACTTGTAAAAGCTTTACCACGCATATGTCTTTACCATTCATGCTTTTACAACGAAATTATTTTTAAAGTCGTGCGTCATAAAGGTTATACGTGGTAATGGCATTGCGTTAAAACAGAATGTGCGCCCACCCCCCTCCTAGTTAAAACAGAATGTGTTGTCTGTCATACATTCGCCCAATATCTACCAAGGATGCTAATCTATTTGGACTCGAGGCTTTGAGTGTCCGCGCCTGGGCTACAGAGGCCCTGCAGAGTTCTGTACTGAGGTCCAGAGACAGGCACAGAGGTAGAGGCAACTTCAGGGTTTCTCCCACCTCCCCCCCTCAATCGCCAAGGGACTCTGAAGGTAACCAGCATCTATTGTTTGTGGGGTAGCCCTATTTGTTTATACACGATGCCCCTACCTGGCTTGATTCTGTTTGTGGCAGGCCATTTTGCTCTTTGTTTGTCTGCAGTGGGGCACTTGAGGGGGGTTTGCCAAGTTTTATTTTGTGGTGGCTCCCCTATCTCTAGCAGCAACAGATAAAATAGACATTGCGAGCCCGATAGCCTGAGACAATTAACTGACTGCGGACGAGTCCCTGGCAGTTTAAGATGTAGAGGAAGCGGTATATGGGACTCTGGTGGTGGTCCACAGAGGTAGTGATTTCTACTTGGATTAAGTGTGGCATCATGACAATGAACACATGGTCTCAGCTGTACATATTGTAAGATACTGGAGCTGGAGGATAAAGTCCTGGCCTGGAACACGGGCAGATCCCATTGTGGTGCACAGACCCTCTTTCGGTACACAGGCTGTTCTGCAGTCGTCGTAATGGTACGACCTAAGACTAGTAAGGAAATGCCCTCTGAGAGACAGGGCGAAACTAGACACCAGGGAGTTCCGGAGGTTGAGGGTGTACTGTGGTCTGTGGAATCGACCCTGAGAGCCACACTGAAAAGTTTGACACAATCCTCCAGCCTATACTAGGTACCAAGAAGATGCTGGGAAACAAGATCGATGCAGTGTTGATAGCTGTAAACCTTTTGCACACAGATTGCAAATAGCTTGCGGACAGTGTTACACACGTGAATTTTCATTCTGCGCTTTGTGGCCGATGCTACAGGAACTGCAGTCTAAAGTTAAAGAATTGTCTGGGCCAGTAGAATTCCTACGCAACAGGGCTGTGGATGCCAAGGGGCGCTCCTGCCAGAACAATGTCCAACTTGTGGGAGTTTCTGAGAAGATGGAGGGACAAAACTCTGAGGGTTTTATGAAACGATGGCTTTTAACGAACATTTATGACGGAGTTGTACCTCAGTTTTTTTTTTATTGAAAGGGCTTATAGGGTAACCAATCTTCACCCCCATGATATTAAATAGAACTTGTATAGCGCAGCTACCACCCAGGGGTCTTGGCTCTTCATGGTAAGGCATTATATCTATGTGCACCACTTACTGCTTCGCTTTTCTTTGTTGGGGACAATTAAATTGAACTTTGTTGTCAATGAATACTCTCAGAATGTAATTCTAATACTCTAAAATTGAATGATATGTATTTTTACGGGAACCCAGATATAACAAGAAATGTTATGATGTTTATCAGTTCAAAGAATAGATCTATAATGGAGAACTGGGACTAGATATGAACTGCTTTTTGTGTGTCTTAGTCTGCTTCAATTCCTTTGTCACCATCCCCAGTGCATTTAAAATGCTGCTGTCAGAAGTTCGCTATTGAGGACACCTCTCCTCTATTTCTCAAGAGGACACAATGCAGTTTGTCTGCATCACTTGATGACTGTGCCTTATTTTTCAAATAATGTCCCCATTACCGAGTTCGCCTCTGAAAGTCAACCTGCTGATCTTCCTTGAGTAGGGTATGTTAGAGAGGTCTAGCTATTTCCCTGCAGTTTTCCTTGGATATTGGCTTCATCTGTGTTCACCTAGTTTTAAAACGACGAAAACATGGTTTTTAAGTCAGCCGTCTATTCTGTTCAGCCATTTTCTGACTGATTCTGCTACAGAGTACATGGTTTATGAGCAGCTGGTGGGTTAGTATCTGGTGAGTGACGTGGGTAGATACTTAAATAGATCTGATGTCTTTGATATACTTTGTTTGGCTTGGAGGTGCCGGCGAATTGATCAGTCTAGTTCATCAAGATCTTGGCATGTTCTTTTGACACCTTCAGAGGACGACTGATTCTCTTGTGTTCTGTGAGGACATTCCAAGGCAGAGGCAGGCTGAGAGTGTGAATACACAGAATCAGGAAGGTGTGCAGAGGGATTTGGGGTTGGAGAGGACATGATGAGTTGCTGAGTCTAGTGGATGTGCTGGAGCAAACAAGCTGATGTCATTAACAGGGTAGGGAGATTAGAGGATGTATAAAATGAATGGCTCAACGGCACTTTGTACGCAGTCTTGCAACCTACTATGTAACGGAATTAGCTCTGATTATTACTGAGTAAGTAGCTATTACTGAAGTGGTGGCTCTTCATTTTTGTGAAAATTTAGACATTAGTGAAAAGTTAGCTATGAGTACCCTTGAGGAGATCACAGTTGGTGATCGATATTAGTTAGAAGTATTAGTGAGCTGAAGGTTCTTAGTGAGACTGAACTACTGCTACTGAGAAGGTAGCTGTTAACCCTACTGAGGCGGAAGCTGCGAGAGAAGAGGTAGGTTACTGATGAGGTGCTTTCTAATATTAGCTAGGTCATGGGAAGTAGTGAGATAGTAGCTACTAGTTAGCAGGTAGCTATGAATACTACTCGGGTACTGATGCTAGTGTACTAGAGTGAGTATTAGAGCGGTGGTACCTGTTAATACTCCTGAGATGGTAGCTACTAAAGAGGAGGTATGTGTTGCTGAAGGAGTAGCTAATAGTGGGCGTGAAGGTAAGAATACTAGTGAGGTGCTGCTATTCATGAGGAGTTATGTAGTAGTCAGGCAGTACCTAGGAGTGCAAGAGCGACTGTATCTATTGGTGATTTAATACTAGGGAGGTCATTGCTATTAACACTAGCAAGAAAATAATTATTAGTCAGCAGGTGCCTATTAATGTTATCGAGGAAGAATGAGTTATTACAGTGACAGCTGTTGGTCAATATATATAACTACCGACCAGGGTGTATATCTGCATATTAATGCCTACTGAGGTAGCTATGGATGTTACTGATGTGATGGTGCTGAATACTAATAAGGTGACAGCTTCCAGTGAGCTAGTATGTGATACCGAGGATGTAGCTATGAATACTAGTGAGTGAACTGTTACCATTGGCATGTGTATTTGTGTGGTGGTACCTGTGAATAACAGTGATGTGGTAGCTACTAGTGAGGATGTAACGATGAATGCTAGTGACGCAGTAGCTTTGAATAACTTGAATAAAAGGCCTATCCGTCCGTTCCCCACCTCCCCCACTTCGTGTTGTGGCAGCCGCCAGTGATGAGATGGCTGTGAGTACCAGTGATGAGTTGGCTAAGAGTGCCAGGTATGATGTGGCTATGAGTACCAGTGGCGAGGTAGCTATGCAAAGAGTGCCATTTATGTTATTCATATGAGTGCCAGTGATGAGGTAGCCATGAGTATGAGTGATAATGTGGCTATGAGTACTAGTGATTATGTTGATATGATTACCAGTGATGAGGTGGCTATGATTACTAGTGATGGGGTAACTATGCTAAGAGTGCCAGGGATGAGGTAGCTATGGGTACCAGTGAGGTATCCAGAGTGCCAGTAGTGAGGTGGCTATGAGTGCCAGTGGTGAGATGGCTATGTGTACCAGTGATTAAGTGGTTATGAGTACCAGTTATGACATAGCTATTATTACCAGTGATGAGAACTTTGATTATTAGTGATGAGGTGGCTAAGATTACTAATGATGTGGTTATGAGTACCAATGAAGAGGTGGATATGGGTTCCAGTGAGGTAAGTATGAGTGCCAGTGGCGAGGTGGCTATGAGTGCTAGTGTTGAGGCGGTTATGAGTACCAGTGATGAAGTGGTTATGATTACCAGTGATGAGGTAGCTAAGGGTGCCAGTGATGAGATGGTTATGACTACCAGTGATGAGGTACCTATGAGTGTCCGTGATGAGGTAGCTAAGAGTACCAGTGATTAGTTAGCTATGATTACCAGTGATGGGGTGGCTGTTTACCAGGGGTGAGGTGTGGCGCAGCGGCCAGGGCGACTGACGCCGGAACACGGGGGCCCACGGTTCAATCCTCGGTGCCAGCGGCAGGTCAGCCCAGCACCATGGGACTCTGGGCAATGACTTGCTTAATCTTCCCGACGGCCCCCAGATCCTTGACGCCTTCGGGTAATTGTTCGCGCTTTACAAATACTGGATTTGAGGTAGCTAAGAGCACCAGTAGTGAGGTAGCTAAGAGTACCAATGATGAGGTAGCTATAATTACCAGTGATGGGTGGCAATGATTACCAGTGATGAGGTAGCTAAGAGTACCTGTGATGAGGTAGCCAAGAGTACCAGTGACGATGTGCTTATGTCTACCAGTGGTGAGGTAGCTAGTAGTGCAATTTATGTGGTAGCTATGATTACCAGTGACGGGGTAGCTATGAGTTCCAGTGATGAGGTATCCATGAGCACCAGCGATGCAGTAACTATGGGGGCCAGTGGTGAGCTAGCTATGAGTGCCAAGGATGAGCTAGCTATGAGTGCCAGGGATGAGCTAGCTGAGTGCCAGGGATGAGCTAGCTGAGTGCCAGGGATGAGCTAGCTGAGTGCCAGGGATGAGCTAGCTGAGTGCCAGGGATGAGCTAGCTGAGTGCCAGGGATGAGCTAGCTGAGTGCCAGGGATGAGCTAGCTGAGTGCCAGGGATGAGCTAGCTGAGTGCCAGGGATGAGCTAGCTGAGTGCCAGGGATGAGCTAGCTGAGTGCCAGGGATGAGCTAGCTGAGTGCCAGGAAAGAGGTATCTATGAGTGCCAGTAAAGAGGTATCTATGAGTACCAATAACGAGGTATCTATGAGTACCAATAACGAGGTATCTATGAGTACCGGTGATGGGGTGGATATGCTTACCAGGGGCGGCTCCTCTGCAGTGGCGAGGAGTGTTGCCCCACTGGCTCAGAGCCAGCAGTTGAAAGATAAAATTATATTTTACTATTGTTTTATTTTTCAGTTGTTGGCTGAGCCAGCGCTGTAGGGAGGGACGGTGCCGGGCCATGGGAAGGAGGAGGAATGAAGTGGCATGTGCACTTCTAAGTGTGCACGTCTGTTTGGCCGGCCGGCTTAGGCCTGGCCAAACAGACATGCGCAGTTGGGTTTCTCCAACCCAGCTGTATTACACAACTGGGTTGAAGAAACAGCACAGAGCCCCTGTGCCTGAGCGAGCGTTAAACCAGCCTGCTCAGGCCAATCCCCATGCTTCTCTCATGCTATTGGTAATCGCATGAGAGCAGCGTGGGGATTGCACAGGGAGTCTATGAAGATGTCCCAGTGTCTTCTGGTACCAGGAAGTAGCGCAACACCGAGGCGCGAGGCCGGCAGCTTCAGGTAAGTCTTCTTATTATTGTTTATTTTTATTATTAAATCCACCCTGCGCTCCCCCTCCCGCTCCCCCCCCACCCCCAGCTCTCTACCCCTCCGGCACCCCCCAGCTCGCTACCACTTCACCCACCCCACCACTTTCTGATTATGTCGTCCGGCACTGATGCTTACCAAGGATGAGGTGGATATGCTTACCAAGGATGAGGTGGATATGCTTACCAGTGATGAGGTGGATATGCTTACCAGTGATGAGGTGGATATGCTTACCAGTGATGAGGTGGATATGCTTACCAGTGATGAGGTGGATATGCTTACCAGTGATGAGGTGGATATGCTTACCAGTGATGAGGTGGATATGCTTACCAGTGATGAGGTGGATATGCTTACCAGTGAGGAGGTGGATATGCTTACCAGTGAGGAGGTGGATATGCTTACCAGTGAGGAGGTGGATATGCTTACCAGTGAGGAGGTGGATATGCTTACCAGTGAGGAGGTGGATATGCTTACCAGTGAGGAGGTGGATATGCTTACCAGTGATGAGGTGGATATGCTTACCAGTGATGAGGTGGATATGCTTACCAGTGATGAGGTGGATATGCTTACCAGTGAGTGATGAGATGGATATGATTATCAGTGATGGGGTGGCTATGAGTACCAGTGATGATGTTGCTATGATTACCAGTGATGATGTTGCTATGATTACCAGTGATGAGGTGGCTGTGAGTACCAGTGATGAGGTGGCTATGCTTACCAGTGATGAGGTGGATATGATTACCAGTGATGGGGTGGCTTGATGGGGTGGCTATGAGTACCAGTGATAATGTTGCTATGATTATAGAATATAGAAATATGGAACACACTCCCCCTAACCATTAAAAATGAACCCAACCTTTTATCTTTTAGGAAAGCTGTAAAGACCTGGCCGTTTAAATCATGGTAACTCGGCCGGCAGTCGTGATCACACTCGCAATCTGAAACAATCAGCGGTTAGACGCCCCTGGGCATTAACGCGCTATATAAATAAAATTAACATAACGTAACATTACCAGTGATGTTGTTGCTATGATTACCAGTGATGTTGCTATGATTACCAGTGATGTTGCTATGATTACCAGCGATCAGGTGGCTATGAGTGTCAGTGATGAGGTACCCATGAGTGTCAGTGATGAGGTGGATATGATTACCAGTGATGAGGAAGCTAAGAGTACCAGTGATTAGGTGGCTCTGATTACTAGTGATGAGGTAACTATGCTAAGAGTGTGCCAGTGGTGAGGTAGCTGTGGGTACCAGTGAGGTAACTATGAATGCCAGTGGTGAGGTGGCTGAGTGCTTGTGGTGAGGTAGCTATGAGTGCCACTGATGAGGTGTCTGAGTGCCAGTCATGAGGTGGCTGTTTGCCAGTCATTAGGTAGCTAAGAGTGCCAGTGATGAGGTAGTTGATAGTTAGAGATGAGGTAGCTATGAGTACCAGTGATAAGGTGGCTATGAGTACTAGTGAGGATGTTGCTATGATTACCAGTCATGAGATAACTGAGTGCCAGTCATGAGGTCACTATGAGTGCCAGAGATGAAGTAGCTAAGAGTGCCATTCTTGAGGTGGCTATAAGTGCCAGTCACAAGGTGACTATAAGTGCCAGTGAAGATGTAGCTGTGAGTGCCAGTGATGAGGTATCTAAGAGTACCCGTAACAAGGTAGCTTTGACAACCTCGCTATTTGTGAAGAGTAGCTATGAAAAAAGATGCAGAATGCCACTGAAGATCGGGAAGAAAGATGGTGAGAAATCAAAACATTTGTTGGTGTTGAGAAATAAAGGCAGGGGTGTCAAACCTTTTCTATAAGAGCTACATATGTTCACTGAAAATCATCCCGAGCTACTTATATTATTAGTATTGTAACAGTGACCACATCAGACATGATTACATTATTGGCGGCCCTGTGCAAGATCACCTCCGTGCATCAGGCAATGCTGCCAGCATTGATGTAAACAAGAGTTTGTAAATGTGGAATGCCTCTCCATGGGTATTATATATCAGCCATAGCTGCAGTGCCCCTGGCACCACGGTAATATTAGTAATGCTGCCCACCGTTCCGTTATTTTAAATATCAGCTTCAAATTTATTTGGGAAATTCAGCAATTTTTCTCTAAACCTCAGCTCATGAGTAGTGAAAATACCCACATTTTCTTCTCAGATACGCAGGATTCAATGTTTGTGTGGAGGCACTAATTCAGCCAAGCAAACGTTTCTAATTTAGTAGGCTGGACTGCACACGAGAGAGCTGCTTCCGGGGAGCTGGAGAGCTACTTCCGGGGAGCTGCAGAGCAGTCAGTAGCTCGTGAGCTTTGGAGCAGCCTGAATTAAGGTACGGGTGGCATTAGAAGAGCGCCCGACAGTGACAGCCCTAGCTTTCAGGTGCAGCGGGGTGGGGGCACCCCTCGTTCCCTGCTGCTCCTGCAGCCTGACCTTTCGGTGTGTGTGGAGTCTCTGCCCCGCAGCTGCCTCCGCGCAGCGCTCGCCGCCCTGTCCAGGAGCAGCGCAGATCACCGTGACGTCCACGAAGCGCGGGCCGGAGTAAGACATTTTAACACCGCCTGAGCACTTCCGACGGCCGCCTCTCCCCAGCCCCGCTGCTGTTGAAATTCATTAGTGCTTTTTGACAGCCGGCGTGGGCCCTCAATGCCTGTTTCTCACTGCCTCGCTGTCATGTTTGCGCTTCACGCGCACTGATTTTTAAGGCTGACGTGCTGCTTATAGGCCTGGCCTACCGTGACAAGATGGGCATAAAAGAGCGGCGGCCCTCCCTGTCAGACTGGTATTTCCGAGCGCGCAGGCTCCTTGACCTGCTCGCTACCTGGGTGTCTTGTCTGCCGCATAACCTGCAATCCTGCTGGGAATAAGTGATGCTGAGCCCTGCTTGCTAACTGGTGGCCTGTCTCCACATAACCTGCATCCTGCTGGGAATAAATGATGCTGAGCCCTGCTTGCTAACTGGCTGCCCCGTCTCCACATAACCTGCATCCTGCTGGGAATAAGTGATACTGAGCCCTGCTTGCTAACTGACTGCTTTGGCATCCCCTACCGCCCTTTATATACCTGCATCCTTCTAGGAATAAGTGATGCTAGTCCGTAACAGGCTGCCCTGTCTTCCGTAAAACCTGCATTCGGATGGGAATTAAGTGTTGAGCACTGCTTGCAAACTAGCTGCCCGTCTCCGCATAACCTGTATTTGTGGAAGAGGTGTGGCGCAGCGGCCAGGGCAACTGACGCCGGAACCCGGGGGCTCACGGTCACGGTTCGATCCCCGGTGCCGGCGGCAGATCAGCCCAGCAGCATGTGACTCTGGGCAATAGCTCGCTTAATCTTCCCGACGGCCCCCAGCAGCGCCTTGACACCTTCGGGTAATTGTTCGCGCTTTACAAATACTGGACATTTATGGACAACCTGCGTCCTATATTTTCCTCTTGATTTCAATCTGCCGTAGGAAAAATAAAAAAAGCTTTATTGTAGCCCAGTTTCGCTGTTATTTTCAGTCAGACACACTTCCAGGTGAAAGCACTCGTTATGGCCTGTCACCTAAGGCGTGTGATCTCAGGCGTGTGATCTCAGTCGGAGAACCAGATATCTTCCAATCATTTTTATCACTAAGGACAATACATAGAGGCTGGCACTATTGAGGGGATTACCAAAGCATTTGAAAAAGCATATGTTTGGATACTGTGGACAAATGATTTTCACATAATTCCTCTTAAACGTCTAGGGGAATCTTAGTTGTCTTTCCGCAGGCATTCCCTCCTTAAAAGTAATGTAATGTTGATGCTTCCCTCTCTCCGCAAAACACTGATGTGCTCCTTGCCGTGTCAAAGTAGCTTTGTGACATTAAAAAGTAAACGAGCATTGTGAAAGCCGACAGGTCTCGCCTACAAAAGAGGTATTGGCTGTGTCAATGTTTTTAGGCCTCGCAGACCTAGCGCTGGAGCGCGCATGCGCTCCTCTCTCTGCGAGGCTTATTGTCATCGAGTAGATTTCAGAAGGGGACTTGAAGCCCCGCCCACCATTCCCATTGGCTGGCGTCATCATTTATGTTAAACGCTGGCCTCCGATTGAAAGTGAGGCTTTTTTGTTACCGCCCTGTCTCCTTTTGGTACGGCCCATCCCGACTGGATCTTTCGCTTGCGGTGTTATATTCAATTACTGTGTAAGCACTTTTGTTTTTATTCGCGCAATGGCGACAGCTTGTTTTGTATTTATAGCGCGCTTTCACTTTTACCATGCAGCCCGATCATATGATGTGCGGCGTCCTGCAGGATTTATTTTTAATTATTGTGGACAGCGGGCCATGCCCGCTTTCACTTTTATAATAGCGTTCACACCACGCCGTGCTTTTGTTTTCTAATGTTGTAGTGGGTTTGTATTTATGGTTAGTTCGAATGTCATTTGCTTTATGTTCTGATGGCTGCGTGCGTGGAGTGTGCGTCCTTGAGGATTCGATCAACTGTTGTCAGTTCTGATCGGGATCCTGAGGGTCGCGCCGCTCCCTGCCGTGGCTGAAGTTACATGCTAATAAAGAAGCCAATACTTTGAGAAAAGACTCCGCGTCTGTCTGATGATTCACTTTGGCTTACCACATTTGGCGACGATTGGGAGAACATCTTCAGCCACAGGAAAAAGCCCACGCAGCAAAGCAAGATCCTCTCGTCCCTGCTTTTTGGTGCTTCAGGGTCACAGACGGAATGGTACTTCTGTCCGTGGATGCGGCGCATCGTTCTTCATATTTCGGAGGAAGTCCGGTAGGATCCAATTTTAATTTAAGCGCTGCCAGCTCAGTTTCTTCGGCAACCGTTCGTGGCTCGAGCGCTCGCTCGCGCTGAGGCCAATGCTCACAGCTAGCGCGTGATTGGCTCGTGCGCTCGCTCGCGCTGAGACCAACGCTCACGGCCAGCGCGTGATTGGAACTCTTCTGTTGGAAGGCTGATTTCTTCGTCAGACGTTTCGAGTAACGTCCTGACGCTACGTGTGAACGTTAGGCGGACATCTTCGTATGGGGAAAGGCCTTAGATGTTATGACAGCGTGGATCAGCTGTTAATTCATTACGGAGGCAGTACAGCGGATTGCTCTTTTGCCATAACATCATCTGTCTGCGTGTCACGGTGATGCGCACACCTAACATCATCTGTCTGCGTGTCACGGTGATGCGCACACCTAACAATTGATCAGTAGTAAAAGTCAAGTCATTTATATCTGTTCTTATTATAGAAAATATGTGGTTTTCATCAATTGTTTGCGCGTCGCGGTGATGCGCACACCATATAATTGAGTATTTGGGGAAATCAGCTCATTGCTTGTTATATTTCTGGCGTATCACGGTGATACGCACACCTTGCAATTGGATTGCGTTTTTATCCTTCAGTATATTTCCTCTAATAATCGGTCTGTTTTTGAGGGCGTAATTCAGTCCATTATTTTACTGAATTTCAGCTAAGGGAGCCTGTTAAACGATTTTAAAACAAGTTTTTTTTTGGTTTAACTATGGCTGTGGCACAGCAAATCACCCAACTCACTCAACCTCCACCATTTTTAGCAAAACCAGGTAAACCTGGCTTGCCCTGGTTAGAGTGGTTTGGTCTGTTTGAAAACCACATTGTCGCTATAGATGCTACAGAATATTCACCCCAAAGAAAATTTGCACTCCTTTTTGGTAGTTTGGGTTTAGCAGCACAGCGCATTTTCCAAAGCTTACCTCCTATTCCTCCACCTACTGGACAGTCAGGTGACAGACAGTGGAATGTATATCTAGAAGCTATTGAGAGACTTAAAAAACAATTTGCGGAGTCTCCTAATATTATGTTGGAAAGACAAAAATGTTATAAACGCAAGCAGGGTGAGGAAGAAAAAGTTGAAGAATATATTTCTGCTCTAAGAGTCTTGGCCACAACATGCGGATTTGGACCTTTATCTGATGACATCATAAGGGATCAATTTGTATTCAATTGTGTGTCACACAAAATACAGGAAAGAATCTTAAGTTGCAAAAATCCCCTCTCTCGGAGGTGATTGACTTAGCTTTAAGTATTGAGAGATCAGCAATTTCTACTAAAGCTTTACAATCAAGTTCTTCGAGCAAAATTAATCTAATTTACGATCAAGAGGACGCTATGGAGGAAAGCGTATTTACTGTGGGGGGAAAGATAAATTTAAGAAACCACTTCCTGGTCAAAAAAAAGGGCAAAATTACTGTTATAGGTGTGGTTCGAAGTACCACATTGGCAACTTTCCTGGCTGTCCGGCTTTGGGTAAGCGATGTTCCAATTGCAAAAGGATCGGCCATTTTCAGAAACTTTGTAAAGGTCAGAGGAGACCAGTTCAGGTGAACAATGTAAACACTGATGTGGATTCATGCTCAGAGTCTTTTGACAATTTACTTTTGTCTTTAGAATACGAAAATGACCCTTTGGAAATTAAAGGCCCTTTTTGTGAGGCTTTAATTGATGGAATTCAAACAAAGGTAATGGCCGACTCTGGGTCACCGATAACTATCCTTCGTGATTCTTATTTTTTGAGAAATGGGACAAGGAGATTTCTTTATCACAGACCGATGTGAACCCGAAAGCATTCGGAGAAAAGGACATTGATATGTTAGGTTTTTTCATGTCTAATGTAGAGGTGTTGGGTCGCAATATTGTTACTAAAGTATATGTAGCAAAAAAGGGGAAAAACATAGTGGGTTGGAAAGATCTAGGAAAAATGGGTCTGTATTTAGTACCCGGGGATGACAACCCTATTAAGGTGAAAGAAATTTTGGTTCATAGTGTGGTGGGATCTGAAGTGAATTTAAAAACCTTACAGGATGAATTTAAGAACGTGTTCAAAGATCAAGTGGGCTGTATAAAAATTTTTGAACATAAAATTAGATTAATTCCTAATGCACAGCTAGTGATGCACAAGGTCAGACCTGTTCCTTTAAGTGCAAGGGAAGAGTAAAGAGCTATGCTAGATGATTTATGTGCTCAAAAGATCATTCAACCCACAGAGTCTTCGCAATGGGTGGCTCCGATAGTCGTGGCCCGCAAAAAGACTGGGGAAATTAGGCTCTGCGCGGACTTGAGGGGTCTAAATAAAAACATCTTGATTGATTGCCATCCCCTTCCAAAAATCCACGAGCTTCTGGCAAATTTGGGGGGGGGCTAAGTGGTTTTCCCTTATCGACTTGAAGTCCGCCTACCACCAAATCCCTCTAGATAGGGGGTCTCGGGAATTAACGATGTTTGTTACACCTTTTGGCGCATATAAGTTCCTGAGACTTCCCTTCGGGCTAGCATCAGCGGCTAGCATTTTTCAGAGAATAATGGACAAAAATGTTTAAGGGCATGGTGGGTGTTCAAGCCTATTTAGATGATATCCTCGTTTTTTCTGAAAATGAAAACGAACATTATGATTTGTTGAGGAAGGTTTTATCTACCCTTGGGGTCCATGGCATGACGGTGAGAGCGGATAAGTGCAAATTTGGAGCAAAAGAATTGGATTATCTGGGTCATACGATATCTGATAAAGGTATCGAACCTAAATTTTCTGTCATCAGGGCTCTAAAGGAAGCTAAACCACCTGGCGATAAGGATGCTCTGCGCTCCTTTTTAGGGCTGGCGGAGTATTACGCTAGATTTGTAGGTAACTATGCCCGAGTTGTGGAGCCTCTACGTATCTTGCTAAAGAAGGGTCAGAAATTTATATGGTCTCAGGAACTGGGTGGGGTGTTTGTGAAGGTAAAATAATTGATTATATCAGCACAAGCGTTGCATGCTTTTCGAGACGATTGTCCTTCTATAATCACTGTGGATGCAAGTATGAATGGGCTAGGGGCTGTTCTCAGCCAGAGAGTGAATGGCAAAGAACAAACGGTAGCGTTTGCTTCAAGGGCTCTCAAATCCTTTGAAAAAAATTATAGTACCATAGAGCGGGAGACTTTAGGCTGTGTATGGGCGGCCCAAAAATTCAAAATGTATATTTGGGGTCGGAAATTTGAATTGATCACGGATCACAAGCCACTTTTATTCATATTCAGCAAGGTGTCCAGTAATAATACCATGTCAGCTAGATTAACTCGTTTGGTGTCAAAATTACAGGAATACAACTTTGATATGAAACACATTCAAGGGGGAAAGAATTTTCATGCCGACTGTCTGTATAGAATGTTAATGGAGAAAGATGATGAAGAAAACTTTGAGGATGAAGTAGAATGTGTAGCTGTTCTGGATGCTGTTGATAATTGTGGTTTAGTTATTTCTGAAACAGAGTGGAGGAAAGCTTGTTTGGGAGATATGGTTCTTTCCAAGGTGATGGAATTTTCTAGTGGTAATTGGCCTGAAATAAGAAATTTAACTGGAGAATTAAGGAATTTCGCATTAGTTGCTGACGAACTCTCGGTTAAGGATGGTTTTGTTCTAAGAGGAGATAAATTCGTACCTCCTGTTAGTCTGAGAAAGGCTATTATCAAAATTGGACATGAGGGTCATTTGGGGGTGACAAAAACTTGTATGAAAATAAAGCAACATTACTGGTGGCCCGCGTTGGAAGCCCAGGTTAGAAGTCTAGTGGATGGTTGTGAGGAGTGTTTACTGTCGGACAAACACTGGAAACTCTCTAAGTTACCTTTGCATCCCACCGAGTTTCCGGAGAAGCCTTGGGATAAAGTTGGCCTTGATTTTTCGGGGCCTTATAGCATCTTAGCACAGGAGCTTAGATATTTGATTTTGGCGGTTGATTACCATTCAAAGTGGATGTATTATAAATTTGTGGATTCACCCAATACTGATAATACTATTGTTTTTTAAGAAAACTGTTTTTGTTGGAAGGAGCACCTAAATCCTTAGTCACAGATAATGGTACTCACTTTGTTTCGGACAAAATGTGTAGGTTTTTAGAATCTCATGATGTCAAGCATTTGAAAGTGGCAAGGTATTCCCCTGCTTCGAACGGACTGGTGGAGCGAGGGAATAAAGTTCTTAAGGAAGGTATTCAAACAGCTATTGCGGCTGGTCTTGATGTCGGAAGATTTTTGGAAGAAAAAGTGTGGAATTACAATACCTCCCCACACTGTACTACTGGAGTTACTCCTTTTGATTTGCTTAGGGGTAGAAAAGTGAATTCTGTTTTATTACCGTCATGGCTGGACAATAAGTTGTCCGCGAATACTGAGCCGGACGGTTTGTCTAAAGTAGTCAAAGGTAAACAGTCGGAGATGAAGAAGAGGTTTGACAGGAGAGGTTCCCTTAATGATTTGGAGATTTATGAAGGGGACTGGGTGTTATTTAAAAACCTTTTATGGTTAGAAAGGGGAGTCCCTTTTTTCTGATCCGGTGCTGGTTTGTATAGTTAGCAAAGGAGCTGTATTTCTGGAAGGTAATGGTTGGTGGAACAAAAGGCAGGTAGTTAAGTTGAGGAAAGATCAGGCAGAATTAATTATAGATAGGAAGACAAGTAGGGGTTCACATGGTTTGGAGTGGACTTATTGGTTACAGGATCAGGATTTGAGTGTTTCCAGGAGTGTGAATGCGAGTTTGTCTAATAGGGATCCTGGTAGTGGGGTGTCGAATGGTGATGTGGATAAAACTGTTCGGGGATGTCGCGAAAAAAAACTTCCTTCCAGGTTTAAGGATTTTATTACTTACTGATTGTCATTTTTTGTGTTAGGGGGGAGGTGATGTAGTGGGTTTGTATTTATGGTTAGTTCGAATGTCATTTGCTTTATGTTCTGATGGCTGCGTGCGTGGAGTGTGCGTCCTTGAGGATTCGATCAACTGTTGTCAGTTCTGATCGGGATCCTGAGGGTCGCGCCGCTCCCTGCCGTGGCTGAAGTTACATGCTAATAAAGAAGCCAATACTTTGAGAAAAGACTCCGCGTCTGTCTGATGATTCACTTTGGCTTACCACAAATGTGCAGCTTTTTTTTGGTGAGCTCTTGCTACGCTGCCCTCTATATTACTTGGAATCTGTCCAGCTTCTGGAGGCACGAAAAGGACAACAATTTCCCACAGAAAATGAAAACACCTTTAATGGGCTTGTAATGTGGGAGGGAACATAAGCTTGGAAAGCAACGGGTTTAACTCATTCCCATGTTTGGTATTCGCCGAACGTCTTTTATTTATTTATTTATAGCGCGAACTCGACCTGAAGGTATTGGAGCGCTTTACATGAGCACCAGTTACGTTACACAAGGACACAAAATGTTCAATAAATGCCTGCTTTTTGGACTCCTTTCTGGTCACTGGGATATGCGAACCCATGCATGGGCTGGTCTGCGCCGAGCTGTACTCTGTAAAGTAACAGAGCAGGCGGGGTGAATGCAATAGTCTCCTGGCCGGCAGACACTACTCGGAACAGGGTTGGTAACCTGACTGCCTCGCGCACTGTAACTGTAAAAAGAAGTCTAAGGGGCCGGAGACAACAGGAAGCAATGCCCAATGCCAGGCTATGCCCACTTGTGCCCCTATGCCAGTCACACCTGACACGTTATCTACAGTGGCGTAACTCAAAATGAAAGCCCCTCAGAATAGGACGAGCCCCCCCCCTAAGTTTCCTATATGCTACTGATATGCATTTGCCTTCGTCTCACTAGGGGCCCCCCAGTGGTTGCCTCTCCCCGCCCCCCCCCCCCCCTTCCCTGAGGTACGCCGCATGGGCTGCAGGGGCCTGCTTTACGTCCTTGTGCATCTGAACCCTGCAGTATTTTCCTGGCGCTGAGACATAGGACGGCCATCGCTGCTTTCTACCTCAGAGCTCGCCATGTCACCTTGTGGTACCAGAGCATATCTTCGGGACACCCGCCCTGTGGTTGTCGGGTCCAGGGACAACCCGCCGGGTGCCCGTGCGTGGATAGCCACAGACCGCAGTGGCACCCAAGCCTAGGCCTGTCTTCTCCTGATTCTTTGACGTGCTCACTCTGCCAGCTCCGGGGGTTAGCGCGCTCGCTGCAGAGGTTCACACTAGTTTGAACACGGAAGCTTCTGAGTTTTTTTACTTCTAGATCAGATAAAACAAGTGCTATTGAGTTCAGTAATTGTAACATCTTATATTTACAGCGCTACAAAGGAGCGAAAATCTTGGTCTGCAAGCACTGTATAACAAGCATTTGCAATGCAATAGGTCTCGCATTTACGCGAGTTTGAGCTATTGGCATTGTAAATGACAATGCCTTCTATTTAAATTTTGGTTTTTAAAACATACATAAAAGGTATGGTCATTTACAATGCCAATAGCTTAAACTCGCGTAAATGCGAGACCTATTGCATTGCAAATACTTGTTTAGTCCTGTTGTACAGCAGTGCAGCTGCATTACAGTACGACAGAAAGTAACAAAGAAAGCACTATGATGTGGCCAGCGCTGGTCTTGTCATAGCGATTTTTTTTTTTATTGCTGATGGGAGGCATCACAGGGGGAGGGACGGCGTGCAACACAGATGGTGTGGGAGAAAAAAAGCTTTGTCACAGGCAGCAGTGTCTGCTTCATAGTGTTTTTTTGTTATGGTGGGTGGGGACAAGTAATAAGGGAAGGAAGCATTAACAATGGGAGGGAGGACGTATAACAAACAATTAAAAAAAAAAAAAATATATATATATAGTACGTGCTATGATACGGCCAGTGCTGGCTGCATTATAGCAATTTCTTTTGTCACAGTGAGTGGAAAGACACTGTGTGAGAGTGCAAGCAACAACATGGAGGGCGGGAAAGGGCTGAAAGACTGAAAGAGGGCAAGCAACAGTAATGTACGGGAGCAGGCTAGCAAACAACACTGAGGACGGAAGTGTCCAAGTAACACCATTGAGGGAGAGGAAAGGGCAAGCAACCAGGGCCGGACTGGGCACCCAAAGCAGCCCTGGCAATTTTCCCAGCCCAGCCCCTAGTGAAGCACTGACTGGCCCTGCGAAGCTGGAAACACTTGCTTGCTGCTTTTGTTACTGGTTGCTGATATTGCAGCACTGCTGCAAAACCGGCCCCCAGTAACAAAAACGGCCCCCACACTGCAGAACCGGCCCCCACCCTTCCAGCCTCCCGGGGAAATGCCCGATGCCCGCTACGGCTAGTCCGGCCCTGCAAGCAACAACAGAAGTGGGCAAGCAACAACACAGGGCGGTAGAGTGAAAGTAACAACACAGACAGCAGGAGGGGACAAGCAACAACACGGACAAGAGGTGTGTGCAAGTAACACAGATAGTGGGGGGGGGCAAGAAAAAACATGGATAGTGGAAGGAGCAAGCAACAACATCAACAACAGGAGGAGGGCTGGAGTGGACAAGCAACAACATAGATAGCGGAAGAAAGCAAGCAAAAGGAATGAAATTGGCATGGAGGAAAGGTGTGGGCGCAAGCGGGAATGGGGGCACAGTTGGTGGCAAACAACACAGGAACATGCACTCTCCTGGAGTGCTTCACCAAAAAGTAACACCCCAAAACACAAGCCGTCGAAAGATACAAGTACTTTGGTCTTGCTCTAAGGGTGGGTCAAACAGAAGAGGACGCAAAGCCCACGTGCATTAACAATTCAGAAGCAACAAAATCTGAGTGATGATGAAGCCAACCAATGGTAAGCAGTGGGTAGGCTTAAAGCCCAGTGTAAGCTAACAAAATGTTTCCTAAGCAACCGCTAATGCACTGTCTCAGACAAACCCTAAAAATAACTTGCACTGATTAAATTCTGGGCATGTTACTAGGGTGCTCACCTTCCAAAACAAAAATATTCATAGGAAAATGGCAGTGATTTTGCTTTATAGTATGTAATTGAAAAAAAAAGTTTTTCAAAATTTTGGCAAGAATGAAAATGATGAATTATGTTCTATTTGTTGAACTGTGCAAGTTAAGCAGGGAGAGTGGAGAAATAGTGCCCTGAGACAGTTATGTGGGGGTGTACACCATTGCTGAGAAATCTACATTTAAATAGATGAAAGTCTGTAAAAGGAGCGAGGAGTTTGAGGGTAACCTATTAAATTTAAAAAGCATAGGGACCACAAAACAAACAAGCAATGGCAAAGCCAATAGGTCTCGCAATGGCTTTGCTTTTTTTTTTACTTACCGATCCGAGTTGGATTGGTAAATTAAAAAATGTAGGATAAAAGCATTTTTTTAGGTGGTAGTAACACCGAGGACTCACGTGGGGAGAAGCATCATGAAGGGTGCAGGTGGGGAATAAAGCATAACAGGAATAAAGCACATTTAAACAAAAAGTGTTAAATCTCATAGTCTAATAAGTATGCTCAGACAAAATGTAAAGAAGTGCTAGAATGAAAGGAGGTATTGTTTACTAAACAAGAAGTGTGGGAATTCAGAGTCAAATTGAAACAGTGAAGCTACATGTACTTTGCATTAGACAGTATTTAACCAAAATAACCGAAACAAAACCAACCACAACAGAAAGCATCGGGATTCTGGAATGCCAAACAAAGCAAATCGAAGCCAAGAGAACAATTTTTAAGAACAGAGGCACATTGCCTCAGAAATAGGCAATAGCTATGCCCCAGGACCAAGAAATAATAGCTCTATTTAGTCTAATGTTTTTGGTCAAGCCAGGATCGGGCCATCTGCAGATAAACTGGCAAGTAGAGGGTAAAAGGACAGACACACTGGCTTCTACGAGAGAAAATCAGGCAGTCCGTGGTGGTTCGGAGAGGGGGAGAGAGAGAAAAAAATGTCAATCGCAATGCTTAAGTAACCAAACACTAACTTTTGAGTGTTGGTGAGAAGAACGTTCTGTGATACCAGCCCCAGTTCCTCATCAGAGATGGTTAGGTTGTTTCTTTATAAAACGCACCTTTCTGTAGGTCTGTTTCCAAGGAGGGGGTGCATTGCAAGATGTTTTAGAACAGCTGCCATAGCACAAAAATGATGTTAACTGTACCACTGTGAATTTATAAGCTCTTTGACACTGGAGGCAGAGGGTTTCTACATGTGGGATTCTGGGAACTGTTGTCCACAGGGCACTAGAAGCCGAATGTTCACATTCTGGGAACGGTAGTTAACTGATATCTGCTGCTAAAAGTATATAGAACCATTGCTGTTGAAAGAAAATGTAGGCAAATACGGTCAGATTTATTCTATTTTTTTAAATTTAAATGTAAGGAAAGTGTAAAACTCTCTAAAGGGCATTGGTCATAAAGTCATTCGTATGTGCAGCTACACAAGAGAAATACAAATTCATGAACGAGATAGCCTGTACATGCTGATGGTCTGTTCACCTTGAAGGAATAAAGGAAGCGGCAAGTTGGATATTAAAGTGTGCACCGACGGACCGATACACGATTGTGTGCTCTTCTGCCCAGGTCAGGAGTAACCACCGGCAGGACTGTGGAAATCACCCCCACCTGCGGCTTGGCATATCAATTCACGCATTTAAATAAAATGAGCAAGAGGGGCAAATAGAATAGAAACAAACCTCCCTCACCTGTCTGGCGCAAATGCCACACACCTTCCCCAGGCAGTTACGGGTGAGCACAGGAGGAGGTGGGAAGAAAGACAACAAGGACAAAGGGGGAGGAGGGCTGGAGCAAAGGAAATATGGGCAACGAGAGGGGGCGGGAAGAAAGGCAACAGAAAGCACGGCAGGAGGGGGGGTGGGAAGAAAGACAACACGGTGGGACCAGCATCGTACCACAAGCAGTGGAAGGACATTAATAAAATACCAGCATCCTGCCACAAGTAGTGGAAGGACATTAATAAAGCTATTAAACTGTACTGGGTCCACACTCCAAACACATGAAGGAGAAAAATGAAACCACATGGATTAACCAATGAGAAACAAGTTGGTTAGGGTGGTGGCGGTGGGTAGGTGTTTGTTTGTTTGAGGAGTTTTATATAGCGCGAATATGGAGGTGGTCGGGTGGTTGTGATTGTGCTTGTGGTAGTGTGGGGGTGGGTAGGGTGACGATTGTAGGGTTGTTGGGGTGGTGGTGGGTAGAGTGGCGGTTAGGGCGGTGGTTTGTAAAGTGGTGTTAGGGTGGTGGTGGGTAATACTAGTGGTAGTTAGGGTGGTAGTGGTGGTGGTTAGGGTATTGGTGGTGGTTATAATGGTGGTAGTGATAGGGAGTGGCTGAGTAGAGTGGTGATAGGTAGGCTGATGGTGGGTACAGTGGTGGGTTAGGGTAGTGGTGGGTACAGTGGTGGTTAGGTTGGTTGGTAAGGTGGTAGTTAGAATGGTGGTAAGGGTGGTAGTGGTGGTGGTAGTTAGCATGTGGGTGAGCAGGGTGGTGGTGGTTAGGGAAGTGGATAGGCTGGTAGGTAGGTAGGGTGGTAGAGTTGTGGTTAAGGTGGTGGGGTTGTGGTGAGTAGAGTGGTGGTGGGGCGGTGGTGGTGGTGGATGGAATGGTGGTTAGGATGGTAGTGGTAGGTAGGGTGGGTAGTGTTTTATGCTTAGGGTGGTGTGTATGAGGGTGGTGGTAGGTAGGATGGTGATGGTGGGTAGGATGGTGATGGTGGGTGGAGTGATAATTAGGGTGGTGGGGTGGTGGTGGGTAGAGTGGTTGTTAGGGTGGTGGTGAGGGTAGTAGTGGTGGTAGTGAGGGTGTGGGTGGGTAGGGTGGTGTGTAGGATGGTGATGGTAGGTAGGGTGGTGGTGGGTAGAATGGAGTTTAAGGTGGTGGGTAGGGTGGTTGTGGGGGTCATTAGAATGGTGGATAGAGTGGTAGTGGTGGTAGTTAGGATGGGGGTGCAGTGTAAGCAAACACCCCAACTTTTCACTGGCGGGTATGCAGCACGTCCAAATGCGTGCACATCTTTTATGAGGAGAGAAGTGTGTGAGGGAAAGCCTCTAAACAAGTGTGCGGTGGAGACGCACAACATTTGTGTGCCATATGAAACATCACGAGTGTGCACTGTAAACACACATCCCAACTTTGCCCTGGCAGGGATGCAGCACATCACGATGCGTGTACATCTATTGTAAAGAGAAATGTTTGATGGGAGGCCTCTAAACAAGTGTGCAGTGGAGATCTGCATCTGTGTGTAACAAGAAACATCATGACTGTGCGGTGCAGACAAACGCCATTTTTGATGTGAAACTTCACATACGTGTGCAGTGGAGAGCGGCCTCTCTGTGTAATGTGAAATATCACAATGAGTGTGCAGTACAGACAAATCCTACCATCTAATATGAAACATCCAAAGTATTGGGCAGTGTAAACAGACATCCCAACTGTGCCCCAGCAGGTATGCAACACTTCAAAATTCATGCACATCTTTTATAAATAGAAGTGTGTGAAGTGAGACCTTTAAGCAAGTGTGCAATGGAGAGATGCATCTCTGTGTAACGTGAGACATCACGACGAGTGTGTAGTGCAGGCAGACACTGTTTGTGATGTAAAACTTCACAAAAGTATGCATGTAGACAAACACATTTAAATTATGTGAAACTTCTAAATAAGTTTCACATAACCCGAAAGAAGCAAAGAAGCCCGGATATCTAATGTGAAACATGTAAAGAAATGTGCAGTGTACACAAACACACGTGTAAAGTGACACTTAAACAAGCTTCAATTGTAGACACCTGTGTTTAACATGAAACTTCTAAAGAAGTGTGCATTGTAAAGGTAGAGGTGAGTAACGGGACTGTTTAAAAAAAAAAAAAAGAAAAAAAAAAGCGCTTTGAAGTAGCCAGAGCTGGCCGCTTCATAGCGTTTTTTAGGTCTCGCCTAGGCAGCGCGCATGCGTTGCTCTAGGAGATGACCTTTAGCAATCGGTCTGCTCCTTTTCAAGCACACTCGTGCTTGTGGCGGCATCCACCTTGCGGGAGCGAGCAGCGGCGCGCATGGGCCATATGTTTGTAATTAACGTGGCCGCGCCGCTGCTCGCTCCCGCAAGGTGGATGCCGCCACAAGCACGAGTGCTTGAAAAGAGCTGACTGCCCGTGCTACTTAATTTGGTGAGCGACCTTTGTTCTCATACAGCTGTGATGAGGTGACAGAAGTATCATCAGCTTATCCTTCCTACCTGTATCCTCCTGTGTTCATGCTCTTCATTTGGTTTATTCCAATGGTATTTTCTTTCCCCTCTACTGTCTCAATGCGTGCAGCGGCGGGCACAAGCGCGCGCGCACCACTCCCGGGCTTGTTGTTTCTAATGACTTTAATCCCTTCTTTGGGTTAATGATCTCACACTCTCGCGAGCCCGGTATTTCCCTTCAAGGCACTTAAAGACGCAGCTGGAGGGCTCGAGGCAGTCTGTGCGCCACCTCTGCTCCCCGTTCCCAGACCCCGTATTCCCATATGCCATTGGGGCCCCCCTCGCGCTCCCACCAGTCACGCGCAGCCACCGGGCCTGGGCCAGGAGTTAATTGGCACTAAGGGAAACATGAATATGCTAACGAGCCAGCTAATGAGGAAATGATGGGGTCTAAGGAACCGGGGGCGTCCGTTGACTCCCAGATACTTCAATTACGGACAAGGGGAGCTTTTCAGAGTGTTTCCCCTCCAGCCTAACAAACTAATCCCAGCCTGGGGCAGACAAACCCACCCCGCGCCTGAAATGTGCTGCCCTCTCAGCCGGCATGATGAAGCGAAGGAGGCTTTTCAGTCTGAGCGCACTGCCCACTTTAACCCCTTCGATGCGCATGACGAGCTGAGCTCGTCACGACCACACCCGCGATCGGAATGTCCAGCACACGAGCGGAATTCCGATCGCGGTCAAGGGGTTAATTGACTGGGAGGCTGGCTTCATAGGAAGGCCTGAAGTTTATTTTCTTCTAGTGTGTTGTAATATTAACAGGTGACCTGTGACGTCACAGCACCTCTGTTCCTGCGCCGACCATTTGCCGCCTCCTTGACCTGTGAGAGTAGGAATCAGGTGACCTGTGACGTCACAGCACCTCTGTTTCTGCGGCCCCATTTGCCGCCTCCTTGACCAGTGAGAGTAGGAATTCTCACCAGGGGCCAATGCGCAGCTCGCAGTCCTGGGGGTGTGTTCTGCAGAGTGACCCTGTAGAGGGCGCTTCTTTTTCACTATCGATATTTCCCCCGAACGCGATACCACTACCAACATCTACAGGGTCCTTTCATTTTCCAACCGCACCCTGTTCCCCTATATCTCCTCGTTCCCGTATTCCTTTATCACTCCCTGAATGTCTCCTACCCCTTCCTTTCCTCCCTTGCTATTACCCTTCCTTCATTTCCACACTCCTCATGCCTTTCCATTGTCCGCTGATGTTTCCATTTCTCACTGCATATCTTCCTTCCACTGTCTCGCTTTTCACCTGCCTTCCTTGTCCCTCCTCTCCCACCGTACCCCTTCACGCTCAGTTTATTCCTCATTCTTCCTGTTTCCACCCACCCATCCTTTTCTTTATTCTCCCTTCCTCTGTATCTCGCTACGTCCACCGATTGCCTCCATTTTCCACATGTAACTATCCGCTACCACCTCACTCTCTCCTTTTTCCATTGGCCGTAACCATTCTGCAGTGTAACTAGCCCTTCAATTCTCTTATGTCCACCTCCTCTGTAGTCTCTCCCCCTTCTCTCCATCATATATTTAATAAATGAATCGATGTACTAGATATAGCAGAACTCTCCATGTTGAATCTGCTTAGGCCTCCTTCCACAACTTGAAACGAGTCTCAGTTTAAGTGCAAAACAATGTAGCAGTGTATGTTTAGTGTACAGGTGAAGATAGCCGGACTGCCACCTGACATTCAAAAAGCGTGTTCTACACTCAAGAAAGATTTGCAGAAATATTTTTGTGTGTGTAATTCTCCTATAGAGAGATGGGTGTTGCACTAGTGGGAATGCCATGAAACTGTGAGCGCAACCACCAATGCACATTGGTATTCAAACGCTTTTTCCCTGGACTAATCTGGAGAAGGCATATAATTACTAGAGGTAACACTAAAAATGCTAATAAAAAAAATCTAAAATTACCTCAAGTATAAATAGCAGTAGCAAAAGATTAACCTCTGCTTCAGCCTTTTTTGTTGCTTTTCCTGCTCTCTGTTCTGCACTGCCCGCCGTGTCCCAATTTTTTTCCCAGCGCTGCACAACCACCTGCTTTTCCTGCTGCCCACTCCAGTCCTGCCCCTTGCCCCCGTAAGTCCTTCCTAGACACGTTGCTACTTAATTTCAGCTGCAGCTAACCAGCCATTAAGCAGACACTACCTGGCCCTGCCTGTCCCACTTACCTTTTGCCAAGTACTTCGACTATACCTTGCAGACCTAGCTCCAATACTGTTCCAGGCCCCAGCCTCATGCACTTGCTTACTTCCTCCATCTCGAATCTCTTTTACTCTTTCTTTCACTTCCTATAACTCTTGCTCTCTCACTCTACTCTTTGTCGTGCTCGAAGACTGCTTTCATAAAAATTTTTATTATAACTTTTCAACATGGTGTACAGAAGCCACAATGCTCTACAACATAGCTTAAAGACTTTGGCAAAACCAAGAAATGAAATGAAATGAAAAGAGCATTTATTAAGCGCGATAGCTACCCTCAGGCGTCCTAGCGCTACGAACAACGCATATAGAAAGACAGATGAAGGTTATTCAGGTTTATTAAAAAGGAGGGTTTTTAAGTGTTTACGAAACGAAAGTAAGTTGGGCTCTGATCGCAGGTGGAAGGGAAGAGAGTTCCAGAGTTTGGCTGAGTTATAAGAGAACGACCGGCCCCCACATCTGGCTCTCTTAATCCTGGGCACTGTCGTGAGGAAAGAGGATGCTGATCTGAGCTGTCTGTTCGGATGGTAGGGAGTGATCAATGAATGGTTGATAACAGCACCTGTTTTCCAGAAAGCTCGGTGGGCAATACACAGGGTCTTAAATTCGATTCTTTCCTTGACTGGGAGCCAGTGAAGGCTCTTTAGTCCGGGTTTGACTGGGAGTCGGCGAGGGATCTGAAGCAGTGTTCGAGCAGCGCAGTTTTGTATGATCTGGAGCTTGCGCAAGGTGGTTAGGGGGGCCCCTAAATAGAGGGCGTTCCCATAATCCAGGTGAGACAGAATGAGACCCTGAACCATAATCTGTCTCGCTTGGAAAGGCAGTAAGGGGAGAATCTTCCGCAAAAGCCTAAGTAGACCAAAGCAAGTGGCCGATAGTTTAGCTGCTTGGCAATTAAAGTTAAGGGACTTATCCAACCAGATGCCCAGGCTCTTGATTGTGTCGTTTGGCATGGGGGCAGGGCCAAGGCAGGTAGGCCACAATGAATTGATTGTGAGCATGGGGGATTGCCCAAGAGCATCAGCTCAGTTTTGTCTCCGTTCAATTTGAGACATGACGATGTCATCCATTTGGTCACTTCCTCCAAGCAGTCCCTCAGGCTATTATGCGCGGTGTGTAGCTGATTGAGAGCCACCACTAGCTGAGTGTCGTCGGCATAGGTGATGATTTTTATCCCATACGGACGGACTATCTCAGCCAGTGGGCTCAAGTAGATATTGAATAGCGTAGGGCTCAGAGAAGAGCCCTGTGGCACACCGCAGCCAAGAGGCTTGCTGGAGGAGGTGATATCACCCTCAAAGACCTGGAAGGAGCGGTCTGAAAGGAAGGATTCAAACCAAGCTATTGCTTTCCCTGAGACTCCTAAGCTAGTGAGTCGATGTAATAGAATATTGTGGCTTACAGTGTCGAAGGCGGCACTTAGGTCAAGGAGGATAATTGCTGCAGATCCTCCCTGCAGCAATTATCCTCCTTGACCTAAGTGCGCTGGCTAAACACTTACAAGGTCCCAAAGGCGAGACCTATTGGCTATGCCAATGCTTGTTTTCCCACTGGGAGGGGGAGAAGAAAAATGTACTGGAGGGAACCCACAAACACGGCCGCAGTGACAGCGAGGTGAATGGGATGAAAGAAGGAGTTCACCTCAGCGCTACTTTATAAACCATTACAGCCTGTGGCATGTTGCATGAATGTTTCGCGCTTCCTCCCCACTATGCCTTGAGGCACGGGGCGCATACTTTATATAAAGTTGGCGCTCAGCTCAAATGAGTTTACCTCAGCGTTAGCCCGTGAAATCGTTACGGCCTAGGAATATTAGACGTAGGCCGCGTTCTTCCTTCACACTGCCTTGAGGAAAGGAGCATGTAGCTCATGTAGTGTCAGCGTTCGTCAAAGCGTCCTATTCTCTCAGCGGTCAAAACAAGGCATGTGTTTTACGATGAAGGAGACTTTAAAAGTTCACACATATTCCGCTGTGTGGCACAGTTTAGCTAATGCCTCACGAACAGCACATATATGCCCGCCATGCAGAAAGGCAAAATGAATTAATTCTCAGCATAGCCTTATGAAGACGTGCAGATCTTGCAATATCCACTTTCTACCAGTCGGTGGTATTTAGGGGATGAGGAATGGAAGCAGGAAGCGGCCGCCGTGCTGCACTGAAAGAAACAGTGATCGGAGCAGTAGTCGGGCGACGGCGAAGGGGATGGCATGGGGAAAATTGAGTTTGCTTATCCGCAATTGATTTCTCCCATCCCTAAAAATCAACAAACCAACCCCAGAGGCAAGGCAAAATAAGAAAATAGTCCCGCTCAAGTAATCTAAATGCCCCTTGGAGAGATGAGATGCGTAAGTGGGGCAGTCACCATAGGTGAACCAAACCATGAAAAGAGGGACTAATGTGTCCCATTTGCCACACAAAAGAATCATATTTAGAAAGGCATTAAAGGGAACCAGTGAAAAGTGAGGGGCTTGCAAGGGGCGGGATCAATCTCATAAAGCAGATACACCATGCCTCGCAGAGCAGCGCATGCGCGCTGCTAGGCTCAATCTAAAAAGTAAGCCCCCAATGTAAAAAACAGAAAACATTTTGAAAATTCATAGAATAGTGTTTTCAAAGGTTGATATTGTCATGTGGCCAATGATTGACGGTGAGAGCAGGTTTGTATCATGAATATAGGATCGACATTTAGTGTTGAAATTCCGCCGCTCGCGGAACTCCACAGAATCTTGTTGAGTTTTAATGTAACTCTGCAAAGTAAACCTCCACGACTTCCGCCCACGCCTACTCATAACTGGGCTGGGTATCCTATTGATACTGGCCAAAAAACATTGATGCGAGTAATATATGTACACAGGTGAAACTGTCTCCGTTCCTGTGATTGTCCGTGATCCCATACGTGGCACTTCGCCACTTGAGTTTCCAATTCTCCTCTCAGTGCTTACATAGAACTAACACTCTTGTGGTAAAAAATAAGAGACATTTTTTTATTTCACTTTTTTAATTAAAAAGAAGACGGACTGAACCATTGAGGAAGCCATTGAACATCCACCAACGCAGCACCAACCTTTACCCAAGCTCTACTGGCTTCCTCAAGGTGTATCCACACACCCCTGTGCTTTGCCTTTAAAATTAGCCTCAACCAATGGGCACACATCTAGTTAAAATAGGAGGGATAGGCCTACTCATTTAATGTCAGTATCACTAATATGTTGTACAATCTGGATGCCATCTTCAGACACCATGAGATCTGTTTTTGAAATTTGATCCCATGCATTATATATATTTTCGTCAAGTATATTTAAGTTGTCTGTTATTTGTAATGAGTTTGGTGGTTTTAGCTCGGTTCAGTCTGAGGGTTCACTGTTTGAACATTAGTTCACCACCACAGTACCCGAGCCACCAACAACAGTGCAGCACATCTAGAAACAAGCATTGGTCTGATGTTGGGTGCTGGCCTCCTGGATTTGTAAATAGTAATTTGGTTTTATGATGATTTTTGTAAAACCTTTCTTTTGGGGGAACTACCAGGCCCTCGTTTAAAAGCAAAAATATGTTATTTGTCTCGAAAAGCACCTATTAGCATAGTAGTAACTGGCACTCAAGGGCTCTTTTGTGTGAGGACATACTCCTTGTGAAAGTGCTAATGCTGTTACTCACAGAGAAGTTAAACTCACAGAGAAGTTAACCAATGACTGAAGTGGGCTGACACATTGCTCCATGCTGTATGCTGTAGTGGGTGGAGGAAAAATGTGAATGACACAGCAACAAACGAATGAATATAGAGAGCTGACTGAAAACTCCTATAATTATATTAAATATATAATTTTAGCAAAATCAAAAGGTCTTGTCTAATGTTTCACCCGAAAAAAAACTGTTCCTCTCTCTCTGCACTGAAAGTGAGTTGCTTTGAGAACGTAGATCAATAAAGTGGCAGGACGTCCACATGGTAAGTGAAAAAAGTATGGTTATGCCCAGTGCTTAGATGGGATTAGAGAGTAGCAGAGACAGAAAACAGTGAATCCAAAAGAAAAATAGCTCGATCAAAACTTAACTGAAAAGTATTCACCGTTTTCTGCCCGTCCCATCCAGGGTGCAGTAAAGTTTGCAATAATGTGCCATTTTGTATACTGTTTACTTCCTCTGGCTTGATGGTTGATAGGAGCTGTGCAGAACTGTGAGCTACCCAGAACCGATTCATGCACAAGTGTCTGCTCCTCCGAGTATGGATCTATCACAAACTCCCTAATGGTGTGAAGAGAAGTTCTGTGATGTGCTAATATTCCAGTTGGGGGTTTCTGCTTCCTAAGACAGATATGCAGTGCTAAACAACGGGTAATATTGCTAGAATTGGTATGATGATTCTTTACTATGCTTGTCGGCAACCTGGCAAATGGTGGAAAGACCAGCAGTGTATGAGTGGCAAAAAACAAGCAACCCAATTCCTTACTCTTTATAGCCTCTCGTCCTCTTTCCCCAGGCCATGCCATGCCTGATAACACACGTCAGACTTCCCCTCTCCTATCAGAGGCTCCAGAGAGAATCCCCAAATTAGCATGGGAAGTATGGAAGCACAATCAGCAACGTCACTTTGCTGCAACATACTTCGGCAAATAGAATGTTCACCCACCATCCAACCCTAAGAGCGCCGCTCCCCCATTCCCTGCCAAAGGCTTCTTCAAAGTCACCAAGTTGCTCAGTCTGTGAGAGGAGGCCGAATACAAGGCCTCTTTTTAGATGTCAAGATAAAAGTAATAACGAAGGATGACATTCAGTAGTATCATAAAAATAAAATGATAGATACCAGACTGACAAATTCAAAAATTGAAGAATTTGTCTTCAGAACACGTAGGAGATAAAAAAGAACTGTTCTTGTAAAAACCATAGCTGGAAATTAAAATATTGATTTTGTTTTGGGGACTATAGGATTACAGTAAAATGGTTCTAAACGGTTGGGTATGACTTTGATAATTTATGTAAAGTTTATGAGGTATGGATCCCCAAAAGGAGCCTCCTTTACTCAGGAGCATAGTAGGCTGGCTTTGCTCCCTGGGATGAGGCTGGTGAAGAACCTGATTCTGGAGGAACCATGAGCAATAAATGATCTTGCTTGAGCCTGTTGATGTGGCCAGATATTTATTCAATAATTGGTGTTTCTGTCTGCTCTGTGGGATTATTCTGAAGAACATTGGTTCTGGATGAATTGAACAGCAAGATTGCTGCATTCAGTACTGCAGCCTGAGACCTTGGTGGATAATGATTTGTTCAACCAGGGGTCCTCCTACCAGGGCCTTAAGTGGGATGAAAAAACTGGGGGGAGGGCGGGTCGAGTCAAAGGGGCGTGGCCAATGTAATTAGGGGCGTGGCTTAAAATACGTACGCTAAAAATGTGTGCTTAGCATAGTGTGCCGCCCAACTTGTATTTTGCTGTTTCTGTCATTGCCTCCAGATATATGATATAACAAATGACATCATACTTACAACAAGTCAGGACTATTGGCTTTGTCAATGGTAAGTTGCAAAACATAAATAAGCAGCAACTATGGCTTGTACATAATATTGAAAAAGCTTCCACTTAAAGCCCTGGTGACACCAGGGCAATGTTGCTGCTCCTTCGTTTCAAAAAGAGAAGGGAAATCCAGAGAGAAAATGACTCTCTTTAAAGGATTTCCCTTCCCCTACAAGCTCACCTGGCATGACGTCATGCCGTAACTTCTCCAGTAGTGAGAAGTGAGCACGCGCACATAGATTTGCCTGCTGTCACTGCAGTCCGGAAAAAAACGGACCGCCTGTGCCAGGGCACAAAACAGAGCCCGATAGAGACCCGTTTCGAGGCCTCCTTTAAAAAACTGCCGGTGCTCAGCACCGGTGAGACCCGACCCACTTGAAGCCCTGGCTCCTCCGTTTGAGCAGAGGAGTGTCGCCTGACTTAAAACTGAGGTACACAGCAGTATAAAATGCATTGAAGGACATTACAAAACAGTGTAGTAAACAGGAAGTATAGAATGTTTGAGTGGTTTCAGGACTTTTATTGCAAGTAGCTATTCAGGAAATACCCTTTGACTTCTTTTTTTAATGTGTCGATCGAGGGGTTAATTCTGATTTCGGGAAGAAGAGAATTCCATATTCTTGGAGAAAGACCAGAGAAGGATCGATTGCAAGTTCTCTTTTTGTTGAATTTTTGAGGCTTCAGCAGTAGATTATTCAAACTTCTTAGGGCTCGGTTCAAACCAGATAATTAGTTTTTTGCCAGGTAGACTGGAGTGTTGGAGATAGGCAGGCTATCTTGAAACGAATCCTTGCTTCGAGAGGGAAGCACTTGAGTTGAATTAGGTCCAGTTTGATGTGATCACGTTTTCTAGAACCTGTGATGAGTCTGGCAGCAGAGTTCAGGGTAGCCCTTAAAAAGGGTCCAGTCTAGCTTTGGGAAGCCCAGCCAGGGTCACAATTCCATAATCCAAGCGGGCGTTAACAATGGACTGGACTGCTAACTGCATATCATCTGGAGGCAGGAACGGTTTGATTTTCCTTAAAGTATTGAGTTGGTGATTGGCTCCTCTAGTTGTTGCACTGATGTGGTCTTTCATGCTCAGGTGTTTGTCCAGCGTTATGCCTAAAGTTCTGGTGGAATGCGCAACATGTGGAGTGCAATTGAAGGCCGTTAGCTGTTTGAGCCAGTCTTGAATGGGGGTAGGATGATTGTGGGGGGCTATCAGTAGGAATTCCGTCTTGACGGTATTTAGCATAAGGTGATTGTGAGTTAGCCAATGTTGAGTTTTCACAAGGGCAGAGTTAAGAGTTTTGATATCGTCAGGTGAGGAAATTTTTAGGTATATTTGAGTGTCGTCTGCGTACATGTGATAATATATGTTCGAACGGTTCAGAATTTCAGTAAGTGGTTCCATGCACAGGTTGAAGAGCGTGGGTGATAGTGCAGATCCTTGAGGGACCCCAATTGAGACCGGTGTGTTGTTAGAAAGGGAATGGTTGACTTTGATTCTCTGTGATCTATTGTGTAGGAATGAGGCAAACCAATTTAAAACGGTGCCTGATAACCCCATCTTTTTTTCGAGACGATCAATCAGGTTATCATGTTTGACCGTGTCAAACGCTGAGGAGAGATCCAGGAGAATAAGTAAGCAGCTTTCATTCTGGTCAAGAAATCTCAGAGCGTCATCAGTAATGTGTGTCAGGGCAGATTCGGTACTGTGACCCGCTCGTAAACCTGATTGGAATTGATGAAGGAGTTGAAACTGATCGATATGATTACACAGTTGCGTATAAACGCATTTCTTAAGTAGTTTGGCTAGGGTCATGATTTTGGAAATGGGCCTAAAGTTGTTAGGATCATTTAAGTCTGCATTTGGCTCTTTAGGTATTTGGGTGGCTTGGCCAGTCTTGAGGCAATCCGGAATCATGCCTTGAAGGAGAAATTCATAGACAATCTTGTGCCAGAGTGGGAGTATGGAGGGTATAACTTCTTTGAAAAGCTTGGCGGGCAGAGGATCCTTAAAATGATTTGAAGGTTTTAATGAGTTTATAGTTTTGAGTAACTCGGCATCGTCTTGTAGAATAAAGGAATTCCATAATGCCTGATTTTTTGGCGAGTGAACCATGGAGCCAGAGGCAGGAGAACTCAACATTGGGAATGGCGGGGCAATGGACTGGGTCAGGCCCAGTGTGTTTGGTGAGTTGCGCTATAATTCTTGTTCGATCTGTCTTGTCTTTTTGATGAAGTGTGCAGAAAAATCTTCACTGGTAGGGGTTAAGTCATTGAGTGTCGATTAGTTGAGTGGTTAGCTTGTTGTTTGGTAATTTCGAACAGTTTTTTCGGCCTGTTTTTGGCGTGGTCGAGGTGAGACCTGAAGTGAGCTGTTTTGGCACTACGGATATGTTTGTTATAGGTGCTTCTTGTATTCCTCAGCTGCTTAAGGTTTGTTATGGAGGGAGAGTTTCTCCGTGACCTTTCCGCCAACCTCAGTTTGCGTCTTTCCTCATTAAGGGAGCAGCTGAACCAGGGTTTGGAGGCTTTTCTGGGTATTCTTTTGAGTTCCTTTGGAGCAACTGAGTCAAGTATATCATTGATGGAATGAATGTAATGTTCGGTAAGGACATCTAGATTTGTCAGGTTAGAGGACGGGCGAAGTAGGTTATTACTAATGTTGGTTAGCTCATTTATATTGATGTTCCTTAAGTCACGTGACCATTGTTTGGCCTTGCGAGGCTGACCTTGTCTGGTCAACACCCTTTCTAGGATGAGAAATGAGATTAAGTAATGATCCGACCAGTCACAGGGAGTTATGGCATCCATTTAAATAACTTTGTCTTTGGCAATGATTAAGTCGAGGGTGGATCCCTTGATGTGGGTAGGTTCATTGCAGGACTGTGTGTGGTTCAGGTCAGAGAGGAAAGCCTTAAAGGGTCACAGTAAGGGATCATTAGCGTTGTTCCAGTGTAGGTTGAAGTCCCCAAGGAAGATATGATTTTGTTGTAGGTCAGAGTTGGAGGCTATGGTCTCCATTACTTGTTCTATGATGAGAAGATTATCTCCTGGGGGGTGATAGATCATGTGAAGAGTAAACACTAACTTGTCATTGTTTCAGATTTCGATGTCCAGGTGTTCACAGGTGGACATCGGAACCGTCTCAATATGCCTCAGGGTGAGAGTTGAGCGAGAGATGCAAGCTATGCCTCCCCCAACTTTGTGAGGTCTGTCCAATCTGATTGTCATATTCAGGGGGGAACTAGAATGTCCAAAATTGGTGAGGAGGAGTCATTAAGCCAAGTTTCTCTTAGGATCAGGAGGTCCAGATCTTGCAAGAGTGAGGTTGGCTATATCCGCGGCATGCCTAACCGCTGACCTGCAATTCAAAAGCATCGACTTGATGTGGGATTTGGTAACCACAGTTTCTTGGAGAGATGTGGAGACCGGTAGTAAATTATCAAAGTTTAAAGTTCTGAGATTGACACTGGATTCTCTAAATGGGTTGGAGGGAATAGTCTGGATCTTGGATGGTGCGAGAGAAGATTGATTACAGGTGGTATTGTAATGAAGTAGAAGGGAGTGATTGTCGGCATCCGTCATACGGTCAGTAATCCTATGTGGCCTGGCGTAGTGGTTAACAAGAGGCCTTGATTTCCAGGTAAAATTTGCCTTGTTTTCCAGGATGTGTCTTTACTTTGACAGAGTTTAGCCATAGTGGAGAGGCACGATTGATTAGTCTTGGAGGACATGTAGAGGTTCCAGCGTTCCTCCATTGAAGAGAAGTGTAGTAGGTTCAGAAGACCCTCTTTAACTAGTTGGAGGTCCTGCTTGATGTCTTTCAGTTCATCCTCAATGTGGGGGGTATAAGGAGTGGTTAGTTGGTCTGGGAATAGGAAGAGAGTGATGCCTCCTCGCGAAAGGCACAGTGGTAGGCAAAGTAGGTTCCACATAGTTTGGGATGAAAGTAGATGTGGAGGTATTGGGAGGTTGGGGGCTATTGGTTGGTGTCATGGAGGGGGTATGAAGAAGAGAGGGAAGTGGTATTCTACAGTTTTCGTCCAGGTGTCTTTTGTGCTGTTGGGCAGTTGAGTGCCAGGTGTTGGGCAGCACAGTGGGTGAGTGGGATGCTCCTTGAGGTAGGGGTGATGTAGAGGAGGGGAGTTTAGTAGGTTTACAGTTATCTAGAGTGCTGTTATTTATTATTATGGGGGTGAGCATAGTGTGATGATATGTGAGTAGCAGGAGAAGGCAAGTTTCCTTCGTAGGTGAAAGGGTGGTCCTCGATGGGCTTCTTGTGTTGAGGGGCAGTAGAGACCCAATGGTTAGGGGCCTTGGTGGATGGGTTGGGTTCCACCTTGGGCGAGGGTGGGGAGGAAGAAGGGTAGCAATTGGAACTCAGGACCCTTAAATTGCTAGTGATTGACGTTTTACCTGGGTGAGGATTAGGAGCCAGTGACAGGTGGGTATCTGATGCGGGCAGGTCCGTTACGTGGGAATTAGGGTAGACTTTCATTGTGGACCAAGGCCTAGGCCTCTCTACACTGGTTTCATCGTTAGTGCTAGGGGACTGGTCATGATGAGTACAAGTAGGTGAGGTGGAGATAGAGGTAGAGGAGGTGGTGGGTGAGGCGAGGGATATCTGTGTGGTTGAGAGACTCCGAATAGTCGGGGTGAGTGATGTAGTGTTAGCTAAAGTATTTTTAATCATCAAAAAGATTTTGTCAAATTGATCCAGATTTCGGTCCGAGGTTTGTATGAGGATATTCCCATTGTTGTAAATGGAAACTGCACGATCAGCATTGAAGTCTGGTGAGAGAATTATGGTTATTCTACAGCTGTGTGGTGTTTTCCTTAACGGTTTGGAGTGGAACATGTTAGTTATGACTCTTCTCCATTGGGCTCTTCTGTTGGTGTAGAAGATTAGGTCGTTAACCACAACGCCTTTAGAGGCGCAAAAGTAGACATCAGAGAAGTGTTTCTGGGTGATGTTTGAGTAGATTATGTTTGAAGTTCTTAGCCGCGTTTTTGGATAGGTTAGGAGAGTAAACAATCTTGAATGCATGATGATCCGCCGGTGACAGTCTGTAGTCGTTGGGGAGGGTGTTCTTTGGAGCCATGGAGGCGGGGAAACAAAGGTGAGAAGGGAGTGTGTTTCTAAGTAGGGAAGAGGGCGGAATAAGAGGAACAGAAAATTGTGTGTAAATATTTGACGGACTGCTAGACAGATTTCCGTACAGCGTCAAGATGAAATAGACGTCCTGTTACGAATAATGAGCACTACTTAATCAATGAATGGGCAGATAGTCATGGGCATCTTCAGGGAGACTGTACTGGTCTATGATAGGTAATGCAAAAAACCATTAGAATATGGCCGCTCCTTTGGTAGGTCCCAAAGAGTAGTCCTACCTTTCTTTCAGTGCAGTATCATGTTGGAAAGTAGGAGAGTCCTACCTTTAGTTTGAGTGCCCTGTGAGGATGTACAGAGTCCTCTTACCATTTTTTATTTAAGCAGGACTAGATCGATAGTCCTGTGTCAGTATCAATTAGTCAGGAAGATGGGCGTCATCTTTGATAGGTAGTTTCCAAGGAGAGAGTCCCACATGTAGGATGGCTCAAGCTAGGCCAAGACAACCAGATCTCAGAGCGGCAAACCAGAGGCCAAATCAGACAATCACCCGCGTGAGCGACCACACAATGCAATGACGGAGAGACAAAGCAATCCAGACCTCCCAAACAAGAGTGCTCCTCCATGCGCAGGGGCCAAGAGACCCACAGAGCTCCCAGCACTCGTTGGCAAGTAGCAGACCGACAATGCCTCAACAATTATAGCACAGCAAAATACCAGTCAGTTGCAATAGACATATGTAACAATAATAGGCTCTAACCGCAGTGGCTGACAGATAGGACGTCCGGGATGCTGCCAATCTCTTCCACAGGAGCCAGACTCGTCCGTCGACGCCAGGCAGGCTGGGAAGGGCGCGGTTGACGGTGCGTCCCTCGCGACGCCCGAGATGTTGCAATCTGCTCTGCGGGAGCCCGACTTCTCCGCTGATGCCCAGCAGGCTGGGAGGGGCGCGGCTGACGGTGCGTCCCTCGCAAGCCTGAGATGCCGTAGTCTGCTCCGCTGGAGCACGAACTCCTCCGTTGAGGCCCGGCAGGCTGGGAGGGGCGCAGCTGATAGTGCATCCCTCGCGAACTGCCGCAGCTACTGGGGCGACCAAAGGATCCCGACTATCTCGGTTGGACTACGGCAGCGCGACCGGGTCCACAAGAAGCTCTGCGAAGAGCTCCAGCAACATGCAGAGCACAGGAACGGTGAGTCCGCACTAGTAGCAGTCGATGGCTGGGTAACACAAGAATATTCACCTGAGGGTGATCCCAGTACCCGGAGCTTGTTTGCAACGCTCCCGTCCGGCGGCCATCTTGGGTAGAAGTGGCCTTGACAGAAGACTTGATGTAACCACATCTGTTCAGCTTTAAGAATTGTCTGGCTGCAGCATTCTTGATTTGTTGCACTTGCTGATTAGATGTATAGAAAGTCCAATCTAAACTACATTTGCATGATCAGAACCGGACAGCACTAGGCCTGTTGAAGCATACATCCTATGAGAAAAGCCCAGGTACTGTAAAATGTCATAATGTTCTCATTGTGTCAAAAGTACCTTTGGTCAGATGGTTAACTTGCGATTGGATTGAGGGATACAAGTCCACAATTACACTTTGACTGGCCATTTTCTTCCAGGTGCTTAGGGGCAGTCTAATATCTCAAGGCCATGATGGATGGAAGGTCAACATTGTTCTGTGATTTACAGGTGAAGATCTCCATTTTGGAGGACTCAAGTTTCAGATCAACTGTAGCATCAACTGTAGTCTACAGCCATGAGGCATTCACTGACACCAGAGGTGTTGAGGTATGAGAGTTTCTAGGTTTATGATGATGTTGGTATTGTCTACATAATTGTAGCAGATAAGCTTGAAATAATTTACAAGATCCAGAGGGGATAGGTATACATTAAATAGAAGAGGTGTGGTTGTTGACCCTTGGTGAACGCGGCCAGTGCTTAATTTGTGCTTAATTTGAGCTGGTGATGCTGGGTGCCGGCACTTAATTGTCAACACCGGCCCTCATGACAGTCTGCCACATTAGTGTATTAATTCAATATAAATGAAAAGGGACTGATGCCTGCCGCGCAAGCCATTCTTATAGTGTTGGGCACCTGGAATAGTCAGAATTGTCACACTTGTAGGAGTGTGATTGTCAGTAGATGTGTCGATATTGTCATTGGCAGTGCTGCCATGACAACTGGTGGTGCAAGCTGTTGTGGCCTCCTGACGAGGGCCCTGGCACTTATTTATTTTTTACTAATTAAGCACTATGAACGGCTATCCTGCGAGGTGATGAGTGGTGTGGGAACTTTTTGGGGAGTCTTGATGCCAGACAGGTTTTTTTGGGCTCAGTGACAATCAAACCCTTTTAACATAAATAACCTTGGGGTTTAACCCTATTGTTAATCCTATTGTTGAACCAAAATTGAGCGAAAGTACATCCCTTTAGCACTTCAGTTGGAGATTTACTCAGGGAGGTAGCGCAAAGTTAGATACTCAAACCTCAACAGACCATCTGGCAGTAAGGAAAGCCAAGGTCCAACCAGAGCTTTTACTTAAGAGGAAAAGTACTTTACTTCTACACACACAACACAATACTGTACATAAGATTCAGAAAGGCGCCGTGACTTCCCTTATACTGGTGCATATGAGGACACAGCCCTTACAGTTCATTCTCAGCCAGTTATTGATAGGATTGTGCAATGCTCTGTTCAGATTCCCCTCTTGGTGTGTTTCCACTGGGGAAATTAGCGCTCCCACCTTCTTGTGGGATCAGGTCTACCCCATCTCTCTCCTCAAGAGTTTAGTCATATTCAAGGCTGCTGGTGAAAGTTCGTCACTTTGTGCTGTTGCCGGAGTTGCACTGTACCTCTGGTCACTGTCGCTGGTGTGGCATAGGCCTGGCCTACACTTTCGATCATGGTCAGTTGGCTTTCTGCCCCAGGTGCAATGATCCATGCATGGCTCAGCGAACGGGATAGTCGGCTCCTCGCCCCAGCCCGGCCAAAGTATTGCCATTCTCATTTTCAGTGCTTGTACACATCCTGCTAATTGACATCAGCAGTGCCTGAACTAGTGATAGGCCAGCTCTGTTCGGGTTGTGCTGTTGGTGGTCCTTGGCTTTGAAGTTTCTTCTTCGGGCCCAACAGAAGCTAGGATCCCACCCTGGCTGCAGAGTGATCTTGCGTGGAGGTTGTCTTATTCACAGGATGGTGGCTTCGAACGCAGGTCAGTTTGTAGTGACTACAGGACGTGGTCTGGAGTTGGTCAGTGTCTATTCCCTCAAAGGGGTTTAGGGCCAGGTGAGTTTGTGTGATTACAAAGGCTGTTGCTAACGTCCACTGAAGCATTTGAAATTTTCTTAAGTTAAACAGAAGAGCCAACAAGTGTCGATTTTCATACTTTTAGTAGCACTGTTGAATTAGTCCGTGGTTGTTGCTAATACCCAACAGCCCAGCCAGCAGAGTTGTGGTGGGCTCAGTCCATTACTGAATAGGCCGATGGTGAGGGAGTGAAAAACTTTACCAGGGTGTGCAACTTTGCGTAGCACGCGAATCATGGACTCCTCAGGCTGTGATGAGTCTCGATGGAGTCGACGTTTGAGACACTTTGCTATGGAAGCTAGTTGTTTTTAAAAGTATCCTTCAGTGAAAGTGAATGTGGGGTGACAGTGCAGCAGCTGGCTGCACAACTAATGTTCTTTGAAAGGAGGCTTTATGCCAAGAGGCGACAGCCCTCACGAAGGAACTGCAAGAATACTGCAGCAGCAAAATACTTCTCACATGGACCACTCTTTGAATCCATGTTCTTCCAACCATACACAACGATGTTATAGAAGTGCCGACATATCTACCTCTCACACACACGTACAGCGCATCTATGCCTAGCTTACTAACCGCAACCCTCTCATCGCTCATGACTTAACATCAGTTAACCCTTAGACTACACAACCAACTCACAACAGTCTTACAACCAAGAGTGGAGCGTTAGTCCTCCCACCGAGATGTGCTGCAGACCGCACCTGAAGTATGAGGCAACGTGCAAATACAACTACAGTACATAAACACACCCCTTAAAACATCACTTACCAACAGCAACGCTCTCATCGCTCATGACAATATCAGTTAATACTTAAACTGCACAACCAACAAACAGTCTTACAACCAAGAGTGCAGCGAGATGTGCTGCAGACCGCTCCTGAAGTATTAGGCAACGTGCAAATACAACTACACCCCTTAACAAATTCCTTACTGCAGTAGCGCTTTTGGGCCCACACCTGGAAATGCTGCTTCCTAGCATGTGAGCTAAGGGCCCGCAGAGGGGTCAGGACTGGACTACAAGAGGAAGCTGCTACTCCCGGCAGCCTAGCAGGGCATTTGTCCTTCCTTGATTTCACATTGTCGCATCCCCTGGTATTGATGCCTCCTATATTTCCATGAGAGGTTGATGCATGGCTTCCCGCTGCATGAATGACAATGTTAATACATAAATAAATGGAAAATATTCATTAAGAGCCAGTCCCGGAGACAGCTCTGCCATGGATGGCCATGTCTGGCACGAAGAAGCAGCATGTCAAGATGCAGTGATCAGTAGAACCGTGACAACTTGTTAAAGTATTGGAAGGAATATCAGAGCACTTCACATAATAAGCTGCATAGACAGAGGATAAGTGATGAATTATAACAAAAAATGAAATCATCCGAGGCTTAAGAAAAAAGAAAGTGCTGAGTTTGCATTCTATACTACTCCTGGCATTTTGCAGCTGCAAACATCTTTAAGACTGGGCACGTTTGGGGAGCACATCACTCAGGCCTGCAGCCCTTTCACGTGAAATGTTGGTGGGATCAGGCTCCTCAGTTGACTCTTTGAGACCAGCTCAGTTTCGTCAATTCCACACCATCATTTTACCAGTGGCCAGGGAACTGATTAATCTGTCTCTGTCCTCAGCGTCCTTACCATCAGCCTGGAAGCATGCTAAAGTAACTCCTCTTTTAAAGAAACCATCTTTAGAACCATCTGAACTGGGTAATTACCGCCCCATCTCCCAGCTTCCTTTCCTGGCTAAAGCCACGGAATCTCATGTAAATACTATTCTTACAGAGTTTGTAGAGCAAAATGAAATTCTGGATGCCTCGCAAAACGGCTTCAGATCCCGCCACAGCACCGAATCTGCTCTGATGGCGGTGATCGAGGAAATCCGCAGCAGCGTAGACGAGGGAAATTCTGCGGCCTTAATTCTTCTTGATTTAAGTGCCGCTTTTGACACTGTATCACATGAGATATTACTACGTAGGCTACAGGAGATAAGGATTGGGGGTCTGGCCTAAACATGGTTTCGATCTTTCTTGGAGGGTAGAACCTTCCAGGTCACTGTGCCACCTTTCCACTCAGGAGTATGCCATCAAACACGGTGTGCCACAGGGTTCGATACTGAGTCCCATGCTCTTTAATATCTATGTACAACCCCTGGCAGTAGCAGCTAGAAGCAGAGGGTTGTCATTGGTATCTTATGCCGATGACACCCAACTAGTTATCGCTTTTTCTAAGAAATGCAAAAATAACCTTGTCAAATTTAAGGAGGACATGCTGGTGATCGCTGACTGGAAGACAGCAAACTGCTTGCAGTTAAACGCAAGCAAGTCAGAAATACTTTTGCTTGGGAGAGATAGCGACATGTGGTCAGCGCAATGGTGGCCAGATAAATTAAAACCTGCACCCATACCAAAGGAGGCTGTTAAGAATCTGGGTTTTTGGATTGATAGAAGTCTCTCCTTTGACACTCAATTCAAGTCGGTCACAGGGACTTGTTTCGGGCTTTTGAGAGGGTTAAAACCTTTTGGTTGGTTTTTTTGACCCTAATATTCGTCAGACCACGATTCTATCCAGGCTGGATTATGGCAACTCCTTATATTTAGGTGCAAACAATTCCTGTATTCTGCGCCTTCAAAGAATACAAAATGCGGCAGCTCGGACTCTGTTGGCACTCCCGAAATCATGTTCAGTGACCAAGCTTTTACCTAAGCTACACTGGCTACCAGTAGATAGAAGAATTCAGTTCAAGACACTCTGTGTCGCTCATAAAATTTTGACCCAACAAGCTCCTCCGGTTCTAGCCAACGTGCTAGTGCCGTATATTCCGAGTCGACTCCTGCGTTCTACTGACCAAGAGCTGGCTTGTATCCCCCGAGTTCAAAGAGCCAGAGCTGGTGGTCGCTCTTTTAAGGTTTTGGCGGCCACACTCTGGAACTCTCTTCACTCTGCTATTAGAGGACTCCAGAACCACCTGAAGTTCCGTAAAGCCATAAAGACCTGGATCTTGCCGGCGTAACTCTCATTCCTTTTCTGGACTGTCTCTAGTCACTTACACTTGGGTAGCGCTGGGACTCCCCGTCGCTGGGGCAGCGATGCGCTGTACAAATTCGCAATAATAATAATAAGGGATGCTTTGGCTGAATGTGACCAGCCTTCAGACTGGAGGCCAGCAGCTTCGGGCCATTATATTAGAAATCTGTAGCCATTAGAAAGGTGAAGGTGGTGGCTGTCTGAAGAGAACCTTACAAGCGGGGATAGGCGAAACTTAAAATTTTTCTGTTAAAAGTCCGAGTTACCAATGTCTCTTATAAACACATGGCGAGGAGTGTTCATGTTGACAGGTTCACATCTGCTGGCTATGGACCCAGTGACACAGTATTTTATAAAACCCACAGCACACTAGCAGCATTTTGTTTTTCCGTCAAAGAAAATCGCTCGATAATGTATTGCAATATGAGACTTACTAGGATTTTGTGCTATTTTCACTCAAGGCAGTTTTCAAGACATGATCTAGCACTCTATTTTTTCATTTTGAACATTTTCTTCGTGTTGATGTATCTATTTAAATTTTGGCAGCAAACTTGTTATAGTTCCTGTTTTTTTTTGATTGGGGAAAAAAAACACATTTTTCTTTTTAGTTTCTACTATGTGTTCTGACATTGTACTCATTGCTATTTTAAGTTACGATTTGCTTCAGTCTCAGTTAATAATTTGTTTAAAATTTAGGTCTTCTGCATATTTTGAAAATTTGTAGGGCAGTGTAATATTGGCAGGCTGTTGGGGAGGGTGGATTGATGTCACACCATCACACCATGGCTCTAAACATTGTCAGTACTGTGCTTTGCTGTGACCTAGGGTGCTCGGAGAGCGGCCAATCGGTGATTACAAAATAGGGGTGAGGACTCTCCACAGCACTGAGGAAGGTGTCCTAGACAATAATCCAGCTCAGGGCAGAGGGCTTTCATCTCAAAAGTGGTCATAATCCTAAACTGCTTTCCAGAGAGAAACCATTGTGATCCTTTTATTGTGGTCTCCTAGACTCCTTGAATCCTGCCCGTATGTCAGTCAAGATGCCTTAAGGTAACTCAAAAACCACCCGGGTCTTACAAAGCCATCTGTATGTTAATATCCTGTGCCAGGGCTTGAGTAACACCTACTCGCATGACACTGAGCTCCTCATGCATTTGATATTTCTTGGGTAAAACGCAAGAGCCAACAAGTTCTGAGTCTGCTCCTTTTGGAACCACTGTCAAATGAGTCTGTTGTGTCGCTACCCTAAATGCATCACAGAAATGAACTTAGTAGATGTCCTTGATCAGTCCACCCAGGCCAGATAAGTATTAAAAAGTACCGGGTTGTTTCGTGCCTTTTGTAGAATATCAGATTATCTCGAATTCACCATAATCAACCGAGCGCACCCTAGGGCCACCCTGGATTCCCCCGCTCTCGTAACTCCTTGGGTGAGCGCATGGGAGGTCGGGGAGCAGCCTGGGTCGTGCTTCCTGTTACCGGTCTCATGATTCTCGAGGTGGGGTACATGAAGAAGGACGTTGAGTGCATGACTGGTGAGTTACTTCTGTCCCCATTATTGCGATTTGAGCTATTTAGGTCGGGTTCAGCCTGGACTCCCCCTTTCATTTTGCCATTGCGAAGACTGGGCCAGAACTAAGCAGCGGTCAGGGGTGCTGATGGTGCAGACACCCACCCACCAAGCCCTTTAATCTGGAAGTGATTGGGATTTTGAAATCTAAGGACGGTTCTCTGCAGAATAGCGACAGCAACATCAAGTCTTCTCAATGATAGAGGAACTCTCCATCCAATACTTCCTAGGTCAGCACTGAGGTGAAGGGGCAGCAATCCTTATCCTGAAAAGGACATTCACGCTGGTTTGGGCGCTTAAGCATGCAGTTCACATGTGTAGGGTATGGGGCTGTAGCCCCTGGTCTCACATCCTGGGGCTCAGGAGGCAGCCTGGTGTTGGGGGGGCCGGGGAGTGGGACCATGGCAGGTGGTCGAGGGTACAGAGAGTTGGGACTGCCCCTCGGGGATACAGGTGGATTCACCTGTGTGGTCCAAGTAGGATGAAGGGTAGCAAGTCTGTAGTGCTAAGACCTCCTCAGAGAGTGCCTAACTGTAAATTTCTGTATGTATTAATCATCCTTACTCTGACTGTTTTGATGGATGTGCTGAACTGGATATATTGTAATTTTTGAGTTATTGTCTTCTGGTGTTATATTTTAAGCTTCTTTGATATTTAATAATGTGTTTCTGATTTGCTGTAAATAAACATGACCCAATACCCAAGGCACATTCTGGAGTAATGACTTGTCATTGGTTCGTTTGGGCGGTTGGGGTCGGGGTCGAGACTGGGGGGTGTCTGGGTCCTACTGGACACTGCACTAGTCCACCAGCTCTGCTCTTACTAATGTGCTTCCAACTCAGTGAAAGGTTGCTTTGGATACAAAGAAAACCTACTTTGTTTGGCATCAAGCTTGGTAAAGTCTGGTGAATTCTATTGCTATTGACTTGATATCACTACAGAACAGTGCAGAAGCAGGTCACCTCAACTATCCAAATATCCCTAACATAACATGAGTACCCATAGAGGAAAGAGATGTTGGACAGTCCCCCACACCACTGACGATGGATCTGTTCATATTCTTTCATAATTGTAAAGTATTGCAAGGTAGCGTATTGAGTAACTGTGGTTAAAGGAGGGCAATATTGTTCAAGAAATATACAGTAACTGATGCTCAATGATTTTAATTGTTGATAATAAAGTCATGACGTTGGAATTAGCTAAAAATTTCTAGTGGGTTTTCGATATATCGTATGTTGACAAACTGTAATACTTTATTTTCTCACAATAAATATTTGAAACTAAAAACACTGTTTAGGAAGGAAACTGACAATTTTAGATACATTTATTGGATGTCCCTTTATTATTATCTTGTTGCTTTTATTTTCTTAAATAAACAATTTTATCTTTCAAATTTAGTGATTTGGTAATTGGACGATAGATTACTGGATTTACCTGAATGGTGGAAAATCAAGACTCTATTTATTGGTTCAGAGGCTCTGCTGATAATCTGGTCTCACATTTTAGGATCTTCCTCTCCCCTTCAAATGCAGTCCGAACTCTTGGAGTCCTCTTCATTACAGGCCGCACAAGTAAATACTGTCAACAAGATTTTTAGTTTTTTTTGTTTTACCCCTGCTACACGCGGGACATACTTCGGGTTCTACAAACTCAAGCTGGTTTGACTTCATCCTAGTGGTTGGCCCTTCATGCAACGATTATTGTAGTAAAGGTTGCTGGCTTCTTGGCAAACAACAGGACTACAGAGAGTACAAAACTTTGGCATCTGGCTCATCCTCCCCCTGAGAGCTTCTGATCATGGCAATAAAGGATTGAATTTAAATCCCTTAGCATACATAATGATTTATACGGCCAACCCGGGTTAGCTTGCTTAACTATGGCTCCTAACACCATCTCAGAGTGGTCCGAGAAATACAGATGCAAGGGGCTGGTCTCTACACACTCAAGGCTCTGGGACTCCTGCCCATTGCATGTTCGCCTTGATGCTCACATAAGACTATTTTGCAAACAGTTAATGACGCACCTCTTTCACTAAGCGTTTAGTTTCCAAGTTACGTGTGCTCTTGCCTCTGCATTTTCCTTATATAACGCAACTTAAAGGCAATAAAATAACAAGTACATAAATAAGTTCAGTCATTTAAAAGCGTGTTTTGCTAGTACATTGGTAAAATACTAGTAGTATGTTTTCCAGAATTTTTCGTTCTTGCAGCTTTTTTAACAGGATAAACGGTTTGACTTACAACCATAAAATTTTGCTCTTTTACACTGATCGTTGGTGTTTTCTCTTTCACGTGCTTCTAGAGAAGTGATGCCAAAGAAAGGGAAGGTATGTTTTGTGTGAGAATAGTGCAAGTCTGTGGAGGATAGAGGGATATTTATTTTTTTAAGTGAAAACTCAGGGGGAGGGAACTGTTATACAAATAATCATCATGCTATATCAAACACATTCAAAATAAGATTGATGCTTTCTGATCCCAACAGGCCCACACAATTCAATATTGTCTGTATTTGCTGGTACTTATGGCAAACCTAGCTTTTAGGCAACAGGCCAATGTACAAGAGAATGGGAGGAGATACAGTAGTGAATGGGTTTGAGATGGGGGAAATTGTTAAATAAAATGTGAATCTAGCAAAAAACTGCCTTTTCTTTTTTTTTTTTTTTTTTTTTTTTTTATATCAATCTCTCTGCTGAATTTATTTCTGTAAATTGTCTAAATCTGCCATTTGGATGGACTAGAAAAAAGACTAACTTCAGGCGTAAACACAATGCACATATTGGGCCTCACCCAGTGAACCCACTGGCTCTCAAACACATATCCCAGATAGACAAAGGCAACAGGACCACACGCAAGGGAGACTGCACAGACTTGATCAGAAGGGTAGCTAGTAGCCCACCCTTCCAAGGGTACAGGTATCCCTGATGATAGATGTATTGCTGCCTCAACTGTCTGCCACAACCTGGGTAGAGAGGGCAGCAGCTACTCTCTGTGAAATAGGGGTGCACTATGCATGCCCCCCGACCGCACAGCCAAGCTCCAAGCTCCAGGGTCTCAATCTATATAAACAGGGAGACCCTCGGTGGACGTGCATGATTGTCATGTTCACTGAGGTAGGGATCTATCAAACAGCATTTGTATAGCACAGCACTGTCACTCCTAGGGGTATCAGGCTTCAATGTCTCTGCCGAAAAGCCAGGTCTGGATGTTCTTTCTGAAGTCTGCCAGGGAGGGAGCTGTTCAGAGGTGGAGGGGCAGGTCGTTCCAGGTTTTGGCGGCAATGTAGGAGAAGTAGTGACCCCCACTGCGACAGATGCTGGGGGTTTGTGCAAGGGCAAGTGAAGGGGACTGCAGGTGTCTTGCAGGTAGATGGAAGTTCTGTCGATGGTTGATGTGGGATGGTCCTTGATCGTCTAGATCTGTGTAGACGTGCATGAGGATCTTGAACTGGCATCTCTTCTGGGTGAGGTGGGGATGATGTGGGTCAGTTTGGGGAGTTGCAGGATGAGTCTGACTGCAGCATACTGTATGGTCTGGAGTCTTTTGTGGAGCTGGGTGGAGATGCCGGAGTAGAGAGCGTTGCCTTAATAGAGGCAGCTGGTGACGGGGGCCTGAGTGATCACTCTTTCTGGTGTTTACTGGGATCCATCTGAAAATTCTGCAGAGCATGTGAAGGGTGTGGCAGCAGGAGAAGGCGACTGCGTGGACTTGTCATTTCATGATCTCTGTTGAGGATGATGCCTAGGTTGCGTGCATGGTCTGTTGGTGTGGCTGTTGGTCCGAGTTCTGCTGGCCACCAGCTTTGATCCCAAATGGAAGTGTTCTTCCCAAAGATCAGTACTTCTGTCTTGTCGGAGTTGAGTTTGAGGCAGTTGTCTCTGATTCAGTTGGCTACGTTGGTCATGGCGTCGATGAAGTTGCTTTTGGCGTAGGAGGGGTCGTCGGTGAGCGAGAGGATAATTTGAGTATCATCAGATTAGGAGATTGTTGAGTCAGTGGAATCGGACGATGTCTGCAAACTGGGGGTCGTGTAGGTGTTGATCAGGGTGGGGCTGAGTGATGATCCTTTGGGAACGCCGCAAATGATGTCCTTGGGTTCGGAGGCTAAAGGAGGCAGACGGATGCTCTGTGTGCAACCTGTGTCAAAAGAGGCAATCCACTTGAGGGCGTTTTGCTGTATGCCAATGTTGTAGAGTCTCTCGATGAGGGTGTGGTGGGATACTATGTCGAACGCAGCAGGGAGGGCGAGGAGGATCAGGGCCACAGTTTCTCTACGGTCGAGGAGAGATTTGATGTAGTCTGTCGCAGCGATCAGCATGGTGACATGGGCACGGAATCCAGAATGTGAGGCGCCAAGTAGACAGTTTTGTCCCAGGTATTTTGTAAGTTATTGGTTGATGGCTTTCTTGAGTACTTTGGCCGGGTAGGGGAGCAGGGAGATCTGTCGATAAATTTTTAGATCGCTGGGGTCGGCAGAGGATTATTTTTAGGAGGAGTTTGACCTCTGTGTGTTTCCATCTGTTCATGAAGGCTGCTGTGGAGATGGAGGTGTTGCTGATTCTGTTGAGTTGTGTGCTGATTGGGTTGGATCTGAGGTTGAAGAGACGGTGGGGGCAGGAGTCAGTGGGCTCCCCGGAGTGGATGGAAGACATGATGGCCGTGATGGTCTGAGTGGTGAGCGGAGACCAGGTGGTGATAGTTGGGCTGGTGTGCGCTGGTTGGTTGAGGTTGAGCGCCGCGGGTTGGGGGTCAAAATTGTTGTAGATAGTGGCAATCTTGCTTTGGAAGTAGTCCGAGAGGGTGTCGCAGAGTTCTTGGGAGGGGTGGATGGTGTTATCTGTGGCTGTCAGGTCGGTTTGGGTCTAGAAAACATAAAATAACTTTTAAGTGACTTGCCTAGAGATCAGCATAAGGCAGTGGAAGTTCTCTCTTGAGAGAGACATACAGAAGACTTCTCATCTCAACAGTATGGCTCAAGTTTCACCAGAATTGTGCATAGAGTCTGAGATACTATTGAGAGCTAGAAAATTTGTTCCACTTACAAATTTCAGATTACCGTTAATTAAGTTGGCACACAGTGGACATTTGGTTTATGGTTCTACAAAAAGGTTGGTAAGAAAAAGATTTTGGTGGCTATCGGTGGATGGCCAAACCAATGACTATGTCTTCAATTGTAAGGAAAGTTTTCTTTCCAATATGCATTGGCACACCTCAGATACTGCATTGTGCCTTGTGGAGCTACCTGAAAGACCATGAGAAAAGGTAACTGTTGATTTTAGATGGCCTTTTGGCGCTTTCTTTGGAGGAAAGTTATATGTATGTTTTAGTTAACTACTTTTCTCATTGTATCTATTTAAGATTTTTAAGCTCAACTACCACAGAGGTAGTAATTGAGTTTTTGAGCAGTGTATTTACCATTGAAGGTCTTCCCAAATAATTAGTATCATATAACGGGGTTGTTAGTCAACTAGATGAAGTTGTTTTTGACAGAGAATGAGATTAAGAAATGTATAGGCTCACTTTATAGTCCCCACACTAGAGTCAACAAAATACTAAAAACAAGGATTTGCAAACAGCCTAGACTAAGTACTTGGATGCTGATGCATTTTTTGACACACCATTCAGTAACTGGGGTTAGGCCATTTACTATGGCCAGGTACCACCGAGCTCCAGCCCTTCCCTTGGAGTGACCCGGATCCCCCACCTGCCATCCAGCATCCCCTGCTGTGACAGACATCACAAAACATCACTGTTAGACCTGGCACCATTGGCGTGGGTCTCCCTTCCTTTTTTCGCTGTTGTCTCCTCTGTTTTTGCTGGTGTTAGATGCTCTGGGCGCTGGTCCACTGCCCTTCAGTGCCACAGCGCGAATGCTCCCGGTGTAAATATGACATGTGAATTGGTATATCCATGATTGGCTTATTTGGTTTACCTGTTAGTCCCTAGTAGCGTGGCCTGTGTGTGCCCAGGGCTGGTAAACCAAATGCTGCTGGTGGGCCTGCAGCACTGGTTTGCGCCACCCACAGAAGCCGCTTGTAAAGTGTCTCTCAGACCTGCCACTGCAGAGTCTGTGTGCAGTCCAGAACTGCCATCTTGGCTGTGAAGTGCACCCACTTCCCAACCCCTGAACCTTCCCTTGGCATCATGTAAGTCCCCCCTATGGTAGGGTGCATTGTATGTGTAAGGTAGGACATGCCTTGGTGTGTGTAGCATGTCCTGGTAGTGAATTACACCCAATTTCGTTTTTCACTACTGTAAGGCTACCTGTTCCCCATAGGCCAGAATGGGCAGTTTGACTATTACATTCTATAGTCTTAACTGATCCCAGGAACATGGTAGAAAAACGAATTTAGTATGCCTGAGCTCAGAATATTAAAATACATCTTTTAGTGAAGTTTATTTTTATATTCTGTGTTTGAAAATACCACTTTTAGAAAGTAGGTATTTTCTTGCCTAAGCCTTCCAGTGTGCTCTGCTGTTGTGTATTGGCTGTCTGGTTTTGGAGGGACAGGGCAGGCTGAGTCAGACCTGGGTTGAATAGAGAGATCTGCATTTAGAGTATGGGGCGGGGTGGCTCCTTGACCTGAATAGGGCTGTGCCTGGCAAGGTGAATGCTGGCTCCACCTCCTACTGTGCGTCTGAGGGCAGACCCCCTCTTTCTGAAAGGAAGGATGCAGCCTGGAAAACAAAGTGCTCCAGGACTGAGCAGAACTGGTTCTGGCTGGGTTCAGTGACTTGTAGCTTTTGAGAACAAAGACTTTTGGGGTATAAATATCTGTGCTGAAACCCCTACAATTTGTATTGCTCCTGGACATCAAGACGAACCTCTGTCCGTGTAACTGAAGGAATCTGCAGGAGGTGACTATCCTTGTGCTTGTGTGCTGTTTCTTGGATTGGCCTGCAGTGGTTACCATTGGACTTGGAAGAAGAGGGAAAAGGACTTTGAGAGAACTTTTATTAATCTTGCTAAAGCAATCACCCAAGGGCTAGGAGAGAGCTAGCCTCCTGTTGAAGTCTCAGGCACATCAGACTTCACCACCAGCCTTCTGATTCCTCCCAGCGAGGATTTCTATCTGCAGGTGAGGCTCCTGTGAGTTCCAGGGCCTCTAGTTCTACTACAGAGAAGAGAGTGCTGAAATCGTCGCTAACGCACGTTTGCGAGCCGCCACAGCCGAAAGCGCCCGGAAAATCATTGCGCTGCTGCCGCTGAGTGCGCGCAACCAAAGATCGGCTCATCGCACGTTTGCGGGCCGCCAAGTGCTCGCTAACTCCAAAGATCATCGCATCGCACGTTTGCGGGCTTCCAAGTGCTCGCTAACTCCAAGAGATCATCGCACCGAGATCATCGCTTCACGACATCGCAGCGCGGACGCCGGGCGTCCGCCATTTTCATCGCATCAGGATCGTCGCTCCCTCGCGGAGCGCCATTTCTTCGCATCGCAACCTGATCGCACACGCAACAGGATCGTCACATCGTCTCCTCCCTCGCGGCAAGGAGTCATCGCATCAACGGCCTAGCGTGCAGAAATTCATCGCTACAGCTTCTTTGCGACAATTTGTTGGTTTTGCTATGAAATCCAGGTACTTTGTAAGTAAAAGGGTCGCAGAGACCACTGCTTTGAACTGAACTCCTCTTTGCAAACTTGGAACTATTTTTGCAGCATTTCAAGAGTAATCCTATTTTTCAGTATTGTGGCTTTTTATCGTTATTGGTCTTGTGTTAAGTCTATATATAAAGATACTTATTTTTTATAACTACTTGTGTGGTGTCCCTTTGTAGTGTTCCTCACTGTGTTACTGTGTATGGTCATAAATGCTTCACACACTGCCTCTGAGATAAGCCTAGCTGCTCGTGCTATGTTACCACAGGGTTGAGCAGGGGTTATCAAAGGGTGTAGCCCTCTTACTCTGACTTAGGAAGAAGGGTCCCTACTTGGACAGTGGCCAGCCATTGCCAACTAGAGACCCCCATTTCTAACAATCACTTTGAAAGTTTTGGGTTAGGGGTTGTAAATCCCCGGCCGTATTTATTATATTAACAAAACACAAAACATTAAAAATGCACTCACAATAATTTCACAGAATTATACGCAGAACCACCATAAAGCAGAGACATGATTATTTACAATTTTGAATTCATGGTTAACCTTAACATAGACTCTAATAAATAGCCATTCCTAACCATATCTAACATTGTCCCTGCATTTCTAGCGTTGAGCTTATGAGTGAGATCATAACTGGTCAACCTCTGAGAGCCCCTCCTAAGGGAAGAGGCCCACCCGCTGGGAATACCTTCCCAGAGTAACTTGTGCAGGAGGCCCGTCTGGCCGCCAGTTTACCTACCTCGGGCACCTCCATACACCGTCATTATCCCTCCAAGGGCCTGTGCTAGCTTGGCGCCCACGCACCCATGTGGGGATCGGCCGTAAAGGCTTGTTGGCAGCGTGTACCCCCCCCAACTCCCCCCCCCCCCCCACAGAACAGCCTCTAGCTGACTTGCTGCAAGCACCCCCTAGTGGGCCCCGTGAGATCTCTGTCCCACCTATCCAAAGTAGAAGGATCCCTTCTAAGGACCCGAAGTGCCCTGCCAATCATGACCTCACCCGCCGACCTAGGATACTATAATAAATACGCCAAAACAGCTGCAAAAGAAAGTTAACGCAAATGAACAGCAAATAGATAACAAAAACACCAACTTAAATAACGCGAGGCTGGAAGAGAAAATTAATGCAAACAAGACCAGGAAAACTTAAACCATACAACAGTCTGCTGTCTAAGGGGATGGTGGGTGGGACAAAAACATGAACTTTATCTGGTATCCCGGCAGGGAGGGACCAGCAGCAACCTGTCGGTGGAGCGGTAAGTGGAAAAGAGACCGCCACCCTCAACACAAAGGGCTTGCTCCAGCGCCATAGGCGCAGCGCAAATGATTTGGGCGCGCCTTGGCATTTGCTAAGGGAACGTTTCTCTAGGATTATACTTTAGCAATCATGGATGCATGCTTGTAAGTTTTTCCTTTGAGTCTTGTGAGTTGGGGGTGTGGGGTGTCCAGGGAGAATGTGTGTGCTCATAAAACGCATATGAAAGGATTCTGTTATTCTTGCGTTGTAATAAGGCTGCACTATATTCAAACTAGTTCATGGGTTTTATTGAATAATATTTATGGTAAGAAACATAAGATTGATTTTAGGTATGATGGACCACTTCGTGTGAAGACGGCTGCTGGCAATTCGGTTTAGAGGATGTTAGGTGCTGGTCTATTTGAACCCTGGGGGGAATAATACCCAATAGACACCAGGGATATATTTTATTGTTGTAGAAAAAAAATATGGTGTGAGGGTGGACCACCCTGATGTTGGGCCTATCCTCCATCCCTAAAACTCCAACAGTCTTTCTTCCCACCTGGGATGCAGAGCTCAATTCCCATGGCAAGCAAGAGGAAATTTTGAATATTTTGGCCGTAGTTTTGACATATGGACAGTCAGAGTAGGAGTAAATCCAAATCTCCTCCTACTACCCAGGGTGAATAGCAGCACTTTTTGGGCCCATGTTGTGCCACCCACGGTAACCAACTAAGCCCAGTGAACCTAGACACTTGGGGAACTCGAGGTTTGTGAGCATTGCATGGATCTCACAATGCTTTCTTACCCACGATGCCTTGCAAACCTCAAACTTTGCCTAGAATTATGCTCTCTCCTCACATTTCTGTGATGAAAAGTTCTGGAATCTGTGGTGAATCGCAAATTTCCTACTACCCAACGTTCCCCCATTTGTCCCAATAAAAACACTACCTCACTTGTGTTGCTGGCCCTGTTGCCCGTGAGAGGGACGGATTAATCCAGGATCAGTGGGAGTCCTCACGGGGGACTCCCATTAACCCTGGTTTGATCCATTCCTGTCGCTAAGTCTCCAGGTCGTTATTTTGGGTGTTTTGTGTTGCAGGAGCTATGCTCAACCACACAAGTTGGGTACCATTTTTATCGGGAGGCGTGAGAACACATTAACAACATTAATTGTTAGCAGTTGTATTTCTCTGCATTTGTATCCTCCAAATGTTTGCCAGTGTGAAAGAAAGAAAACATTTTGCAAAATGCCCTGACTCGCATCCTACACACACAAACACAAAATGTAGCGATATTTTGGTTATTTTTCTCAGTGCCCTCCATAGGAATCCACAAACGCTCGGTACCCCTAGAATCCCTATAATGTTGGGAAAGATGGGTGCAAATTTGTGTAGATACCTTGAGTGGAAAAGATGTTATGGAGGCGTGAGCGCTGTGTACCGCTAATAGCCAAAAAAGGGCTCAGCAGTGGGATGGAAAAGCTTCAGCAGTTGTAACAGATCTCACGTTTGCAAGGCCCAGCATGGAAATGGGAATAGTTGGACTGGGTGAGCTACTCGTGCATAGAGCGGGGACGCTTAAGAGCTCTGCAATACTATATCTGACTTTATTACAACCTTCGTGGATACGTAACGTTTCGTAAAGCCAAGGTAGAGGAAGTGCGCGCGTGAAAGAGCTTTTCATGAACTGCTGTGCACGTAAGCGGAGCCCAGGCTGGGCGGTAGCAGGGAGGTTAATGCACAGTTGTGAAATGAGGGTCGAGGCTCTATCAGTGGGCTGCTGGTGAAGGCTGAGGAGGCCTCGCGTGGGCCTCCTGTCAACAGACATCTCGGCAGTGACCCGCCCCCACCCGGCCTGCACAGCGACATTAACCCGCTCTGATGAGCGGGAGGAGGCTGCATTAATTTTTCATAGGCAGGGCCCACCTGAGAGACGGGATTCAATTACGAGTGGGCGCCCCCACCCACTGGACCCCCGCCTCCCGGGCCTCTCTCGGCAGAGACGGGCGAACCTGTTGGAAAAACGCAACCCTTATTTCCTGGGCTGACCTACCGGGTAATTAGGGTTAAATTGAACGGTTATCAGGCCCTGGACACGCGTTATCTGCCCCTGTTTGTTCAAGAGCACACAATGGCGTGAAAGGGAGCCGGAGCTGCCCTCCTCCAGCTCGGGGGCCCAGATAAAGAGTGTCGGTGCTCAGATAAGGCGGGACTGCTCCCTTGGCCGTTGTTGTGCAATTAGCGCCCCTTTCTTATCCGCCGTCTCCCCGGCCCTCCCCCGCCGCTCCCTTTCAATCGCCCTGCTCATATTTTACCTCGTGCCATCGCATGATAATGATGCCATGCTAAGTGTACCCGCAGATAGCGCTGCGGCTGACAGGCCTCTCCGATAGCCTCATTCGCGCCCATCCATCAGCGCGGGGCTTCACGTTCACTTAAGGGAAGTGATAAGGAGAGGCTGGGCCATCGATCACCGGCGCTGCCCGCTCCTGCAGGCCGAGGACAAGAGGGGTGCAGCGGGCTGCATGGACATCCCTCTGCGTGCTGAAAACAGCCCCTCCTGCCCCCCCGCCAAAAGTGGTCTTTGACCCCCGAGCCCACAAGTCTTCCAACTTATAGGTTCATGGATGCGTCGCAAAACGTGTCCAACCAAGCACGGTCCACCCATTTACCGAACAAAATGCCATATTTGTTATTGTTTTCACTTTTTAGGTCTCGCCTAGCGACGCAGCGCGAAGCGCTGTCGCTAGCGAGACTTATTGTCGTCGACTTGAGTTTGGAAGGGGGACAGGAGATGTGCACTTTCCCAGACAGCCGATGTGCACGCTCACGGCGTGTCTATCAGCTTTGTCCCGGACAGCACATGGGCACGCGCACGGCGTGTCTTTCAGCTTGCGCCGGGACAGCCGATGTGCACGCTCACGGCGTCTCTTGTAGGTTGCCGCTGGACAGCCAATGTGCACGCTCATGGCGTCTTTTTATCCTTCGCTTGGTGGAACCGGGAGGGTGCAGGGCCTCTTCGATGCTGCCAGGTACTTGTTTACTGTTCCGTCGCGCACGCCTACCCTGGGGCCCTTGCCCTGCCAGCAGCGCAATGTACCGACCACGCCCGTTGAGTCCCTAAGTCAGCCGCGGCCTGCTTCCTTCGCTGCCTCACTTCAAACTGAGCGCGGCGCCGCTTCACGGACACCGCGCTCAGTTTATTTATATATTTCTTAACTTTAACACTGAGCGCAGCGCCCGCTTCAAGCACACCGCGCTCAGTGTTAAAGTTAAGAAATATATAAACAAACCGAGCGCGGTGTCCGTGAAGCGGTGCCGCGCTCAGTTGTAAACTTAAGCATTTGCAATGCCGCGCCACAAAGCCCCACAGGCACTAACAAGAGATAGGAAGCGCTACTAAGTGGGGATCGGCATCATTCGGGGTCAAACAGACCCAGTGAACTACAACCACCCCCCACCCCCAATGATCCAGGGAGTGGTGGCAAGTCCCAACAAGCATCCGCGTGCCCTCAGACGCCAAAGGCTTCCAAACAGCGCCCGCAGCCGGGTCCAGTGCAGGGAGAACCAACATCTAGGGCCGGTCCACTCCACTTATTTGGGAGTGTCACCGAGAGACAGCGACAGGAGCTGAGAAGCCGAGCGAGGGCCAGTGCGCACCGCCTAAGCGCCAACAGACTCTCTAGCGCCAACCAGCACAGGCGCCAAGAGGCAGTCCCAGGTGCTAGCAGCAGAGAGGAGCTGCACCAGGCAGCTGCGAGTATGTCCCACCGGGTTGGGGAGCCCCTTGCAGAAGATCTGGATTCCGCACACCAGCAACCGGCTGACCCAGCGCCGAAAGTGTAAGTGGGGGCTTCTGGGGCGTGGCAAGGGCGGGATGGCCCCAGGCGCTGTCCACTGCGCCTGCATCTGGTGGCAGGGATAGACTGACTGCAATCATAGTGTGTACAGCTGTGTATGAGGACAGTGTGCTCCCATTGGTGTGTGCAACTGTGCAATGAGGACACTGTGCTCCCGTTAGTGTGTGCATGAGGGCAGTCAGTGGGCGCGCACGCTCAAGCTAGGGTCTGTGAGTCTGTCCATCCATGGAGTGAGTGTCAGGTTGTGTGCAAGTTATGGTGTGCGTGTGTCAGCATGTTGTGTGTGGGAGAGTGTCAGCGTGTGTGCAAGTTGTGTGTGAGTGTCAGTGTGTGTGTAAGCACGAGTCAGCGTGTGTGCAAGGTGTGGTGTGTGTGTGCCAGCCTGTTGCGTTGTGTGTCTCTGGGCCTCGGCAGGCCCCGGCTGTTCCCCAGTCCATTCGAGGAATGCGCTCTCCTCCCACATCCTCAGCCAGCCTCCTCCGTCACTCCCTCCCACTCCCTCCTCCTGCAGCCTCTCCCTCCCCAGGGACAGTGGCCCTCCCCTGGCCCATCCCCAGCCCACCCCACATCCTCACCCAGCCTCCCCCGTCACTGCTCCCCACCCCAGCCTCTCCCTCCCCCAGCACGCCCCAATACGTCCATCACTGCTCTGCAGCGCCTCCCTTGGCACCCAAGGTGCTGGAGGCAGGGGTGGTGCACCTACCCTGGCACCCAAGGTGCTGCAGGTGGGGGTGCTGCACCTACCCTGGCCCCCAAGGTGCTGCAGGCGGGGGTGCTGCGCCTACCCTGGCACCGGACGTGGGGGTGCTGCATGCTCACCATCTATACATTCCATCCTGCATTTTAAAATCCTTTTTTCGTATTTTTATTCATCCATTTACACCCATTTAAGTTAACATAGCCTTAGCTTTACTGTACAGTTGCTATAGAAGCTTGTAGTATGGTATAGTGTGCACTTTTTTCTTTAAATTATCACTCCACTTAAAAAACATAACTAAAAAACATTGGCATTTACAAATTTCAATAGCTCCAACTCCAACAAATGCGAGACCTATTGCATTGCAAATGCTTGTTTCTTTTGCTGATGAATTCCTTATTTATTAGTAAAGCAGAGTAAATCGGAAAAAGGGGTGCTGAGGACACCCCCTTACTCTCCCAGACTGGTTACCCCAAGCGACGAGTTAATGTTTCCATCCAGCTGCAGTGCTTTAAATGACCTGGTACTTTTAGGCTGCGTGTTCCGGCACTTTCATCCACGTAGGGAAAGGTACGAGCAGCCTCGGGAACAGGATGAGGCCTTCTCCGGCGTGGTCCATGCTTATGAACTCTCAGTTCTCTGTAGTACTCCTTGTGAGTGCACAGAAACTTTTTTGCACTATGTAGTAAATTATCCTATTGACTCTTAGAATGGTTCAAAACAAAGAAAGAGTGTGCCTTCTCAGGAGAAGAGCAAGCATGAGGAATCAGACTTGATTCTTTAGAAAGCCCTCACTCACCAACCTAGTTGGTGACATGCTTCATCATCGGGCCCCACCAGGAAGGCCGAATGCCCCCCTGGTGTGCTTCAACGCCAGAATTACTGCGGAGCAGGTTTTGTGTTGTTTGAGTGACAAGTGAAAGTGATTGTGTGGTGGTTTAAAAATGCCTAGATTGTGTCCAAAAATAATTTTATTAGTTGGCCAATCAGACACGAATAAAAACAAAGTAAGGGATATATGAGCTGGATAGATTAATCAGCTATATCCCACTGTGCGTGGTCAACATGTTTCTGCCCATATGATGCTAATAGCCAGGCATTCTTCAGGACCAAAGTGTAAACCTCGGCGGTATGGACGCGCTAAGGCCCACCCTAACCTGAGGTCAAGAATGTGAAAAATTAAAATTATAGTAACACACTGTTACTTAGGAGTTCCTCATATTTAGAAGAACCAAAATATATATAAGGTATAATGATTAATCACACCATGGGTCTCGGAAGGGGGGTGGTGGCAAGTAGGCACACCGCCGTCAATGCCAAGCACCCACTCGGTACCTGCTGCAACCCTTATTAACCGGACCCCGTGGATGGTTCGCCATTGGTGGAGGGGCACATGTTCATGCTTACTTAATTTGCGCCACTCGGCCCCAATTGGACCCCAACAACGCGCTCCATGAACTACACGTAGTCGGTTGTTTGAGATGATAGGCCGCAGTTTTCTTTAGCATAAATCACTGTCACCTCTACGTGGTGTTGAAAAACTTAATTTCAGACACAATAAGCACTAAAGACTGATTTTGTTGAAATCCTTGCGTCAAAATAGCCTTGCGGATGAACCATGCTGATTCAAGGCTTATCTTGCTAGACGTCTGATTATCCTTAGTAGCCAGCTCCTGCCGTGCATGGACTGCAGTGAGGTGTCTGACCTGTGGCTATCCAGTCTGTGAGAAATTGGGTTGTTGGTTAGGGAGGGTGAAATCCTGCTCAAGCAACAGCCACAATCCTTGTCGGGGTGTACAAATAGAGTCACTAAATCAACCTGTGCTTAACTCTCTGGTAGCTTCGAACAAAAGCAGTCAGGCTTAACTTACAGGCAATGTGTAAAGTATTTTTGAAGCACGCAAACAGTAATAAAGTGAAAACACCACACAAGAAAGATCCCAGACCAATCTAGAAAAATAGAGTACATTTTAATAAATTATTTGACTCCAAAACGACAAAAATTCAATCAGTAGTTTTTGGTGGAACAGTTTTATTTAAGGTAAGAAACCGGCTCAAAATTGTCAAACCACAATTGCGCAAAAAAAGTAATAAAATTCAAAGTGATGAAGGCATGTGAGAAATGAAAACATCACACTAAATAGCATTGGATTCTGTGAAGCACCATCAACACCAGGGCCATTCTGCAATCCCGAACGCCATCGGACCACCCAGGTGCAACCACCTGCATCCATGAGGGGCAGTCCAGTGTCACTGTACCCTTGTGCCCGTTATCGGCACAGCCCCCAAACACCAAGCTCCCCAAGGGGCTGCAAGAAGGTGGACAGGAGCAGCGGCCCAGTGCCCACCCCTGATCTGTGCGCCCTAGCCCACAAGCTGGTGTGTACATCCTCTGGTTGACTCTGGACTGCTGGGCCTTACCCCTTAGTGCTGTCCTGGGAAGCCTGCTTTGGAGGACCCCCCGCTAACTAGGGGTGACTTTAGGATTCTCAATCCTGCCACAATGGCTACCAGGGCCCAGAGGTCCTTCGGCCTCTCCACCACAGAACATTCGCTGTGCAAACGCCCAAATGTCCTTGATGAATACATCAGTCCCTGCGTCTGAGAGGTGGACACCATCCTCGTGAAACATGTCATTGCCCCTGAGAAGTTTATGCAGGATATTTCAAAGGCGACCCGGGCCAGGGCACAGCCTGGACATCTCAGAGTTCAAACGCTGCTCCGACACGTTGATAACCCTAGACTTGATGTTCTTACCCCTGTTCAGGGGTGGCACCATGTGTGACCATGCAATGGCCGCCTCCGGAAAAGCCTTGCCCAATTGTGCAAATACCTGCAAAATCATCTCCCTGAGGCCCTTACGGCCCATTCTTACCAAGTCATTACCTCCAAGGTTTACCGCAATGAGGTCTGGGAGTCCCTCAACCCTTGGCTACCTGGATCAACCGCTGTAATTGTGAAATATGGAGGCCGCCAATCCCGCATCACCAGAAGGAAACGTCATGCAGGGCTGAGGGCTTTGGCCCATGGAGCAGTTGCAACCTGTAGCCTGCCTGATGGATAAAGGAGGGACCAACCACCCACACGACCTTGGATGATATCCTGCTAAAAAGAACAGAAAAAACACAGGTGAGCATGCATGAAAGGGTAAAGAATCATGTACCAGTGCCTTCATTGCAAGTCAGGGAGAATGTAACGCTTGTAAGACTTAGACGACCAGCGCCCTAATTTTTTAACCTCTTCGGATGACATGCCCGCCCCTGCTGCCGCTCCTATTCTAAAGGAGTGCGTAGAGTAACCCTCTGGATTGATGCCTGCCGCCCTAAGGGCGGTAGTCCGAACCTCTGTAAACTGGTTGCGTGAGAGGCATTCCTCATTCAGGTGGATGAACAAAGCAGAAGTTGCCATGTCAGGGCAAATTGCCAAATAAGACCCCAATCGAGTTACAGGACAGAGATTGGAGCTCCGAGCCGCCTTGAACTTGATCACAGCCCCCCTCCCTGATCTGTTTTGGACTTTCTCAACCAGATCATTAGGTCCTCTTTGCCAAACTGCACGTCCGCCCACTGAAGGCCCCCCGCTGAGTCAGTTCTTGTGGACCCTACTAGTTCGCTAATCCTAAAGGCGCTGTAAAAAGCCACAGTGAAGGCCGCGGCAAATGGTGTTGTGTTTTATGTGGACGTGCACACCTTACGCAGAGTAGATAAAATGAGGCCCAGGACATGCGCCTTGAGGGGGCTCATGACTTCTTTTTCGCATCCATCAAGTCTAGCCCACCCTGCTAATGCTTTCCTAATGAGGAATGAACTATTCAAGTCAGCTGCGCTCCTCAATTTAGCGAAAAACCTTATGGCTGAGAGATGGGCCCGAGCACAAGATACTGTCTTGCCCTGTTCTCTAAGGTTACCCAGAAAAAACAGAAGGCCTCTGGGGTGAACATGGCAGGGATATTATGCAAAAAGGGCCTATAATTTGCAAAACACTTTTAATAGGACAGCTGCGTGCGCTTTGCAAGCGAGGCTGCTACTAGATCCAGTAAGGCGGGACTCCAATCTTCCACAGATATGACGGTAACTCTGTCATCTCCTCGGCTGCTTGCGGATGAAAATCCCGAAAATGCTGTAGCTTGGAGCAAGATAAGGCATTGGCAGCGTTATTAAGAATACCAGGCACATGCTTAGCTCGAAATGAAATGTTAGCTTTCAAGCACAATAGGAACAAATGTTTCAGCAATCTCCAAACACATTTGCATGAAGCCCAGTGCCTCTTAATAGCCTCTACTAACGCCATATTGTCAGACCAGAAGATCCCACGCCTATCTCTGAGGGCCTCCACCAAAATAGTCATCGCTACAATGATAGGGACCAGCTCCAGAAAGGTGACATCCCTAGTGATGCCACTATCCTGCCACGCAACCGTCCATTCTCCCCTACACCATTTAGAACCCAATATGGCTCCAAAACCAACGCTGCCCACTGTGTCTCTAAAGAGGCCTAGGGCGTGGCTGGAAATCGGATGCGAAGGCCATATAACAGAGCCGTTAAATTGCTGCAGGAAGGCGTGCCATATCCCCAAGTCTTCCTTAACCTCACTTGATTGCTGGGTATGGTGGTGTTTTTCTCTGAAGCTGGCCATTGACCTAGCAATAGACAGAGAAAAGGGGCGAGCTATGGGAATGATCCGTAAAGCGAAATTCAGTTGGCCAACTAACACCTGGAGCTGATGGAGTGTCACTTTTCTAGAAGACATCGTGTCAATGGACTGCCTGAAGACCTGAACCTTCTAAAGAGGGAGACGGCATTCACCAGCCACTGTGTCAATTTCAATACACAGGAATGTGATACACATGGAGGGACCTACAGTCGTTTCTGGCGCTATGGGAACCCTTAGTTCCTTGAAAAGGGAGATCAATGCATCCAGTGCCCCCGAGCAAAGGCCAGAATCCTGCGGCACCAAAACCAGAAAATCATCCAAGTAGTGAATCACATCTCTGTGGCCTGTGCGTGAGGTGAATATCAATTGTAACACAGAGCTTAATTGTTGAAAATAAGTGTAGGACACACTACACCCCATTGGCGTACACTTATCATGGTTGGTAAGAGCCCTCAAATTGAAATCCCAAGAGGTGGTAGTCCTCAGGGTGGACTGGCAGGAGCAGGAAAGCAGACTGTCTGTTTTCGCCAGCAGGGCCCCCGGCCAAGTTTGCTCAGTATTGCTAGAGCCTTGTCGATTGATGCATAACGCACTGAGCATAACTGCGGGTCAATAGCTTCATTCACTGAAGAACCTTTGGGAGCCAAGAGGATGTGGCTCAACCTGAACTGCTCAGATTCCTTTTTTGGGACCACCCCCAACCGTGGAACACACAAAGTTCTCAAAGGGAGGGGTGGAAAAGGGGCCGGCTATCCTATCCAAGGCACTCTCCTTTCTTATTTTGTTTAACACAACATCATGATGCATGCGGGCTGACAGTAAACGGTAGCAGTGTGGGATGGGAGGTACAGAGAGTGCGGGAATCCTAAAACCTGAAGAAAAATCCAGATATAGCAACTTTGCTCTGTCTTTGCCCTGTTACAAGTTCAGCCATGGAATCAGCCTGATTATCTGGACCGAAGTGGGCAACTCACACTTAGCTGGATCATTTCGCTCACTCTTTCCCTTTATCCCTCGACTTCTTGTAGCATTTGAATTCCGGATGGGAAGGGTGGCCACAAAAAAAGCAACTGTATTTATATTTACAGGATCCAGCTGGATGCGTGCTAACCTTCCATTTGAAGGCTTAACATGAGCCCTTCCTCTCGCCTGTCTGTTGCTGACGAAAAAGCAGCTTTAAAGGAGTCTTGCTATTCACACTCTCCAGCCATACATTGACCTGTGTCTGGTTCCCACCCTAAGTCCGGATCTTCAACACTTGCCCATCTGAAATCCCGGTCGTAATCTAACCAAGTAGTGCTCCCGTAAACATGGTGTGCTTTCAATATCTTGTTGGAGTAAACTATCATAGAGGTCGCAACTTCAGGTTTTTTCTATATCATCAGTGACATGTATACATTGAACCCAAATAACCAATTTGTTATTGTCTCTTCAACCATAGGCTTCTTATCCTGAGATGAGGCGTCCTTACTCTCCTTATCCTTTTGGTCGCATTCCCTCCTTTTTGCTCTTCTCAAAGAGAATACATCAACAAATTCCCCTTTCCATATTTTCTGTTTAACATCCAGTGGGATGTGCGAAGCCAGCTTCCCAGGTCTTGATAACAAAGTGTCTTGCCTTCCCGCAGAGCTAGGTGCTGAACCCGCCTTCTCCCCACCCAGGTCGGTTCTTCTTACCCGAGTCTGCCCTAGGAGGTTCCTTAGGCAGCGACGTTTGGGAGTCAGCTGCTACTTTATCCTGGGTGCCCCTAATCCCACAAAAACATGCCGACCCAATGGCCTCTACCTGTTTTTTAAGATCTGCAATCGCTACCATAATGTCATTGGTTGGTTCCCAGGGAGTAGTTGGCAAGGGAGGAGGGGTAACCCTGTCCACAGGTGTGGTGAGCTTGGCGAGTATCTGCGCTACTGATAGCAGAGCATGTGCAGTGGCGTCTGGTCAGTCTGTTGGATGTCCCTGCAGAGACAGGGTCGGGAGCCCTTGAGCAGGCATCCTACTTACTGGTGTGGAGGTGGAGAGCTGTGGCGCTGTTAAGGGATGCTCACCGCAACGTCCCGCTGGTCCTAGGGGCAGCGCTAATAGGGCCTGTCTAATGCCCGCTAAGGCTGCATAAGCTCCTTGGGACTCTGTCAGAGTGGGTAAGTTATTATTGTGGCTGTGTGCCACTTGTGGGGGAACTGCGCGACCAAGCTGCGCTTGAGCAGTAGAAATCAGCAGTGTTGCTGCTGCCTCAGTTGGGGGTGGTGGGAGAGTCGCCACCAGCGGGTCAGGTGCTACAGGGGCCTCAGGCATACCTAGTGGTTCGGCGGGTGCCTTCTCACCCACTTTGCCAGCAGAGGCACGTGTTGGTTTTTTGACCCTGTGCTGAACTGGTGGGAAAGCCGCCCGTGGGGGGACATGGGAAGTATCTGCCCCCTCCGTTGCCCAGCTTAGGTAGCGCTAACTGAAACAATTGTGCCAACTCAGGATCCTTTTGCCAACCCGGCCTCTTTTAGGCTGATACCAGAATTGCAAAAAAGGATAAGTTGCAAAACACAGTACCAGGGTAGAGCACAGACAAAGCACCATCCAGAAACCACTGAAATAACGCAAAATATCCTGAAGGGAGGATGTGCCAACAGAGGTAAGTGTGCCAACACAACCATGCACACCAACGAATGCCACTAGAAAAGGCCTGGGGGTTAATCACAAAAGTACATGCACTCTTTACTGTAATTTCCCCGCCCCTTTCTCCGCAGCGCTTACCTGATGTCCACCCTTCCGTGTTCCTGGTCCCCGACGCTGGGATTCTCCACTGAAGGCAATACAAGGGCAGGGATAAGTCAGCCACACCGGGCCAGAGAAGCGGGCTGGGCAGGCCAGGGCGGATGCTCTAAACCGCGCAGATGCGGTTGCCCCGACTGAGGAAAAGGGGGTTAAAAACGCCAGAGATACCCTAAACCGCCCTGATGTGGCCAATTTAAAAGAAGCGGGGGAGGCTAAAGCAAGCCAACGGGACCGGTGCCTCGGGCACCTGATCTGGTTTTGGGTGTTGGGGCGACGGGACCGAAAAGGGGCTGAAACTGTGCCAAGGAGCGCAGCACCCCGTCCGTGCCGCTGGAGCCCGCTGCTGTGGAAGAAAGAGGGGTCGCACAAAAATGCCGCCGGTCCGCACGCCGCCGCCCTGATGGCCAGGTCCAAAAAGAGGCCAAAGGGCAGGCAATTTTATACCCCCTGGCCACCGCGGCGGGCAGAAGTGACGCAACACTCCAGTGACAGGGCACTTCCTGTGGCCCATTCCACCTCTCGCGAGGTGATGCGACAAGAAACCGACCCTGGCCGTAAACCGCCCTTGGCCGGCATGTTGCCGGATCGGGAAGGGGCCCGGGCCACGGAGGCCACGGGTCCTAAGCGCTGCGCCCCCACCAAGAGGGGTGCTCTGTCCAGAAGTCCTTGCGTCAAAATAGCCTTGCGGATAAACCATGCTGGTTCAAGGCTTATTTTGTAAACGTCTGATTATCCTTAGTAGCCAGCTCCTGCCGTGCATGGACTGTAGTGAGGTGTCTGTCCTGTGGCTATCCAGTCTGTGGAAAATTGGGTTGTTGGTTAGGGAGGGTGAAATCCTGCTCAAGCAACAGCCACAATCCTTGTCAGGGTGTACAAATAGTCACTAAATTAACCTGTACTTAACTCTCTGGAAGCTTGGCACAAAAGCAGTCAGGCTTAACTTGGAGACAATGTGTAAAGTATTTATGAAGCACGCAAACAGTAATAAAGTGAAAACACCACACAAGAAAGATCCCAAACCAATCTAGAAAAATAGAGTACATTTTAATTAATTATTTGACTCCAAAACAACAAAAATCCAATCAGAACCAGAGGTTTGAATTTTTAAAGTTTAAGGTAAAAACTATCGCCTAAAGGATCAAACTACCAACCGAGAACATCTAGTTGCGTGAGACCGGGTCAAAGAAAAAAAATATAGCCTATCGAAATGGAGCACGTGTCGGATGTAAGGAGTGGATTGGGCCCGGTCGGCGCTTACCTTCGGATTTGAAAGGAATTTCAGGAAAAAATGTCTGAGAAGGTAAAGTTCAGTGGAGCAAGGCTGCAGGCGATGTCCAAGGAGGAGTCGTCGTCGTCATGGATCTCTTTGACAAAGTCGCGGTGAAGATTTCCTCAGACTTAGTCTGTTTTTTGGGAAGTAGAAAACCTCCAGCGGACGAAGCTGCAAGCTGTAGCCAATGAAGGCTCCACGAGTCCGGATACCCCTTCTGCGAAAAACCACAGAACAGGATTTGCTCCTGTGGAGAAGAGCATATTGGGAGCTGCCGTGAAGTCGGGCACACCAGCGATTCACCTTGGTGGATCAACGAGCAGGGAGGTCCCGATCTCCTCTCAGTTCTCAGAGCACTTTTTAGGCAAACATTTTCGAAGTCCCAAGTTCAGATTTTGGCTGTCTTGGCACCTTTAGCACCACTTCCAAGGGTCCAAGTCTGGAGCAGCACCACTTGGAGAGTCAGGACTCAATCACGCTGGGTCCAATCGCGGGCTCAAGATAGTTGGAGTCTTTTCTGTCCATCGTGGCTCTGATCGGGAGGCCAGCCAACTAGCCCTGGGAGTCACTCTGATAGTCCTGGGTTCAAGAGGTGGAACAGGGCTCAAGCAGCAGGGCAGGCCTCTGAGAGTTCAAGACAGGCTTCAGGCAGCAGAGCAGTCCTTCCAGGTGCAGCAAAGCAGTCTTCTGAAGTACACAGCAGGGCACAGCAGCAGTCAGGCCTCTGAGACTCCTTCCCCAGGTCCAGAAAGTGAACTGAACTGTGGGTCTGAAGGTCCTATTTTTATACGTGGTGCCTTCTTTGAAGTAGAGAGAAGTTTCTAGAGATTCTCTTTGAAGTGCTTGGAAATTCCTTCCTCTCCTGCCCTGGCTCCAGCCTGGCTTGCAGGCACAATGCACTAGTGTGATGTCCTTTGTGTGAAAGCGGGACACAGCGATTGATTTGCAAGTGGGGTTGTGCCCAGCTCCGCCCCCATCCTAACAACACCTAATCCCTTTAGTGTGTGGCTGTCTGGGAGGAATTAACAAAGTTCAACTGACAACTAAACACAGTCATATGACCCAGGAACAGGCTGCAGGCACCAAATAACTAGGGCAGGAAAATGCCGACTTTCTAAAAGTTGAAGAACAAAAGAAGTCTGCAGCTGGAATGCACTCGTTTTAAACTTATTCAAACAAGATAATCATTGTCATCCAAAAATTCATACTAGTGAAGTGTGCACCTATTCAGGGGCTCTGCCTGCCACCTAATTCAAAAATGATAACTATCAAACCCAGATATGTATCCGAGAATACTAAGTGCACTACGTACAAGTCACTTAAAAATAAGTGGACATAAATTTAACGCACCAAATAAACAAATAGTTACAAATGAAACAGTTCTTAAACGAAGTAAATCGCGGGTGAATCACTGTATCCAGTCTTTCAGAAATTGATCAGGCGTGAAGAGTTGTTCAATCTGCTTTTATTTCCGTAAGTTGCAGATGAAATCAAGTTCATGAAGGAAACTCAAAAATGCATAAATATCAGCAAGATGATCAGCAAAGTGATTTCTCCCAATGCATTTCGGGCTTTTGCACTAGCCCTTCGTCAGGGGGAATCTAAAAACATTAACGACTAAGTCAATAACAGTAACTGCTAATGAATCCTACAATATCAAAGATGAGTAAAGAATTAGAAAGCTCATTAGAGGGCAAGGCAAATGTACTACATGTTGACAGGCTAAAAGCCATAAAAAATAACTAAAGATAACCAAAGTGCTCAACAGAAAAAGTGAAGTAAAATGCACGAAAAAGAAGCTGTTATAAAATGTGGTCTCGAGGTTTGTAGACAAAAGAAATGTACGTGCCGTAACATGCTTGAACAAAAAGTGCTACCCAAGTGCATCAAGACCAGCTCACGAACATGCAAAGGTATAGTGAAATACTAGTAAGCATGTTGGGTCAGCGTACCTCTATCGATAAGCGTCAAGCCAACAACACGGTGTGAAAACCCTCAGCTGTAATACAAAAATATAATCAAGAGCAGGGACAACGCGGGTCATCATGCAAGAAATTAATTTACAAAGGCGTTGCTCGTGCCTTACCGGGTCGCAAGATCGTACTGTTGTGATGCCGAAAAACTGTGGGCCCAGACGCAAAGAATGCACCAAGCGAGTAAATCTGTGTGCGTTACTCGGAGTTATTTAAACAAGTGCTGGTCATGACGTGCCTAACGTGCGTAGTGGCTATAGAGATAGGACTGAACGTGAACTGTTGTGTTCGATAAACAAATTAATAAAGTTAACCCGACAAAAAAAGCAACGAAAGCAGGGTGAAGATATTAAATCAAACAAAAGTGATAAATCATGAAATCAACATGACTCATGCTGAAAACGTAAACCGATGTGGAAAAATGAAATGATGACGAATAGGGAAGGTCGCATCATCCCTACAGCGAAATAAGGGACTAACATAACTTTCTTAAAGTGGCATTTTCAAAATTGTAACTAGTGGTGGGCGGAACTCGCAGAGTTTCACTGCACGGAATTCTGTGGAGTTGCATAAAAACGTGAGCGGGAGGAATTCGGCCTGTCGTGCTGATTTTAGCCCGTGGAGCTTGTTCCGTGCTGTAAAATCAGTGCAAACGGCACCACACGGCACGGTAGAGGGCGCTGCTACTTTCTGCCGCTTGAGTAGATTTTCTACTCTAGCAGCAGCTTTCTCAGTGCGAACGGTTGCGAGCTGCCGTGACCGCCTGCGTTGAGAGATCTCGCCAGAAGGCGTTCTAGAGCCCAAAAATCACGCATGGGGATACAAATTTGCGCTCGCCATCTAAACGTTGACGAGGTGTGTGTGAAAACACCACCACGCCTAGGTTGGTGGAGTTTTGCCTGAATTCCACTCTCCAAGTGGAATGCAGAGTGGGCAAAACTCTGCCGACGAGGCAGAGTTTATCGCCCACCCCTAATTGTAACTTAAAATTTGAGTTTACCATTAAAGAGGATTTTAAATTACAATTCCTCAGACACCAAACATGAAATCCTTACCTGTTCGCAGTCAAAAGGCACACAATTGATGGACGGAATGCAGAACAAATCAAAACATTCAACCCCAGTCAAGAGATCTGGATTAAATCCATTATTCTTTTGCTCACCATGCCACCCCAGTTTAGTCCTGGCCATATGCTAATCAGTCTTGACCCTGTGCCTCATGGGAAGTCCAGCCCGAACTGCCAAGCAAGGTCCTCCCTGGATCGGAAACAAGCATCCTAGGACCGGTTTCTTGTTTTCACCCCTCATCAGCCAGGATAGCTTGAATCCAGTGGCACAGTGAGCCCGGGACCCACGTCTGGGCATACCCGGCGCACTTAGGGCGAGGAAGCAAAAGAGACACAATTGATGGACAGAATGCAGAACAAATCAAAACATTCACCCCCAGTCAAGAGATCTGGGTCATTCTTTTGCTCACCATGCCACCCCAGTTTAGACCTGGCCATATCCAAATCAGTCTGGACTCTGTGCCTCATGGGAACAGTCCAGCCCGAACTGCCAAGCCAGGTCCTCCCTGGACCGGAAACAAGCATCCTAAGACCGGTTTTGGGGTTTCACCCCTCATCAGCCAGGATAGCTTGAATCCAGTGGCACAGTGAGCCCGGGACCCACGTCTGGGCATACCCGGCGCACTTAGGGTGAGGAAGCAAAAGAGACACAATTGATGGACGGAATGCAGAACAAATCAATATGGCCAGGGAGTCGCCGATGACCCAGGAATGTGAATACTTACCATTACCCAAACCCCATGACACAATGCAACAAGTCCATTTTCTATTTCTTTGGGATAGGGGTCGTAAGACCCCTGGCCATATTTATTATCATTTCACATCAATAAAAAACACACTTTAAGCTGAAATGTAAATAAAGTGGTTATTGTGTAAAAAGTTATACATTTGTGACCTAGCCCTAACAGAGACTCTGGTACATGGGAATCACCTAACCATAACTAGTCTGTTCCTGTGTAACCAACAAAAATTATTACGTAACCGTTCCGAGTGAGATCAAGACTGGCTCTGCCCCTTCTTTTACCCCTTCGGGGGCCCTCCTTATGGGAGGAGCTCACCTTCCCTCTCCCCTCCCTACGGGGAGGCCTCCAATGTCTGAGAATTCTTGTGCAGGGGGCCCGGCTGCCCTTAGGACACCTACCGCGGGCACCCCCTCCACCCAGGTTTGTCAACCCCCAAGGGTCAGTGCTAGGTTGTTCCCAAATGCGCCTGCGCGGGTGGTTGATAGGTGAAGGACCTCGTCAGAGACCGCCCGGAAACCCCAGCGCCCCTGCTACCTCCTTTCCGACCTGGTGGCAGCGCCCCTTGGAGGGTCCATGGATGCAGATGTTAAATTTGGCAAAACAGGATGCCGTAAAGGGCCCTAAGTGTCCCCCCAATCTTGACCTCACCCGCCGCAGGCCAGTATAGTTCACCAACTATCTGCCCCCCCCCGACCGAAAATGCACGCTGGCGTTACCTCCTTTCGACAGGTGTACTCCATCTTGTAATAGAAAACGTTCCCCTTTGATCCACCCATGAGGTATGGCTGACAACCGATCCGTCCTGATCAACTTACCCAGTTTCCGGTTCAATGATGATGATGAGAAATTTATAAAGCGCGACAAATAACCTGGGGTGTCTAGGCGCTGCCTTTGATCTAATCAGTGCGAGCAGAGAAGTAACCAGTTAAACCATAAACAACCACGTTTTGAGGCCCTTCCTTAAGGGTCAACCTTTTTACCGACTCATTAATGGCTCTTACTGACTTCCCACCTCTCCACTTCGACCTCGGGACAATATTGGACCACGCAATAGTGGACTCTGGGAATTTCTTTGCCAGCCAGCACATTTCTGAAACAATCAATTCAAACAGGTCTCTCCGACATAGCTCTGTCAGGTCATTGCCTCCAATATGTACAATTATCACCCCTGGAAGCGTAAGCCTCCGGGGCAACATTCTGTCCAATGCTGTCCTCCATTGGGCCAAGGGCAGCCCCCCTGACCACAGAAAGTCAGCTGATATCCATCCTTCTTTGCCCGTGAAGCGTAGTCGCCTGCTAAATAAAAACTCTTTGCATGCTTCACATAGGAATGGCCCAACACCAGCACATCTGTCACGTATCTTGCTCCAGCGTAGACCGGAGGCAATGAGGCTGGATCCCATTAACCTCTCCACCACCTGCATTGATAAGAGAATAAGGTAAGGCACTACCACAAACGAGGTGGAACTCACCATGTTCAATCTCACATAGCGCTTGTAGCAATCAGACTTCTACCGGCCTATCCTTCAAACTGTCTGTCCCACCAACCCCATACTTGCGGCAGGGGTTGCTGTGCCAGTACGAAATGAATGGGAACCATACTCCGTAGGATCAAAACCTGCAGCCCCCAACGCCCCCTTGAGTACCCTGGTAAATTGGAATCTTGTGAGTGGTGTCTCATCTTGGTGTAACAACAGAGGGCCTCCCGCACCCTGTACCCGGTGAGCCAAAAAGGATTCCAGATTGCCTAGTGGACAACAGCTGCTCCCTGGGGCTCGGTGTAGCAGTATGTGATCCCCTCTCACCACCTGGTCAGTTTTGGAATGGGCAATGGTGATTGCTAGGGAGCCATTTGGCCATTCTATGTCCGCACGCTGTAGTCCTCCCTTCCAATCTTTTTTGTTCTTTGCCACCAAATCGCTCACCCTTAATGCCCCATAAACCACTTCGAGAGAGGCCATGACCTTTGCCAATTTCGCTGAGTCTATGGGGCGCCTGGAGTCGGATCTACACCCCTCCAAATGCTGCCTGCACCTCAGAGCCCTTTGTACCAGGAATGCTCTTGTCCCATCTGTGTATCCCAGCATTTTTGCAAAAAATGAATTTGCCATGAAATGCGTTTGGCATAGGAAACGGGTCTCCCTTCACTTCTCAGGTACACCAAGAATGATATTACTGACTCCTGAGAGAACCAACCCTCGTCCCTTGTACTTCCTGAAACCTGCGATATGTGCCATATGCCCCCTCAAAGGCGCGCTTTGTCCTGGGCGCTAAGCTGGCCGAAACGAGGTCTGGTAAACTGGGGCACCAAGCTGCCATAGATGTTCCGGAATGGTGAGGGGAGCTCCGCTGCTTCCGGGTGGTGACGCCTGAATGCCTGCATCTTGAAACGAGATAAAGCATCTGCTGCATTGTTCAGTACACCAGGCACATGTTTTGATGTGAAAGTAACATTCAATCTCAGGCATATCAATACAATCTCTTTCAGTAATCGCAAGATCATTTTACACCTGGCAGCCTGTTGATGAATGCACTCCACCACCGTCATGTTATCTGACCAGAATACCACTGACTGATTGCGATACTGTTCTGGCCATATCGTGAGTGCTACCAAGATGGGAAAATGCTGAAGAAAACCAATGTTCCCTACCAGGCCAGACTCAAACCTTTCAACTGGCCATCTTTCCGTGCACCAATCTGATCCCAGAATGGGCCTAAAACCTGTGCTGCCCGCAGCATCCGTCAATAGACCCAATTCATCATTGGTCCTGGCAGGGCTTGGCCACACCACTGTCCCATTAAAATCCCTCAAAAATGCCTCCCATATTCTCATGTCTTGGAGGACCTCATTTGTCAGCCTCGCATGATGATGCTTTGACTTAAGACCCGACATGGCCTGTGCAATAGATTTAGAAAATGGGCGGCCCATGGGTATAATGCGGAGTGCAAAATTCAGCTGCCCCACCACCACCTGTAACTGATGCAGCGTTACCTTTTCAGCCTTCAGGCATTCTTCTAGAGCCTTTGAAAAACCTCTTACCTTCTCCTGAGGGAGCCTGGATGCCTTGGAATCCAATTCTATGCCCAGGAATTCTATTGTGGTTGTTGGTCCACAGGTCTTTGCTTGTGCCAGTGGCACCCCAAAACGCCCCATCAATTCCTGGAAGCACTGCAAAGCCCTCCCACAGTCATCTGTGCCAGGAGCTCCCAAGAAGAGGAAGTCATCCAAGTAATGAAGTGCCCAACAGTTTCCTGATCTCTTTCTAAATGCCCATTCCAAAAAGGTACTAAACCTCTCAAAGTAAGCACAGGAGACTGAGCAACCCCATGGCATACATTTGTCAAAATAGAATGCACCCTCAAACTGAAAACCCAACAGATGAAAATCGTCCGGGTGAACCGGTAAAAGCCGAAAAGCTGATTCTATATCAGCTTTTGCCAACAAAGTCCCAGGTCCCAGCTCCTGGAGCATTGCGATTGCGTGATCAAGTGAGGCATACTTAACGGTACACAATGCCCCATCAATAGCCTCGTTAACTGACTGTCCTTTTGGTGCTGAAAGGTTGTGAATAAGCCAGAACTCCCCAGGGTCTTTTTTGGGGACTATGCCCAAAGGTGAACACACAAAATCTTCAAACGGTGGGGATTCAAAAGGACCTGCCACCCTCCCTAAGTTCTTCTCTTTCATAATCTTATCTCTGGCAATGCTACGGTTGGCCCTTAAAGACTGCTGATTTCTGCAGTAGGCCACGCCCTCACAACCTTCAGCTGGAATCCTGAAACCGCTTTTAAACCCCTCATATAAAGACTGTGCAGCTGTTGTGTTGCTGTATATGTTCAACCATGACACCATTGCCTGCCAGTTAACCGGGGAGGGGGCCTTACCCGTAAACAGGACCTCAATCATACTTTTTGGGACCCCTGTCTTTTGTCTTCTTGAAACACTTGGACTCTGGGTGTGAAGATAGGCCGCAGAAAGAACAACAGTGCTTGAACTTGCACATTCCTGGGGCTCTGGTGCACATCTTTGTATTGAAATCCCAGCATGTGCCTTTCCTTGCCCTGCCCCCTGAATTACAGTTTGCTCCTGTGCCCGCTCGAAAGGGCTGACTTGGACCGGCCATAGCCCTCTGTGGATACATGAAACGCAACCATGCATTCACATCTACTTGGTCCCTTCCCAGAGTGGGTCTAGTAGCCTTGATACACCTGAATTCTTTGTCATATTCCCTCCAGGCTGTGCCTCCAAACTCGTCATGCGCACAAGCTATCCTATTTTGGCAGCACGCTAACTGCCCTCCCAACGTTGGGGATTTCTCCGCCACGATTGCCTGAAAAATCGTGAAACCTCTGACCCAATTCATGATGGTCTCCTCCACCCTCCTCTTGTATGGCGAATGCCCACACTCCCTGGAATGTGAACGCTCCTTGCACCGCTTGGCTTCCTCCCTGTTAGGCGTATCTACAATCCACTCGCAAATATCCACATAAGCACCTTTCCAAATTTTTTCTTTAATGTCAGGGTGCACGTGCCTGCCCAACTGATCAGGCTCTGAGCGCACATCCCCAAGATCCACGCTCGGCAATGGTTGTAACATACCTGATGCCGTGCTTTCCCTAAGGGGCGGTGGAGGCCCGGCTGCTGCCAGTGCTGTCTGAGGCACACTACCAGCTTGCGGGATCCTCACAACCACTGGTCCATGCCCTGCTGGCCCAACTGCCACTCCTTCCTGCCTTTGTACACCTGGTAGCATACCAATGCCATCAACATGTGCCACCAAACTTTTTGCCCTTTCGACATGATCGGCCTCAGCCGCCCCAGCCAATGCACCCCCCAAAACTGGTGCAGACCACACACCTGCCCTTGAAAGCCAAGGCAACACACTGGCCAAACTTGCCACCAAATCTGGCTGGCCAACCAAACCCACTGGAGCTGCCCCACCAGCCTGTACTACGCTGCCGTTTGCTGGCGACACAACCACCGTAGGCGGACCGACCTGACTTTCCACAACACTGTTTCTGTCTGCCGGCACGACCTCTGTGGGGGCACTGCCCGAACCCCTATTTATTCCATCAACTGGCACAGACTCGGGTGCGGCCTGGGAATTCCACCCCCTTCCGCCACCCTGTCCGCTGCCACGCCTCCTGACCGGACGAAATGCTGCTCGGTAGCTACCCCCAGCCTACCAGGCCTGTCTGGCACTGCTGGCTCCACTGGCTGCCCTCCCTGCAGGTTCCGTGCCTGGTGCAAGCCTAGCCTCTCATCCATCGCCTCCATCCTGCGCTCCATCTTGAGCATCATCTCCTCCAACCTGCTAGCCGGGCGCGCCCTCTTAGCACCCTTCTTTGGTCCCCCAAGCTTGTTTGTAACAAATTTGCAACACTCCGCTATGGACACTAAAACTACGTAATTTAGAGCAAAGCCCGCCCATGATAAACAACTAACACTCCTCAAAGAACAACGCCCCCCAAGGCAACCTTGAAAACGTATACCTTTTACCGTGCAACAATCTAGCTGCCAACCAATAATATCACTTATGCGACCCCAGCACTCAAATAGGCCTTATACAATTAAGCCCCTGCTAAATTTCCCAGAGTCCTTCTCTAACAGTACCCAGGCTATGGAGAAAAAACCTTGTTGGCTGCGTCCACAAACAAAGCAACAGCAAGCCCCCAGATGCGATCACCGCCGCAGGCCCTCTGATATTCCTACCGGGCAAGAACACCCCCAACTACAAGGGCGCGATCACCGCCGCGGCCTGTTTTTACCTGTGCGAGGGTCCCCTGCACTCTCTAGAGGCGCCACTGAGAGTCCTAAAACTCCCGGGCCAGGCGAGTTAAACACACCCGGAGAGGCGGTGCAAGTGAACGGGGGGGGGGCACAACCTCTGGAGAGCACGTGGGCGAGGAATCCGGCAGAAGGTTGCGGCGACCGCGTCTTGCCGCAAGCAGGATACAGAGACCTGCCTGCGGCAGTGCGGCTGCTTAAATAGTCGGGTTTTTCAAGTGCTTCCGGTGCAGTGGGCGCGTCAGCCAATTAGCGCCAACTCCACTCGGAAGGATGGGGTGACCTGGCCCCCGGCTCCCCACCATATCGAGGGCTCTCCCTAGGTGGGGAGAGCCTCTGTTAAACATTCACCCCCAGTCAAGGGATCTGGGTTAAATCCATCATTCTTTTGCTCACCATGCCACCAATAAGTTAGCACTTATTAAATGTAATAAGGCAACCTAATGTTATCCTATGGGAGAGGTAGGTCTTTACGGTAGTGAAAAACGATTTTGTGCGTTTTCCACTACCAAGACATGCAAAAGTTAAAAGTACATGTTGAGGCTTTAATTACAATGCACCTTGGGCATATCTTAGGGATGACTTATGTGTAATAAAAAGGGAGTGTTAGAAATGGGGTTTCTGGTTGGCTAGGTTATGCACCTAAGCCAGGCAGAACCCACCACTCTAGTCAGGGCAAGCGAGTTACTCACTGAAGATAATCCCTGCTCACTCCCTTGGTAGCTTCGCAGAGCAGTCAGGCTTATCCCAGAGCCAAGGTGTAAAGCATTTGCGCAGCACACTCGCACAGCAGTGACACACTAGGCACACCACAAAAGAAACTCCACACAAGGTTAAATAAAAATATCCTTTGTATTATCCATAAAAAACACATTAGAACACAATCACATATATTACCGTGCCACTAGGCACTTATGACTTTACAGAGATTACATAAATCAGTAGGCCAATCGAGCCACTGTCATAAACATCAGTTAGCACAACCCAGTAGCTACTGGTAGGAACTGTACTTAGCATAACACATTATGCCTAAACATAATCAGCAGTGCACTGTAGCAAACTACCTGTAGAGTGCACGCATTAGAATATCACTATTACGGTACATGGGGTGCCAACCTGGGCAATGTAACTCAACATACATGTAAGCCTCGGGCATAACTTGCAAGATATGACGCAGGAATAATAAGCACATAAATGCCACCTCCTGACACTATAATCGGCAGCCTGATACTGTTGGACCAAGCGATGCCTCAAAACATCGGAGCACGGGCTGCAACCCAAGGTATCATAAGTACCACCAGAATCACCCACGGGGTGCCAGCGTTATACACATCCCCACATCAGGGCATAAGAGGCAGTAATTAGTATATCATAAGGCACTGCGCCCCAGCACTAATCTGCCCGGTGCTTCCAATTGATTCAGCCGGACCGGGACCTCCGTGGAGGCTACCCTTCCATCGGGACCCTGAGTCGGAAATGCTCCCCTAAGTCCGGAAACCAGCATAGGGGTAGGGTGTACACACCCTCCAAGACAACGGGGGACTACCTTGGTCTCCCCGTGTGAAGAAAAAGAAGAATCACCCAGGGCAGTTGCCTGCAACCATGCAGGGTCGCTGCCCAACAAATGCAGTGAAGGGTGATTCCACTCCGGCCGGGACGCCAAGTATGGCGGAGTCACTCACCCCACCATCCTCGGGCTACACTGGCTCCTGCGGTACGGTGGCGGCGGGACACGGAGCGAAGTCTTCGTTGGCTCGTGCTCCTCCGCTCAGCCTTCCACAGCTGCGGGCCCCCGCCCCTCTATGACGTGGGCGCTGCCGATGACGCGACTTCCTCAAATCTTCGGGCTGGTTTCTTGGAACAGCGGGCCAGATCTCCTCGCTACTACGTGCAACGCAGAAAGGCTGCACGGCTCTCTCTGGGCAACAACGCCCCCCAGGCACTTCAGGGCATCAGAAATACCACACGCCCGATTAAAGGGCCGCTCACCACGCGCCTCTGTAAAAATAAAATGCTCGGCCGACTCCTAAGTCCCCAAAAGTCACACAGGGCAGAGCTGGGCACAGGCAGGCCAGCACACAGGGTCACTCAGCAGAGTGGAAGTCCTTTCGGCCACCCAGCAGGCAGCAGGTCAGTCCCAAGTGGCAGTTCCTCCTGGCACACTGCAGTCCACGCAGTGTGTTCTCCTCAGTTCCTGAAGTTCAACAGACATGGGGCCACAGCCCCAGTACTTATAGTCCACATGTCTTTGTTCTCCCCTGGCACAGGGATCTGAGCCCAGTCCAAACCAGTTCTGGGGGCACTTTACAATTACATTCGCAAGTGCACAACAACCTCCATTGTTAGTGTAAGCCTTGGCCCCAAACACACCACAGGGGGGCGGATCCATCATTGTGGAAGGCAGGCACAGCCCTATTCAGGTGCAGGTGCTACTCCTCCCACCACTCCAAATGCGGACCAGGCCTATTCAGGTGCAAGGGACAACTCCTCCCGCTACTCTAAATTCAGCCAAGGTCTATTCAGCCTAGCACTGAATCACCCAGGCAGGGCAGGACAGGACACATCTCAACTCCCCCCTCCCCCCTCCCCAGGGACTGGCTGGAGTGAATACTCATCCCCACTCCCCTGTCAGTCAGAACCAGACGGTCAATACACATCCAGGCGGGCACAAAGACACATAGCACACAGAAATGCCCACTTCTAAAAGTGGCATTTCTAAAATAGTAATAATAAATCTGCTTTCACCAATAAGCAGGATTTATCACTACGACTCCAAACATACCAAGCATGGCCGTGCTACCCCTCTCCTGTCCGGAATTACCACTGAAGCACATATCGGGGAATCCCCAATGAATCCCTATGAGAGGGCAGCCTCACAGCAGTGAGAAACCAAATAGGCTGTTTGTCACTACCAGGACATGCGACACAGTTAAGGCACATGTCCTACCTTTTACCTACACCACACCCTGCCCATAGGGCTAGCTAGGGCCTACTTTTGGGGTGACTGATATGTAGTAAAAGGGGAGTTGCAGACGTGGCAACCACTTTATGTGCTACGTCACAGCAGCAGTAAACTGCACGCGCAGGCCCTGCAGTGGCAGAGGGCTGAGACTGGTTTGAAAGGCTACTTTGGTGGGTGGCGCAAGCAGCGCTGCAAGCCCACCAGTAGCATTTAATTTACTGGCCCTGGGTATATGGGATACCACTGTACAAGGGACTGATAGGTAAATAAAATATGCCAAATAGGTGTAGACCAATCTTACCAAGTTTACCATAGAGAGCACATACTCAGCAGTGATAAAGTTCCCAGAGTCATAAAACCACCAACAAGAGTTCAGAAAAAATACAGGAGGAAGGCAAAAAGTTCTGGGATAACCCTGCAAAAAGGGCCAAGTCCAACAGGGTGTTTAAGGCTTGGCAATGGGGTTATTTTGCCAAGGCGAATTGCCAGTTTAAACTTCATTCAGGTTGCAATGGCAGACATGGGACAAGTTTTCAGGGGCTGCTTAATTGGGTGGCACAATACTGCTGCAGGCCCACTATTGGCATTTAATTTGCAGGCCCTGGTTATATGGTATACAACTTTACTATGGATTTATGAGTAAACATAAATATGCCAATCACATGAAAGCCAATTTTTCCATGTTTTAGGGAATGAGCATAAGCACTTTAGCACTGGTTAGCAGTGGTAAAGTGCACAGAGTCCTAAGGCCATCAAAAACAAATTCAGAAAAATAGGAGGGTGATGGCAAAAAGTTTATGGGAAGACCACCCTAAGGCTGACCGGTCTAAGACAGTTGTTTCCAATGGCTCTGCAGGTTGGCATCCCAAGATTTGCTGGGTGTAAACCATCCCTTCTTCGGTCTCTCTCTTGACCAGGGAGATATTGCTATCTGGCACTCTTTCTTAAGGCCCAGTACACTTTTCACTTTTGAAATACTCACCAAGACAGTCATTTTTAGGTCTCACCTGAGACAGCGCATGCACGGTCATTTGCAAGATCTTTTGTAAACGTACAAAAATGTAAAAAAATTAAAAAGGGCATAGAGCCCGTCCATTACTTACCTTTGGACGTCTTCAATGTTACTCTCTTTGCCTTGCTTCTCATTGGTCTCCCGATTTCACTTTCTCTTCTTCTTGTCGGTTCCGTGGAGCATAGACCAAGTACTGCTTCCTCTCAGCGCCTAATGTCCGCTAGGCGTGCAATTTTGGAGGTACTTTTATTTTATTTCACTTGTTGCACTGCATAAAAGTGTATATGGTTGCACCCCGTCTCACCTGCTCCATATCATTGCTTGCCTCATTACTATTCCACCTCCTGCTGTCCGTGGGTGGCTTGCTCCCCCCGCCCTCCTTCTGCTGTCTGTGATCTTGCTTGCCCTCGTCCTTCGTGTTGCCTGCCGTCCCGCCCACTGTCCATTGTTTTTCTGCCCCCTCTCCCCCCCCCTCCCCCCCCTTACCCTGAAATTCAATATATAATGAATTTCTTTTGGGGGGGGGGGTATTTTTAAATCAACTTCTCTATAACCATCGAAATAATTTATTTGCATAAGTTTCAGATGTATTATCTTGTATTTTCTAAGATGAAAAGCTTGATTTGTAATAGAAGTTCTGAATGTTTCATTAAAGACATTCACCATACAGTCCTGGCAGGTGTGGCCGCCTTTAGAGTGAAATGGTGAGTGCACAGCTGTAAGATGGTCACGGCTCTCCCATTGTCCCCGCTTGCTCCAGGTCTATGTTGGCACTGGGTGAAGAGGGGGCCGCGTTATTATAAATTAGTACTGGACGGATATTCCCTGGGGTTGCAGGAAGTTTGAAAACTGTTCTCCTGCCCTTGCCAGGAGTAAGACAGAAGCCAATGTGGAGTTAATTGTCTGTGGAATTGCGCTATGAGGACATGAGAGAAATATCTGTGTGTGTTAGGGACGCAGGCAGCACCTACGACAGCTGTTGTGAGCAGGGAGAGGCCCTTTCAAGTCACGCTTCGAATTGCATGGGCTCTTGCTGCCACAAAGGGCTTTTTTAAGTGAACAACTGCCCCCCTAACTGGGTCCTCCATACAGAAACATTGGACAGCCCCTCTAATAGAACTTTGGAAGTTCACCCTTGTTCAGGGGATGTAGTCTCTGATTACAAATCCACGTAACCTAGGGTGGTAAGGAGAAGAACTTTAGATTTTTCATAATTTTGCCATGTCCATCTGTCCCTTTAGTTTTTTAAAAACTTTTTAGTTTTGATTCAAAGAGGGCAAGACCTACAAGACATGCCTTCTTCGTAACTATCGATATTTGAGCAGTGAGCAGTTTCGTTATAAACTTGCATTGCCGATCTCTGATAAGCCCTTTCCTGTAACCATTTACAGGCTGTGTTCAGTTTACCAATACAAACGTTTTTCCCCTAAACTTATTGTTAAAATTGAAAAAAACTTCGCTGTGTGGATGCTTAATTATCAATACAAGAACAACACATATAACTTCAATATCAAAAAATAACCAACTATGCTCCAACCATAATATTTAGAATCTCATAAATATTTAATAAAATACTAGTGACTTTTGTTAATATAGTTTATCATCCACTAGACCAGATATATCATCAAAAACATTTGGTCCAAAATAACATAGAAAACAACTGTATACAATTAAAATACTAAAGAAGTTATTGTGTTGACGCAGCGTTTCGATGGCTCCTTGACTTTATCCCACCTTCTTCAGGATCAATAACTGCATTAAAACAATTGATATTCGCCAGGATTTTATATCATGTATATTGAAGGTGCCTTACTTTTATTGTCCTTCACCCATAATAGTACAAACAGTCTGTTTCTTTCCCAACGAGATAGGGAACTAAAATTTAAGACTTTGCAGCTCAAGTTTCACATGGGTAAACTAACTATGACAAGTCTACTATTCCTTTCCTGCCCGAGCAAGACCGTCACTATGATAATGCAGATCTCAGGAGTCAATAAATAGTTCCTTAAAGCAGCATTTTCAGTTACCGGTCCGTTCGGCGCCGTTCACACAGTTTGTTGTATCTGCTAGTTTACAAACCAACACAGGTCTTGATGGCTACCAATACGTTGCCCCATGCTTGTTAAAACACTCATGCACATTCTAGGACTCACCTTGGATGTCATTCTCAGAAACACTGACCTAGACCCGTTCCAACGGATTACTCCAGTCACGTGGTCATACCACCACCTGGTGGCCTTCCAACACAAGACACCACAACTCACGCAAGCTAAACTCACCTTACCCGTAACAACATACTGACTTTTGAACAAACTGAATTTGGAGGACCTAGAAACCCACCTTACTTCCATGAAGCTTTTAATATCCTAATCACACTGAAAATATCTAAACATGGCAGAAGAAAGCAAGCCCCTTGGATCAATGCAGAAAAAAAAGATAAAACAACAAATTGTCACATTTCAATGCACCGCCTTCAAAATAAATAACCTTTAAGACAAAATATGCCTACACAAACATAACAGAATGTACAAGTCAACAATCTAAAAAGCTACTGTTTAAACAGCATGCACAATACGACATGTGGCAATAAATTATTTTGTAAAATGCTTGCAGAATTTGTAATCCAAAATGCACAGAACAAACCCATCCAATTTCACAGGATTTTTTTTTTTTTTATAAATCTTTTTTGATTAAACATTCATCGACAACAAAATCACACAGTTCAAAGGATACATAGCATTCACTGTTGATGCATACAGAGTACAGTAGGACAGTGTAACCCTATACATGAGCGAGCTAGGGTGTGGGGGGGGTCTTCTAGTTCGATGTGACGGGGCGGGGTACAGATATTTCCCCTGTGGGAATTCCACAAGCTCCAAACTCGTGACCACTTTTGCGGGCAACCCCGGGCCGTGTAGACAGTTTTTTCCCTGTACATGCACCAGTCTAGATTTGTTTCCCAGGCCTCCACCGTAGGTGGCTGGGCAGCTCCCCACAACTGAGCAATGTTTCTCTTTGCAACCATCAAACAGTGTCACCCACTGCGTGTGGTATCTATTCAAATCAGTGGGCTCCCAGACATTTAGAAGGCACCTACGTGCTTCCAGGCGTATGTCGGTGCCAAGTACTTCGCTCAGTATTTCATGTGTTTTCCGCCAGAAGGGTTGTATGTGTTCGCACTCCCATAGTATGTGCATGAAGGTCCCTACATGACCGCATCCTCTCCGACATTCCCCTCCCCCTACCTTTCCCATGTATACTAATTGGGGCCCCGTATTGTACACCCTGTGAAGGATTTTAAGTTGTACTAGGCGGAGCCTCGCAGGGATTGCCACCACCCTGGGGGAGGAAACTGCCTCCTGCCACTCCTCGTCGTCCAATTCTATGCCGTCGTTTGCCCATTTATCTCGCAGGGGTTGTAAGGGGTCTGTCATATTATTTATCAGTTTTTTGTACGTTAGGGATATAGTCTTTTCAGGTAGGTGCCCATCAAGCAGCCTGTCTTCGAGCGGCGAGGAATCGGGAGGAGAAGAACCGCCGGGGAGGTGTGATTGGAGCGCGTGGTGGATCTGTAGGTAACGATAGCGCTCTGTGTCGGCCAATTGATGTTGGTGCTGCAGTGAGGGAAATGTCTTTATTTCGCCCTTCTCCCACATGTACTTGACCTGTGAGATCCCAATAAGGTCCCACTTATCAAATCCCTTTGAGTTCCCCAGTGTACCCAACATTTCAGAGTCCCATAAGGGCGTTGCTAATGTAAGTGTTCGTTCCCAGCCCAATGCTTTGGTGGCAGTGTGCCAAATGTGAACAGGTACTGTTAGTGTGTACCTCTTAGGGCTGGAATAGAGCGCCCTATTGTAGTTCCCGCCCGGGAGGAGCCACTTATCCATGAGATACCCAGGATTGTCTGGTCGACCGTACGTGCTATGGTTGATGGCTGCGAGGTGTGCCGCCCAATAGTATTTTTGTATATCAGGGAGGCCGATGCCCCATCGTACCAGTTAAGCGTGCGCTTGTGCAGCGCAATTCGAGGCTTCCCGTCCCACAGCAAATTCCTTTGGAGGCTCTCGATGGCTTTAAAGTATGCCTTCGGGACTATATCCATCGAGTTCTGCAAAGCATATAGCAGCCGGGGAAGCGACACCATTTTGAAAAGCGCTGCTTTACCCAGCAGGGAGAGGGGGAGCGCTTTCCAGCTAGCGATATCACGTCTAAGTCTCTGCAGTGGCAAGAGAAGGTTATTAGTAAATCTGAGCGTGGGGTCCAGGGAAATGAATATTCCCAGGTACTTAAAGCCGTTTTCACTTATCTGGATTGGGCAGGTGTGGGGTGGTGAAGGGGCATTCCCTTTGAGAACATACATGAGAGACTTACCCCAGTTTACAGAGAAGCCGGAGTATCTGCCGAATATGTCAAGGATATCTAAAACTGCAATCAAGGACCGTCTGGGGAGGCCAGATACAGCAGTATGTCGTCTGCATATAGCGATATACGGTCTTCCCAGTCTGGTGACCAGCGAAGACCTCGTATTACAGGATTTTTTCGAATCCACGCTGCCAGTGGTTCCAGGGCTAGCGCAAACAGGAGGGGGGAGAGGGGACATCCCTGTCGCGTGCCCCGGCTCAATGCGAATTCATCAGACTTTTTGTTGTTGACCACTACTTGCGCCATGGGCTCGGAGTACAGGAGGCGCACCCATTGGACAAAGCCTGGCCCAAACCCCAGTTTGGCAAGCACTGCCAGGAGATATGGCCACTCGATGGTATCGAATGCCATAGTTGCGTCTAATGAAACAACTATCGCTGGCTCTTCAATTGTGGAGACCCTGCCCAGGACTCTGTGTAGCCTGCGCAGGTTTAGGGCCGTATTACGGTGCGGCATAAATCCTGACTGGTCAGGGTGTACAAGTTTCTCAATAACTTTAGCAAAGCGGGTAGCCAGTAGCTTTGCCAGGATTTTGGGTTCCGCGTTCAACAATGAGATCGGTCTGTAAGAGGTGCATTCAGTCCTGGGTTTGCCTTCTTTAGGGATCGTGACTATCGTGGCCACTCTTTGGTCCCTAGGCAGGATCCCCTTCTCCTTGCACTCAGTGAACATGGCCTTCATGTAGGGGGCTACTTTGTCGGGTCTGAGTTTGTACAACTCGACTGGGAACCCGTTTGGACCAAGAGCCTTACCAGAGCGGAGCGCCCTGATGGCCCCCGCAATCTCATCTGTGGTCAAGTCACTATCTAGGAAAGTACATTCGTCCTCGGAAAGCGTGGGGAGCGAAATGTCCCGCAGCAACTCTGGCGAGTCATTCTCCGCGTATGGTACAGTGGCCGTATACACTGCGAAAATGACTGGCGAACTGGTTCACAATCTCTTGTGGGTCGGTTAATATGGCAGTCTCCTCACCTCTAAGCTCTGGGACCAGGCGACTCGCCCACTCCTTCTTGTCCAGCCACGCTATCAATTTTCCGGCCTTGTCACCCAGATCATAGATTCTGCCTAGTTTCTCTCTCCCTAGGAGTTTAGCTTTATCAGTCGCCAGTGCTTTGTAGTCTGCTTGCTTGAGGCGCAATAGATGCAACTTCTCAGGCGTAATGCCATTTTCTAGGTCTCTTTCCAGCTCGGCGACCTCCGCTTCAATTGTTAGGACCTCTCTCTGTCTGTCCTTTTTCAGTCCGGCTATCAGGGATAGAGCTTGGCCCCGTATTACAGTTTTAAAGGCTTCCCAAAGGGTCAGGGAGGAGTCCACTGTGCCCTCGTTGTCTCAAATAGTGATCCATGGCTTTAATGGGTTCCTTACGAATCAAAGGGACTCGGAGGTACCACGGATTGATAGGGGCGACTCTCCCCACCCCCATCTGGCCAAGGACTATGTGTACCCATATTGGGAAGTGATCCGAGATGCCCCTAGGCAGGTGTTTGATGTCCCGGATATGGGAGGCTTGCGATGCGGGGGTCAAGATATAGTCTATGCGGGAAAGGCTGTGGTGTGCCCCAGAGTTAAGTGTATTGGAGTATCTCTGGATTGTGCATCCTCCACCCGTCCGCCAGTCCTAGTGCTCCCATAAAATCAGGCAACCATCCGGTTGATAGGCCCATGTCCCTCGGGGGTGGCGGTCAAGTGCGCCCGATACCACTGCATTAAAATCACCCCCTATTACTAGTAGTCCCTCTGGGAGTGAGAGTAAGACAGTGCCCAGATCAGCGAAGGTAGTGTTTTGTAGGCCAGGCGGCACATACACTGATAGCAACGTTAAGGTGCGCCCCTCCCACTGGCCCGAAATACCTATGTACCGGCCTCGGTCGTCTGCCCAAGTGGAAGCTATTGCTAGGGGAAAGGAGTTCTTCAACATTATACCTACACCCCGCGAGCTGGATGTAAATCCCGCATGCGCCACCATTTTGTATCCCCATCTATGTAGCGCCTTGCAGGAGCTCCCCACTAGGTGCGTTTCCTGGAGCAGGATAATATCAGGGGCTTTCCGTTTGAGATACTGGAGAACTACACTCCTTTTGATCTTATCCTCCAGCCCATTAACATTCCAGCTGAAGATTTTAGCACTTTTATCCCCAGGCGCATTCATTGGTGTAACCATAGATACTTGCACCCTCAGTCCTCTCTGCAGCCTGTGTGGTCGATGAGAACCTGAACAATAAACAAATATACATTTCCGACCCAACAACCCCTCTCTGGGCGTGGAACTGCCCATTGTAGAACCTGCAGAGCGCCTGTCGCCCGAACTTTGAACTAAAAGAAGAAACATGGGAGGGTTCAGCACTCTGATTCGCCTCCTCCCCTTACCCCGCAACATCGTAGAAGTCCCAAGGCGGATCAACCCCCACCAGGCCAAGGCTGGTTACGGAGGGGGCGACCCCGTTTAGTTCAAGGCAGGTGTGGGTCCCGTGTACCTTACATGCAGCCGGAGTCTCAGTTCAATTGAGAAGAGGAGTCAACGTCCTGCGCAGCTCAGTTCATTCCTTCCGCTGAGTGTCTGGATCTTCGTCTTGACCCGGTGGGCGGTGGCCCCGCTCTGCCTGGCCCTTGAGCCAGTCGGCCGCCGCCTCTGGATGCTCAAAGAACCAGGCCCGACCCCCCTGCTCCACTCGGAGCCGCGCCGGGAACAACATGGCGTATTTCAACCCACGGTCCCCGAGTCTCTTCTTGATCGCCAGGAAGGATCTCCTTTGTCTCTGAACCGCTTGAGTGAAGTCCGGAAAGAGGGTCACCACTGCATTTTTGTATCGGAGTGGAGGCGCTGCTCTGGCGCTCTGGAGTATCACATCCCTGTCTCTGTAGTTTAGCACTTTTGCTAAAATGGGGCGCGGGGGAGCCCCCGGTTTAGGACAGCCTCCTGGAACGCTATGCGCTCTCTCTATGACGAAAAATTTGCTGAGGCCTTTAGGTTGCAGATGGTTAATAATAAGGTCCTCGACGAAGAGGTCCGGTGATGGCCCCTCTGCCCTTTCCGGCACTCCAAGTATACGTAAGTTGTTCCTCTGGAGTCGCCCTTCGTAGTCGTCCAGTTTCTGCTCAGTGACTGCGCGGAAGCTTTGTAGGTTGCGGACCTCAGTCTGGATTTGCGAGACATCGTCCACTAGGCTTGTCGCGGTGATTTCCACCTGTTTCACCTTCTCGTTAAGCTTCGCGAGGTCCGTGCGGATCAGATTGACCTCAATTGATATAGTGTCCATCTTATGTTCCAGCACGGACTTGACCCCCGCGATTGCCGCCATCACATCTTTCAACGAGGGGTCGTGGTTTTCCCCCTCCAGGTCCCCTGCTGACCTACTTCTGTTGTGGCTGTCTTGCAGCGTCTCTTTAGGAAAGGTGTAGCGGTCCAGCTTGTTCATTTTAACCGATTTAGCTCCCTTCGCCCCCGATGATTTAGGCTTCTCCATTGTCACTAGGCCAACCAGCCAGGGCTACAAAGCACAGGCTTCCCTGCTCCTCCGCTCGCCTCGGGGCTCAGAGCGAGGCACGCCACCCCCCTTCGGGGCCGGGAAACGGCAGCAATAGGGCGGCGTCGGGCAGGTGACTCCCCTGTGCAGCAGTAGGTAGTCCTAACCCAGCAGGGTGTTCTCGGTCTACTCGTTGTCTGGGCCCGGTAGGAGTGCACAGGCGATAGATCAGGCACCCACCTCAGAGGAGGTCTTTACCCGCTCGTCGGGCGGTCCATTGCCGCGGGGGGCCCGAGGACCGGGCCCGCTCGTCGATCTTACCCCCGGGGACAAGTGTGGTATACGCTGGCTCCTCACTGCAACCGGTTATTCGCCCTCCGCCTCAGCGCTCACCCCAGTTCAGTTCCAGGCCGCACCCCCTGTCTGCACACCGAGGCTCCCAACCGACCATCCGGCAACTCTCTGGTCGTTGAGGGGTGCTTAAGCTGGTCTTGAGTCCGGTAGCCCTGCTGGTGGCCCCCACTCCACTCTTGTGTCAGTTCTGGACCTGGACCCAAACGCTGCTGGCTCACTGCCCCTGGTCGCGGGTCCCGCAGGAGAAAGGGGGGGGGGGTTTGTCCCCCGTCGTTGTTTTCCCTGGCTGCTGTGAGTTCAGAAAGACGGTACGCCCCAGGCCGCTCCTTTTGTTCTCCCGCGGCCGGACACAACACGGCAGTCGCTGCCCAGCCCCCGCCCAGGCCGCCGCTCCGACAATCGCAGCTTCTCACCTACGGGGGCTCAGTAGTCCGTTGCCAGCCGCTTCTGCGCCGCAGACGGGGGGGCTCCCGCAGGGCGCCGCGGGTCACACCGCCACCAGGTCTTGTCAAGTAGGCCAAGAATACGGGGGGTCGCCTCAGCGCGTCGCCGCACGTCGTCACCCTCTCCTCTGCAGCCACCAGCAACTCAGGTCCCGGCGCCGGCCGGGGGTACAGGCCGCGGCGGACCGGGCTTCGCCGCTCGCGACACAGGCGGCCGCCAGACTCAGGAGTCGCCGGAGAGGTACGGGCACCTTTTCCTATCGGGGAGAAACGTCTTGGGCTGCGGATTGGTGTAACGGATAGGTGTGGGGGAGAAGGTTAGGTCCGAGCTACCAGATCAAGCGGCCATCTCGCTTCGCCGCTTGGCCACGCCCCCATTTCTCAGGATTTTTGTCACAAACTGTCAAATCATTACACAACCTAAGCAGACATGTTGGATTCTTACTTAACCCACAGAAAACCAATAGCACTAACTCATTTCCAACATCGCCCTCTAGTGGTTGGTGATCACAGCCTCTACACTCCTTCAAAGAACTATCACCAAATGAATTTCAGAATGATGTATGCTATTCCCACTCTTGCGCACCACAACATTTTAGCTGCTATCCCAGTCAGAACACTAATCAACAACTCCTTAATAGCAGAATGTTTTCTAGAAGACATAAAAAAGGCACACATATGCCTGTTATTAAAGAAAACAGACCTGGACCCTCAAGGCTGCAACAATTACAGACCTATAGCAAACGGACCATTCCTGGGCAGACTTGTAGAAAGTGCAGCCTCACCCAGATGTCACAATTCATTCAACATAACTCCTTCATTTCCAACTTCCAAGCAAGATTCCATCTAGGAAGAGGCACCAAATCATCCCTTATCTCCATTTGGGACGATCCTAGAAGCACAGTAGACCAGAGGACTTCAAAACATTTTTACTTCGAGGCCCCCTAAGAAAAATGTTTTGATGTTGGGCCCCTCTCCAAAACTTTATGGCAAGACTTGGATGAACACAAGGGGCAGGGCTGATCGCATGGAGCAAGGCTTGTTAGATCATTTCACCGGACCTTTTTCTTTAGTTTATAATCCACACTAAATATGAGACTTGTAAAATAACTAATACATCAAACAAAACAGAAGTTGAACAAAAAACACGACTCTCGCCCGTTCCACACCATGCCTTACGATCACTCCAACCTTGAAACATACTCTGTCCCTTTCAGAAAGAAAGGAGTTTCCACATGTTGCACATCTCTTTTTAGTAAGGGTGCCCTCCACCCTAATGCTACCAAGCAAAATGAGCCCCTGTGCCTCTTTTGTAAATTGAGACAGTCATAATTATGATGCACAGGACCCTGCACACCAGTGGGCGGACCACTGCACCTGCGTCACTAATGAGAAAGTGTCCTTTCAATGGACTTATAAAAATGTGTGCCTTAGGTACAGCATGTTTACCTATTACTAAAATGTATTCTTTGAAAGCACTTGTTTTATCGTAAACACTAAATTATTTTGGAGCAGCGTATCTTATACCCGGGGCCACTGGAATTATGCCATTCTGCGGCTGAAGTGTCTTCTGCATAAATATAGATTTTTCACATTTGCCACATAAGCAGCCATTTATGCATAATTGGCAGATTTTAACAAAAAAAATGGTTGAATGAATTAAAAGTTACTAAAAAGGTGGCAACGTGTCCCCGCGCAATAGAAAGCTCTTCGGAAAGGTTGGCTGGTCATCTTTAAATTTCTCTTGCTGTATTTGGGTGTTTAGCTGGTACTAAGGAGGTAAAATATTTGCCCAGGCAGTTTAACATGTGTAAAAATAAAAAAATGAAGTAATACTATCACTTAATTTCTATTTTCTTGCCGCATAATTTAGTCAACGCTGCTGTATAAAATGTCATCCTCCACTGCCACATATTCCAGTGGCCCTCCTTATACTGTGGGGATTACAATTTTAAAATAACGACATATATTCACAGTGCTTTTTGTTACAGATTATGACCTCAAAGCACTATAAATACACGTCACTATTCCAAACTGTGCCAACCACGATTCAATTCTCTCTGATCTCACAATCAGACAACTAGAGTGATTACTTTAACCAATTGAGGTTTCATAATGTAAAAGAATGCCTCTCCCACTGATTACTTTAATTTGCATTTATGTTCAATTTAACATGTATGCATTATTTTGTATGCAGTTGTCTAAAGATGAAAAAACAACAAATTACTTGTAGAATATTTTGTTTCCAGGATCACAGTTGCCATACTTTTTTATGCACTTCAAATGCTGCAAAATGGCCGACAGGTGAGGAGCTCCGGCCGGAGCTCCTGGCCAGAGATTGCCTTTTTGGCCTGTTTCCCCTGATTTCTGCCTCCTCCCTGGACCCTCTTTGCTCACCTGTGGTCTTGTGTGTTTGCGGACCTCGTTGCTCCGGTTGCCCGCTTGTCAGCTTGAGATTTCTGGAGAATTGACGAGATCGATGCTTTCTTAGGCGGAGACTGAGCGGCCATGGCCGATGCCCGGTGGAGCTGTGGACAGCTATAGGGGAGATTGGCTCCGGTTTTTTTCGCCGTGGCCGTCACCTACCCAGCCGGACATCGGGCACAGCTCTCCTCACCTCTCTGCTGTGTCTCCCTCTTCCCCCGCCTTCCTGGCGAGGCACCGATGAGTGTTTCCTTCTTCCTGGATGGTTGTTGGGTAATGGAGGGGGATCACCCTCCAGACCGTTGCCTGCCTGCCTGCCGGACCGGAGTCGCGAACGCCTGACTTCCCACTGCGTGGGTTCGAGAAACAACGAGAGCACAACAGGGAGATCTGCACGATGCTGCTGCCCTGCACCACTGAACTTCCTTTCCTCTCTTTTCGGAGTTGCTCGCCCTCCTGACTCCCGCAGTTACCTTCCTCTTCCTGGGACTGCTTCCTCGGTGTCCGTGCTGACTCCCATACTTGCCCTCCTGATCCCCGCTGCTGCCTGCCTTCTCCGGCGCTACTGCCTGTACACCCGATCGAACTTTATGGCTTACCGAACTACGACTCTTTTGCCCCAGCAGCCCTGAGCGTTTTGCTCGCTTAAACTACCCGAGTATGTTCGGTGATCCCCAATCCCCCTCCCTCCTTGCTCCAGTGATGGCCCCCACCTCAACCCTGCGCCAGCGCCCTGGTTATTTTGTGGATTGGATTTCTTGTGTTGTCCCGCCATTTTGTGACTTTTAAAACGGCGCCCGTGACCCGGGTCCTCCATCTTGGATGCTTAGTCCGTTTCACATGTTGCTGGTCTACACCCTTTGTCGCCTGACAATGCCTTTTACTCTGCCTTTACCCCCCCCGGTCTCCCTCTTCCCTCCTTTCTTTTTCAGTCATCGTTGCTTCTGGATGTTATGACTACTGATCCCACGTTTGACTTTTCTTATTGTCTTCTGGTTCCCTTGGAGCATTTCCCTCCTTGCCGGTTGCCGGTTCTACCTATCCCGATCTTCATTTCTCCCCTTTTTCCTTTTCCCCCTCTACCTTCCATACCCCTTTGGACTTGTCAATATTTTATGCTATGTTATTGTAACTGATGTTTTTGTGCAACACTGTTTTTTTTCCTATGTAACTGTTTTTTACCCCCCATGCTCCTGTAACTGAATCAATTTCGTAACTCGCTGATCCGTATGTAAAGCGCTCTGATACCTCCGGGTCTAGCCAGCGCTATATAAAACTCTGCAAATAAAATAAAAATAAATGAAGACAGCCTGTAAATGTGACAAATAAGCAAAGTCGGACTTGCAGACCATCTTCATTTACAAGTACTGACTGAGTCATTTGCGCCCCCTGCGAACACAGCCATAGACATAGCCACAGTTTAAAGGCCTATGCAATAGACCATTGTGGAGTTGCTACCCTACTTATCTAGGTCCTTTCATTTACCTTTGACACAGTTGATCATTACACTCTCATCCAAGACTCGAGGATGCCAGCATAGACAGTACTGCTCTCACTTGGATCATGTCCTACCTACACAGTAGAAATTGTCATCCATACTCCTCCCTGCTCATCAAAACCCCATAAAAGCAGGAATCCCTTAAGGCTCCATCATCTCACCCACACTTTTCAACATCTACGTGTAATCCTTACCTGAAGTAATATATGTTTTTCAGTTCACCTGCTATAGCTAACCAGACGACATGCAGATACTTCTTGAACTGGAAAGTCCCAAGAACACTGGAAACTTCAAAATCCGTTGATCAGTGGATGACATGGAGCCACCTCAAACTGAAAGCATCCAAAACTGAAATACCTGTGGCGACTGGAAAACCTATTGCCCGCTCTGCCCCTGGCCTTGTACCACCACCAAAAATATACAAGGATGTAAGAAACCTCGAAATTATCATGGACTTCAAGATGTCAATGAAGTGGATAAGTTAGCCAAATCAAGCTTTCTTACCATGAAAACGAAGCAACGCATAGTGCCGCAGCTAGGATTCCCTCACAAGGTCCGAGCGATGATCTCTTTTGTCCTATCAAAACTTGATTATGCTAATAGTCTATATAATGACTCGCCTTTATCAACCAAGAGAAGATGACAGAGAATTCAGAACTCTGCTTCCTGACTACTCCTACATGGAGGCGCATATCTTCCCTGCCTTGAGGGCCGTACACTGGTTACAAGTTGCCAGAAGATCCATCTTCAAGCTGCTTTGCATCACCTACAACGTAATATATGGCAAGTGACCACTTTTCATCAGGAAGAAAATCACAAAATACATACAACAAAGGAACCTCTGCTCTAAACTGGCACCCCCACGTCAGAATCCTAATATATAAGGAAAAAACATTGATGCAAAATCTTTCTCTGTCCAAGCAGCCAATTTATGGAATTTGTTAACCCCAAACATAGGATCCACTGACCACGATCTCCGCTTCAAAAGATTAGTCAAGAGCTGGTTCTTTACTACATGTTCACAATACTCACACCACAACAATGTGCAGCAACAGTATGTACAAGATATTAAAACTATAAATTAAAAAGATGATTTGCGGGGGCGTGGCTAGCAGCCGAAGCAAATGGCCACTGCCTAAGGAGGCTCCGTTACCCAACCAACTCCCCAATGATCCGGCCAGTAATCCGTTGGCAGAACTGACCCCATACGCAGTGGACTGAAGATCGGAAGCGACGGGGAATCAGACATGCCTGGTGCGACTCCCGCCGAGCGCACCATCGAGGAAAAGGAGTGCGGGGACTAAAGTTGGCTCCGACCCGACCGCATAGCGGAATCTGGCGCCCGGCTGAACAAAGCGGTGTGTGCCGCACTGGTGATGGAGCGGGCACGCTGTAACCTGCATCGGAAAGCACTCTGCTGCACTGCAGGAGGAGCTGGACTCGTGGGCTGAAGTGACACTGGATGGCAGCGGCAACTGTGAAATAGTGCGGTCGTTGCCGCAGACGGAGTTCGCTGTCTGGTTAGCGACCAGCACCGGCCGGCCTCATACAACGCACCCGGGACTCGGAGGAAATATTGGGCGAGCCCCAGGCGGACAGCAGCAGGCCACAGCAGGGGGACTATTACTGAGAAGCAGAGGGAAGAATTAGGAGCTGCTGGGTGTAGTGTGACCCTACACGAAACGGTAAACACCGAGTGAGCGCAAAGCGACACTCGAGATCGGCGCCACTTCAAGAAACGTACCCCGCATCACTCTGCTGGGCCTCCTCCCCCCCCCCCCCCACCCCTGAGAACCGTGGGTCGAATTTTTTCCCCCTTCTCCTCACCAGCAAAGGGAAACGCGCAGCCTGTGAGGGCATTATCTACCCACTGAGAAGCCCCCACAACGCGACACCCAGGTGGTAGCTCCAACAACAGGGGCATGCGCAGCCATTACCAGTGTGCAGAACCGCACATCGCACCATAAGGCCCGGCGCTGGTCCTGCACTTAGAGCCCAGCGACAGTCCTCCAGCGCCATAAGAAGACTACAGAGGCAGGCACAGTGAGAGGAAGGTCCTCCACCCCCTCCTTCCCCCCCATCAGTGTCAGTAAATAAGCACTACGACAGGTCTGGGGTGGAAAACCTGAAAGGCCGCGTGCGCCTACGAGACGCACTGGCAGGCAGCGGTGAGTACCGCCCCAGTCCCCCTTTACTCCACGTTGAATTGTCTGGGCCCAGTCACAATGGGGGGCAGAGGTCAGCGCGGCACACACCAAACAAAACTCACAAGTACGCATGTGCCAAGACACAACCAGAACTCACAGATCACGATCCCACTCAAGCAGAGCGGTGCCCCACAGCAGCGGAAAGACCAGAAATCACCCTACAGGACATTGACAACTCTAAATAATGTACATACCTCCCTGGACTCTCGCATTGGTTCAATCTCGGTGGAACTCTTCCTGATCAGGGCTGACTTTCATAAAATGTCCACTAGAGTGACGGAGATTGAAGCAACTACGTCGACCCTCACTAATGATACTGCTGGTCTCAAAAAACAAGTACGCCAACTGGAGGCAGATAATAAAATACTGGCAGCCAAACTCGACGACCAAGAAGGACGCTCGAGACGTAAAAACATCAGACTTATAGGAGTTCCGGAGCAAACAGGGGGAGCAGCACTCGACCTGCTCGTTGAAGACTTTATAAAGAATCAACTACAACCGCGAGGTCTCTCCAACTATTTTTCCGTAGAAAGGGCCCACCGGGTCCCAGGAAGGTGGCACAGACCAGGGGCCCCACCAAGACCCATTCTTGCTCGTATCTTCAATTTCCGTGATGTGATTCTTCAGACGGCGCGCGTCGGCCCTCCGATACGTCTCGAGCACAGTACTGTGACGATCTTTCCGGACTATACTGCGGCAGTAACAAAGCAACGCCGCAGTTTTCTGGAGGTAAAAAGGGAACTCTGAAACCGTGAACTCAAATAATCAATGTTATTCCCGACTAAGCTGAGAGTGGAGGCTGAAGGCAAAGCATGGTTCTTCACGACGCCGGAGGAAGCTTGGGAATGGTTGGAGGGATGGCGCCGGGTCGCCGGCCATGGACGATCGGATAGGGTCAACGGACATCGCTCGCAGGACAGGGCATCAGAAGAATCTGCAGAGACACGAGCACTGGGAAGATCATCACAAACGAATGGAGGAGAGTGAGAAGTTCCGAATAGACAATCACTCAAGGTGATGCCGCAAACGTGCAGGGGATGCTGCATAGCAGAAGAGACAAGATGCATACAGATCAGCCAAGCTGGACTTACTCGTTTCAGGGAAACCTGAGTGACACTGGTATAAGTGCCTCCCTCAAGATGATAATGGGACAGCGGGCTACCTATTGAACAATGAGCAGCGCACGACAATTTTGATTTGTCCATTGTGTAAAATGTAACAATGTAAATTAGACACCATGGGACTGCCAACAAGGTAAACCACAGACATGGGGGGTGATGGAAGGGCTACCGGAGGAATCTCCCCCCCCCCACTCCCCCCCATCAAGGTACCAGGGTAGGGAATGAAGCACTCTGCGCAGTTGGGGAGGCGGGCAGTTTTGGGTCCGTTCTGCAGGGAGGCAGGGAGGAGGGTGGGTAAGGGGGTAAGGGTTTTTATTACGTATTTCTTTTCTATAGCATGTTCGCATCAGTTTACGGTTCCGTCTCAACCCTTGTATGGCACGCTTCTCACGCATTCTCCTATAGAACTTCACGCCACGACTTTGAGATATGGCAGAGACACCGGCACTATCTAACAGCACAACCACCACGCCTACGACTTCCCCCACGGCTGCCCGCCCCCTTCACACTCCTCACCTGGAATGTTAACGGGTTATGTGACAAAATAAAGAGAGGGCTAGTCCTGCAATACATTAAACAACACGCCCCGGCAGTAGCCCTGATTCAAGAAACGCACCTAGTAGGTTCGTCCTGTAAGGCCCTAGATCGATGGGGGTACCGGATGGTAGTACACTCTGAGTTTACCTCGGGTTCGCGAGGGGCGGGCATTCTAGTTCGTAAACAGTTCCCACTGATTATTAACCGGGTGTGGGCAGACGAGCAGAGACGGTTCGCAGCCATCTCCTGCCAGTGGGAGGAGCGAGTATACAATATAGTTTGTGTACATCCCCCCCGGCACTTCACGCAGTGGCACTCCCAGCTCTTGGTAAACTTCTACTCACAATGCCTGAAGGGGAACTACTAATAGGCGGAGATTTCAATGCCACCGTTGACGATACGCTAGATCGCAAACCCCCTAGAGGTCAGCGCAACACAAACGCTAGATTTGCAGAGTTCCTCAAGGCTTTTGGCCTCGTAGATAACTGGCGCTACCGCTTTCCTTCAGAACAGCAGTACACTTTTCACTCTGGGGCGCACAATAGCCTCTCTAGGATAGACTATATACTCACACTGGCAGATAGTCTGGGGAAGATAGCAGAAGCAACCCACCTACCCAGAGGCATCTCAGACCATTCCCGTCATGATTAAATATACACGCCACACGACTACCCAGCGCCGACTTTTCCCAATATATCCCGGATTCTTTAAAAAAAAAACAGATTTCAAAAGGCATGATTAAAACGGCACAACAGTATTTCAAAGAAAATGAGCACTCGGTCACCTCCCCGGTAACTCTCTGGGAAGCTTATAAAGCAGTGCTCTGAGGCCTGAATGCACTGGCAAGACATTACACAACTGTTTGCACGCCGACTTCTTCCACAACGATTGAAGAGGCACTCGTCTTTCTTAAGGACATTAAAATGCCCACACTATCGCCAGAAGACGCTCTTACACTTGAGGCAGACCTCACAGCAGTTGAACTACTGCTAGCCATAAATGCGATACAATCAGGGAAGGCGCTGGGTCCCAATGGCATTCTCATAGAACTCTACAAAAAACAGCGACTACTATTGCGCCGCATCTATTAAGCATGTATGTAACTAGCCTTGAAGCGGGAGAGCTCCCTAGAGACCAACGCATGGCGACAATAGTAGCCATTCACAAACCCGGGAAGCCCGCCCATATCTTTGCTTAATACTAAGGCCAAAATACTAGCTAAAACATTAGCAGCCCGAATGACACCCTATCTTACTAAAATAATGCATCCGGATCAGTCTGGCTTTATGCCGGGAAGGAACACTGCCCTCAATTTGCAGAGACTGAATAGTGTCATAGCTTGCATGCCCACAATACAGGAAGCAGCTGCCATTTTATCCTTAGACGCAAGGAGGGCCTTCGATATGGTGGAATGGCCCTTCCTTTTTGCCACTCTCAAACATCTGGGATTTGGCCCCAAATTCCGTGCATGGGTCCAGCTACTATACACAAACCCCCTTGCTCATGTAGCGGTGAACGGCCATATCTCTCCCGATTTTCCCCTGGGGCGCGGCACACGTCAAGGCTGCCCCCTATCACCGCTCCTATTCGCCCTAGTACTAGAGCCGTTAGCAGCATGGATCCGGAGAGACCCGGTTATTCGCGGACTCCACTGGGCGGAGGGATGGGAAGACCGTATATCTTTGTATGCGGACGATGTACTTCTGTATGTGGCATCCCCCGGACGCTCAATTAACCGGCTCCTTGACATCTGTGTAGTATATGGCCACTATTCCGGTTATACCATCAACTGGACTAAGTCAATTCTCTACATCCTACACGGTCCCCCACCACAACTCCCAAAGGGATGTAATTTGCAAATAACGGACGGGTGCTTTAAATATTTAGGAATATATATTACACCACTACCTGAGGTCTTCATGGAAAAAAACCTCCAACCACCACTGAAAAGACTCCGACAAGACGCAAAGCACTGGCAATCTCTGCCATTGACGCTGCTCGGAAGAGTCACCCTCTTTAAAATGATGGCACTTCCCAGGTTCCTATATGCCCTGCAAAATACCCTGTTTCTAGTTCCCCCAACCTACTTTAAGGCCATTGAGACGGAAGTAAACAATCTACTGTGGGACAGAAAACCGGCCCGCATAGCCATAAGCAAACTGATAAAAGGCTTGTATGACGGCGGAATCGCCCTCCTGAATATACAGTTATACTATTGGGCTTCCCAGCTAATCGTATTCAACCAATGGCTTCATGCCCCGCACACGGACCCAGCGTTTCGCTCAGATAGACACAGTCTGGGAGAAGGAGGAGTAATGAGGGCACTCTACACTAAAACTAGCAAACCATCACTACTCTGACCCACGGCGCACACAGTCCAAATTTGGCACATAGCCCTCAAGAAACTGGGATGGAAAGGGGTCATAACGCAATCAATCCCTCTATGGGAAACGCAAACACTAGGCAGACTCGGCGCTAGTAAAGGCTTCATGCGATGGGATTCCATCGGAATCTCAACAGTGGGTGACTTGTGGAGTAAGGGAGAAGTTGTTTCCTTTACCCACCTCAAGGACCAGTAAGAGATTGCGTCCTCAGAATTCTTTAGGTATATTCAGATTAGACATGCACTGACAACAACCATTCCAGTGGGTACTGTACTCCTCGAGGCCTCTCCGCTAGAGGGTAGGCTCTTAACAGAATATATGGACAAGAAGGCCATTTCTCTAACTTACCGCAAACTTATCAATAATCAACCAGATCCTACACAGTCACTACATGAAAAATGGCAAATTGATGTGGGAGACCTTGATGAGACCGACTGGCAAGAGGCGCTCGCCTCTTCTCGCGAGGTGGCGATATCCTCTAAACTACGATTAGTACAATTGAAGATATTACACCGCATCTACTATACGAGAGCAACCCTACATAAGATGGGAAAGACTGATACCGCAGTCTGCTTGAGACAATGCGGGGCAATAGGTAACTTCTATCATACAATATGGGAATGCCCGGTGATAGTGTCCTACTGGGAAACAGTTATGCAAGTCATTACACAAGTTAGTGGAGTAACTGTCACTCCTGAACCCAAGGGATGTCTCTTAAATATCTGGGAACCTACTGACCTCAACCATGCGGCACGGGATTGGGTGACACTGGGTATGATGTTCGCAAAGCGAAACATAGCCAAACACTGGGGGTCGCAGGTCTCACCGATGTGTTGGGAGTGGTGTGGAGACATGGATGGTGCTATGGTGGCTGAAAGGGCGGCATATATACATCGTGGATGCCCCAAAAAGTGGGAGCGAGTGTGGGGAAAGTGGAACCTATATAGAGGAAACATTTGCACTCCACCTCAGATCGAATCCGAAATAGACTCAAACTATGTGGGTGGAGAATCAGGTCGGATGTCGTCCCATAATCTCACTGTATTAACTATAGAACCTTTATGGAGGAATCAATGTAACATGAAGCGTGATTTGTATACTAAGACTTTAATCTGTAACCGTGTTATTACAAGTTTACTTTGTAACTAATAAAAAGAATTTAAAAAAAAAAAAGATGATTTGCACTGTAATAATTCTTGCTATAATCTCTTCTTAGCCGTCTGCCAGGATCTTGTAATAAAAACATATTCAAATGATACATAGTTCCATACATAAGTATATAGCATATAGATACATGGGGGGCCTTTGGGTCATCTCTGTTCTGCCTTGATCTGTCTAAGTGTCATTTACACTCAGCTTCCATTCATGACAGCACACTACATGGAGTAATGGTTCAGTTCACACCATTCACTGGCTACTTACTCTGAGAATTATGGCATTTTCGGATTAGATGTGCACATCCACCTGAAACTGAGTATGCCGCAGTGTCCGGGCTAGCTGGCCAGTCCTTTAGTTTTCAATTTTCTCTTTTTATAGTTCCCCCTTTCATTTCTTTGCTTCTCCTCTTTGTATGAACTCTTAAAAGAATACTACAGCTCACCAGGCAGTGCTAACAGGTCGTTTGCTTGCTGCTCAGATCTTCTGCAATGTACCGCATCGCACGGGGCCACTCCCTGTAAACCAGGAGACCATTATGGAAGGTTGTTGTCCATTGCGTAATATTGTTTTACCATTCCAAGATGGCCAACATGTTGGTTCTAAATGTGGCAGCCATGCTGGAACTTTAAAACAAAGATAGACTGTTTACACTGCCTCGGCACGAGGAACAGCCGCCGCTTTGTTTAGTTTTGTTATTGCAAGCATATGCCCACCATGTTTAGATGGCAGTATGTTTTCTTTTTCTACTTGTATTCTTTTAATTTATTGTGTATATGTTGATGAGTTTGTGTGTGCTTTATTGCAGTTTCAGAGGGTGAATGCAAGAATGAGTGAGTGGATGTATGAATGGATGTATGCTTGTCAAGGCTTTAACTAATTAAGAGAGTTGATGCCCAAGATTGTGAGTAAGTCTTCATAACACTTAGTCAAATCAATCAGGGATCTGTAGAGCGCACTACTCACCCGTGAGGGTCCCAAGTGCTGGGGGGAGCAAGGAGGAGGGGGATTTTGGGTAGCTCCAGTCATTCGAAGAGCCAGGTCTTGAGGCTCCTCCTGAATGCTTGCAGGGTGGGGCTTCGGCTGATGCTGAGGGGGAGTTCGTTCCATGTCTGGCCGCGATGTAAGAGAAGGATCTGCCTCCCGTTCTGGCTCTGTGGATGCAGGGGATTTCGGCCAAGGCTAGGCCAGCAGAGCGGAGGTTTCTCTTGGGGGCGTAGAAGGAGATTCTTTTGTTGAGGTATTGGGATTTGGTGTTGTGGAGGGCTATGTAGGTGTGTGTTAGCAGCTTGAAGGTTACTTTTTTTCAACGGGGAGCCAGTGGAGGTCTCGTAGGTGCTGGGTGATGTGGTCTTGTCGTGGGATGCCGAGGACGAGTCTGGCTGCGGCGTTCTGGGTGGTCTGGAGTTTGTGGAGTAATTAGTTGATTCTGGCGTAGAGGGCGTTTCCGTAGTCCAGCCTGCTAGTGAAGAGTGCGTGGATGATTGTCTTCCTGGATTCGGGGGGGCATCCATTTGAAGGTCTTGCGGAGGGTGTTGAAGCATGTGGAGGATACAGCGTTGATCTGTCGGTTCATGGAGAGGGACGAGTTGAGTGTGATTCCGAGGTTGGGGTCGTGGTCCGTGGGTGTGGGAGGGTAGCCGAGAGCGGGGGGCCACCGGGTATCGTCCCTCGCGGAGGGGGTGGATCCGAGGATGAGGACTTCCTTTTTTAGGTCTCGCCTGGCGTTGGAGCGCGCATGCGCTCCTCGCCCTTCGAGGGCTATAGTAAACACTCTAAGAAGGGGAACTTTAATCCACGCCCCTGTCTCGCGACCGTTTCCAGTTGGCTTAGGTCGTGATTAATGTTTTTTCCGTGCTTTTGGTTTGCTGGCTGTCACTTTTGTTGACGCCCTTGCAGTTTTGTGATGCCACCCATCGTGACAAGCGCATCTGTTTTCACTCAGCCCAGATGCAAATACAAGTGGCTGAATGAAAACAGATGCTCCCACCGCGCGCTTTCACTTTTGCGCGCTCAAGCTCAAGGCGTCTCTATCAGCTTGCCTCCGACAGCAGATGGGCACGCGCACGGCGCAAGTCCGTATGATGTACTTTGATGTTTAAAACGATTCTGGGGAGCGATGAGGAAGGGTGGCACTGGAAGGGTTCAATACCAGTTACATGGGTGCTTGCTTTCTAGTATTATGTTTTGTTGTTTCCTAATAGTTATATGTATCTTTATGCTTATTTCTCTCCGCAGCCATTTCTTACACCGGGCTTGTATTGTTGCATTTGCATTTGTTTATTTATGTAATTATTTTGGAGCGCGGTCCGCTAACTTTAGCGGCTGCGCTTCAGGTTAGCAGAGCTGCTTTAGAGGGAGAGAACCAGGTCAGCAGAGCTGCTGTAGAGCCAGAGAACCAGGTCAGCAGAGCTGCTGTAGAGCCAGAGAACCAGGTCAGCAGAGCTGCTGTAGAGCCAGAGAACCAGGTCAGCAGAGCTGCTGTAGAGCCAGAGAACCAGGTCAGCAGAGCTGCTGTAGAGCCAGAGAACCAGGTCAGCAGAGCTGCTGTAGAGCCAGAGAACCAGGTCAGCAGAGCAGCTTTAGAGCCAGAGAACCAGGTCAGCAGAGCTACTCTAGAGCCAGAGAACCAGATCAGCAGAGCTACTCTAGAGCCAGAGAACCAGGTCAGCAGAGCTGCTGTAAAGCCAGAGAACCAGGTCAGCAGAGCTGCTGTAAAGCCAGAGAACCAGGTCAGCAGAGCTGCTGTAAAGCCAGAGAACCAGGTCAGCAGAGCTGCTTCAGAGGCAGAGAACCAGGTCAGCAGAGCTGCTGTAAAGCCAGAGAACCAGGTCAGCAGAGCTGCTGTAAAGCCAGAGAACCAGGTCAGCAGAGCTGCTGTAAAGCCAGAGAACCAGGTCAGCAGAGCTACTCTAGAGCCAGAGAACCAGGTCAGCAAAGATGCTGTAGAGCCATAGAATCAGGTCAGCACAGCTGCTTTAGAGCCAGAGAACCAGGTCAGCAGAGCTGCTGTAGAGCCATAGAACCAGGTCAGCAGAGCCGCTGTAGAGCCATAGAACCAGGTCAGCAGAGCTACTCTAGAGCCAGAGAACCAGGTCAGCAGAGCTGCTGTAGAGCCAGAGAACCAGGTCAGCAGAGCTGCTCTAGAGCCAGAGAACCAGGTCAGCAGAGCTGCTTTAGAGCCAGAGAACCAGGTCAGCAGAGCTGCTCTAGAGGCAGAGAACCAGGTCAGCAGAGCTGCTTTAGAGCCAGAGAACCAGGTCAGCAGAGCTGCTTTAGAGCCAGAGAACCAGGTCAGCAGAGCTGCTTTAGAGCCATAGAATCAGGTCAGCAGAGCTGCTCTAGAGCCATAGAACCAGGTCAGCAGAGCTGCTTCAAAGCCAGAGAACCAGGACAGCAGAGCTACTCTAGAGCCATAGAACCAGGTCAGCAGAGCTGCTGTAGAGCCATAGAACCAGGTCAGCACAGCTGCTTTAGAGCCATAGAACCAGGTCAGCAGAGCTACTCTAGAGCCATAGAATCAGGTCAGCAGAGCTGCTCTAGAGCCAGAGAACCAGGTCAGCAGAGCTGCTTCAAAGCCAGAGAACCAGGTCAGCAGATCTGCTCTAGAGCCTAAGAACCAGGTCAGAAGAGCTGCTCTAGAGCCAGAGAACCAGGTCAGCAGAGCTGCTCTAGAGCCAGAGAACCAGGTCAGCAGAGCTGCTCTAGAGTCAGAGAACCAGGTCAGCAGAGCTGCTCTAGAGCCAGAGAACCAGGTCAGCAGAGCTGCTGTAGAGCCAGAGAAACCAGGTCAGCAGAGCTGCTTTAGAGGGAGAGAACCAGGTCAGCAGAGCTGCTTTAAGAGCCAGAGAACCAGGTCAGCAGAGCTGCTTTAGAGCCAGAGAACCAGGTCAGCAGAGCTGCTGTAGAGCCAGAGAACCAGGTCAGCAGAGCTGCTGTAGAGCCAGAGAACCAGGTCAGCAGAGCTGCTGTAGAGCCAGAGAACCTGGTCAGCAGAGCTGCTCTAGAGCCAGAGAACCTGGTCAGCAGAGCTGCTCTAGAGCCAGAGAACCTGGTCAGCAGAGCTGCTCTAGAGCCATAGAACCAGGTCAGCAGAGCTGCTGTAGAGCCATAGAACCAGGTCAGCAGAGCTGCTGTAGAGCCATAGAACCAGGTCAGCAGAGCTGCTTAGAGCCATAGAATCAGGTCAGCAGAGCTGCTCTAGAGCCAGAGAACCAGGTCAGCAGAGCTGCTTCAAAGCCAGAGCACCAGGTCAGCAGAGCTGCTGTAGAGCCAGAGAACCAGGTCAGCAGAGCTGCTTCAAAGCCAGAGAACCAGGTCAGCAGAGCTGCTGTAGAGCCAGAGAACCAGGTCAGCACAGCTGCTTTAGAGCCAGAGAACCAGGTCAGCAGAGCTACTCTAGAGCCATAGAATCAGGTCAGCAGAGCTGCTTCAAAGCCAGAGAACCAGGGCAGCAGAGCTGCTCTAGAGCCTAAGAACCAGGTCAGCAGAGCTGCTCAAGAGCCAGAGAACCAGGTCAGCAGAGCTGCTGTAGAGCCATAGAACCAGGTCAGCACAGCTGCTTTAGAGCCAGAGAACCAGGTCAGCAGAGCTACTCTAGAGCCATAGAATCAGGTCAGCAGAGCTGCTTCAAAGCCAGAGAACCAGGGCAGCAGAGCTGCTCTAGAGCCTAAGAACCAGGTCAGCAGAGCTGCTCAAGAGCCAGAGAACCAGGTCAGCAGAGCTGCTCTAGAGCCAGAGAACCAGGTCAGCAGAGCTGCTCTAGAGCCAGAGAACCAGGTCAGCAGAGCTGCTGTAGAGCCAGAGAAACCAGGTCCGCAGAGCTGCTTTAGAGGGAGAGAACCAGGTCAGCAGAGCTGCTGTAGAGCCATAGAACCAGGTCAGCAGAGCTGCTTTAGAGCCAGAGAACCAGGTCAGCAGAGCTGTTGTAGAGCCAGAGAACCAGGTCAGCAGAACTGCTGTAGAGCTAGAGAACCAGGTCAGCAGAGCTGCTGTAGAGCCAGAGAACCAGGTCAGCAGAGCTGCTGTAGAGCCAGAGAACCAGGTCAGCAGAGCTGCTTTAGAGCCAGAGAACCAGGTCAGCAGAGCTGCTGTAGAGCCATAGAACCAGTTCATCAGAGCTGCTTTAGAGCCAGAGAACCAGGTCAGCAGAGCTGCTTTAGAGCCAGAGAACCCGGTCAGCAGAGCTGCTCTAGAGGCAGAGAACCAGGTCAGCAGAGCTGCTGTAAAGCCAGAGAACCAGGTCAGCAGAGCTGCTGTAGAGCCAGAGAACCAGGTCAGCAGAGCTGCTGTAGAGCCATAGAACCAGGTCAGCACAGCTGCTTTAGAGCCAGAGAACCAGGTCAGCAGAGCTACTCTAGAGCCAGAGAACCAGGTCAGCAGAGCTGCTGTAGAGCCATAGAACCAGGTCAGCAGAGCTACTCTAGAGCCAGAGAACCAGGTCAGGAGAGCTGCTGTAAAGCCAGAGAACCAGGTCAGCAGAGCTGCTGTAGAGCCATAGAACCAGGTCAGCAGAGCTGCTGTAGAGCCAGAGAACCAGGTCAGCAGAGCTGCTGTAGAGCCAGAGAACCAGGTCAGCAGAGCTGCTGTAGAGCCATAGAACCAGGTCAGCAGAGCTGCTGTAGAGCCAGAGAACCAGGTCAGCAGAGCTACTCTAGAGCCAGAGAACCAGGTCAGCAGAGCTGCTGTAGAGCCATAGAACCAGGTCAGCAGAGCTGCTTTAGAGCCAGAGAACCAGGTCAGCAGAGCTGCTTTAGAGCCAGAGAACCAGGTCAGCAGAGCTGCTTTAGAGCCAGAGAACCAGGTCAGCAGAGCTACTCTAGAGCCAGAGAACCAGGTCAGCAGAGCTGCTCTAGAGCCAGAGAACCAGGTCAGCAGAGCTGCTCTAGAGCCAGAGAACCAGGTCAGCAGAGCTGCTCTAGAGCCAGAGAACCAGGTCAGCAGAGCTGCTGTAGAGCCAGAGAACCAGGTCAGCAGAGCTGCTGTAGAGCCATAGAACCAGGTCAGCAGAGCTGCTTTAGAGCCATAGAATCAGGTCAGCAGAGCTGCTCTAAAGCCAGAGAACCAGGACAGCAGAGCTACTCTAGAGCCATAGAACCAGGTCAGCAGAGCTGCTGTAGAGCCATAGAATCAGGTCAGCAGAGCTGCTTCAAAGCCAGAGAACCAGGTCAGCAGAGCTGCTTTAGAGCCATAGAATCAGGTCAGCAGAGCTGCTTCAAAGCCAGAGAACCAGGACAGCAGAGCTACTCTAGAGCCATAGAACCAGGTCAGCAGAGCTGCTGTAGAGCCATAGAACCAGGTCAGCACAGCTGCTTTAGAGCCATAGAACCAGGTCAGCAGAGCTACTCTAGAGCCATAGAATCAGGTCAGCAGAGCTGCTCTAGAGCCAGAGAACCAGGTCAGCAGAGCTGCTTCAAAGCCAGAGAACCAGGTCAGCAGAGCTGCTCTAGAGCCTAAGAACCAGGTCAGCAGAGCTGCTCTAGAGCCAGAGAACCAGGTCAGCAGAGCTGCTCTAGAGCCAGAGAACCAGGTCAGCAGAGCTGCTGTAGAGCCAGAGAACCAGGTCAGCAGAGCTGCTTTAAGAGCCAGAGAACCAGGTCAGCAGAGCTGCTTTAGAGCCAGAGAACCAGGTCAGCAGAGGTGCTGTAGAGCCAGAGAACCAGGTCAGCAGAGCTGCTGTAGAGCCAGAGAACCTGGTCAGCAGAGCTGCTCTAGAGCCAGAGAACCAGGTCAGCAGAGCTGCTCTAGAGCCAGAGAACCAGGTCAGCAGAGCTACTCTAGAGCCAGAGAACCAGGTCAGCAGAGCTACTCTAGAGCCATAGAACCAGGTCAGCAGAGCTGCTGTAGAGCCATAGAACCAGGTCAGCAGAGCTGCTGTAGAGCCATAGAACCAGGTCAGCAGAGCTGCTTTAGAGCCATAGAATCAGGTCAGCAGAGCTGCTCTAGAGCCAGAGAACCAGGTCAGCAGAGCTGCTCTAGAGCCAGAGAACCAGGTCAGCAGAGCTGCTTCAAAGCCAGAGAACCAGGTCAGCAGAGCTGCTGTAGAGCCATAGAACCAGGTCAGCACAGCTGCTTTAGAGCCAGAGAACCAGGTCAGCAGAGCTACTCTAGAGCCATAGAATCAGGTCAGCAGAGCTGCTTCAAAGCCAGAGAACCAGGGCAGCAGAGCTGCTCTAGAGCCTAAGAACCAGGTCAGCAGAGCTGTTGTAGAGCCAGAGAACCAGGTCAGCAGAGCTGCTGTAGAGCCAGAGAACCAGGTCAGCAGAGCTGCTGTAGAGCCAGAGAACCAGGTCAGCAGAGCTGCTGTAGAGCCAGAGAACCAGGTCAGCAGAGCTGCTGTAGAGCCATAGAACCAGGTCAGCAGAGCTGCTGTAGAGCCATAGAACCAGGTCAGCAGAGCTGCTTTAGAGCCAGAGAACCAGGTCAGCAGAGCTGTTGTAGAGCCAGAGAACCAGGTCAGCAGAGCTGTTGTAGAGCCAGAGAACCAGGTCAGCAGAACTGCTGTAGAGCCAGAGAACCAGGTCAGCAGAGCTGCTGTAGAGCCAGAGAACCAGGTCAGCAGAGCTGCTGTAGAGCCAGAGAACCAGGTCAGCAGAGCTGCTGTAGAGCCAGAGAACCAGGTCAGCAGAGCTGCTGTAGAGCCAGAGAACCAGGTCAGCAGAGCTGCTGTAGAGCCAGAGAACCAGGTCAGCAGAGCTGCTGTAGAGCCAGAGAACCAGGTCAGCAGAGCTGCTGTAGAGCCAGAGAACCAGGTCAGCAGAGCTGCTGTAGAGCCAGAGAACCAGGTCAGCAGAGCTGCTGTAGAGCCAGAGAACCAGGTCAGCAGAGCTGCTGTAGAGCCAGAGAACCAGGTCAGCAGAGCTGCTGTAGAGCCAGAGAACCAGGTCAGCAGAGCTGCTTTAGAGCCAGAGAACCAGGTCAGCAGAGCTTCTCTAGAGCCAGAGAACCAGGTCAGCAGAGCTGCTGTAGAGCCATAGAACCAGGTCAGCAGAGCTGCTGTAGAGCCATAGAACCAGGTCAGCAGAGCTGCTGTAGAGCCAGAGAACCAGGTCAGCAGAGCTGCTGTAGAGCCAGAGAACCAGGTCAGCAGAGCTGCTGTAGAGCCATAGAACCAGGTCAGCAGAGCTGCTGTAGAGCCATAGAACCAGGTCAGCAGAGCTGCTGTAGAGCCATAGAACCAGGTCAGCAGAGCTGCTTTAGAGCCAGAGAACCAGGTCAGCAGAGCTTCTCTAGAGGCAGAGAACCAGGTCAGCAGAGCTGCTGTAGAGCCAGAGAACCAGTTCATCAGAGCTGCTTTAGAGCCAGAGAACCAGGTCAGCAGAGCTGCTTTAGAGCCAGAGAACCCGATCAGCAGAGCTGCTCTAGAGGCAGAGAACCAGGTCAGCAGAGCTGCTGTAAAGCCAGAGAACCAGGTCAGCGGAGCTGCTGTAAAGCCAGAGAACCAGGTCAGCAGAGCTACTCTAGAGCCAGAGAACCAGGTCAGCAGAGCTGCTGTTGAGCCATAGAACCAGGTCAGCACAGCTGCTTTAGAGCCAGAGAACCAGGTCAGCAGAGCTACTCTAGAGCCAGAGAACCAGGTCAGCAGAGCTGCTGTAGAGCCATAGAACCAGGTCAGCAGAGCTGCTGTAGAGCCAGAGAACCAGGTCAGCAGAGCTGCTTTAGAGCCAGAGAACCAGGTCAGCAGAGCTGCTTTAGAGCCAGAGAACCAGGTCAGCAGAGCTGCTTTAGAGCCAGAGAACCAGGTCAGCAGAGCTGCCCTAGAGGCAGAGAACCAGGTCAGCAGAGCTGCTCTAGAGCCAGAGAACCAGGTCAGCAGAGCTACTCTAGAGCCAGAGAACCAGGTCAGCAGAGCTGCTGTAGAGCCATAGAACCAGGTCAGCAGAGCTGCTGTAGAGCCATAGAACCAGGTCAGCAGAGCTGCTGTAGAGCCATAGAACCAGGTCAGCAGAGCTGCTGTAGAGCCATAGAACCAGGTCAGCAGAGCTGCTTTAGAGCCAGAGAACCAGGTCAGCAGAGCTGTTGTAGAGCCAGAGAACCAGGTCAGCAGAACTGCTGTAGAGCCAGAGAACCAGGTCAGCAGAGCTGCTGTAGAGCCATAGAACCAGGTCAGCAGAGCTGCTGTAGAGCCATAGAACCAGGTCAGCAGAGCTGCTGTAGAGCCATAGAACCAGGTCAGCAGAGCTGCTGTAGAGCCATAGAACCAGGTCAGCAGAGCTGCTGTAGAGCCATAGAACCAGGTCAGCAGAGCTGCTGTAGAGCCATAGAACCAGGTCAGCAGAGCTGCTTTAGAGCCAGAGAACCAGGTCAGCAGAGCTGCTGTAGAGCCAGAGAACCAGGTCAGCAGAGCTGCTGTAGAGCCAGAGAACCAGGTCAGCAGAGCTGCTGTAGAGCCATAGAACCAGGTCAGCACAGCTGCTGTAGAGCCAAAGAACCAGGTCAGCAGAGCTACTCTAGATCCAGAGAACCAGGTCAGCAGAGCTGCTGTAGAGCCAAAGAACCAGGTCAGCAGAGCTACTCTAGAGCCAGAGAACCAGGTCAGCAGAGCTGCTGTAGAGCCAGAGAACCAGGTCAGCAGAGCTGCTTTAGGGCCAGAGAACCAGGTCAGCAGAGCTGCTCTAGAGGCAGAGAACCAGGTCAGCAGAGCTGCTGTAGAGCCAGAGAACCAGGTCAGCAGAGCTGCTGTAGAGCCATAGAACCAGGTCAGCAGAGCTGCTTTAGAGCCAGAGAACCAGGTCAGCAGAGCTACTCTAGAGCCAGAGAACCAGGTCAGCAGAGCTGCTGTAGAGCCATAGAACCAGGTCAGCAGAGCTGCTGTAGAGCCATAGAACCAGGTCAGCAGAGCTGCTCTAGAGCCAGAGAACCAGGTCAGCAGAGCTGCTGTAGAGCCATAGAACCAGGTCAGCAGAGCTGCTTTAGAGCCATAGAATCAGGTCAGCAGAGCTGCTGTAGAGCCATAGAACCAGGTCAGCACAGCTGCTTTAGAGCCAGAGAACCAGGTCAGCAGAGCTACTCTAGAGCCATAGAATCAGGTCAGCAGAGCTGCTTCAAAGCCAGAGAACCAGGGCAGCAGAGCTGCTCTAGAGCCTAAGAACCAGGTCAGCAGAGCTGCTCAAGAGCCAGAGAACCAGGTCAGCAGAGCTGCTCTAGAGCCAGAGAACCAGGTCAGCAGAGCTGCTCAAGAGCCAGAGAACCAGGTCAGCAGAGCTGCTCTAGAGCCAGAGAACCAGGTCAGCAGAGCTGCTCTAGAGCCAGAGAACCAGATCAGCAGAGCTGCTCTAGAGCCAGAGAACCAGGTCAGCAGAGCTGCTCTAGAGCCAGAGAACCAGGTCAGCAGAGCTGCTCTAGAGCCAGAGAACCAGGTCAGCAGAGCTGCTGTAGAGCCAGAGAAACCAGGTCAGCAGAGCTGCTTTAGAGGGAGAGAACCAGGTCAGCAGAGCTGCTGTAGAGCCAGAGAACCAGGCCAGCAGAGCTGCTTTAGAGCCAGAGAACCAGGTCAGAAGAGCCGTTGTAGAGCCAGAGAACCAGGTCAGCAAAGCTGCGTTAGAGCCAGAGAAACAGGACATTGGGGCTTATTTACAAGCCCCTTGCGCCACCGCTGCGTCACTTTGTCCCACACAAAAATTGAAGCACCGGCGGTGCAAGGGACTTGTAAATAAGCCCCATTGTGCCCATTCGAACGCAATAAAACAGTTACGTAACCTTCACACCACGGAAAAGGTGAAATAAAGCACCAGTTTCTAAAGTTATTGCTCTTTCCACAGTTACTGGTAACTCAAGTCTCCTAACTGAGGTCTACTACATTTATTGTAATTTAAAACTTTAGGTATCAAAATGCAAAATTGTGTGAGCTATTAGCCTTACACTGGCTGAACAACTGCCTCCTACCATAGGACTGTTACGAGTGTCTACAAATCTAAGATTGTATTTTGGAAAGTAGATGATGCACCTCATGCCTGCAACATAAAACAAGCATTTGCAATGCAATAGGGCTGGCATTACTAAAAGTGTGAGCTATTGGCGTTGCAAATGATAATGTTTGTTAGTTTTTCTATTTTTTTGTTAAAAAATATTCCAGCAGTAGCATAAGTAATGAAATAAAATCCACGTAGACCACCAGTACCACCACCACTAACACCACCAGTACCACCACCACTAGTACCACCACCACTACCACTACCGCTACAACCACCCCAACCACCACTACAATTATTACTATTACTACTCTGTGGTGATAGTAATAATAATAGTGGTAGTTATGGTACTGGTGGAAAATTACTATTATAAATTACAATACCTGTTAATTTTTCAAAAGGCGTTGCCATTTACAATACCAATAGCTCTAAAACTTGCAGTTGCGAGACCTATTGCATTGTAAATGCTTGTTCTCCGAGTTGAGCTTCAGGCAGCTGCTGATCATCCAGGATGCGACGTCCTTCATTCCTTCCTGGAAGTTGTGCCTGGTGATGTCGGGGTCCAAGGCTGATAAACCTGCGCGAGATAAGATTCCTGGTTAAAACCTTATTGGTTTATTAAAAATGTGATTAGAGAAGCCAAAATGTAATTACTTAATTAGTAATTAGCATAAACAAAATAATCAGTGTGTAATTCTGCTAAAGGACTAGTGGAAGGTCTCCCTCTGAAGAAAATCCAAGGAAATACAATACAAATCAGTACAGAGACTGAAATAGAATCTGCTCTATCAGCAAGTGCAAAAATCTAAATATAAATCAAATAGACAGACTGACATAGTCTGTTCCCAAATAAGTCCAGAAAGAACTGACACTTCTCCAAAACCAAGCCGCTTTTCAAATGTTTGAGAGTACAGAAGCCACACCCATTTCATGGTATGATATGGCATAACAGGGTTGGACTAGCAATTTTGCAATACATAAACCAATCAGTATGCTGGTAAACGAGATACTTCTAGAGACACCTACTTCCTAAAGCATTTAATTTGTTAGGTTATGCATAATAAAATAAGTAACAAAATTAACATTTTATGTAACACAGCAATACAATGGCTTATTCAGCTAATGAATGACATGCACAGGACATCAGCAGGCAACCTTGGAAGATTACAAAATAAAGGAACATCCTGAGCATTGCTTTCTCGAGAGACCAGAAATAATATTACATTCTATGCTTTTGCAGACAGCAGTTTAGGCTTCATTTTCAATAATTTTCCTGAAATGTAAAAACATACAGGCGCAACGAGAGAGAGAGAGAGAGAGAGGCTCATTCATATAGAATGAATGTGCACTATTATTCTGAAAATATGAATAGCTGTCAGTGCAAGCTGACTGGAGTTTAGTAATGCTAACTGAAACATGTTTAAATTAGGCATTATTTTCAAACTTACAAGTGCAAAGAGGAGTGACAGTGCATGTATGAGTTATTGAGTGACTAAATCCACCAGTGACACATGGACCCCTGCACTCTATCCCAAACAACTATCCACCCCTTTGTGTCTCAGGCTGGGTGCAACACTATTCTTGTGAGGTCTTTACGCGTTAAACTGCAAGATGTAAGTTTCCCCAAGAGCATTAAATAACCAGCTGGAGCAATATTAACTGCACACCCCTCCTATGACCAAAGACGAAGTAAGACCGACGCTCAAGAATAATCATCCTAGTTAACCACCCTTGGGTTAAGCAACACACCTTACTCCTACTGCCTTCCTCCCCCTAGCAAATGAAAGAGTGGTAGGTTGTTAACATGGCGGTGTGCAGCGGGTCTGGATGGGATGGGGCGAACTAGCCCAAACCACTCTAGCCTACAGACCCAGGGCTTTATAGTCCACCCAGATGCCCTCCACTCATCCCTAGCGCACCTTCATGACATGCCCAAGCTTGTGTACTGTGTAACTTTAGGGGTGGCAAGAGTGGCGCCCTCCCCCTGTGATTTTGGGATGGAACAAACATTAGAGATGTTCTTTTGTGACTTGTGGCACTTTTGAAACTATATTTTAACAAACTCTCTAAAAACAGGGGTCTCCAGCCTTTTCATTAGTAAGAGCTAATGAAAATCATCCCGAGCTACTACTATTATTAGTGGTGGCATAGCGGCCACAACAAACAAGATTACATTAGTGGCCTCCCCATGCAGGATTACCTCCAGCGATCACCTCAGTTCACCAGTCAGGGTTGCTAGCAGTAATGTAAAAAAGGCTTTATCAGTGCTGAATGCCTTTACATGGGTAATACATAACAGGCATAGCTGCAATGCCCCTGAACCAAGGTAACAATATGAGCCATAAGTCTTCTCAACTCCACATGATTTATCACTCAAATATGAGCTTTACATATATTTTGGAAATGTAACCTTTTTTCCACAAACATCAGCTTATGAGTTTGGAAAATGCACACTGTTTTCATCTCAAATACACTGTTCAATTGTGTATACATATATTAATTCAACCAAGCAGAAGCTTCTAATGTAGAAGGCTGAGATGCACAGGGGAGTTTTATTTACAGGTAGCTGAAGAGCTACCAGTAGCTCACAAGCTTTGTAGGAGTAACCTGCTTTAAAATCAGTGTCCGTGAGTTGTGATGCACAATATTAGGGTACAAAATATTGACAACAGGACATAGACTACCACTACGTCGTCTAAGTAAATGTAGATGTACTGTTCTTAACTCCTCATATATTAACTCCATACTTACCTACATGTACTTACCCTAGGGATGTACCTGTTGCTGAAAATCTGGAGTATGTATTAAAGACTCCGTATTGTGGTAGAGCAAAGTCCTCCAGTGTGGAAACAGCAGATTGCTGGACACGTTATTTACCTGTACCTCCGTTCCTGCCGCGCCACAGGGTGTCACCTGTGATCAGGGTCGGGCTGGGACCGCTTCATCTATAGATTATTGACTGGGTGAGCACTTTATTTCGAGGCCCGTAGTGATTGAAAGGATAATCAAGGAATACATGGAAGTAAGGATGACTGTACAGGCTGGCGTTTGTGTCCTGCTGTGTCAGAAGAGCAGTGCATTGTTTGTTTTGGTTTGCTGTGTTTTCAGTGCTAAAGAGGTGCTTGTTCATCTTTCTATTGGAAGGAGTTGTGGAAAGCTGCCGTCTCCATGAAAAGAAAAGGTTCTTTACCGGATTACAGCTTGAGAATCGAGCTGTAGGTTTTAGGACCAGTCCAGACAATGGGCCTCAGACAAAGATCTCATCATTACAAAGCTGCCGAGGGGCCTCTGCTTGTCTCTTGTGTGCCTCGTGGTGAGACGAGAGCTGGTCAGTTCTGTGCCTTATGACCAGTGCAGAGAAAACCATGCCAAAGAAAACATCATTATATGCCTACATTGACTGGTAACCCATATTTCAAAGTATTTATTTCAGTTTTAGGTTTAAAAAAATTTAAACTTGAAGAGTTGAAAGCACTGCAAGGGGTAGATGAAAGGTTAGTAAAAGGCAGGTCAGTCTAGAAGGGCAAGGTTAGGATTGGGTCAATGGTTAGATTTTGGGCTCATTTTCAAGTTAGATGTGACTGAGGGTGTTAGAGCTCGGTTTATAGTTAGGGTGACATTCAGACATTACTTTGTTGTGGTTTCTCTGAGAAGGTGTTCTTTGTCTGTGCACTGCTGTCTTGTGGCCGGCGCTCTGCAGGCCAGTTCCATTCAGGGTGCTTAGGTCTTCCTGCTCCTCCTCCAGGGGTGGCCAGTTCCATGCAGGGTGCTTAGGTCTTCCTGCTCCTTCCTCCAGGGGTGGCCAGTGCTGTGCAGGCCAGTTCCATGCAGGGTGCTTAGGTCTTCCTGCTCCTTCCTCCAGGGGTGGCCAGTGCTGTGCAGGCCAGTTCCATGCAGGGTGCTTAGGTCTTCCTGCTCCTCCTCCAGGGGTGGCCAGTTCCATGCAGGGTGCTTAGGTCTTCCTGCTCCTTCCTCCAGGGGTGGCCAGTGCTGTGCAGGCCAGTTCCATGCAGGGTGCTTAGGTCTTCCTGCTCCTTCCTCCAGGGGTGGCCAGTGTTGTGCAGGCCAGTTCCATGCAGGGTGCTTAGGTCTTCCTGCGCCACCTCCAGGGGTGGCCAGTTCCATGCAGGGTGCTTAGGTCTTCCTGCTCCTCCTCCAGGGGTGGCCAGTGCTGTGCAGGCCAGTTCCATTCAGGGTGCTTAGGTCTTCCTGCTCCTTCCTCCAGGGGTGGCCAGTGCTGTGCAGGCCAGTTCCATGCAGGGTGCTTAGGTCTTCCTGCTCCTCCTCCAGGGGTGGCCAGTTCCATGCAGGGTGCTTAGGTCTTCCTGCTCCTCCTCCAGGGGTGGCCAGTTCCATGCAGGGTGCTTAGGTCTTCCTGCTCCTCCTCCAGGGGTGGCCAGTTCCATGCAGGGTGCTTAGGTCTTCCTGCTCCTTCCTCCAGGGGTGGCCAGTGCTGTGCAGGCCAGTTCCATGCAGGGTGCTTAGGTCTTCCTGCTCCTTCCTCCAGGGGTGGCCAGTGCTGTGCAGGCCAGTTCCATGCAGGGTGCTTAGGTCTTCCTGCTCCTCCTCCAGGGGTGGCCAGTTCCATGCAGGGTGCTTAGGTCTTCCTGCTCCTCCTCCAGGGGTGGCCAGTGCTGTGCAGGCCAGTTCCATGCAGGGTGCTTAGGTCTTCCTGCTCCTTCCTCCAGGGGTGGCCAGTGCTGTGCAGGCCAGTTCCATGCAGGGTGCTTAGGTCTTCCTGCTCCTCCTCCAGGGGTGGCCAGTTCCATGCAGGGTGCTTAGGTCTTCCTGCTCCTCCTCCAGGCGTGGCCAGTTCCATGCAGGGTGCTTAGGTCTTCCTGCTCCTCCTCCAGGGTGGACAGTTCCATGCAGGGTGCTTAGGTCTTCCTGCTCCTTCCTCCAGGGGTGGCCAGTGCTGTGCAGGCCAGTTCCATGCAGGGTGCTTAGGTCTTCCTGCTCCTTCCTCCAGGGGTGGCCAGTGCTGTGCAGGCCAGTTCCATGCAGGGTGCTTAGGTCTTCCTGCTCCTCCTCCAGGGGTGGCCAGTTCCATGCAGGGTGCTTAGGTCTTCCTGCTCCTTCCTCCAGGGGTGGCCAGTGCTGTGCAGGCCAGTTCCATGCAGGGTGCTTAGGTCTTCCTGCTCCTTCCTCCAGGGGTGGCCAGTATTGTGCAGGCCAGTTCCATGCAGGGTGCTTAGGTCTTCCTGCTCCTTCCTCCAGGGGTGGCCAGTGCTGTGCAGGCCAGTTCCATGCAGGGTGCTTAGGTCTTCCTGCTCCTTCCTCCAGGGGTGGCCAGTGCTGTGCAGGCCAGTTCCATGCAGGGTGCTTAGGTCTTCCTGCTCCTCCTCCAGGGGTGGCCAGTTCCATGCAGGGTGCTTAGGTCTTCCTGCTCCTTCCTCCAGGGTTGGCCAGTGCTGTGCAGGGTTGCTTGTGTTCTTGACATCTGTGCAGATTTGAAGTGTTAGTAGTGTGCTCTTCCCTTCACTGCTGTGAGTTCTTCAGTGCTGTGCAGGATGTAAAATAGTAATCACTTGCGTGCGCGCTCCTAGGCACATTTCCCAGTGCCGTGCACGTCATTTTACTTTTCAGGGTGATGGGCGCTGTCCAAATATAGCAGAGTGCGGGACTAGAGAGGACAAAGGTGCAGCAGTGACCCCTAGCGGTCAGTTGGCTGCTTCTTAAGCAGCCGCAGAGTGAGAGGAAATGGGGGTGCAGCCGTGACCCCTAGCGGCTGTTGTGCTACTTCATGCACAGCCTCAGTCGGAAGCAACAGAGTGAAGGAGAAGTAACCCCTATCCCTCAGTTGCCAGCTTCCTCCGCGGACCAAGGGAGTAGTAGTTTACTGTACAGCCACAAAGGAAGGAAACAGTCGGTAGAAATATAGAACTTACTCCAAGCTGCGAGTGTGATGCTTGCTGCCCAACAGAGCAAGATGCAGCAGTGGAGTCTGCGAAGGAGGGAGGCAGCTGCCTGAGGAGCAGCAGTGATCTTTACAGGTTACTGTGCAGTCTCCTGCACAGTCACAGCGGGGGGAGATAGCAGGCAGATCTGCAGCAGGCCCTTGCCCCACAGCACTGACCCCGTAGCTTCCTCAGCAGTCCCCTAGAGAAAGAGAAGAGCGATGCAGAAGTGTCGGCCAGCCTGATGCTCCATAGAGACGGAGATTGGAGTGCAGCAGTGAGCCCTAGCAGTCAGTCTGCAGCTCCACATCTTGAAATTCCCCTTCGTCCCTGAGATTGACAGAAGTGCAGCAGTGACCCTTAGCAGTAGGCCTGCAGTTTCCCTTAGTCCCTGGGGTAGGGACAGAAGTGCAGCAGTGTTCCCTTATCAGTAGGCCTGCAGTTTCCCTCAGTCGCTGAGATGCAGACAGAAGTGCAGCATTGACCCTTAGTAGTAGGCCAGCCATTTCCCTCAGTCCCTGAGATGCAGACAGCAGTGCAGCAGTGACTCTTAGTAGTAGGCCTGCAGTTTCCCTCAGTCCCTGGGGTAGAGACAGAAGTGCAGCAGTGACCCTTAGTAGTAGGCCTGCAGTTTCCCTCAGTCCCTGAGATGCAGACAGAAGTGCAGCAGTGACCCTTAGTACTAGTAGTAGGCTTACAGTTTCCCTCAGTCCCTGAGATGCAGACAGAAGTGCAGCAGTGACCCTTAGCAGTAGGCCTGCAGTTTCCCTTAGTCCCTGGGGTAGGGACAGAAGTGCAGCAGTGTTCCCTTATCAGTAGGCCTGCAGTTTCCCTCAGTCCCTGAGATGCAGACAGAAGTGCAGCAGTGACCCTTAGTACTAGTAGTAGGCTTACAGTTTCCCTCAGTCCCTGAGATGCAGACAGAAGTGCAGCAGTGACCCTTAGTAGTAGGCCTGCAGTTTCCCTTAGTCCCTGAGATGCAGACAGAAGTGCAGCAGTGACCCTTAGTACTAGTAGTAGGCTTACAGTTTCCCTTAGTCCCTGAGATGCAGACAGAAGTGCAGCAGTGACCCTTAGCAGTAGGCCTGCAGTTTCCCTTAGTCCCTGAGATGCAGACAGAAGTGCAGCAGTGACTCTTAGTAGTAGGCCTGCAGTTTCCCTTAGTCCCTGAGATGCAGACAGAAGTGCAGCAGTGACCCTTAGTAGTAGGCCTGCAGTTTCCCTTAGTCCCTGAGATGCAGACAGAGGTGCAGCAGTGACCCTTAGTAGTAGGCCTGCAGTTTCCCTTAGTGCCTGGGGTAGGGACAGAAGTGCAGCAGTGACCCTTAGAAGTAGGCCTGCAGTTTCCCTTAGTCCTTGAGATGCAGACTGAAGTGCAGCATTGACCCTTAGTAGTAGGCCAGCCATTTCCCTCAGTCCCTGAGATGCAGACAGAAGTGCATCCCTGACCCTTAGTAGTAGGCTTAGTTTTCCTAAGTCCCTGAGATGCAGACAGAAGTGCAGCAGTGACTCTTAGTAGTAGACCTGCAGTTTCCCTCAGTCCCTGGGGTAAAGACAGAAGTGCAGCAGTGACCCTTAGTAGTAGGCCTGCAGTTTCCGTTAGTCCCTGAGATGCAGACAGAAGTGCAGCAGTGACTCTTAGTAGTAGGCCTGCAGTTTCCCTTAGTCCCTGAGATGCAGACAGAAGTGCAGCAGTGACCCTTAGTAGTAGGCCTGCAGTTTCCCTCAGTCCCTGAGATGCAGACAGAAGTGCAGCAGTGACCCTTAGTAGTAGGCCTGCAGTTTCCCTTAGTGCCTGGGGTAGGGACAGAAGTGCAGCAGTGACCCTTAGTAGTAGGCCAACAGTTTCCCTTAGTCCCTGGGGTAGAGACAGAAGTGGAGCAGTGACCCTTAGTAGTAGGCCAACAGTTTCCCTTAGTCCCTGGGGTAGAGACAGAAGTGCAGCAGTGACCCTTCGTAGTAGGCCTGCAGTTTCCCTTAGTCTCTTGAGATGCAGACAGAAGTGCAGCAGTGACCCTCAGTAGTAGTCCTGCAGTTTCCCTTAGTCCCTGAGATACAGAGTGCAGCAGTGACCCTTAGTAGTAGTCCTGCAGTTTCCCTCAGTCCCTGAGATACAGAGTGCAGCAGTGTCCCCTTGCAGCCTGTAGCTCTCCTCATCCCGTGAGATGGCGACCGGAGGCGGAAACGCAGCAGTGACTTCTAGTAGTCAGCAGCAGGCCCAGCTTTATGTACGATACTAAAGAGTGAAAGACAGGGTAGTGGTGAAAATGATCCTTCCCTTCCTATTAGGTTAGATGCGTTGTGGAGAATCCCCCTCACCCCCCCAAACTGCCAGGCTGCCGATCGGACTGTGGCGTGGTAAGAGGCCGGTGAGAGGCCTCGGTGCTGACTGTCTTTGGTTTGTAAAGTGCGGCCGATGAAGCATTAACAATAACGGCAGGGTGCCAGCGCCGCTAGTACTGGTGCTGTGGCGAGGTGGCCTGAGCAGGCTTGTGTGCTGAAGTAAAGTGTGTACCGCCCCTCAATGACCCGCTCTCTCTCTCTCTCTCTCTCTCTCTCCTCTCTTGCAGGCTGCCCGGACAGTGCGAGTACTTAGGACTGCAGGTTGCTGATTACTTCAAGCAGTGGATTAACCTGAAAAAGGTACTGTCCCCCCGAGCACTCCTGCTCCCTGCTCGCCCACCCCCGCCCGGTCCCTCGAGTATAATATCCAGGCCCCTCATTTGCATGTAAATTAACAGGCCTTCCTCCCCCTGCCTCCTTCCCATTGTGTGCCCTCTAATAGCCTTCCTGTACCCGAGCTGTGTGCGCCGCGACCAGCAGCAGCTGATGTGTGCATCTCCTGTCTGAGCTGAAGCTCTGGGGGCCCAGCAGGCCAGGGAGGGGCGTGAGGGTGGAGCAGTGGCGTAACGCAAAATGACGCCCCCCCCCCCCAGCCTCACATATCGACTTCACTAGATATTCATTGACCTTGGACCCATGGGGCTCTCCTCTCCCTCCCCCCTGCGCCGCAAGTGCCTGCGTTAGGCCTCTGGTCTGGAGAGGACATGAGAGGCCTGGAGGCCCGTGTGGAGCAGCCAAGGAGAGGCCTGCCATAGAGCAGCCAAGCGGAGCTCGGCTTGTGAGGCCTGCAATGGAACCTATGCCCCCCCCCCCCCTTGCGCCGCAAATGCCAATGTTAGGCCTCTGGTCTGGAGAGGCCTGTTGGAGGCCCGTGTAGAGCAGCCAAGCTGAGCTCGCCTGGAAAGGCCTGCGAGGGGTGGGAGAGTCCTGCCATAGAGCAGCCAAGCGGAGCTGGGCAGGAGAGGCCTGCGGTGGACCCATTCTCCCCCCCCCCACCCTGCGGAGCTCGGCAGGAGAGGCCTGATGGAGGCCCATTCAGAGCAGAAGGCCCTGCATAAGCAAACAACCAAACATAGCATTCTTTTCGCCTCTGACACTTTGACTTTTTTATTCTTAACAATTTGGTCAATTTATTCATTAATACTTATTTACTTGTGCCGTGTATAGTTTTGATTTTTCAGGTCAGGGCAAATAGGTTTATTTCCAACACTTGTCTCGTGGTGGAAGGCTGGTGTTCACCAGTCAGGAACCCACCAGTGGTTGGTTTGGTTCAGGGGTTCCCTCTAGAAGGGACACCTCTGAGTGCATGGAATAATAAATCTGACACTGGAATCAGTGCAGGTTTATTATTCTGAGGTGTTTGATACCAAACATCCCAGGATTCAGTAAAGCCATTATGGTGCTAGGAAACCCGTAATGACCAGTTTCTAGACCATATACTCAGGATGGCTTTACTGGGCACTTATAATATCGAAGAATGGACTTAGATATTATATGGACCTGTCTGCTCATGCAGATAGGTCCTCACATGAGGTATAGGGCACCCTGCCTTAAGAGTGACTTATCTAAGCCTCATGCAGGGCAGGCATGGCACACAGTGTGCCATGTTGACTCTTCACTTTTAGCTGCACTACAGCACGCAGGCTGCAATGGCAGTGGTGCCCGTTTGTGGTGAGAGGTCTCTGAGGGTGGCCTAACAAGTGCTGCAGCTCTCAGAGGCCTTTCCCTGGCTACCGTGCCCTTGGTACCATATATGCCCTTACAAGGGACTTACACGTAGGCCAGAGTTGTGCCAATTGTGGAAACAATGGTAGAGGTTAGGAAAGAACACAGGCCCTGGGAACCTGATTGTAGGGACCCAGGGCACACTCAGTCAAATTGCATCAGGTAGCTAGCAAAAATTTAAAGGCTAACCATGCAGAAAGGACACTTTCCTACACATGGTGATTAATTGTCCAGGGACTGTGGTGTACCAGATAGTCATTACCTGCATCAGTTCCCTTTTAGCTATAAAAAATAACATTCTAAACATGCCTGATTTTAAAACTGTGCTTGTCCTTGGGACTCAAATTTGGTAGTGAGCCGGTCTCAAACTTCTCATCAAAGGATATAGGAGAAAAGGCATTGGGATAACTAAGGGTCAGGTGTACTATTACATCGCATACAGTAGTCTCAATTTGCGACCAGTATTTTTCCTACCTGTGTAGACCCAAACTATGTACAAATTCCAAATCTAAATGAGTCACAATTAATATTTGAGGTAGATCGCAAATAGCGACTCGATTCGATTGGACACAATCACAGGGATAATGATCTGGAAGGGTCAGCAGACCACCATGTCTCTGATAGCTTTTCAAATGAAGATTATTATTTTTTTTTAATCGTCCCATTTTCCTTAACGTAAACGGGCTGAACTCGTATCAGTTGGGCTTTTGAAAGGGACACTCCCAATATGCCCTTCCAAGTACCGAATCGATATGGAGTCCAAACCCATTTTAGGAGCTGTTAAAATATTACTGATTCCTAAAATGGGTTTAGTAAATAGCAAAAAAACATTTCTGCGGGCTTACACAGCTATTTGGACTGTTTGCGACCATAAAAATGTTTATACAACTTGCTTCATAGCTGCACAAGATCAGACAGTTTAGTGAAGCTGAAGAACTAAAACTACAATTGTTACTTGTTCCTAGGATCTTGGCTTTCCCACTACATTTTGATGAGTGAACCAAAAGGCTGGGTTCAGTCTTCAAAGATATAGTATCCAATGAGCATGTGTTCGGTTCCAATCCAGTTTCATTATCACACACTCCTACAAACTCTAAGCCAACTTCTAAATTCTTCCACTCTTGTAAAGATAACCAAAGACAGAAAATGAATGTCTAAGATCACACAACTTTGTCCCATTCAGAGACCAGGATTAAAGACCATTCCCCCTGGTTCCACAGTTTCCAAAATGTCCACTAGATCACTGATGTGGAGGTGGTTCTGACAGCAAGATGCAAAGAAGGCTATCCCCAGTGGTATGGCACTGTTGGGGGCCAAGCTCAGATTTTAATGCAGCGTTTATTATCAACATATTTTGTTAAAGTGGTAAAGGCGTGGTTAGACGTAAAAAAACCCACTTTCTAGACTCTTCCCTCTTCTATCCCTCCACTATTCCTTTTCAATCCAAATAACAGACTAACATGTCCACCACTCAAATTAATTTCATATTTCCCTATACTAATTCACCACTAATCCTGTTTTGGGTTCCGGAGTAGCGTGCTACCTGCCAAAAAGCAATTCAACACCTCATCAGGGGTAGGAAGCACTATATAAATGCAATTACAATACAATAAAACACACAACTCGTCAACAGATTGAAAGTGTTCTTGAGCCATGTATCAGCTCATATTCACAGACACCTTTTTCTAATTAAATATGTGACACATTTCTAGCACACATGTCCAACCATGAACTTCCTGGTGCTGTAACTATCAGCTGATGTAGTCCTGTGCAGAATCAGTTAAGTTGAAAGCTGCCAAGTTTCGATAGCCTTCCTGAAATGAGGCAGGATCGTGACTTCACTAAAAGCCAAAGGAAGGTCGCACCTCAGTTAGTGCCCAGAATGGAGCAAGCCCACCAATGCTTCTTTTCTCTGAGAAAATGAGGCACTTGCAGAAGAATGAGATTTAGGGCATATTAAAACCTGGACTGTAAAACTTGATATGTTCTTTGGAGAGGTATTTCTGTATTTCTAATCTCTAAGACTATTAACCCCAATCCCATCGATTGAGGTAGAGCTAATTTACTTCATCACCCCCACCGCTATCACCTCTTTTCTTTCCTCGTTCTCCTAGCTCTCTGAAGCTGTTAACATAACACTGTGGATCATTACACTGTTACCCCTATTGCCTCTGTGTGTTCTACACTGGACTTTTCCACCTGTTACTTAGATGAGTTCTCCTCATGTCTTTCCCCACCTGCATCATTACTTGAACCCCTAGAGTCCTGTAAAACTTTATTCAGTGCTGTAAAGGGTTAAGAAAGGTGGAGGGGGCTCTAAAAGGGGTGTGGGCAAAAAAGCTGAACTAGGAATTCTTTCCAAGAGACATGGCCTATGTAATTAAGGGTGGTGCTTAAAACACGTAAACTAAAATCTTGTGCTTCACACAGTGTGCCACCTGGCCAGTCAGTATCTGGGGACCTCTGAGTTTTCAGTTCTTGCATGAGACCTGTCACAATACAACCAACACATTTAGCTAAAACAAGCTAAACCTATTGGCTTTGCCAGTGCTTATTAGATTAGTTAGATTAGATTAGATGTGAATATATATATATTTTTTAAACTGTGTTTATTGATATACAAAGCAACAGCACAGAGACCGGTTTCGAGCATGACTAAGTCAGGTTTTACACAGCACATAGTGCCCAGCTCATACATATTATTCAGGACCAGCCGCCTGAAGCTGAACTCGGACAAGACGGAGGTCCTCATCCTTGGTTCCAACCCTTCAGCCTGGGACGACTCCTGGTGGCCAACATCACTGGGAACAGCCCCGCCACCCACCGACCACGTACGCAACCTAGGGGTCATCCTCGACCCCACCCTCTCCATGACTAAGCAGGTCAACGCCGTTTCCTCATCCTGCTTCAACATCCTCCGAATGCTCCGCAGGATCTTCAAGTGGATCCCCACCGAAACAAGAAAAACAGTCACCCAGGCCCTCGTCACCAGCAGGCTGGACTACGGAAACGCCCTCTACGCAGGAACGACGGCTAAGCTCCTGAGACGGCTGCAACGCATCCAGAACGCCTCTGCACGTCTTATCCTCGACATCCCCCGACGCAGCCACATCACACCCCACCTGAGAGACCTGCACTGGCTCCCTGTCAACAAGAGGATAACCTTCAAGCTCCTCACCCACGCACACAAAGCACTCCACAACTCCGGACCAGCCTACCTCAACAGACGACTCAGCTTCTACACCCCCACCCGCCAGCTCCGCTCGACCAGCCTCGCCCTCGCCACAGTCCCCCGCATCCGGAAAACGACCGCCGGCGGCAGATCCTTCTCCCACCTCGCCGCCAAGACCTGGAACACCCTCCCCACCAACCTCCGACAGACCCAAGACCTACTGGCCTTCAGAAGACTCCTCAAGACCTGGCTCTTCGATCAGTAGCAGCACCACCCCCCTCTTCCCCCAGCGCCTTGAGACCCTCGCGGGTATGTAGTGCGCTTTATAAGTGACATGATTGATTGATTGATGCCCAAATAATCTTTCTTGCATGTATATTGACAGTTTGTTCTTTAAGACTTTACCTTCTAATGGATATGAATCAAAACATCAAGTTCATAATTCACTCACCCCCCCCCCCCCTTCTGCCCACCCACCATCGTCTGAGTCATACATGTAAATTGCGATATATCAGCGCTCCCTGTGGGAAGATTGTTGTGAATGATTAGAAGTGAAAATGTTTTAATTGTGAAAATGTGAGACTGCAAATTAAACATCACCAAGTGCTGTGGAAGGGGTAGTGGCTTTGGGATGTTTCAGACTCTCGTTCCCCCCTCAGCATTACTTGACTCTGCAGTCTCTCACCTTCTGAGCCATTCATGCCCTCATCTCCCCACATATTTCTGAAATCCTCCACGTGCATATCTCACACTTTCCCACAGTTACAATTGGCACATATGCACCATCTCTCTGGACACCCTGCTGAGCGGTCAAGGACTGGGTGTGCATGAAGTCTGCACACGTTCATGATCCACTGACTGTGTAAGTTACTCGCATTTCCTTATACTTTAACTTTAGAGGTCTCAGTTGTGCGTCTTGTAAATACTCACCCGATCCAGGTCAAAGTATGCACAATGCAAGAGTCCTATGTTACTAGAAAAAAACTCCAGATGCACAGCATCTTGAAAAGCAAACCGTGTTATCTGAGAATACAAGATGAAGAAAACCTGTGAAATGTCATTGGGATTGCATCACTGACCTGGACCAGTTTAGGGTTTTTTACAGCCATTGTAGAAAAATGGATCAGTGTTTTTGTCAGTAGAGTTAATGACATGAATATTGAGCCCGATAGGGTCCCGTTTGAAAGTCGTTTCTTAAATACTGCAGGATCTGAGACCAGACAGGACCCGACCCACTTAAAGCCCCGCCTTTATTCTCACTGTTCACACGTCTTTCTCAGCGACCTCTCTTCCTCCTGCGTGTCCTACTCTCTATGCTGATGACACCCAAGTCTTTTCACTTTACTTTCACCCCCACACCCTCCAGACACAAATCACTGAATGCCTTAGTGCCATCCCCATGTCCATCTCCTCAACAGAAGTCCTTTGCTTTCTCGCATTATCTGCCTCCAGCCTCCTATCCTGATACATTTTGTTCCCCCTCACACACTCCTCATCCTCCATAGCAAGATACCTTGGGAGTACCCCCGATCTACAAGATGCTGCTCAAATTCTTCTTCTTTCCTTGCCTGAGTCCTGTTAGGCTTCGGCTATTCCTAGAAAGTAGATGTGTACTCAGTGATCCTAAATGCTGGCTTTTAACACTGATCTACGTAACAGTCGCTGAAAGAATATTTTTATTGATTATTTTTCGGACATAAAATCGTATCATTAGTTAGTTTCAGCACAATGACTTCCTCAAAATTGTAGTGTTTTTCCACGTTTGTTCCCTATCTCGTGAGTAAAGATCTCGCTCGGCATCTGTACACTCACCTGTCTGAGTGGACTTTTTTGGTGCTTTTCTAGTGTGTTTATATGTAAAGATTAATTCACGTATATTCATAAATGCACTGCTGTACACATTACAAAGATTGTAATGTATATATCCAAGCACACAGATATATAGTTCCTAAATTGTAGTCCGACTGATAGATGTAAACAGCGAGTAGTCTCAATGTTTTGCATTTTCAGGTGTTACGCCAGGTGAGGTTCACATGTGTTGTAAAGGGTGTTTTACCTATTTACTCATTTACATACCCATTTTGTGTATTTGTTTTTCTGTGAGGGCTGCAGTGTCGGGAACTTCCCAAGAAAATTTATCGAGGACTGTGACAGTGTTCATTTTGTTTCAGAAATCTGATTGACTGCCTTTCACAATCATGCAGACATTTGTGGGTGAGGCGCAGTGTTTCAATGGAAAGTTTGGCCAGCCCAGAGAACCAGTGAAAGTTGAAGCTTCTGCGGTGGAAAGTGACACAATGGCATAATTTCCAAGCTAAAGTGGAGATTACCCGCCATGTTCTTTACTTTTCGAAGTGTTTTTAGTTGTTCAGCTAATGGGCCAGTGTAGAGAACCTACAATATTCGAGGCGCGTGTGGACAAGGATGCCTAGCAGAGAGGGTTATTGTCAACATATATTAACTCAATGGCTTGTTGAGGAGATTCATCTGGAAGAAAGCATTTTAATATTTGGCATATATGTTGAGTTCTGCTTCTCAAATGGCTCACAGGCTCCTTACGTTAGGTTTGAATCTTGATGGAGCATCTTTGTTGAAGAAGGTGGGAGTACATTACAAGTTAATCTCTTGTGCGGGTATCATCATACCTGGCAACTCACACGGTGCCACAGTGTGACACACATCGGCTCGCATCACACAGTCACATGGTGAGGAGCTGATATCACAATGTGGCAGGGAAAACGAGCTGAAAACCACTGTAAATAGTGGTTTTCTATCTCGTTTCAAGAGGCTTTGAACTGCCGACGTCCATTAAAGGGTGTGAAAACACACCAGGACATCGGCACCAGCCTCGGTAAGCTTTTTTTGGGGGGGGGAGGGGGAAGGTGGGGGCTGGGTGTGGTTCAAAAGTGCCTCCTAGGTACTTCTCGGCACAAGGCCCCGCCCCTTCAAGGCTCCACCCCCTCCTCACACTGTGAGATTGTTCTTCAAGTTGGCAGGTATGTATCATTGACAATGGGCTATTATTTCCAGTTTTAGAGCCATTTGCTTCCAGGACTCAATTGCTGTTTGAGCAGAAATGGTAGTGGTGTAAATCCATCAGTGTTTTCAGATGTTCTTTAAAGGGGTGTCAAAGAGTGGTCTAGGGTAGGAGAGTGCCCTTAGAGACCTTGCAAGTGATGGGGCTGGAGGGCGAGGACAGGTCTGTGAGTCTTATATTTTGTTTCCAGCCGGGCAGGAAGAATTTGAACCAACCCTTTGAGAGGTCGTTTTCATACCATGGCCATAACTGGTGAAGGTGATGTCAGGCTGGTAACCAGATCCTGAACTTGTAGGGACCTCTTAACCGTATCAGAGGTAAGAAGAGCTCTCCTCTTATCCGTCAATCAGAATGCTGGGTTCCTGGCTGTCTTGCTTCGCCCTCCCAAAATACCACTCCCCCACGGTGGCTGAAACACGACGAAGCAAGAGACATATAACACAAAAACACCTAGAAAGGGGTTTCACTTTACAAAATGAAACACATCAAAGACTCTTTTAGAATAAGGCTTGGGGTTTTATTTATGCAATGCTCTCCAACAGAAAGGCTTTCCCAGATGTCAAATGAACAACATTCAAATGTGTGTGTGTGTATATATACACATGCAATAATAACACACTTGTCAAATGCAACTGTTAGATGCATGAATAATAATATAAATAAACAAGCAGCTAATACTGGACGTCCTGTAAGACATCAGAAAGATATTTACACTAAATACATCAAATGATTACATTGGATGTGCACTCTGACTCCCTCACACATCACAAAGAAAACACCTCGGATGATTGTAGCCACTGGCCACGCATCACAATGGCAACAATCAAAAATCAAACACTTCACCTGGTGCAATCTTCATCCTGACCCACTCCAGACTGGGGGACTTACAGCCGAAGCCAGGAGACTCAGCAACCAGATGCCTGCACTGAAGATGCGCCCATCGTTCAGGCTCAAACAATCACGGCTTCCAAGTCAACAACCCTCCGCTTTATAGTCTCAAAACACACTAGAAGGTTTGAGAGTCTTTCCTTCTGCACCAAGGAAACTTACTGGAATTGGCCACCTTCCATGCAAGTATTCCAGGGCAAAAGGAGTTCCCAGGTTCCCTCTACATTCTCACATGTTCTAGCCTTTATCTTAACAAAGCTTACAAAAGCCTTCGAGGGTACATTCAACAATCTCCTCTCCAAAAAACAAAGGAACCTTGAGCGTGAATAACCCAAACAACTTGAGCACTCTGTAGGCCTGCCTTTGCGCACAAAAAAGCTCAAGCAAGACAGAGTCAGAATTCACGCTGTAATGAGGCCATGTCAAAGCCAATAATAAGAACTTCATAATACTTCCCAATGTACAACACAATGCACATTTGTGCACCACTGCCTATAGCATCACACATTTCATCTCTCAGTGTACAACATATTGCACATTTGAGCACCACTGCTCATAACACTGCACTTCGAGTCCAAAAAGTACATTCCACACCTCTCTCTCTCATGCTTTCAAATGCACATCCCACACGTTCTGTTCTTGGCAAGCTGTTCTACTCTGTGACAGCTCCCACTCCAAGACTGCAAGATTAAATCTTCAAGGAAAACAAGGCATATATGCAGGACGTACATTCAGGCTAGGGTCAAAAGACAATTAAAATCATGGTAGTCAAAGGTCATCACGTGGTGTCAAACCATAAGAGTGCCTCTAGCACTACACTGGCCTGATGTGGAAAGTTGGTTCTTGAAAATCACCTTGATTCAGACTGGATAGCTTGGCCGAACACTAGGAGCATAGCTGATAGGAGATGGTGTGAAGGCTACATCTGATAAAGTATAACATAACCAAGAGACAATAAATACAAATGTTCAGAAATAAAACTTTGATTCACACTGCAAAATTATAATATAGTAGGCGTTAGGAAGAACGTTTCTGGTGTCGAGTCCATAGCCAGAAGCTGTCAGGGTGGCTCTGTAAGTTAAACGCTTACTTTACTGTTGAGATAGATATAAAGACAAGGTATTAGATATTGCCCAAAAGACTGTTGTTTTATGGCCCTCGTTTGTTGGCTATTGTTTGTGATTCCTTTTGATGGAATGCTTCTCACAGGAAATAACAGGCTATTGTTAGCTTATGTGAATTCAACACCGTGAATAGGTCTAACACTGAAGCCTACTGCGGTGCCCCAGGAGGACCGCAAATTGAAAACATAAATGTTAACATTAAAATATAACCATGGGGGAGACACACTACTAGGCATCTTCCAAAACTGTCTGACTCCTTTTTGTGCTATTTTCAAAAATAAGGTGATACTAAATAAAGAACTTAACTAGTTTAAATGTCTGATTGCAGCAGTTTCTGCAGGTTGTGGTGAAAATATTTTAGGTCCCTTGGGGCAGTAGAGCCTTAATGTCTCTTGTGGTTTGGAATAGTTGTCACCATAGCCTACTGGACCAATAATTGCATCTATCAATCGTAATTGTAAAATGTCAGTTCTCAGGGATACCTGGTTCCCCTGTTGTGAGAGTTAGATACCCTCGAAACTAACAAGCTGTGCCCAAGCCAGTAGGCCTCGGCTCTGCATGCGCATGTTTGTCGACTGAAAAACTGACATTAAAAAACCAAGCAGAATGGGAAGGGCACAGAGCGTAAGGGGGAGTAGGGATGCTGAAGCGGGAATTAGCACAAGGGGGAGAGAAAAAAAAACATAGTTCCCTGAATTGCAAGCAGGGTCCACAGTGGAAGGATGCAAGTCCACGATGGGACATACATATAAATTAGGATGAAAACCATAAAATCAAGAGTAGGGAAGGGAGATGAACAACAAAACCATCCAGTTATGAGCAAGGGGTAGACCCAAAGATCGACCAATGTCTCTCTGTCTCTCTCCACCCCCACCCCAAAGTTTGCCTAACAGATGGCTACGCTGCCTGTAACTGGGACTGGAAAACTGGTACAAATTTTGAATTGCCCTAAAACTTCCAATGCTTCTTAAGGATCAGCCTTTTGGATATGCAGCTGTAAGTACCACTCAGCACCACAAAAGAGTGAGTGCTGAGAGTACCTATCGACCACTGTTCTAAAAACGAGATCTGCACTGGAAAGTAGATCCCAGTAAGCAGCCTTGGCTCCCCAAGTGGATATGTATGAGCACACAAGGCCTGACTCAATTTAGTTGGTATTTATTGAGTCTAGGTGCAGTACAATACAATCATAGTAATTGTTTAAAAAAAAAAAAAAATTCCATTCAGAGTTAGTGTGATAATTTAACACTTTATTAATGTTTATGAAGCGCCGAAGACATCTAGCACAAGAGTACACACAACCAAGGCTTTGCACTATGGAAATGGCTCTATGAAGACACAAGGTTTTTAAATTGCTATTTGTTAAGTTTGTAAAGGAAGTTGTAACAAGTGCAGAATAGCAATATTTCCACCAAAATGGACTATGTTATATGCTTTTAATTTTGATTTGAATTCATGGATACCATTCTTACACAAAAATACATCTTCGCAAACAGTTACAGGTAACCCCAACGAAAGGTTGGTTGTTAATGTCATTAAAGCTTTTTACATTAACTCGCCATTTCTAATGTTTGCTAAGAGTTATGCCACTGATGACTGCATTTAGTAGCCACAAACAACACATTTATTAAAATAAAAAAAGAAAAGTGCACCAGCTAAGCATCTGGCCTCAATTAATGTATGTCTGTATGTATATGGTATTACTGTAGCACAAACCTAGCTAAAAGGCAGCGGAGCACTGTACATGGTCAAAGGCAGGCATAAAGCGAATGAGTAGAAGTAAGCTGGGTTGTGCTGAATTAATGCATTGCGATGTACCTTTCTTTACAGAGGTGAGTCTTCAACTTTTCCCTAAATTGGAGAAGCATTGGGCGGTCCTCATGGATACATACAGGGATGTTGATCCAGATCCTCTGTGCATAGATGGAAACGCCTTATGTCCTGTTTTTTTCTTTTTTACACTTCTTAGTCTGAAGTCTTACGGTGTCCTGGCTGGGGGTGTGCAGAGAACCACCAGTGATGGTGAGCTTGTCTCCTAGATACGCAGGGGTGCTGTTGGTGGTGACTCTGTAAATGATGTAGCTGGTTTGATGATGGTGCAAGCTGCAAACAGGAGACAACTGAGGTCAATCAGGAGGATGGTGATGGAATCATATTTGTTCAGGCTGTGGATGAGATGTAGTGCAACATGTAGGATGCCCAGAAGGGGTGCCAGTGTGGAGTCTGGAAGGCCACGGAGTAGGGCATTATTGCTCTCTAGATGTGAGGGTATGAGGGATTGAACAGTAGCTCTGCAGTTGCTTTCTAGAAGAAACAGTTTGACTTTCTTTACAAGAGAGAGATGGTACTAGGCCATCTTTGTTTTTTGGCAGTGAATTAGGTTGGTGTCCAGGGTGACTCCCAGTGACTTGGCATTCAGTGAAAGTTGGGGCTTGAAGCCTTCAAGGCTCATGTCATTGAGCCACGTTTGTACTGTATCTTGACTGTTGTTCTTGGCCAAATAACAGGAATTCAGACTGTGCTGGGTTAAGCTTCAGGAAGATTCTGGGCTTTCAGGTCTGGATGATGATCAACCTGTGCTTAAGGTGTAAAATGTCTGAAGCAAAGGTTTTACATAATAAGGATTGTCAACAGCTACACTCTGTGCCCTAGACAACCCAAACATTTCAATCAGCTGCTACCAGCGGAAGCTTTAGCACAATAGGCTCATTGGGAGATACCCCCTTAGGGCTACTGGGTGGGGAGCCCAATGGAGTGTCTCATCGTTCACCTAAAAAGAAATGACCCTAAGGTGCACCAGTCTGCAATTTAGAGGGTCACTAGGAATTAGGGATCCCTAAAATTGTTGGAAAAAGGGAAGAAAAAAAAAAGGAAATTCAGAGATAACGTAAATAGGGGTGGGGATGGCACTGCACCATAGTGTGTTATCTACTTTCGTCCGTAGAAGTTCTTTGATGCAAGAAGTGCAGACAGTCTCCCGGCTACAGTTAATGACACTTTGGAGTTTGAGTATATATTTTTTTAGTTCCATACATGGCCACCACTTGGGGTCAATGGTGTAAACTCAAAGGAGACCTTTTTGAAGATGGCAGGATTATTACTGGATTTAACTCGAAACAATAAATTGTAATGCATGCCCTGGATGGGCAAAGTTAATTTTAGTGAACTTGTGATCTGAGTCAACGAGCTCTTGGTCGGTGGCACAAGGGAGCCAGTCCCTAGCTGAAGCTTTTCAAGAGTTCAGTCATGGCCCTAAAATAGCGAGGGTACAATCTTCTATCGCCAAGGCCTAAGGCCAACATGCAGCACATGGTGAGATCCAGGCAGAATCCCCTTTTACCATCCTTCGTGTGTACCCCAGGCTTCACTCTGTGTCTCATCAAACAGGCTGGTGGTGCTGCAAGAGAGCATGCTGGCCAAGCACAGTTACCACTCCTGGGGGTCAGCATACCTGCACTTTGCCCTCGCTTGTAGGGTCCATCTGCAGAGTCTCTGGGATAGGGTTTCTGGATGACCTCTGAGCACTCTGAATCTCTTCTGACTGGATGGTAGCTCAGTGCGTACAGCACTCCAGGTAAGTGGGTGGACCGACCTGGCATCAGGGTTGGTCCAGGCCAGTGGGAGACATGCAGCTCATGTGCAGAGAGTCCAGTTTAGGGTAGCTCTGGCTTTCAATGACTTTTTGTGCCAGTTTGGCAGCAGAGCATTGCCAATCAAGCCTTTTGTAGTTTTCAAAGGTTTGACAAAGCCGATCAGTGTGGTTGCATCTTTGCGGGCTCATCCTGCTGTTGGAGTCAGATGTGGATTGCGATGCAAACGCCAGAATTTGAAATTGAGGGCCACTGCTGCTGGCCAGAACAGGGCTTGTTCTGCTCTTGTCTTTTCGAAGGTGCTGAGTAGATTGCTATTCCTTGCAGATGATTAGCGCTCCTTCTTTTTGAACGAGTTTCTAAGGTAGGAACGTTTGAGTGTTCCCAAAGAGTGAAACCGAGGAAAGGCGAGGGATTGGGTGATGGCCATGTACTACCGAGGTAGTCACTTGTACATCATTTCATGTCACACAAATTCATTGTAGCAGGGGCTAAAAGCCACTCTTGGATTGAGGGTGAAAAGGGTCCCTGTTACAAGGAGTCACTGGACTATATATGCAGATAAGTAAGCATTACACTTGTACACCTAAACACAATAAATGTACTCCTACCAGCTAGTAGCTTCATAGAGTGGTGTGTGGTGGGGTGTTGGGCATTGTTTTCCGTCTCAACAACCCCGCTTTGAAGATTTACTTGGAGGCAGATCTTTTGGGAGTTGCTTTCTTTTCCAAAAGAGACAATGGTGCTGCTGGTGAGTGCGGTGTCTGGGTGGGTCCTTGGGATATGGGCCACCTGTGTCGGCAAAACATCTAACAATAGAAACTCAAGATGGTACACCTGGTACAAACAGTTTTCAGCTCATTCCTACAGTTCTGAATACTGCTGTGATATAGTATTGAAGGCAGCAGAGGGCTTTAATGGCCTGACCATGATGAGTACCCCAGGACGTTGATTCTAGCAGACCAACCCATAGATCACTAGGGGGATGTGTCGGTTCCGTGCCTGGAATGGTGTGTTTGGGCACTGTTGGTAGAGGCGAGCAGACTAGTAAGGCATCCTCTACCTCATGTCAGGAGGTTTGTGTTCTTGCAGTGATGAGTCTGGCAGTTTAGCATCTGGATAGTACGGTACCTTGTACCTTCTGATCTGTGGTGGCCATTGGTGTAGCGCCTGCTGCCTGGCTTGGTGTAGAAGAACAAGAGTTTTAAGACCGCTTCTACCTTTGTGCCTGGAAGCGGGTGTTTGTCCAGTGCTCTAGGTGCGTCTTAAAAAGTATTGTTATGTGGTCCTGTGCACTTCCTGTCTGTGGTAGGTGTTAGGGCAGTGGTAGGTCAAGTTGAAATTAAACTGTATTGTAAGGCACCTGTGACAGGATAATGCTGCTCTGCACTCTGTGTATATAGGCAACTTCATTATATTGATAATCACATGATTTGATCAGTAGCCAACATTCAATTCCGTTTAAACAGTCACAGTGGTCCAAAGCGCAGTTTATATTAAATCCTTTATTTTTTCATTCTTCATATAAATCGATTTGATTGTGGCCAAAGATAACGTCTGTCCTGAAAGCCAGCAGGTTTTGTTCTATTGGAACTTCTTCAGGGCTTAAAAATCCATGTCATTTTGATAGTCTCACTGAAGTATTTATCATCCTGCATACATGTCCAAATAAAAAGCATTTTAGAAATTCGATGCCTCGTGGGTTTACGCTGTGAAGGAACCCCGGGAGCGCGCCGCACACAACGCTGGCTGGAGGGACTGGCGAATTCCGTATTAGGGGGTTGACTCGATGGCCTGCTGGTTACACCTGGGGCATGAAGACTATCTGTGCGAGACCACAAGCAGTGTCATATTGTAAGGCCTCGTGCCCTCCTGCCGAAGGATAGCTCTTAGTGCAGCGCTACATCTGCTGGGAAAGTAGAGCATTGTGCAGTACCTTGTATTGCGTGCTCTGGCGTGCCTGTCCGTGCAGCACCAGGTCTGGAGACATAGCAGTTTAATAAAGCGCCTTGTCTGTCCTGAGCACCCGTTAGTGCAGCTTTATGCCTGGCGTCTAAAGAAGCAGTGTTTGAGGCACCTTCTTCCCTTTCCCATAGGACACATGGCAGCAGAGCCGTGGGTCTGGCTAAGAAGCAATATTGTAAGAGGTCTTGTTCTTCTGCTAGGTGTGATGCTTAAGAAGCATTCTTGGAAGAGGTTGGGTTCCACCTGCCCCTGGGCGCTTTTAGTGCAGAGCTAGTTATGGTTGAGAAGCAGTACTGTAAGGCACCTTGTACCTCCTGCCCTGACATGCCTTTTAGTGCAGTGTCCGGTCTAGGGGATAGGAGCCTGTACTGTCAGATATGTTATCTCTGCCTGAGTTGGGTCTTAGTGCAGTTCTTGGCCCGTTTAGGAAGAAGCAGTATTGTACGGCACCTTGAACCTCCTGCCCCGGGGTGCCTGTTAGTGCAGATTTAGGTCTGGTTAAGAAGCTGTGTTGTAAGGGACTTTGTCTCTCTTGACATCCTGCCCTGGTGTGGTTTTAGTGCAGCACTAGGTGAAGGTTTAGAAAAAGAAGGGTTTTAAGCCACCTTGTTTTTCCTGCTTTGGTGTGTTTTTTAGTGCAGCACTAGTCCTGGTTAAGTTGCCGGATTGTAAGGCACCGTATCCCTCCTACACCATAGTGCCTGTTAATGTAACACCTGTTAATGTAGCACCAGGTCTTGTTATGAAGCAATGTTATAAGGCACATTATGCCTCCCGCCCTGCGGCGCCTATTAGTACAGCACAAGGTCTGTTGAACATGCACTAATGTAAAGCACCCTTGGAGCCTGTTGGCAGAGTGTTGGGTCTGGTTGTGAAGCAGTATTGTATGTCATCAGGTCCCTCTTGCCATGGAGTGCCTGTTAGCGCAGCACTAGATCTGGTTTAGAAGAAGCAGTGTTGTAAAGCACCTTGTCCCACCTTGCATACTGCCCTTGCATGTGTTTTTAGTTTAGCGCTAGGTGTGGTTAAGAAGAAGCAGCATTGCAGGGCACCTCGTTCCTCCTGCCCCGACATGCATGTTAGTGCAGCGGTAGAGCATTTTAAGTTGAAGTATTGCAGGGCACTTTGTGCCTCTTGTTCCGGGGCACCTGTTACTGCAGCGTTAAGTCTGGTTGAGCAGCAGTATTGTAAGACACCTTGTCTCTCCTTCCCTGCGGGACCTGTTAGGGTAGCACTAGGTCTGGTTAAGTGTTGTAGGACACCTTGTCCTCCAGCCATCCTGCCCCAGTGTGCCTTGTAGTGCAGCGCTAGGTGTGGTTTACAAAAAGCAGTATTGTAGGGCACCTTGTTCCTCCTGCTCTGAGGCAGCTGTTTGTTAGTGCAGCACCAGCTCTGGTTAAGATGCAGTGTTGTAAGGCTTCTTGTCTCTTCTGCCATGCAGCGTCTGTTAGTGCAGCACCAGCTCTGGTTAAGAAGCAGTGTTGTAAGGCTTCTTGTCTCTTCTGCCATGCATCGTCTGTTAGTGCAGCACCAGCTCTGGTTAAGATGCAGTGTTGTAAGGCACCTTGTCCTTCCTGCCATTTGGATTCTCTTAGTGCAGCGCCAGGTCTGGTTAAGAAGCAGTGTTGTAAGGCGCTTTGTTCCTTCCTGCCCCTGGACCAACTGTTAGCGTAGCACCAGGTCTGGTTAAGATGACCAAGAGAGCTGCTTGCACCCCCCTGACCCCTGCTCCTTGAGACCCTCACGGGTGAGTAGCGCACTCTAAAAAACCCTGATTGATTGATGCAGTGTTGTAAGGCACCTTGCCCCTCCTGCCCCTGAGGCAGCTGTTAGTGCAGCACCGGTTCTGGTTAAGAAGCAGTATTATAAAGCACCTTGTTCCTCCTGCCCCAGGGAGCCTAATATTGCAGCACTAGATTTAGCTAAGAAGCAGTATTGTAATCTTGTCCCCTCTGCCCTGGAGACACTGTTAGTGCAGCACCAGGTCTGGTTAAGATACAGTACTGTAAGGCACCTTGCCCCTCCTGCCCTGGGGAGCCCATCAGTGCAGCGCCAGGTCTAGTTAAGATGCAGTGTCGTAAGGCACCGTGTCTTTCCTGCCCCAGGCAGCTGTTAGTGCAGCATCAGGTCTAGTTAAGAAGCAGTATTATAAAGCAGCTTGTCCCTCCTCCCCCCAGGAGCCTGTTAGTGCAGTACCAGGTCTAGGTAAGATGCAGTGTCGTAAGGCACCTTGTCCCTCCTGCCCCAGGAGCCTGTTAGTGCAGCACCAGGTCTGGTTAAGAAGCAGTATTATAAAGCACCTTGTCCCTCCTGCCCCGAGGAGCCTGTTAGTGCAGCACCAGGTCTAGGTAAGATGCAGTGTTGTAAGGCACCTTGTCCCTCCTGCCCTGGGAGCCTGTTAGTGCAGCGCCGGGTCTGGTTAAGAAGCAGTATTATAATTTAAAGCACCTTGTCCCTCCTGCCCTGGGGAGCCTGTTAGTGCAGCACCAGGTCTAGGTAAGATGCAGTGTTGTAAGGCACCTTGTCCCGCCTCCCCCCAGGAGCCTGTTAGTGCAGCACCAGGTCTGGTTAAGATGCAGTGCTGTAAGGCACCTTGCCCCTCCTGCCCTGGGGAGCCCATCAGTGCAGCGCCAGGTCTAGTTAAGGTGCAGTGTCGTAAGGCACCGTGTCTTTCCTGCCCCAGGCAGCTGTTAGTGCAGCACCAGGTCTAGTTAAGCAGTATTATAAAGCAGCTTGTCCCTCCTCCCCCCCCCCCCAGGAGCCTGTTAGTGCAGCACCAGGTCTGGTTAAGAAGCAGTATTATAAAGCACCTTGTCCCTCCTGCCCCGGGAGCCTGTTAGTGCAGTACCAGGTCTAGGTAAGATGCAGTGTTGTAAGGCACCTTGTCCCTCCTGCCCTGGGGAGCCTGTTAGTGCAGCGCCAGGTCTAGGTAAGATGCAGTGTTGTAAGGCACCTTATCCCTCCTGCCCTGGGGAGCCTGTTAGTGCAGCGCCAGGTCTAGTTAAGAAGCAGTATTATAAAGCACCTTGTCCCTCCTGCCCCGGGAACCTGTTAATGCAGCACCAGGTCTAGGTAAGATGCAGTGTTGTAAGGCACCTTATCCCTCCTGCCCTGGGGAGCCTGTTAGTGCAGCGCCAGGTCTAGTTAAGAAGCAGTATTATAAAGCACCTTGTCCCTCCTGCCCCGGGAGCCTGTTAATGCCCATGTGGACCACTTGCATCTTAGGAGGAGGCGGTTGCCTTGTGTGTGCACTGTGCCGCCGATAGTAAATGAACAGAGAAGCTGCAGAACGCTGTCGGCAGGCAGCGCGCCGTCGCTCTGCGCCCCCCTCCTGCCGCCCCCTCCTGCCGCCCCCTTTCAACTCATTGAACCTGTCAAGAGGTCTCCATCTCCGCGTGCTGTCAGAGCAGATCTTTTGACTGATTGCTGGTCTCTTGTAATGCAATCTGAAGGCACACTGGGGCATTGTGCAGTTCAGCGACCATTAATGATCGCCATTTGAAGTTCAGTAAACTTTTGGGGAATGGATAGCAGCTGTAACCGTCATACCACGCATGATCAGACTCTGAACACCACACTTCGACCTTCCCTCCCCACCTCTCTGCCGCGGGACCGATCCGTGGCGAGTGAACACGACCTCCTAGTGCTGGGCTGGCAGGCTCGGAGTCTGGAATTATGCTAATGAAAGGCGACACGGAAGATCTGCTCAGGGATTTGTAAATCTTGGGTTAAAGTTGTTGTTGTGCACGGGGAAGAAGTCTGCGCACCACCGACTCTGAGCCTCAAGCGCTCTTATCCCACTGCAGCCCCAGCAGGCGCGTTCGTGCCTTCCCATCCCTCCATGAAGACCTACTTTTTGGCTTCTACCCTCTCACATTTTCAGTCCCCCATCTTCTTTTTGTTCTACCCCCTTCTTCCAGGAGACTTGTCCCTGCCCACTTACTCCGCAAACTGATCTGTAATGTAGAGCCATGGTTGCGGGAAGTCCTGAGCACGCCTGCTGGGGAAGCATCTTGGTGCTCGGACAGTGGCCCTCAGGTGAGCATCGTAGGATTGTACAGAGCCGTCCCTGCAGACCCCCAAGCAGTGGGTAATATTGCACAGGTATGGGCCCGCTGGAAGGATCCAGTCTTTTCTCCACACTTCGCATGTCCTGCTTCCATTTCGCCTTCTTATTATTGACAAAGTTCTGCTTTACGGAAATTGGCCTGCCCCGGTTTAGTTGCAGTATAAGAAAAGCAGAGGTTTGGAAGTAAAAGGTACTCTCTTCAAGGTCTACTTTCTATGTTTATATTGGTTGCCTACTTTTGTGCTGTTCATATAGCAGAACAGACTGGCTAGGAGGGTGTTGGGGAATTTTTCGCTCTTGTTCAGTAAAACTCATTCCCAAAACCCCAATTGGTTGACAACCTCCTGTCCACCGTACAAAATGATAGTAAGAGCATCTGTGCTCTTCATGCAAGGTATGAAAAGGTGGGGATTCTCAGAGCACGCCGTGCTCACAGCTCTGTAGGGCTTTTCAATTGCACAAGTCTTGCAACATGTGCGGGATGGGACGTGTCTGTTAGGAGTTTAAGATGTTCGTGCTCACCTGCACTGATAGAAAATTTACATGAATTACAAAAGAATGTCAAAGGAAAGAACTACAAGTATCAGCAAAGTCCTGAGCACGATATTCAGTTTCAACCCTTTAATGGTGAAGGCCTTCGAGGTTTTTAAAATCTGTGCAGCACAATACCAAAAATATAGTTTCAGTACACAAAGGATGAGTACCAGGAAATTTGAATGCATTTCATTCATAAAAATGTATATTTAGTAACACCAGCACAAAAAAATTAATGGATAGGAGCAGGTAACAAGCAAAATCTTTTGGGAGGAGAAATTGATTAAAATGTAGGGATTTGCCCTTTAACTACCCTAAGAATAGGGAAAGCAACTCTTAAGGCTAGTGAGAGCGTTGTCCAAGCCCTGAGAGCCGAAAGTAGATTGCAGAGATCTTTTTCTTTGTAGCTTACAAATAGGTATGATAATGCTGAGGCCTTATCTTTGTAGCAAAACTAGAGTTTAGCCAACCCGACCAGAGCACTAGGACTGATTATTTTAGCTTGAGCAGTTTAAAGGATCCTATCTAACTTTCAGGAGTAGTGCAGTGATTGCCCTGTTAAATTTCGGGTGCAGTGACCAAGTCGCGACTGCATCCTAAGCAGCACTTGAAGTACTCCTGACAAATGGGTCTTGTTGACTTTTTATAAGTAATCCGTCCTTCCTTAGTATTTTGCCATTGGGCATGTTTCCTATGGCCATCTGGCTTTCCTTCAGCTTTATATCTCCTAATTCCTCCATCTTGTCATCCGGCAATCTGGGCAAGCGTATATTTATTAGAACATGTTCTGCCTATTTTGGGAAGAGCACATTTAGGTCAAAATGAGCCTGTGAGTTCTTTTAACAGTGTCGGGCCCGAGGACAAATTGTAACTCAATGTAAGAATCCTCACCTTGCTCTCTAGAAACGCTTGTTTCGCCTTGTCCTGCTTTCAATGCAGGGCGGGCTACCGTATAAGGTCTTCTCGCAGTGAAGCCTTTCTAGATGACCATAGCACTTGTGCCAATGTCATCAACCCCTCTTTGGGAGGCAAAAACCTGCTAGAGTGTCTGTAACTTACATTTTTCCTCAGGCTATGTATACTTGCAGGAGTTCATGCCACATAGTTTCATCTGAGGTGCTACCATAACCAAGGAGAGATGCTGAATTTCTGGGGCATGGTCAGATATACTCCTTTCCAAACTTTCACTCAAAGCAACATTCTGCAACAACCCTTGAGACCCCAAAAAGTAATCCGTGCTTGTACTTGTTCCATGCACGCAGGACAGAACGATGCATTTCCTGTCTCTAGGGTGGAGCAACCTCCTGACATCAACCAATGTCTGATCCCCTTAACATCTCTAAGCACAATCCTGTCCCCACCATTGCTGAAGTCCGAACTGTCTGATCTGTCCAGTACAGGTGAAACTGTAATGCTTCTATTCCCTCCAATCACATATTTTGTTTGCCCAAATTGAGAGAAAACCCTTAACAAAGTGTTCAAAAATACTGATTTGGTATCTTTGGGAGAGTAACCCAAGCCCACTATTAGAGGAGTTACTTTAAGCTTAACAAACTTGAATCTCCCTCTTGGGTCCTTCAAAGCTCTAAGAAGGCAGTAGTGGATGGGTAGACCACCTTTTCTGAATGTTGAGGTTCTCTCTCCACCCCCTGAGGAGCCACTTGACTTTCTGGTGAAAACTGTCTTTCCTTTAAGTCTTTTTTCTGCTTGTTCAATTGTAGTTGCATTTTAAGGACTATGTCTGGGTGTTTCGAGGCCATGAGGCCATGTCATTGTGTTTTTTGTCCTCCATTTAATGGGTAAGCCTATTGATATTAAATAACATAACCACAAGATCATTGAGGATAGTGTTGGATGTCATGGTCTCCTCCTAGCCCTTGTCCAAATGAAATGGCACCAGTGCATGGTATTACCTGATTTTGTAAGCAAGGAATGTGTTGGGTCACATATCGGAATCAAGGGTAAAGGCTGAATGGAAAACTATTAATCCGTTTAGGGTTTGTGTTCTCAAAGAGGGGAAAAACTGCGTCTTATAAAATTCAAGAAGGGTCAGAACAGCCCCCTCTACTACTAAAGAGCTCCCCAAACAACACTATAAATAGGCGGGTAACACCCTCCAACCCTGACCCACCATCACCACTCAAGAAACCGCAAAGATCAAGCAGGCCATACATTCCAGAGTACCGTCAGACCTCTGCCCTCACCACATTTTCATCAAAGAACTGGACACTATCAGCGCAGCCGTGAACAAAAATCCTGGGCACACGTTATGAGGATAACTTATTAGTAGAAATGTCTCGTATAATCTCTAATTCTTAATGGTCAACACCAGAGTGATTTTATAGAAGTATTTATTTGAGCAACCACTTCAAGAAAAACAACCAGCCGACACGTGTTTCGTCACACGAGGGAGTTATCCCGTGACTCTTCAGGGCTGAAAAAAATCTGTAGTCAAAAACATAACGGTGGAAATGACGTAATGAATATGAGACACCTGCCAGGGTGGAGAATTGCAGAGTGCCGGTGCCTCTTAGTTAGACTATTCAAGCGGGTAATACCTTGATGGGGAATCCGATTATGGCGCCCTGGGAACTGAAAATCGCTGATGGAAAATGAACTCGACAGGGTGACGTCAAGCGTATGGGAGAAAATAGGATGAAGTTCGCTGTTCCAGGGTGTGCGGGAGGCGGGTGGGCCGTCCGACTCTGTAACGGGCAAGGACGGATGTCAGAATCTGGTTTCGTTGGCTTTCCGGATGCCAACGAAACCAGATTCTGACATCCGTCCTTGCCCGTTACAGAGTCGGACGGCCACCCGCCTCCCGCACACCCTGGAACAGCGAACTTCATCCTATTTTCTCCCATACGCTTGACGTCACCCTGTCGAGTTCATTTTCCATCAGCGATTTTCAGTTCCCAGGGCGCCATAATCGGATTCCCCATCAAGGTATTACCCGCTTGAATAGTCTAACTAAGAGGCACCGCACTCTGCAATTCTCCACCCTGGCAGGTGTCTCATATTCATTACGTCATTTCCACCGTTGTGTTTTTGACTACAGATTTTTTCAGCCCTGAAGAGTCACTGGGATAACTCCTCGTGTGACGAAACACGTGTCGGCTGGTTGTTTTTCTTGAAGTGGTTGCTCAAATAAATACTTCTATAAAATCACTCTGGTGTTGACCATTAAGAATTAGAGATTATACGAGACATTTCTACTAATAAGTTATCCTCATAACGTGTGCCCAGGATTTTTGTTCACATTCCTGGTGTGAGTTTCACGACTTACACAATTACGGGGGTTACAGGGTATCTCCTCCGACCAGGTGGCACCGTCCTCACTCGCAGTACGACACACACACCGCATATCAGCTTGAGCGCCAAGCTTCCTCTCTAAAAACCCTACTTCTACTATTATTATTATCAGCGCAGCCCTCACCCCGATCCTCAACAGATCAGTTATCACAGCCACCTACCCAGATGTCTGGAAACATGCCACAATACTCCCACCTCCTTTAGAAACCCTCAGCAGACCAGAAGACGCTAGCCAGCTACCGGCCTATTTCCCTGCCACCCTACTCGGCAAAAATCAGGGAAAAAGATGATAAATGCCTAGCCACTCACCTCACTGACAACAGCCTCCTCAACACCAGTCAATATGTGTTGAGGTCGAACCACATTATAGAGACTGCCCTTATCACTGCCACTGGGAAATTTGGATGACGTGGGCAAAGGTGACAACACAGCCCACATTTGGTGTAATACAGTTTAGCCATTCTTTTCTGTGTCTCTTCCTAAAATTTCCTATGGGAATTAACATGTGAAAACAAAAATTTGAGACCTCCTGGATCCTACTGAATCTTTCTGCAGCCTTCAACACCGACTTTCATCAAATCTTCATCCAGTGACTGTGTGACTCTGGCATCCAAGGCCCAGAACTTCGCAGGATTTGCTCCTTCCTGACAGGGCACACCTACCTGGTCAGTCAGGCCCCCTTCACCTCGGATACAAATAACCTCTTCTGTGGAGTTGCACAAGGATCCTAAAAAAAAACCTCTGTTTAATGCCTACATTACCCCATTCACCAGCATCATTTGTGCCCATGGAGTCAACCTCATATCCTATGCTGACGACACCCAGCTAACACTCTCCCTCTCCTACAAGACTCCAAACACCAGAACCAATATCTTCGCCTGCATAAACAAAGTCACCAGATGGATGGTAACAAACTGCTTCAAGCTCAACACAGACAAGACAGCAAAGACACCTTGCTCTGGGACTCCATCAGGTGGCTTGCCGAACTCAGGCCAATGGCCTTTCTGACAACCCATGCAAAGAACTTCAGAATAGTAATCAACAACAAACTCACCATGACCAACCAAGTAAATGCAGTCTCTGCCTCCTGCTTCCACACACTCAAGATGATCTTCCAATGGCTCCCCACCAACACTTACAGAACCTTCACCCAAGCCCTCATTACAAGCAAGTTGGATTATGGCAATGCACTCCATCTGGTCCTTCTGTAAGTAGAAGGAGGAGATGCAGGTCCCATTTGTTTAAAGGTATCGCACCTTAAGTTCTGTAGAGTGTGCATTACCTAATATCGGGACACCCAAAAGTTAGTTGTATTTCAAAAACTTCCTTCTAGTGCTGTCTTATTTGACGTGCCACTAGGCAATATGGGTTATGATGATTGAGGTCTTTTTGTTTGCATGAGATGGGGTTTAGCTCTCTCACTATACTAAGAGTAAGAGACTTGAGCTTGATGGTAGTGACTACGATTTTCCAACGGAGGAACTTCTTAAACTGGTATATATTGGCTTGGGTAGTTGTATCCCAGCTAAAACTGTACTGACAGTGCACCTATGCCGTGTCAATTTATTACTGGTTTGGGTCAAACATGGATGAGCTAGGATTTGTCTAAATAACGGGAAACACTTAAATGAGTCAACCAACTCAATACGTTGGGTGACCAATGTTTTATTCCTTTATTCATACTTATAGCTAATTTTTAAGATACTTCTGCAGGCACCAGTATTATTCCCCTTTTTCTATATAAAAAATATAATTTAGTCTCTTATTGTCATAAATCTTTATAGAATAGCACCTGGTCTACCATCAGAGCTGAATTCACAGCGGTTTTCATACACCTAGTTGAATATTTGCTGGAGGAGCTGCCATTTTGAAGTCCATGGTCACCTCCATTGAAGCCTACTCCTAATGAAAAAGTATCTCGGGCAGGTTTTGGGAGGGTGGGCATCCTCCACCTCAGAATGGATCAGGACTTGTCATAGAAGACAAAGGGGCAGATGTATCAAGTGTTTTCCCGTTCGCAAACGGGCCGATTCGCAGAATCGGCCCGTTTGCGAACGGAAAGCCTTTGGGATGTATCATCCCAAAAGGCCATCGCAAAGTAAGGAATAGCAAAATTTGCGATTCCCTATTTTGCGAATGCATTTAAGGAATCGCAAATTGTGATTCCTTAAATGCAATTCTGAAAGCAGCCAAATTTTGCTATCTGTCCTCAGGATTCAGAAATTACCACCAACTTCAAGTTGGTGGTAATTTGTGATTTCCTTGAAAAATGCACTTTTTTGCATTTTTCAAAGTGCCATGTGGTGCACATACATGCCCTTAGGGCATGTATGTGCGCCACATGTGCACACATGCTTTAGGGTGCAACAGGGTGTCCTTTTGGCACCCTTGCACTCCTGAAGTGCATTCGCAATTTGCGAGTACCTATTGGGTACTCACAAATTGCAAATATCTTCCCATTCATTCCTATGGGCCTCTAGGCCCATAGGAATGAATTGAAGGTATTCCTTAATAGCTGAATCGCAATTTGCGATTCGCTATTAAGGAATTTGTAGGAATCGCAATTAATATTGCGAAACCTACATACATTGCATTTTGCGAATCTCAAATAGCGATTCGTTAAAAATCGCTATTTGAGACTCGCAAAACGCTTTTTTGATACATATGTCCCAAAGAGGCACAATTTGGAGCTAAAATGTTGGATTTTTGGTTGCGTGGTTTGTGGGCTAGCTTGGGGTCACAAACTGAATATGCAGATTTTGGGAAACTTTCATACTTAGGATGGCCAAAATATGTGACCATCTTAAACAAAAATTTCTAAATGTCTGCTTTTCACTTTTGTGTGAGCAAAACACAAATCAAGAAGGAGGCTATATGGGTTAGGGTAATTGGTCATACAACAAGGCTAAAGAATACATTCTCTGCCAAGTAGCCTAATGACATGACAGCAAGCCAAAGGACTTGTTGACATTCTTATTGGGCCGTTGGCATGGAACCTCTACTGAGGCCATGCACTTTGCTCAGTAGACACAGAACATGACCAAGGATGCCATGCAGGTGTGCATGGTTTACTGCCATGACATGGAATTCTACTAATATACAGTAAGAATCTGAAAATACTTTTACTTACTTGCAGTTTCGTGTAGCATGTATCAGACTTGGCGGTGTGATACATCACTTATAAATGCTAACCCTCCCGATTCAGTCATGAGATTACCGATTTCACGGCTAATCTTCCGCCTCCCGATTCCTGCATGCAAAAATCTGATTTGAGCTGAAACATGATGTGCTGGTGACAGACAAGGCAACTTGAACAAGGAAAGGATTCCTGCTCCAAGTAATTGTCAGTGCCGTATACCTGAGCCCACCCTACGAGATACCAGCCTCCTATTGGTTTAAATGTGAGGCTTGGGTGGTCACAGGGGTGAGGACTCCGGAAAGGAATGAATTAGTCTGCTCGCGCCTTGTGTAAATGTATTCCTCCATTTGTCTGGGCTTCGACCGACTGGCCTCATCTAACTCAAAAAATGCACTGCCAGTGACCTGCTGCTGCAGGGTAGTGCACAACCCCTGCTTACCACAAAAACAAAGTATATTTGTCATTGACCTGATATCTGATCCTGCAGCAGCAAACTTGCAAGGCAGATCCCTCTGCTGTGCCAGTGGGGATGCAGGTTTGAATCACAGGCCTCAGCTCTAATACATCCTGTGAACCCTTACATATGCCCTGGGAGAAAAACATGTGTATCACACAAAGTTTATTTGCGTAATGTAAAACTGTAATAAAATGAAAGGTTGATGCCTCATGCATGCCAACAGACCTGATTCAGGTTGGAGACTCCCAAACTTTGAAGGCAAAAATGGCTTTATTTTAGGTGTTTTCTGCCCGAAATTGCCTCTGCTTCAATAGAATTCAATGAGGACTTCCTGATTCTTTTTTTCCGAAATTTCCCTTGTTCCAGTTCTGAAATGTTGACATGTATAATCACTGTGGGAGTCCACTTCAAAGTTTTTGGGGTGCTGGCTGAGATCGGGATATGGTTCTTTGTTTTTTATACCAGTGTGGTTCCTGGAACATCGATTGAGCTCTTCAATGAGAGAGCAGCCCAATCCCACAAGCCAGTTATTTGTTGTGCTGTGTATTTCAGGATGCCATGGTACTGCAAGGCTTTGTGCTTTAATCATGCCATTTTGAATATACTCCACCCATCTGTTTGAGTTCATTGAGGATTCAGATGAAGGGATCAGTGTCTTCAACTGGAGAGAATACATAGCAGGTGCTTTCATAAGTTCACCAAAAATCAAAAAACCTATCTTTACCAAACTCGTCGGTGACTGGCCGAATCAGATTATGCTAAAAACATTACCATTTTCACCTCCCCAACTGAGATCATATCCAGGCTCATGGCTATTCAACAACATTGAACAGATATCCTTCTGTTTCCAAAAATCTGTGAACCTAATCTGGCCAGTCTAAAGTTGGCATTGTCCACCTCCATCATACCTTACCAGGAGTTACACAAAGTCATATCATTCTAAATCATGAATGTGGTGGATATTGTAAATTGTCTCAAAATATCAACTTCTCCAATTTGTCAGCCAAACTTTGTACTGTATCTTGTTAAAATCAATTTCTTGCATCATTTGCCTTTGACATGAAGGTTTATTCCTGTGAGAAATTGGGTTTTCAAGCAACAACCACAATCCTTGTCGGCGTCAACCACAAAAGTCACTAAATTAACCAGCGATTAACCCTTCGGTAGCTTGATACAAAAACAGTCCATCTTAATTTTGAGGCACTGTTTTAAGCATTTATGCAGCACACAAACAGTAATAAAGTGAAAGTACAATACATGAAAAAATCCCAGACATATTTAGAGCAATAGAATAAAATGTAATAAATTAAAAGAGACCAAAACGACAAAACTCCAATCAGTAGAACTGGAAATATGCCATCTAAAGATTTAAGTAAAAAATAGCATCAAGGAGCACAAAGCGCTAACTGGCGGTATTTGGTTGCACTACACTGGGGCAAAGTCACAAGTTCAGGCTGACTGCGATACAGTGCGGGCTGGAAACTGAGACCAGGTTAATCCACTGAAAAAGTTACGTTCTCTAAGCCTGGGGCACAGAGTTAAAAACTTCACGATTTCACAGGAGGAGCTCAGCTGATTAAAGCAAAAGGGTCCAGACCTGGGGGCACTGCTTGAAGATCAAGAACTCACTCCAGCAGAGGCCAGTAGAGCTCATGTCACGATTCGCTCCATGCGCTCTCATGCCCACCACCAGGGGGCTGAATTGTGGGACTTTCCAGTGTTATAATAAGCTTCCGTACCCTCCCCTTCATGCATATACTGACTTCCAGCCATTTGGACGCTACATGGAAATTGCCATCCATTCCCAATCCATGAGCCTGCTCATGCCGGAAACTCCCACTACCTAGAATTCCCTGCTCACTGCTTCATCTTCACCCCTACAGGCCAAGGATGGGTGGAGGAATTCAGCTCACCTGTGGCTGACTGCTGCTACCCTGCTCACACCTGATGCATGTTATGATTGTGAGCTCTTTTATGCCCCAGTGCCTTTCAGTCCAGTGTTGCTCATTGTAGCTGTGTTCCGGTGAGACCGATCCTTGTTTCCTGAGCTTTTGATATCCTTGTTTCCTGAGCTTTTGATATCCTTGTTTCCTGAGCTTTTGATATTCTTGTTTCCGGAGCTTTTGATATCCTTGTTTCCGGAGCTTTTGATATTCCTTGATTCCTGAGCTATAGTCAATCCTTGTTCCTTGATTCCTGAGCTATTGCTATTTCTTGTGCCTGAATTAGCACTGCCTGCAGTGCTACCTTGTTTCTTGAGTTCCTGAGCTATAGTTAATCTTTGTTCCTGAGCTGCAACTCTTCCTTGTTCCTGATTTGCACTGCAATTTGTGCTCTCTTGACTCCTTGTTTCCTGAGCTGTAGCTGTTTCATGTTTCCAGAACTGCTAGTGCTTGCCAGTGCTACTTAGATTCCAGAGCTATAGCTATTCATTGTTCCTGAATTAGCATTGCTTGCAGTGCTTCCTAGATTCCTTAATTCCAGAGCTATTGCTATTCCTTGTTTCTGAACTAGCACTGCCTGCAGTGCTACCTTGTTTCCTTGATTCCTGATCAATTACTACCCTAGTGCTCCCTTTAGCCGCCCTTCTTCTGTATTTACCTTTTCCCATACCCTGCCTTTCTTCCCATTACCTTTGTTCCAGTTCCTAGTTTGCGGTCATCCTATTACTGCTGTCTTGTTTCTAGTTTCCGGGTATGTTGTTGCTAGTTTTCTGCCAGGCGTGCCCTTTGTTTTCCCTTATTTCCTGTTAAGCACTCCTTCTTGCCAGCTCCTTGTCTATCATGGCTATGTATTTGGTTCTACACGCTTGCTGTTACAGCCTTGCGTGTTCCTGTTTGATTGCCAGGATCTGTCGGCTCAGCTGACAACCTAGGTGGTGTTTCTTGTCCACTGTGAGTATTGTCTTTGAGTTACTTTTATAACATCGCCTTAGGTATCCGCTCCACAGACCCTGCCTTTGCATCTATATCCAATAAATGGGTATTCGCAGTCAGTACCTGTAGGAACAGTTGTGGGTGAGGAACTTACTGAGCTTCAGTCCTACCGTGTGGAGTTCCCGAGTGCTTTATCCCACATTCCCATCATTGTTAATGTTATATATACATATGTCTTGCACTTCCGTCCTGGCCGTAGTTATTCTGAATGTTAAATCGCCTTATGAGTGCCTGTCCTTTCTGAGTCTTAGCTGTCTTGTTCCCTTGTGCAGGTTTCCCCTTTGGATCCCTTGTCTCCTCCTACTTCCTGTGTGATCCTGGGCACAACTGTACTCCTCTTTCGGGTTATGTTTTCTACCCGGCCACCAGTCCTTGCCCAAGTCCCTGACTAAGTTCCAGACTTAGTCCCGGATAGTCCTGACAGCTCAGGCAGGGCCAGTTGCAGATCCAGGCATGGCCATTTGCAGCAGGACAATTGGGCTGTTGCAGGGAACCTCTGGAGCCTATTGTGTCCCTGTAGCTCAGAACAGGTCGTCAGCCAACTGACCCTTGGAGTCACTCTGGTAGTCCTGGCTTCACGTAGATGGTCCTCTCTCCTTCAAGCAGCAGAGCACTCCTCTGAAGAACAAGGCAGCCCTCAAGCAGCAGGTCAGTTCTCTGAAGAACAAGTCAGGGAACAAGCAGCAGGGAAGTCCTCTATTATCAGCAGGGCAGCAATCTGAGGAACAAGGCAGACCTCAAGCAGCAGGGCAGTCCTCTGAGAAGCAAGGCAGTCCTACTGTAGTCTTCCTCAGGGCCAGGAGGGTTATTAAGAGTGGCTCTGATGGTCCACTATTTATACCTGGTGCCAGCTTTGAAGTGGAAGAAATTTCTGGAGTTTCCCCTCCACAGATGGTTGTGGAATTACCTTCCTCCCAGCCCAGGTCCAAAGATGTCTGGCGTGACAAAAGCCTGGTGTCAAATTCTTTGTGAGTGTGCTGCGATAGCTCCTTCGAAATGTAAGTGGGGCAGGGAACAGCTCTGCCGCTCCCATTCTGGCAGGAAGAACTCCTCCCAGCTACACCCATGCCCTATTTATCACTGTCTGGGCCCAGTAAGCATTCCTGATGGGTAAGCAATTAAATGGCAAGACAGCATGAATCTCCTAGAGGGCCTCAAAATTTAATGCAGAAAAAGTCCAACTTTGTAAAAATATCATTTTTAAACTTGTAAGTCTAAAATCTGACTTTACCATTAAAGATGATGTTAAATTGCAATTCATTTGAGTCCAAACAGGATATTTCTACCTGCTCCCAATCAAAAGTTATCACTTACCTCTCCAAAATTCTAGAGAAAGGTAACAAAACCAACAAAACAACTTCTGGTGCACCTTGAACAAAACATCTTTCTTCAAGACCAGCAGTCTGGATTGAGACCAAGGACAAGAAGTAAAATGACCCGACCTAACATTGGGGAAGAAATCCTAACTACCCCTTGATGAACATAAGCAAGCCATTCTCACGCTCTTAGACCTCTCAGCAGCTCACAAAGTGGTGGACCACATAATTCTCCTCAAAAGGCTTGGAAGAATTGGTAGGTGTTAGTGGCCACTGTCATGGCATGGATACACTCCTTCCTCTGAGATCAGAGTCAACAGGCAAGGATTGGATCTGCAGTTTCTTCGACAGGCAAGGTGATTTTCAGTGTGCTGCAAAACTTGTTACTTTCACCATAACTGTTAAGTGTGTGCATCCTGCCACTTAATAATAATAGGTGATTTGTAAACCGCATGGTTACTCCATCCGTGGTGTCATCGCGCTGAGGATTCTTTCTTTAGCTATAGAGGCCTAAGCGCACACACACTCAACATACACTAGATTTGTCTTGAAAACCAGGTTTTGAGTTTTTTCACGGAAAGCTGATTGAGCATTTCTGTCATAAACCTAGAGGCAAAGTGTTCCACATTTTAGAAGCCAGAAAGCTAAAGGAACGCCCTCCCATCCATTCTTTCTTTACAAGGGGTATCTTACATTGAAAACTGACTCAGTTAGTCACCCAACTATTATTGAATGCCTCAAGCACATACATTGGTGGATGGAAGAAGGCGTTCTCGAACTAAACTGTTCCAAAAATGAAATCCTCATGGCAGGAGGCTCCCGTCCCGGTACCTGCCTCCTTGAATGACCTATCAGTCTTGGAGTATGGCAGTCACTTCCCAGTAAGTACATTGAAGAATACTGGACAGGGAGACTTCACATCCAGTCTAACTCCCCTTGACAGATCCGTGCTGGTCTGCATGATGTAGGCCTCCTGGGGCACGTGCCCCTTGGCCCACGTGATTAGTGTCTACCTTGAAATAGTGAAAAGCTCTGTTAGTGCCCAGCGCTTGCACCAAGCTTGGCCCTTCCCAGAGACCGCGGACCTTTCTCCTGCTTTGTTTCATGCTGCGTCGCCCATCCTTTACACTCCACATTGTCGGTGCCATCTCGCTGTACCCTACAAATGCCCTCCTGCCCTCAGCCTTTGCCAGCAGCTCACGGTATGCCCCTCTCTCCGGCGTGTCGAGCCGCCTCTCAGAGCGCTCCATTCATCCCCTTCCTCTCGCCTTGTTAACATGTGTTGCCTTTGGGGTAATCAGGGAAAAATATTATGTCCTTTTACAATTACCGGGTTTCGGAATATTAAAATGTCTCGCTGCATCGGCAGTGCAGCTTTGATTGCTATGCTAACCTCTGACTGGCCCATAAAGCGAGCGCCTCTCCCTGCCAATATTGCAGGGCTGAAATTTAATTCCGAAATGATTCCAGATAATGGGGCGACAGATAATATATGCATGGAGGATATTATGTTTGGGCTAAATGCGGCAGGGCCAGGGCGCGGGAGTTGAATAATAGCGCCGAGTGAGTTATAATCTGGGGGACAGAAATACCTAACTGTCAGAGCCGGGAGAGGGACTCCTAAATCAAAAGGAAAGAATAAAAAGGAAGCCAGAGGATATTCAGAGAGAAAGGAAATCATTATAAAAAAAGTGAAGCGTGGGCATCAAGTGGGCATCAAGTGGGCCTCTAATGGACATCCCTGTCCCCCTTGCCGGCCCAGGCTTTCACCCATTCACATTTGAGAGTACTTGGGTTTGGGGGTTTGGGGTCTGCCCTTATGCTATCTGGGTTCTTCCTCGCCTTTGTGGGGTCTGCCCTATTTCTCTTTGGGCTCTTCCTCGCCTTTAGAAAGGCACAGGCAGTTCTGGAGACATGGTTGACAGCGCTGTCTGATGCCCAGAAGCCGAAATGCCACCCCGTGCAGTGGAAATATATATATATATATATATATATATATATATATATATATATATATATATATATATATATATATATATATACACACACACACACGCATATATATTGTATTTTTTTGTTAGATGGGCAGAGTTTTCTAAAAAAATAGTTTAAAGTGAATGTAATACAATTGCCAGCTATATATTGTCAACATTTAGAATTGCAATTATGCGAAAACCTCTGAATGGGTTACCAAAAAGTGAATCAGTTGGAGTGTACGAATACATGTAACTATATGTTTCTCTATGAAATAGGCTGGGTTTTGATGCTATGTATATGTGAATCAAATGAGGCTTGGGTGACACAGGCAGAGGAATCCTATACCAGCGTCTGGGGCGAAAGGTCTTCTAACAAGTATTGCAATAATCGGAAGATCTATGCTACTTCCAAATATATTGCTACAAAAATAACAGAAACATTGAATGGTGTATGTGTATCCATAATCCAATTTAGAACTGGCCAGAAAGCACTTCAAGCTAAAGGGATATTTTCCTTATTCTGTGAACTCATCTTAGCACTGCACTATTCTCCTTTAAAATGTTTACTATGTTTGCTGATTTTGCTATGCACAGACTGCATTTTTCAGTGCAGTAGCTTCTATTTCACCTGTGTTATCCAACCACTTTGTACTTTGCATTTCCTTCATCAACTCTTTGAGTTCAAATGTAAATGCCATGATGCACAGGCATTGAAAGGCCAAGTGCATCTAAAATTATGTACCCATCTAGGGAAATGCAAAAGAAAGACGACAGTTTTAGCAGCACTGGTCCTCTGCGAACAACACAAACACAAGGGGTTCTTTCGAAAACCTTAAAGAGATAGGACGACGAGATTTAGGAACAGCGCAAGCATTCATGGTGACTGTTTGTGAACCAATGAAAATATGCCTAGAAACAGCTTCCTCTTGCCCTTTAGAAGAGATGTAATTATTTTGAAAAGCATTTTCCCATAGTCTTTGCTGCTAAATCACAGCTTCACTGAGACCAAATACAGCATTTCTCTCATCCTTTCTCCCTCCTATGCCTTTTCTTCCCTTTTCATCGCTTTCCCTCTACTCTCCTCCCTCTTTGCGACGCCTATGAACTTGCTTCACTTGATATTGAAGCATCGAGTACTCCTCATTGTTTGTGTACCACTAAGACGGCCAGGTCATCGACCATAGAGTCCGGAGTTTTTTATTTTAAGGTTGCTGTATTCTTAGAGTCCGAGAACCCCCATCCTAGAAAAGTTATGTTATATATGTTGAAATGATTTCCCCGTGCCAGGTTGAGAATCCTCATAGCATACTGCATAGCAGTAATATCGCTATCTAGTTTAGTGCCATAGCCTCTTCACTTTTCGCCACTCCACTGATTGGCCGAAAGGGTAAACCGGCCTAAGCTCTGTATTCACGTAGGTCGCTTTCAGAGTCTCAAACACCAAGTGCGCTTGAGTAACTTCATGTTGCACCTCAGAGGAAGACAGCGTATGTGACTCTGTAAAAGACACCGGCTCAGGTAAGTAGCTATTTAATGCTGGCACTAGCTAAGACCTTTAGATTTTACTAACATATCTATACAGTATACTTATAGGGGCTATCAGCCAGCCCTCTTCATCCATTGGTCGGTTGTTCTGTCATTTATATTTTAGTACTGCCCACTGCAGAATACAGTCAACCCACTTCACTTCAGCCATTGGCTACCTTCACTGTGAGTGACAGCATTCCACTCTTTCACAAAGAACACATCCATGCCAAAGTAGATCCCTTCATTACTTACGATTTCTATGGCATACGGGCCGGACTGGCCGTAGCGGGCATCGGGCGTTTCCCTGGGAGGCTGGAAGGGTGCGGGCCAGTTTTACAGCCGTGGGGAGTCACTTTTGTTACAGGGTGCCGATTTTGCGGCGGTGCTGCAACATCGGCCCCCAGTAACAAAAGCAGTCCGACAAAATTGCCAGGGCTACTTTGAGTTCCCAGTTGGCCCTGTTGGCATAGTGTGCTTTTTGAGACCAAGAACATATTTTAGCATTAACCCTGTTTTTTTATGTTTAGAAGGTTCCAACAACTCCTAAAATATAAAGGTTTACAAAAACCATGACAAAATAAAACAAGCATTGACAAAGCCAAAAGGATGGCAGCCAATGCTAGACCTGTTTTCTTTACCAATGTTTGTTGCTCCAGCATTGAATCGTTGATAAATAATGAGACTAAAAAATATTTTTTTTAAACTACAAAATGGCTGTGCTGATACTCACTTTGTCGGAATAGGCTCTGTAATACCACCTCTCCCACTGTGGCTTCTTCTCTGGAGAGAACAACCAGCTACTAATGTTGGTGCAGTTGTGCAGACTTTGCGAGGGTGCCCCTTTGGAGAACTCCTGCAACAACACTTCTGCATGCAAAGCTGGAGTTGCAACCACTTCTCTCTGTATTTGCAAACACTGCTCTCCCAACGTGCACCTTCGTTCAGCATTTCCCTTGTTGCCTGTTGGAAAAGTCATTGCTTCTGTCCAGATAGTAATTGGACGCTCTCTTTGAGCCTGGGGTACTGAGGGTTGTCTCTGCTTGAGCTGTTAAAAAGAATGTTATGAATTAATTGGTTTGGTTCAAGAGGATTCTTGTTGGTACTTTTGGTATAAAAGAAGAAGGTGTTCTCTACGCTCCTTTGGACGTGAATAAAGAGCTTTGATTTCTCTTCTGCCCAGCTGGTGTCATTGCAGTTAGCAAAGCTATTTTCCACGAGAGAGATATTTTATGTACATTTATAGAAACAGATGTCCGTCAGCTTCTGTGAAACTCTGTGTTTATGATGATCGCAGGAAATTCCCTAAGTAAGCAAAACATGAACACCTTTATGGTATTCCCTTTAAATAGAGACATTGTTTATTCACCTTATGAACCAAAGGATGACTGACTGCCAGGTCACCCTTGTAGCAGTCCTAACGAGATGAAAGAGATTTGTGTGATAGGGATGAACCTGGTTGCAGTCTTTCACTAGTACATCATGCAAAAAAACCTTTACCATTTCCTTGAGGAAACCTTGTGCATGAAACTTACTCTCCTTGTGTTAGACAGCCTACTACTCAATTTATTAAAGCATGTGATTACAGGTGAGCAACTTTTCATTTTCTTTATTACAATGACAATGATCTATAGATCTGTTTGGGTGGACCAGTATAGTTAGAAACACATATATTTTTCCAATTTATTCTTTTGTATGCCACTTAATTATCTTTTTAAGAAACGGACACTTTTTAAAGAAATATGATCAGGTTCGTCTATTCTGAAAAGAGAGTACTTTCAACAGAATAATGGGCTTCTTCAGATATTATCTTTGGCCAATAAGTCAAGAACAGGCTACCACCGCTGTTTTTGCCCTCAGAATAATTTGGGGTGAAGAGTAAGGATTTCTGTTCCCCTCAACCCCATTGCAATATCTTCTCTGAAATACGTTGTAATAATTAGGCCATACTTTCTCCCTCTACCCCATCTTGAAAAAACAGCCTCATATTTTTCACTCCGCTGTTGAGGTCCTCAAGTTCTATAAACTACTCAAGCCACTCGTTAGGGGTGAAAGCCCATTCCTGCCAAATCGTTGACGTGGGACACCTGGCCTTTGGTGCCAGTGTATTGTAGCTTGTCTCTCAAAGAAGGCTGCAGTGGCTGTCTCATTTCACCTTGAATTCTTGTGAGGCGCTTGAAGAGATGCAAACTCTTGGAGGCCGCGTTGCACACAGTGGAGGCCATGGAAGAACTCTGCCTGTCACAGCCACACTTTACTGATAATGATTCTTCATGTCGGGACCACAGGGCACAAAAGATAAATCCACGATGGCTGGCAGGGGAATTTGTAGTGTGGAAGGTTAACATAAGACCATGGAGCAGTCCTTCTCAATGTGCTTCTCGAATGTGTCTTTTAAACTGACCTATCATTTTTGGATGGAGTGGATGGATTCTCTAGTACAGAGATGTATAGAAGCTTTTCAGATCCTTCTCTCTCGAGGTGAAATGAACAACTGTACACTCCCACTGAATTGTGAACCTCTGGTAAGTTAAAGCCATTGCAGTATGGAAGATACCTGATCACCTGGTTCCCACCATCCTAGTGCTGGGACCAGTCACGTGCAAGTTGAATGATCTCGCTCTGTGCAGCGCCTTTGTAGCTTTTGTCTTAATTTGACCTTGCTATAGGGAAGAGCAAACAGGTTGCTCTTACCACTTCAGCGCAGTAGCTTATGGAGTACCCTGTACTTTGTTGACTACTTTTAAATGTAATAATTGCTTTTTAAAACGTATTGTGAGATATTGAATGTTAGTATGTCTGTGTTCACTCCAACTTTCACATTTAATGGCACATTTTAATCTGTAAAATGATTGACTCGTGCCATTCTTTTTTTCCAGTTCCTTTAGCTCAAGGGTTTATATTATGTTATGTTATGCATAACATAAAATGATTGGCTCGCACCATTCATTTCTTCCAGTTCCTTTAGCACAAGGGTTCATATTATATTTTTCCTGGGGTACTTGGTGTGCACTCTGATGAATGTGGTTTAGGCTTCTGACCAAGTGTTTGCTTCTCTCTTCTCGACACATTCTCATTCTTAGGACAAAGCAGTGGTCAATCATGATCACTTTCCCAGAGGGGAACTGAAGAACACTGAAGAAAGGCGAGCCTCCTTGCTCTTTATTAGTGCCTAGTATCAGATACAGAGGTACTCTAGCAATGACCAGTGGGTGCTGTGCACAAGTCTTGGAAAGCATGGGAGACTGCTACCACGATGAGAGAATGCCAACTAAAATCGTCCTTGTATCGAGCTCCCGTGCAGGGATTGATAACTCGATTTACAGGAGGAAACATTAACCTTTTCTGTTTGAGTGCTTAGAAACAAGCGATCTTCAGTGAGGTTCTACATAAATGCATCACTAATTCCGGGGTGTATGTTGTTGATAACATGGAGAGGGGTGTCCATTTAGCGACTGGAAAATTGCGCTCTCATCTGAAGTTGGTGAGTTCAGCAGTCTTAAGATTAAAATATATGCTACATAGCAGTGATTCAGGTTGTGCTTGTACAACTTAAAAAAACACACAAATCTGAAAATCTTTACCATACAAGGAAAATAAAAAAAAAGGTTAAATGTACAAACCTCTAAATTGAAAATAATTTGGGAAATAGGAGTGTTTCAAGCTTTACTTGAATTTAAGAATCTTGTGAACAGTGCTACATATTTTCCTATGGTCAGGTTAGAATAATTTTTACCCACTTCAGTTGAAACTACAGGCTAGACAGCTGTAACATTTATACACCAATGTTATACCAGAGCCCCAGTCCTTTGCCACGTGTGTGGTTAAGGACGTCATCAGTACTACAGTTTCACTGATGTTCAATATGAACATCACTAAACAATCAGCCTTCCACACCAGTAACCTGAAAATAAACTTGTGTGTTTTCTGGCTGCAAACCATCTCCAACCAATAATTGCTCACCAGATTCAAGCAAGAGAGCATGGACACCATCATTATAAGAAAAAGATACAGCTGGATAGAACACACCATCAGAAGACTCCATTACAAGAACAGCTCTCCACTGGACCCTAGATGGCAAAAGGAAGAGAGGTAGACCAAAGAACACTTGGAGGGGAACAGTGGAAACAGAAATTAAGATCCGGAAGCACAGAAGGGGCACCGTATAGACATTTGCCAGAGACAGTCAGAAATACAGAAGTGGAGGTCCTTCATTTGTGTCCTACATGCCAGTCGACATAACTGCTTCACTGATGTTCAATGTGAACATGGATGTGTTATTTCATAGGAAAATACATGAATTATCTGTAAGTAGGGGCTTCACAAGTGCCCGAAGGCATAGTGTAAAACTGTATTACCCAAAATTTGATTTGACACCAGTTAAAATCCATCGGTCACCATTAGTGCCCCATCAAGCACACAGTGGAACCTCTACACAATGTTTCTGGCTGCATCGATTCTCCTGGCAGCTTGATAAGAAATTAAGAATAACCAAGATGGGAAGAAAGCTGAGGCACATGAGCCCTAATGCACAAGATGATCTTAGTTCTAAATACACAGCAATGGATGATCTGTTGTCATGGCCTTTCAGTTGTTCACTCTCAAGACCATTCAACTGTAATTGGGTGTGACGGTTTCCTGCTCTGCTGGCATCTCTGAAGGCTCGGAACATACTGTCTGATCCACACAACAGAAATTGGTGTCTCTAGTTCTGCAAAAAGCAGCAGTACATATTATTGGCATGTGATGCTTTGTTCTCAAGTAAATATTGTCAGCGGATGTGGTCTGACCGAATATAGCATGTTACAACGCATGCTATTACATCGCGTACTATTACAACGCGGTTGTAAAGGTATTGCGTAGTAACAACGCGGTCGGTGTAAGCACTGCGTTGTTATAACAGCGTTGTAAACGCTGTTTCCCGTCTGACCACGTGTCATAGCTCAGGGCAGGCCGCGAATGCTCAGAGTACAGTAGACATGATCCAGAGTCGTGCAGGGAACCAAGGTTCTACTTATTGTCTGGTCCACAGAACAGAGCTTGGCATGTCATGTTTTGCGGGAGCAAAGGCTCCAAGTACATGATCGTCTGTACTTTAGGTGTTTAAGGGTCACGGGTAACCTAAGACACAGACAACTGTACATCAAGAACTCCTACTCTGGAGGAAGTGGCAGCGCATATTATTAAATCAGCTCTTGAAGGGCCTGATTCTTAAATGCTTTTTTTGCCCCTAAATGAATTTTAGATATGCAAAAATATTTTTGCAAGAACAAAGTCTAGTTTCCCAGTTACAGACGAAGGTATGTTTAAATTTCCAAATCTAGTTACGGTCGGGTTTATAGGTGTCTCTGGATAGGTTCACTGGGTATAGTTGAACAGCTACACAGTTCACCAACACTTAGTAGGTACTTTTGGACACTGGAAAATTAAACTTTATTCTTGCTAAGGGTGGGAGTGTGAATCCAAGGTGAGAATGGCGAGAAAAGATTCCCAAAATTGAAGGGAGGTAATGGAATAGGTTTTTCCAGATGCAGGCAAGAAAGATTTTTTAAGGGAAAATTAACTTTCCACACACAGAATTGTACAGTTATTACAATTCAATATGCAGAAATATGTAAACACATGAGGACGTCTAAATATCTACATATTGCATAGATACCCGAAAGTACTTCTGAAATTCTTTGAGAATCCCAAAAGTTTAGAAGTTTACTCCAAATGTTGAAGTAACCGGCCAGAGGTACATTTCGGACTTGTTTTCTTGATGGTTTGTGAATCGGGTCGAAGTGGATAGAGGGAGGGAGAGATTCACTTCTGGGGGACATGGCACCTACTTCTCTAGGAAGCCTGGCCTGCAGTTATTCTATGATCCGTTTAACTTTTTATTTATATACGTTTAAGCGTGACCATGTCCAAACAACATAGAAGTATTTAACAAGCAACACAACATAAGGCAACTATATAACAATAGTAGAACGAGAATAACATAGTAACGAGACGACTACGTGAGAAGGAAAGTGAACAGGTATTGTTGGAGAGGGAATAAATACATTTAAGAAACAGGCTTTGAGTGAGTTCCAGAACAGTAAATGTGTGCGTGGAGCCTGACCTATTCAGGGAAGGAGCTCCAGGGTTTTTGTGCTGGTAAAGAGAAGGGTTGGTGTGAATTGTTGAATTCTTCATTCTGTGAATTCCAAGAGGCGTCTGTATTTACTCCTCGTATTCCTGAGCAATCACTAATTTCTTATGGTTATAATGTTCTACAATCTGAAAGAAACAGTTAGTTACAGATTCCTTACCTTAGAATTACCCCCAGTCGTCAGACTGTATCTGGAAAGTTTTTCGTCGGAAGGTGGCGTCGGTCGACTCCGCGTTCGTCGTCTGTGTCTTGGTCGCCGGGATGACGTTGCGGTAGCTACATAGACGCCGCCCTCGCGCGCTGACGTCGGTTCTTTATTTTTCCGCGCCAGCAAGCGCAGATCCGGAGAGAGCGGTACCCCCAGTCATTTTTTGACTGAGCTCTTTCTCGACTTTTGTCGACTTTGTTGTTTTTTGAGTCCATCGACTCCTGGTGCACGAGGGATGCCCGGCTTCAAGGCTTGCGGTTCCTGAAACCGACTCATGTCGGTGACGGATCCGCACCGCGTGTGCCTCTCCTGCCTGGAGCGCGACCACGACCCCAAGTCGTGCTCAAACTGCCGGACCATGGCCCCAAAGTCTTTGCGGGAGCGGTCCCGAAAGCTACTCGAGGCCCGGCAGTCGGCTCTGCGCCGCTCGAGGTCCCGGTCGCGGAGGAGGTCGAGGGACCGGTCGCGGAGCCAACACCATTCTTAGTCGAAGTCTTCGCACTCTGGGTCAGGTAAGTCGAAGCACAAAAAAGTCGAAGAAGCATCGTCGCTCTTCGACTTCTCCCTGTCCGTCTGCCGACGCGACGAGGGATGCGGGTGGTGCCACTCCCGCGGCTCCGCGTGCGGAGCCTGCTGGGTCAATTTCCGGGACCCGGTGCGACCCCTGCCCAGCTTCGGAGTTTCTACAAAGCGATGCATGCCATCTTTGGGCAGCCCGACCCTACCAGCGCGCCTTTGGGGCCCCGCGGACTCGGATTGGGGGCGCCGGCGGCTTCGGCCTCGGCGCCGCAGGGTCCGCTTGGATCCAGGCCTGGATCCGGATTGGCGCCGGTCGACCTCGTTACGCCTCCCCCGGTGCCGATTCCACCGCCACGGCGTCGGCTGTGTCCCCGGCCGACGTCGACCCCGGCCTCCACCTCGAGGTAGACACGGAGTCAGACCGGCGTCGACCGACGCCGGATCCGACGCTGACTGGTACTTTTGTGCCCCTGTTCTACCCTGGCTCTTTGAGACTATATTGGCAGCCAGAGGAAGGTGAGGAGGACTGGGAGGGGTCTCGAGACCCTTTAACAGACCAGATGGTGTATGAGCAGGACTGGAGAGAGGAACTGGGGGAAGGCAGTGGTTTGGATACCTCACCAGACCTTGGCATGTTGTCTCCTCCTACCATGGCTACGGAGGAGGGAGCGTCATACGCAGTGGTGTTGCATAGGGCGGCCGAGGCTCTCCACCTCGAGCTTCCTACGGTGGCAGTCAGGACTAACCTCCTGACAGAGGTGCTTCAACCGGCAGCGAGCTCTTCTGAGCCCCTGCTGCCGTTTAGTGAAGCCCTGACAGACATCCTTTTGGGCACCTGGTCCAGGCCCAACACAAGGGCTCCTGTGGACAATATGATTGCCCGACGCCACCGCCCGGCCCCGGGCGACCCCACTTTCCTCTCCCAACACCCCACCCCTGAGAGCTTGGTAGTCCAAGCCTCCACGTCCAAGGGCGCATTCCCTACCGCTCCCCCGGACAGGGAATCCAAAAAGCTGGATCATCTTAGGAAGAAGATGTTTTCTTCCTCCAGCTTGGGACTGCGGTCGGTAAACACTGCATGTCTATTGGGCCGTTACACCCACTCCGTGTGGGACACGGTTGCGCAAGTGCTGCCTCAGTGCCCGGAGGAGGCCCGGGCCGTGCTCTCTCGAGCGGTTCCTGAAGGGAGAGAAGCAGCGAAGTTTACCATCCGCTGTGGGCTGGATACCGCCGACGCACTTAGCAGGACGATTGCCACGCCAGTAGCCCTTCGACGCTACGCCTGGTTGCATTCGACTGGTTTTTCCGGGGATGTCCAATCCACACTGATGCAAACACAAGGCATACCCTGCCAACTTAGGGTGAACATAGCAAACACAAGGAGATGATGGACGGAGCGCTGAAACTTTTCAGACACTCACCCCCAGTCACAGATCTGCGTTGAATCCATCATCATTCTTTAGCTCACTTCGCCACCCCAGTTTAGACAGAGCTATATGCAAATCAGTCTTGACCCAGTACCTCATGGGAACAGTCCAGCCCCAACTGCCAAGCCATGTCTTCCCTGGACCGGAAACAAGCATCTTGGGACCGGTTTCGGGCTAACAGCCCTCATCAGCCAGGCTAGCTTGAATCCAGTGGCAAAGTGAGCAAGGGACCCACGTCTGGGCATACCCTGCCAACTTAGGGTGGACATAGCAAACACAAGGAGATGATGGACGGAGCGCTGAAACTTTTCAGACACTCACCCCCAGTCACAGATCTGGGTTGAATCCATCATCATTCTTTAGCTCACTTCGCCACCCCAATCCACACTAATGGACATGCCCTTTGATGGCCGTCGCCTTTTCGGCGACAAGGCAGACAGCACGCTAGAGCGCTTTAAGGACTCTCTGGCTACGGCCAGGTCCTTTGGCCTCTCCACCACCCGCCCTGCGCAGTCTGCCTTTCGCCCCTTTCGTGGCTACGGAAGGGGTGCCCCGCTACGTCTCGCCCAGAGCCACAGGCCGGCGCAAGTTGTTCAGCCCCAGCGCGGCCGGGGACGTGGGAACCACCGCTGTGGTTCTAGGGGCCAGAGGGTGGGCCAGTCCACCATAGCCCCCTCTGCAGCAGCCTCCAAACCCTCCTAGTCCGACCTTTCAGGGCCACCAAACGCCGGTGGGCGGCAGGATCCGCCATCACCTCCCCCACTGGCGCACCATCACGTCAGACAGGTGGGTTTTGCAAATAGTCCGAAGGGGCTACACCCTCCCCTTCGAGACTACCCCTCCATCCATGCCACCTCAGTACCATCGCATGTCAGAGGATCACCTGGCCCTTCTCCAACAGGAAGTTTCGGCACTCTTGGCCAAGGGTGCCATCGAGCGCGTTCCTGCCCCAGAAGTAGGTCGTGGTTGTTATTCCCACTACTTTCTGGTGCCCAAGAAAGACAAAGGCCTGCGTCCTATCTTGGATCTCAGGAACGTCAACCGCTTCCTCCGAAAGGAGAAGTTCAAGATGTTGACGCTCGCTCAGGTCTTGTCTGCCTTCGACAATGGAGACTGGATGGTAGCGTTGGACTTGCAGGACGCTTATTTTCACATCCCCGTCCTGCCGGCCCACCGGCGTTACCTGCGGTTCACGGTAGGCCACGAGCACTTTCAGTTTACCGTGCTCCCCTTTGGCCTTACCAGCGCCCCTCGGGTGTTCACGAAAGTGATGGCGGTGGTGGAAGCTGATCTGCGCAGATCAGGGGTTCCAGTCTTCCCCTATCTCAACGACTGGCTGTTGAAGGCGGGCTCGCCCCAGACTGTTGTCTCCCACCTCCAGACTACGGCCGACCTCCTGCATTCGCTGGGGTTCTCCATCAACGTTCCGAAGTCACACCTGACCCCCTCTCAGAAGCTCCTCTTCATCGGAGTGGTTCTGGACACGACGCAGTTTTGGGTTTATCCTCCCGAACAGCGAGTCCGGGATGTTCGGGCTATGATTCCGATCTTTCAGCCTCTATCCCGGGTTTCGGTCCGGGTGACCCTGAGGCTGCTGGGCTTCATGGCCTCCTGCATCCTGCTGGTAGATAATGCCAGGTGGCATATGTGGGCTCTGCAGTTGGACCTGAAGTTCTAGTGGGTGCAGCATCAGGGGAATCGGTCCGATTGCGTCCAGATCTCGGAGGGCACTGCACACCAATTGCAGTGGTAGCTAACGAACCAGGATTGGGTCGACGACAGATCCCTCTCCCTTCCTCAACCAGAGTTCACAGTGGTGACCGATGCATCACTTCTGGGATGGAGCGGCCGCATGGGGGAGGCAGAGATCAGAGGCCTCTGGTCTCCGGCGGAGTCCGAGCTCCACATCAACCTTCTGGAGCTTCTGGCGATTCGTCTTGCACTCAAGGCATTCCTTCCCTCTGCCGGGGAAGAGTGGTGCAGGTGTTCACGGACAACACCACCGCCATGTGGTACTGCAACAAACAAGGCGGGGTGGAGTCGTGGACCCTATGTCAGGAGGCCGTCCGCCTCTGGACATGGCTGGAACATCAGGGCATTTCCCTGGTGGTTCAACACCTGGCAGGTTCCTTGAACGCCAGGGCGGACGAACTCAGCCGCAGGTGCATGATGGATCACGAATGGCGTCTTCACTCGGAGGTGGTGCAAGGTCTCTTTCAGCAGTGGGGAGAGCCTTGGTTAGATCTATTCGCCACTGATGAGAACGCGCAATGTCAGCAGTTCTGCGTGTTGGAATTTCCAAGGTGCACTCGCTAGGTGACGCTTTTCGTCGCGAGTGGAGTTGCGGTCTTCTATACCTCCGCCTGTACCACTTCTGCCCAGAGTGCTGAAGAAGATCAAGCGCGACTGGGCCCATGTCATTCTTGTGGCTCCGGATTGGGCACGAAGAGTCTGGTATCCCAAGCTGCTCAACATGGCCATCGATCCTCCGATCCGACTGCCTCTTCGGTAGGATCTTCTGTCGCAGCAGCAGGGGACGGTCCTCCACCCGAACCTGTCCAGCCTCCACCTCCTTGCGTGGAGATTGAGCGGCGGCAGTTGACGTCATGTGACATGCCTCCCGAGGTCAGTGATGCTATCTTGGCAGCCAGGCGCCGCTCCACTAAGACGGTATACGCCTGCCGATGGAACAAATTTGTGGCTTGGTGGACAGCAAAGGATGTGGATCCCCTTTCCGCCCCTCTTTCTGAGGTCCTCTTGTTCCTCCTTTCTTTGGCCCAGCAGGGCTCTGCTCTGGGCACTATGAAGGGCTACCTCTCGGCCATTTCAGCCTTTCTTAGGCTTCCTGATCAGCCTTCTCATTTCAAGTCCCCTGTTGTAAATAGATTCCTTAAGGGCATTACTCATCTTTTTCCTCCTGTTCCCTTCATAATGCCCCAGTGGGACTTGAGCTTGGTTCTTACCTATCTTATGTGCGCTCCCTTTGAGCCACAACATAACTGTCATCTCAGGCTTCTCACTTTGAAAACTGCCTTTCTGGTGGCCATCACCTCTGCTCGCAGGGTGAGTGAGCTCCAAGCACTTTCTTCCAAGCCTCCTTTTCTGGCTGTTCATCCGGACAAGGTCGTCCTACGAAGTAGACCTTCCTTTCTTCCCAAGGTGGTTACTTCTTTCCACATTGGCCATACCATCACTTTGCCCACCTTCTTTCTGCCTCCGCATCCTTCAAAAGAGGAAGAAAGGCTCCACCGTCTGGATCCAAAACGTGCGCTTTCCTTCTACTTGGCGATACAAAAGGGGATGATGGACGGAACGTTTGAGCCAATCAAACACTCACCCCCAGTCAACTGATCTGGGTTTAATCCATCATCCCCTTTTGTATCGCTTTGTTCGCCCTAAGTTGGCGGGGGTATGCCCAGACGTGGGTCCCTTGCTCACTTTGCCACTGGATTCAAGCAAGCCTGGCTGATGACGGCTGGAATGCCAGAAACCGGTCCTAGGATGCTTGTTTCCGGTCCAGGGAAGACATGGCTTGGCAGTTCGGGCTGGACTGTTCCCATGAGGCACAGGGTCAGACTGATTTGCATATGGCCATGTCTGAACTGGGGTGGTGGAGTGAGCTAAAGAATGATGATGGATTAAACCCAGATCAGTTGACTGGGGGTGAGTGTTTGATTGGCTCAAACGTTCCGTCCATCATCCCCTTTTGTATCGCTTTGTTCGCCCTAAGTTGGCGGGGGTATGCCCAGACGTGGGTCCCTTGCTCACTTTGCCACTGGATTCAAGCAAGCCTGGCTGATGACGGCTGGAATGCCAGAAACCGGTCCTAGGATGCTTGTTTCCGGTCCAGGGAAGACATGGCTTGGCAGTTCGGGCTGGACTGTTCCCATGAGGCACAGGGTCAGACTGATTTGCATATGGCCATGTCTGAACTGGGGTGGTGGAGTGAGCTAAAGAATGATGATGGATTAAACCCAGATCAGTTGACTGGGGGTGAGTGTTTGATTGGCTCAAACGTTCCGTCCATCATCCCCTTTGTATCGCTTTGTTCGCCCTAAGTTGGCGGGGGTATGCCCAGACGTGGGTCCCTTGCTCACTTTGCCACTGGATTCAAGCAAGCCTGGCTGATGACGGCTGGAATGCCAGAAACCGGTCCTAGGATGCTTGTTTCCGGTCCAGGGAAGACAAGGCTTGGCAGTTCGGGCTGGACTGTTCCCATGAGGCACAGGGTCAGACTGATTTGCATATGGCCATGTCTGAACTGGGGTGGTGGAGTGAGCTAAAGAATGATGATGGATTAAACCCAGATCAGTTGACTGGGGGTGAGTGTTTGATTGGCTCAAACGTTCCGTCCATCATCCCCTTTTGTATCGCTTTGTTCGCCCTAAGTTGGCGGGGGTATGCCCAGACGTGGGTCCCTTGCTCACTTTGCCACTGGATTCAAGCAAGCCTGGCTGATGACGGCTGGAATGCCAGAAACCGGTCCTAGGATGCTTGTTTCCGGTCCAGGGAAGACATGGCTTGGCAGTTCGGGCTGGACTGTTCCCATGAGGCACAGGGTCAGACTGATTTGCATATGGCCATGTCTGAACTGGGGTGGTGGAGTGAGCTAAAGAATGATGATGGATTAAACCCAGATCAGTTGACTGGGGGTGAGTGTTTGATTGGCTCAAACGTTCCGTCCATCATCCCCTTTTGTATCGCTTTGTTCGCCCTAAGTTGGCGGGGGTATGCCCAGACGTGGGTCCCTTGCTCACTTTGCCACTGGATTCAAGCAAGCCTGGCTGATGACGGCTGGAATGCCAGAAACCGGTCCTAGGATGCTTGTTTCCGGTCCAGGGAAGACATGGCTTGGCAGTTCGGGCTGGACTGTTCCCATGAGGCACAGGGTCAGACTGATTTGCATATGGCCATGTCTGAACTGGGGTGGTGGAGTGAGCTAAAGAATGATGATGGATTAAACCCAGATCAGTTGACTGGGGGTGAGTGTTTGATTGGCTCAAACGTTCCGTCCATCATCCCCTTTTGTATCGCTTCCTTCTACTTGGAACGCACAAAACAATCCCGGGTGGACGACCAGCTCTTTGTTGGTTACGTGTGTGCTAAGAAAGGTTGGGCCGTGCACAAATGGACCAGCTCCAGGTAGGTCGTTCTGTGCATCAAAGCCTGCTACTCTTTGGCAAAGAAGGAGCCTCCAGTGGGGTTGCGCGCCCATTCCACCAGGGCGACGGCAGCTACCACTGCTTTGGGACGAGGAGTCCCCCTAAATGACATCGGTCAGGCAGCTACGTGGGCATCGTTGCACACGTTCACCAAACACTACTGCCTGGGCAGCCAAGTCCGGAGAGACTGCTTCTTTGGCCGTTCTGTTCTCCAGGACTTTCTGGTGTGAACTTAGTTCGCAGACCCACCTCCGGGGTTGGTATTGCTGGGGTATCTATTCTAAGGTAAGGAATCTATAACTAACTGTTTCTTTCAGATGAACAAGTTACTTAACTTCGGTAACGATATATCTGTAAGAAACATAGGTTAGTTATAGATTCCTTACCGCTTCACCCATCCTCCCCGTTTTGCGAACTGACTTCTAGGGTTAAGGACATCCTTTCAGGGCCCTAGTTTTGTGCACTAGTGGTCAGTGTCTTGCATGGCTCTGCGCTTCTGGCGTGGAAAGTCGTGTACAGAACTGATGTCCGCGCGCGAGGGCGGCGTCTATGTAGCTACCGCGACGCCATCCCGGCGACCACGACGACGAACGCAGAGTCGACCGACGCCACCTTCCAACGCGCAGGGGTACTGCTGACGAAAAACTTTCCGGATCCAGTCTGACGCCTGGGGGTAATTCCAAGGTAAGGAATCTATAACTAACCTATTTTTCTTACAGATATATCGTTACCGAAGGTAAGTAACTTGTTCAGGTGGGTTATTTAAGAATATCTGAGCCCTCCTATCTGCACAGATGTGATGCTACACACGCCACCCTCTTGTTTAGGGAACCATATCATGCAGTTATTTGTTTAGAATGCACACAATATAGCTCAGCGTCTCTTGTTCTGCAAGGATAAGGGGTAGGAGAAATGAGTCTCTTGAACTCCAAGTAGCGGTGGTCCAGAATGCTCAGGAGAGCTCCATGTCCTCCAAGCTATTCTGTCAGTCTGTTACCTTGTCTTCTGCAAGGAGTGGAGTTTTTTCGCTATTTCTCTAGCCATTTCCACAGGGATTTGAGAAGCCACTGTTTTATTCCCCAAGGTATAGGAGTGCGCTCTCTTTTCAACTCCGCGGGGAGAGAAAGTTTTATTCATATGCATATTAAACAGTAAATTCTCCTGTTCTGCGGGAATAAGTTAAGGCTCTTCAGATTATTAGTCCATCAACACAGCAGAGCACTCGGTTGGGCCAGGATTGTAACTTTGGCAGATCCATGGACTGATCATGTTTCAAACAGCCAGGCTCTTCCTTATGATGTAGGCGGACACACCATGGATTAAGTAGATGTTCCTAATCAAAAGCTTATCTATGTAAAAAATTATTTGGATAAACTGGTTGCTTTGTTTGAACATCACGTGGTGAGCTGTCATCCATTCAGGTTAGTTTTTATAAGGATCTTTCCAACAAATCACAAATGCCATACCATTAATCTGTTCTCTGCAGGGTCTCCGATTCTACTAATAAAAGTTACCTTTATCAAATAAATACAATTTCATCCATGGAAAAAGCCATAGAAAATATTGCTTCTGAAAACCTGATCCATTTTACACTCCTACATTGTTCTGAACATTATTGTTCCTGTGGGTTTTTTTATTTTTATTTTGCTGCTTTAATTGTTTACTACAGGAGTGTGTTGCAGTACATCTGAGGGGGGCAATTGTGATGCCTGATTTACTCCAAGACTGTGCTAGAATACATTTACACCTGTTTTAACACCTTTTGCGCCATAGTAACTTTAGAAGTGTAGCCTGTGAAAAGTATTGGTCGTGTGCGTGTTTGTTTATATTAGCATGTTCCTCTCCAAAAAAAAACCTTCTTAAATTTTCTTAACTTATCCCATTTAGAAGTAAGTATTCCTCATTTTCCAGCTAGTCCCCCTTGTCCCTCCCAAATTTACTACTGATCACCACAGTGAAGACGCCTGGACAGAGAGGATAGATGAGGCGGAGGTCTCCGGCCATGGATCTGTGAACAGCATTTGTTGTATGTTAGTAATACGCCTCAAGTACGCAGTACGTACATAGGCCCTAGGCATTAAAGTTCAATGCTGCATGTATGATGCCTTCCTCCCAGTCTGATCCCTAATTGCCATCTTGTGTTTTCAAGTCAAAGTTCTAGAGTTCGTAGCCAAACTCCACCCCCAAAGCAGGTTAGTGTTATACAGTGAGATTGATCAAAGGTGCCTGCAGGATATTGTTCTGGTGAAAGTATTTAGTACGAAAGTGAATCTTTCGGTTTTAAGTTTTATTTTAAAAAAACTTAATCAGAATGGGGTGTATGTGAAATGTTTATAAAATATAAAGAGAAAGGTAAACTCTCCTGCCAAAAAAATCACACCTCTTCTGCTGAAACTTACTGGACACCCTTTACCTGACTTAGCACCCCTTGCTTGGGATCAAGAGTGTGACCTGATTTCCCATGATTTAAAGGGATTTTGCCTTCTTTAGCAGATCGCTGACCTCACAGCCAGTCAGGTTGTATTTGAATGTGTTGTAGTTAGCCCAATGCAGGCACAAGAGATGTGTGTCACAAGGTGCATTGCATTTTACACTGGTGCTACGGGCATTCCTCTACTCCACAGTGTAGAAAAAAACCCATCTCTTGACCTGAGAAGACTGTGGCCTCATAGCGTCTATCCTGATAGTTGTCTTGCACTGTGTGTGTTGTAAGACGGCCTTGCTGGCTGACCTCCGTCCAGCCCTTTCATCTTCTCAACATGGTATTTTGTTAAAACTGGTTGAATTTTTCCTAGATTTCGAATTCACATGTCTGTACTGCAAGTATCCCATAGATTTTTGTAATTTTGTGCTTTCCTATATGCAAACAAAGGATATTCAGAAAATAGAAGCACAATTCTTTTAAAAATCGTTTTTTTAAAGTAGACATCGCTATAAAAGTCTTGAATTTTTTGCGCAAATAAAATGCAGGTCTTAAGATTAGATCAGTCAGCGGCACTCTTTAGGTCTTTCCTACTAGACAGCGCATGCGCTATCTGTTGCAATACATTATGTGGGCTTATGTAGAACATAAAGGGGCTTGGAGTCCACCCATTCCTTACCATTGGTTGGCTTTCCTGTTACTCACGTTTGCATGCTTCTTAGTCCTGTCCCAGCTTGTCAATCTTCTGTTTGTCCCTGCAATGGAGCATAGCCTTTCTACCATCATTCTTGATTGGCTGGCGTCTGTGCTTCGTTTGCTTTTCAAGCACTACTTTTTTCTTTTGTGTTGAGCACTCCATGAGAGTGCATGTGTTTTCCAGCAATAGCTTTTGTGTGTATTTGTCTCCCGGTGCGCTTTGTTGCTCTTTGTCGCCTTGTGCTTCTCCCCGCTCCTCCATGTTGGTCTCGCTCTCTTCGTTGCTTTCTCGCCTGTGTGCTTCTCCCTTAATCGCTGAACATTTCTCTCACCTGAGGCTTCTCCTCCCCACCCCTACAATCCGTATTACATCCCCCACCCTTCTCCATCGTCCAATGCTTCTTACCCCCACCCAGTGCTTGAAATGGGAAAATAGAAGTGCAGGTACTCTGTACCAGAGTACCTACTTGTTTCTGAGAAGTGCCGGTACTCTCCAATTAAAAGTATAGCATTTCTCTTGAGAAGTGCCAGTACTCTTCCCCCCTCAAAATAAAAAAGTGGCGGTACTCCGTCCCGGACAGTACCAGCCCAATTAAAGCACTGCCCCCACCCCTGTCCTTTGTACAAGCTTCTCTCCTACCCTGTCCTCCTTTCTTGCCTGTTACTTCTCCTCTCGACCACAGCCCTCTGTGCTGCTTCCGTCCCTGCCTTGCTGCCCACCACTGGCACCATCTGTGTTGCTTCACCCCACCCCTCCATGTTGTTATCCACCAACCCTGCGCTCTCTGTTTTGCTTTTTTGCGCTGTTTTTTTTAATTTACCGATCCAAAGTGGTAAATTAAAAAAAAAAAAATCACTTGTCGTTTTGTAGGCATGTACGCTGCACTCGCCTACAAAATAGCAAGACTCTGCAGTGCCTGATTTTTTACGTTTGCTGCTTATCGTGACTAAAAACTTTTGGAACGCCAATAGTCCCAAAGGCGAGACCTGTTGGCTTTGCCAATGCCTGTTTTATGAATCCCACGAGGATGAAAAGCTGTGGGAGCTCCCTGAGCGCGAAACCTGCAGCAGGCGCGTTAACCTAGCGCTAATGCATCTGTGTGCTTTCATTTCTCCCTAATAAGATCTTCTGCGGTTCACTTATGATGAGAAGCGAAACTTGACAAAAGCACCCACGCATCCGGCTGAATGAATGGGACATGAAGCAGAAGTAATATTTACATTTTGTTGCAGGAAAAAGTGTCTTCGTGAAAGAAGGGGCATATGGTATCCATAATTTCTACTAATATGTCCAATTAAAATCTAATTAATATCATGATTTGCCAATCCCCCTCGGGCCTGAGCAGCTCTTCAATGTTCGGTGCATGCTACGATTCACAGGCCTTCCATCTGACTGCACAATAATCTTTATAACTAGGTGATGGGAAACCGTGTTTTCCCCTTTCAAATGTCGTCTCCGTTGTAAAGGAATTCTTTCTTCGTTCAAATGATGCGTGTGGTTTTCTCCAGCGGTGACATCGTTACCTCGGTCAAGAAAGATGCCAATGTATGTGTTCTGCTTCTGAGGGGTTGTTTGTAAATACTGAACGGCTGTTGGCCAATCGGGAAGCAGTTTTTAAAATTCTAGACTTTATTAAGTTTGTTGACTTTATAGTACATTTATTTCACTTAAGCCACAAATCGAGGGTGTTTAAATAATAAGGCCTTCCTCAGTCTGTGACCTGTAGGTCACACGGAAACCTCAGCGCAGATCACAGTGCACAACTCTCATGGGCAGAGCTGTTGTACATCTGTGGGGAGGAGTGGGTGCCTAATCTTTGTACATTTGTGGGGTTGGAGTGGGAGGAGTGGGTGCCTAATCTTTGTACATCTGTGGGGTTGGAGAGGGAGGAGTGGGTGCCTAATCTTTGTACATCTGTGGGGTTGGAGAGGGAGGAGTGGGTGCCTAATCTTTGTACATCTGTGGGGTTGGAGAGGGAGGAGTGGGAGCCTAATCTTTGTACATCTGTGGGGTTGGAGAGGGAGGAGTGGGTGCCTAATCTTTGTACATCTGTGGGGTTGGAGAGGGAGGAGTGGGTGCCTAATCTGTGTACATCAGTGGGGTTGGAGAGGGAGGAGTGGGTGCCTAATCTGTGTACATCTGTGGGGTTGTAAAGGGAGGAGTGAGTGGGTGCCTAATCTTTGTACATCTGTGGGGTTGGAGAGGGAGGAGTGGGACCCCAATCCTTGAACATCTGTGGGGTTGGAGAGGGAGGAGTGGGTGTCCAATCCTTGTACATCTGTGGGGTTTGAGAAGGTGGAGTGGGCATCCAATCCTTGTACATCTGTGTTGTTGGAGAGGGAGGAGTGGGTCCCCATTCCTTGTATATCTGTGGGGGTGGAGAGGGAGGAATGGATTCCCTATCCTTGTACATCTTTGGGGTTGGAGAGGGAGGAGTGGGTGCCCAAACCGTGTAAGTCTGTGGGGTTGGAGAGGGAGGAGCGTGTCCCCAATCCTTGTACGTCTTTGGGGTTGGAGAGGGGAAAGTGGGCATCCAATCCTTGTACATCTGTGGGGTTGGAGAGGGAGGAGTGGGTGTCCAATCCGTGTACATCTGTGGGGGTGGAGAGGAAGGAATGGGTTCCCTATCCTTTTACATCTATGTGGTTGGAGAGGGAGGAGTGGGTGTCCAATCCTTGTACATTTGTGGGTTTGGAGCGGGAGGAGTGGGTGTCCAATCCGTGTACATCTGTGGGGGTGGAGAGGGAGGAGGTGGTGCCCCATCTTTGTACGTCTGTGGGGTTGGCAAGGGAGGAGTGGGTGCCCAATCAGTGGCGAGGAGTGGGTATCTATAGCACTTCCGTATAAGTTGCAGGGTTGGATTGGGATAAAAAAATTAGCCCGGGCAAGCTAAAAAAAAAAAGTGACCCACATTTGCAGATTGCGCCTTTCTGCAAAACACTGCTTCTGTGTTTTAAGTTTTATGAAAATAAGGGGGTTGGGGGGATTCATAGCTGCCAAAGTTTCAGATTGCTATGTGGGACATTTTCATAATTTCAGTGTAATTATGAGTAACATTCCAACGACTTTGAGTGACACTTTCTAGCGAGCAAAATCAAGCAATGAACATGATGGAAACAACTATACGAAATCTCATCCATTTGAGTAACAAGAAATTCTAAGAAGATCTTAAAACTGTTGCAAAGCCCCAGAAACTGAAGGGCACTAACATAGTGTCCTTGTAACCTGATCGTACTGTTAAATGTATAACCATGATATTAAACACTCTTACTGCTGACACGTGGCTAGTGCTGGCTTTGCAGACACAAATGTACACTTGGAATGAACGTAGAAACGGACGTTTGTTTTTACTAGAAAAGTCACCGCTCCCTCTGAACACCTCCTTTGTTCACATGATGTGCTAAATAGGCTCCGAATACAATTGCATCCAAGGATGAAATGTCCAGCAACGGAGAGGTCGTCTGTGTGTTCGTGTTGCTGTCTATTTATAGCACTAGGCCAGTGCACACAGCGTTGTCTGTGAAAATGCACAGGTATGTGCATGTGGGCAATTAAAATGTGAAGATGTGTGGTGGCATTAGTAGAAGTGAGCGTGGGCCAGCACTAAATGTTTAATTACATGCAAACGATTCTGTAACAGCTGAGACAGGCGTGCGTGTGTTGTGTGCGTGGGACTATGTGCATATCTGTGTGTGCAGCACGCGTGTGCAAGCACATTTATGGAAGCATTTATTACCACCAACTTGGAAATGATTTCAGTCCAGGAGCTAGGCACTTACTTTTATGCAACAAGGGCGGACAGTGAGAGCAGCAATTCCGTACGGCCTGGCCTGCGCCCGGCCTGCATGATGAGGCTCGCTCGACTCAGCGAGGTAAAGCTGCACAGTCAGGCGTCCCCGGTATGCTCTAGGCAGCTGAGCTGCAAACGAACCCACCACTCTGGTTGCTGCAGTCAGTGTTTATTCAGCCACCGCTTGCGGTGGAGTTCGGGTGACTCACGGCGTCGTGGAATTCATTACTGCGGTGCGCTCATTGCAGGCAGGCTGGAGCCAAAACTTTGATTAAACTGCTGCTCGCTCACGCCACGGCAGCAAGACCCACCCGCCCATTACTGTGAGTCTCACAAACACTTCTAACCTCACTGCCTGATATGACTCTCGGTAGCAACCATTGGGCAGGCACTGACTCAGGACGTCGTGAAATGTATCATAGTGCCACACGGTGATTGAATAATGCATGTGTTACATTGTAGCAGGAGCTTGAGCTCAGCCAGCTCGAAAGCCTGCCGAGCAGCACGGACTTTGCGCTGCCACTCCAGCTTCATTAAATGGCGTTATTAGCAGCCAGTGCTTCCAGCCGTTTGACAGCTGAGGGGGTTCTATATGCGTGACTTTGCATTTCAGTGCGGTGATGCAGATCACCACACTGAAATGCGTTCGTCTAACGCCTGATGCGTGGTACTTGGCAGGGGTGGGGGTTCTCTAAAAGACGCATGTTTTCTTAACTTCACTGAGATAAAAAATGCAAATGTTGCCTGCACGCTTTGTGCAGCGATTAGTTCACACTGGTAAACCACACCTGAATATAAGTGAGGCCACTGCTGCTCAGGCCCCCTGCCCAATCTACCTACATTAAAGAGCCGACCCAGCTAGAGACTGGTAATGACACCGCCACCCTCCCCAACCCGGTAAAAGAAAGGTAGCAGAGGCCCAGCTGCCTCCAGAAAGACCACTTAAGGCCCCACTGGGTCGCTGGCGACATCTGAACAGCACAGATAAAGCCCAAATTGGACTCCATGCTACCCAAAAATGTGGCCCACAGTTGCAACTCAGAAACTAGCCCATTGCCTGAGTGCCTACCTTACCAATCCGACCCTGATAAGTTGGTGAAAAAAATGAAGTCTCCATTGTATGCCACATATGTGAGGTTGAAGAAAGAGTGGATCTGCAATCTATGGCGCCATCTGTAGGTAGTAGGAGGAGAGGATATTCTGTGGCACATCTATGGGCTGTGAAGGGGGAGTGGGTGTCTAATCTGAGGCATGTCTTTATGGGCGGCAGGAGCTGGTACCAAATCTGTGGCATGTCTGTGGGTGGTGAGGGCGAGTGGGTGTGTAAGTTATAACTGTGTGGCCGGCAGGAGTTGTTACCTCATCTATGGCACATCTGTGGGCTGTGAGAGGGGGGTGGGTGTGTAAGGTATGTTGGTGTGGGCGGCAGGTGCTAGTATCCATTCTACAGCACGTGTGGACTTTTTTGGGGGAAAATGAGTGTCTAAGGTAAGTCTGTGAGTGGCAGCAGTTGGTATCTCATCTATGGTATGTCTGTGGGCTGTGAGGAGGAGTGCGTTTCTGATGTACATCTATGAGAGCAGGAGATGGCATCCAATCTATTGCCGGTCTGTTAGCGAGAGTGGGTGTCTAATGTAAAATATGTGTGTGAGCGCAGAAGATTGTACCCCATTTATGGCACATCTATGGGCTGTGAGGTTGAGCGAGTTTATAAGTTATGTCTGTGTGGGAGGCAAGGGCGGCTAAGGCAGAGGAGCAAAAATAAATGATAATAACATTATCATCATTTTATTTTTCAAAGCTGTGGTGATGGTGTCAGAGGGGCGGAGTGGTTCATGCACTTAAGTGCACATGACGGTTTGGCCGGCCGTCTTGAGCCGACCAAACAGTCATGCGCACTTTGCCTGTTCTCCACGGGCTGTAATACACAGCATGGGTGGAGAACATGCACAGGCTGCATATCCCCGTCTGAGTGCCGAACCACTGCGCTCAGACCATTCACAATGCTGCATTGCACCATTGTGATTGGCTTGGGGGAGCCTGGATGCTTCCTGTTTCCGGACTCGCCTGGCAGAGAAGAAAGACGGAGAGACAGCAGAAGTGAACAAGTGAGTGGTTTTAGAAAAAATATCTTTTTTTCCAAACCCCCCTCCCCACCACGCCATCCTCTTTCCCTGCAAGCCGCCACTGGTGAGAGGCACAGGTTTGTATCCAAACGTCTATGAGCTGTGAGGTTGAGTGGGTGTCTAATCTAAGATATGTATGGGCGGCAGGAGTGGGCATCCAATCTATGGCACATGTGTAGACTGTGAGGGGATGTATGCCCAGGGTATATTTGTATGGGCAGCACGAACTGCTATCCAATCTTTGGCACATCTCTGAGAAGTTGACACCCAGTCTTTGGCAAATCAGTGGTTGCAGGGGGACTAGGTACCCAACCTGTGGCACATATGTGAGATATAGTTAGGGCTTTAAGTGTAGCGGGTCCTTCCGGGTCTCAGACCTGGCAGTAATTAAACGCCAAGTTTAAAACAGGTTGGGCTCTATAGCCACATTCTTAACTTTACAGGCAAAAACACTGATCGATTTCTCAACAATGACTATAAAAACCTTTTCCATCTCAGTGATACAATCCTTATTGATCTTTCACATGTTTTCCGTAATTTTTCATTTCCATAGTGTTTGCTTTTTGCAAAATGTTGTTTCTGTAACTTTTTTATGCCACACATGACTCTTGTACTTTGAACTTAAAGACCCTCAGGTGTCCGAGAAAGTTCAATTTGTGTGTGGGTGTTTATGATGATGCACAATTGAAAGCTCTGAAGCTGAGGCAGGAGTCAGTGCGAGTATCACAGGTTTGCAGACTACATGTATATCAAAGCCTTGGAGACTCTGCAGAGCAATGGTCACATATGTGCCAATTGTAAGAGTGGGAAAGCGTGCGATAAGTAGATGGAGGATTTCAGAAAGATATGGGAGGAAGAGAGTTACATGTCTAACAAAGTGAGAGACTGCAGAAGAAAGTGGCATGAATGGGAGAAATGGAATGTCTGAGACACAGCGAAGGCCACTACCCCATCTACAGATCTTTGTAATGTTTAATTCACAGTCTAATGTTTGCACAATTATGTATTTTTGTGGAAGCAAAGAACTAGAATAATATTGGTGGAGGTTATAAGGCCAGGTGACAGTTGCAATATCAAGCCAGACCTAAAAATCCACATAGGCCAATGACACCCCTTCTGCCATTTGTGCTGCTGCCAGAGAAACTCCCCCCAAATTATCTACTAATTTAAGACACTTTAATAGCATTCAAAATCATGTGTAAGCCCCTGAAAATTCAAGCTTATGCAGCTGGATAAATAAATAAATTGATCAGAGCTGTGTGGAGGGAAGCACACAACGTGTGCACAATCAAAACATGTAGTCCTGGATCCCAACATGTGAGCAGAGCAATAGCCGATCTCTAGTGATGCTCACATAACTGTCTGAAAAGCCAGACCATAACAAGCATTTGCAATGCAATAGGTCTCGCATTTGCATGAGTTGGAGCTATTGGCGTTGTAAATGTAAATGTTTTTTACGTATGTTTTTGGTAGTGGAGTGGATGTATGTGGTTTGTAGTGGGATTAGGTGGTATGTTGTGCACAGGAATTACGTTGGCATAGGCAAAAATGTTTAATAGAGGTTTGATATTTTGTAAAGAATACATACATACATAGAGAAAGTGCATAATTCCAAATTCTTTCTTGTAGGTATTGTAATTTAGAAAGAATTAAATGTGTATGCACTATTTGTTAAAGAAATAAATGTCAAGTTGATGACATTGTTTTAATCTGTTAATAAATTAGTGGGTAGTTTAAGGTATCTGGCAGATCTAGTGGTTTGATTCTTTGGCACAGTAAAAACTTGAAGTTTTCTTGAATAACCGACAATTTATGTTGAGTACGTGTGTTGTCTGTACTTTGCAAATATGGTCCGGATCAGACACTGAGCCTGTGAAAATATCAGTGTAGATAGGCCACTCGGTTTACCCTGATCGCAGCTGTAGTGACCCTGAATGGAATAGGCGAGGCTTGTTTCACATAAGAAACAAATAATCCCAAAAATAAATAAAACAAGCACAGAATCGAAACCTGTGGTGCGCGCGCACCACAGAGGAGCCGAACGCGGGAATCGAAACCAGTGGTGCGGGGGGGCGAGGGAGCCTGTTGTCTGTGCCGCGCGCTGATGCGCGTCCTAGACACGGACGGGAATGGGCGGAGCAAAGGCGGGACATGCGCCCGCCTTTGCCCAATTGCGTGCTGTTTTTTTTTTTTTTTTAAAAAGCACGCTTCAGCCAATGCCAGCCTGCGAAAGCAAAACCACACGCACGAGCGTGTGGTTAGCTTTCTGAAGCCCATACAAGAGGTCTCGCGCTGAGCGAGCAGTGCTGCGCACTGCAACGCTAGGCGCGAGACCTAAAAAGGGCGCTTTCTGAACCAAGGGCTACCTTTTTGCCAAATTTGGCGTAATTCCGTTCAGCAGTTCGGGCTGTAGCTGTGTCTAAAGTTTCCTATGGGAAATAACATGGGGAAAACGCGTTTTGGGACCCCCCTTTTTTCTCGGCCCCCGCTTGACAAATCACCCCGAAACTTTCAGGATAGGAGCTGACCGGAGCGCCCCACTAGTTTTGAAAATTTCGCGAAGATTCGTCATCCGGCGCCAAAGTTATTGGGAAAAGAAAAGACGCTTTTCCTATGGAAACTAGGTCCTAACTATAACTATGTACTGGTGACCGCCAGTAGATAATATACACACACATATATAAATATATATATATATGAATATCCACGAACTGCCACAAATGCCGATAGCCTGCCCATAAAGTGTCGGTGCCTGCCGGGGTTGACAGCGCCCCTAAACATGTAGAAAGTCCAACCAAAGAAGGAAAGGCGGCACACCAAGTAAACACCAGTAGTTTATTCCG